>OY292498.1:10319981-11651626 GCA_958496325.1 Nomophila noctuella
CTTTGTTCTGGCGAGTGCACACTCGGTGCTATATTTATACGTACTGAGTACTCGATCGAGAGCACGCTGCTAAATTTTAGTGTGGTGTGGGCCTTCCGCTCCCACAATTGTCCGGTTAAGCTGTTAGCTGAAGGTAGCCTTTAGCCACCACAAGCGACATCAGTCCGAAAAAAAAAAAGATCGAGAGAATCGCCGCTTTGCAAGGTGCGTGTGATCAAGGCACCAGAGACCCTGGCTACAAAGCTAAGTGGTCGCGGATTCGAATCCCGCTAAGGACAAATATTTTGGGTGCAGAACATCGGCATTTGTACTCGAGTTATGGATGTTTATAAAAATATTTGAGTAGGTTTGTCTTTCCGTTCCCTAGCATACCTACATAATACAAGCGTAGAGCTTATTTTGGGGCGAGGTATGTTATTCCAATTAATTTATTATTATTTATTTAAAGAAAAAACTACAAGGCAGAGGCTTAAACTACTGAACAGATTTTGATGAAATGGGCTAACTTAGGTGATAGGTAGGATACTTTCTATCCCGATTTTATGTCTCATGGAAAAACAGGAAACTTGGTAACGCGGGCAAAACCGCGGATAAAATTAGTAGACATAAGCTGAACATTCAGCTTAACGTAATATGGTTTCCGAATATTATGTTACGTCCAGCAGTCCGTACTACCTTTTTTTTTTTTTTTATACTTGAGTCCGTACTACCTACTACAAACATCTGAAAATCGGTATAGTTCAAAGACCACTTTCAGTAAATAGTCCGGTCAAAATAGACATTCCAGTTTGCATTAATTCCCACACAGCTGGATTTTTGTGCAGGCCTTGAATACGTCATTACAAATGATATGTCAAAATTCCCCATCGATCCCGCTTGTGCGTTGTTTTTTATTCGTGGTCAAAGGGCCCAAATTTGCGTTTTTTTCTTAAATCTCTGAAACTAAAAGAGCTATCGAAAAATGGTTCAGGAAAAGTTTATAGATCGTAAAATTGTCTACCTAAAAGATCTCTACATTTTTCTTCTACAAAGCGGCGCTGTCGAGATATTGTGACTTTAAGCCGCAGGAAAGTCGTATTTTCGAGTAGCCCACATTATGCAATTACAATAAATTGGGTTGAGTAGTTTATCTGGTGCAGGTGGCAATTAAGTATGGATTGGCTCGAAACTATTATTTACCAATTTCCAGCCCCAATTTTCAGGATTTAGTTCATTGAAGTCAAAAAAGACAAAATGACGTATCAAGCTTGCATTCATTCCGAACAAGCGGGACTTTTGTGCAGGCCTTGAATACGTCATTACAAATGATATGTCAAAAGTCCCCATCGATCCCGCTTGTGCGTTGTTTTTTATCTGTACTGAAAATCTTCGGATCCTATTCCTAACCTTTCTGGTAGTCAAACCTCAATGGTCCCCATAGAGACTTTTACTCCTTAGATGAAATAAGATCGATTGGCGAGAAAAAAAAAAATTGGTATTTTCAGTACAAAATGTATGGGAAAAGTTTTTTGCGATTCCTGACATTTCTAGTACTCAAACCTCAAATGGTCCCCTTAAGTCTTTTAATCCTAACTTATAATAGGATCGATTGGCATGAAAAAAAAAATACCTATTTCAGCAATTTGTACTGAAAATTCCAAAATTTTTTTTCGCGCCAATCGATCCTATTTCATCTAAGGAGTAAAAGTCTCTATGGGGACCATTGAGGTTTGACTACCAGAAAGGTTAGGAATAGGATCCGAAGATTTTCAGTACAGATAAAAAACAACGCACAAGCGAGATCGATGGGGACTTTTGACATATCATTTGTAATGACGTATTCAAGTCCTGCACAAAAGTCCCGCTTGTTGGGAATGAATGCAAGCTTGATACGTCATTTTGTCTTTTTTGACTTCAATGAACTAAATCCTAAAAATTGGGGCTGGAAATTGGTAAATAATAGTTTCGAGCCAATCCATACTTAATTGCCACCTGCACCAGATAAACTACTCAACCCAATTTATTGTAATTGCATAATGTGGGCTACTCGAAAATACGACTTTCCTGCGGCTTAAAGTCACAATATCTCGACAGCGCTGCTTTGTAGAAGAAAAATGTAGAGATCTTTTAGGTAGACAATTTTACGATCTATAAACTTTTCCTGAACCATTTTTCGATAGCTCTTTTAGTTTCAGAGATTTAAGAAAAAAACGCAAATTTGGGCCCTTTGACCACGAATAAAAAACAACGCACAAGCGGGATCGATGGGGAATTTTGACATATCATTTGTAATGACGTATTCAAGGCCTGCACAAAAATCCAGCTGTGTGGGAATTAATGCAACCTTGAGTCTTAATTTTGTCTATTTTGACTGGATTAAAAGTGTCATGTCTCTGTTAGCCCTTTTTAACACATTTCAATGAAAAGTAACAAGTTTTCGTGGTACCTAATTGATGACACGCACGATACGACACGATTGTGCTTCTTGTCAGTTTTTTGACTCTTTTTTTAATCTACTTGGAATAATTGAAAAAGTTAGCATGTAGATTTGACGATTCAGGGTCAAATCAATCGTCTGTCATAGTTAATCAGTAATGTGGAAGCACAAATAAAACTTATTTTTCTAATTTACATTTACAAAATCAGTCGGGGATACATCGGAAAACTTTGAAACTCTCCTGTTTCCCATATTTAATTTAGGTTAGACACAAACCAGCATTTCTTTGTCCCCACCTTAGGAGAGACTGGACAAAGAGTCCCTACATAATTTTTTTAAGGAGCGGCATCAAAGTGATTTCGATTGCACAATTTGGAAAGACTGGTTTTTACATTGTTTACGTGATTACGTGCTCATCCACTTTGGAGCAAAAGAGATAAAATTGGTAATGGTATTTTGCTTTTGTTGCTCTTTAAATAAAAGAAGGTCTTTTAAGATACCTCAGTTGGAGTTTGTGTTGCTTGCAATGCAATCGTACCTATCATATGGAGAAAAATACGGATCGAGTTTTTTTATTTTATTGGATTACAGTGGGCTGCGTGCGCCTGAATGTTTTTAGCCGTGGCTTATTGGGGGCGTTGGGCGAAAAAAGCGTTTGCAAGCGTTTGTAAACAAAATGGCGATTGTTAGCGCAAAATGGCGATTGTTTAGCGGTAACACAGTAAACTGACAGTTAGCAAACACGTCCTGGCCGAAAACAGTACAGTTAGCGCTAACAATCGCCATTTTGTTTACAAACGCTTGCAAACGCTTTTTTCGCCCAAACGCCCCCATTAACTGCCAGTATCAACAACTCCTTTATTTGTTTATAATCTGTGGGCACTTTTCATGTTATCATTATCAACGGGAGTGTTAAACCTTCAAAATATAGTCTGTATTCTGAGGTTATACATCATAACCTACGTTATAAGTATAATTATACTCTGTCCACTATATGAAGCGTCTTTTGACAGGTCGCCGATTGACAACATTAGTGATGTCCTAAAGTATCTCAAATGTGTCAACAATCCGATTGTACTATTATCATTATTCGACTTAGGTACGTAAAAAATAACCGATTTCGATAAACATGCGTTTTGATTTAACATTCTCTTAGATTTATTGTAAACAAATATAAATCCATATATTTGAGTTTATAAATTAAATATAAAACAAGTACCTAAGTCATATTAGTAAAAGAAATTTAAATCCAAATGTTGTTACCTTTCTATGTAAAATATACATTGTACCTTATGAACATGTCATGAAGAAGTTTAGTTTTATTCATAGTATTTATTTCTATCGATTATTTGTAATCGGGGGCACAATCGTTCTAATCGTTTTTCGTAGCACATCACTGAGTTGGCAGTAACCGTTCATGAAAAACAATATTCTTTTTTCGAAAATTAAACGAAAACAATTCGAACTTTCATGGGCGTGACCTGTCAAAAGACGCTTCATAAAGTGGACAGAGTATAGCTATTGTCTACAAACGAAACATCGTTTGTTTGTCAACTAGGTTGTCAATGTACTGTGTCTGTGGCCCTAAGTTAATTGTCTGGTTTATTCATTTCAGTGCCTACGCGACCGGTAGTGGGTTCGCCAAGTTGATGAGTATATGTCAATACAATCCCAGCTATCCCAACTAATATTATAAATGCGAAAGTAACTCTGTCTGTCTGTCTGTTACGCTTTCCCGCTTAAACCTCGCAACCGATTTTGATGAAATTTGGTACAGACAATCTTTAGACCCTGAGACAGAACATAGGCTACTTTTTATTTCGAAAAAAAGAAATCCACGCGGACGGAGTCGCGGGCGGCCGCTATTATACATAATAATAAGTATCCTACGTTGATTTACACTCAACTACTATGTATTTATTCACCTAACAATTATGTTTGTATAGTATCACGTGTTTGTGTAGGCAAATAAGAATTCATGTTGGTCGCGGCAATTCGTAATAATAAGTTATGGCTTTCGTGTGAATTTCGTATGACTTATTAGGAAGACATTGAATTTGACCATTGTTATTAATAGGTGCTTACTTACAATTGTTTCATTACGACGGAAAGTAACTTAATCATTATTATGGAATGGAATAGTGACATGTAGATGATAAAAGTGGTATATGTTACTAAGTATCTTGCTTGATTCTTAAGTATATTCGACCAAAAAAGTGTTTCACCGGTTTTAACAATAGTCATGCCTCCCTATCTAAAAATTTGTACTCTGGGACTTTCTTAAATAGGAAAGTCCACCCTATAGTGTATTGCAGTGTGATCGCGAATGATTAACCCTTAAGAAAGAAAACCATTTTCTTGGTTTGACCCTTTACCCTTTTTCATTATTACACCGACAACATACTTTTTTGGTTCGAGAATACGAAATTTTGTGTGTCATCGTACGTAGCTGTACTCATTGACTTCATTTATTTTTCTGTGTATTGTACCTGTAATAATCATTATATCTATCCTGTAAGTGGCAAGTGGTTGTAAGTGTACGTCAATAAGAAGGTTAGGTATATTCCAGTCATATAACCATAATTTACAGCAAGGTTGTATAAAAACAAAGCACTAATTGCTAATTGGTGTACCCATAACTGCATCGTATTAGAGTAGGTATAATTAGAGTAGGTATAATTAAATACACATAGGTGTACGTAGACGTATAGACGTAGGTATGGGTAACCTAGGTAACAAACAAAAAGCGCATTAATGCGGCGCACTGTACCTGTCGTGCACGTTCATATTCTATGGGCATGGAGCTCCCCGCGCGCCGCCCCATCCCCAGGCTGCCGAGCCCGAACCTGGCGCGACTCTCTACCACCAACCATCCACAAAGATCACTCACCTCACGATGCACCGGCTTCACCACGCGCCACAACAATCCCGCTTTGTCTCTCGCGCGATCGATACGCACAGGCCGACCCTCAACACCGTAAAAGCAAATTACTTTTAATCACCATTCAGCACATAAACGAACACGGCCGACCCGTTTCACAACAGTATTCGCTCGCCACCTCACAAACAAAACCACGGTCCGCCTCGCCGTCGACGGACAATCCTGAGGGTGATGCGGTCCAGTTCTAACACAATGTTATTGACTATAAACAAATAACACTGCTGATTTCACATTAAAATAGTATCGTAGAGCGTAACGCACGTCAAGTCAGCGCCGATTCGAGGCGGCGGACGGCCGCGGAACTTGCCGCGAGGAACGCTACGTGTCCCCCCGGCTCGTAAGGCGCGCGGGAGCGGGACGGGGCGATGACCGGTGCAGCGAGCGAGCAGGACGGCGCTACGAAGCGGGAGGCATAAAACGCGAGAAGGGCTCGAGTACAGAGGGTACAATCGGCGATTCCACACAGATCTTGGATTGATCCGGAGTGAATAGATAATGATTGTTGTTATCTAGCGTTTGTGGCGGCATCGGCTTGACCGCGGCAGCTCATTCATTAAAATAATTATCCGACAATTAAGCGCCGAGCCGGAGGTCGTTGCCGTTTGGCTCGCTTTAGTTACTGCACGCTTCACGGCCTTTATGATGGCATAACATAAATTATCTTATTCATTTATTTTTAAATGAGTCTTGTTTAGAGTTTAGATTGAAGCAGACGTTATTGAATGATGGTTGAATTAATATGGCTCTGAATATCGATACAATCTAAATGTTATCATTTGCGAGCTTTTAGGTAGTTTCCTACTTTGCATGCATGCCTACGTATTTAATTTCAACTTTGATAAAAATTTACAAGTTGTCAAGAACTCATTTGTCCAAGATGCGCTTATTATTATTAGCAGTGACCGTTTGTAAGTTATTTTCTACAGTTCCAAGAAAACCTACCTACCAATTCTGCGATTCCACAAAAACTGTAACCTTCCTACGTGTAGGTATTAATGACTATTTAGCAATATCATGGCGTTATTGAATCTTTCGTCAAATTTATTAAATGAAGAATTGATGATCGAAATACTTTGTCATTGTGTTTCTTCGTTTTTGTGCCCACAGGATTTGCTGTCGTAATAATGAATAATCCTGGGCAATATAAAGATGACTTGATTTTATTACAGAAAAATGTGATTGATTAGTAAGCCTAGAGGAAAACCGGTCATATATTATCAATTAAAACACAAAACGAGCATAATATTTACATTTATTGTTATTCTATTTCTTCTTATATTATCTTAACGAAACTTACATTTTCTTGGAGGTGTGATTGTATCATTCAGACCAGGCGCACTGATATAATACATACTGAGTTAGGCTACACCTTACCAATAAATAAATTAAACCATCCTTGAAAGTAGAAAGTAACATAAACAATATTCCAGAAACACACTCATTACTTTTTTTTTATTTGTACAAGGCAGGTCTTCCGTTTACCTGACTCAAAAGCCAAATGTAAAATTTTTCACCAGTAAAACTTTATCGTAGGAATGCAGGACCATCTTTTATCGGAAAACTTTGGAACTTCGTTTTCTTTCTACTTCTCCGCTTATTTAATAATTAAAGGCGCTTATTAAACGTATTTTATAAGAAAGTTATAAGAATAAAGATGATTTTCCTGAATTCCTATTAGCATTGTAGTAGGTAACGCGATTTGGCATGCTCTTGTATGCAGACATGGAAGCGAGGGAAGATAACCATAAGCAAGTGTTTCTTGAGCGGCGCGGGGTCACATCAACTGGACACTTTGACCGCCATGAAAGAGAATCTGTTATATAAAGTTTGTCTGTTCTAAGTAACTATGTTTGCTTGCTTTACAAATAATAGATGGATCTTTTTACCTGCTATCACCATCTTTTGTAAACCGTATTTATTTATTTAGGAAACGTGACAAACGCCGCCATATCTGCAAACAATGTTTTTACAATAACTTCAAAACAATTTAATGTCATTACGGCTTGATCAATGGAAGCAATAGGTACACATCGCATAAATCCTAGCGAATCAAACATTAGAAACATCTCATTATTCATAATGGAGACATATCTACATTATCAAAAAGTAGAAAACTTAGTCATATCATTCTCCACTTTCAAACCAACGGATAAACTAATTGAATAATTCGAAGTCACTTCAATTACATCAATGGATTTATCACATCACTATTCGTCCGCTCACATAGGATATAATTAATCAAGTTATTATCTACTTATCGCTGTACTGTAGTCCATTAAACCGAGCTAAGTAATCACAGGCTTAGCAATTACAACACAGAGTTCTTCGCGCCAAATGATAGATGTGTGTGTGTGTAGGGTTTGAGACTCCACCAAAGCGGTGCGGAGGTGTGTCGTACGTAAGCAGCCAATAGGATTTTGGTCTTCTCACTTCTAAAAGGCCGGCAATGCGCTTGTAACTCTTCAGGCAATCCGTCTGCTAGTTTGCTGCCTACTTTTATTAAAAAAGAAATAGAAGACCATCTCAGCATTGAAATCCTATTATTGGCTACACATGACATATCTGCTCGAACCTGCACAATCAGATAGTTTCTGACTTTAGTTCAGTTAGATCTGAGTGTGTAACCATGATCCAATCTGTCTGGTTCCCCTAAGGGTTACGAAGGTCTGATGGCAGTCGCTTCAGTAATAACTAGACTCGCCAAATTCTGGGGCCTTACCATCAAGTGTTAAAGCGATCTTTAAACAAGTTAGTAAGAGAGATGCCGCTTTACATGATGTAAGGCGGCATCTCTCTTACTCACTGGTTTTTAGATCGCTATAAGACTTGATGGTAAGGCCTCTGGATCATGGGATAAACGCTAGGAGGATGATGGTGACATATCTCCGCTTTGCTTCACAGATATTCGTTCGAAGAGTCTCAGCCTGGCGCGCGTCCGCGGTTGCGGGAAATGCAGCTTTGTGGCGTCGACGCAGGGTCGGGAGTGGCGTGGCACGCTCAGGGCGGCAGGAGCGGCACCTCGGGGTACGAGGGCTCCTGCTCTTCGTCGGAAGAGTGGCCGCTAGCGTACGAGGGACGGCCACTCTTCTCCCTCAGTCAGTACCTGCAACAATAAAAATTACATGGTTAGATTTATTTAACATAACATAGTATCAAACAAATTCGCTATCCTCCGTCTATCTGTTCCTTATGTATGCATAGATATTTAAAACTACGTAACGGATATTCATGCGGTTTTAATAGCTAAAGTGATTGATTCTTAATGAAGGTTTACATCTACATCTACATCTATACTGAATGTGCGTTGAGCAATTGTTTTACAACCTAATCAATCGAATGAGTGTGTTTGCGATTGAAAAATCTGTTAGATGGTAATACGTAGCTATGAGGTCTAACTGCTATGTCATTGGTGAATTTTGATCTGTCAATGTCATGTCAAAATTCACCAAGCATATATCAGTTATTAGACCCAACGTAGGCGTAGGGTTTTAAATTTTCATTTGCGAAAACCCTCATTATGAAACTATTTTTTTTTCTTTTAGTTTTCACAAATATGAATGTGCGTTGAACAATTGTTATACAACTTTACCAACCCAATTATAAGACATCACGTCATAAATAATCGTACCTTCGATAGGAGTCGTGGTTTTCCCTGTCCGCGTCTGCGTACGGCGCCCAGTGCGCCGGCGCCGCCTCGCCCTCGTCGCGCTCGGCGTTGTTGCTCGTGCCTGCAACACACGACATATTATACACTTACACTTAAAAATTTAAATACAAAAGTAAAGTATCAGCCTATTAATGTCCCACTGCTGGGCAAAGGCCTCCATCATTTGAAATCATTGTTTTCGTTACAAAGATGGGTTTTGACTTAATCACCACGCTTGCCAAATGCGGATTGGTGATCACAACCCCGGCCTGTGTTCAGAAAAATCAACAAAAAGTTTGCCCAACCCGGGAATCGAACCCAGGACCTCGAGACCAAGGTTCGGTAATTAAACCACTAGACCATCGAGGCGTTAAATACACTAAATACACTTTTATCAAAACTCAATGCAGAAACTTATGTCGCACAAAAGTACCCTATGTTCACCAGGGTTAGTGTAGCTAGCCAACAGTGAAAGAATTATTCAAATAGATCCAGTAGTTTTGGAGTTTATTCGTTACATACAAAAATACAAATCTTTCCTCTGTATAATATTAGTGTAGATAATGTAAACAGTGTCAAATTTAATTGTGAGGCTCTGAAAATTTACCCAATATGAAGAATTGGTAGTGACATTTAGAAATTAGACCATTAGAAACGGAAACGAGTGAAACTAAACATTACATATTTACAATTACCTCAGGAGCTTATAATAAAGTTCCAAAATTTCTTTCTTTCTAATGCTAAATAAACAGACTTTAGGGCAAAACAAGGCGTAGGTAGACATGACTACGTGTCATCCGATTAAAACTAGTTTGTCCATAATTTTCTCTCAGTCAACTACAGGAATGGAAAGGGAATAAGTGTTATGATTTGAAGATGTTGCAGTTAAATCAGTAAAACTTGGCAATTTTTTTTGTAAAATAAATGAAGAAGAAGCTTACGTTTTCTTGTTTCTCAACGTTTTCTAATTGTTTTATTCCTTGACTACATTCATGACTTTCGACTATTCATCAAATCGCCACATGAAAAGAAATGTTAGTGCTAAAATATTCTGTTTCTGTAAAATTTCAGCACACAGAGCAAAAATACAGAAGAAAAGAACAGTCAAGTTGACAACCGGATAGGATAGCAGTACCGCATCTGTTATCTTAGTAATCAGGGCTCCCTTTTGCTTATCATCAGGCCGAGTGGAGCTAATATATTGTGTTGATATAAAAAAAACATTCTCCTTTAATTTAAAGTGGGTTAAAAATTATATATGTTCTCATATGTCGAGGCATGGATAGCTGTGGGAACAGGTCGTTCTATGAGGAAAGATAGTCATTTGTCAGTCTGGCCCGGGGTGGCCACATTAATTAAAGTCATTAAATTACTAGCTGTATTAATTATTTGTAGTAAAATATAGTAAATATTACCAATGTTGGTTCTCCATCTTGTTTGAAGAAATTTTTGTGGGAATGCAAAATTAGTTTGGCAGTAGAATTACCGACATAGATAGTAAAAGTCTTGAATATGAATCACGAGATGGGCGAGTCATCGCTACCTATAAAGTGTGTACTTACACCTATCGATGGGCGTGATGGAGAGATGCGGATGGTCGGGCAGCGGGTCGGGCGGCGGCTGCGGCGAGGCGGGCGCGGGCGGGGACGGGCTGTCCAGCGAGATCACGCCGCCGCCGCCCGCGCCCGGCGACCGGTACCCGCTCGACGATACCGCTTCCACTGCACAATACACAGAACAAGTTGAATAAGCGAATATGCCATGCTTATCACTAGCCTGTTAAAGACCACTAAGAGACGTAGGACTCCCACAGGTGAACGTTCTGAAAATACTATAAATGGCTTGCGCGCTCGGGCAAAATCTTGTTATTTTCACTCCGCCTTCGGCCTGCGGACGGGGGGCCTGTGTTGCTCTTCCCCGCGCCAGCACTTCGCCGCAGAAGTCAATATTAATTCATTTTTAGGGTTCCGTAGCCAAATGGCAAAAAAACGGAACCCTTATAGATTCGTCATGTCTGTCTGTCTGTCTGTCTGTCTGTCCGCCAGTCTGTCACAGCCACTTTTTTCGGAAACTATAAGTACTATACTATTGAAACTTGGTGAGTGGATGTATTCTGTGAACCGCAACAAGGTTTTCACACGAAAATAGAAAAAAAAAATGGGGGTCCCCATAGTAAGAACTGAAACTGAAAATATTTTTTTTCATTGAACATATACGTGTGGGGTATCTATGGATAGGTCTTTAAAAATAATATTGAGGTTTCTAAGCTCATTTTTTTCTAAAGTTAATACTTTGCGAGACAGACTCTTCCAAAGAGGAAAAATGTGTGTGTGTGTCCCCCTCTAACTTCTAAAATAAGAGGATGATAAATCTGAAATAAATATATAATGTACATTACTATAAAAACTACCAACGAAAATTGGTTTGAATGAAATCCAGTCAGAAGTTTTTTAATACGTCCAAATTATTACGGAACCCTTAGTGCGCGAGTCCGAATGGCACTTGGCCGATTTTTCAAATCTACGTTCACATTGAAGTTCACTAATGGATTTAGTGCGACCGCAGGTGGGAATTCTAGTCTGTAGTCAAAGTCCCACTAACACTTTTATTGGTACCAACTAGGAACAGTAGTTCTAGTAGTTATCACGAAAACAAAATGAGATGATACTCCACCCCATTTTGTTCCGGTGTCTATCATAAAAAGTGACTCAGGGACATCCCCATAGTTTTATTGTTTACAATACTTTTAATACTTTTAATTCAGAAGTGTTTTGAGTATGCTTACATGAACAAAGATGTTAAGACATATGTTATTCTTTTCATTAATCAAACTCACCGGCACTAGAGTAGCTCTCGTCAGTCTTAATCGACGACTCGGGCATCGGCGGCGTGACCTTGGGCTGCGGCACCTTCCGTTTGAGCGGCAGCTCGTCTTCCGAGTCGGAGGTGAGGTCCACCACCGCCTCGGCGGGCTTCGGCGCGCGGTTCTCGCCGACGGCTGCTCGCTTACCGCCGCCGTTGCTCCCGCCTTCTACTGGTATTACGTCTGAAAGGGAGTTTATTATTATTTAACGGGACTTTTTGATTATGTTGTCAGTACATGTATATTACAGACTACTTACTAATATTAGTGATAAAATGCAACGCGAATGTCTCAAATCTTATAGAGGGAGTTGCTTGTTTGATCTAGGTTGTTTAACTTTTAATACGTGCGGTAAATATTGAGTACATGTAAAAGAACTTTACATAACACTATGATGTAGTAGTTCGATCTGAATTTCAATAATTCAGGGCAGATCTGCTCCCTAGGAGTTGGAGATTCACCACTGAGCGTCTGCTCAGTTTCGTCTGAAAAGCGCTTGTTTAATTTTAAAATCTTTGTTTTAATAAATGCTAGTATGGAAGTTCTACATATCGGTCCCTCGAGCCGGATCGACGACCAGACCAGCATGGGGACTACCCCTCGTGTGGAAAAGGTCTGCGGCAGGATAATGATGATGATGATGACGATGACGTTGATGGATGATGATGACGATGACGTTGATGGATGATGATGACGATGATGATGATGATGATGATGATGATGATGATGATGATGACGATGATGATGATGGATGATGGATGGTGACGTGTGCTCACCCAGGTCGTCGGCGATGAGCGTGACTGGCTCGGGCTGCGGCGCCTGCTGCTGCGGGGACCAGCTGCCGTCCGCGTGCAGCTGGATCTCGTTGCTAGTGACGTGTACTCACCCAGGTCGTCTGCGATGAGCGTGACTGGCTCGGGCTGCGGCGCCTGCTGCTGCGGGGACCAGCTGCCGTCCGCGTGCAGCTGGATCTCGTTGCTAGTGACGTGTACTCACCCAGGTCGTCTGCGATGAGCGTGACTGGCTCGGGCTGCGGCGCCTGCTGCTGCGGCGCGCGCGCGGGCGGCGCGTGCGCGGACCAGCTGCCGTCCGCGTGCAGCTGGATCTCGTTGCTAGTGACGTGTACTCACCCAGGTCGTCGGCGATGAGCGTGACTGGCTCGGGCTGCGGCGCCTGCTGCTGCGGGGACCAGCTGCCGTCCGCGTGCAGCTGGATCTCGTTGCTAGTGACGTGTACTCACCCAGGTCGTCGGCGATGAGCGTGACTGGCTCGGGCTGCGGCGCCTGCTGCTGCGGCGCGCGCGCGGGCGGCGCGTGCGCGGACCAGCTGCCGTCCGCGTGCAGCTGGATCTCGTTGCTAGTGACGTGTACTCACCCAGGTCGTCGGCGATGAGCGTGACTGGCTCGGGCTGCGGCGCCTGCTGCTGCGGGGACCAGCTGCCGTCCGCGTGCAGCTGGATCTCGTTGCTAGTGACGTGTACTCACCCAGGTCGTCGGCGATGAGCGTGACTGGCTCGGGCTGCGGCGCCTGCTGCTGCGGCGCGCGCGCGGGCGGCGCGTGCGCGGACCAGCTGCCGTCCGCGTGCAGCTGGATCTCGTTGCTAGTGACGTGTACTCACCCAGGTCGTCGGCGATGAGCGTGACTGGCTCGGGCTGCGGCGCCTGCTGCTGCGGGGACCAGCTGCCGTCCGCGTGCAGCTGGATCTCGTTGCTAGTGACGTGTACTCACCCAGGTCGTCGGCGATGAGCGTGACTGGCTCGGGCTGCGGCGCCTGCTGCTGCGGCGCGCGCGCGGGCGGCGCGTGCGCGGACCAGCTGCCGTCCGCGTGCAGCTGGATCTCGTTGCTAGTGACGTGTACTCACCCAGGTCGTCGGCGATGAGCGTGACTGGCTCGGGCTGCGGCGCCTGCTGCTGCGGGGACCAGCTGCCGTCCGCGTGCAGCTGGATCTCGTTGCTAGTGACGTGTACTCACCCAGGTCGTCGGCGATGAGCGTGACTGGCTCGGGCTGCGGCGCCTGCTGCTGCGGCGCGCGCGCGGGCGGCGCGTGCGCGGACCAGCTGCCGTCCGCGTGCAGCTGGATCTCGTTGCTAGTGACGTGTACTCACCCAGGTCGTCGGCGATGAGCGTGACTGGCTCGGGCTGCGGCGCCTGCTGCTGCGGCGCGCGCGCGGGCGGCGCGTGCGCGGACCAGCTGCCGTCCGCGTGCAGCTGGATCTCGTTGCACTCGCTCGCCAGGCGCGGCGACGTCAGCACCTCTTGGAAGTACCTGCCGGGAGAGAAATGTATCTGTAGTAAGAGAGCCCACGACCAAAATTTTTGTCTCATAGCAATACGGCCAAAACCGCATCAAATCGATAGATACGATTATCCTGAACTCGAAAATACCAATATCAGACATTTTCCGCGTAGCGTTTGATCTGACCGAATTTTCAAAATTGTCAAAAATTTTACCGAACTGCATCATAGCAATGTGTCTGATTTGCAGACTGTAGTTGAATGATAGTTCTGAGATACCGGAAACATATTTTTCAGACGTTAGTGGTGTAGCGCAAACCCGTAAAATCATTTAAAAAAATTAAAAATGAGACAAAAAAAATGTCTCATAGCAATACGTCTGAAATTATTTTTTATTAGTAAATTTTGGTTATTTGATGCGAACAAAACAATTTTCAGACGGAAATGTGAACGCATTAAATTTTGAGACCGTTTTGAAAATGTTAACAAATTTTACCGATCGGTATCATAGCAATATGTCTGAAACTTATTTTATCATGTAAAATAAGTTGTCCACATGTGCAAAAAAATTATATCAGACAAATTAAGTGTAGCACCTTCTCTATCAGACAACTTTTCGATACTCAGATTGTACGAGTCATCGTACGTAATCACTGCACTAAAATTGTATATATAGCAATAAGAAAACGCAAATAAAGAAGTGCTCACTACGCATTCAACGGACTAGGTCGTTTTATTAACCTAGTCACCTATCAATATCATTTATCAATATCAGATCAATCAATATCACTATATCATCTTATATCATCTGAGTGTAGCGCACGCTACATTTTGGTCCTTCGAGCCTTTCTTAGTGTTTTTGGTGGTTTTTCGTGTGATTGCAATCGGTTCGTACGGCCTCCCAGAAGCGGGAATCACCTTGCGAATTGAGAAGGTGCATAAGATCACATGAGAGCTGCTGAAGCGCTGAGGAATCAGACCGAGTAAGACTGTCGCGAGTGTGACGGTTATCCCGTTAACAAGTGACTGTTCCTGCCCACTCGGAACCACCCCGTGGACGACGCCACCTGTCCGCGCGTTACAACTACTACAAGCAGATTCATCACCTATCATCAATCAATAATTATCAACATGTTGGATTTACTTGAACGCCAGAGCGTGCTCATGAAGGAGATTGAAAAAACCTACACCAATTTCAAGAAAGATTCGCAGGAAAGAAAAACGCCCGAATATTTTAAGAAGAGGTTAGAAGCTATTGGTAATTTATGGGGTGAATTTAAATTAAATCATAAAAATCTACAGGAAGCCGAAGATAAATCTTCAGATTATTTTGTAAAGGATATTTATCTTCAAGTACAGAACTTTTATCAAACAGCCCGATCAACCATGGAAACAGCCGCAGCAGCCTTGGCAAGTACTCTTACTGATCCTGTTACTCCAAGTGGTAGTCAGCGTGCCACTACCAAGTTTGAAGTCCCTACCATCAAGGCCACATTGGTCCCGAAGGATGCCACTCAAGAATTATTGCAAAATCAACACGCAAACTTCCGGGCATTGGAACGGCAAATAAAACGCATACAACAGCAGAATATAGAAGAAAAGTGGGAAATTGAGGATGAACTGAAGAATTTGCAACATCGCTGGCGTATTATTGACGAACTACACCTTCGAATCGACAGCATTTTATCAGGCTCAGACATCGAGTATGAAGACAAACTTGCAGACATTGAAGATAAATTCACCGCTGTCAAGAGAAGCCTTAATAGAAAGTTAAGTTCTACAGCCCATGTGCAGCAGTCCGTTCCCCAAATAGAAATCCCGACCTTCACCGGCAAGTATACGCAGTGGCCCACATTCCACGATTTGTTTACCGAAGCTATACACAACAACAAGCACCTCACCAATGCACAAAAAATGCAACATCTAAAGGGAAAGGTTAAAGGAGAAGCTGAACGTATCATCCAACATCTTCACATCACTTCAGAGAATTACGACGTTGCCTGGGATATTCTTAATCATCGTTTCAACAACCCTCAGCTGTTGTTTACCAACTACATGGAAAATTTATTAAATCAAAACTGTTGGTTTGTATCAAAATAGAAACGGGTGCTGCCATCTGTTGTTTATAGTGTGGGTTATGGGGTTGTGATTGAATGAATGTTTGAGTGAGAATGTTCTGGAAATATGTTCACTCTTTTTGTCCAATAAAGTTCACTCTGTGATTATTTCTCAGCAAAGAACGTTGTTTAATTTATAGGTTATGGGCCCAGACCCCACAGTTTCATAAGTTTCAGTTTATTATAATAGTTAATTCCCAAGTTAAAAGTGTCGTGCTACGTTAATTCAGTATTTGCAATAACAATCTGCAAGAATGGCGAGCAACTACCTCGTAAATGTTCCCAAGCTAAAAGGGCGGGAAAATTATAATGAATGGGTCTTCGCCGCGGAGAATTTTCTAATCCTGGAGGATAAGTTGCACTGCATCAAGCCAGAAACCGGGATAGCAATAGAAGCCGCAGATGACGCGAGAACCAAGGCAAAACTTATAATGACTATAGATAGTGCGTTATATGTTCACATCAAAGACGTGAAGACATCGTTGGAGCTATGGAACAAGCTAAAGGCATTATTCGATGATTCTGGATTTACTAGAAGAATATCTCTTTTACGTAATTTGATCTCGATTCGCCTAGAAAATTGTGTTTTCATGCAGTCGTACGTAACGCAAATAGTCGAAACAGGACAAAAGTTAAGTGGGACTGGATTCAACATAAGTGACGAGTGGATTGGTTGCTTATTATTGGCGGGACTTTCTGAAAAATATATGCCAATGATATTGGCAATTGAGCATTCGGGCATACAAATTACAACGGACGCCATTAGAACGAAGCTCATGGATATGGTGGAAACGGAAGTGACCGGTCATCAACACGATAAAGTCAGTGGTGCATTCGCAAGCGGAACAACGACGCGGTGGCAGAAGAAAAATAATAAATTATCTGTGGCACCCGCGCAGCAGAGTTACCAACCGAATGAACGGAACGTAAACAAAGCAAACCATAATGGCGGCGCTAAAAGTCACGTCAAATGTTACCGGTGTAAACAGCACGGGCATTACAAGAATCAGTGTACAAATAGCGAGAATAATTATACGAATACTAAAGAAGCACACCGCAAACCAAGTAATGCGTTTAGTGCAGTTTTTCTTAGTGGAAAATTCAACAAATACGACTGGTACATTGATTCAGGCGCGAGCATGCATCTAACAGCTAATGAAGAGTGGATAGAGAATGCTACATATCACACAACTAAGGATATATGTGTCGCTAACAGTGAGAGGCTGCAAGTAATATGTACCGGAGATGTAAACATTGTAACAAAAACCGATAAATGTGAATTTGAAATACCAGTCAAGGATGTATTATGCGCTCCAGGATTGACGACGAACCTTCTGTCAGTGAGCCAGTTAATAAAATCCGGTAATACAGTTCAGTTTAAACCAGATGGCTGTGAAGTATACAATCGCAACAGTGAATTGGTGGCCACAGCGGTGTTGAGCAATGGAGTGTACAAGCTAGTAGTACCCGATAGTGCAGTGGCAAATTTATCTGTATCAGGAATCACTTGGCATCGACGTTTGGGACATGTCAATAGTAAATACCTTAATAAAATGACAAGTGCTGTAGAAGGAATGAAACTTCAAGAAAAGGTTGATATTGACAAGATGTCATGCAAAATTTGCTGTGAAGGTAAACAGTGCCGTTTGCCATTCCCAAGTGATGGTTCACGAAGCAAGGAACTGCTGCAGATAGTTCACACTGACATATGTGGACCTATGGAGTATGAATCACTAGCAGGCTCCAGGTACTTCATATTATTTATTGATGACTTTAGTCGAATGATACATGTGTATTTCATTAAACACAAAAGTGAAGCACTGAAATGTTTTATTGAGTTTAAGGCAAAAGCTGAGAAACAAACCAATAAGAAAATAAAGATATTGAGAAGCGACAATGGGTGTGAATATTGCAATAAAGAATTCGACTCATTTCTCAAGAAAGAAGGTATCATTCACCAAAGGAGTAACCCGTATACCCCTGAACAGAATGGCTTGTCAGAAAGGAATAATCGAACGATTGTAGAGAAAGCCAGATGCTTATTATTTGATGCCAATATGGAAAAACAGTTCTGGGCAGAGGCTACCAATACTGCAGTTTATTTACAGAACCGTACTGTTCTTCCCGCATTAGATGAAAAGACACCTTATGAAGTCTGGACTGGTTGCAAACCTGACATAAGTCACCTGCGTATCTTTGGAAGCAAAGTCATGGTTCATGTGGCTAAAGAGAAGCGCAAGAAATGGGACAGAAAGTCAGAGCAGTACATACTAGTAGGTTATTCAGACGAAGTGAAAGGTTACCGAATATATAACCCCAGAACAAAATGTGTGACAACAAGCAGAGATGTTGTTGTTATGGAAGATGAGAAGAATCTTGCCATTATACCAGTTATAGAAAACTCAAATTCAGTGGGGGACACTACTGTCAATGATACACTAGGGTCAAATGAAAGGACTGTAGACGAAGTTCCAATGCTTGAAATATCAGATACCTCAGATGATACTTATGTTCCTAGTGAGTATGAGGACACTTATGATTCACCCGAGGAGTGTGTCAGACCCAGCAGAATCAGAAAGAAACCAGAAAGATATGGAATGTCAAATATGTGCATACCGGAAGAAGTTTTTGATGATGCTAATGGATTATGTCTGAAAGATGCACTACAAGGAGAAGAAAAAGAGCAATGGTTACAGGCAGTGAAAGAAGAACTTCAGTGTTTTGAGGACAATCATGCGTGGGAGCTTGTAGATAAGCCAAGGAATAAAGAGACTGTAGTGAAGTGTAAGTGGGTGTTGCGTAAAAAGCTAAACAGTGATAATAGTGTTCGCTATCGTGCGCGTTTAGTTGCCAAAGGTTATATGCAGAAGCAAAATGTGGACTATTCAGAGATTTTTGCACCTGTTGTTAGGCATTCAACATTGCGATTACTGTTTGCATTGTCTGTAAAACTTGGTTTAGATGTAACACATCTTGATATCACTACAGCATTCTTGAATGGGGACCTTGAGGAGACAATTTACATGGAAATACCTGAATGCTTATCAGATTCTCAAAATAACTGTGATAATAAAGTACTTAAATTGAATAAAGCTATTTATGGTTTAAAACAATCCTCAAGGGCCTGGTACAAGAAAGTTGATGAATGTCTTGTAAGTAATGGCTATAAACGCTCCAAATTAGAACCATGTTTGTATGTAAAAATTAACGGTAATAAGAGGACAATGATAACATTGTATGTCGACGATTTTTTTGTGTTTACTAGTGATAATGATGAATGTAATAAGTTAAAGAAATTATTGTCTTCAAAGTTTAAATTAAAGGATCTAGGGCAAGTTAAAAATTGTTTAGGAATGACAGTAAATATTGATAAAATTAATGGCACTGTAACATTGAGTCAAGAAAATTATATTAATCAGTTGTTAAGTAGATTCAATATGACAAATTGTAAGCTAGCTGATACACCTTTAGAGCCTAAATTGAATATTAAGTTAGAAAATAATAATTGTGATAGTCAAATACCTTATCAGAAACTAATAGGTGGGCTCATGTATTTGGCAGTATTAACAAGGCCTGATATAGCTTATTCAGTGAGTTACCTTAGCCAATTTAATCATTGTTATGATAATGTAACTTGGGCTTATGCAAAAAGAATTTTAAAGTATCTCAAAAGGACTAAATATTATGGGTTGAAGTATACCAGATGTGGTAATGATGTATTAGAAGGATATGTTGATGCAGATTGGGGCAATAACATAATTGATAGGCGATCTTATACAGGCATGTGCTTCAAATTAGCTGGTAGTGTAGTGTCATGGGGGGCTAAGAAACAGAAAACAGTTGCTCTCTCAAGCACTGAATCAGAATATATGGGCATAGCAGATGCTTGTAGGGAAGCAATTTATTTGCATAATTTGTTAAAGGAAATAGTTAATAAGTCTAGTACCATAACTATTTATAATGATAACCAGGGTGCACTTAAGCTGTCTTCAAGTAGTGGTTTTAATAAGAGAACTAAGCATATTGATATTCGCTACCATTTTTGTAAAGACTGTATCGCTGATAAAATTGTTGAACTTAGATACTTGGAAACAGCTGAAATGCCAGCGGACCTGTTCACTAAAGGTTTGGGTAGTACCAAGCATTATTATTTTATGAATCTATTAGGATTGCAGAATATTGATTGTAATAGCAATATAGATTAGTGTTTAATTAAGTATTATTTTGTTAAAATGTTGTGGGCATTCATGTTATTTTGATAAGTGGGGGTGTTGGTTTGTATCAAAATAGAAACGGGTGCTGCCATCTGTTGTTTATAGTGTGGGTTATGGGGTTGTGATTGAATGAATGTTTGAGTGAGAATGTTCTGGAAATATGTTCACTCTTTTTGTCCAATAAAGTTCACTCTGTGATTATTTCTCAGCAAAGAACGTTGTTTAATTTATAAAAACAATATCACCAAACAATCATCATTAGAATTGAAGAAACTTTACGATACAACAACGGAATGTATACACGCCATACATAACCTGGGCGTTGACACAAACAGCTGGGATCCCCTACTAGTTCACATTTTATCAAAGAAGTTGGACGCCGAGACCTATAGCGACTACAAGGAAGCTCGTAAAGAACCACGCGAGTTACCTACGTTAGACGAATTCATGTCATTTATTGAGGCCAAATTTACCGCCCTAGAGCCCATCCACAGACGGGAAAGAGATATCAAGAGTTATTCGGCCGCTGACAAGCCGCTATATCAACAAAACAGGCCATCATATCATGCCAAGCCGTTTAACAAGAACTATCAGCCGAACCCTGTCAGAAAGGGATTTTATCAAGCAGCGCCTACATACACACGGAAATCATGCATAGTATGTTCATCGCCTCATGACTTATTTATGTGCAAAACATTTTTGGGGTTGCCTAACAAAGAACAGCTGGACATGTTACGAAAACATAAAATATGCCCTAATTGTTTGTACAAACATTTCGACAAGCCATGCACTTCGATCCGTAGATGCAAAGAGTGCAATGACCGTCATAACACGTTGATTCACGACGCGATGATGCAATCCCAAGGCTCACCTTTTAATACGAATGATAAGACAAACACCCGACAAACAGCGGCGTCAACGAGTTCATTGGCTCCTGTTACCGACTCAAATTTGCCTACGAAATCACAACGACAACATTATGCAAACTATGTAGCAATGGATGACGAAGAAATATTGTTGACTACTATATCGATCAAAGTTAAATCAGCTGATAATAATTATATCACTTTAAGGGCTCTTTTAGACCAAGGATCGCAAGTATCTATTATATCAGAAAACGCTGCCCAATTGCTCGGATTACAGAGGAAAAAATATCATGCGTGTGTCTCCGGGATTGGGCCTAGTTCCAGACAAAGTAAAGGCATGGTGACGCTCGATTGCCAATCTATTTATGACGACTATCAGTTTCAAACCCAAACATTGGTGTTAAATAAGGTTGTCAATAGCCTGCCGAATATATCATTTGAAAAAAAGTCATGGCCGCACATACAACATATCCAATTAGCAGATCCAGGATTTAATGTGTCTAAACCAATCGACTTACTATTAGATGCCAGTATATACTCTGATATCATCATGGAGGGCCTGATCAGAGGTCCAGCACATGCACCCATCGCTCAACAGACCAGACTTGGCTGGATTTTATCAGGAAACGTTAGAACATTTAACTGCAATGTTATAATCAATGACGTCGATGAGTTGTCCAAATATTGGGAAGTCGAGGACATACAGCCAAACCAGCGACCTTCAATATTGACTGAACAAGAACAATATTGTGAGGATCTATATCAAAAAACTACAAGGCGCTTAGAAAGTGGAAGCTATGAAGTTGCTATTCCTATGAAACCGGGCTATGAAAATCATTTGGGATCATCTAAAGCCATCGCTGTCAGCCGTTTTTTGCAGATAGAAAGGAAATGTGCAAAAAACATATCATTTTCCGAGGGTTATCGACAATTCATGCATGAATATCAACAGCTGGGACACATGCGTCAGGCTACGGAGACTAGTGATGAGTTAACCACTTATTTACCTCATCACGGAGTATTGAAGCCGGACTCCACCACAACACCGTTACGAGTCGTCTTCAATGCCTCAGCAAAGACATCATCTGGCCACAGTTTAAACGACCTAATGGAGGGAGGACCTAATCTACAGCAAGACCTTCAGTCCTTGATTTTGAAATGGCGTAAACATAAATATGTCATGACAGCAGACATAGAAAAATTGTTTCGAACTATTTACATTAGAGAAGCTGATCAAAAACTTCAAACAATAATATGGCGGGACACACAACACAAGCCCTTAGAAGCCTATCACCTGACGACCGTCACCTATGGCTTTAAGGCCGCACCATACTTAGCAATGCGGACGCTTCGACAGATTGCTATGGACTATAAACAACATGAACTGGCCGCCCATGCATTAAATAATTCCTTCTACATGGATGACCTGCTTTGTAGCGTGGAGAATCTCCAAGAAGCAAAACAACTACAACAGGAATTAATTATGGTTCTCAAAGAGTCGGGAATGAACATTCGAAAATGGGCAAGCAACGAGCCGGAATTACTACGTCATCTATCACCAGAACAACGAAGCAACATGTATGAATTCAAAGATAATGAGTCAAGGAAAACATTAGGTCTTGTATGGAATCCAACTACGGACACATTTTCTTATCAAAACAAAATACAAGAGAGTAAAACGCCGCATATCACCAAACGACAGCTTCTATCAGATATTTCTAAGGTTTATGATCCTCTCGGCTGGCTATCCCCACTCACGATCAGAGGAAAACTCCTATTTCAGTATACCTGGTTATCAGAATTATCATGGGATGACAATTTACCTACATCAATACAAAGAGAATGGGAGGCCTTAAAGGAAGATTTAATGATGATCAAATCTTTCCACATTCCTCGTTATCTGGGCCAAAGTAGTCGGTCAGCTCAACTACACGGATTTTGTGACGCATCAGAAAAGGCATATGCTTGCGCGGTTTACCTAGTTTCGACGAATGATAAAGGCGAGTACACATCGAAGCTAGTAACAGCCAAGACAAAGGTAGCCCCCACTAAAAGAAAAATATCATTGCCACGATTGGAACTACTGGGTGCAGCATTATTATCACAACTCATGAAGAAAGTTTCAGAATCATTATCATTACCTAATATCACAATCCATGCCTGGACCGACTCAATGATAGTATTAGGATGGATACATGGAGATATATCAAAATGGAAAATGTTTGTCGCAAATAGAGTAAAAGATATCGTGGAAGTACTTCCGTCGTCGTGTTGGAATCACATAAGGTCCGAAGAGAATGCCGCAGATTGTGCCACCCGAGGTCTATCCAGTAAATCATTATCACTACATACCTTATGGTGGGAAGGCCCAAAATGCATCTTGAACTATGAAAACACAAACAATATGTCATACCAAGAGCCCACCATAGAAGTAAAGAAAACTCATAATGTAAACTCTGCCTTACATCCATCAGAGTCTATCGTAATTACATTATTAAACAAAATGAGCTCAATCACCCGAGTTGCGAAAACAATAGCATGGGTAACGCGCTTTATTGCACGATTGCAGAAAAAATGCAGTAATTATCAAAGGGCAATATCATCATCTGAATTACGCAATGCCTACAATATCATTATTAAACAAGTACAATCTGTTGAACTATCAGAAGAGTTATCAAGCTTGGTAAAAAAGGGTTACGTCAAATCAAGTAGCCGACTCGCCACTTTGAACCCTTTTGTGGACGAAAATGGACTGATAAGGGTTGGGGGTCGACTCGCCAATTCCAACCTGCGTTATTCAGCTAAACATCCCATCATCTTAACAAGCTCAAGCCGTCTCACACAGTCAATCATAGAACAAGCGCATTTGACCACGCTACACGGCGGCCCGAAGCTCACGTTATCATACATTCGTGATACCTACTGGATCATCAGTGGGATACGCACCGTGAAGACACATCTACGAAACTGTATTAAGTGCAAGCGTTTCAAGCAAACACCGGAACAGCAGATCATGGCAGATCTTCCGTCACCACGCGTCACGCCCTGCCGGCCTTTCACGAATGTTGGGACAGACCTAACGGGACATATCGAACTAAAATTAAATAAAGGGAGAGGTGTCCGCACCACCAAGGGCTACGTGGTAGTCTTTGTGTGTCTAGTCACCAAAGCAGTTCACTTGGAAGTGGTGTCTGATTTGAGTTCAGATGCATTTCTGGCGGCATTCAGAAGGTTTTGTTCCCGGCGAGGTTCCCCGAAACATGTGTATAGCGACAATGGCACTAACTTTGTCGGCGCCTCACATATCCTGAAAAAGGAATATCAAGCCATCATCAACTCAATCAATCCGGATATCATTCAAAACAACGAGGTCGACGTAAGCTGGCACTTCAACGCACCAGCCTGGCCATCAGCAGGAGGCCTATGGGAAGCTGCGGTGAAAAGTCTGAAATATCACTTAAAGAGAGTGATAGGGGAACAAAAATTAACATATGAGGAACTAACAACACTACTGCAACAAGTGGAGGCATGTTTAAACTCTCGGCCGCTCTGCCCACTCACCGAAGACCCTGAAGACCTATACCTTACTCCAGGACACTTTTTAGTTGGTGGTCCTATAATATCCAGGCCCCAGACTGACCCAGACATCACTCACTTGTCGACACGATGGCAGCTTGTACAAAACCTCAATAAACAAATATGGAAACAATGGTCCCGGGAATACCTACAACAGCTACAGCCGAGGACAAAATGGAGAACACCAAGGGAAAACATCAAAATGGACGACATAGTCATCATAAAAGATGAGAATATGCCCCCTGGGAAGTGGGCATTGGGACGCGTTTGCGACGTACATCCTGGGAAAGATGGATATACTAGAGTTGTCACTTTAAAGACAAAGAATAATATCATAAAAAGACCTATAAATAAACTTATCATATTACCAAATCAAGAGATGGGAAAACACGCCGAAGAAGACAACGCCAGCTTGATCAAAGAACCAGATACAGAACGAGAGACCACGCCTAGAAAAACCAGGAAAGGGACACCATATCACAACCTTTTTATAAGTTTGCTACTCTTATTTTTATGTAGCATCCCTGGAAGCTTATCACTACAATCACCATCACTTAATATCACAGAATTCAACAATAAGAACTCTCTATATTTTGACAAAATAGCGGAAATGCAAGTTGTTAAAGATAAATGGACCATGGTTGTTTTCTACAACATGACCACTTACTGGCAAAGCGTTGAAGGTTTGGGCCTCTACTTAGAAAAGGTAGAAAATACCTGCTCAGACACCAACATATGCTCCAACTGGCTGACGCAATACAACCATGACTTATCAGAAATCCAGCATTACAACCAGCTGCTTCTTACTCAACACCAACACCGGGTAAAAAGAGGCCTAATCAACGTCATTGGAAATGTTGCCAACGCTTTATTTGGAGTTCTGGATGACAAATTTGCTGAACAATACAAACAAGATATTGAAACACTGCATAGCAACGAAGAACATCTCTTAAAACTATTAAAAATCCAGACATCAATTATTGAAGCCGAAAACAATATCCTGCATCGCCATGAACAACAAATGAGCACACAATTCTCAAATATCAATAAACAGCTGTACAATATATCGCAAGATACGAATATCATAAGGAAATCTATCAACATGATAGCCAATGGACTCTCATTAAATATCATTATTTCATATATCAGACGCATACAAGACAGCCTGATTAATACCATTACCGACATACATCAAGGGCACATAGATATGCATATTTTATCTCCGGAACAATTAATGGAACAATTAAATATAATTTCTGGGCAGTTAGATCGAGATATCACAGTACCTGTCACACCTGAGAATATCAAAAACATCTACGATATTCTGCGTGTCAAAGCAAGAATAAAAGGAAACTATCTTATAATGGAAATCAAGATACCCCTTACAACCAGCGAAATGTACCAGTTACATCGAGTCATCAGTTTGCCTCAAACCTACAATTACGTCACAAGATACGCTATACCTATCACAGAATACATCGCTTTCAACATGAGAAAAGATACCCTGATACCAATGTCACAGACTGACATATTATCATGTATTACTTATCACCAAGACCGATATCTATGCGGCCTGACTGCTCCAATTTATGATCTAAAAATAGACCAGTCTCTATGTGACGTGAAAATAATAACAAAAGGAAGCAATCAAACATTCTGCAAAATAACAACTACTGAATGCACAGACATGTGGATCAAATTGCACTTGAGTGACTCATGGCTGTACTCATGTTGCGAGGAGTGTCCCGTGCGCGTCATGTGCCCGGCGAGCCTTACATCACAACGCTTACGCGGCAGCGGCATTGTTATCATAGGTCAAGACTGCGCCGTGAAAGGGGACACCTTCACTTTAATCGGTCATCACGACTACCGGAGCCGCTTGGACACGCAACCGCTGACTGCACAATTTCAGTATTCAGCTGGCTTAAACGATTTTATCAACACATCGATACCTGTACTATTTGCAAAAACTGACATGGAAGAACAGGAACACATCAACAAACAAATTCAAATGTTGAAAGACGCCAATATCAAAGATATTCAGTTCCATGACAACCATTACGTCTTGATTTACGTAATGCTGGGCGTCACTGTAATTTTAGTCGTATGTGTTATTTATTTATTTATTTCTTTCAGACGGAAAAGGCGCTCTACCCTAAGTGACAGACCTAGCGGAGCACCACCGAAACCTCCTCGAGCTCACACTGCACCCCCTGTGGAGGACAACGCCTCTACGAGCGGCTCTGTTGTGTATTCCGAGCCCACACGCGAGATTAGGCGCCATGCAAATAACACGCTCACTAAAAACATACGATTTTCACCAATGCATATTGAATAAATAATAAGTTATATTAATCAATTATCATAGTTACTTACGTATCATATTTACATTTTACATTTAATGTTATATTCATTACTACTTTAAGATTGTTATAATAGTATAGATGTTATAGTAGTCTATTGTATTTTGTCTTGTTTTTTATTGTTATTTTTTGGAGTTGGCAAGATGTACGAGTCATCGTACGTAATCACTGCACTAAAATTGTATATATAGCAATAAGAAAACGCAAATAAAGAAGTGCTCACTACGCATTCAACGGACTAGGTCGTTTTATTAACCTAGTCACCTATCAATATCATTTATCAATATCAGATCAATCAATATCACTATATCATCTTATATCATCTGAGTGTAGCGCACGCTACACAGATATCATTTAAAAATCGTATTGAGGCATCTTGAATTTTCTGTTACAAACCAATGAATACGTTGCGACCCTGAATTTATTAGATGATAATTACGAAGAATTTACCCTAAAATTTAACTAAGTGAGCGTCATTCCAACGTTTGGAGCAGCTGGCGAGTGAGCTGCATAATAGTAAGAAAGGGACATACGTAGGAGCGTAACAAGCGCTGAGGCTGTTGAAATTAAATACTGATTGATTTGATAGTTTTGGTTTTATTTAAAGCTCACTTGAGTAACTTTTACAAAAGAAATAAGTAATGACATCTGTCATCTGTCAAAGTACATTAGACAAGGGAGATTCTTGAATATCTATGAAGGCTGTAATTTAAAAAAAAACATTTAACAGAGGCGTCGGCCAGGCGACTCCGAAACGTTATTTTCGTTTTTGGGAGTATATGCTACACTTAAAGTGTCTGAAAACAGGTTTTTGGTAATCATGGCAGCAATACGAAAAGTTGAAAAAAAATATATCCGTATTGCTATGATAGTTCGGCTAAATGACAGGTCGGCTAAATTTGTTGACATTTTCAAAAATGCGCTCAGGCTATATGCTACGCGCAAAATGTCTGAAAACAAACTTTTTCGTAATACAATTATAAAATCTATGTACATTTTCACTATCAGACGTATTGCTATAATACCGACTGTCTTTTTTTTTTGACACAGCAGAAATGGCCTCCCACGCAGTTGCTACACTTTCGACCGTTACTACACACCTAGTCGGGTTCAGAATCATACAATCTAACGATTTTATAGGGTTTTTGCCGTATTGCTATGAGACATGGTTTTGGTCGTGGGCTCTCGTACCACTGTGAGTCAACCGGTCTGGATAATACGGTTGTTGACTGACAGGTCAAATCACTCACTTTTTTTAAACGTCAATAACGTAAGCTTGTTGCGAAAATTCTATGAAATACTAAGCTTTGACGTCACAAAGTATTGTCAAATGAATGCTTTGTTAGTGATTATTTATTAATTTCTTCTTTAATGTAAGAATTTCATAATTTATTTTGAAGTCAGTCGTGTACCCAATACGAGCGGATACATGTCGGCTATTTATTTGATTATTTTTCTTTTTTTCTATGTAATAGGGAGGCAAACGAACAAGAGTTCAACGACAGAGAGAGAAACAACGACTCATCTGATGGCGCACGCTGAGAGAGTAACAAGCATTCTTTTTTTAAATGTTATAGGGAGGCAAGCGAACATGAGGGTTACCTGATGGTAAATAATCAATCAGCGGATATCAAAGCACAAGACGTACGTTGCATGCCTTCCCAACTGAGCTCTGGCGACCTTACTCACCAGCAGAAGTATAGCACAACAGTTATGAAGTGCTACTTTACTGTGGTCTTCTGTATGGTGGAGGATGGGTTTGTAAGTAAAAATACATACAGAACTGTCAAGAAACAATTTCAGGGGCGTTTTCCACGTGTGCCAATCGCGAATGCACAAACCGCCTACCCCGTCGGCAGATCGGCGCTCCGCTGCGCGCGGCAAACGCTTAACTCAGCGAGTATCCTAGGTGCTAGTTTAGGAACGCAACCCTTCGTTTATATAAACATTTTCGAAGACACAGTGGCGCCTTTTCCGGTACCTCCCTTGTCACCACGTTCACTCAGTTGTTACCGTGTGTTATAATGACTTTACACAATATACTCCATTTTATAGTTGATATCGTGTCCATTTATTGCCCTTCGAAATCCTTCACCAGGACAAGTAAAAATCAACTAAGTATACTAACCCGTCAACTACTAGCGAGTCGTACGGCGCCGGTCTATCGCAGACGGGACACAGCCAGGTCGGTTTCCGCTCGTTCATCTGCAGGAACAGCGACGCGTCGAAGCACTGCAGGTGCGGGCACGCGGCCGGCCGGCACGGGCACGACATGCGCATCTTGCCCAGCGGACACATGAGTGATGTTGTAACAACTAAGTACACTAACCCGTCGACGACTAGTGAGTCATACGGCGCCGGTCTATCGCAGACGGGGCACAGCCATGTCGGTTTCCGCTCGTTCATCTGCAGGAACAGCGAGGCGTCGAAGCACTGCAGGTGCGGGCACGCGGCCGGCCGGCACGGGCACGACATGCGCATCTTGCCCAGCGGACACATGAGGGACACCCGGAGGGATGTTGTAGCGATCTCGCTGTCGTAGTCTTCGGATAGTTTCTCTTTTACTGGATAAAGACAAAAAACAAAACATGGTAATAAATGTGGTACAGCATAAATGTTTTCATTTTTTATAATACGCAAAGAAGAATGGCAACTGATTGTAACTTTTGCCGATGAAATACCTCAGCCTCGACAAAATCTAAAGTCACCCATTTATTTGGGCTGCATTATTATTTATTCAAGAGCTCGATCTTTTATTGCATTAGAAATGCATTTACACTCTGCCAAGGGGCAGAGAAACTGTCAGGCTGCCCATTAAACGCAACGATTCTCTCTAGCAACATTCAGTACTATGCTTGGTACCAGTTATAAATACACATCTAATGGGGCCTGTCATAATTCTACTACAATAACGAGCAGGAACGACGAGATCTTTACCATAGAAAGCAAGTGTGCGGTGTCTTTTTATCGATAATTTGAGACGATGTTTTGCATTTATGGGTAAATGTTGTGGTACTGTGTCACCTGTTTCTGGAGAGACCATGGATTTGTTCGAGGCTTACGGGGGATTTTTCACATTTAGCATCTACTGTGGACCAGCTACTAACTTACATCCTCACTCTGACCGTTTGAGCTCGGTCTAGATTTCCAGCACGCAGAGACTCGGTGGCTAAATGTTTATCGACCAACCAACAAATGCGTGTACTCACTCAGCGACCTCGTGTAGTCCGGGTTCTTGGTGCCCTTGTTCTTGAGCCGCTGCAGCAGCTCGGCGGACGTGAGCTTGCGCACCATGAACACGCTGAGCACGTACGCGCGCGTGAAGTCCGCCGCCCACGTCACGTGGATCGTGTTCGCGACAGTGGGAGACAGCTTGACGAGTGACGAGATGTTGACCGGACCGTTTTACACCAGGAACCAGATTGACTCAATCCAAATGAGGCACTACCTATTATGCTACTTCACAGTATTATAATTGGTAGTGCTTACTCACTTAGTCCCACTGATTCAACGTTGCAGCGATCAGTTTTCTATAATATGCGTAGAAAGCCAGTTTGCAGGTGTCTTTTAATGGATAAGCTGAGACGATGATGTGCTTTTATGGGTAGATGGTGGTATTAGTATCACCTGGTTCCGGAGTTATGGGGGATTTCTACATTTAGCATCCACTGTGGACGGGATACAAACTTAAATCCTCACTCTTACCGTTTGAGCTTGTCCTTGAGGCACGCAGAGATTCCTTGACATCTACCAACTAACAAACGTCTGTACTCACTCAGCGACCTCGTGTAGTCCGGGTTCTTGGTGCCCTTGTTCTTGAGCCGCTGCAGCAGCTCGGCGGACGTGAGCTTGCGCACCATGAACACGCTGAGCACGTACGCGCGCGTGAAGTCCGCCGCCCACGTCACGTGGATCGTGTTCGCGACAGTGGGCGACAGCTTGACGAGTGACGAGATGTTGACTGGACCGTTTTATCACAGGAACCAGATGGATTCAAACTGAGGCACTTACTATTATGCTACTGAGACCTTACTCGACTAGTCCCACCTATTCAATGTTGCACAAATCCTTTTTCCCCGATATGTGTAGAATAGAAAGACAGTTTGCAGTTGTCACTTTATCGATAAGATGAGACTATGATGTGCATTTTTGGGTAGATGTTGGTATGATTGGCACCTGCTTCCGGACACTCCATGGATTTGGTTTAGGGTTTCGCTGGATTTTCCACATTAAGCATCTAAAGTGGAACGGATCCTACCTTACATTTGAGCTTGGTTTAGAGGTCCAGCACGCAGAGACTCGATGATAAATGATATTTTTCCTTGTCTACTAACTAATAAATGCGTGTACTCACTCAGCGACCTCGTGTAGTCCGGGTTCTTGGTGCCCTTGTTCTTGAGCCGCTGCAGCAGCTCGGCGGACGTGAGCTTGCGCACCATGAACACGCTGAGCACGTACGCGCGCGTGAAGTCCGCCGCCCACGTCACGTGGATCGTGTTCGCGACAGTCGGCGACAACTTGACGAGAGACGAGATGTTGACTGGGCGAGGTGGTCGCTTCGGTTCAGGTGTCGGCTTGTTTGTCGGTATTGGGTTCTGTGGAGGACATACTAATTGTAAGAGTGACACAAATAACCCTCTACCCTCCGGCCGTATTCCTAAGAGACCTTACGATCAGCCAGGTACGCAGGATATATTATAGTGCACAAGTGAGTGCGCAAGCACAGGTGCACTCCCTATTCCCTCACTCTCATAATTCGTTGGGACAGCAATCTGACACGACCGTAGAGAGATCAGGCGCAGGACCAACGGCTTAACGTGCCTTCCGAAGCACGGAGGAGCTCGAGATGATTTTATTCGGTCCGATGACTGGCATCAGCAAACGTTGCTTAACTTAAGCAACCGCAGGCCGAGTGCGCTAACCACTGCGCCATCGAGCTCATCAACACATAAAGACGATCTATCTATGACGTCTGTTATATTTGACGCTGCTATGAACGTAAAAGTCTCAATAACGGAGTCACCACATGCTTAAAATAAAAAACAAAGTATGAATAAAAAAAAGATACTCACTGGTAAGGGGCACATTTTGTTATTAACTTTAACACTAACATTAGGTGGGAAATAATCTTCTTGTTCACATGACGTTTCCAGAAGACAAAATCTCAATTGGGCCTGAAACAAACAAGAAACACGGATGAGTCACCAGATACAATAGTACAATTTTAGTGGCTCCTTAACACTAAGTGATTTTAGCTTTAAATAAGAACATTATGCACACAAAACCCAAGCAACTGTGTCGAGTTAATGCAGTTTTAACACAAATGACGTTTACAAACTGTGTACTAGCGAAATCATCTATGTTCCTCTTACAAGGAGCAACTTGGTTTTATATTATCTACTAGCAAAAAAGCAGGTTGTTCACATGATATATATAACCACTTAGCCCTAGGTTACCCTCTTGCTTGTCTCATCCTCTAACTAATATTATTCCCTACTGTCTATAATACAAGCTTCGAGTTTAGCTTGTGACAAGACAATTGGTTTGTAATTCCCAGGAATCTACACTAAAGAAGAGTATTTTTGTATGTAACAAATAAACTCAAAAACTACTGGATCGATTTGAATAATTCTTTCACTTTTGGATAGCTACACTCTCCCCGGTGAACATAGGGTACATTTGATCCCCGAAATTTGGGGGGAAGGGGGGGGGGATATTTGAAAATAGAAATTACGCGCGGTTGAAACCGCAACGGAAGGCTAGTTTATTAATAAAATCATTTATTAAGACCAACCTGTATAACATAGTCGAGCTTATTACTGGTACCGACGATGTCCTTCCCGGAGGCGATCTCGGTGGCCTGCTGCGGCGTGAGGTGGAATATATACGTGCCCTCCTGCATGCGGCTCGCCTGCAACGGCATCATCGTCGAGGGCTTCATAAGTTCCGCCATCACGTCGTAGAATGGGAGCCTGAGAGGGAACGGAAATTTGATTAACATATTAAATTAACAAACTGTAAAGTAAAGGCCACTGCAGGGCAAAAGCATACATCATTGAAATCATGTTTTCGTTACAAAGATGGGTTTTGGCTTATTCACGACGCTTGCCAAATGCTGATCACAAATTTTGCCTGACCCAGGATTCGAATACAGGACCTCAAGACCGTGGCCCGGTACTTAAACCACTAGACCATCGTGGCGTAAGACACTTTACTTTGTGGAAATTAAAATAAACCAATTTATCCTAACTTCGAATCTGTAAATTATGACATAACTAACAACAATGATTTCTTTAATTTAAGGGAATATCATCGGATTCCAGTTAATAGCAACAAAAGATCTTATCTTGATGAACAATTTTAAGCAGAAATACTTTAGGTCAACATTGTCAAATTAATATGTATTGTTATCTATCAAACTTTAATATAATAAGTTGGGTTTATTTTCTTTCGGATTGTTGAATCCTCAAAATTGTCCATTTGATATCAATTAAACTGATGAAAAACAACTCAACTTACTTCTTAAACTTAACATCTGGGTGTACAGGGAAAGGCGGCAGTGGCGCGGTGGGCGATGGTGACGGCATCGGCGCGAGAGTCGCCGCGCCCGCGCCGTGCCCGTACCCGTGGTACATGCCGCCCGCGTACATCGGGTTCTGCCGCGCCTGCCAATGTGCTTCTGTCTCATTTCACCCACACACAGTGTCCCCAACTCCCAGAGATGCACTACAGGTCGGTTTATTAACCCTTTACATTCACAGAATAAACTAGAGCAATTATATACTGGGTGAAGTCGACGGTATCGGCGCGAGTCGCTGCGCCCGTACCCGTGGTACATGCCGCCCGCGTACATCGGGTTCTGCCGCGCCTGCCAATGTGCTTCTGTCTCATTTCACCCACACACAGTGTCCCCAACCCTCATAGATACACTACAGGTGAGTTACTATAATAAACCTAGCACGTTCACAGAATAAACTAGAGCAATTTTATGAACTTGCAATTTAGTGCTTTGGAATGGTGATAATTATAATATGGTCAGATTGGTCAGAAATCATTGACATCACAGCTCCCTTTTACTCATAGTCGGCACCATCGATTAAAGAACGAACCAAATTTTGTAATATATTTTTCATGTGATAGTATGGCAAACGAATACTCGCGCAGCTCGCGGCGAACTGCGCATTCATCAGATATGGACGCCTCTTAAGCAATGCTCCCTCGGTTACGGCGGGGTGCTGGTAACAGCGTACGCCTAGATTCTTTTACGTTGTTGGCGAGCGACATGTTCCGAAAAATGTAGCTCTATTTGTCCATCAATGTATCTGTACCTTAACTTGGACTCGCGCAGCTAGCGGCGAGCTGCGCATTCATCAAATATGGACGCCCCTTAAGCAATGCAGCACGTTTGCGACTTACAGTGACCGGCATGGCCTGCCGCGAATCCTGCGGATTGTACCCGGTGACGGCGGGGTGCTGGTACAGCGTGCGGCGTGATTCTTTTACGTTGTAGGTACTTTAGTTGTTGGACAAATAGAGCAACATGTTTCGGAGCATGCCGCTCTATTTGTCTCCTAGTGTATCTGTACTTTAACTTGTAGACGACAGTCGTCTTAAGGACACCTTTAGGCAATGCTCCCTCGGATGCGACTTACAGTGACCGGCATGGCCTGCCGCGAATCCTGCGGATTGTACCCGGTGACGGCGGGGTGCTGGTACATCGTGCGCGAACCGGGCAGCGCCGGCGCCAGCGGGTCCTTCCCCTGCGAGCCCCCGCTGTGCCCCGTCTCGCCGGCGGGAAGGTTCTGACCGTTCCTGTAGATCACACACAAGTCAATTAAACAATACATTCAGCTGATCAACTCCCACATTTAGTATAGAAACACACTTAAAAATCACAACCGAATTTCGGCGGGATTACGCCTGCAATATATTATATAAGGTGTAACAAAATATACTGCAAATATTTTAAGGGCAAATTGTTTAGTGGAAATGTAATAAATTTTTCTAGTAATTTTTTTTTGTTAATACGCTAGTTTCCGAGAAAATCAACAAAATAAATTGAGTGAATAATTGGGAAAAGTACAAAATTTGTCATATGCAAGACAGCTAGTCGTGTCTTATCAATGTAATACAATTACTACACTTGTCCTGCCCCAAAAGCAATGTGGTGGAGAGGGGTCGAAGCTTACAGGACGAAAAGAGCAATTTGGCCAATGCAGAAAATGCAAAATTTTTAGGCATTAATTTTGACTTTTTAATATCTGATATTGATTACATTACACAGTATATTTTGTTACACCCTATATAGATATGACATCATGCTGAAATGAGGGTTTTCGCAAATGAAAAATCCGCTAGATGGCAGTATGTAGGCGTAGGGTCTAACTGGTATGTGATTGGTGAATTTTGAAACGACATTGTCAGATATATCAAAATTCACCAATGACCATTGCCATCTAGCGGATTTTTCAATCGCAAACACTCTCATTACGACGCGTTTTATTGTATAGCAAATGCATTGCCGCCGAACCTCGTTCGCGTATTTTCAGCATGGTGTGTTTGTACTGTAAGAGCGCCGTCCGCTCTTAATTCCGAAACATTGAAAATAAGGTTCGGAGGAGTCGCACAATTTGCGTAAATCACCATAGAAATAGTTTTGCGCCTAAGTCAGACCTTATTTTCACAAGTGCGAATCCAACCTTCAAAAAGGTTGTGTTCACAGACAACTTTTGCCCGGAACACGTAGGTAATTTTAAATGGTATATCAGTTCAAATACTTAATTTATGATGGCACATTTATGCTAAGGGTGAAGACACAATGTTGGATCCTCACTGTACAAAAAGCATGATAGGTATGACACAGACAAGTCAATAATCTAACCCAAAACAAAAAATGTACAAGAAGAGACAATTAAGATCCAAATTTTGATATCTTAGCATCAGGCCGCAACAGATGGCCATACATAACATACATATTAATTAACCATGATCTTATTAAACATACCCACTTCTTATTTTTGGTAATAAACTGTAATATAAAAAAGAAATTTTGTAAACTTGTGTAAGAAAACTATACCCACGACACTTGTTGTGCTTGCAACATAAATATTGCCCAAAATTTATTAAAATGCTACTATAAGTTATATTTATAATATATCTTATGTTTATTAAAACAGATTTATGACATAACACATTTTAGTATCCCCAGGCAATGTTAGAATTAGCATTGTATGAAAATCTAAATATGAAATGCAACAAAGATGTTTATTACCAATAAACAAAATAAGGCCCCTAATCAAAAGCTATAATCAATGCTGGCTGAGTAAATGATATTGATTTGTTTTCTAGGAAAAAAAATATTATGCCTACAGCTTATTATCCAAAGATGTCATCATAGCTTTTGAATATGGGCCGTAGAAGCTATATCCCATCACCGAAGCCCATTAGGGTCATGCAGCAACACTGTTCTCTCCTGCTGGTAATCCAGTAGACATGGACACGCTAGGTGCTGGAGCGGGGAGCCATGCTGACACTAGAGCCGAGGCGAACGCGAGAACAACTGACACTTGCCTAGTATGCCCGCTCTTTTGCGAGCGGTGTCCGTTCTCAGTGGTTTTGAGCCGCGTCCTAAGTTCAGAGTTGGCTCCATTTTCGGCGGGCGCACTCGCCGCCGCGCCCCCTACTCGCGCTGAAGATCGTGTTTTAACCATTGTTGACGTGCGACCAACTCATGTCAACTGAAATTCACGAGTCCGTAAACGGACAAACTCTCATAAAACAACTATACAAACTGAAACAGCTTTTCTGGAAAATTTCTTCGACGGTGAAAACGTACGGCGGCGTCCGTCTCCTTATTTCTCTTACAGCACAAACTGGAATTAAAGGGAAAGGGGCCCGAAAAACATCTGCAATTGAATAATTACGTATTTAGTCATCAATGGTTAAAACATGTCTTGCAGCTTTTAAACGTCTGAACAAACCGGTTATCCGTAAATGATGATATCGTTTTGGAACAATGTCGGTGGTCCCATTGCTAATAAATTAAACAATTATTCCACTGCAGCGTCTAGTAGTTTCGCTAAGGAGAGAAAGTACATTAACAGCTTTCAATCATATACTGATAACATAACAACTATTGGGAAGACAGGAGCTGATTGTAAGAGAAATAAGACGACCGTCCTGTCAACGAAATTTTCCAGAATTCTTTATTATATGAACAAGTTACTCTAATGATCTTGAAAATAAACATCTTTAGAGGAACTTGCTTTTTTAATATAAAAGAATGTGTATGGCTCTGGACCACCTATAAACCTGACTGCCTAGCATAAATATTTCTTTTCACTATGACATTATCCTTCCAATTGTATACAAGCTAAACTTTTGACACCATCATCAAATATGTAAATGAATAACTCAAGTGTTAGTGCTCATAAAGATATTATGAATCAAAACTGAGAACTGGATTTATTAAGTGTAATATTAAGGCTCTTTTAGAAGAATCACTTGAAATAATAGTCCACAATTGGAGACATTTTGAATAATCTTATGTCAAAAATTTATCAAATGGAAATCCAACCATTGAATCATGTGATGTCGGGGCAAATTTTAAAATTAAGAAAATAAGATTTTCTGTGACAATGTAAAAACCTATGGTCTATTTTAAAAGTGGCTTGATTTCAATAATTGAAACATCCTTGCATAAACTACTCTGTTAATTGCAGACTTCCAGCGATGCCCATCAGATTCATGAATTTGACACAAACTATTTTCTAAGCCCCTAGCTAGAGGGTTCATGTGTAAAACAATATTTCATCTAAGATCAGTTAGACCGCTAAAAATTAAGAAAACAATGCCTAAACTGTTTGTTTATAAGATTAGTTGGAAAATTATCATTGCTACAGATAACATGCTGACGATATAATTTCGAATAGCTACTCAAACTACGGTTAGGTACCACAGGAAGCTACCCCATTCATTGTCCTGAAGTAGGTACGTAATTAAAAAAAATCAATAATTATACTTTATTTACCGGGCGATCCTGTTGCATGTTTTTGTCATTATTTTTTAAGTCTGTTACTTAAATACAAAACTTAAGTGTGACAACATGATGTTATTTGAGTTCAAGGCATTATAACCAGAATAAATCGAAGGCACCACGTTCAACCGCGAGGGTGGTAAAGTGCAGTTATATTTCAAAAAGCCCGGGACTATCCATCTTATAAGTAAAATTAAGTCTATGAAAACGATAAATGCGGGCTCCTGTGGCTATCGCTACTTACAATTAAGAAATAAACAAGCAAAAACTATAATTTAAAGAAAACGTATACAGAACTTTAAACAATATGGATGTCAGTGTTTTGTCGTGAACTCACCATGATATAGCGTTACCGTAATGGTAATATCTGCTCATATTAAAAACTAGTTTTGAAAATTACACTGACATTTATTAACATTTAAAAAAACTACGAATGTCTTTCTCAAAACGCCATTCTCTTGACGCTTGAAATCATTCGGCAGCCACATTGGCAATAGACTAAACTTTTTTTTTTCATTCATGTGTATGGGCTTTGCTGGCTTTCATAGCTTCAAAATGTGTGTAAGAAGTGGAATATAGGTGCAATGTTTCTTCGATCGTACTATTTCGGTGTTCGTAAAGAGGTGAAACTCTTATTGTTCAACAAACCCTATTTATACAGGATGTGTAAGTTGTATTGTAAAGCTATCATACACGTAATAGAACATAGAGAAAATAGTATTACACCACTTCCGGTTCCTAATTTGTGATGTTGTACTTACGATAGCCTAGGCACATTCGGATATTTTTCATTCTGCACCAAATTATAGGTATACCATTTTACATCATTCATAGTATTAATCAATGAAACTAGTCAATGTTTGATAAACTAATAAACTCAGTTTGTACCTATGCATAAAAAAAAATAGTTTTATCTGGCCACTCAAATATTGAATTTGTTTAAGACCTGACCAAGACGTAAGTAAGTTAACTGCATACACACATGACGTGTTGTAGAAAGACACTTATGATTGAAAGAGTATTATTGTATATTTAAAAAAAATTATTGCTAGAAAAAGACAGGAGGATCGAGGTAAAAATATCCGAATAACACATATTCCAAAACTTCCTTAATTCCAAAACATTACAAAGTCTTCAGCAACGGCAGTGAAGATTCCCACCGATTAGTTTTAATAATAAATCATTTATTAACAAATACCTTAAACACCTTGTTTGATTATTGCAATAAACAACAGGTTTAGTACTAGCTATTTTGTTATCTGCGGTAGTATCTAACTTTTCGGATTGCTATTGCTCGTATTGTCCTGTCTAAAACTAAACAATGCCATCAAAAGTAAATGCTCACCAAACATAAAAACAGTATTTTCTTTCTAATATTTTCTTGAATTTTATCATACCAAAGATTGTTATAAGTTATTTTAATTAAACAAGTTTCAGAACGTTACTTAAGTAGAAGCTTTTCGGAAACGGAAATACCTAGATATTGAAAACATATTTTGGCATTTCCGTTTCCTAGACAATTCAGTTGGGACAAATGAATCCATCGATGTCGATAAATTCCTAATTTTTGCCTGACGTGTTTATGTAGTACGTGTAGAACAATGATGAGAATCGTCTTTTTGAGATTCCCTTGCAAAATTCATATGTCTTATTTATAGTTCCTAAATTAGTCATAACTCATAATCCTACAATGATTACTTATCTTATCCCAACTAACTCTGTCTGTCTGTTACGCTTTCCCGCTTAAACCTCGCAACCGATTTTGATGAAATTTGGTACAGACAATCTTTAGACCCTGAGACAGAACATAGGGTACTTTTCGAAAAAAAGAAATCCACGCGGACGGAGTCGCGGGCGGCCGCTAGTCTATAATCTATAATATATTATAAAGCTTTTTTAAATAAAAACTAATATTTACCTAGTTACTGTTTAAACAAGTTTTATGCATAAATGTCACACGGAAAAGTAAAAAAAAGTTGTGTTTAACATATTTTGACTAGGTATACTCGTAAGTACCTAGACAAACATTAGGCAAATCGACAAGTTTAAATTATTTTATGTAAAGGTTGTTTTTTTATGATAGGTAGGCAAACGAATATATCCAAATAATTTATTAACAAGAATATTAAACACACGTGTAAGTATTATGAGTACACCACATGGACCAGATGGGAGCGGCTTGAATGCCGCGCTGGAGCAGGCGGGCGCGGTGCACGTCCAGGCGCGCCAGCACCGGCCGCGTGGCGCCCTCCGCGCGGTCCGTCCACAGCCGCTCCGCCAGCGCCGCCGCGCGCGGCCACACGCGCGAGTCCAGCCCGCCCCCGCTCAGCGAGTACGACCACACAGTAGCCTCACCCCCTAGCACTCGCCACCCCAGGTTCCGCGTCCACGGCCGGTACTCGTAGACACGTTGCCACGAATTGTACGGAACACCCCCGGCTTCTTCGAACCAATTCCCGAACCCCGAGTTCAAGTCCCAGGCATCCTCGTGAGAAATCACCGCTCGTACCCCACTCACGTGCTTCTGAGCCCACGCCACCTGCCGCGACTGCAGACCAAGGGTATGGACGAACGGCTTTAAATCCGTTTTAATCCGTTCGCTTAGGTGGGAACTCCACATCATTGTCAGATTCGGGATTTTCCCGTTGGCGAACTCGAGCCGATGCAAAACCGAACGAGTGAACTCCAGCCATAAATGCATGGGATCTGTATCGTTGAAGTGCTCCTCCCAACACCGCTCCGATACGTCATCCCCGCCGATGTGAAAGATATCATCTACTCCAGTGAGTTGAATGATCTCGGCGTAGATGCGCTCGAGAAATTCGAAAACGCGAGGGTTGCGCGGATTCAGCTGACCACATGGGGGTTCTTTACAGTAAGCGCTCCATGGTTCAGCTTCTATACAATGCGCGAGGGTGCGAAAGCCGGCAGCTTCACCCCATCCCCAGGCGCGGCCGACGTGTGCCGGCGTGTCCAGCTCAATAATAACCCGAATGCCACGCAACCTCGCTCGGCGAACTACCTTGCGTATGTCTTCAGGAGTATAAACGGCACTCGGTCCATAGGAGCCAAACGTCGATAGTTGAGGAACACTGTTTAACTGCAGCGAAAATGCTTGGGAGTCACTGGCGTGCCAGTGGAACGTGTTCAACTTGCTTGCTGCCATTGCATCTAGTGTTCTCAGCAAGTCTGGTACAGGATAGAAGTTGCGCGCGGTGTCCAACATTAATCCGCGATAGCTGAACCGCGGGGCATCTTCTATTTTTGCCGCTTCTAGTATGAGCAACGTGCCTTGGTAGGGATCCAGCCATATCAGTTGCGAGAACGTCTCGAAAGCGTGTCGTACGCCACAGAAGGATCGGGCAAAGATGTCCACTATCAAAGAGGTGCTTGAGGAAGATTTCGGGCGTAACGCTAAACGGTAGCTCTCGTCGGTGTCCAGTCGCATTCGGGGATCTGCGCTGCCGTTCATTGAAACTCTGACGGCGACGCTGCGCCATTCTTCGAACCCGCGCTCCTTTTGTTCCAAAACTTTGAGTTCGTTTTGAAATAAGTGGAAAGCGTCTTCTATGTGGTCCTTGACTGATTGGGACGTAAATGCGAGTATTTGGAGCTGTATTAAGTCCGCACGAACGGGGACGGCTGTGGTGGAAAGACTGACTTGTCCGGTCGGTTGCGGCCATATCTGCACGGACGCACACATCATGTTGCAAGTTATGAGCGACTGCAACTTCACTGATTCTTTTATTGAAATAGGAACACATTTTTCGTTTATGCACTCCCAAGTCCATAGTGGGAAGCTGTTCTGATTCCTATGAAATAAATGAGACTTATCAGACTGAATAGACAGGAATATGTTTAGAATAATAAAAGTTTCTGCGGATGGTATACCTTATACTGTACTTACGTTTTCAACGTTGCTGTAACAAAGTTTGTAAATAAAAAGACTACACAAATTATATAACGCATATTAATTATTGCTTTACATAGTTCTTTCAGTTCATTCATCTAATTTGCAAATTGTATGTACTCTGAATATTTTCCATGGGCTTTTATTTGTAAGTATTTTATAATATTTATTTTTGCGTTCAAAAGATTTCTGTCACTGTCTTTCTCATAACATTATGTTCTGAAATGTTTGATGTCATCAGTTGTGTGGCTGCTCAAGGAATATGTCAAGAAAACATAGTTTTAAATCGTTTGATTTATCTTTGCCATTAGGTACTTTGTCGGGGTCTGAAATTGGCTTGTAAAGTACATTTCATGAATTTTTGCTAACTATCGAATACTTTCTTTCTTAAAAGGTGTAAAGTTCAATGTTTTTAGCGTTCTCATGAAATATGAACACCATGATGGGAGGAGGCACATTCGTAGAGAATAATAATCATACGTTCACGCTACATAAGTACTTCTACAATCTACTTTTTACAATAAAAACCAATACACTTATAAACAGAGTTTAATGAAAACCCTTCTCACAATAAACCATTAATTCATTTCATGCGGAGATTTACTGGACACAATACGAATATAAATGAGGTAACCGCACAACACAACGCCGAAGGAACTCGACGTTATACCAATGACGATGATGAGCAAGTTTTTAATTAAATGTAATTTAAATCTTCCGTAATGCAAGGGATGTCTGATGCCGATGTCCATGAGAGCGGGGCATATGAGTGCTAAAGCTGAGGTGCAGAGGTTGCCAACAAAAGCGACGAACGGTGCTTGGAACGGGATCAAGTAACTTACTAGGACTAAAAGAGAGAGATTAAGTTAGTTGTGGTAAAAAAAAGTCATCATTCACCTGCCCTGTTCCCATTTTATCTGAGGTTGGCGCAATATGGAATTCTTCCATACAGACTAATCATACGCCATAAAGTCATCCACATCACGCTCACTCATGTCATCATTCACACAATCCATCTTTGCTCTGGTCAAAAAAAGTATCAGCCTATTATTGTCCCACTGAAGGGTAAAGGCCTCCATCATTTGAAATCATGTTTTAGTTACAAAACATGATTTCAAATGATGTTTTGGCTTAATCACCTTGCTTGCCAAATGCGGGTTGGCGATCACAAACCCGGGCTGTGTTCGGAAAAACCCACACATATTTGCCCAGCCCGGTACTTAAACCACAAAACCATCGAGGCGTTAGTAGTAGTGGTAAGATTTTATTTAATGTAGGTGATAGCCGCCGATAAAGTTCGCTGGAGTCTGACGGTTAAATAATATACCTCCGTGTCCAATGACCTATGCGTGCAGCTGCCACCGATAGGGAAGTCAGAACACATAGGGAAAGCCGGTACATAGTTGCATATCGAACATTCACTTGAGCATGTCGATTTTCCCGGAGTCCTAAATACTCATAAAGTGGTTGTGTTTGTCTAACGAAGTTTACGTTATAGTCCATTTTAGCTAAGATAATCCCTGTGACAGGCAATAACTCCACAAGCTGTTTATATGATTTTTCATAGGGGTTTTAATGCTTTATAATAGTGTCGATTTTCCTTTGAACTGCAACTGTCACCGGAATAATTTTAGGTGAAATGGATTTTAGTCATAAATAGTGGATTTTACCGAAACTTGATCACTGTAGTCGAACTCAACTAGGGCCATACGAATAAAGCCATTAAAAACTCATAATAAAATTGTTTTGCATACTAACAAGACGTAAGTACAAACAAAGGTCTCAAAATCCACTCGAAGACAGTAAGAGTTTCATGTGAAGGAGTATTCTGTGGGTTATGATTCTTGATAACCTCCAAAATTATTTGAATGGCGGGGTAGCATTGGATGGGGAACGCCAACGCGACAGCCACAAGGTACAGGCCGATTGACACGAAGGATACTCTGAGAAATAAGAGATAACGTTAATGTTTGGATCTGATCTTTAAGGTGCCTAAATGTCTTTATTCAAGTTGCATATAAAATACCGGGTATAATGCAACATTGGTAACAAAGGTTGCTTTCCTTAAAAAACATACATAATAACAATTGTTTGATAGGAGAAAAAAACAATTAAATAGGTAAATGAGATAAGAGATAGCTCAGCATAAGCTGGTCTATGACTGGGATCCTAGGCAGCACTGGTTTTTAGCCACTTCCGCTTTTCTAGAGATGTTAAACGAGAAATGACTTTAATTTTTTAATGTCAAAATTGTCTGAACTCTTCTCTCATGCTATGCTTGTAAAGGTTGTAAGGGTACTGCCTCACTACCGTATCATCATCCTCCTACCCTTATCCCACACTAGGCGGGGGCTACACACCGTATGTGAGCAGATATACTTGATTTTTAATTTAGGCACCTATGCTAACATTTTGTACGTACGTCTCATCAAACGGCAGTTCCCTCAATATGTTTTCTTCCATGGTGCCAAACGACCAATAGCCCAGAGATCCGAATACAATGGCGACTGCTGTCGGTATTCCGAGTGACACTGTGACAACGCCAAACTTCTCCGTCAATACCTTTGGCTGTTTCAATGCTCGGTCTAGAGATAAAATCTAGGAACATAAGAGGCTTAATTATAATAGATGGAGTAAATGCAATACCTAATGTTAAGTACTTCCATCATAATGCAATGTCCTAAGATATTTTTTATCATCATAAGTTAGGACTTACGAGAGAAACCATGCATTCTACTTCATTAATACAATGAGTAAATTATAATATCCTACTTTGGTACTCTATGAAACTCAGTTGCATTACCATGAACAAACATGATGACTACAACAGGTAGGTACCAAATGTTGTAAGTACTTTACCCGCACTTTAGTCCACAGAACACAAGAAAGTTATGTTCTGTGGTAGTACCATAGATAGATGAATTCCTGAAAATGCAACAGAATAAAAAAGTTAACAAGGAAGCTTTACCACGCCAACTGCTGACAAGTTGAACATCGCAGTACCATAACAGAAGAGCATCGGTAGAGCACCAGTGACCACATCGACTACTTCGCCGTGAGGGTCTTTGAATATCTGGACGAATACCAGGACCAGGCCCAACAAGTTCAGCATGTTACCTGTGGAAATATACGCGCCCGTTGGTCTAGTGGTCAGAGACCCTATAAAACCGAGGGTTGCGGGTTCGAATCCTATTAAGGGAAAATGTTTGTGTGATGAACGGCATTTGTACTCGAATCATGGATGTTTATTAAAAGTAGGTATTTAAGTTTGTCTATCCGTTATCTAGATTCTAGCGTCATTGTACAAAGCTTCTAGCTTAGTTTGGGGCTAATAATAAAGGCCTCCATAATTTGAAATCTTGTTTTAGTAACAACGTTTTGGATTAATCACTACACTTGCCAATACAGGTTGGCGATCACAAACGTGTTTTAAATGGAACTTTAAAAACCAATAGTTTTTTTGATTACCCTTATCTAATGGCAAAAATAAAAAAAGATGTAAGAATATTTCTCACCTAATAAGGAAACATAACTGACGATTTTCAAAGACTTCATGGAAAATTCCAGTAGCAAATAAGGTAGGAACAGCGCCAACAATGCTGGTCTACTAGATTCCCAGTCCATGATCTAAAAATTACAATAAATCTTGTACATCCAACAGATGATCTAGTGTCTAATAATGTAGTTCTAATAGTAAGTAGGTACCTAACTTCTTTTTTTTTTATGTCAGAGGCGGCAAACGAGCTAGCGGGTCGCCTGATGGTAAGCAATCACCGCCGCCCATGGACATCAGCGACACCAGAGGTATCGTTGATGTGTTGCCGCCTTAACCCCATACCCTCCCCAGCTGAGCTCTGGCAACCTTACTCACCAGCAGAAACAAAGCACAACAGTTACGAAGTGCTACTTCAATGCGGTCTTCTATAAGGTGGAGGTACTTCCCCAGACGAGCGGCTCATTCGAGTGGAATTTCCACAAAGCTCTACCTCTCTTAAAACTATAGGAAAATCTTCTTAAAGCTACTTATATTTAGTGATGTAACTTACAAAAATAACTTACTAACATCGCGCAAACTGTCACTTGTGAATGTAACGAAAACAGTGCAGATTCCCAATTGACTCAATAACATAAACACAGCAATAATAGTTCTGCAATTTTACAAACATTGTAAGATGAAGTATTGTTAATTTGTGTCGATGAAATAAATGAGTCATGCCTAGCACTGGAGCCTAAATAGCTAAAACATAAAGGCGCCGTAGTTTATATACATAGGTAATTTATTTATTATATTAAAGTACCTTACATAAATATTTTTTTTCAGCAGGTGGTCTAGAAAACGTATAGGCCGCCGCCAGGACAGGTGGGCTGGTAGAACTTGGATGCGTGTTACCGATTATCAAGCTGAGTGGAAAGCCCTAGCAGAGGCCTATGTCCAGTAGAGGACTGCAGAAGGTTGGTTGATGATGAGGTAGAAAATGTACAACAATAATGGACAACGACTAAATCGACCAGCAATAAAGAATACTCACGGACCCCGTTTGCCGATGCATTGCAATATCGGCGGACCATGCAATAGAGCCATTCGGAAACCATAGCGATATGATATTTGCGGTATACGCAATTGTCTGGCGATATCATTTAAACATCGGAGCTGAAATAGCAATTTAATAGGTAGGTAGGTACTATATAAAACATTAAATATATATTTTAAAACAGCCGAAATATAGTTTATTTTATTTTCGGTAAAAATTGTTTTCTGCAAGCAGATGCATCTTTGCAGCTTAGACGATCTTTACATCACCACCATTGGATATCATATCAACAACACTACCAGGGTCTGAAATGCTATATTTCCTGCTTTCAAAGCCAAAACTCCTCCCCAATTATTGACGTTAGGAGAACTTACGCACCGACATGTCTCTGCCGCTAAGATGGTACCAATATGAATAAAAAATACAGATTCAAGAAGAATTTCTCAAATCCAGGACCAAAATTACCAACGTCAGATGCATGTGTATCATCAGACATCCAGTGAAGAAGACTATTAAGGGTCCAAGTACTATCCCAGCTTGGCTGATTGCCAGCGGCATTCCGAGCATTCCCGCGCCAAACAGGGAACGGAGGAGGTTGAAATACGCCATCCAGTTGCTGGAAATTAAAAAGGGAATTTAAAAAATAAATGGATTATTTAAGTTAAGTAAAATGGATTTTACAATAACGCCCCGCCCGATGGTCTAGTGGTTTGAAAGTACCGTAGAACTGGGCCGTGGTCTCGAGGTCAAGGGTTCGGTTCTCGGTTTTTCTGGGTTAGTGTTGATCAATCCGCATTTTCCATTACTAACTTGGTGATAGAGATCCTGATCAGGATCAGGAAGCAGGTTCGTTTCGAACCGCGCAAGAGGCAAATGTTTTTTTGATGAACTTCGGCACACTTGCAGTGCAGTCGAATCACAGCAAGTTACAAGAAAAAAATGTTTATTAGTGTGTAGGTCAAACCAAAGTCTTTGATTATTTTAACGAGGGGAACACTTCTGTTGCGGCTATATTGCCATTAAATCTACATAAGTACATGGTACCTGATTGGATTACTAGGCGTCCTGTGATCTCGTGGATCAAAATTATCTATAACTTTACTATGGCGTTCGTCAGGGAGCTTTGCTGTTCTGAGATCTAGCTCAGAGTGTTCGTCCAGCGGCTTTATATACAATTTACTCACATTCTCGAATGCTGCCCTATTGAGAAAGCAGTGTAAATTAATTGCGTTTTAAAATATAATGCAACAGCGGGTAGCTACAAAAGATTTTAGGATAAAATAATGCGTACATTTTGATATTATTGTTTGATTAAAAGATATTTATAGGCCTTTATTGACACATTAATTGAAAGCTTGTAATAATAAATATTAATAAGTACGACACGGAGATCGGTCATAATAAATAGCGTCAAATCTTTTTCACACAAATGGAAGATACTATAACAAAATAAATATATTATTAAAATAAAATACTATAAAAATTTTACAAAGCTTATCGCGTCTTACAATAAACGGAATATATAAAAAAGATTTTATTAGCTTCTCATTTTCAGTGGAATAAATAATTGAATAGATCTTTTACACTCAAATAAAAAAATATGTTGTCATTTTTGACGTATGACTTTAGTTGCGAAATGACGTTTGTCTATGATTTGACAGCTGCATAGTGATAAAAGGCGGAATAGCTGTTTTTTCACTAAAATATTTTCATGATCTACCATTTTTCAGCGTTATTAACATCTTCTGAAGATGATATCGACAACAGAAGCGGGACTGGATGTGGAGGTGCCGAATGAGCGGGAAGAAGGAGAGGTTAGAAACTAAGTTTTATATTAGGACGTTTTTGTGCAGATTTTTAGTGTTATTTGGGTTTCTTGTTATTTTTGTTAGCGTATTTCTTGTTTTCAATGTCGTTCAGTGACTAATGGAGCTAACTCACTTGGTTTGATTTAAAATAGGGGTGTATTATAAAAGTTTCGTGTCATGACGTTTGAGTGTAATTCTGTACGTCTCGCCCTCAGTTGGAGGACTCGGACGTGGAAGAGGGCACGTACATCCCGTTGACTCGTCCGGAGGCGTTCAACCCGCCGTCGCTGGTGCACATGCAGATCCAGGACGAGGTGAGCGACGAGGCGTCGTCGCACGAGAGCTCGGGCTCCGACTCGGACGAGGAGCCGCGGCGCCGGCCCAAGCGCACCAAGCTGAGGCCGCGCCGCCCGCCGCCGCAGCCCCACGACAAGATGAACAAATACAATGTTTGGTGCAAAGCTTTACAGGTATGTTCACAGGCATAGTTAGTTTAGTGATTATAAAAGTTAACTATAGTTCAAGCTTTGAGCTTAGTTTGGGGCTAGGCAATTGGTTAGTGTTAGTGAAAACAATTTATTACCATTATAGTACTAAGATTTCATTCTCAGGTTTTCTTTTACCAGAATAAATATCTCAAATCTTATTTATTTGATACAATAGTAAACCTGATTAATCTTTAAGTATAGTAATAAATAAAGCCTTACCAAATTATATCTCTATTTATTTGTATCTTAATAGAAATCCCACTCTTTGATTGCTATGTATGATATTGCTAGATAATATCCATGCGATTTGGTAGTAATTAATACTTCAATGAGCTACCACTTGTTAAATTGTAATTATTAAAAATATTCCTATTAGTATTATGATTATTAGTTTTAATTATCACTTTTACTATAGAAATTTCTTACTTGCAGGAGGACCTTTTAACAGAAGACATGGTCAGCTGTGATGTAACAAATAAGAAGAGTGATTATGGTGTTGAATCTTATGATTATACTATTAAGTATAGATTAGATGATAACTATTTACAGTCAAAGAAAGTATTTACGAATGATAAAGATTACGATTGTGATCGCTTATCAAATAAAAGGAAACACAAAGAACGGGCAAATGTACATTTAAGGCTTGGAAAGAGATTTAATAGTAATCAGGACTTAGGTGCGAAACAAAACCCCCGGTACTTGCCAGATTTGTCAGCGACGCCATTGGATCCATTTGAAATCGTAGCCAACGAAATAGCTGAGAAACTGTCTGAAGAAAAAGCAGAGTTGTTAGGTAAGAATTACAAATATATTATTAAAAATTATGTTTTAATTGGTTTGATCTAGTAGATAAAAAACCTTTTTTGAAGGCATTTTATAAGTCAATTTTATGTCTGACAGAGTTTTTTCTTGTTCCTTACAGGAAGGATTGTCCAAGTAGTAGGTGCAACAAAAGCTATGGAAATATACAAAGCAACACAAAGGGTTGAAGCTGATGGTGGGATGCTTGTCATGGTAAGTTAAGTTTGATTTGAATACGCTCCATGTCACCGCGGGCTAGCTAAGCCCGCGACTGTGTGTGGGGCTTGGGCACACAAAATAAGCGCCCACTACCCACTAAACCCCTCCAGTTTCCCCTTTTGCTCGCATCAGGATGGGTCGATGCCAGGCGGGTTTTAACCCTGCTAGGGCTAAATGTTTGTGTGAAGCCCATATCGCACTTAGGTCATGGATGTTTATAAAATTATTTCTATCCATTCCCTAGTTTACATGTACAAGCTTCGAGCTTAGTTTGGGGCTAGGTAATTGGTGTGTTAGTCCGAGGAATTTATTTATTTAATAATTTAATTAAATTGGAAGTCATATGATATTTTTCAATGTACAGAACGGCACGCGCCGCCGCACGCCAGGCGGAGTATACTTCTTCCTGCTGAAGCGCGACAACGATGTCTCCCAGGAGATGGTCAACCAGATCTTCACGGAGGAGCGGAAGGAGACCGCGCGCAAGATTAAGAAATCGCGCGCGAAAACACGACAGAAGGTCATGGAGCAGTTGAAGCAGAGCCTTACAGGTTAGTTTATTTATTTATTACTAGCCTTCCGCCCGCGACTTCGTCCGCGTCCCGTCCCGTCCCGTCGTCCCTTCCCTATTTTTCTCATCTTTTAAACCTTCCCTAGACCTCCACGAATAATTCAAGACCAAGATAAGATAAATCCGTTCAGCCGTTCTCGAGTTTTAGCGAGACTAACGAACAGCAATTCATTTTTAAATATATAGATTACGGTAATGTAATTTAATTAAATAAAAGCTACATCAACAATCATATATTCTTCATCTTTAGAGAGTATATCAGTAAGTTTCTCTTACAGTTGTGGACTTGTCAAGGAGAGACCTAGACTAGACCGCTTTCTTTCAGCTCATATAACGGGTCATAATTTAGTTAAATGAACATGTTATAACTAGGTCGGTTAAGTCAGTACCCCGCTCTTCGATGCTATGGCCGAGGATGCAACCGGACAGGCGCTAGGATGTTGACAATGATGAATATAGTTAAATGTATAATTGTATATCATCCCCCTCCCCAGATTCGGAGCTGCCGTCGCTTCTGTCACGCGGCGAGGCGACGGTGCAGTCGGAGCACGGGTCCAACCCGCCGCCGTCGCCCGCCACGGACGCGCGCGACGCGTCCAGCGACTCCGCCCCCGCCTCGCCCGAGCCCGAGCGTCCCTCCTCGCCCCTGCCCCCGCCCCCGCAGCCCGACCGGACCGCGCCCGCCGCCTACGACGACGACGACTTCCTCGAGGTCATGTGCAATGACGATATGGACTTGTTCTAAACCTCCAGTGGCAAGGAATTCGACCACCCCCCTTGTATACAACAGTCGAAGGTAATGTCAAATTCAAATGTAAAGTGTAGTAATACAATGTAGGTCTGGTGCAACGACGATATGGACTTGTTCTAATTCTTCAACCGGTGCCGAAACTGGCCAAAGAATTCGGCCACACCCATTGTATACAACAGTCGAAATTAATGTCAAATTCAAATGTAAAGTGGAGTAATACAACAGTCGAAAGTAATGTAGATTATGTGCAACGACGATATGTACTTGTTCTAAATCTCCAGTGGCGAGACCGGCCAAGGCATTCGACCACCCCCCTTGTATACAACTGTCGAAGGTAATGTCAAATTCAAATGCTAAGGTGGAGTAATACAATGTAGATCTGGTGCACCGACGATAAAAACTCGTTCTAAATCTCCAAGCGGTGGTGAGACTGGCCCCGGAATTCGACCTCACGCCCCCTTCTATATTACAGTCGAAAGTAATGTCAATTGAGGGTGTTTGCGATTGAAAAATCCGCAACATGCCAATAAGTAGGCTTCAGGTCTACCTGCTATGTCATTGCTGATTTTTGACATATCTGTAAATGTCATGTCAAAATTCACCAATCACATGTACCAGTTAGACCCCCCGCCTTCCTATTGCCACCTAGCGGTTTTTTTGCAAAACCCTCATTCGATGACGAGACATCGTCGATCGATTGCTGCATATTTATGTCCCACTGCAGGGCAAAGGCCTCCATCATTTGAAATCATACAACAACTCCCTACAACTCCCTTATATGTTGGAAAAAAAAGTGGACAGCCACTTTGTTGTAGTTCCGCACGTTTGATTCGGTGCCACAATGTTGATCGCTAAAACTGTTCCGTCATTCTTCAGAGGTTCACTAAATATGAAAATGTAATAAAATATAAAAAGTTAACGTTATGTGAAATGTAAAGTGAATTTACGTAGACCGTTTGTTCGCTGAGCGCAAACATTGCCTAAAATGCGTTTTACTCGGAATTCGGTGCCAAGGGCGGATCCAGGGGGGAGGTCACAGGGGTCATGACCCCCCCCTGGGCTGATTCTTGGACTTAGGAGGACCACTAACTGTACACAATGATTTTTTATCAATTTTGTCTCCATACACAGATACAGATTTTATGAAACTGCATACATACATAGGTACCTTCCATATTTAATTTTTTTAATTTGATACAGACTGTCTCACCTTTAACAGCGAAATTCTGTATAGATCACTAATTTTAGGCATTTTACAACCCAATCTGGGGAACACGTGAAAAATTGTTTTGATATAGTGCGAACAAAAAAAAGCGTCAAAGGATCACAAAAATCAGTTTATATAGGTAATAGCTTCAAATGCATTTAAGATTGAAAAGCATATGCATATTACGCATTTTTTCGCAAAAATATGAAATTCCAAACTTTATACCATGATGTAAATTTGAAGTGAGTTTTGAAGGGCAGGTACTATAACCGGTTGGCACGAAAAAACATTTTAGGAATTTTCTGTACAAAATGTATGTTAGTCATATGTAGTATCATCGTTCCTAAATCTATGAATGCCGATCAAAATATCTCAAAAAGTTATGGATGGTTGTGTAACAATATTTTCTTGTAAATGTACCGGTTAGTGTACCTGCTCTTCAAAACCCATTTCAAAATTCCACCTTACGCCATTACAGTCAAAAAAACTGATATTTTCAAGATATTATTTTCTCAAAATGTTGCGACATTAGTCCAATGCTAGACATAGCTACGCTTAGGGCTCTCCATCCAGCCAGATCCTTGGTGACTCTAATCCAGTTCCTGTAAGCCATCTTGCGCAAATCGTCACCCATCTAGCCTCTGTGCGTCCGACACAGCGAATTTTTGGACACCTGCTGAAACGCGGTATCGATTCTAGAATTAGTTTACCCCAACGGTTGTTGGTTATATGACCAACCCACTACCACTTCAGCTTGCTAATCCGGTGAGTTTTATCAATGACCTTATCGCTAATCTACCTGACAGACATGGCTGCAGGAACTCGAGAACTATAGGTCTTCTCAAATTCCACAAATGCTAGACACAGGGGCTGATTATACTCCTCGGTCTTTCGCAAAATTTGCCCGTTTTTGTGGATCTGGTTAATGGTGCAGCAACCGCTCACATGCTCATTCCGGTGATGGAAATTCGTTGAGTATTCACGCAAGACGGTTCGTGATCAATCTTGAGAACACCTTGTAGACGTGGCTTAAAAGCGAAATGCGACGTCGATAGGTCTCCAACAGGTTTTGTCACCCCTTTTTGAAGAAAAAAACGACTACACTTCTACTCCACGCCTCCGGAGTTCTCCCTTCAAATAGGACAGCGTTAAAAAGCTTTTGGAGCTTCCTCAGTACAGGTTTCCCTCCAGCCTTTAACAGCTCTGTTGTAACGCCATCCACTTTAGGGGCTTTTCTTCGAGCTGTCTAAGAGTGATCTCGATTTCGATTTATTTATAGTCATCCAGAGTTCCTTCGACCGGTCTGTGATCGCTGCTGGAAAGACATCTCTGATTATGTGTTTCCTATCCGCCAGGATGAAGTCTATCTCCTTTTTGGTCATAGCGTCAGGGCTTTGCCATTTCCTATGGGACTGGTTCTTGCCGAACGAGTTCGTAAAATAGAGCCCTTCCTTTTCTAGATTTACCAGTATCTGGCCTCTATGATTGCTGACTAAAAATCTATTAGATCCTTAATGTTAAAATCCCCCATAACAACGTCTTTTTTGTGACGTGGAGGGTCCTCGATATTTCATCGAAGACTTCTTCCACCTCAGCGTCCGAATGTGTCAAAGTCGGAGCGTACTCTTGCACCTCCTTGAGAGTGAGACTATATCTCTCTCTGAGTGTTTGACACACTTGAGATTTCCACAACGTTGTCAGAGATCGATTAATTCATTTTTGGTGACCCGACGCCACCTTGGAACTTTTGGTCTCCCTCGCGGCAGTACATCAGGTGGCCCGACTCTAAAGCTTTTCGCTGAACATACATCGGAGTCCAATCTATGAGTTCTGGTCTCTTCTGGCTACGAATTTCACTGCTACAGGTTAGGTGGAAATATGTAGGTACGTGTATGTGTTGAGTTTTTCAAGTGTACAATAAAAACAATATTTTAAGTACAGTACAGTACTTACGTGCCTACATTAATAAATACCTACTTTTTCTTGTACCTATCTATTTTAATCAAAATTTAATTATTAGTTCTTGACTTGGCCACGACTATGTGACCCCCTCCTGGCGCTAAAGCTGGATCCGCCCTTGTTCGGTGCTGTATATATTCTAGGCGTTAGGCGACAGAAGCACGTAATATTATGAAACTCGGCTTCTATGACAGTTTCGTACCAGTAGTCATTACAGATAAAAATCATTCTAAACTGATGGACAACAGGTTGATACTCACTCCACACAGATACCCTTGCTTGACAGAACTAGAGCCTGCAATGTTTTTGTATCCAAATAGTTTGTGATAAGGGATTGGCGAGTTTTTAAATTGATATTTCGGTAAAAGAGGACGTATATTGCGTATAATAAACGGCGCATTTACCATTGCATCCATCCAATAAAATTCAGGACAACACTTGCCAAACATTTGTAAAATAGAAGGATATGCGTTAGCCTTTATGTAAGATCTGATCTAAGTCTGACATAAATGATACGTCATGCCTACAAAGTGTTCAATGTAAAATTGTGAATTCTTGTATAAAATGAACTCGGTAACAGGTAAATTCTAAGTAATAAATAGTTTGTTAGATTGTAGGGATTGGCTTTATAGACAAGACAGTCATATTTATCTGATTTAAAACGGGCATAGTACTAAGGCACTTTGTTGATATTTGTAACTAGAGAATCAAAAGTTGACCCCTTTTTAAATTCACTTAGTAATTCCGATATATATTTTATTCGTTACGGGCGATGGACCTGGCACCCGCACGGAGAATCCATGGATAGCTAAGAAGTTCGTCTCTATTATCATTCATCTAAGTTACATTTTATTGGTGCAAAGTTTGCTTCGAGCGTTTTTTACATAAGCTTCGGCCTCAAAATTGGGTCATTGAATTTATTCACGTTAAATTAGGAACATTATTTTACAAGTTTTATATAAGTTATAAAAATATGTTTTTGTGTATAAAATATTACTGTTACCTAATAAGAGTTAATTAGTACCTAGTAATTTTAGTATATGAGACACATCTCACTGCTGAACCATGGCCTTTACCACTAAAGAAATGCCAATGCATTGTTACAATGAAAGAAAATGTATTATTAATGTTTTTGCTTAGTCATGGAATTGAATACAGGACACCAAGGCTCACCTACTCACGCACAACCATTAGACCAAAGAAGCGTTTGGTATAATAAGGTCAAGTAAGATTCTGTCATTAAAGCTATTACGAGAAATAATAGTTAAATTTTAAATACACCTGTTTTCTGCAATTTTAGTCGTATTAATATTACCGTTGCGAGTTTCAATATAATGATAAGCAGAGGCGGCCTTACCCATTGCGAGGCCCCGGGCGACAGGTCTTTGCGAGGCCCTTTGCCCTACGGAAAATCTACCTATGTGATGTGAAAGTTGGTCTGTTTTATTGATAGGTATTCATTATGTTATTATTATTATTTATAGGTACTCTTTTGAGATCACGGGTCCACGGGTCTTCAAAGGGCCCCCCTTTGAAGCATGCGTGCTTTTTTGTACAATTTGATCTAATGCGATTGGTAGGTCTGCCAGGTTCTATCTCTGACCAAATACAGATCAAGTCAAATAAATAAATAAATAAATTTATTTATTGATTAAGATTAAATTTATTAAGAAAAAATATTAGGCAAAGAGCTATAGCTCTTGCGCTCCTCTCTGGCCGGCTATTTAAGCAAGCCAGAGGTGAGGGGAAGATGGGTAAAGTACAAGCTGCCCTGCGGAGACTGACTGCATTGATGAAAGTTGTAATTCTTCAAGGAGGAGCTCCAACTACCAACAACGGACGATGGGGTCATCAAAACCCTACGCTCTTTATTACTCTTATATAGGAAAATTGGGATTCACGTTGCAGCATGCGTGGGGCCAAAGCCAACAGCGCAGAGGCTTTTTGGTACCATTTGATCTAAATTGAAATGTGTAGGTACATCTACCAGGTACTACCTCTGAAAAAATACAGATCTATTCAAAGACAGCACCTGGCAAATGTAAAAACTGTTTCCAAATTAAAATAAAAAAATAATCCAGGTCTATTGTGTGTAGTTTGATGGTTTGGTCAACTGGGCTATTGGATGAGACAACGGACGTCTGCCATGCAAAATGTATCAAGTTTTCTCACTCCACGCGGCACTAGGATCGCGGGCAGCTAGGGAGTAACACCGGCGTGATTGGCTAAGGGTGCCGAGAGGAACGCACCTGTTTTTGGATCGCGTTCCCCGCTATTACCTACGCAGATTGAGCACTTCCACCCATCAAGCATATAGCTCTTGCGCTCCACTCTGAGGGCCAATTAAGGCGAGCCAGAGGAAGGGGAGGAGATGGTAAAGTTCCCCCGGGAGATCTCGGGTCCGTGGTGCCGCCACACACCAACAACTCGCCCCAAGCTGCCTTTGACTGATTGCATTGATGGAAGTTGTAATTCCTCAAGGAGGAGCTCGTAACTTCCACCAACGGATGATATTATTATACATTGATATGGTGATATTAATATACAAAGTTTTACAAAATGAACAAATACAGAAATGTTAGTCAAGCAAACTTGCATTAATTTCCTACTTACAAGCCGGATTTTTGTGCAGACCTTGGATTCATAAAAGTTCGAGCCTGTGTCACTAAGTTTACGAGTGAGACGAGAGCTATACTGTCTTTGCAAATATTGTTTGTGATGCCCTCAAGAATATGTTACCATGGTGGACACTTGAAATAAGACTCCAGTTTAAAGCATTGATTTTTCAATGTATGATCGCAACCATGAAAGACCTTATATGAACGGAAAATCGAAACGCAACCGTTATAATATAACGTACTGATCCCGTGGGGCCTCGCACCTGGTGGGCCCCCGCGCTTGGAGAGGCCTTGCAATTGGAGGGGCCTTGCAATTTGAGGGGCCCCGCGCTTGGACGGGCCTCGCGCTTGGTGGGACCCCGCGCTTGGAGGGGCCTCGCGCTTGGAGGGGGATCGGACCCTCCGGGCGCGAGGCCTCTTCAAGCGCGAGGCCCCGGGCGGTTGCCCGGTTCGCCCCCCCCTAAGGCCGCCTCTGATGATAAGGGATCCTAAATCTCTGTTGTATCTCCGATGTTCAAAATTATTGAAGACGTCATAATACTTCTTGCATGCCCCAATTGATGATGTATCAATAATTATTGAATGTTTCGGTATATATTAACTTTTTACTGACACATTATATTTGTAAATGTTCGATTATGCTGTACTATTTATTTGGGTATAACAAGGAACCATCCGCTTTTGTGTTTTACTTAGATGCCAGGAGACTGTATCTGGCCCGATTGGATTATGTCATTTTGGTAGGGAGACATCATTCAATAAATAAACATAGCTATCCAAAGTCCACATACACACATATCGATACCTTAATTCGAAAACCAGTCAACTCCATTTGAGTAGATTTTTCAGGAGACCCTTAAAACTTCATGCCTCGCCAACTGCACTGAAAATTATTTTTGACATAAAAAATTGTTAGCTTGTTTGCGGATAAGGTATCGATATACTTAGCACCAACAACACTAAAATCAGGATTGTAAATTAAAGAGTCATTGTAAAAATCATTATTCATGTTGATCTCAAGAGAGAAGATTTTAAAGGAATTGGATTACAACAATTATGTTTGAGTTATTTACTGTAAGTATTGTATGATTGTACACATAACCTATAAAGTAACGAAAAATATTTATCTACAACAAAATGTCGATCTTTGTAAATGTAGGTACACACTAGGCGGGTAAAACGCGACCGAAGTTCGGCATTACTTCGCCCGCAATGCATTTTGAATGGAGGATGACACACTATGCCGAAATGACGTCGCGTAATTTTGTAAAGAAAATGCATTACCACCGAACTTCGGTCGCGTTATTTCAGCCTAGTGTCTTCCTACACTAAGTCTTGTAATTATGAACAGAACAATTGTAAACTTGGGCATTATGGTGTTCACATCCGCCTATAAAAATATTTTTGTATCTAAAATCCATTGTCAGTGGTTCAAAATATCTTTGGCTGTAAAATAGCTGTAGTAGTAGACAATAATAGCTTACTATGCTTATCTGGCGTTTTCGGGTGTAGCTATTATTATTACTAATCACAAACACTATTTAAGATGTAGAAATAATTACATGAACGAAGTTACTTGCATAAAACTAAATACATATAATGTTTATAACTTGATCTCACAAACTTTTAGAACAAATCATGTTTTGTTTGCTGTCCCACCATAAAACTTCTACAAAACATTGGTGTGTTACTTATATAAAATTTAAAATAGGGTCATCTAATTTTTCTCTGCACAATATTCAGTTACAACTGACTCTGGATATATCTCAGTTTTCTTTTTAATTAAATAAAAAACACCTGAAAACGCAGAAAACGCCTCGATATATTTCGAGTATGCTGTAGAATAAACATTTTAACCTAAGAAGTATGCAAGAGTAATTTTGGCACAACAAAGCCAAAAAAAATGTGGTGGATATCTTTTATACGAAAGATGTGTAAAAAATGTAAGTGTGTACATTTTCTGAATATTAGAGGTCAGACTGGAAAGTACTTTGTATAATAAACTCATAAAACAAGTGACTTTTTCTTTCTATTAAACCCTTATTCTTTTATGAAATGTATGTATGTAAATTTCTGATCAGACATCACAAACATTGACATGTCTAGTTAAATGAAATAATTCAAATTAACATCGAGAAAACACATGATTGTCTTGAGGAAAATTTAAGGGTGTATGTCTCATGCTCACCCACGGTGGGTGCAGGACTAGCTCCTGTCTTGTATCGGTGCCCGTGCAACCCCAGCGTCATGGTTGGAATTGAGCACCCAGTTTTTTAATCTATAAAGAGATTTGAATGCCATAACCATAGATAACATGATAACCGTAACCAACTGAAGAATCAAACATAGTATTGATGAAAATATTTATTGCTTTTCAACCTACATAATAATGCAATGAAGACACATTAATGGAATATTTTGACGAACATTAACTGTGCCAATAGCACATTTGAACACAAATACGTAGTAACAAAACATTCTAAACATCAATGTAAGATTACAACAATTCAGGTACTGGTTACAATATCTTTCTCAAATAAATAGCACCTAGACTCATTCCAGGTTTATTGTTCAACAAGGCATGGTTGGAAGATTCAGGAGACTTATGGGAAATCCAGCATCTGAAATAAATTAAGTAGAACATTTTCATATTTTTTTTACTCATCATGGTACAGTCTATTAGCCTGTTTTTGTCCCAGTATCAGTCGATTAGCCTGTTTTTGTCCCAGTGCAGGGAAAAGGCCTCTTCCATAATTTGAAATCATATTTTCATTACAATTATGGGTGTTGGCTTAAACATCATGCTAGCCAAATGAGGGCTATCCCCCATTTGGCCACAATTTGATCACAAACTCAGGGTGATTTCGGAAAGACCAACACAAAGCTGCCCGACCCGGGAATCGAACCCAGGACCTCAAGACCATGGCCCAGTACTTAAACCACTAAGCCATCGGGGGTTTATAAACTATCAAACAGAAATTGCATCTTGCTATGTGTCACCTAAGTTACTTAACTGCCTCCGTGGTGTAGTGGTTAGAGCACTGCGCTCGAAAACTACGAACTCGGAGGTCGTGGGTTCGAATCCCGCGGGGAACACTTTCACTTTGTGTTGGTTTTCCCAGTTTGGTTAGGACATTGCAGGCTTGAATCACCTGATTGTCCGATAAGAATGATGATTTCGTGCTTCGGAAGGCACGTTAAGCCGTTGGTCCCGACTATGATCCAACTGGTCTGGTTTCCCTTGTGGTTACGGAGGTCAGACGACAGTCGCTCCATTGTAATAACCAGGCATGTCAATTCAGGATCATAGTCGCAGCGTACCCTAGGCTCCAAGGCAATGGCCGAGGATGCAACCGGGAGAGGCGCTAGGATGATGATGATGCTATGTGTCACCTAAGCCGTATTCTTGTTTGGTAAATTTAATTGAACAATATAAATCAGAACCAATGTAAAAAAAAAACATCACAAAGTTAATAAACCCTATATGGGAATCAAACACACTACCTAGGGCATAGGGCAAGAGACAAAGCCAATACTAATTACGTCATGAAGCTGTTTAAAACATCATTCTTTTAGATTTTAGTCTGATGAAGACTTACAAGTTGGGGAAGGCACTTCTCAACATGCTCCAGGTCTACCTTGTCGCAGGTCTCGCGCAGCGCCTGGCTGGACGCGCGGAGGCACGTCTCCGTCACCAGGCACTTGGCCACCTCCACAACCAGGGACAGGGCGTCGTTGCCAAGCTTCGTCTTGTTGTCTTGGAATGACCCGTTCAATAGATCTTTTATTATCTCCTGGAATGGAATGAAATACATTATTTATTTAGGAATTGATAAATGAATAATTATATTGAATACTTATGGACCCAACATTTTTGTATCTAATTATAATGTATATATAGTTGATGTGAATGACCTGCTAAGAAAGAAGGTACAGGAATTTGTTTTTTTCATGAATGTTAAAAAGGAAGGGTGCTATACGCACTGTACTTTGATTGAAAAAAAAATATGTGATAGGATTATTGAGGGTACCAACAACAATTAATTGTTAACAAGTTAACGTTATTATGTTCTTTAGACAAAATATATTATATTTCTATAGGAATAAATAAAATTAAATGTAATCAGTATTTTAAACTAGCTCTTTAATTGGGTACAAGTTATGATCCATTATAAATTATTTTAACTTACTTGTTTGATGGTACTCTTAACATTTGAGGTGACTGATGATGGATCAATTTTGTCATCATTATTTTCATTGCAATTACGAGCCATCACGCCCTGTCTTTCTTTCTTTTAAAAATAAAATAAATCGAAAATTGCAACCACTGTACTCGCTCCTGCTCAGTCGCGCGTGTTTTGACATTTTGTTTTTTTTTATATTAGTATTATTCTAGCATAGGACATATTTTCATTCAGCCACAAACTACGAGCAAAGCAAGATACAAAAGAGTTTTTTAATTTATAAATATAGATTACAAATTAAATATGTACTCCTAATTTAATTTACTAATATAGCTAATTCTGTATTATAAGACATTGTTATGGGCAAACTTATCGAGTGTTAAACATAGGAGCGTGGGCAGGGAGAGAGACACCCAAGTATGTTTTTTAAAAGTTTCTACGGGTAGGTTAGTTTAACTTGTCATTAATTAGATAAACAATATGACAAAATGGACAAAGAAAGTCTTTGTAAGTCATACAGCCCAGTATAACTAATTTTTGATTGTAAAGTTAAACACATACACAAAAGGGCACAAAAATGACACTCAGATTGAAAAAAAACTTAATTTATTAGAATAAATAACCTACTTTTCAGCTATAAGTAGCATATTTAATAAATACAATATCCTATCGTGGACCGCTTCTGAAGATTTATTTGTCAAGTTTTGTGTTAAAACTTTTAACACTTTTTTTTCCTCTAGTGTTTCCATGATGGTTTTATCCTTTCTTTCTTCTGGAGTGAGGTTGACTTTAAGCACTTCTAGTATGAGTTTGTCTTCATCTCGCTTCCACTCAATTGGCTCAGTCTTAATCGGTTCTTCTTCCGACATGATCATCATTGACATTTCAGAAGATGAGGAGTCGTTTGGTTCAATTTTGCATTGAAGTGACTGGGTGTCGGGCGAATTATCCGGAGGCTCCTGTGGAAGTTGGGAATACGATTATTTTCAGCGTTTATAAAGGTAATTCGGATAAATTCTCCTATTTATTAGAGTGAAGCTTTGATATGATCAATATGTAATATTTACGCACCGTTTTAATAACTTTGGCAACAGGCAACTGAACGGCTGCTCGCGGAATCAGCAAAGATTCTGCTTCACTTTCTTCGCCGCTGTGAAAAAGATACATTTCATAAATTATATTATTAACTAGCGACCCGCCCCGGCTTCGCACGGGTGCAATGCTGATACTAAATACATATAAACCTTCCTCTTGAATTAGTCTATCTATTAAAAAAACCGCATCAAAATCCGTTGCGTAGTTTCAAAGATTTAAGCATACAAAGGGACATAGGGACAGAGAAAGCGACTTTGTTTTATACTATGTAGTGAAGATACATTTGACGAGCCGTTTGGTGTTATGGTCGAGAAGTCGGCTACTACACCAAAGGTTGCGGGTTCGATCCCCGCACGGTACAAACATTTGTGTGCATGAACATGTCTGTTTGTATCGGTTTGGGTGTTTCTATGTATAATATGTATGTATTTACAAAAAAAAGTATATAAGTAATGTTTATCCGTTGTCTGGCATCCATAGCACAAGCTAATGCTTAGTTTGGGGCTAGATGGCGCTGTGTGAACAATGTCCAGAGATATTTATTTATTTATTAGTAGCTCATTCTGATAATTAAGAACTGGCAACTCCCTTGATGGAGTATAGCTTTATTCCAGTCCTAATGTAATCCAGAACATCTATACCTCAGAATAATTATTTAGATTTTCTCCTTATTATAAATTACGTGTGATAGAGAAAGATAGAGAGTGTACACACAGTGAGTAGATACACATACTATCGTGGCCTAACGATGCACTACATTGTTATTTTATAAATAATATTATTATCATGTACACAACACAATAACTACTACTCAATCTTCGAATTAATTAACTTTAAATTATGGACGTCCTATTTGTTGGGAGAAACACTTAGGAGAAAAGTGAGGTCAATTTTTTTACTTTTTGGTTCGTAGGTACACTCAAACGTCACATACGGAGCAAATTCTCCCTTAGATTTTTTCGTGCTCATTCCTAAAAAGGAGACAGTCACTGATCCAAAAGACGCTAGACCGATAGCTCTTACAAACACGATATCAAAAATATTTTTCTCGATCTTGCAAGATAGAATGTCAAAATTTATGTTAAGCAACGAATACTTTACGCCAAAGCACCAGAAGGGGTTTTTACCAGGAGTTTCTGGTTGCTTAGAACATAACACATTGTTGGCGGAAAGTTTGAAGGATGCCAGGAAACACGAAAGACAAATAGCGGTGTGCTGGATTGACCTAGAGAATGCATTTGGCTCAGTTCAGCACGAGCTGATGTTTTTCGCGTTAGAATGGTATAACTTCCCCCCTTTGGTTTTAGATTTAATTAAGTCATATTATTCTAATTTATCTTTTGTAATTAGCTGTAAAGATGGATACACAAAACCTCTAAATTATAATATTGGTCTTTTTCAGGGATGCTGTTTATCCCCTATAGTATTTAATGTAGTTATAAATATTTTAATTGACACTTTGATTTTTCAGGAGAGGAAATGGGGTTATCGGTTTAAAATCAATAATCAGTACACAGAATCAATCCTAGCCTTTGCTGACGATCTCGCAATCCTGACACGAAACCCGAAACAGTGTCAAGTGTTATTGAAAAAGGTGGATGAGTTCTGTGCTTGGACTGACGGCATGAAGGTGAAACCAAGTAAATGCTATTGCTTATGTCTGGGTAGACGAGATACGAAATTTACATCTTATGACCCTGGACTCACGATTGGCGGTCAGAATGTTGCCACAATTTCTGAAGCGCTCCCGTTCAAATTTCTAGGCAGAAAGATAGACTATAGAGGCCGCACACCATCTTTGGATGGTATTGTTGAGGATTTCATTGATTCCATTAGTAGGGTTGAGAACCAGCCCATAGGGAACATTAAGAAGGTATGGATCTACAACAACTACCTGTCATCGCGCTTGTCTTGGCCTTTCCTCTTGTACGACTTCGGCAAAACCCTTCTATCGCGACTGGATGCCGTTGTTGTGAAATCGTTGAAGTCTTGGACTGGATTAGCCCACTCGGCAGACCCCTCTACACTATTTAGGGGCAAAAATAGTTTTGGGATGAACCTAAACAAGCCATCGGAGCTTTACAAACATCTTAGAGTCACCAAGATGCACATTCTGGGTAAATCGAAAGACAACGCAGTGGCAACACTCCCAAAAGATAAGAATATGAGTGAGTTAGAGTCTAGGCTACGGTTCCATAAGCAGTTTATGGTGGGAGCGCAAACAAACAGGGTAGGATTGGGATGTCGAGAAAGAGAGGATGACCGGAACATCATTAAGTCTTTTCTGCGAATGGATGAAGATAACGAGTATAGAGTACATGCGCTTAATCTCGAAATGCAAAACGAGTGGGTGTCCCTTGGTGAGTTTTGTATCCCTTTAGCATTGAAGTGGCGGTCGATACTGTACGATTGGTCTCCGGCGTTGCTTAAATTCTATCTGAATGCCTTTCAGTTGACCCTACCTGATCAGAGCAACCTTGTAAGGTGGGGAATGGCAGTAGACAAAACATGTTTACTCTGTGGCGAGGCCGTAGGTACCGCGAGGCATTTGTTGGTGGGATGCAGAGTACTCCTAGACAGAGGTCACTACTCTCGCCGCCATGATGGAGTGTTGCAGATCATACGCGAAGCGGTGAGCCTTTCAATAGCAAGAGCAGCAAAAGGTTTGACGACGAATGCAAGGAACATCGGCTTCGTCAAGGAAGGATCTACCAAGAAGTCCAAAGTCAAACCTTACTCCATTGTTAGTGTGGCTCCGGATTGGAAGATCATGATGGACACGTATGAAAAGCACTACACTATTCCAGAAGACATTGTGTTATCGTCGTCTAGACCAGACCTTTTCGTTTATTCTAGAAAACTTAAGCGCGTACTGTTGGTGGAACTTACTGTTCCATGGGAGACAAACATTCCTAAAGATCACGCGTTTAAAACAAATAAGTATTATGACCTAACCAACGAGATGACTAAAAATGGTTATATAGCACGGTTGTATGCTGTGGAAGTGGGTGCGAGAGGTATACCAGCGAAATCTCTCTACAACCTACTGAAGGACTTAGGATTACCAAGATCTAATATTAGCTCGTTACTGGAAAGAGCAACTAAAGCCGCTTTACTCGGCTCATACCAAATATGGTTGGGAAGGGAGAGGAATGTCATCGGTGAAGGTGATCGTTAGTATACTATAAAGGGGCCCCTTAAACCTACACGCTGGGTCGCAAGTCCCAGGCGCCGACTGACATTCCTCTCTGTTCCACGCGATGGACCCGGCACCCGCACGGAGAATCCATGGATAGCTAAGAAGTTCGTCTCACGAATACCAACTAATTAAGTATTCAGTTATCATTAATCTAAAGGTTTATACTTGTTACTCGTCGGAATTATTTTGGCCGCCCCGATTTTTATTCGTCCCAGTCTAGTCCCCTTACATTTTCTTATTCACATTCGTTTATACTTATTACACGTCGGAATAATCTTGGCTTTCCGGCTCCTCATTCTTCCCAGTCCATCCAGTCATACATCTTTTATTTACATTCGAGGTGCAAGGATATATCCGTGTGGCATACAGGTATACTGGTATTTTTCATACCTGGATGAATGATCAGCCTCATAGTCCATCGTGCAGTGTGCTCGCGCAGGCTCGCCGTCCGTCGCCGCGTCCTCGTCTATGGCACCTTGGGTAAGCTTCGTCCCGTCTTTTCTTGACTTGGTCGGGTTCCTGTATGATAATTTGTGAGGTTAAGTTTTTGTAAGAAAAAATTGTGGTATTACAAATATACTTAAATAGATACAAATAACACCCAACTGCCTCCGTGGTGTAGTGGTTAGAGCGCTGTGCTCAAAAACTACGAGCTCGGAGGTCGTGGGTTCGAATCCCGCGGGGAACACTTTCACTTTGTGTTGGTTTTCTCAGTTTGGTTAGGACATTGCAGGCTTGAATCACCTGATTGTCCGATAAGAATGATGATTCCGTGCTTCGGAAGGCACGTTAAGCCGTTGGTCCCGACTATGATCCAAATTGTCTGGTTACCCTTGTGGTTACGGAGGTCAGACGACAGTCGCTCCATTGTAATAACCAGGCTTGTCAATTCAGGATCATAGTTGCAGCGTACCCTGGGCTCCAAGGCAATGGCCGAGGATGCAACCGGGAGAGGCGCTAGGATGATGATGATGAGATACAAATAACACCCAGACCAGGACAAACAGCACACCTTCATGCACACAAATGTTTGTCCTGTGCAGGAATCTAACCCGCGACCTCTTGTATAATTGGCAACATCTTGACCTACTCATCATCTTGAAAAAAGTAGACAAAATGTTTCGTGATCACCGTCGCCCATGATCACAAAATACGCGTACAGTCGTATTGACAGTGCCGGTTTTACCTGTAACAGCGCCCTGGGCTAGATTTCTACGGCGCCTTCTACGACTAAGTAATCTTCGAACTACATATAAAGGAAATGTCGGTGGCCCTTTATCCGGCACCCGGGGCCTTCGCCCGACTGCGCCTTACCCTAACCATAGGCTAGTTGCCACTATTTTTATTATTTTCTAGAACGGTTCATTACGATTATATTACAACATAAAAAAAATATGAAATTTTTTTGAAGCACGTATCAAACTGTATTTTGAATTTTAAATTATCAATTTCACTATACTACCGTAAACGCCGTCCGCCATGATGGTCTGTTCTGTGGCGTCACTGTTCTTGTCAACAATACGCGTGACATAACCAAAAAGTGTTTATCGGAATTAAAACCATGTCTTCGTAGGGATTACATGATACATTTATGAATTACCACTCTTGTATCGTGCGTGAATGTAAGAATACATCAATAAGAAGTTGTGGATTAAAGTACCCAGTGATGTGAATTTGCGAATCAGAATTTGAAGCAAAACATTTTGCAACCATCGAAGTATCTATTTTGGGCAGATTTGTTTTGAATAAATGTGAACTGTATAATATTTTAATAGTGAAATAAACAATAATCAAGGTGTTTAAATGAAAGATCACGAATAACCTGTCGAAACTGTCGTTTGACGTTGTGTTGTTTTCAATATTGGTGACGTAGAATCATGGCGGACGGTGTTTTCAATCGAGAGAAAAAAAAGTAAAAATGTATCGGGTTTAAGTTGAATTTTTGCAGCAATCCCTTATTTATATTTAATGAAGTTAACATATTTTGGACCCTTGTACGGAATTATATTCGAATTAAAAGTGATTTTATAAATGGTGATATGAGGCAACTAGCCTATTACAGCGTGTTAACAATAGTTATCACGCTGGGCTGGCCCTTCGGTGACAGCAGTACGGTGAACGATGAAACACAGGGGAACGCTGCTACCCGTACCGTAACAACGGGCTCGATTATTTCCAGACAGCGAGAGACTCTGCGGGCAGCTTTCAGCGACGCCGCGAGAATTCTGGACCTCTTGTTGGAGCTCAAATGGTTTGAAGAAGGGTAATTGGTAAAACGTTTTATCACGCACAATGGAGGAGTGCTGAAATCTCCCGGGCTACTTAAACCTATGGAACTTACCAGTTGTAAGCCCGATGCGGGAACAGCTTGAACGTGTACTCAGCGAGGGAGGGCAGCGCTTTCATCCGCTGCAGCAGCGAAGCGCATATGCTACAGCCAGCGCTTTCTGCCGCACCGCTGAATAGCTCTGACAGTTGTCGAAGGATGCCATTCTTCACGTTGCAGTCTTGTACCAATTCCTGCAATGATTGAAGTTTTTTTTGTTTGACATTAATTTATTACATATATTATGTTGCGCAGGGTGAACCAAATTGCAAAAATTTAATGAACACCACAAAAAAATGTTTATAAATTAGGTGGATCGGCGCAATCACACCTAGGTTTAAAATGTCGAGTTGCATAAGAAAATAAATTGTTTAAAAACACAGTTATTGCCCAGTTGGAATAGGCGACAACGTCACTAAAGAAAGAGAAGTGAAAACAGATTTAAAACTAGAGGCCGCTCGCGACTTCGTGCCTGTGGATTTGTATTTTATTCAATAGCCTTTCTAGACAAGTGGTCTATCCAACACAAAAGTATATTTTTTTTTGTGGTGGATAGACCATTTTTTTTAATTCGAACCACTTTTTGCTGAGATCCTTTGAACGCGCTATTTAAAGTCAAACAAAGAAGCTTTGTATATAAAAAAAAAAAATCAACTCACCTCCACTTTCTTCACCAAACCCTCCACGCAATTCTGAATGAAGTAATCTTTGAACATTCCCATCTTCTCCGCCTGATCGGCCGTGAGGAACCCAATGAATTCCTTATGAAGGTCCACCATTTCAGCTTTAAACGTGCTATCTAGCTGTTCAGCTAGTAAGATCGGGTCGTCCAAGTCAGGATCGAACTTGGAGAAGAGGCTTGAAACCCGCCGTTTTATGTATATGTTCTTTGATATGATGGACCGGAGTGTCAGCTTAATTTGATATGTTGTTACTATTGCTGAAAGGTAAGGAAGGGATGTTGTTATATGCATTGATTTAAATCGTTTGCCCATAAACCAGAAAAAAATGGCATTATTTTGACGTACGCCATCTAGCGAACACAATGTAAACACTACACATGACCTTATTTCCATGGTAACGGAATTAAATACCATTGACAAATTATCATAAAATTTATGACCAATTTAACGTGTAACAGATTTAAGTTGCAGAATCAGTCAAAATTAAGGTCGCAATCTGAAGAATGTTACATTCTCTACAACCGCATTTACCTTCTTAGCTAGAAATGGCTCAAACTCGCGTTATTAAAAGTGACTGTGTCACCTAATTTGTTTAAAACTTACCAGAATCTTCTTCATTTGTTTTACTATATACACTATCAACATAATCATCGCTTTTATGTTTACTTTTCTTATTTACATGTCCATTGCTATCTAATTTCTTAATTAAATCGTTGTACACGCATTCTTGTCTCTGTTTATACCTATTTACTAGCAGTCTTAACTTATTCGACACTTTTGGACCTCTTTTTTCTTGACATCGGCAAGGTCTTACAAATTCCTTATTACTTCTGAAGTAATCTGTGATCGTCATTTGTTTCTTACTAATACTCCTTAACAAAATGCAGCATTTGCAATGATCCGGATCCTCGTCTGGCTGTTCTATTGGGACCTCATAAGTTTCTTTTATTTCTTTAGCTTTAAACTCACTTTCAGTATTTTCAATATTACCATCTTTCACTTCACTACAACTGATCGGAGCAATATTACAAGTAATTGTGTTAGTATCACTATTTATCTGAGTGCCGGGCGGTATCGACGTTTGCACCACTTTCAACGGTACCAGGTTCATTCCCGTGCTAGTCTGTACTAATTTGTAGAAGTTGGGTGTTGTCTGTGCGGCCGGGCGTTGGATGTTCAAGTCGAATTTGTCTGTGGTGGGTGGTTTGATTACTGGGTCTTTTGAGTTTATTCTGTTGCAAGTGATCTCTTTGGTGAAGTCTATGGGTAGCGGTGGTTTGGCGGCTATGTCGATTGGTAGGTCAGCTGTTATGTCAACCCCGGCCGGCTCCTCTCCGATGAAAGCGGCGCGCGTGCTCCGACAACGATTCAGGTAACGCTGTGAAAATAGTTATACAGAAATAAATACAACCTGCTAATGACGACCTGCTTGGTGTAATGGTCAAGATGTTGCCTATTACGCAAGAGGTCGCGGGTTCGATCCCCGCACAGGACAAACATTTGTGTGCATGATCATGTCTGTTTGTCCTGGTCTGGGTGTTATATGTATTTATTTAAGTTTATTTGTAATACCACTGTTGATTCTGATGTCTGTAACACAAGTGCTTAAGCTACTTAACACGGGGTCAGATCAATGTATGTGATGTTGTGAAATATTTATTTATTATTAAAAAATACATAATATATAGATAAGTCCATAAAGTATGTTACGTTATAATAGATTTAACTGCCAGGAATAAATTAGATTAAGTTAAGTTAGAAATGATGAGCACGAGATGCGAAAATCAACTCTATGTACTAACCCTATATTCTGACGAGCAGTAATCAACCTTATCACTATGATTGTAGCCTTGGCGAAGTAAGGGCTAATCGTTCAGCGTAGGAGCGGGGTTGTATGTAAGAAGTCGTTATGTGCATGCGAAAATCAACTTTATGTCCTAGTCCTATTCCCTGCGAGCGATTAATAATCAACCTTGTCGCCATGAGAATTAGTATGACTTTACCTTGAACCGCTTGCTGGTCTTGGCGAGGTAGCGCAGCCATATCTTGGGCATGTCGTGTTCGGGCTGCTCGTTGTGAGACAGGGCCGCATTGTATGGCAGAAGTCGTTATGTGCATGCGAAAATCAACTCTATATCCTAACCCTATTCTCTGATAAGCGATTAATAATCAACCTTATCGCTATGAGCATTGAGTTGAACTTACCTTGAACCGCTTGCTGGTCTTGGCGAGGTAGCGCAGCCAAATCTTTGGCATCTCGTGTTCGGGTTGCTCGTACAGAGTAAGAGACGGATTGTACGGCAGCAGTCGTTGTCTCGCCGGCTCAACCGTGCGGTCGCGGAAGAACTTCTGCAACACACGACGTAAAACACATTTGTTAAGGTAGTCATAAAATTTGATGATAATTAAACCTGAATTTGATATAAAAAAAAAATTAGGTAGGTACTAAAAAGACTCCTTAGTTTTGAACCTCACTATTTCTGTTTACCTCTTATGAAATTTACTATAGCTTTTAATATTTTGCATAATACAATTTTATGATACTTAAAACTGCATTGAATAAAATAAATATTACAATAAATTTATTCTGAATAGATACGTACTGAAAAGACTTCCTAGGCTCGTATTAATAAATCGCACTCAACTCTGAGCTCGAACTTGAGGTGCTGTTTAGTATGAGAATGATATATTTAGTTCGCACTCAATATCGAGGTCAGAGTTGAGTGCGATTTATTAATACGAGCCTTAGTCTTGAACCTCACCATGTATCATCAATAGGGACTAAAATACATATAAAAAAATATCACGGCCCCTAACGTAGACCTCCATAAACCACCTGCTGAAATCACACTTTTCATATTCATCATACTCACACAGTACTTTTCGATCGAGTGCTTACAAATAAGATTGGTTATTCTGTCCATCTTTGGGTGCACAAGCGCCGTAACGATTAGGAGTCGAAGCAGTTGCCATGACCGAACTCGGTCGGACTTCATCTCCATACTCACATAGATGGGGTTCTCCTTGTTATCCCCCGAGCGCGCCTTCTTGACATGTGCGAGCAGCGTGGCGGGCGGCAGCCAGGGCAGCATGTACTCACATAGATGGGGTTCTCCTTGTTGTCGCCGGTGCGCGCCTTCTTGACATGTGCGAGCAGCGTGGCGGGCGGCAGCCAGGGCAGCATGTACTCACATAGATGGGGTTCTCCTTGTTGTCGCCGGTGCGCGCCTTCTTGACATGTGCGAGCAGCGTGGCGGGCGGCAGCCAGGGCAGCATGTACTCACATAGATGGGGTTCTCCTTGTTGTCGCCGGTGCGCGCCTTCTTGACATGTGCGAGCAGCGTGGCGGGCGGCAGCCAGGGCAGCATGTACTCACATAGATGGGGTTCTCCTTGTTATCCCCCGTGCGGGCCTTCTTGACATGTGCGAGCAGCGTGGCGGGCGGCAGCCAGGGCAGCATGTGCCGCGCCACCAGACCCGCCGCCTGCGCCAGCCCCCAGCGGGTGCGCGCGCGACTGCGCAGGGGGCGCGGGAACAAGTCCGGGTTGCTCTCCATGTACGACCAGAACTGGTCCAGACCGAGGGCTATCAGCCTGGGGGAATATAATAAATAAATAATAATAAATATTTCACAACATCACATACTGACTTTGACTTTGACTTTGATTGATCTGACCCCGTGTTAAGTAGCTTAAGCACTTGTGTTAAAGACATCAGAATCAACAGTGGTATTACAAATATACTTAAATATATACATATAACACCCAGACCAGGACAAACAGACATGTTCATGCACACAAAAATTTGTCCTGTGCGGGGATCGAACCCTCGAACCCTCTTGGGTAATATGCTTGTTATTAATAGATACTAGCGGCCGCCCGCGACTTTGTTCGCACGGATTTTGGTTTATCCCACGGGAACATTGAATCGGTATAAAAAGTATCTTTTCACCTAAGTCAGCCCATACCCTGCCCGTATGCCGAATTTCATCTAAATCAGTCCAGTAGTTACAGCGTGATTGACGGACAAACATCCAAACAAATAAACTTTCACATTTATAGTATTAATTTTTTTTCAGAGAATAAGATTTTAACGTGTCTAAAAGAGATATTAATAAGTCCCGTTCAAATATTATCTATACTCTGTCCATCCTATAAAACGACATTTGACAGCTTACGCCCATGAACTTTGGTATTGCTATCGTTTAATTTTCGAAAATAGAATATTGTTCTTCATGATCCGTTACCGCCCACTCAGTGATGTGCTACAATTAACAATAACGTCGATTGTGCCACCAATCACTTAAAAACGATATAAATAAATTTTATAAATAAATCTTGACTTCATCATAGCATGTTAATAAGGTTTTAATGACTATAATTTAAATAAAAGCGCAGCAAGGTTCGCGTACCTAATGGATACCCAGTTGTACGAATGAGGATGTTTGCGATTGGAAAAATCCGCAAAATGGCGTGAGGTCTAACGGCTAATAGGCACCGTGCAGAAACTATATAGGGCGCTAGAATCCCGATTTTTTTTCTGTGGTTTGACAGTAAAACTTGACATTTACCGTGAAAGTTTCGAATATGAGTCACTAGATGGCAGATTAGGGTACCGTGTTTTTCCGTATTTTGACAGTAGAATTACCGACATTGAGATTTAAAAGCTTTGAATATGGGTCACGAGATGGCAGAGTCATCGCTACGCATGGTATCTATGCCGTTGGTGAATTATAACATATCTGTCAATGTCATGTCAAAATTCACCAATCACATACCAGTTAGACCCTTCGCCCACATACTGCCATCTAGCGGATGCAAACTACCTCCGTGCCGCAGTGGCTAGTGTGTCGCACTTTTAAGCGGCGGCCGCGTCGGTGGTCCTGGGTTCGAATCCCGGGTCGGACCGATGAAAATGTGTCTATGTTTTCATGTTGTGATAACACAGACACAGTCCGCAGTTTGGAAGTTGGCGGTGCAATTACACCCCCGTGCCTCGGAAAGCACGTTAAGCCGTTGGTCCTACGCCTGGTCTCTCTACGGTCGTTTCAGATTACTGTCCAACCGAATTATGAGAGTGAGGGAATAGAGAGTGCACCTGTGTTCGCGCACGCGCTTGTGCACTATAATATATCCTGCGTAAGTGGCTAATCGTAAAATTGGCCGCCGTGGCCGAATTCGGCTAGGAGGGTATTATACTTACGCGTCCTCGGAGGGTAGATAACTAGACCGGCGCGAGGTCGGCAGTGCCTTGTACGGCATGGGCGGCAGCAGGAACGGGTACACGAACACTGGACTGTTGGCCACAGTCCGCAAGAACGTCTCGTGGAACTCGCCCACGTATAAACTGTTGCTGGCTATGCGGCGCTGGCTGTGTAGAAAAAACAATAAATAAAAAGTACAAATGTCATCTAGTTGGGTATTTGACTGACAACTATAAAATATTACCATCCCATTCATCACACTGGTCCTTTGTTTTTAATTCTTACTTTGTCTTTTCAATCTTTCAAGTTTCCCTACCTTTTCTCCCATACTCGTCAGTGGCTAAATGCACAAACCGTGCGAAGCCATAACATAAAAAAAAAACCTTGTAGGAAAAACTGTATGGAATACTGAATTGTGACGTCACATTCCTGTACTGTAAAACCAATTAGCTGTAATAAATTGTTAAAAGCTCAATAGTAACTGTGAGATAAAAATTAGAGCCTAATTTTTGATTTCATCTTTACTGTTAGAATATCATCTATTTATTTCGTATGCAGTCAAATACCCAATTTAATTTCGTCGTAGAAAATACTTGGCACATCCGTATGAGATTTTCCGATCTCCATACTCTCACTATCCGACCATCAACAAACAAAATCGAGTTCACAGTCGAGTTAGGTTATTTTTTATAAGTTTTACGAAAAATAATTAGTAACTTACCATCTATCTGATTGCTGTTGAATGAATCTGAAATTTAGAAAAATATATATTTCATTAACTTTTATACTTTCACCATCCGAGACTGAACTATAACTATCAGGCATAAAGTGGAAAATGGATTGAAGAGTCAGGGTTATATACTGCTGTTGTTAATATGTACTTACTCGACCATTTTCTTGTTTTCCGGCGTGTCGGCAGAGACGGAATTCTCCCAACTTTCGCACAACTCCAAGGCAGGTTTCAAGTTGCACACATTCACGACTGAATCCGTATTATCTTCCCCTATCTTCACTAAAGTTGTCTGCGCATAAAAATAAAGAGAATATTATATTACGTTACTGTTAAGTTTTTGTTGATATCATAAGATTGCGCACTTAGATTGTAAATAGTTAACTGAAGAGGGGTGGAGCTAAGCGAAATTCGAATAAGCCCCTCGTCTGAGAAGTACCTCAAACCTACACTGCAGATCTGGGATTTTAAAGGCAAGCAAACGCGACACCCCGTGGAGATGTGATTTCCATCGGCAGCGGTGATCGCTGAGCATCAGGCGACCCATATAGCTCATTTGCCTCCCTTATACATGAAACTTGAGAAGCTCGATGGCGCAGTAGTTAGCACGCTCGGCCTGCGCTTGCTAAAGTTAAATAACTTTCGCAGAGGTCGGTCATCGGACTTGTGATAAAAAAATCATCTCGAGCTCCTCTGTGCTCCGGAAGGCACGTTAAGCCGTTGGTCCTGCGCCTGATCTCTCTACGGTCGTGTCGGATTGCTGTACCACCGAACTATGAAGGTGAAGGAATAAGCAGTGCAACTGTGCATGCGCACTCACTAGTGGGCTATAATATATGTCGCGTACCTGTCTGATCGTAAGATCGGCCGCCATGGCCAAAAAACAGCCAGGAAGGTCATGAGAGTTTTCGTAAATGAAAAATCCGCTAGATGGCAGTGGGTAGGCGTAGAGTCTAACTGGTATGTGATTGGTGAATTTTGACATATTATACATATGTCAATGTCATGTCAAAATTTACCAATGACATAACAGTCAGAACTCACGTCTACGTATAGGCACCGTGCAGAAACTATAGAGGGCGCTAAGATCCCGTTTTTTTGTGGTTTGACAGTAAAATTAGACATTTAGCGTAAAAGTTTCGAATATGAGTCACTAGATTTCAGAACAAGGCACCTTGTTTTTCCGTGGTTTGACAGTAGAATTACCGACATTGAGAGTAAACGTTTTGAATATGAGTCACGAGATGGCAGAGTCATCGCTACGCACGGTGCCTATTGCCACCTAGCGGATTTTCAATCGCAAACACTATCATTACACGAAACATAAAGCAAGTTAATGTTATTACGTACAATGTACTCCTTGTAGGTGGGTGCGAGCGCCCAGTGGATCGGATGCACGCAGAGCTGAAGGAAGTTGGACGTCGCCAGCTGAATGTGCTGCCGGAGCTGCTGCTGCAAGAGCAGGATCTGCTCCGGGAGGACCTGGGAAATGTATTGTTTTAGCATTTCATAAGAAAAGGAAGACGGCGACTTTCCAATAATATTGACAGGCCCGATGGTCGAGTGCTCAGAGATCCTGGCTACAAAACCAAATGTCGTTTGTTCGAATTCCGCTAGGGGCAAATGTTTTTGTGATGGACATCAACATTTGTAATCGAGTCATGGATGTTTATAAATGTATTTAAGTATGCCTATCCGTTCCCTAACATCCATAGTACAAGCTTCGAGATTAGTTTGAGGCTAGGCAATTGGTGTGTTAGTCCAAGGCATTCATTTATTTATTATTTTATATTAAATGCGCTACGCGACATGTTATTACTCGAATATAATTATACGCCGTGTTACTTTTGATATCCGACATCTTAACGGTAAAGAGACTAAACCAACTCTGCAGGTCTATTATTTTTTGCTAAACAGGATTCTTGATAATTCCACGCGAGAAAATCCACGGTAAAAAACTAGTTATAAATACAAGATTTAAGAGTTCGCTTGCGACTACGGTTGCTTTCACGCAGCCGAAACGTCAAGCAGTTAGTAGTACATAATAATATGTACTACATTATTAAATATCGCGTTGTACTTGTAGTGTATAACTTTGTGTTAGTTAGTACGATGAATATAAATAAAAAACCAATGTAACCAATAATGAGCGGACTAATAAGTCAGCATCGATCGCAACAGGTCGTTTCAATCCACACCTTTCAGCGTTTAGACCCGTTAACTAATACCAACATTTCTTTTTTTATGTCATAGGCGGCAAACGAGCTAGCAGGTCGCCTGATGGTAAGCAATCACCGCCGCCCATGGACATCCGCGACACCAGAGGTATCGTTGATGTGTTGCCGGCTTTAACCCCATACCCTCCCCAACTGAGCTCTGGCAACCCTACTCACCAGCAGAAACATAGCACAACAGTTACGAAGTTCTACTTCACTGCGGTCAACATAGCTATAAACAGTTCTTTACCACGTTGGTGTCGTCGAGCGTGACGTGCACCGTGTGCGTGGAGGGCGTGGGCAGCACTCTCCTCACTACAGCAGGCGCAGCCGCTGAAGCCGCGCTCGACGGGTTCTCCTCCACCTGGATCTCCACCACGTTGTTCACTACGCTGCGGGGAAGAGGACGAGTAATTCATCACCATCATAGGCCTGGGATAGTCCAGCGCTGGCTTGGAGGACCGAAATGTAGTACACAAATGTTTGGTCCTTCGAGCCAGATATGAAAGGAAATCGTCAGCAGTGTTAGCAAACGCTATGGAGAACGCTGCTGCCAGCTCCAAGATAAAAAGGGGTAGAACCAATTTAGGTCAAATAGGCTACAAAGACAACAAGTTAAAATTTATTTATTTATTTATTTAAACTTTATTGCACAAAATAAAATTGGTACAAAAGGCGGACTTAATGCCTCATGGCATTCTCTACCAGTCAAAGTTCCAGAGTGTCAATTTTTTTGGAGGGAGTTATCAGATTAACAACCCACAAACCTGACTTCAGGCGCATCGTCCTTCTCTTTCTCCCTCTCCACCGGCTCTCCCGGCGCGTCACCTTCATACGCATGTGCCTCCATCTTCCCCACTGAGTAAGTTGTCACGCTACTTCTGGGCTCGAATACTATCCTGGTTCATGGTCAAAGCGGACCGCATAGAAACGGGATAAATGCTTAGAAGATGATGAAATAAACCCCTGCACATTCAGATAGTTTCTGACTTTAGTTCAGTTAGGTCTGAATGTGTCACCATGATCCAATCTGTCTGGTTCCCTTCTAAGGCTTACGAAGATCTGATGGCAGTCGCTTCAGTGTATTAACCAGACTCGCCAAATCCTGGCTCATGGTCAAAGCGGACCGCACAGAAACGGAATAAACGTAACATAAATAAACAACCCACAAACCTGACTTCAGGCGCATCATCCTTCTCTCTCTCTATCTCCACTGGCCCACCGGGAGCGTCATCTTTATACGCATGTTCCTCCCTCCATCTTCCCCACTGAGTATGCTCCTCGGCTTGAATACTATACTATCGCCAAATCCTGGCTCATAGTCAAAGAGGACCGCACAGAGACGGGATAAACGCGAAGCACATTCAGATCAGATCCATCTTCCCCACTGAGTAAGCTGGCGCTGATAAACGCTAGGAAGATAGATGATGAACCCACAAACCTGACTTCAGGCGCATCATCCTTCTCGTTCTCTCTCTCCACCGGCTCTCCCGGCGCGTCATCTTCATACGCATGTGCCTCCATCTTCCCCACTGAGTAAGTGGTCACGCTGCTCCTGGGCTCGAATACTATCCTGTCGACCATCTTGACTGAACCCTCGTCTTCTGATACGGGCTCCTGTTTGCCTTCCCAAGTAGATGCTGTCTAGAAGTAAATTAAGTTTTTTTTTAATATTATAGGGCAGCAAACGAGCAGACGTATTGCCTGATGGTTAGCAATCATAGCCGCCCATGGACACTCGCAACACCAGAGGAGTCACAAATGCGTTGCCGTATAAGTGAATATACAGAAGGTTTATTGAAATTATGCAAGTTTAAAGTAGATTTTTTTTTAAATATTTATTTGCTTGGAAAATAATATGAAGTAATGAGTATGTTAGTTTCTTTTTCGATAAATGTCTTAATAGATTTGTAATATTATCTGTCCATGTGAATTCTAGCCGTGAAGTTAGAGCTTCGATAATGTATCGTGATTTGATTACAATCTGCTTTCGGCATGCGTGTTTTTCTATTTAAACATATGTAGAATCGGAACTAATAGCCCGAGAGCTGGCAAGCATTTTTGGGGAGGTGCTTGAGGCAAGCTGAAAACTTGTCCTGTACCTCTCCTATTATATCCCAACACGAAACTGCAGACCTGGCTGGTGAGTAGCGGGGCTAAATCAACCCCCAAATTTTTAAAAGTTTATTTTTTTTAATCCATAAATATATTTGAGGCAATTTGCAATTTTTATATGTTGTAGTTTAATATTTACAGAATATAAAAAAAAAAAATTAACTGTTGGAAAAAAAGTAGGAATTTCCTATACAAAAACGCAGGAGCGAACGCCTAGAGTGAAAACGTTCTAGACTGTCTCACTCAGTTCGGACTGAGTTTACAGCTATACTGCCATAGCAAAAATCGTTTGTAATGCCCTCAAGAATATAGATTACCAAGTTTGGTTGGTGGACGCTCGAAAAAAAAAGACGCCACCTTTCCTAACAAAATCGGCAGTGTCTTTTGTTAGATCGCCTGGCAGGTAGAAAGTCCCACCGAAATGATCTGTCTTTTTGAGAGTCTTATTTTTTAGTTATAAATAATACTCTATTAAAATTTCAAGTTGCCTCAAACACATTTTTTATATTCATTAGCAAAATATTTTTGGACGGGCCTGGCAATGTTAAAACCCCGGCTGAATCGTCTGGCTTATTTTTTTTTATATTCTGTAAATATTAAACTACAACATATAAAAATTGCAAATTGCCTCAAGTATATTTATGGATTAAAAAAAAATATACTTTTAAAAATTTGGGGGTTGATTTAGCCCCGCTACTCACCAGCCAGGTCTGCAGTTTCGTGTTGGGATATAATAGGAGAGGTACAGGACAAGTTTTCAGCTTGCCTCAAGCACCTCCCCAAAAATGCTTGCCAGCTCTCCAGCTATAATGTTATCAAGTTTGTTGGTTTGAACACGCGTAAATGCAAAAAGTACTTGCTCGAATTAAAAAAAAAATTATGTGTTGGATAGTACATTTCACGAGGAAGGCTTTATAGGCTATTGAATTGAAAATCGAAATCCACGCGGACGGGGTCGCGAGCGGCCGCTGTATTCTATATTTATTAACATACTTGGTTATTAGCAGGTTCTGCGAGAACACCGTTGGTAGCCATCTTCGCAAGCTCGTCTTCCACCGAGCCTTCTGGAATGATGTTGAACAGTTCTGTGACCAGATCGTTCAGCTCTTTCTTTGATATCTTGATAATGCTCCTCTCCAGGGCTTCCTCGTCGTCGTCATCTGCTGTAAATAAATAAGATTTATTCAATAACATTAGGTAATAACATACCCGAATACGACAAAATATACTCTATTTAAATTATCTACTTTCAGAATACGATCAGATCACTCGATATAATTGTAGTATATTTATTTTTACAGTAGAATATGAACACATTTTTGACTTTTGTATTTCATAAATATAGCTCTTGTAAATTTTACCTACCTATAAAATCTTTTAAACCAACTCCAACTCGTACTCGTTAGTATTCTTTATTTTTAAGGTTGGTTTATTTTATCGCTTTGTAATAGATGGTAAATTAACAACATAAAGAAATATTGTCGAAAATAGAGCGATTTCTATACAAACATCGATCAAGGAAATTGTGCAGGAAATCGTATTAAATGCATTCACCTGCGTCCAAAATAAAATAAAAACACACAAATACACTCACGTGCATCCGGATCAGCGGCGACATTATACTCCGGATCGGTCTCATCGTCATCCTCATTCTTCGACACGCTAGCCGGGTTCAGGCACTCGTTCAGGAAGTCGTTCCACAGGTGATCGTCAACAGGCACCGGCAAGTCATCGGGCGGGACAAACGAGCTTTCAATGTGCTCGATCGGCGTCTCGGATAAGCAGAGTTTTGATCGAGTCCGGAGAGCGATGGTTGCTTCCTCCTCGAGATCGAGTTTACGTCGAGTCGGTGTTTGGATTTCCTGGGATTATCATCGGTCAAAAATCATGAACAAAACCAAAATATACTTTATTTATGTAGGCCTCAGTCAGGCACTTTATTGTCGTCAATAATAATATCACAATTGAGAATAACTCTACTACTAACTTCGGAACGCAGGCAACTGCTTCGGAGAGCAACAATTGAGTTTCTTGCCGCTTCTTCCCGAAAGATTACTGCATTCCGAAGTCAGTGGTAGACCAATCTGAAGTTTTATAATATCATTGACGATACAAAAGTGCTTCTCAAAGGCATACTAGAATTTAATTGCAAGCACTTATGTACCTGAGGCACTTTAAACGGTCCATCTTTCACGACTTTGGGGCTAGCTTTCTGTTGACTTCTAGGAGTGGCTGGCGTTCGAGGCTGCGAGTCCAAGTCACTGCACGACTCCAAACCTTGGTCATCATCACTCTGGAAACGAGGAGGCCATCGTTACTGCTTAATAAATCCGGTATTTGACTGACAGGTCAAATCACCTTCTTTTATTAAATGTCAAAAACGTATACTTGTAGGAAAAACTGTATGGAATAGAGAATTGTGACATCACATTTGTGTATTGTCAAATCAATACTCTTTTTGTTTCAATTTGGTGTAATAATTTGTTGAAAGCTCAAAAGTAACTGTGGGATAAAAAATTGTGCTTAATTTTTGATTTCCTTTTTAATGTTGGAATATCATAATTTATTTCATATGCAGTCAAATACCCAATTGGTTCCCTGATTTGTATGGAAAGTAACTGTCAAGTTAAGTATGTAAACCTTATTGTGTAGTGGTCAAAGAGCCAGTTAATATCTATTTGGTCCTTTTTCTGTATGCATTAAGCATACCAAATACAAGGATTCAATCCCCCGCCTAAGATCAGATGACTTTAAATTTGTTTATAAATTATAAAAAAATATAGAGGTACGCTAAGGAAAATGGGTGCCTACTGTCTGGTGTAGATTAAATATAATATTATTCGTTTTCTTTTAGATGGCGCTCTGTGAATCCCATTTATTTATTTATTGCGAATTTTGATGTCAAAACTAAAAATAAAATTACCGGTACATCATCCTGTGTTGGCTGATACTCCTCATCATCCTCGTCTTCCGGCAATTCCTGAGCAATCAGAGCCTTCACCTCCGGTCTCGTCTTCACCGGAATGTGCTTTATGGGAGTAAGCTCTAAGTTTTGAATATTCCATGGTGCCGACTTGGGTGACACCTTTGTCAGCTCCCTAGATTAATTTATATTATTTTAAACTATAATGCCTCGATGTTGTAGTTGTTTAAGTACCGAGCCATGAACGTAAGGTCCTGGGTTTTAAATAAAGTTATAAACCAACTTTTGCTATGCAAAGCAAAAAAAAAACTGCAGATGACATAAATCTAAGTTCAAGAATGAAAAATCGAAAACTAACATTGATACTTACTTCACTTTAGACCGTGTGAGTTTAGGGATAAGCTTGTTCTCTTCTGTGTTGGATTCCTCTTCCTCCCTCAACTTAACTAGAGCAAGCACATGGTCGTTTGTGACAACTTTCTGAAATAGTTATCATAAGAGTTTAGTCCTTTTGAGTCAGATAAGATTTTTATAACCAAACTTTTGATGAAGTTATTAGGTAATTATGTCCTTAATGTTTTTTATTATTATTACAGCTTTATTTTCCTACAAAACAGTGTATTTATAGAATATAAGTTTCATTTCAATTGATTTTTGTTTTTTTCTATTAAGTAGCCCCCTTGGACTTATGGACTTATTGAGAAGGCAATGGCAAATGCCCTCAAGAATATAGATAACAGAGGTCCCCTAACAAAATCGGCATTGTCTTGGCAAAAGACAATGCCGATTTTGTAAGAGAGTTGTTGTGTGTTTCATTTAATACAATGATCATGACCTTCAGGAATGAGGAAAACAACTCAAAGAGGAGCCCTATTGGTTAAAAACTAGCGATGAGTAGCTCATGAGCGAGTTGTTTAAAAGAGCCGGCTCACCTATTCTAGCTCAGCGTATATCTCGCTCAGTCCCGTTCAATTCATATCAGTAGTTCATTTAGCTCCGTGTCTCCAAACGACTCGATAGACAAAGAGAGATATAACGTTGTACAATATGAGCGATAGAAACAGATATATACACACACACCCAAACAAGCACGCCTATTGGAATACGTTCACAACAACAATTTACCAAAGAGTTTCGAGGAATTTTAGTTTCATTTTAGATACTCATATTTGTTTTGGTTGACAGTCCTAAGCCTGACAAAGTATGAAGGAAAATCGTGGCAAATTCTATAAATCAATTGTAAGCGTAATAATTCTAAATCTAAAAATAGCTATAAATATGTTTTTTAATATTATAGAAAAAGTGCGTATAATAACTTTACTATTACAAATATAATGAAGAAGTAGGTATAGGTATTAACTAACTATTAATTATTCAAACTGCTCTTTAATATAATACAAAACCAATACTTATTTCTATTTTATTAATGGTAGGAACTCAAACAATAGTCTCAATCGAGCGAGTCAAGTCTGATCTTCTGTATAATCATTCGAACGACTCAATGAACGCCTTATTATCTCATGACTCTTGAATTTCGCTGAGCTAAATGAGCTACTGAGCTAGAAGAGCCGTATAGCTCTTGACTCGGGAAAGAGCTATATAGCTCTTATCTCTTCAATGAGCTATATTTCTCATGACTATTAAAAACCTCCTCCATGCCTTGCCATTCCTTTTCCCCTCTCGTATTCAATTATGAAACATTAGATTATGAGCCGAGATGTCTGGTGCTTAAGTGAGCATCAGTAGCCACCGTCAGTCTCGTTCTCAATTATCATTCTTGCAATGGGCCCAGATTTGATTGGTGAAGCCATTGACTGCTGAGTTCGACACCTACATATAGACAAAAGATAAATTTACCTTCAAAATCTTCTTCACACTGACATCATCAAGGTTGTTCCTCACAGCTGAAGCGACTACACTCTTCTCCACCTCAAACGCATTCTCAGGGAGGCCATCTTCTGATTCTGAACCACTCTCACTTTCAGATCTATAAAAAAAAAACTTTATTTGCTAACAGGATTTGTTCCAAGTTACAAAAAATCTTATTATATTATATTTTCAATTAAATAGTAGTTAAGGAGGTATTGGTAAATATACCTCCTTAACTACTATTTAATTGAATATAACCACATGTTTCATAGGTTACGTGGCCCTATGTAGTTCCGTAACCACATATGCCTCCCCGTGGAGGCAGAGTGAAAAACCACTGTTAGTACATCTGGGTACACTTTCCCGCCTAGCCGAGTCAAATCTTTAGCATCATGGTTTGACAAATTATTGAATATGAATATGAAAGTCTGCCGCTATTAGTTTTCTGTGGTTTCCTTTAGAGCTCTTGGCTGTACTGGATCCTCTGGTGAACTATGATTTGGCTTCTGACCGGGCCTTATTACATTCAATTTGGCAGTTCCCAATTAGTAATAATTGAGATGAGCAAAACCGTTCTAATCTGGGTCAAGCTAGAACAGTACTAGAAGGATAGAGAGTATAGGCGTGGCTTGATGGAGCCATCGGTACAATCTGCCCTTCTTTATTTTATTTTATTTATTTATTGACAGGCAGGCAGTGACAACACTGATGATAGCCTGTATCTTACTATTCCCACTCATGGGTTAACTTCTTCCAGTTAAATATTTGTCTAATATGTTGTTTTAACATCTCTAGGACTAAGTAAACTTCGAACTATAAGGATTGGTCGAGGGCACCTGTGACCTGTCCTTTTAGGCGGTGCCCTAGAGAGTCGCCCAACCGCGCCCTACACTAAAACAACTACTGTCTACATTTTTATAATTATTGACGATTCAAAAGTGCGTCTAAGTAGCCAACATAAATAAAGGGTATATTTTATTTATAAAAAAATAACTTTACCTCTTTCTCTTTTTGCCTCGAGTTTTTGACTTGAATTTCGGGGTGACATCGGCACTAATTTCATGTTCGATTACAGATTCTGGTTCTGATTCTTCCATTCTTCACATTACTTTGTTGTAATTGTGGACGAATTTGTATTCAAAAGGCACAAATACGATTCACAATGAATAAAAATATGTACCCGGTAGCACTATCGGTGACAGTCTCAGAATATATTTCTAAACTCGTTTTTCTTCATTAATTATCTGATTAACACCGATTTGAGTTGATGAATATAATCATTAAATTATATTTTTTACGTAAACGAAAGATTTTAAACGATAAACACAACCGACCGGTACCCGATCCGACATCACATCACCGTTACGAATGACATTGACAGTTGACTTGACTCAGACCACTGCTGCCACCTCTCTGAAGCCAGTAAGCGCTATAAGTGCTTGAAAATAGCGCTAGATTCCGCTAGAATGCATTAACTAAAAAAAAGCGCTAGATTCCGCTAGATTTCATGAACAAAAAATCGAAACAAAATTGACAAAAACTTTATATTTATTAATTTTAATGCAAATTTTCATCATTTCAGAATCTAAATTAATAAAAAGCCTTAAATCATATTATCATTAGTACTAAGTTAGGGTCTGCCGAAAAAGCGCTATATTTTCCGCTAGGAGTTAATATTGAAATTTCGGCGCTAAGAGTTCCAAAAAAGCGCTAGATCTAACTCCGAAAGCGCTAAGGTGGCAGCACTGACTCAGACTGACATATCTTTCAAAGACATTTTACTTTTTAACTACAGGCCCCAAGGGTTTTATGTTTGGGACCTAAATTCGACAGCCGATTTGATGTAAATTAACCAATGATATTTTAAAAACAAATATCATTGTAACTAGCGACCACCTGCAACTCCATGCGCGTGGTTTTCGATTTCCGCACACAAAGGTATATAATATAACCTAGATCCTTCCTCGTCAAATGTGGACTATCCAACACAAAAACATTTTTTTCAAGTCGGACCAGTAGTTCCTGTCCTGAGATTAGCATGTTCAAACAAACAAACTCTTCAGCTTTATTATATTACATAAACATATAACATATTTTTTAATTTTTTGTAATATGTTAAAAAAGTATAAAGCAATGGAAGATATAAATTTTATTAACACAAAAAATAATATTATAGTGATGAGAAATTACAAAAATATGTTGATAAGTTTTAAGGATATTGCAAGATCTCAAGGATAGGGTATAGTTCCAATAAATTTTCTCTAATTTACTCGTAAACTCGAATATCACCTTAATATTCTAATATTTTGTAGAACAATGAAAATAAATAAAATGAAGAATGTATTTACATTCTTCATTTTAAAAATTGCATAATATTTATTATGCAATTTTTATTATTATGAAATTATGTCTGAGTTTTTTTTTATGTGAAAGGTTTGGTGTTATTACTAAAATCTAAAAAGTAAAAACCATAACAACCAATTTTGTTGCATTGCATGATAATGCAATGCAACAAAATTAACAATTACAACAATTTCTCAGCTTTTTCATTGAATTCCGCTAGTAATTGCTTCATGTCAATAAATCCAGATATCTCTTGTGCTTGCTGCAAAGGCAGCCACTTCAGGTCTTGGTGCTCATCCGACAGTTTCACATCCTTATGAGGGTCCTTCAGTTTCGCCAACCAGTACACCACTACTTTTGATTTTCCTTTGACATCGTAATACAAGGATTTTGAAATGTCTTTATAAACCTGAAAATGAGAGCTGTAGGCAATTTATTGCGAAACACAGGTGAACTTAGTGATTAAAATGTTCAGGGAATTCATTTACTGGTTAAATCAGAAAGCCTTACTTCCAAATCCTCTTCAGATAATCCCGCTTCTTCTTTGGTTTCCCTAAGGGCTGTAATCCAATCTGATTCTCCAGGATCTACATGACCTACCAAGAAATTAAATAAATTTGTGTTATCCTGTATCCTGTATGTGTGCAAGGTAAAGAATAATGGTTAGAAGCAGCTTTTTTTTATAAATATGTTGTCACTCTTTATTTTATTCAATATGTAAAAGCAGGTTGTGTTTATAATCAAATTAACCTTTCGGAGGAGTCCAGTGATGTTCACCATAAGACGTTTGTAGAAGTAAAAACTGTACAGCCTGATTTATATTCCTAAAAATGACTAACCCTGCCGCTCTTGTCGGCGACATATTAAAGTACTGCTGACTGAGTGTTTAATTCGATTGGAAAAGAAAATACAACTTTTTCAATCGGCCAAAGTTAGAAAAACATTGGATTTTGGCAAAGATTTTGGAAAAATCTTTGGATTTTGGCTTGGATGGATTATTTTAACGACTGTCAGGTCAATGTCAGTACTGTCACTGCTCATTTTTTTGTAGTGAGTGATGCTGATATAAGAAATAAAGTTATTTGAGATCGAAATCCAAGCTAACCGAATGAAGACAGTCTTAGTTAAAGATTCCTAATTTGTAAAATCAATGTACGCATAATTTTCTACGATTATGTTTATTAATTCCATGATCATATATGTACACATAAATAAATAAAAATTTATTTTCTGTATGTTGGTCAATCCGTTGAACGAATGAAACAGACACCGGTCTCATTCTTACGTCAGTGAACGGAACGACAGCTGTGCTGTCAACTGATTAAAAAAAAACAAGAATTCAAACTGCAACGGTGAATAACAACATTTTACAAAACAACTGCTATGAAATTGTTTGTTTATTTGTTCTTACATAAACCTTACATAAACTGAAAGTAAGGAAACACGTGATAATTGTGATTACAAAATTTGTCCCTCAACATGCAACAGAAATGGAAAAACATACTCACTAACTGGGTAAGAGTAGTGTCTCTTTCAACTGTCTCGAGTGATTTCAGTTAAAATTATTTCAGTTATAAAACAAGTGCTATTATTTATCATTACAGATAAATTGTTACTTTAACGAGAGCGAGAAGAAGGAGCAATGCGTGACATTAGATTCGTTACTGACCATAATATCTCATTTACGCGAAAATCTCAACTTGGATGAGTCGAAGTCGTCTAAACTCGAAGCCCACTCCGTTGAGGAGTTCGTGCAGGAGAAGTACCCCGAGTTCCTGCTGAGCAGCGGCTCGTGGGATATCCGTGGCGAGGACGAGACATGCTATGTCGCCTCTTTGTTGCTTTACTTCGTCTGCGTGAATTCGAAAGATGTCGACTTGAAGAATGCTATGTGCAGCAATCTGAGTAGCGAGGATCAGGAGACGATACTCAAGTTCAGTAAGAGGCTGATGGTGTGTTCTCCTGTAACACTCAAGGATGTACAGGCAGCTATTGCAGGTCAGTCAGTACATTTAAACAAACTTATATTTAAACCTAAATATAAGTTTTTTTTTAAATGTAATAATGTTATATCTCACTTTGCATTAGAGCTCATTAGTTATTGAGCAACAGATATTTCCATTAAAATTATGCTTGTGGATTTTTCTTTCTTTGAAATAAGTTGAAATAACATTGAGTTTAGTTACAATTTATAACTATCAGCATTGTTCATTATTTACAGTCAGCTACTTACTGCTTTACTTTATTTTAATGTGCACCTATGAAGACCTATCAGCAATTTCTTTGCCATATTTTTTACAATTTAATGCTAAATTTGCATAATATATCTAAACTTTTATTCACAATGTAACTGTGCTACAGATACAAGTAAGAAGGGGTGGGAACCAATTATCTGTCCCTTGCAGGAGCAGCTGCTTGCATTATTATTGTTACTAATAATAATACCCTGTCTCTACTGCTGACCCTTACCTGGCTGACCTTTCTGGTTATTATGATATCAGCTGTTGTAAAAGTTCACTTTATTATTGATTTTGTAGATATAATATGAAAGTTTATTTGTTATAATTAATGAGTAAAAAGACTGTTACTTTCTTAGGTACTTTTTAGGGTTCCGTAGCCAAAATGGCAAAAAACGGAACCCTTATAGATTCGTCATGTCTGTCTGTCTGTCTGTCTGTCTGTCCGCCAGTCTGTCACAGCCACTTTTTTCCGAAACTATAAGTACTATACTTTTGAAACTTGGTGAGGGGATGTATTCTGTGAACCGCAACAAGGTTTTCACACGAAAATAGAAAAAAAAATAAAAAATGGGGGTCCCCATAGTTAGAACTGAAAATGAAAATATTTTTTTTCAATGAACATATACGTGTGGGGTATCTATGAATAGGTCTTTAAAAATTATATTGAGGTTTCTAAGCTCATTTTTTTCTTAAGTGAATACTTTGCGTGACAGACTCTTCCAAAGTGGAAAAAAGTGTGTCCCCCCCCTCTAACTTCTAAAGTAAGAGGATGATAAATCTGAAATAAATATATAATGTACATTACCATAAAAACTACCAACGAAAATTGGTTCGAACGAAATCTATCCAGTAGTTTTTTTAATACGTCAAAAATAGAATTTGTACGGAACCCTCAGTGCGGGAGTCCGACTCGCACTTGGCCAATTTTTGATGTTAATATTTGTTGATGAAGTGTGTGAAACCTATTTGTATTTTTCTTCCAACTAATTTTGTACATTTTTATTCTTACATATTATCTAGAAAATTACTTAAATTGCAAGAACAAAATAATTGTATTTTTTGGTTGTTTAAAATTAGGCTGAATAACTTGTGAAGTTTTTATTTGAACGTTTCTTTAAACTGGAATTGCCTGTGTCTAATATCCTGTCTGTGTGTTGTGTGTTCTCAAACATCAATTTTTTCATGGCATCCAGAAGCATTTGAACAATAGTTTTATTCGCATTCAATAAAAAATTTGATCAACAATCATGAAATTTTCCATCCAACAACAGAAGCATGCGGCCCCGACTCCATCGCGGAACCCAGTGGGTCGCGCTCGATCGTGGCGGAGACTCCGCCCGCGCTGCGCTCGCTGCACGGGGAGGTGCGGCGGCTGCAAGCAGCGCTTGACGCTGAGCGGTTCGACCGCAACTACTTGCAAGAGGAGCTGGCACGGACCAACTTGAAGGTTGAGAAGCTGGGTATGTGTTTGATCGGTTTTGCTGACTGGTCTTTGTTACTTGTGGTTCTGAACATGAATGACTAAGTAAACTTCGAGCTATAAGGGTGCGTTTCCACATAAGCTGAGCTGCGCGGAGTGGAGCAGAGATGTGTAAAAATTTACCAGAAAATTTATCATTTTGTGTAAAGTGAACACTTTGTCAAATCGTAAATGTAGTAATTTACTTGACGGTTTTGCAGAACTTTGACCAAATTTTTTTTTGTATTTGAATGTTTTAACTATGTTATAACTCATGAATTTCTTATAACAGCGCAAGACAAAGAACAATACAAACTCGAAGTGGTCAACTTGAAAGCGAAGTTGTCCACGTGCTGCGGTCAGGAGTGCGACAGCCGCGTCGGCGACGCCGTGGCGGAGGGCACGGCGCGGCTGATGCGCCAGCTCGAGGAGGCTGAGGACCGCCTGGGCCAGGCCAAGGAGCAGCTGGACGACGCTCTGTACGAGCGGGACACCTACAGAGCCAAGGTGAGGGCTGGTGTAACCTGCAAGCGATGCGGGCAGGAGTGCATCAGTGCACGGCTGATGCGGCAGCTCGAGGAGGCTGAGGACCGTCTGGGCCAGGCCAAGGAGCAGCTGGACGACGCTCTGTACGAGCGGGACACCTACAGAGCCAAGGTGAGGGCTGGTGTAACCTGCAAGCGATGCGGGCAGGAGTGCATCAGTGCACGGCTGATGCGGCAGCTCGAGGAGGCTGAGGACCGTCTGGGCCAGGCCAAGGAGCAGCTGGACGACGCTCTGTACGAGCGGGACACCTACAGAGCCAAGGTGAGGGCTGGTGTAACCTGCAAGCGATGCGGGCAGGAGTGCATCAGTGCACGGCTGATGCGGCAGCTCGAGGAGGCTGAGGACCGTCTGGGCCAGGCCAAGGAGCAGCTGGACGACGCTCTGTACGAGCGGGACACCTACAGAGCCAAGGTGAGGGCTGGTGTAACCTGCAAGCGATGCGGGCAGGAGTGCATCAGTGCACGGCTGATGCGGCAGCTCGAGGAGGCTGAGGACCGTCTGGGCCAGGCCAAGGAGCAGCTGGACGACGCTCTGTACGAGCGGGACACCTACAGAGCCAAGGTGAGGGCTGGTGTAACCTGCAAGCGATGCGGGCAGGAGTGCATCAGTGCACGGCTGATGCGGCAGCTCGAGGAGGCTGAGGACCGTCTGGGCCAGGCCAAGGAGCAGCTGGACGACGCTCTGTACGAGCGGGACACCTACAGAGCCAAGGTGAGGTCAAGTCAGCCTGCAAGCGACGGTGTCTACGTGATGCGGGCAGGAGGGCACGGCGCGGCTGATGCGGCAGCTCGAGGAGGCTGAGGACCGCCTGGGCCAGGCCAAGGAGCAGCTGGACGACGCTCTGTACGAGCGGGACACCTACAGAGCCAAGGTGAGGCCTGGTCAGCCTGCAAGCGATGCGGGCAGGAGTGCATCAGTGCACGGCTGATGCGGCAGCTCGAGGAGGCCGAGGACCGCCTGGGCCAGGCCAAGGAGCAGCTGGACGACGCTCTGTACGAGCGGGTCACCTACAGAGCCAAGGTGAGGTCTGGTCTTCCCGCAAGGGAGGACATCTACTTGCTGTGGGCAGGAGGGCACGGCGTGGCTGATGCGCCAGCTGGAGGAGGCCGAGGACCGCCTGGGCCTGGCCCAGGAGCAGCTGGACGACGCTCTGTACGAGCGGGACACTTACAGAGCCAAGGTGAGGACTTGTCAGCTTGCAAGCGATGGTGTCTACGTGCTGCGGGCAGGAGGGCACGGCGCGGCTGATGCGGCAGCTCGAGGAGGCCGAGGACCGCCTGGGCCAGGCCAAGGAGCAGCTGGACGACGCTCTGTACGAGCGGGACACCTACAGAGCCAAGGTGAGGCCTGGTCAGCCTGCAAGCAATGGTGTCTACGTGCTGCGGACAGGATGGCGACAGCCGCGTCGGCGAAGCCATGGCGGAGGGCACGGCGGCCAATTATCAGATCAACCAGATACGCAGGATATATAGTTCACATTTATGATGTAAGTGCGCTGGCGCTAGTGCACACACATGTGTAATAAACATATTCTGTGTTATAGAATAGAATAGGGAGGAGTGCACAGGTTCACTGAGCGCAATAGAGAGGTCAGGTTTCAGATCAAGGGATAGACGTGCCTTCCGAAGCACTGAGGAGCTCAAGATGAACATTTTAGTCGCACATTTAATGCGCAACTTTAGCAGAATTCTCATACAGAGCGCGTCAAGCATTGCGCCACCTAGCGCCTCCGGTATAATTTCCGGTATTATTGGTTGATTGTTGATAAAAAGTAATTAATCGCTATTCCGCAAGGGAAACGAAAGCTGCTTCTAGATCCTTATATCAAATACCGTCCTGGTAGCCACAATTGATGGATCCACAGAACAATTATTAAGATAAGAAAGGCTCTTTGCATTAGTTGTGTTTACAAACACACATTCACGAAGTTTTGTGCCGTGAAGTTTTTAATTACGCGTTCAATTACGTAAAGTATCTTTAGATTAACAGACGTGTTGTGTATTACGCTCTACAAGTAACGTGCTACTTAACTTAAGTTAGTGTGTTTATAGAACAATTTCAATAAAAAATATGCAATACTATTAAATAAGAATAATAATGTATAGAACCTTTTTTAGTGCTTCACATAATAAATGTAAATAGAAATCTTAATTTTTTTTTGTTATCGGCGGTATTTATCGTGAATAAAGTTCAAATAACGTCGATCAATCAAACTAATATTTACCTAGCATTAAATAAATCGCAGATAAACGAACTGAAGAGTGAACGCGATCGGCTGCTAGCACACAGTCAGCAAGAGGCAGCACTTGTCAACCAGCTGTCTGAAGACCTGGACTCCGAGCGTCGGAACGTGCAAGCCCTGCGGGACCTGGTGACGGAGCTGCAGCACCATCACCAGCAGAACAGGCTGGACGGCAGCCAGCTGGAATGCGACGACCCGGACGCGAGTATACATTCACTGCAGCATAATACATGTGAGTACTTGAGTAACCCCTGGCTCAGAACCTGGTTCGCTTGACCCCAAGCGAACCAGGTTCTGAGCCAGGGGTAGATCAAGCAAATCAGATTTTAATAAGCCAGGGGGGGGGGGGTTTCAAATTTTTATAAGCCAGGGGCGCGTTCATATTTTTGTTGCTAGTATACATACTTATTAGGGATGTCAACACTATCCGGGGGGGCAGCCCCCATACCCTACCCTTGGTATGCCTATGATTAAGGTAGTTAGTAAAAATTTCTTATAAATTAAAAAGTTCTATGAGTATTTCAATAATTTCTTAGCTTGTTAGTTCTGAAGTAACCTCTCTGTAATATTTTTATACATGTTTATGTTTCCATTTTTTTAAGCTGTTTGTAGCGAAGCATGCGCTAACGTAATCGAGGTGCAGTTGGGTGAGGAGAGGGCCAAAATAGTTGGACTTAAACAGCACATACAGAGTTTGCAGGTAAGTTTAAGCAAGTTTCAGGGGTCTAGTTAAACTTTTGAAAGATCTTTCCAATGTTTAAATCTATCTAAAAATAACTAATGTAATTTTATTTTTACAGGACCAACTAAATGATCTGACGCAAAGAAGTGAAATTGAAAAACATACATGGGAAAGCATTGTTTCTGAAAAAGAAAATGATATTTTCAATCTGAAGCACCGCATCAATGAAGAGATTGAAGAGAAAAATAATATGACCATACAGTACAGTGACAGTGTTAGCAAACTCAATAATGAAATAAATGAACTGGAACAAAAGTTGAAGGATAACAATAACCAATTCAGATTGATTGTTGAATGTAAATTGCAAGAAATACAAGTATTACAAGAAGAGAAATTGTCTTTGCTTCAAAGTCTAACAGACGAAACCACAAAACTTGAAAAGGATATCAAAAGTCTTACATCTGAATTGGAGGTAGAAAGGAATGCTAGAGCAAAAATGAAGGAAGATTATGACAATCATATCATGAAACTAAACGAAAAGGTCTTAAACAGAAACAATGAATTGGTTGAATTACAAAATAATGTGTTTGAAAAAAGCGAGCAAATTGAAGCTCTATATTTGGAGCTTCGAAAAGAAAAACAGGCAAAAGATGAACTCATTGAAAAACATCGTAAAGAGCTAGAGGAAATGAACGGAAAACTAATACAAAGTGAAAACACAGTGCAGAAGAAATGCGAGGAGATTGAAAATTTGGTTGAAAGACTCAATTACAATTTCGAAATCATAAAGGAGTATGGATCTGAACTAGAGGATCTTAAATACTCATTGTCTGAACAAAATGAGAATATTAGCATGTTGGAAGCCACTAAACAAAAGTTGTTAGAAGAAATGGCATGTAAAGATAACAAAATTGAAGAGCTCCATAAAGAAATTGATAATTGGAGAAACAACCTCAATGAAGAAAGGGATAGACTTGCCCACGATTTGGATTCGGCAATCGCTACTGTTAATTCTCTTCAAGTGCAGTTACAGGATGAACTTCAATTCAAAATTGGTCTACAAAATGAGCATGAGAATTTGAAGCATACTGAATCAAGATTGATAAATGAAGTAGAAAAACAAAAAGCAGAAATAATCGATTTAAAACATGAAATTGAAAACAAAGACAAAACTATTGAAGGAATGGACTTATTTATAAAAGAAGACAAACATATTATTGAGAAAGTTAAATTAGATTGTCAACAACTTAACGAAAAAGTCCATGAAATGTCCGAAGAAATTAAAGTTAAAAACAATGAAATAAAACAGATTGAAGATAAACTTGTTTATGAAAAACAATCTTTTGATGAGGAACTTCGTCAAAAGGAACTATTTATTCAGAATTTCCACAAGGAAGTGAAAAAGGAAATTGAAGTGAATTCTAATATGATAGCAGAATTAAATAAGGAGAGAGAAAATATAATACAGGAACTGGCTGAGAAGACTCAACAAATACTACAACTTAGTGAGAAGAGCAATAAACTGAACGATATTATAGAACAAAACAGAAAATGTATGTGTTCAAAACACAGGTTTACAGTGTCCAATTAAAACATTAATTGTTTAGTAGTTACTTCATTATTTCTTCCTTCTGTTGCAGGTTTCAAGATTATCGAATCAAAATTGGAAGAAGAAACATTAAAATGCGTTCATCTAGAGAAAAGCTTTGACTCTCATACAACGAAGTTGATGCATAAACTCAATATTACAGAAAAAGTTATCAAGGAATTAAAATCCAAGTACAAGAAAGCTGATGATGATAAAGAACGTCAGATTCATGTATTCAAAACTGAAATACAAAAGCTTAACAGAATACTTGAAACTGAAAGAAGCCATGCTTCTCAAGTGGAAAGAGAAAAAGAAACTCTGTCACAGAAATTAGCTCAAGAAATATCATTTAGAACGAGTTTCGAAAAGGAATATCAAAACCAAATGCTAAAATTCACTGATATCACTACTCAATTGAATGCAGAAATTTTGGAAAAAAGTAAAGAATCCAATGAACAGTTGCAAAAATTATTAAAAACAATTGACGAGAAACGAGATGGTGAGTTAAACTTAGTTTTATTAAATCTGTGGTAGACTTACGTGAAGAGCAATTTTTTTTTAAATCTATTTTATTTTGTTCCAGAAATTAAGAGTCTGGAAGAGAAGTTTGCAAGCCAAATTAATAAGGAGAAAGAAATTATAACTAAGAAAGATGAAGAAATCAATGGCTATAAATCCCAAATAAATGACCTAAAGAAACAAAATGAAAAGTTATCACAGGAGCTTAAAAATGAAATGGACAATAGAAAACAAGCCATCGAGGTTTTGCAAAAAGAAAATGAGCAACTACACTTTACAATTGAAGAAGACAATATAAGCCATGAGGTGCTAAAGAAGGAAAAAGATTCTGCGATAGAGAAATTGGAAGACCGGCTTAGAAGTATGGATATCCAGCTTGAATCAATTCAAAAAGAATTTGAGGACAGCACTCTTACATTTGAAAAATACAAAATTGAAGCTCTAGACAGTTTGAAAGCGAAGGATGAGGAATTAAGTATACTGAAAGAAACAATTCTGACTCTTAAAAAGACAATAGAAGTTGATGAACGCAGAATTGAAAAGATGGAAATTAAATTGGCTAATAGAGTACATGATATGAACGAACGATTGAAACTAGCAGATACAAAGCGTCGCGAAGATTTCAAGTCATACCTTGACGATTTGTCTGAAGAAGAAACTAAAGTTAACGAGCTGACTTCAAATCTCAATAATATTAAAGACGAACTGATTGGAGAGAAAAACATGCGGATTAAATATCAAACGGAAAGCCACGAACTGCAAGACGAAATCAGGTCCTTGAAGCAAGAGCTTGCTGGCACTCAAACTGCATACCATGGTCTCATTGAAAACAACAAGGCACTTTTAGACGAGAAGGCGATTCTAACGCAACAGCTTATTGAAGAGAAATCTACTAGAACCATAGTTGAAGAACAGAAAGATTTACTAACAGCTCAGAGCGAAACTCTTAAAGAACAGTATGAAGTTGAGTTGATACTTAAATCAGGCCTGCTAGAAGACAAAGAGCGTCTTACGCAGCAGTTAGTTGAAGAAAAATCTGCTAAAGAACTCGCCGAGAAAGAAAAAGAGAATATGGTGACGCAGATACATGAAGAGAATAAAGCTAAGGAGAATCTTATACAAGAGCTGTATACAGTGATGCAAGAAGATATGACACTGCGCCAGCAACTGAAACAAGCTGAGATTGAGAAACAAAAGATAAGGAGTGACTATGAAGATCTACTTAACAGCTTAGATGAAGAAAAATGTGTCAAGGATGAAGTTGTTAAGGAAAAAGACTGTTTGGCTAACGAAGTTGAAACAATAAGAAGTGATTTAGCTGAAGTCAAAGCTTCCAACGATCGTCTTAGCAGCGATATAAACAGAATGACGATTGAAAAGGAATCTCTGTTGAATTCCTTACAAGAAACGAAAGTTGCTTGTGAAGAACTTGAAATGGAGAGGGACACTCTTCGAAAATCTATAGAATCATTGAAAGAACAGAATGACAAGATCATTGTGGATGTGGAAGGGAAACAAGCGGAGTTTGAGAAAGTTAGAGCAGATTTGGCAGATATGAGATCACAAAAAGAGAGTAAGTACATTTTTTCATTACAAATATCTTATCTTCACATCTACATTTTGAATGACTGTTCACTAATTTTATTAAATAACATATATTTTTTCCACTTAAGGCTACCAAGTAATTACAAGGTAACTTTTATCAAATTGCAGAATACGAAGAAGATAATGCACAGATCACTTCCATATTAAAATCAGGCGTCGACAAACTACTGGCAAGTCTTAAAAAGGAACAAATCAGTAATGAAGTGCTAAAGAAGTTAGTTAGTGTAGATGATTCCAAGGATTTGTCTATGAAGGAGAAATGCGATATGGTGATCAATATTGCTGATACTCTGACTACAGAGTTATCGCTAAGGAAGAACTTGGAAGTGGCTCTCGAACATGAAAATAAGGCGATCAGTGAGATAAGAAACATATTGAGTCAGAAAGAGATGCAAGTATTAGAGTTGCAGACGGAGGTGAACAGATTGCAGCAAATTGTCAATGAGAAGAAGATAGGTGAGCACTGATTTGCATGACATTGGCTTTCCAGGTTAATCATAAATCTAGCTTAGCTGGGCTTTAGTGTAGAAATACGCTACCGCAGTTCGGCGGCAATGCATTTTGTATACAACTAGCGCCCCGCCCCGACTTCCCACGCGTGTAACTAAGTTTAATAGTGTTTCTCTACTATATTATGCATGTAGTATACATAACAAATTTCTTCTTGAATCACTTTATCTATTAAAAAAACCGCATAAAAATCCGTTGCGTATTTTCAAAGATTTAAGCATACAAAGGGACATAGGGACAGAGAATGCGACTTTGTTCAATACTATGTTGTGATGGTACGCGACATAATTTCGGCATGGTGTTTCATCTCATCCCTTACTTAGGACGCGTTTCTTCGGCCTAGTATGTTCCTATATTTATATTTAGCCTGGCTTAACTAGAGATCCTCTAGCCCTCGGCTCCGCGGCAATGGCCAAGGATACAGTTGGAATAAGCGCTGATGATAAATAATTAAGCTTCCACACTTTTTTCTACAGAAATGTCAAAACAGAAAGAGTCATATGTAACCTCGATGGAAACAAACGAGAGGAACATTCAAACGCTCCAACAGGAGAACCAGTCGTTGATCAACGAATTGGATGATGTGAAGGTACAGCTAGAGGTGAAGGTCCACTCATTACAGGAAAAACTCACGGACAACGAGAATTTAACAGAAAAACTGAAGAAGACTTACGAATGCCAGATTGAGAATTTGAACGTAATGGTAACGAAGATGAGCAATTATTTGAAGGATAAGACGGTTGAGCTGGAATCTTTGAGGAAGGACAAGGAAAGGTTGCAGGAAACTTTGAATGATAGTAACACAGGTAAGGATGGTAAAAAAAAATTATCCATAAGGTTTTTAAGTAATATAATTATGTAGGTCTTGATAAATTGTGTCTATAGTATCTACAGACTTCAGATCTTACAATAGAATATTCTAGCTGCCTGATGGTAATGTCCAGAGGTGAAGGAGATACTTAGTATAGCCAAATCGCTCAAATATTATTTACAGTCCATTTCAGCTTAGATGATCTCTGTGACAGGTTCTTAGACAAAATTAATCTTTATTTCAAGGCAATGCTCCACAAGCTGTTTATATGACGTTCCATAAGGTTCTTAATGCGTTAGAATAGTGTCGATTTTCCTTTGAACCATCAACTTTCATTGGGATCATCTAAGGAGGAATGGACTTTATTAAAAGAAGGTACTGATATTAAAAATGAGTTATCTGAAGGCTATTATCATAATAGTGATCATGCTAGCGCAGCCTTTGCCCCTGTTTAATAATAAAAAGAGTAAGGGAGTCACTAGGAACATTGCTTAAAATAAGCCTGTTTATAAGTTATTAAATACAGCTAACTAAATAATGCACCGCACTCTTTTATATGGCACACCATATAAAAATCGCACTGAACATATTCTCACGTGCTCCTGACTCTTTCAGACTGCCTCTATATCCTCAAGTGGTTAGTATAGCTATGAACTTTCCCTTTTTTTAGTTATTAAGTCATTGGAAGAAGAGATAAGGCACCAAAAGCAAAGCCAAGAGAAACTTATTAATGAATTCGAGTCGGAAAGGCTGGTGTTGAAAAATATGGTTACTGTCACTGAGTCAGTTATGGAAGATCAGAAAACGAGTTTAAATAAAGCTATAACGGAGCAATTGAAAGTCAATGAGACATTAAAAGAAGAAAATAAATCTCTCAAAGAAATCATTGATTCGGAAGCAAAGGCGACTGAATTGAAGATTAAAGAAAAGGATACTTTACTGGAAAAAGCAATTAAAGAGCTCTCGGAAGTAAAGTGTGAAACTGAAAATAAGCAAAAAGATTTTAACTTCGAAAAGGAAAAGTTGCTGAGTGAAGTGGAAACAATGAAAAAGGATTTGTCAAGAAAAGTTTCTCAGATAGAAATACTTGAAATGCAAAATCAGGAGTTGACTAAGACCATTCAAAGATTCACACAAGGTAAAATATTCTGTATTTTTATCACAATTGTTGAATCAGTCTGATAAAGCTGTTTGGACTTTAGGTCCAAGATCACAAAAAAATTATTGAGCTAATTAAATTGATTTTTTTTCAGATATTTCCAGTTTGGAAGGTTGCAACAATGAATTGAAAATCAAATTAGACTCACAAAAAGTAGAAATGACGGATAAAATCGACGATATTTCCAAGGAACTGCGTGATCGAGAAGAAATCAATGAGAAATTGAATAATGAACTTCAAAAACAACAAGAAGTTAATAAGAACTTTGAAGAAAAGATTGAAAACCTTTCTAAAGAACTAGACAAACAAGTTTCTGTCTGCGAGGACTTAAAACGAGAGAAATCGGAGTGTGTAAGTAAAATAGAAGATCTGAAGACCAAACTGGATACTCAAGCATTGGAAATGAATAAGACAATTAAAAGGCTTCAAGACGATAATTCGAATTTGACGAACATTATTGAAGAACACAAAATTGGTAATGATTTAAAAATATCACTTTATTTTACTTTTCTCGTTTGTTAACATTTTTTTTTTTCATATTTTTTTTTAATATTCTGAATGAGGTCTTAGTGCGGAAGCAATAGGGATTAAATAAACTTTTTGCCATGCAAGCTTTGCATACCTATATGTATGTAACATGTTAATTTAACGATTTTATCATTTGCATGTCTTGTTTACAGCTGATCTTATTATTTTTTTTAATCATGGGTATAAATGAGTTTTTATTTCGTTTTAGTTATCGCAAAATTGGAACAGATTATAAAACAGGAGAAAGAACAAAACACCCAATTCCGCTCAAGCAATGATGATGACAAACTGAACTTGAACAACAAATGCTCAATACTGCAAGAGTACCAGACTAAAGCAGCTATACAATTGGACGAACAACAGAAAGACATTTACATGCTACAGGAAGAAGTAAAGACGTTCAAATCTAAAGTGGAGGATTGCGAGAAAGAATTAAAAGATAAAGATATCCTCATTCAAGAGAAGGAGCAAATGATTAATGTTATAAAGAAAGAGTTGTTAGAAGTTAAAGGAGCGAAGGAGAGGGAACATGATGAATTGGAAAGTAAAATAGTTGAAGTGAATCAGTTGAGGCTGAAAGTAGAAAGGGCGAATGAAGATGCAATGAGATGTATGAGGAGTGAGGAGTGGGTCAAAGCGATGGGACATAGAGAAACTTGTAAGTACCACTACTTTGTTACGCAAATCGTCAATAATGTTGTGTTTCTTGTTTTTTACTTTCCTTTTATTTCAGCCTATAACAATATTTCGACAATCTCTTCATGTTGTTATTATGTTGTTGTTTATTTTCTTAAATTATTTTCCTTTGATCAGAATGACTTCTGTATTAAAATTTTATGTCGTGAAGTAAATAATAAGTATCACTATAATTTATAAATAAAAGATTTTTGATTCGATTGGTCTGACTGTTGATTTTCTATAATGATATATGATATAGAACATCAAAAGTCAAGGAATGAACAAAGGTTTTATGAAGCAATGAAGTCGGATTTTAATACTCAACAGAATTTCATTTTAAACAAATCTATTTACACATTTATTATCTTTCAGATGCCGTGGCAGCGGAAAAAACAGGCAATCATAAAAGCCCAATCCCTATGGAGAAGGATTACCGCGACTTCCTCCACCAGGTAGATAACACAACCTCAGACCTTGCCCACTCATCACTGGACAGCATTAGAACCATTTCAGATTTAGAAAATATTATCCACGACAAAAACAGGACGATAACGACGCTGCAGAGCGATATAATATACTTGAAGTCTCTTGTTGCCGACTCCGAGAACAAACTTCTAGATGTGACGAAAGAACTGGAGATAACCCAGGAGAACTGCAGTCAGTTGTCCGGTCAGCTGAAGAAGATCGTCCATCAAAAGAACGAAGAAATCGCGGACCTTAAGAAGCAAGTTACCAAACTGAGCTTCAACGAAAACAGGGCGACACAAATCATCAAAGTATCGGCGAAGTACCAGGCAATAATACTTAAGAGGATAGCCGAGATCAAGTCAAATACTGTTCTTAAAGAGTTGACTAACTTCGGCAACTCGGCCAATGGCGACAACGAGTTGCGAAGGAGCTTGAATGCAGGGACGATAACCATGGAGGACCTCGAAAACTTCCTCGAAACGACAGATAAGCATTTGAGGAGGTGCTCGGAGAAGCAGATCGCGCTACAGAAGGAAAGAGACAGGCTGACGGAAGTGAACAGGATAAACGAGTCGGAGATAATCAATTTGAAGAAGTTCCTGACCGAGCTGTCGGTTAGCTTCAAAACGTTCAGTTCGGTGAAGGATCTGTACGCGCAACGGTTCAGCCGCGTCGTATCGATGCAAAGGACGGTGCGCCGGGAAATCTTGAACTTGGATGGGCATATCAACGACGCGACGATGTGCAAGCTCGAGCGGGGCTACGCAGCCGTCATGCAGGACTTGTCCGAATGTGTGATGAACATGGAGCGCTGGGTGGAGCGGTGCATCGGCCGGACGATCTCGCCGGAGAAGATCAAGCAGGCCTTCACCGGTGATGAGGACCGCGCGTCGCTAGCTTCCACGACATTCCAGAATACTAGCTTAGAAGTCCAGCTGGAGGAGCTGGAGAACTCGTTCCAGAAGCTTCTAGAAGAGGTAGTCCGCGCGCAGAAGGGAGAAGGGGCCAAAGACGCGCAGGCGGTCACCGTGATGGAGGTGCGCGCCGAGTACGAGGACAAACTCAACAGAATGAAGGCTAAAATGGTCAGTATCCTCCCCATCCTGTCATTGATATTGCTCTATCAGATCGTGTGGTGGTTCTACCTCCAGATGGACTATTGAGTGGTGTGGCTTGTTTTTGTTTGTTGTTATTTGCGACTTAAAGTCAGCTATTTATTGAATAAAGTTTGTTTTAGTGGATTCTTTTGTTTTATTTTTTGTTTTTTAGAGTGTTCATTAAAACATGGCTCGTGTTCTGGAATGGTGACGTTGCTTGAGCGGGGGTTGAGGGCGAGTGGATTTGTGTCCTAGAGGATGTTGTTTGACAGATTTGCTTGCGTCTACTTGTGCTTAATCCGTGCTCAAGCGGACCTATCGTTGTAGAACACGGGCCGTAGTGTGGTAGTGTAGTTGCTTGACACCAGTCGGACCTTGCAAGGTAATTATGACGATTATGCATGGTTAGGCTGCATGCGGTGCACGGCTCTTCTCCTAGCGATTCTTCCTCTACATGAATACCTACATTAATATAAAATTTTCAGAAACAACTGTACCAAGAGCAGATATCGGTGTACAAGGAGAAGCAGAAGGATGAGATAGTGATGCTGGAGCGTGAGTTAGCGAAGACTCGGGAGAAGATGGCGGAGTCGAGTAAGGCGTACGAGGAGCACATCAGGGCGCTGACGGCGGAGCTGTGGAGCGTGGGAGAGAAGTTCCTGACGAAGAAGGACGAGGTGGAGTGGCTGAGGAAGAAGCAGAAGTCGGGATCGCTGATGTCGCTGCAACATGTGCACTCTGTGAGTATTCATTACTGGTTAAAAAAGAAAAATCACTTCGCACTCGCTGCCAAATCAAATTTTAGAGGTTAATTAAATTAATAAATTGTTATAAGATTCTAGACTTTCGCGTTGCATTAATATTATTTAACGGGACTAAACGCGATATTAATGATGTAGGGTCCGCTTGCGACCACGGTTGTTGTAACGCCAGCCGAAACGTTAAGCAGTAATTAGTTACATTTACTACATGATTAATATCGCGTCTAGACCCGTTGAATAATGTTAATGTAATAAATTGTCATATAAACATTTGCAAAACCTGGACACCTGTGAGTTGTGAGTTGTGATCCTAACGTGCGATGCCTGAATGCGAGTTACATGTTCTTTGAGGACGAACGCCTGATAAAATAAAATATAGCCCAAGTATGCTCTATATTTCTTTTAATAAATGATCCTTATTCAACAAATACATTTTGCTGACCTATGTATTATCTCATTTCAGTCGGGATTAGTGCCTACTCAGGAGGAGCCGCCCCGGATGTCTGATACACACTCACTGCGCTCACTCCCCGTCCACAACAACACGAATACCAAACGCGGTGAGTAACGCTCTAAAGTCTTTCAGTTACTGGAGATCTAACTCCTTAACAAAATTTAATAACCTGTGTCGCCAAAGTTAAAGTTAAGCGATGGAATGCGTAACCAACATGGGTGTTTCCGCCATCCCATAACCTTGGTTTCTTCAGGAGAAGTATGTCGACGAATCTTGCCGGCCGGTATGGCGATAACAGCGGATAGGATATCTCTTTGGTACCGCATCCGCTGTCATGGTAATTAGGGCTCCTCTTTTGCTTACCATCAGGCGAAGTGGAGCCAATATAAAATAAAGGTTGACTTTTTATATATAAGGTGTAACAAAATATACTGCAAATATTTTAAGGGTGAATCGTTTGGTGGAAATGTAATAAATTTGTCTGGTAAACATTTTATGTAAATACGCTAGTTTCCGAGAAAATCAACAAAATCAATTGAGTGAATAATTGGGAAAAGTACAAATTTTGTCATATGCAAGGCAGCTGGTCGTGTCTTATCAGTGTAATAAAATTACTACACTTGTCCTGACCCAAAAGCAAAGTGGCGGAGAGGGGGCGAAGCTTACAGGACGAAATGAGCAAATTAGCCTATGCAGAAAATGCATAATTTGGTAGGCATTAATTTTGACTTTTTAATATCTGATATTGATTACATTGCCACTAAAGAATTCGTCCTTAAAATATTTGCAGTATATTTTGTTACACCCTATATATCCAACAAAGCTGTCTGTTCATTTGCAGAAGGTCGAGGCCTGCACATGTCAGACGAGGAAGGCGAGGTGTTCGACAACCGCTGGCTGAAGGAGCTCGCCGCGACCCCGGGCCGGCCGTCGCTCGCGTCCACGCCCAGCCGTGGGACCGGCGTGCGTCTGTCAGAGCTGCGTTGGAGGAACTCGCTGTGTCCACCTCATTTGAAGAGCTCGTATCCAGCTGAGACGCAGTTTGCGGCCGCTGTCGATGAAGAAGATATTAAGGTAAACTTAGACTTGACGAGTATAAACGTTATAACTTTTCCCTCACTCTCATAGTTTGGTGGGACGGCTATCTGACACGACCGTAGAGAGATCAGGCGCAGGACCAACGTGCCTTATTAATGTATTTACATACGTTGTTACCAGCCTACAGATAGTAAGACTCTTTAATCTGGTACTAGCGTAATAGCTCCCTCGCTCCTAAGGGGATTTCCAGATAAGTCTCCATAGGTTGATGCTAGCTTCGTAGACCTGTCGTTAGTGTCCACGCCCAGCCGTGGGACCGGCGTGCGTCTGTCCGAACTGCGCTGGAGGAACTCGCTGTGTCCGCCGCATTTGAAGAGCTCGTATCCTGCTGAGACGCAGTTTGCGGCCGCTGTTGATGAGGAAGATATTAAGGTATTTAGTATTACATGCTCTGTTACAAACCCCAAAGCCTACAGATAAGTCTCTATAGCCTGATACGGGCTTCGTAGACCCGTTGTCAGTGTCCACGCCCAGCCGTGGGACCGGCGTGCGACTCTCCGAACTGCGCTGGAGGAACTCGCTGTGTCCGCCGCATCTAAAGAGCTCATACCCTGCGGAGACGCAGTTTGCGGCCGCTGTCGATGAGGAAGATATTAAGGTAACCTTAGACTAGACGAGTATTTACGTTGTAACCTCTATTCCCTCACTCTCATAGTACTGTGGGACGGCGATCTGACACGACCGTAGAGAGATCAGGCGCAGGACCAACGTGCCTTATCAAGGTATTTACATACGTTGTTACCAGCCTACAGAAAAGTAAGACTCTTTAGTCTGATACTAGCGTAATAGCTCCCTCGCTCCTAAGGAGATATCCAGATAAGTCTCCATAGGTTGATACTAGCTTCGTAGACCTGTCGTTAGTGTCCACGCCCAGCCGAGGGACCGGCGTGCGTCTGTCCGAGCTTCGTTGGAGGAACTCGCTGTGTCCACCTCATCTCAAGAGCTCGTATCCTGCTGAGACGCAGTTTGCGGCCGCTGTCGATGAGGAAGATATCAAGGTACTACGAGTAGATTAAAACTTACTCTGGCTGTATAAGTGTTTTGGCCACGGCCGTCGCTCTCGTCCACGACCCGACTTGACGACCCGCTTGGTGTAATGGTCAAGAAGTTGCCTATTACGCAAGAGGTCGCGGGTTCGATCCCCGCACAGGATAAACATTTGTGTGCATGAACATGTCTGTTTGTCCTGGTCTGGGTGTTATATGTATCTATTTAAGTATATTTGTAATACCACTGTTGATTCTGATGTCTGTAACACAAGTGCTTAAGCTACTTAACACGGGGTCAGATCAATGTATGTGATGTTGTGAAATATTTATTTATATTTATTTATTTACCCACTCAGGAGTCAGTTCGCTGCGGCTGTTGATGAGAAACAGATAAGGGCAGGAGGAAGATGATGATGAGACTATCATAAAGCATCTGTAGACTGATACTGGCTTCGTTCACCCAGTAATATGCTAGCACCAACAACAATAAATTATAATGCATCTGAACATACATATTAAGCTTGAAATATATTGTTTAATGGTACCAACCGAGTTTGACGAAACACTCTTCCTTTTATTGCCCTTATGTCAGGTGCACAAGCACCACTTTTGAACTGCAATTGTTTACTTTAGCGCGCGGCTGCTCGTACATACCTCGTCTCACATCTAATTAATTCATTTTTTCTTCATCAGTTCAGCCTGGGCGGCGCGAGCAGTGTGGGCGGGCGGGCGCAGCGCAAGGAGGTGGGCATCACCGCGTACAAGAAGCCCGGCCCGCCCACGCCCAGCAAGCAGGCGGGACGGCTCTCCGCTACGGTACCAACTTTATATCTATTACATTTGGTTTTTGGCATTTCAACTAGACCAAATTAATTTACCCTTAAACGGATATAGGGAAATTTGTTCCCGAATTAAAATGAACCTTAGGATATTTAATAAGGGTCGAAAATAAATAAATTACTTTTAATAAAATTTATTGTTTCTGTAAGGATGGGACTTAGTGGACGAGTCAAAGAAACACAGGTTCTCTATGTTAGACGTTTAATGCCTAGAATAACAGGACGCGAAGCCTTATGTATTAACAATACGTGCCTATGTGAGGGTAAGGTGACTCACACACTACATATCAAAATTTCACTAGGATTTCTCAAAGAAAGTGGCTTCTGCACAGCCCCAAGTACTACTGAAGTTTGTTTACTGAAAATACTGAAAACATAGAGATATTACTACTACGTATAGAGTGGACATCGAGAACGAAATCTGTACGTTGGCGTCGGCTGGCAGGGAAGGGGGCGCTAATTTAGTCAATTGTTTGTCTCTTTACATATGACATGACACGCCACTAGCTTTATTTCCGTCCTGGAATATTTTTTTACATGTTTTTAAAACACAAGACGGCATTTTTTTTTTAATTAATAAATTACTACATCTGAAGGCAAATGTTGTCCATGGAGATAAGAAAATATTTCTTCTAGGTGTCTACTCGTAGTAGTGATACCTAAATGACTGTAAACGCAATAGACAGTTTATCAAGCTAGCCAACTTATTCCCCACGTCCTGACTCAATGTTTCTCCTGCAGGATTCCGAGCTGCGCGAGTCCCTCCGAGTGGAAGCAGAGCCTCAACCACCGCCGCGCAAGACCGGCACGCCCTCGCGACTTCGCTCGCTCTTCCGATCCACCAAGAACGATACCGCTGAAGTGAGTTCACGCTGATAATGGCTTTATTATAGTTACCGCGTTAATCAGCTCCCGCGCGGTGTTAGAGCGGTTCCCGAAAAGAAAAGGTCTCAAAATGTTAAGTTCTCAAAATGTCAAGTTCCCAAAATGTCAAGTTCCCATAATGTCAAGTTCCCAAAATGTCAAGTACAAAACAACTTAAATTTTGGGAATTTGACACTCAGGATTGAAAGACTAACACCTCCCACCATGCCTCTCTAACCCCGCAGGCAAGGATTTACGAGGTCACAATATGGTTCTTACTTATCCATTGAGTGCCGTCCCCGCACAGGTCGGCAGAAGACCTTTATAAGATCGTACCTTATTCAATTATGATAAAGTCTAAAAGGTTATGTCCTAGAAATTACTAAAATATAAAAAAAAAAATTATTTCGGACTGTACTGGTATTAGTAAAACCAATAAAACCATATAAAAAATGAAAATTAAAATCACTATTCAGAAAATTAATGAACTTCTTTCTCATTAACACTTTTTCTCTCTCTTATTAACACAAATCGACACCAATTATAAATCTAATACAGAGATATTATTTGTTACAGGGTACCCCACGAAGCAGAAGATTGAGTATTTTCAGAAAGAAATGAAGAATAAAATAGCAATTGTGATTATGAACTAAATTGTTAAATAAATTGATTAATTTATTCTTTTAACAATATGACGTTTTATTTATACAAACATTAAAAGGGACCTTGTACCACACAGCATGGCAAAAAAAGCACAGTCTTAAAAATAAACGACCGATATTGTATGACAAGTTTTGAAAATTTTTTTTTTGGAAAATTGAGAATATCTCGAAAACGGTGCGTCGTACGCAAAATCTGACGAAAATTTTGAACCCCCTTTTCGGAAAACCCCACTGGGTAAATAGCGATCTATCAAATGAACACATCAAAATTGGAAAAAGTCAAAGTCAAAGTTAAAAAGTCAAAATCGGAGTCGAGTTCTGTAGAACTCTGTCCGAAGTAGGATAAAAGAGCCCTATTTTAGATTCAATGCCCACATAGCTTGGCAAAGGGGGCACGGACTTAAAAATAAACAACGGATTTTGTATGACAACTTTTGAAAAATTTTTTTTTTTGGAAAATTGAGAATATCTCGAAAACGGTGCGTCGTACGCAAAATCTGACGAAATTTTTGAACCCCCTTTTAGGAAAACCCCACTGGATATACAGCGATCTATCGAATGAACTCATCCAAATTGGAAAAAGTCAAAGTCAAAGTTAAAAAGTCAAAATCGGAGTCAAGTTCTGGTGAACTCGGTCCGAAATATGAACCGAGATTTTATCGGTACAAAATTGACGAAATTTTTGAACCCCGTTTTAGGACTGGATAAATAGCGATCTATCGAATGCACACATCCAAATTGGAAAAAGTCAAAGTCAAAGTTAACAAGTCAAAATCGGAGTCGAGTTCTGCTGAACTCTGTCCGAAGTAGGATAAAAGAGACCTTTTTTAGATTCAATACCCACATAGCTTGGCAAAGGGGACAAGACTTTAAAATAAACGACCGATTTTGTATGACAACTTTTGAAAAAATTTTTTTTTTGGAAAATTGAGAAAATCTCGAAAACGGTGCGTCGTACGCAAAATCTGACGAAAATTTTGAACCCCCTTTTCGGAAAACCCCACTGGGTAAATAGCGATCTATCAAATGAACACATCAAAATTGGAAAAAGTCAAAGTCAAAGTTAAAAAGTCAAAATCGGAGTCGAGTTCTGTAGAACTCTGTCCGAAGTAGGATAAAAGAGCCCTATTTTAGATTCAATGCCCACATAGCTTGGCAAAGGGGGCACGGACTTAAAAATAAACAACGGATTTTGTATGACAAGTTTTGAAAAAAATATTTTGGAAAATTGAGAATATCTCGAAAACGGTGCGTCGTACGCAAAATCTGACGAAATTTTTGAACCCCCTTTAGGAAAACCCCACTGGATATACAGCGATCTATCGAATGAACTCATCCAAATTGGAAAAAGTCAAAGTCAAAGTTAAAAAGTCAAAATCGGAGTCAAGTTCTGGTGAACTCGGTCCGAAATATGAACCGAGATTTTATCGGTACAAAATTGACGAAATTTTTGAACCCCGTTTTAGGACTGGATAAATAGCGATCTATCGAATGCACACATCCAAATTGGAAAAAGTCAAAGTCAAAGTTAAAAAGTCAAAATCGGAGTCAAGTTCTGGTGAACTCGGTCCGAAATATGAACCGAGATTTTATCGGTACAAAATTGACGAAATTTTTGAACCCCGTTTTAGGACTGGATAAATAGCGATCTATCGAATGCACACATCCAAATTGGAAAAAGTCAGAGTCAAAGTTAAAAGTCAAAATCGGAGTCAAGTTCTGCTGAACTCGGTCCGAAATAGGAATCGAGATTTTTTCGGTACAAAATGTTTGGGAAAAGATATGCGATTGCTGTCACTTCTAGCACATACTCAAACCTTAAATGGTCCCATAGAGTCATGTTCCCGTAGGATCGACTGTCATGAACAATTTTTCTTTGAACTTTTTGTTGACAGAGAAAGTGTCGTGTGACACCACGATTGCACTCAGAATTCTAGATCTACTTAGGACTTCATCATCAGGCTTGTTATTATGATGCCATGTTATTGCGTAGTCATCCTAAGATTCCTAAGCAAAAGAGGGTACAAAATCTCACCTCAATCAATCTGACGCTTGGAAATGGGCCAAAACTTCTTTTGCAATTCATTATCATTATTATTATCATATCATTCCATATTTTCCATAATATACATAGCATTTGTAAGTTACCGCGGTAGGTAAAAGGGATTTCAAAATCAAAGAAAACTTAATATTTAACATGATTTTATTTTTCACAGAAGTACACCACATTATCGCTGTAGCACCGAACTTTACATACAAATGTACAAAATTGTGCTTAGGTACGTCGCTCACACAAGCGGGTGATTAATGCGTGTATTTAGCAAAAAAAGCGCTAGGAAGCGCTTGTAAGCAAAATGGAGGATTGTGTCAGCGCAACTTAGCAAACACGTCCGTCCTGGCAAAAAGCTGTACAGTTTGTTTTTCAGCGCTAGTAAGAGCTCTCAAGCGCTTTTTTTTGCCAAATGCACCTAATGATTTACATTTATTTCATACAATCCTAGACCGATCTCACCATTGTTATAAATAAACGCAGATATCACTATTTTATTGCACAATTTAATTGAATACCTACAAAAGGCGGACTTAATAAAATTGTTCTTCAAGCCAGACAAAAGCATAGTTAAGTAAAAGTCAACTTATTGAAATTAACTTTGTCCAATAATACAGAGGCTTCATGGCATGCTACAGTTGTCAATTTGAGGTTATCTTCGAAGCCAACCTAAAGCAATAAATAAAATATTTTATAACGTGGAATCAAAATTATGGTGGAAATACGGCCGTTGTGAAAAAAATAAAAAATAAATAATGTCTTCAAAATAATATGATACACATCTAACTAAAGGTACTGTACAAAATAAAATTTGAGTGTTCCCTTAAAAAATATCAAATTAATCTACGAAAATAAATTACAATAATACATATCTCATAAGTTAAAATATATTTTGTCTGATTTCATATTGCAAAATATATAATGGTAAAAAATAATCTCTTCAAATTACAACGTAGTGGTACTCTTGTTTTCATTGTTACATTGTGCGTTACATTAATGTGTACCATAGCAAATAGTAACAATAATAAAGGAGGATTGTATGTAACGTAAATAAGTATTGCGTATTTTAAGAGCAAAGATACCGATTAGTTATGTACAAAGTGATACCAAAGTCTCTAACTCATAATTAAGTAGGTAAGTAGATATAAGATTATTTAAGTACTACTTTGTACATATATAAATCAATATTGATTTTATTAATGAGGTAAGCATATCTTTAGTAATAAAAGAAGAAAGTAGGTTTACTAAGAAAACAGTAAAGTTATAGATAGCAAACATCATGAAAAACCGACCCCATAAAAAAAACGATTTAATTACCAACTTAACATTAAGTTGTAGATAAATGATTTAAAGTACAATCCTCCTTATAATAAAAAAACATTTTTTTTTGATAAACGTTATGAAGAAAGTATTTAAAATTGATTTGTTATAAATTATATAGGTATATTTGTTAAAATTAATGTCAAAGCTATGTGCGCCTGAATAAACAAAATCACTTCGTATAAAAATTGTAAACAACATACATACATCTACCTATCTAAATGTTTGTTACCTACCTATTACAATCTAACTATACAAAAATATGTAGAAATAATAATTGTGACATCAATGGCAGTATTAATATTTATTAGTTAGCCGGGTATCAAAAACTACTTATTAATAATTAATTATTTACTAAATTGCGACTTGGTGTAGTCAAGTAAAGAAATGTAGTTGAATGATCCCAGAATATGAGCATTTATAACAACATACAAAAGTTTAGTTTCCTTTCACTGTTTTATTTTTCAAGTGATGACATATTTTACGACAATACCCGATATTATAATATGAATATAATAGTAACAAGTTTTATCTATGTTTAAGTTATAATAATTTTATACGGTAACTAGTGTTTTATTTAACTACACATTAGAAAGAGCTAAACAATCAATTTATTTACCAAACAAGAAAGTACAATATGGAGCCCTTAATTTATTTTTATTATTGTGGGACAATTTCATGTTTCAATCAATTTGTGGTCTAGTTTGTTTCAAACAAAGATTAACCAAATTGATCACAATTAAATTGGGAAATCAAGAAACGTTCAGGTTCACAATTTAACAGAAAACTGTCCTATGAAAACTTGCAGTAAGTTAAGTAAATCACACACTCCACACTTCAACTTGCTAACTAATTTTAATACTTAATTAACTAAAATGTTTTAATTTTTATAGTTCTATGATATTAACTCAGCTACGTACTTGAGAACCATAAGTTATTTTATTTATAAGTAAATAAATAAAAGGAGACGAAAATAGCAAATATTTCTTTTTCTAATTTATGTCTGACAAGGAAATGAAAATGAATAAAAAAATCAACGTTCCAATTTTTATAAACCTAAAGCTATGTCTTATGTCCCTCAGGTACTATCCTCTATTTATGGCTATTTCATTCAAGTATTCGCAGAGTCGGCATTTTAAGTTTGTGGTCTAGCTAGTCGTAACTATTAAGCGCTGTACAAATTTCTATCTACGTGTAGTTTACCTAAGCATTGTTTTTAATACTTAGGTAGTTAATTATACAGTTAATTCGGGTCTGCTCACAAAATGTAGTAAGAATTTCGAAATCAACGCAAGCGCAGGGGTAAAATATTCGCGGTCCAAATTAGTCTGTCTAACTCTTTGTCAGTGGTATAAGAATTATCTTAAGTCTGAAGGTAGTAAGTAGAAGGGATAAAGTTTAATTCTAAGCTAGTGAGTATTATTTTATGAAACGATATCTAATTGAATTTGTTTTTTGTTAGTTATACATAATTTTTTAGTTATAGGAATAAACAAAAAGCTATTTTTAGTCCCCTGAACTCGCAAGCTATAAGGCTCAGACGCCCTATAGTCAAATTCTACCAAAAGAAATCAGCTATTACAATTACTTAAAAGTGCACTCATTTCAACAAAAGCAATTAATTTCTGTTTAAGTTTTCACAAGTTCCCACACAGTCTGTGTCACCAAGTTTGCCACTTTGTGGCGGGATTTGGCACATCGTGTCACCCTGTTCGGAACTGGCCCAGAAAAGTGCAATGCAAATACCATAGACTAAGAACTAATATAGCAGGATTAAGTAACAAGTGAATTAATATTTTAATAGAGTACTTTTAATTTTATTTAGGCAAAAATTAATCTCTCCGCTTTCCTTATTTTTAAGTTTGCTCGAGTTATGAAGAAAACAATAGCCAATTATTATTGGTTTTATGTCAAAAGTTCATAAAATTCGCACAAAGTACCTACGCATTATTTACTTTACTTACATACAAGTTATAGGTAGACCAAACATATTATTATGTGCAATTACAGTTGGTATTGGTTTAACCTTCTATGTCAGTTATTTTTCTATGGTAATTACTTACAAATTATCCTTAACAGATGGCGCCACTGATCTTCTGTGTTATACAATATTTTATTTTATCTATTTACACTATAGTCACGGTTGCTTCCCATGCTTTGTGAAACTTTTATGTTTGATCCAACTATACAGATATTAAGAGGTAACTTACAGCATCTATTTGCCACTATACTTGATTATACTGAAGCGGCGGGTTGTCAATGTGCTTGCACATTAAGTTAATATCCTCAAAAATATGTCTTAGTGTTATTTAGACAGAATTTAATAGATGGATAAAAGTTAATAATAACACTTTCTTTCTGTAACACCTCTAAGTTAAGGGATTTTTTCAAGTTTTCACTGCCCCAGCCATTTGTGACCTTCGACTAATTAACATATAAAGTTACTTTTTGAGGATACAGACTCAATGCGCCGCACATGTTTATTAAGGTATTTGTAACGAATAACTACAACAATAACGAAATTTGACACTAAATTACACTTATACCTTTAAATCCTTCAAAGGATAGGTCTATCTATCTATAAACCGTTTACAAACCGGGTTACAAAATCACACGTTTTGTTCCATTTTAAGTCCTTAATTAGAAACTGTGCTCGGAGCACGATTCACAAAGAGTACGACAAGTCATTCCAACAACACTCTAATTATTATTGAACTCCACCTAATAAATCAATCAACTATTTTTATTCAGTAACGAAGCTGGCATTATTTGTTTTCGACATAAGATTTATTGGCCGTTCGGGCCAGAAAAAAATCTTATACAAAATCTACAATTTCTGCAACTTTTTGCGCATTCGGAACTGAGATTGGTGATCATCATTATTGAGACTTTTTACTTAATACCAGCCATATTCGATTAAGGAATCACAACTTGAATCATAATGAAAAATTAATAGTACGTTGACGCATGCACCAAAGCTGTAAGGGCTATGGCCCTTGCAGCAACGCGCGTTTTCGGCGCCGTAGATGCTGATTGTTGCGTTTGCAATCATGATACAAAAGTTACAAAGTTGCGGTAGAATCTCGTTTGAATCGCGTATACGCGTGTAATCTGCGCGTCGTCTGCGCGTTTAAAATACGCCGTGTGCTATGGCCCTAATGTGCGAACGGAGCGGTGATGTGTTACGCCACATCTCCGCTAAATGTGGGGCCCTCAGAACCTGGTCTACGAGCCTCAATTGATCGCAGGGCCCTGGGCACGTGCCTATTATGTCCAGTGGGAAAGACGGGTCTGTATTTATGACCATTGTTGAGCCCGTTAGTCCAGTGGTCAGAGACCCTGGCTACAAAACCGAGGGTCGCGGATTCGAATCCCGCTAGGGGCAAATGTTTTTGCAAAAATAAAATGAGTTTGGCTGATGAACATCGCCATTTGTACTCGAACCATGGATGTTTATAAACGTATTTAAGTGTGTCTTTTCGTTCCCTAGCTTCCGCAGTATACATCTTCGCGCTTAGTTTGGAGCTAGGCAATTGGTGTGTTTGTTCAAGGAATATATTTATTTATTGATCCGACCACAGTGAGTGAGCGTCACTAACCGCGTATAGTGAGGGCCTCATTCGAACGCGGGGCCCTGGGCACGTGCCTATTATGTCCAGTGTAAAAGACGGGTCTGTACATGACCATTGATCCGACCACAGCAACCTAGCGTCACTAACCGCGTATAGCGCCGATGGCGCTGGGCCCGCGCGCGGCGGCGGGCGCGAGGGGCGGAGGCGCGGGCGCGGGCGCGGGGGCGGAGTCCGGCGGCTAGAGGCACTGGTGCGGGTTGTGCGAGCACCAGCGCGGCCACAGCGGAGCCGCCTTCACGCCGCGCGCCACCATGCGGCTCCGTTGCGTGTCCAGTCTCAAGTATACGTCGGCCGCTGCTCCTGTTTGGTGTAAAAGTCATGAAGTTCACTAGTGTGTGGGTTGCAAACCAAGGGTACGATCTCCGCACAGGACAAATGTTCGTGTGCCTGTGCATGGACAATTGGACATGGGTATACGTGTTTTGGTATTGGTAGGTATTGTCTAAGCTTAGTTAGTTTAGTATTCATACTTGTGTATGCTCATTAAATAACAAATTTGGAAAATACCGTCTGATTTCTGAGCTAAGTTAATCTAAAAAAGCTCTTGGTGAGAAACAAACATTAGATTAAGGGGTCGCGGGTACTATCTTCGCACAAATATGTATTTCGTTGCTTGCATCTCTAACTCACTTGTTCTGTTCTGGGTGTTGTATGTATCTATTTAAATTTATTTGTAGGATACCACTGTTAATTCCGATATTGTATGTTGTGATCAGTTGATAGAGATTTATTCTTATTTATTATTTTGTAGGACCACAGGATACCGGTCCTATAAAGCATGCGTAGTACCAAAGCCAATATTACCTTCGTTCCTATCAGACCACAACCTCTCCGCCAGCGCCGCGGTCCGAGGCCACGCCCGCGCGTCCAGCCCGCCCGGCGCGAGCTGCTCCGTCCAGAGGCACGCGGCGCCGCCCTCCACGCGCCACGGACTGATCTCCGAGTTAGGCATTGGGGTCTCCTCCGTCCACACATCAATACATCCATACTTACTGCGAAGTAGCAAAGCCAATATTACCTTCGTTCCTATCAGACCACAACCTCTCCGCCAGCGCCGCGGTCCGAGGCCACGCCCGCGCGTCCAGCCCGCCCGGCGCGAGCTGCTCCGTCCAGAGGCACGCGGCGCCGCCCTCCACGCGCCACGGACTGATCTCCGAGTTAGGCATTGGGGTCTCCTCCGTCCACACATCAATACATCCATACTTACTGCGAAGTAGCAAAGCCAATATTACCTTCGTTCCTATCAGACCACAACCTCTCCGCCAGCGCCGCGGTCCGAGGCCACGCCCGCGCGTCCAGCCCGCCCGGCGCGAGCTGCTCCGTCCAGAGGCACGCGGCGCCGCCCTCCACGCGCCACGGACTGATCTCCGAGTTGGGCATCGGGGTCTCCTCCGTCCATACATCAATACATCCATACTTACTGCGAAGTAGCAAAGCCAATATTACCTTCGTTCCTATCAGACCACAACCTCTCCGCCAGCGCCGCGGTCCGAGGCCACGCCCGCGCGTCCAGCCCGCCCGGCGCGAGCTGCTCCGTCCAGAGGCACGCGGCGCCGCCCTCCACGCGCCACGGACTGATCTCCGAGTTGGGCATCGGGGTCTCCTCCGTCCATACATCAATACATCCATACTTACTGCGAAGTAGCAAAGCCAATATTACCTTCGTTCCTATCAGACCACAACCTCTCCGCCAGCGCCGCGGTCCGAGGCCACGCCCGCGCGTCCAGCCCGCCCGGCGCGAGCTGCTCCGTCCAGAGGCACGCGGCGCCGCCCTCCACGCGCCACGGACTGATCTCCGAGTTGGGCATTGGGGTCTCCTCCGTCCATACATCAATACATCCATACTTACTGCGAAGTAGCAAAGCCAATATTACCTTCGTTCCTATCAGACCACAACCTCTCCGCCAGCGCCGCGGTCCGAGGCCACGCCCGCGCGTCCAGCCCGCCCGGCGCGAGCTGCTCCGTCCAGAGGCACGCGGCGCCGCCCTCCACGCGCCACGGACTGATCTCCGAGTTGGGCATTGGGGTCTCCTCCGTCCATACATCAATACATCCATACTTACTGCGAAGTAGCAAAGCCAATATTACCTTCGTTCCTATCAGACCACAACCTCTCCGCCAGCGCCGCGGTCCGAGGCCACGCCCGCGCGTCCAGCCCGCCCGGCGCGAGCTGCTCCGTCCAGAGGCACGCAGCGCCGCCCTCCACGCGCCACGGACTGATCTCCGAGTTGGGCATTGGGGTCTCCTCCGTCCATGGGCGGTGCTCGTACACCTGGAATTGTTAGAGCCATAGAATGTAATTGCTGAGGGGTATTGAATTAACTAGTGAAGATTTTACAAGGGCGCGTTGATGCAGATGCGTTGCCTGCCTCTAAATAACCTCCCCCCCCTGAATGAGCTCTAGCCCTGGCAACCTAACTCACCAGAAGAAACATAGCGGAAACATAGCACAACAGTTACGAAGTTCTACTTCACTGTGGTCTTCTGTAAGGTGGAGGTACTTCGCCAGACGAGCGGCTCACAGTGAATACAGAATGCTTGAAAAGAGCAACTGTCGAGTTTCTTGCCGATTCTTCTCAGCAGAAAACTGCCTTCCGAATCGGTGGTCGAGTCATTACTACTGTATTTTTTTTTTTATGTTCATTCATAAGTGCTTATATTAAGTCTAATTAAATAAAGAATATTTTGATTCTGATACTAATTAGCTAGGTATCTAGGCATTATTTAATTTAGCTACGCAGTACCGAGTCAAACTGAGTAAATAGCAGCTAGCTGAGTAAAAAAAGGATGTCGCGTTAATAGTTGGCGTGTGAGTAGAATATGTCGTAATAAAACCAATATTTAATTAAAAGTTGCTCACCTGTTGCCATGACCGGTACGGGCCGCAATGTCCCTCGGAGTTGTCGCGCCACGAGCCGAACCCGCAGTCAAGGTACCAAGCGTCCACGTGCGACACGACGGTGCGGAACCCTGCGTCGAGCACGGCGCGCGACTCCGGCCAGCGCGACGCGCCCCACACCTGCACGCCCAGGTGCTTCGCGTCCAGCCGCTCCAGGTACGGCGAGCGCGTCAGCCGCGACGACCACAGCAGCGTCAGCTCCGGCGCCTTCCCGCCGTTCGCGCTCTCCAGCGACACCATCGCGCGCCGCGTGAACTCCAACCACAGCTCCATCGGATCGCTATCGTTGAAGTGCTGCGTCCAACACCGCTCTGATACCTCGTCCCCTCCTAAATGGAATATGTCGTCTACTCCCGTCACTTGGATTATTTCCGCGTAAATCTTCTCTAAAAGCTCGTACACGTGAGGATTGCGTGGATTCAACTGCCCGCAAGGTGGTTCCCCGCAGTATGCGCTCCATGGCTCCGCTTCTATGCAGTAAGCCAGGTGCCCGAGCCCCGCTGCGGGCCCCCAGTCCCACGCTCGGCCGACGTGAGCTGGCGCGTCTATTTCTAGTAATACACGAATGCCTCGAAGGCGCGCACGATCGACGACTTCTCGCACGTCTTCCATTGTGTAAATCGCACCCGGGCCGTAAGCCCCATGCTGGGCCAGCTGAGGAACACTGTTCAACTTGAGAGGGAACGACTGCGAGTCGCTCACGTGCCAATGTAATGTGTTCAGTTTGTTCGCCGCCATGGCGTCAACTGTTCGAAGTAGATCACTCAAAGGGAAGAAGTTCCTCGCAGTGTCTAGTAGGAAGCCTCTGTAGTGAAATTTCGGGGCATCTTCGACCGTCGCCGCTTCTAGTATCACCAGGGAACCGGCGTAAGGGTCGAGCCACACCAGCTGTGATAACGTTTCGAAGCCGTGTCGGGCTCCGGCGAAGGAGTGTGCTGTTATGTCCACGATTAGATTATTCCGGGCCGGTCGAAGACTGAGCTTGTAGCTCTCGTCGGTGTGTAGTTTTAAGCGCGGGTCGCTGGACCCGTTGACGGAGACGCGCACCATTACGTTTCGGGGCGTGCCGATGTCGCTGCGTCGGCCCTCGCCGCTGATGGACTTTTCTAGGATGCGTAAGTCTTCTTTCATGAGTTCGAAGGCGCCGTGGAGGTACTGCGCGACGAGCTTGGAGGGGTTGTCGGTGATCTTGAGGGAGAAGCCGGAGGAGCGCACGGGCACGGCGGCGGTGGCGAGGCTGACGGGGCCGGTGGGCTGCGGCCACAGCTGCGTGGAGGCGCACAGCATGTTGCACGTGGGCAGCGACTGCAGCGTCGTCGCGTCAGACGCCAGCATTCGCTCGCAGCGGTCGTTTCGACATATCCAAGTCCATTGAGGCTCGGTGCCGCTGGAAAAATAAACGTTTGCGTTTAGTCTTTTACAACATTAGAAGAAGCAGATCTACATAACTTCGGTAGGGTCTACTGTTAAGGAATACTTGAGCGATGTTTTTGGTTAATGACATCGACTGTTAAGGGGGACTTGAGGCATGTTTTTGGTTGATGACATTTCCCCGTAGTGAAAGTTTAGGCGGGAAATCTAGATAGAGCAGTATTTCGACTTAGTCACTTCTGCTCTTGCTGTTCTCCAAACCGCTCCAAGAGCATTCACGACACAGACTGCAGGGGCAGTGTACTCACGCGTACATGTTGTGCAGCGGCCTGTGCTGCTGGTCGCCGGTCTGCTGGCGCCAGTACAGCAGCGCGGCGGCGGTGCAGGCGGCGGCCGCGAGCAGCACCAGCGCCCGGCGCAGGCGCCCCACGCGCGAGAAGTGCGCCGCCGCGCCCCGGGACAGCGTCTCCGAGAGCAATCACGACACAGACTGGCTCTGCAGTGTACTCACGCGTACATGTTGTGCAGCGGCCTGTGCTGCTGGTCGCCGGTCTGCTGGCGCCAGTACAGCAGCGCGGCGGCGGTGCAGGCGGCGGCCGCGAGCAGCACCAGCGCCCGGCGCAGGCGCCCCACGCGCGAGAAGTGCGCCGCCGCGCCCCGGGACAGCGTCTCCGAGAGCAATCACGACACAGACTGGCTCTGCAGTGTACTCACGCGTACATGTTGTGCAGCGGCCTGTGCTGCTGGTCGCCGGTCTGCTGGCGCCAGTACAGCAGCGCGGCGGCGGTGCAGGCGGCGGCCGCGAGCAGCACCAGCGCCCGGCGCAGGCGCCCCACGCGCGAGAAGTGCGCCGCCGCGCCCCGGGACAGCGTCTCGCCCCATGACTTCATCGTGACTTATTTGTGCACCTGGGGAAAGAAAGTGTCAGTTAGGAAGAGTTACAGCAGAATAGAGAAGCAGTGAAGTAGCACTTCGTTACTGTTGGGCTATGTTTTTGCTACCCGATGCTCTGGCCTCAGCCGCTCTCTGGGGAAGTACCTCCACCTTCAGAAAACCACAGTGAAGTAGTACTTCATAACTGTCGTGCTATGTTTCTGACAGGGGAGTAAGATCGCCAGAGCTCAGATAGGGAGGGTACGGTCTTAAAGTCAGGCAACGCATCTGCGACCGAATGGAAACAGATTTGACCTGTTCAATTTCGGAAGATCAGCCAATCCACTCACCTGAACCTATGTTATGTGTATATGAATTAAATCATATGAATTAAACTTTCTTAAATCCACACATAGGTTACTACTACTTTACATCCTACATTAGTGGTCCGAAAATTTGACCCTACCACGATATTCGTAACTTAAGAAACGGCAAAGCGATATGTCAAGACATGCCTATAAATATGAGGTAAGAGGAGTTTACGAAGACAGTTTAAAGATATATGAATAGGCTCTCAATAAAATGTGTCGTAACGGTGAATTTGGTACAATAAGGGTATTGGGTATGATTTTATGGGCGGTTCATACCCTCATATCTGGAAGTTGATTTCCATTTTACCTTTATGTATAATGTGGCAGTTTCATGAAGTTTTATAATCAAATGAATATAGCCTCCCTTAGTAAAAACAGACAAAAAATACAGTTTACCTGCCGTCTTTAGTGTCATTTCTTTTTACACGTCCCTATCCTAGTGCAGGCATTGAAGCGAAAAATATGGTCCAACCTCCGAATTTTTACATTGAGTAGTTGTCATGTAAATCAGCGTAAATCCAAGAAAAAAATACAAATGTTATTATTAAACTTGAAAAAGATTGAGCGATCGACGGAACCACGAATTCGTGTTGTTCTAAAACTATAAGTTCACTTATAAACAGTATCAATAAACAAATATATATTGTTCATTGAGGTATTACTACTACGTATAGAGAGGACATCGCGAACAAAAGTTTTGCGTCAAATTGGAGGGGAGGGGGCGGATAATTCAGTGATATTTTTGTCTTTTTATCTATTTTATGTATAACACGCCACCATCTTTATTTTTCGTCTAATAATGATTGTACATGTTATTAAAACACAACACGATATTATTTGATTTTAAAAATGGTAAAAAAAAGAGAATTAGACGGCAACTTTGTGGTGCATGGACCATAATGCGGGTAAGAAAATTGTTGTTTGTGATGTCACCACGTAGAAATAATACCTCAATGATATTGTTCTGCAAAAGGTGTGATAGTTCCGTGAATAAGATCAAAACATCAGCTAGTGGAGCGTAGTTCCTTCCGAGGAAGCGGGTAGGTGTCTATTTCTGCAGTGCATCAAAGACGGCTGGCTTTTAGGTCGCGTCATTTAGCCAGCGAGCCTGTAGGGTTGACAAATAAAAATTTGTATACTTACTAATAGCTTATAATACAATTGTTTGCGCGCTTATCACAAAAACAGCTGGCTCGATTTGAAATAAATATAGTTTTGTGTTGGATAGTCCATTTGACGAGGAAGGCTTTAAGCTATAGTATAACTACGTGTGCAGTAACCCAACTCTTTGCGGACGGAGTCGCGGGCGGCCGCTAGACTTAATATATAAACTTAAAGGTGACTGACATAGTGATATATCAACGCACAGCTCAAACCAATGGACGGATCGGGCTGAAACTTGGCATGTAGGAAGATGTTATGACGGAGGCATCCGCTAAGAAGTGATTTTGATCGATTCTACTCCCAAGGGGATAAAATACGTCACAGGGACGAAGTTGCGGGCGGCCAAATAAATACTTGAGTTTTATCGTTTATTGTTAGAATACCGATGCACTTTAATGCTGTCAGCATTATTAGTTACTTATTAGATACTTTCCCTCTGTAATGACGTGTTTCATTAAAAAGTTAAATGTAAAGATTCATCTTTTTGATGTCATGAAAGGAGATCCTTTCGTTTTATAATAGTCTTGTGTGAACCCTAGGTCGAAACCTGTTTGCTCGTCACTTTACAGTCTGAGTGTTTGCGTCGCGGACGAACTTCACGAAAGGTAATCAGCCAACCAAACTAGTTCGCTATTGTCTAGTCGACACCAAACGAGACGAAAAGTCTAAAGTTTCGGCAATGCGAAAAACTAACAACCTAGTTACTGTTATACGGGTAATCACAGGATTCTTTTAAAAAAACGAACGAGGCAGGACAGACAGACAGACAGACAGACAGACATGACGAAACTATAAGGGTTCCTAGTAGACTACGGAACCCTAAAGAAACAAAAGTATTAATTTTGGACTGGCAGCCGTCACGGAGTCGAGATGTGGACTGACTGACTATTGTGTATGAATACGTTACTGCACTATGAAAATGTTGATTAAGGGGTATTGCTAAGGTTGTCAGCAATAGCCCTTATTATCCAGGGATGTAACAGTACGTAGATTTTAAGTGTGGAATTGATTGCGCAAAGACAAGTATATTTATTTATTTTTAGCTCATTGGCACCACTCTGCCTGATGGTAAGCAAAAGAGGAGCCCTGATGGCCAAGCCATTGGCATCACCATACCGGCCCGCAAGATACTTAAGTGCTTTCTATTAACAGGTTTTTCCTAAAAGCAAACGAGCGCTAGTTAAGGGCAAGTATTTAAGTAATCACGTCGCCTATGGGTGGCCATCTAAAACCCAACAAAGGAATTATTCGCGTTCTGATAAACTTTAAGTTGAAAAACAATAACAACTTAGAATGGAATTCCATTTCAGTTTGTTCCGTTATTTAATACTAAGTAATAGATACTGCTTAACATAATTTAGTTTTCAAATGCAATTACAAATAAGTGATGAATATAATTTTTTATTGCGTAATACTAGACCAGCCTACCTATAGTCCATATCAGCTAAGATGATGCCTGTGACAAATGTGCTTCTTATACGAAAAATTAACTTTATTCCAAGGCAATACGTTCCATAAGGTATTTTTATGATTTTTTGTAGGGTTTTATTATTCTCTTTGAAGGCAAACTCTCACCGGGATCATGTTAGCTGAAATGGACTTTAGCTAGGCGGGAGACTGACTAAGTAATCGATTCTAAATGATTTAATTCAGGACATTAAAATTCATGAAATTAAAAGAAAAAATCATAGACGCGTAATGCAACCTAAGAATGTTTTACCATATATATCTTCATAACACCATTCATTTCAAGTTATAAATAATGTATTAAATGGCAACACTGCAGTCGCGACAGTTTACGAATAGGTACTACATCAAAATGCCCTTAGAGAATACATCAGTCCTGCATTTGAATGTTTTACGAGCCGTTCTCAAACTCTATGCATTGTCTATGCAACGCTTCTGTGATCGTAAGAACTTTCGGCGAGGCCTTTAAAAATTACCGAGCGAACTTGCATGCACTCCGCCAACATTACAGTTTTCAATTATAATACGGTAGTAAGGGTGAATACCTTTGCTTAAATATACAGCTTTACTTAAGCTTTATTTTGGGTTAAGGGTGACGTAAGAAATCTTGACTTGTCAACTTATAGAAGAAAATTAAAAAAGATTTATTTTATGATATAAATATTAGTGTTAGTTGGTTATTTATTAGAATGGTCGTGTAAAAGATAAAACTTTTAACTTTCGCGTTGCATTACTAATAAATAATATTAAACTGGGACTAAACGAAGTAACGGTATAAATCACGTTTATACCCGGTTTAATATTATTTATTTGTCGTGTAAAAGCACCGAATAACTTCACATTGCAGTGGCTACTTGTATAATCGATGGCAAGCTAGTTTAAGGCTTTGTTTCGCAGTTCTAGTCATAACTTAACCATCATGCACATTGATATTAATTAAAAATATGATCATAATCAAGAGTACTCCATTGTTCGACTACAACATCCCTTACACAAGCACTTGTAACTCACCATTTTATTATATTTCCATGAACTTCAACGTTTGCAATATCGATGGTTATAATGTCAAAGGGCTTAAAGGACAAATCGCCACTTTTCAGGAGAGCCAAAAAACAAAAAAAGTAGAAAAATTAACACAACTTGTTTGTCTTTAAAGCTATCGCTTTCGCTTAAAGACCATTGATTTTGTTTTTTCAAGCCGAACTGTATGCGACCGTCTAATACATTCCAGATAGCGTAGTTTCTAAAATAGATGTCCTTTAAGAACTGTAAATTTAACATTTTGTCCTTTAAGCTTAACATTTTTTTTTCTAGTAGTTGTCGACTATGGCTTAAAGGACTGCTCTTAAATGGTCCAAACATAATTTTGTCCCTTAAAACGTTTTTCGCTTTGAAATTGTAATAATTATTGAGAAGTTGAAATATAAATAGAAAGAATAGAAACGCATTAACGACGGTTTTACTATTTAATTTATTGTAAATCACTTTCATATATTGCACAGAGTTTTGGAAATTGAGTTTTACTCATTACCACTACTATAGGTAGTCACTGCAAACATAAATTTTGACAGTTTTTAGTCCATCAAATTATCATGTAGGGGAGAGGGAGGCAGTTTACTACAGAGGAAGTTTTGAACATGGTGGCTACTAACAGATTTTTTTTAATATTGTCATATATATATAGAATATATAAATCATCATATCATAGAATAAACGCATTAAAAATGATATTTGTTAAGGCAGTATAGCTGTAAACTCAGTCCGAACTGAGTGGGACAGCGTAGAACTCCCTGCTTCATACATTTTTCTATGGAAGTGCAAAAGTTCTATGCATGTCACATTCAGTTTTGACTCAGGTTATAGCTATACTGCCTTAGCTTATATCGTTTGGAATGCTCTCAAGAATATAAATTTCCATATTTGGTTGATGGACGCGAGCAAAACTGAAAAACGCCATCTCCCCTACAAAAATTAGCATTGTCTTCTTTTTCACAGATTCAATATGGGGCAATTGTGACAAATGAGAGGATAGAATAATCTATTTTCTTAATTTCAAGCTATTTCTAGATATGAAAATAAACAAAAATATAAAAACTTCTAAAGTTAAATCTTGAATTGCAGGAATATACATATCACACAAGTATATAAGTTATAATGATAGATAATACTCCCTCAGATGAAATATATATAAATTTAATATAAACTTCATACATTTCATTGCACTATGGTCACTTAGAAGATGAAATATGACCTACAAAAATTTAGCTTAAAGGATACTAATTTAATACAAAAGTAGCAGTAAATGTCCTTTAAGCCTTAAGAAAATTATTTTGCTAGGCTAATTATGTCCTTTAAGCCTAACAGGTGCGACTAAAATTATACGTGTGTAGGCTGTAAAGGCCAGAAAACTATTGTTCTGTCCTTTAATCCAAAAGTGCAAAAATGGCTGATTTTTGACCGTGAATATCTTGCTCAATATTGGGAATAGAAAAACCTTATATATACCAATCGATAGAGCTCAAAAAGCTCTATAGGACTGCATCAAAAAGTCATTTTCGCCAAAATGTCCTTTAAGCCCTTTGACATTATAACCATCGATATGTTTAAGTGGTTTCAGAGCAAAGTTGCATATTTGATGGCGAGAAAGGCATACACTACCCTCTGCTCGTGAAATCATGCAAACTTACTTTATTACTTTAGTAAACTAACTCTTATAGCATTGTAATAAAGCTGAGCGACAGTTTACAACATAATTCTATTAGATGGGAATTTAATAGGTATGGAAATAGTGTTTCTAGCCGCTGAACTGGACTGTTGAATAAATAAGCATTTTTGGAGTAAGAATCTAGAAGTTCTAATTTTATTTTGTTGTACATTGTGATATCAACCGCAATAGATTGTTTAGGTTGGTACTCTATTCGAAAGTTTTTGTTTCAGTAATATTTCGAAAAAGAGATGGAAGTGGACAATTCGACTTTCTTAAGATTATTTCAGCATATCTATTAATTAAAATTGCTATATAACATTATGAGGACAACATTCATGCCTGAATTTGCTTCAAAACATTTCTACTCAACGTGAATTTAAAGTGGATCTATTATTTAACATTTCTTCAGCTTCCGCGCGGGTGACAGCTTGCAACATTGATGCCGTGGATCCGGTCTAAGATATTCTCCAATCGCGTCTTTATTTAGAGTAGGTTTATTTGTTTGTTGTTGTTCTTGTAAACGTGTTTTCATTGCTCAAGTTTTCTCTGTACTTAAATAAATAAAAGCTAAGAATTTCTGAGATGTGGTTCATGCCCACTCCTTAGAAGAATATGACCTTGTTTATATTCCACACTTTAATCAATGATTGTTCATTTAGAAAATCATAACTTAGCGTTGATCGGGCAAACAATATGTATTTAGTGTGAGACTTCACCAAAGCTAAGATGTGTGCTGTTGGCGCAGAGATGTGTCATTCATAAGCAGCCAATAGGATTTTAGCTTCAACACGTGATCAATGTCAGCTTAAAATCCTACTGGCTATTAACGACACACCACACAGCATAGATATTAGCTTTCGTGAAGTCTCACGCTTATATTTCTCTGCCTCCAACCAAGCCTTTTTTTTTTTTTTTTTTTTTTTTTTAACGCGGGGAATGCGTTACGCACCCTAACCTGGTCCTGGGGGAGTGGACAGGCCGTGTGTGGGACTCCCGGTGCTTAAGGTAGCACTGCTCCTGGGACTGTGTCCCAGGGGTTTACCCACTAAACCCCGCGGTACCATCCGCTGCATGAATGGATGGCCACGGGCATCAGCAAGCCTTGCTCCGCGAGCCACCCTGCAGAATGCTCAGAGAGCTCGTCGCGCCCTTGTTGGCCTCCAACCAAGCCTGCCATAACATACAACAACAACATATACATACGGAAATCATCCTCGAACAAAATACAACAGAAAAAAAGATAGGTTTGACGTCGTCGCCATTTCCATTCCGCCATTAAAATCCTTGGCAGACACAGGTGTTGGTTCCCCAGGGCCCGCGTCGTCTGCTGCGGAAAAACCCGTCTTGTTTATAAATGCACCCCTCCTCCTTTGAAGTTAGGTTATAATATAATAATGGGCTAAGATAGACGCGTGAAGTTCATAATATAATTATGTCTTTTAGATGGCGTATGTTCTCGTGTGTATGTGATGTTTGTATTTGTCACATTTCATCAAGTCGGGAAGTTCGTGCATTAGTGATTTCAACATGATTTTATGATGAAAACCTTATTTAAAATATATATTTTATTTTTAAAGAACATTTTTTAAAGCCATCTGAAAAATGTTTTATGTCAAAAATATCGGTATTTTTTTAACGGATTTAAATCTTATCTTTCGCGCAGAACGCGAAAGAAAAGATCGCGAAGCGATAAACAACATTTGAAATCAAATAAGTCAATATAATAAGTTAAATCAACAATTAAATTATTGTGCTTCGATTTTAGTACCGTTTGATTTTAGTTCCTCACCTCAAGAGGAAAAAGGGTTCCTTAATTAGATCATTTGTTTGCCCTCGTCTGTTTGTGAAGACCCTTTTGCATAGAAACGGATGGAGTTATCAGAGTGTAATTAATATCAAATACTAAGATCTACGGTCCCTTTGGAGGTGTAAATAATTCAAGCTTCTGAGTCAGCGACTCTCGATTTAGTTTTCCTTGAGCTGATTTTGAATAAGGAGCTTTTAATTATTATTGATGATTATATTATCTTAGTTAATACTGACATATTTAATAGTTTTTAAATCAAGGAAAATACTTATTGAGAAATACCCATAATCCCAGTTTCAAAACAACGAACTAAAGGCCGTATTTATACAGTTCATAATTTTGACAGACGTAAAAAGTAGGTCGGAATTTTATACCAGTCGATCCGTATTGGCATTTACGAAAATAAGCCCAGTAAGCTTATCCGATTAATTAATCCGTTTTATACGATGCGTGATATGTTACGGCAAGGAAATGTACCATCGTATAATATACTATATGAATGATAATTCAACGAATTACGTCTATAAGTTTGGTCATATTAAATGTATAGTAGGTAGTTAATTTTAACCCTAATATCAACCGGATATCGAATACAGTATCCATGGGACCAGATTTCGGTCCGGACCTCCCGAAAACAAATACTTGTAAAGTACAAGTTAAGCGAAGCGACAGTCGCTTCTTATTGCAGTGACACGCGTCAAGCAAAGTAATGCACAGTTTTCTGGTGTCAAAACAATAAATATTTTTTCAATTCGAACCATTAGTTTTTGAGTTTAGCGCGTTCAAGCGAACTTACATACAAATTCTTCAACTTTATTGTATTAAGTATATATTTAAATCTATGCATAATAGAATGAAATAAAGCTATCTAAGAATGAAATAAAGCTATCTACAGTCATGGGCTGAAAGGAGTAACTTTCTGTGTCACGGGTCAATCAGACAGTCACAGTCATAGGCGCTACCGCCATCTATTATTCAGCGGCATCGATCACATAATTTCTTCGTTCCTTTGCCGTGTTGTGAAGTTTTGGCGCGAATTTATAAGGTTATGTGTCGCTTTTGTAGAAAATGGTTGAAAAGAGGTCCTAGTCTTGTGGTTTGTTACTTTGGTTAATACTTTATTTACCTGGTTCATTCAGAAAATGTTTTTTTTCGACTTAATATATTTTTTTATGATATTAGGTGTGACATTATTTAAATATGTTTCACTGAAAAAAGGTTCTGTTAGTTTGTCCACAAAATACACTTACTTCAACTGACCGCAAAACCAAATCAGTTAAAATAGAATCTCAAATTCTAATTAAGAAGAGTTAAGTCATGAATAAATTATCTAATCTATCTTATCTTGAGTGTGAAAAATTTGCCCTTAGTGATTCAAACAGCGAGCCTCTTAGAACTGCTTAGGCGGCAAGAAAGCTTTACATAAGAGGTATTCAAGCATATCCACAAGAATTTCTTATTTATAGCCTCTGGGGCGGTATAATACACCAAAGTGTAGTCGTAAAATCTACCTTTATAGTAAAAAGTGTTTGGTACAAAGATCGTAAGAGCTTTCTGTCGCATATTACTACTAGTTGTCTACAAAATAGTGGCTGTAAATATGTACCTACAGAAAGAATATTCACTGATTTAGGTGTTGCTAGAGAGCAGAGAAAATTGGTGATTGAACTTGTCCGTAAATCAGGGTGTTAATATCAGAAATAATTAATTTATTATCATGATCTTTGTTAATGAACAAATAAACTAAGAGATTTTGTGTTTTATAAATGACTTACGTATTTCACGATCTTCTGGGTACGTTTCTAATTTCTTACTTCGTAATCTTAAGATATTTTTAGCCTATAACATAATACAGAATTTATAAGCTGAGAAACACCATGAAAATATCGATACACAACCTCAATTCTTCAGGTTTTGCATACCTCGCAGGAATTGGACCCAACAATCTCCCAGGGGACTTTGGCCATTGGAATTTAAATAGGGTCTGTCTCCTGGTAGCTGGGTAACTATTTAACGTCACAAGGGATGGTGTCCCTGCCCGGAAGTGTCAAGGTGTATCCGAACGTCTGTTTTAAATCTATCGTGGTTACGGAAGGTAAGGTACGGAAATCGAAATAAGAATTATTTCGACAAAGTTGTGTAGGCGCCTTTTGTTTTATTAGACTTTTGTCCGTTGCATAGATCGTAGTACCGACATTTTTAGACTAAAAAATTAACAACTGTTTTGATTTTGACGTTGTAAACACACAGCCTGGATTTATAATCAGACCAACCTGCATTCTTCAGAAACAAAACATTCTTTAATCGAAAGGGTGGTGGTACATTACTTTTTACAAAAAACAAAAATTAATAACAGAAGCATATATTTACCTAATTTAATTGTAGTTCCTTTGTAGTAATACAAGTACTCTCGGACGACTATCACCTGTATGTACCTGTGTTCCAGCTTAATTTATCTCTTGAAATACATCAGTCAAGCCTCGGATATGAGACACGGCTTAAACATTTCCAGAGATATTGAATCAAGAAGCAATATGCAGAGGAAATTAAGTGTTGACTGCCTCGGCGACTGCTTCAAGACGACTGTGACGTCATAGTACATAACTACGACTGTATGACATACATAACTTGTTTAGTATTTATTTTTAAGAAAAGTTAATAAAGATATAAAAATCAAAAGGAAAGTACAGGCTATGAAAATGTCGTAAGGTATTTAGCACTTATTTTTAATTTAAAAAATGGTTACCTTTATTAATTGAGTTCCTTTTGCAAAATCAAATACTGTTTAAATCAAAGATAGAGAGAAATTAAAAATGTAAAAGCGTTACAAAAAACTTTTCTTATACTTGGCGCATTTGTTGACTTCTACGCCGAAGTGCTTTGAAGTAAAATATTTTGAAAAAATAAAATCATTAATTTTTAAACAACAAAATAAAAATAAAAAGTTTTTCTTTGGAAGTTGCTGATGACATGATTTGTAGTCGAGTATCTAGTTCATTAGTGGCGAACAGAGTCCTTGAAATCCTTTAATCAGTGGATTTTTCCGTTAAAAGGGAAGAAAGGGTCGAAATCAGGGTATATCCGTAAAATCTAGCCGGTACTTCAACAACGAGGCCTTTCAAAATAGGCTACAAATATTATCAAAATTTAAAAATACATACATAATAAATACACTTTCCATGTTTTTTATTTCTGAATCTGTTTTTATACGAAAGTAAAAAGATCGAAATGCATTCATAACACATTTTGAGTGATTTACTTTCGATTTTCACTCAAAATGCATTCATGAAACTTTTTGAGTGTTTTACCTTGCAGCTTTTGACACCGCGGTCCCAAAAGACGTCGGACAGACATCCAAACCTCCAATATCAAATGTATTCCCACCACGACCGTGTTACGAACTCGCATGTCGCTCGACACATATTGTCCGTTCAAATTCTGCATAGGAATTGCTAAATTCAATTTTTTAACCACATAATAAAGTATTCCGTTCGGAACAAAGAGCCATCAGAATTGGTATGAAAGTTTCGTCAAATGGAAAATTTCATCAACGGCCGGCCGTGTCCACGGAGTTTTGTTTGCGATTGGCGATACTAGAAATACAGACAGACAGTTGTACTCGTATTTTTGGAACTAAAACATCGTTTTCACTGCGAATTGTACGAGATACGAAAAAGTATCATTTTAATTTGTAGTGAACGTTGGTCATTACTACTTCTTATTTGAATTTGGAAAGCGAGTTGTGATTTAAAAAAAATGTTAATGTGATATTTCATGTGGGTTTGGTTTTGAACTAATTTGTAGTAGCTTTTCCATAACAGCTATGGCCAAAAAGTTCCGTTTATGTAGAAGCATGAAGCATGTCATGTATATGTGGTTCATTTGGGAATAGGATACAAACGATAAAATCACATTATCCAAGCTCGTTTTCGTATAAATTGCGGAAGCTATAAAAATATAAATCGTGTTCCTACATATTCAGACATCTATGCATGTGCTGACTGGTAATTTTTATAGGCCTGATTTTGAAAGGAGTTTGATTGATAACCGGGCCGATTGTCATGGCAATGCAAGATTTATGTCTGTCCATCAACTGGCCTTTGTGTGGCGTGCTGGCCACATTACCGGACTGAGAGATGACAACACTCTATATATATAAGCGTAGGAGGCTGCGATTCCTGAGGAAGTCCACTTTGAGCACCTAATTTTAGGGCGCCTGCAACTTTAGCACTTGGTAGGCCAACTTTCACTTTAAGCATACCTATTAATCCCTACTAGTATTATGACTGCGAAAGTAACTCTGTATGTCTGTCAGTCTGTTACGCTTTTCCGCTAAAACTTCTCTTCCGATTTTGATAAAAATCTTGAGACCATGGAAAAAGACATAGGCTACCTTTTATTGCGAAAATAAGGGATCTGAAATCCACGCGGATGAAGTCGCGGGCAGCCTATTCATATAATTGGCTTGCCAAAAATATAAATGGGCCTCCCAAAAATATCCATTGATGATCCAAGTGGACTAGGTCTGGTATCAAAAACGGGTGCCCTAAAATTTGGTGCTCATAATAGTGGACTTTCTCTGGTCCTTGCCTTATAATGCGTTAAATCGCCGATCCTGATAAATAGTAAAACATTTTTTCGAGATTGTCCCATTCAGTTTGCTGACGTATTACTGAATTTTAGCGGTGAATGTTACTTTTTATAGCTTTCTCTCGAAGTGTGATTGAATTCTTTTCTTACGTCGAAGTTGAAATATGGTGGTCGAAAATATTTGACAGTTTGGTGAAGGGAATAAGACATTCGGTTGCGACTCACAGTTTGATTATTTCAGGTCACCGTGAGTTTTTTGTTCACACAACGCAACTACTTTGTAACACTCCTTCTAGGGATTTTACTTAAAATACCAAGGAACATTATTCATATTAATTCGAAGAAGATCTTTTTTCTAAGTACGTATGGCAAGTTTCAATTTGAAAATACTAGTTTTACCGATTACATCGCCGCTGCGACCAAGGCTTTTATGACATTTTCGCTTAGTGAGTCGCACCTCAGTACTGCCTTCGTGGTGTAGTGGTTAGAGCGCTGTGCTCAAAAACTACTACGAACTTGGAGGTCGTGGGTTCGAATCCCGCGGGGAACACTTTCACTTTGTGTTTGTTTTCCCAGTTGGTTAGGAGATTGCAGGCTTGAATCACCTGATTGTCCGATAAGAATGATGATTCCGTGCTTCGGAAGGCACGTTTAGCCGTTGGTCCCGACTATGATCCAAATTGTCTGGTTTCCCTTGTGGTTACGGAGGTCAGACGACAGTCGCTCCATTGTAATAACCAGGCAAGTCAATTCAGGATCATAGTCGCAGCGTACCCTGGGCTCCAAGGCAATGGCCGAGGATGCAACCGGGAGAGGCGCTAGGATGATGATGAATCGCACCTCAGTACAAATGTTTTGGTTACGTCGCATCCCATATGAAAAGCTGAATTTGACTTAACACATTCGTCTAAACAAACGTGCTATCTTTTCACAGGTTATAACGATGTTGTGGTGGAAAGTGTTTAAACATTCACCAAGGACATCACACCTGTCGAAGTTGAGAACCTTATGTCAAAGCAGTAGGGTTTAAATTGCGATAGACGAAATCGCTCGGCTCGTAGGTGGCTTTGCTAGTATAATGAGTGTGGGGTTTCGTTTCAATTAAGATAATGCTGACCAACGCAGGGTTGCCATATTTTACAAATTTTAGCTGTTTACTTAAAAAAGTACAATTGTGATGGTAAGAGTTTTGGAATTTTTACGTACAGGAGTCTTAACAGTCAAATGAAAACAATAATTTGTACTTATCCTATACTAGCGATGCGACCGGACTTCGCACGGGTGCAACTAAAATTAACAGTGCTTTCTACTATAAAGTAATTTTAAAAGATTATAGCGAACATTGGAACAGACAGTAGAAAGCGACTATGTTTATACGACGTAGTGATAAATTGGCAGATAGACCAAGGCCACATTGAAATCCACTTTGGATCGTAGAAACTTTACACAACGATCATTAATAAGAAATTAGCGCTTCATTTATGTCTTACTGAACTCATTTCAAGAACTATGAGTTGGCATCATTCAAGACGAACACATCATTGCTAATTTATATACATAGTTCGATCAATTGTTGGTCCCTACTTAGTCGAAGACATTCAACATCTTACTTACTATTTAATGTGACTATTCGATTGATTATACCTATCTATTTATATTTGAATTATTAAAAAAACTTTCAACCATAGACAACCCTTATACGTAATGTACCCAGGAGTGTGTGAATAAACAATTTGTTTTGTTTATGGTGGCCTTACAAGGATATTTCGGTAATGGCGCTATTTTATCGCGGCATTCATAGTTTATTTCCGTCAGAAATGGCGGGAAAAGGTTGGGCAAGTGTGTCCCATGCCACTGATGCCAGATGTATCACTACTATACCGATTTAAATAATATAATCAATCCTAATTTTTCTTCTGGACAATGTACCGAATAATCTTAGAACACCATCCAGTCCATAATGTTTGATGTAAAACAGATTTTATTGCGACTCAAAAGATTCCAGAAGAAGGTTTATTTATTACTAGCGGACGCCTGCGACTCCGTCCGCGTGGATTTCGATTTCCAATAGCCTAAAACGTTCCTCATCAAATGGACTATCCAACCCAAAAGATTTTTTCCAAATAGGACCAGTAGTTTCTGAGATTAGTGCGTTCAAACAAACAAACAAACAAACAAACAAACAAGCATACAAACAAACTCTTCAGCTTTATATATTAGTATAGATTTATACGTGATTAAGCTGGCGAGATAGATAAATCTTTCTATCCAGATCCCGTAAAGAGTTTAAATTCAAAATATTCTTTATTAACATAGGCTTCATAGAAGCACTTATTAATCGTCAAAAAAAAAATACAAAATAATGACTCTACCACATGTTTGCATGAGTTGCATGAGAGTAGTCTTTCCAATAAAAAAAAAAAACTGGTAAAATAAAAGAAACAAAAGCTATAAAAACCAATGACCTTCAACATTGGATCGAATTTGCTGAAATGAACTAAACCAACGTATGTTTTACCAATGTTTACAAATTAATTACACTATTTCTGGAATTTGAAGATCACTTCTGAAACCGATGTTTTGCTATTGAAAACTCAGTTTATACTGATCATTAATTTTGTTTCAAGAGGGTCGAATGAAAAGTTGTGTAAATAGCGAAGTGAGGTTAACGACCTCTATCACTGAATATAAGGCATGATCTATGAACTCATTAACAATGATATTGCTTATATTCTTGGTACAAGTTTTCAGAAAATTTTTTCTACTAATGCTAGGTGTGTGTGTATAAAATGTTGTTTACCACATATTTCGACATTCCTACATATTTAATTGACGCCAAAGAAACTTATTTGCAAATAATAAGTATGGCGTAGATAAAATAAATGCTTTTGAAAATTGTATTTCAAGCTATAATATGTTTTATTGATTAAAATGACTTACTGCGCACATCACGGTCATGTGAATTTATGCACTTGTTAGATTGGTGCCGTTCTTTCAAATTGGAAGTCATTAGTTAGATGGAACTGGTGGTCGTTAAAATAATAAGCTGTTCTCCACCGAAACAAAAATGTAGGTGAATACTTAATTACAGTTGTTAAAAGTTCAAACAACACTACGTGTGACGTCATTGGCCTTGCGTGCGTCAAACGCGCGCCAAATAATTTAGGGCGTATCAACAAAGAAAAAAAAACACTGGCCGCCTGGAACGCAGCCTTCCGATAAAAAAAACAATCAGATAAAATATCTGTGATCTCGCGTGTTAAATGCTAACATGGTCACGAATACTAATACAGTGAATTAAGGTGTAAAATCGCGTGTCGTTGATTTAAAACAATAGGTTTCACGTACCTTGCGGCGTGACGGGGCGAACACGATGGAGGGAGTGACAGGAAAGGGCCAGCATTGGACGGCAAACCGCGCCCAATATTTGACCAAACGTTCGATTTATGACGATGAGAATTTCGTCGAGGACATTTTTAATGCATTGCACAAGTTGTTTAGGAGTGAAAGATAACCCAGAAGTAATACGTAGATTATTTCCTCATTGAGTTCTGATTCACGAAAAACTACATCATAAAACCTGACTTTACAGTAATCGTGATCACGACTGACTTTTTTAAAGACTTAAAAGGTGTAATATAATGAATTTATATAGTCGCGTAATTGTGAAAAAATTAAATGATTTACAAAATGTTTTGAAAAATAAAAATATTTTTTTATTTTTGCCAAAACTTATTCAGGTCATTAAAAACAAAATCTGTGTGCGTCAAATTTTATTTGTGTTGTGTGTTTAGGTAACAGATATGAAATTAATGAGGTCTTAGCGATTTCCCCACAACCGGTGCCCTCCTACTCGTCAGGTGACTTCCATGATTTGTAAAAGAGGTTTTTCATAAACATATCTTTAAAATAGTGTAGTACCAGAAATGCAACATAGATTCTATTTCAAACATAAAATCAATCTAACTAACTTATTTATAGTCCACCGCATCTTACATAAACAATGTTACACGATACTATTAAAGTTCTGTTCTCTCAACGTCTAGACTATAAATAAAGTCTCTATTATCGTGACCCGTAGTCCGTAGTAGGATGTTCCGTCCCGCGCAACGCTGGAACATTGGAACAACATCCACCAATGTTGGTTATGTTGGTTATGTTGGTGAGCCTTGGGCGGGCGGATAGTGGTTCACTTCGTCGCTGCGTTCCGGGGTGGCAACCCGCGTTCCGTGTTCCACAAAACTTTTACGCGCGATCGTAGTGAGTGAGTGTTCGAACGTTTTTGAAGTTTCGTGTTCTTAATTTGAATTTTGGTATGCTGTTTAAAAGAACATTTTGATATTGTTTTAAGGTACGTAATGGTTTTGTGACGTGATTTTAAGACTTTGACTTACTTTTCACTAAATATTGGTCATTCGAGTTATTTGATTTAACTAGAGAAAATTATTAAAATTAACAACATTTGAATAAGTGTGGAAGAGTATGAAAACAAAAGAGTATAAAATTATTGAACTTTCAAAACAAAAATTGTTCAAGTTTATGTAAGGAAAACAGGCAAAAGTTTTAAAAACTTAAAAAAGAGTAGTAGCATTGTCTATATTGTTCTACAAAGAAAATCTGAGGTTTTCTATATCTATACTTATAATAAATCTGTAGAGAGGTAAATTCTGTACATGAAATATATTTTCAAAATAACTATCAGGGGGTGATTAGTGATCGATACTGATGCCAAAAATGCAATCAGTAAAATTTTTGTCTGTCTGTCTGTCTGTCTGTCTGTCTGTATGTTCCTTATAGAAACAAAAACTACTCGACGGATTTTGACGAAACTTGGTATAATTATTATTTATAATCCTGGGCATATTATAGGATACTTTTCATCACGCTACAATGAATAGGAGCAGAGTAGTGAACGAAAATGTTAGGAAAACGGGAGAAATTCTTCCATTTTTAAAGCTTCTGTCGCGTGTGCAGCCTTAATGGTTAAAGTTACATAGAAATCATGTAAGACGGAAATATTCTAAATAAAGTTGCCTAAAAAATATCGCTTGACAGCATATATATATCTTTTACGGTTTACTCACAATAACCCGTGTAACTGATCCAGATAGGTTTGAACGTGCTAATCTCAGGGACTACTTATTCAGCAATTTGGTATACTGGTAGGCTAGCCAAGATGCCACTTTGACGAATTCGCCATATGCTTTCGTCGCGACTTATAATATGTATACGACTTATAATATGTATGGCCACCCCGTACACGAACTGCATATTTATGTGAGCGGGATGGAGATATAAGTCGCTACGAAAGCGGATGGCGTATCCGTCAAAGTGGCTAGCCTATCAGGTTCGAATTGACAAAATCTTTTGAGTTGGATAGTCCACTTACCGTTTGTCAAGGAAGGCTTTAAGTAACACTGTGTGCGGAAACCGAAACCCACGCGGACGGAGTCGCTGGCGGCCGCTAGTGATGAATAAATTTCTACATCTTTAACTTTTACCAAAAACATACTTATTAAGCAAACAAGATTTTTAAAATATCAGAAAACTCCGAAAACTTCTAGGCAATAACAATATGTTTTGTTGCTGACTCTGGAGTCAGCCACATTGAAGTGAATTAAACTAAGTCCAAACACGCAAAGAAAACAAAACAAGTCATAAAAAAGTTTTATTATTTCAGGGTCGTGTTTTAATACGATATATTTTGGCGCATAGGGCAAGGGCACGGTAAAATGCGTCACTAGGCCTATCAAATGACGTGGCTTTACTTTTTTATTCTATTTGTAAACTAGCTAAGTGCCTATAATTTAGACTTGATCGTATAATTTCAATTACCTGTGAAATATGAAAGAAATAGAACAAAATAATTACGTTACATGAATAGTCTTGATTGATTTATGATTCAAAAATAGTTTGATAGCTCAGTTAAAACCTAAATGTATTTAATAAAGTTTCAGTATTTTATATTCTACATTTTATGGCTTAGTTATAGGGCAAAGCCCACCGGATTGAAATCGAAGTTATAGAGGCGCTGTCCATAATTATAAAGAACATTAGCTCTAAGGGCTATTACACTGGTTCCGTGAACCTTTAGATATTTAGTATAACGGGGGCATAGAAAGTGCGAGAAAGTAATTTCTTTAATATTGTTTGTATTGCAACAGTCCGCTTTTCCTATCAGATAAACGACCCGCTTATCTCATTATGTATTAACGTTATAAAACCGTATTTAATGATCAAAAACTAGAGACGTGATCAAAAATTCAAGGTGTTTTCTAAGCCGGGATTAAGATTTTATGGAGATCATCGGAGTTAAGATAAGGAGACTCAAGCACTAGACCATAAAGGCATAAGACCAAACGTCTTATGCTGCGCAAAATTGTCTCTATAATGGTTAAGTCGGCCATTAATAATCCTACTTAGGTTGTTTGTTTATTTGTTTGTTTGTTCGTGTTGCTTTGAATTTTTGCAGACGTAAAGTTATAAGTACGGATTAAATAATAGGGTCCTTTTATCCCGGAAAAAAATGATATTCCCGAGAGAAAACATAAATATTGTTTGCAATATAACCGAATTCCACGCGGCTGAAAGCTAGTTATTAATAATTATAATTCGTCCGTCTGCTCGCTTATGAAGCGTTGGTCATGATTTACACACACAATAAACTAGTGGAATTATTTCGACCTGTCCTAGTGAGACGTTTAATTATATTAAGGATTCATCTTGATTACGGTAGAGTTATTTCAGTTACGACAAATATTTCCTTTTACACTATCGTAATAATTGTGTGTAGTTTTTTAAAACAGAAACGCGTATAATCTTAAAATTTTTAGAAGCAATCCATTAACCACTTTTCGTGATATAGCTTCATACAACAATATTATTCCAGTATAAATCTTTCTTTTATCTTTAGAAAGGCACTTCCAAGTTACAAGGCGCTAATACTAAATGGGCTCGAAGTTCCCGAGTGGCAGGGAATTTGTAAGCGTCCGTTTAATTAGAATTATTGTTGTTCTTTCAAACGACGACTTCCCCCATTCCTCAGTTAGATCACGCACCATTCACCATTGAAACACGCTCGATTCGTTATTGGGAACTGAATGCCCTCGCAATCCAATTAAGCTTAACTTTTAGCGAAGTATTCGGAATGTATAATTCAGAAATCAAAAGTTTGAGTATTTTCTTTTCAGATGTGTTGCGGAACTGTGATGAGAGTTGAAGTGGCAGGTTGGACAGAAACCACGGATTAAACGAAAATAAGTTGTATTAAACTTGCATTTAAAAAAAAGTGTCAGTGACACTGCAGGTTGAAGTAACTGGCTCTGAAGACGATGGATTAGAAGAAAAAAAAGAAGCTGTCATTAGTTTTGTTTAAAAAAAAAGAGCCAGTGACACTGCACATTAAACTAACTGGCTCTAAAGAGGATGGATTAGAAGAAAAAAAAGCTGTCATTGCATTCGAATTTTCAAAAAAAGAAGTGCCACGGCATTGTCGCGGCTGTCGCGAAGGCGGCGCCGCGGAGAGCGGTTGTGGCTCGGTGGAGCTGCTGGTGGCTGGTGGGGGTGGGCGGAGTGGGGGCGCAGCGCAGCCCCCTCGGCTGGGCCATGGGCAGCTCGCAGCGCTTGGCGGCCGTCGCGGCGGTCTCGCACGCGAAGCACTACTACAACAATACGCAACCAGAAGTTGTACAGACCGAGGCGACGCATTACAATGTCAATATATTTTTTGTGAGGTTAGTAAAGTAAACATACCTTAAGTAGCATCACCTAACTACAGTACTACATTATGTACACGCTGAAATTCCTACGTGCTGAACAGAAAGAAGTTGTAGAGTTATATAATTTTAGTATTATTGTAGTTGCCCAATAAATACTTTTATAGCACTTCAAGCTGACGAATTGTGTCCCTTATACTACACGAAAGATAAAAATAGCGTCAATTATTTGCGCCAATCAAAAAAGGGTTGATCTATAGCCGCGTCATTCTAGCATTTTCTATTAAGTCCAAGACCTATCAGATATCCCACAAAAATGGCCTGCTTCGAATCAGTCACCGCAATACCGTTTATTATCTATAAAACATGTGACCACTGGACATATTGCCTCAAGAAGTCTTGTTATCATCGTAAAAAGTTATGAGGTGCTTCAGACACTGCTTTTATGCAGGCTGTGCTTCAAATCACAGTTTTACACAGCTGAAGCCTTTACGAGGCCGCTATTAGTCATTCGAAAGGAATAAATATGTTAACCGTAACATATACTCGGGATATGAGCTTGTCAAATATGAATGTCAGGTGATTCCGCCAGCTGGCAATCTATAAAGTATGATGTGCTCTTATTGCTTCAACTTTGATTCTTACTCAATAATATAGAGTAATCATATAGAGTCTTTATGATTACTTTGACGTAAATCCCAATTTTCTTCAACTTTCATTCTATTTACCCTACCCTCTCCCTTAGTACCAATTTGTTTTGTTTTTGACGTCAAAGCCTATTAAAATTTTATTCGAAGCGTGTATGTTCGAATTCGGAAGTTGATACTACTATTTCTGTCACAAAAATACGTACTATTATTAGTATACTAGTAATTTACATCGTGTACTTCAATTTCGTAATTGTTGTGCTATGCGACTATTGGCGAGTAAGGTCGCCAGAGCTCCCTTGTACGGTTGATGATGTCCATTGGCAGCGGTGATCACTTACCATTATTTACTTATTTTTTATTTTTTTTACGCGGGGAATGCGTTACGCACCCTAACCCAGTCCTGGGGGAGTGGGTTAGGGGCCGTGTGTGGGAGTCCCGGTGCTAGTAGCACTGTTGGTTTACCCACTAAACCCCGCGGTACCTCCTTGCTGCATCGGGTAACCCTTTTGTTTGTTTGCCTCCCTATTACATGAAAATAAAATGTACAATTGATGTTTTAATGTCGGTCAAAATAAGCCTACTGGGTGAATTTTTACTAGGTGAGATTTCACAAAGATTTATAGCCAGGGTTAAGTAAGCATAGCTGTAAACGATGAAAGGGTAGGGATATCTGCGTCATAGCTAATTTACGAAGCGGCCCAGGTGCGGGCTTTTCTTTAAATTAAATGTGCTCCAGCATTCAGGCCGACTCGCAATTAACCTTCTACTTCACTGTTTGTTTTTACTTAATTTTATTTTTAGACACAATTTTTTAAAGTCGCTTCAGCAAAGAGTTCAATTATTTTAAGTTGGTAGTCATGATATGTTAGTGTGAAACCGGATAACGTCAAAAGCGTCATTATCTGCCCCGTAAATCTTTCTCTAAAATTTGAAATCAGTTTTGATTAACAACTTTACAAGTAATCATTAATTAAAATCTTCTTTAGTATTTAACTTATCAGTGACTGGATTGCAACTTTAAGTTTACGACTCTACTTTCGTCTAGATTTATTTCTTTCGCACAAAATCTACTGCGCGAATGTGAACAAACTTTGACACTTAATGTGGTTACTTTTTTATAGCATGCTACTTTTCCTGGTAGATGACCGTTTAACACCGGAGTTGCGTGTCTGTCTTCCATACAAAACCTTTGCCATTCGTACTAAAACCTTAGTGATCCCCTCAAAACAGCAATAACCGTAATTTCTATTTCGCTCTACGAAGCCTTCTCAACATTGGTATACAAAAACCTAAGATGCACAGTCTAGAACAAAAGTAACAGTCAATACTGTCACGAGAAACTCAAAGTCAAACTATAAACATTATTATTCGCAAATTAAACCTTGTGCTGATTAGTTAAGATTGTTTTCACAAGGGAATGTTCAAATTGTGATGACGCCGGTGACGCAAGACTGTTTGAAATAAGAGCATTCTGCACAAATTATTTGGGGACGTTTTTGACACGTTGATTGTGTATCTTGGGTTTTTTTATATCAATGCTTCTCAATAATAAATTTTGACGTTTGGTGATTTTGAACGCAGTTAACCATGTAGTACACCTGCAATCGGTTGGTTTCGCACGTGACGACACGTCACTTAATTTATTATTGTGCACGCACATATAACATAGCTTCCAGATTTTGGTGAGTCGGATTACAGCTCTTAAGCGTCTTTTTAAAGATAAAGATAAAAGATAAAGATATTTATTTCGCTTAAAATGTGGTACATGGTGATCTTATGGCTAAATGAGGTTTCACACATTTTGTCAGACCCTGACATGCAAAATTTTTATAACGATAGTGATTAAAATTAATTATTACATTATTCTCACTAATTATTATATATTACATTATTCTCATTAAATTCATTGAAAAATAATTAAAATTCCCTAAATAACATCTTTTTCATTTAATCAATTCTTTAAAAGTTGGACAATTGCTTCTTGTGAATTCCCATGGTCCAAACCTTGTTTGTATAAACCAAAACAGATCAGTTGGACCACTACCCTAACTATATTGTTCTTACCAAGAACATTGTGTACAACTGTACATTCATAAAATATACGTTACAAGCATTTTGAGTCCAAACAAACTAGTTCCTAAACCTATTAGTCGAGGGTTTAAAATAATCTGGCAGCGTCAATAGTAAAAATAGAGAGGCGAGTGTTCCCGTCCGGACTAGGGAATAAGGCCGGTCTCGACTTTGCGGAACAATTACAACTGTCAGAAGTTTTCGAGTTGCCCGTCTCTGACGTATTAGTATTACATATATTGTGGTCAGAGAGATGGGGTCAATGAGTGACCAAACGTAAATGGATGGGATTATAGAATAAGGATTTTTCATAGAAAGATTAAGTAAGAAAATAGGGAATGTATGCCATAAAATAAGTGTGCGAGAAGAAGGTTCAAAGAATTAACATTACACAATTTTGGTTCGTGTGAACTTCAAATCGTAATAATAATTATTAATATATAGCATCACACAAGTTGTGTTGAATACGCAATACTAACCTGCTACTATAATAAAGGCGAAAGTTTGTATGTATGGATGTATGGATGTTTGTTACTCTTTCACGCAAAAACTACTGAATGGATTTGAATGAAACTTTACCACAATATAGCTTATACATCAGAATAACACATAGGATATTGGAAATCGAAATCCACGCGGACGGAGCCGCGGGCAGCCGCTAGTCCGTTAATAAGACTTTATTGGACGCACGTGCACCTATCTATACTAATAAAATAAATCTATAGTAACATTATGTGTGCTGAAAGCGAAATCCACACGGACGGCGTCGCGGGCGGTCGCTAGTGTCACATATGACAACAGCCACTCATATTCACGAAAAGATTAACCAAGCAACAACTCCAAAATATTTATTGAACCCCAGCTCCTGTACTATGTTGGGTTAGATTCAATTGTAGTGATCGCTGTAGGTCGGTAATCTGACGCGTGATACCAATTTGTGTGTCGTTCGGGGTTATAACTGTAACTTACGTAATGAAGTCTTTTGAGAATAAAGGAACAAGAATTAAATGGATTAGACGGACGGGTCTATTAGATATTTGGGGTTGGCTTTGCGAGTATATATGTTATTATTTATTATACCATAAATAGCATAGTTCGCGGCTTGTTTTAGCAGAATAAGGGTTTTGGACTGGTTATTAATGATAAGATTAGGCAAAGACGATCTTGAGACCGAAAGTGGATTTTTTCATGAAAGCTATTCTATATATTTTTCATAAAGGTATATATATAGAGTCTGTATTGTGTGATTGTATGAGCTGAATCATAAAAAAGACAGATGAGAAATGAATACAAGCCGTGTTGATACTGGAATGTTAAGGAGTGGGAGTGACGTAAATAGAATCCTCATACAAAGGTATGAGTATACTTTCCATACAGGCGAACATAAAGATGTTCGATACTTGAACCACAAATCGATTATGTTCTGAAGTCAAAGACGATAGGGTTAATATTTTATTTAGTAATCGTTTCGTAGTAGCGCACTCATACGTAGGTAAGCTACGTCGTAGCGTATATCACAGCGCTACGATTGGACTACGGCGTAGCACATGATAAAGGAACATTTGTTATGTTCAGCTTTGACATTATGTTTAAGGTCAATGACATGCTAGTTATATTATCAGGGCATTTGCCGTTTGAATTTCTTACCGATAAGACCCCAGGCAATCGCAATTTATTATGTTAAAATTTTGCCACGTTGTGTAGAATGTTTAATCTTACTACCACGTGCTAGGGGTCCTTAATTCGATTTTCGGGTAGCATAAAATCTATGTCAGATTTTTGTAACACAGCTGTTTTTTTGAAATCCACTTTTGACAAGTGCGTTCGTTGTACTCAACAATTAGTATAATTTTATCAATGACATTATTCCAATGTTGGAGGCCATTGACCCTTTTTTTTTTTTGAGGCGGGAAACACATTGACGCGTACCTGGGGCATAAAAGGGCTGCCACCAGGTTATGTGGGACTCCACGACAAGAGTCGCCGCAACTACCCACTAAAACCACCCCTTTCTCCGCCGCCACTGTGCCCTGCGCGAGTGGGGATTGCTCATCGCTTTACTTCCACAGCGCGTCAGGAGCGGCTTTGCCACGCCGGGCTCATCAAGGTGGGGCATCTCGTGGACACCCAAACTGCGGAGGGGACGTCAAAGCGCGAGTGCTGAGGCCCTACTCAGCCACTCGCCATCCCTGGCTAAGGCGGTTGAAAGGCCATTGACCCTAATTTAATAGGCCGATACTTTACTTTTATCACGTGACAATTCCTCTTTATTGGATGTTTCCCCTCCGGGAAGCAAACACGGATACATACGATGATGGTTATCTTCTTAACGGTCGTTTTCGCGGCAATAAAAGTAATGGCAGCCGCTTAGCCGCTGTGTTGGCGCTTCTAATGATATTTAATTTTCACACGTGTGAGAGAATTTCGAGGGAATAAGCGTTATGGATCGGGGGTAAGCGGGAAAGACAATATATGGCGGGGATTTTGAACTCACTGCATTCATTGGAATCTGGTTAAATTTTCTTTATAATTCTTTAATGGAGTTCAATCACTTGATGGTTGGACTTCAGATTTGTACTGAAATCTGAAGTAATTGGGCTTTTCTGGGATCAAAAAGCTAGCTGAAGAACAAATCATTCTAAAAGAAGGTGATCACGAAAAACAGGGAATAATTAATCAATAAATTAAGGCGATGTTAGAGTCGTAGTAAGCACTTGCAGACTCCCGCGACTTCGTCTGCATTTCCGCACTCATAGTGTTATATTATAGCTTGAAGCCTTCTTGGATAAATGGACTTTCCAACACAAACATATTTTTCAATTCAAACCAGTAAGTAGTTCCTGAGACTAGCGCGTGCAAACAAACAAACCCTTCAGCTTTATTATGTAAATAACTAGCGACCCGCCCCGACTTCGCACGGGTGCAACTAAGTTAATTAGTGTTTCTCAACTATATTATGCATGTATTATACATAAAAACCTTCCTCTTGAATCACTCTATCTATTAAAAAAAACCGCGTTAAAATCCGTTGCGTAGTTTCAAAGATTTAAGCATACAAAGGGACATAGGGACAGAAAAAGCGACTTTGTTTTTATACTATGTAGTGAAGATATACTTAATACTAGATATTGCTGAAAACAGAAGTGCAACTAAGTTAATAACACAAACATTATATCCGGCAGGATTAATATTCAATATCTGTTAGTTACATTAGCGGGGCTATTCTCAGAGCTTTCTCAAGTTTAGCCGCCGACTAACTAGATCCGAGGGCTTTGCAAAGTTCGCTTGACGGCAACTTAATGGGACTGCCGATCGTATTATAAAAAAAAGTCAAGTGCGAAAGGATTTGTATGAACAGGGTTCAGTTTGGAAAGTAGTTTGTATTAGTAGTTGTAGTAGTAGTTAGTAGTTATTGCTTTCTGTCATGTCTCAAAAGTATTACATGTCACATTAAAAAGTTGTAAACATCTTAATAAAGCTTAAAGAGCTTCGATCATTTTTGTATGGAAGCTGGCATATGTACCTACAAATTCCGCCATTTTGATAAAATCTAGTTTCGGCGACCAGTCATGAAACTAATGTGAACTGACAGAGTAAGTGATAATGAACAAAAAGTGTTGAGTAATCAAAGCTCTAAAAGATACGGTTTTTAAGGGCCAGTCATGAAACCAATGTGAACTGACAGAGTAAGTGATAATGAACAAAAAGTGAAGCTTTCAAAGATACGGTTATTGAGATAAATAAGTTGAAAAGTACATATTGTCATTTGAAATCAATATTTTCAGTTTTTAAGGTTACCTTACCGAGATATAAATATCTCGGAAACCGTATCTTTTTGTTTATAATCATTTACTCTGTCGATTGACATGCGTTTCATCACTGGCCGCCAAAACTAGATATGCCCTTTGCAAACTTCGACCTGTTACGAAATTGGCACTAAAATTGTAAGCGACAGTCGCTTCTTATCGCATTGACAGCATTTTAAAACGTACCTACCGGCCACCGTTTTCTGCTCCCGGGGCATACCTTACGACTAGCGGCCGCCCGCGACCCCGTCAGCGTGGATTTCGATTTCCAATAGCCTAAAGCCTTCCTCGTCAAAGGGACTATCCAACACAAAAATATTTTTTCATATCGGACCAGTAGTTCCTGAGATTAGCGCTTTTAAACAAACAAACAAACATACAAACAAACTCTTCAGCTTTATATATTAAAAAAGTATAGATTTAAATCGTATATTGTTTGTCACATATTCATATTATATCGCAAGGATTGAACCGGATAGCGGAATCACACTTCATATTTGTCAGTCAGGCTGAAAACCGCGAATGTATCCAATAAATCTCAGTGATATTGGCTCAATAAAACACGGACCGCTCGCTTGCTCAGGGCTGGGGAAATTGGAAACGGGGGTTTGAATAAGGCTTTTTGTGGTATTTGGTGATGTTTAACCTTGGGCTATTTAGGCCATGCTGTTGTATTATGTTGAGTGATCATTTATGTGATGGCATGATGAAAAAATATCATGTAAAAAATATTTTTATCAATTTTTTAGCATAATGAATGGGCATAAGCCTTAGATTCAAAGCTATTAAAATTCGAAGGTATTTAAATTAAAAGAAAATTAGTGTAAAGCGCCAATCCATTAATATTCAGTTTCATTGCAGAAATTACGTCAGGTATCGGTTTTGTATAGAAAAATGCCAATTGTATAGACATTGCTGCCGAGCTTCAGTCGCGCATTTTGAGCTAAGTGTTTTCCTCCTACACATGAAGCTAATGATGATTAGATAAGTGAAGCATTACTTAATTTGGAAAATAGCTTTTGCCCGAATCAATATGATGGAGTTTAACCCTGCGAACACTAAAACTGCACAATAAATTACACTATCACAATTTTGATTAACCTTGCACACATATTTCCTCATCAAACTTGTGAACCAACCCTGCCGTATCTCCGTAACCGAAACGATAAATACTAGTGATGTACGTACTCGAGATAGGACGAGTTAATTAACTAATCGCGGTTCTGATCGCGTCGAGTTATCTCGTCCTGTAATCTGTGGATTAATTTTCCGCCCGTTCCCAAGGCGAAAAATTAACGCGCCAAATTATGCGCGCCGCCTTTCAACGGGTTAAATGGGAATGTCATATTTCGCGACAGACTGGGTTAAGGCGATTTTAATTGATGTTCCTTTATTGTAATAGCTTATAATGTTAGCTCAGTATTTCTGCTAAATGTTTGTCACAGTGTTGTGATCCTATAAAATTGAAAAAAAAACCACTTAAAACAATATATTCTTGTTTATTTTAAATGACATGCCTAATTACTGCTTTTAATAAATTCCTTGGACTAACACACCAATTGCGTAGCCCCAAACTTAGCTCGAAGCTTGTACTATGGATGCTAGGAAACGGATAGATAGATATACTTATATACTTTTACAAACATCCATGACACAAACATTTGCCCCTAGCGGGGTTCGAACTTTGCTGCCAGGGTCTCTAGTCACTAGACCAAAGGGCCCGTCAATAAGAATTATAAAAATTGGCCAAGTGCGAGTCGGACTGCCGCACTGAGGGTTCCGTACAAATTCTATTTTTGACGTATTAAAAAAACTACTGAATAGATTTCGTTCGAACCAATTTTCGTTGGTAGTTTTTATGATAATGTACATAATATAATTATTTCAGTTTCATAATCCTCTTATTTTAGAAGTTAGAGGGGGGGGACACACTTTTTTCCACTTTGGAAGGGTCTGTCACGCAAAGTATTCACTTTAGAAAAAAGTGATATTTGAAACCTTAATATAATTTTTAAAGACCTATCTATAGATACCCCACACGTATATGTTCAATGAAAAAAAATATTTCGAGTTTCTGTTCTGACTATGGGGACCCCCCACTGTTTTTTATTTTTTTTCTATTTTAGTATGAAAACCTTGTTGCGGTTCACAGAATACATCCACTCACTAAGTTTCAACATTATAGTACTTATAGTTTCGGAATAAAGTGGCTGTGACAGACTGGCGGACAGACAGACAGACAGACAGACAGACAGACAGACAGACAGACAGACAGACATGACGAATCTATAAGGGTTCCGTTTTTTTGCCATTTTGGCTACGGAACCCTAAAAATGAAGTAGTGGAATGTTTTTACATTATGAACGCTATTTGTTTTAAACAAAATATTAGATTTCGTTACCTTTCATAGCCGGTCAAATCTATTAAAACCGGCTAGTTTGGTTCTATCAATAGAGTCTCTAATATGATTTATTTATGACTGAGAATAACCTTTACGTTATTAGAACAATGACGTCATCACTTCTATAGGAACTACTTTTTAGCCCTGTATGATGCGTTTCAGTTAATTAGGTAATGTCCAACAGCACGCCTACAGCGGCCTAAACAAACATTAGTCATTCATTGTACACATTACTAGTTTACAAGCAGAGATTCGACGCTTACATTTTCCTGTTTATATGACTTCATTTTGTTAGCTGATCTTGTATGAGAATACTTTATCAATCCTTTTTTAAACTACTTTAATGATAATTGAAAACGTAACTTACATGACAATGTGGTTTTCATGAAGGTATTTAAACTTATTATTTAAGGCGTTGCCGATGGAAGTTATGTTTTGTCAAGTATTTTTGGCCTACAAGGCATGTAGGTAATCTTATTTTTTTAGCCTCGAGGTCAGGTAATCTTAAAGAATCTTTCAAGCTCCTGCACAATCGAAATGTTATACCTAAACAATGCACCGACAGAATCATAACAAAACACATGCTACGTCGCTATGGTCTTCTGTACGATCATCAATCACTGTATTGAAATCATAACACTTCAATGTCATCTTCGAAAAGTGTTTACAAGTCGTTCAAAGGCGTGGAAAACCAGGAAACGACTTCGTATTAACCCTGTATAGCCTGGTAGGCTGCTTCGCTTATCTGGAGCGAGGTAATGATATGATTAAGGAGTTTTTCGAGGACGAACTTCCGTGATCGTGTTTCACGAATATGTAAGGTTTGAGAAATATGTCTGTTACATCGATACGGTATGATATAAAATACATAAAAACTAGTGACAGGCCCCGACTTTGCAAGGAAATTATCAGTGTCCCTCTACTTTATTTACATGATCGTATGTGAAACCCATTCACAAGCGTGCACAACCAGGAAACGACTTTGTATTAACCCTGTATAGTCTGGTAGGTGGCTTCGCTTATCTGACGCGAGGTAATGATATGATTAAGGAGTTTTTCGGTGTTGAACTTCCGTAATCCTGTTCCAAGAATATCTAGTGGCGAAGGAAGTATGGCTTGGATAGGTATATGTAGGTATATTTACCGGTGTAAAATACATGGAGGGTTTATTTTAGACGTTCTATCTCAAACACTATACATGATGTTAAGGGCTTTTCACGGCCTTTTGTCTTGGATAGATCTTTTATAAAAGAGTGGCGTGGGAATTTGTGAGTTTATAAAATGTATACCTATTTATAACAAACCTGTGACAAGTTTGCACAGTATATAAATCTTTAATAGAAGAGTGCATCTCCGCAAATATTAGAATGAGGACATTATTGTCAATGAGATCCGCTTTTATTCCCAACTAGCGGGCGCCCGCGACTTCGTACGCGTGGATTTTGGTTTCTTTATCACCTATTTTTCCCGTTAGGGGTGGATTTTTCAAATAATCTTTAAAAGGGGATGCCTACGTCATATTATCTTTATGAATGCAAAGTCTCAGCCCGATCGGTTAAAAAATGACAAAGTTTCATACTAAAGTGAATCCCCTATTTTACCCCCTTGGGGGCTAGATTTATTAATATTATTGCTTAGGCAATGCCTACGTCATAGTAGCTTTATGTATGCAAAATATCAGCCCGATAGGTTTAAAATTGACAAAGTTTCATACTACCGTTCATCCCCTATTTTACCCCCTTGGGGGTTGAATTAATCAAAATCCTTTCTTAGCGGATGCCTACGTCATAACATCTACCTGCATACCAAATTTCAGCCCGATCCGTCTAGTGGTTTGGGCTGTGCGTTGATAGATCACTATGTCAGTCAGTCAGTCACCTTTGAGTTTTATAGATATAGATAAAATGAATACCCTATTTAGCTGTCTCTTAATTTCAATGTAGATATGTTAAGTTTTGTCATCCATCTGTTATCCCTAATTAAACATTACGTATTTATCCCAATGTCGTCAAACAGGACCCAAAGACAAATATTTCAAAATTGTACAACAATTTTCCAAAATCGGTCACCCATCCCCTTCCCGCCTTCGCTAACGTCGCTTAACATTGCAGCGCGACGCTGTGCGGCGTCCTAGTGGCGGTGTGCGCGGCGTGCTGGCGTCGGGCGCCAGGGTCGGACAAACCTGAAGATGTGGCCTGCGCAGGAGTTTATACTGTCAGCAGCGACGCGAGGCTTACGCAGGTGAGTCTACATTTTTTTTTTGTCACGCTAAATACTACTTACTAAAATAACCCACTCCTTAACGCTCCACGAGCAAAGGTGGCCATTCAACACGCTGCGTTTCCACGCTGGATTGCAATGGCCAACCTCTGCACAAGGAACGATCCGGAGCGGGAGCCCCGGTCATCGCATATCACCTATTTTAATCCAAAATTCTGAAGGATTCTTTACTGAACTGCAGCTTAAAGTGGCAATCACAATAAAGGTAGTGCTTTGTGGAACTTCCACTCGAATGAGCCGCTCCTCTCGGGAAGTACCTTCACCTTACAGTAGACCACAGTTGCATCCCTATCATCAAAAAAATATATATTGCCCAGTAAGCGTTTCAAGATCTCTATTGAGTACGAACGAAGCAAAATTTATTTTCACACACCAATTAAGCTTACGTTACCTACTCTGGCATCAGACGAGTGCTATGTCTAAATAGTGACGAAGCATGTTTCGAAATTCAAAATAAACAGAACGTTAAACCACGGGTTCATTTCGCATAGTTTCTATTTCGACGAATAGTTCTACACGCGCACCCTTATTATGGTATATGTAAAGGTCAAAGTTGAAAGCCCATTCCGATGTTCCGGCAATTATCTATTTCAGACGAGCACGTGTATTTGTCTTGGTTAATTAAAACGGACTCGTAATGGAATCTAGGAGATGCATACGACGGGTTATTAGTGTGAATGTGGATAAAAGAAGGGCTTGATTAAAATTAATCTGATTATAAATGCATGTTAACGACAAAAGGTCGTTAGAGCTCAGTTGGGGAGGTAATGGGATTTTTAAATGCAGGCAATGTGTCTGCGACCCTTGTACGGTTGTTGATACGCCATTGAGCTGCACAAAAGCGTTGTAAACGCTACTAACTAGACCAATAGTCAGGGCTTACTATGAACTATGTACGATAAGATGAAATAAGACAAACCAAACCACTTGACACCAGCTCGCAAGCCAAGTAATAAACCAACCATTAGCTCCGCACACTTCTCGCAAACATGTGCACTACAACCACGCGTTACTCGCACGCGATCCGAAGCCTTTTGCATTCAATTATCGAGTGTTAACGCATAATTAAGTCAGTTAATTACATAAATTGGATCTATTAACGCTAGCTCGAGGAGGGCTCGCTAATCTGAGGATTGATTGGACGGAAGGAACTGCATAGTAGAGCGGGAAGCGCGATTACCTACAAACATTTGGTGTGGAGTCTTTGGTTCAAATCCTGCGAAGTACTCCACTTTGTGTAGGTTTTCTAACTTTGGTTAGGACACTGCGTAAGCTTCCATGCTTCGGAACGCACGTTAAGCCGTTGGTTTCCGACTTTGAGCAAATAATTGTCTGGTTTCCTTTGTAACTATTATGGAAGTCAGACGGTAGTCGTTCAAATGTAGAAACCAGTCTGGTCAAATCAGGATACCATGCGACTTTTCGCAGCATACCTTGGGTGCTAAATGGGTGTAACCGGGATAATCGCTAGGATGTTTTTAATTACATAAATTGGATCTATTAACGCTCGCTCGAGGAGGGTTCGCTAATATAAGGATAGATTGAACGGATGAAACTGCAGAGCGCAGCAGGAAGCGATTAACTTTAAACAGGTCGTGACTTCGAATACCGCGGGGATCCTTCTCACTTTGTGAAGTTTTCCTCGTTTGGTTTGAACTTTGCAGGTTTTAATAATTTGATTGTCTGATAAGAATTATGATTCAGTGCATGGAAGAGCACGACTCATCTCATCTTCATCTTAATTCTAGCGTTTATCCCGTTTCTGTGCGGGGTCCGTTTTGACCATGATCCAGGATATGGCGAGTCTGGTTAATACAGTGAAGCGACTGCCATCAGACCTTCGTAACCCACAGAGGGGAACCAGACAGATTGGATCATGGTTACACATTCAGATCTTACTAAGCTAAAGTCAGTAACTATCTGAATGTGCAGGTTTCCCTCTCCGCCGAGCTAATGACGCAAATCCACACATAGATTTTCTAAAAATCCGGAGGTATGGACCCGGATGCGAACCACCGAGCTCACGTATGTGAGGCGCGGTCCTTACTACAATGCCAACATCGCTCGCCATTGGTCCCTGACTTGGATCCAAAAATTATCTGGCTGGCAGACACTTTAATGTAATAGCCAGGCTGGTCTAATCAGGATCCTATACTATATACCATGCGACTTTACGCAGAACACCCAAAGTCCACAATAAATTTAAGTGCAACTAAGTCTTAAATGTTTTTAGGGTTCCGTAGCCAAAATGGCAAAAAAACGGAACCCTTATAGATTCGTCATGTCTGTCTGTCTGTCTGTCTGTCTGTCTGTCTGTCTGTCTGTCTGTCTGTCCGCCAGTCTGTCACAGCCACTTTTTTCCGAAACTATAAGTACTATACTATTGAAACTTGGTGAGTAGATGTATTCTGTGAACCGCAACAAGGTTTACACACGAAAATAGAAAAAAAAAATAAAAAAATGGGGGGTCCTCATAGTTAGAACTGAAACTGAAAATATTTTTTTTCATCGAACATATACGTGTGGGGTATCTATGGAAAGGTCTTTAAAAATTATATTGAGGTTTCTAAGCTAATTTTTTTCTTAAGTTTATACTTTGCGTGACAGACTCTTCCAAAGTGGAAAAAAGTGTGTCCCCCCCCCTCTAACTTCTAAAGTAAGAGGATGATAAATCTGAAATAAATATATAATGTACATTACCATAAAAACTACCAACGAAAATTGGTTTGAACGAAATCGATTCAGTAGTTTTTTAAATACGTCAAAATAGAATTTGCACGGAACCCTCAGTGCGGGAGTCCGACTCGCACTTGGCCAATTTTTTAATTACGTAAATTGGAATTATTAACGCTCCGCTTCAGGAGGGATTGCTAATCTCAGGATTGATTGGACGGACGAAACTGCAGAGCGCAGCGGAAGCGATTAACTTTTAAACATTAGTACCGTGATTGCTGGAAAGTGATCGGAACGGTGAGTTAAAATGTGCTTTGCATTAAGTCGTGCTTTAATCTGCTTGAGGTTGTTTTTAAATGAGTAGTGGTCTTAGAACTTTACAGGTTAAGACTATTTGCCAAGGATCGCGCAACATTTCAGGAATTTTGGTGCATTTCTATAAAAGTAAATTAATTCCTGAATAAATTCCTTGGAACAACACACCACTTGCCTAGCCCCAAACTAAGCTCGAAGCTTGTACTGTGAAAGCTAGGTAAGGGATAGAAATACTTAAATACCTTTATAACGTGGCTAGAATACTAATAAAGATGTTCATCACACAAACATCTGCCCCTAGCGGGATTCGAACCCGCGACCCTTGGTTTTGTAGCCAGGGTCACTGATCACTAGAACAACGGGCCGTCTAACGTCATTTGTTAACGTATACGTAATACGTTACGACCTGACGATCATGCTATATGAATATATTTGCGAAACTAGTAACTTTGCCTCCGAATGTTTTTGTAGTCAAAGATGAGATACATTCGCTTTCATTGACTATCTTGCGTTGTTTGCACTTGGAGTACATTCCAAATCAACCGCCATGATTTACTTATAACATTCCTCGCCTTGTTACCAGTAGATATCTGTGAAATTGTATTCCGCTCAGTAAACAAGAGCACCCTGTATTGAGTTAGGTTTGAGAACGTTTACGGCTCAAAGACGCATACCGCGCGGTGCGATTGCACCGTCTTGCATACGACTAGCAAGTGTACATGAAAACTATGCGCAGAATTTGCTTTAAGGCTATATGAGTCGTGGTTGATATGTTGACGATAATGTTTATAATAGCAACTTGGTTAAATGGTTTGTTAAGCGAACGGAATACATACAGACTGATGGAGAGTTAGGAAATAGGTTTTGAGGGAACTTACGTGATAAGTGTGCCACCACGTTGGGCGCCAAGAAGTTTTTGCTAGTAACAATGAAATAATAAATGAGAAATTAATTACAAATGTTTTTTTTTTGTATTTTATATCTGCTACGTACATAACTTCAAATTGTGAGCAATTACTAATAAATAAGCTAATAAGCTTCAAAATAATTTTTCAGTTTATGCGTAAAGGCTCGAAGTTGTTGACTTCCAACTTTCAGTCCGGCGATTTGACATGGCGGCAATCTTGTTAATTCTAAACTCAGTTTCTAAGATCATATAACATCTGTTCATTGTTTTTACGCCTTTCCTGTCAAAATATCTGGACCATTAATGGAATAACGTCATTTTATGGGCCTAAAGTCCTAAACGGATCATTAAAATCACAAGATTACTTTGTGACGATACGTGTTAAACCTGACCGGCATTAATCGCCAATAAACTCACTCATCAAACTTTATGTGACCAACCGCTCGTCCGATTAGCAAGCGATAACTTGCTACAAAGTACTTTGAAGTGAACTAAGTCAAACTTACTTTACTTAGATCGCAAGCTTGAATTGAATTCAAGAACAATATAATTGTGATACTTTTTAAAAAATATAAATTTTTAAATAAAAAATACTTTTTTATTCAAACATGTGGTGTTTTTACATAATGTAATGAGTGGATAATATTTTTAATGAATATAAAACGCCTCACTGGTTTAGTGGCTTCAAATACAAGACCGCCCGTGGTCTCGAGGTCCTGGGTTCCATTCCGATTTCGAGAAAAGCGATACTTTTTCAATGTTTTATGTAATATTTTAAGCCTTGTTAAAATCCAAAGTCAACCTCACAGTAATTTATTTAGATTTGCAGAGAAATTCTTTAGCACTTCTTATCTTTTATGACCTATCACTTGTTAAGCGTTGTAACTGCTTGTTGAGTGATATAGTGCTAACGAGTGCTAAACATTTAACGTCCTGTAGTTTAATCACCTTTGCTTCTCGATACAGCTCGGGTGATTAATCCAATTGGCTTTTGCCAAATTAAAGAGTTTGCGTGTTTCGCTAGAAGTAATTAACTGCGTTGGTAATTCATTTATTTGTCTTTTCTTTTAATTTTTAAGAGGACGAGGACATTTAAATTACTGTAGGTTTACCAATTGCAATAAAAAAACGTGCTTGCAGTCAGTAATTTTACACTTTCTTGAAATAAGCGCGTTCAAACAAACAAACAAACTCTTCAGATTAATTTTATTAGTAAGGATTAGCCTCCTTGCCTTTTTTGTTCACATTTAAACTTCTTTGCGGTCATGATAGGATAAGTTTAGTTAATCTACTGTATTTAATTTAATTAGAGTAGTTTAGGTAACCACTGCCGGATTTGTAAAAGTTTCATCATAAGCCTGTATTTTGAAGCAACTAGGCCGCCGACTTAAACTTTTCACTAATAGGGATAAGCCTTGGCCATGATCCAACGTTACGCGGATTCTTATGAAAATGAGCGACTGCCATGAAATTCCAGCAAACCTTATTAATATTGTAGATGGACATTGATAAGATTTGAGAAAATGAGTCAGATGTAACATTAACAAAGCCGTGCTTATAAATTATACTTCTGGGGAAGTGCCTACACCTGACAAAAAAAACACAGTGAAGTAACACTTCGTAATTGTTATGTTATTTTTCTGCTGGTGAGTGTTGAGGTCACCAGAGTTGAGTTGGGAAGGGTATGGGGTCGTAAAGGCAGTCAACGCATCTGCGACCCTTGTGCAGTTGTTGATGTCCATGGGCAGCGGTGATCACTTACATTCAGATGACCCTATTGTTCGTTTGCCTCCATTTACCATAAAAAAGACTTTCGAAAGTATTCCTACGAAAGCCGAAGAAAATCTAGGACGCCAATTACCTGAATGCCAAGCTATTTTTCCTAAAGACTTAGTAACTTGATTATAGATCGCGCTTCGAACGATGTTTCCGACAAGAATTGTAGTTTTTTTTCTTTCCGCTCTGATAAGAAACTATTTTTACCAATAAATACTAGTAGCATATTCCCCTGTATTATTTTGTAAAAAAAAATATGAGGCTACACACCCCTGTAGAGCAATAAGGAAAATTTTGTGATCGTTACAAATGAAGAGGGCAATCTATAAAGCAGCGTTAAGAGCATTGGGAACATTTAATTTATCGTTATAAATCAAAACCGAACAAAAAAATATTTTTTAAAAGAATTTTGTTGCGGTTTGGTATTTATTTGCATATTAAAGAAAAAAATTGTGGTCTCATGGGCCAATTCCATTTTTAAACAAGACTTTTATAGAATACCTACATACTTATGACACTAGTTTTCATCCGCGGTTTTACGCGTGTTGTCAAGATTTCTGTCTTATTTCATGGGAGCATTTATCGGGATAACAAGTATCCTATCACCTAAGTCAGCCCATACCCTGTCTGTATACCAAATTTCATACCAAATTTCATCAAGTCCGTTCAGTATTTCAGCGTTATTGAAAGACAACAAACACCCAAACAAACAATATTTCACATTTATGTTATTAGTATTAGTTTAATTACATAACTGAACATTTGAACAAAACTAGTCTTAGCCGAACTCGCATCGCCGCCATCCATGTTTTCCCACAAGATTGAATGTAAACAGAATTTCCTCTTTCCCACCAAGCGGTAATTCGAAATAAATAAAGCGCTTTCGCTCGATTATTTCGTTTACAACATTCGAATAAGGAAATCGCTTTATGTGATTTATCGTATTCCGTTGTGTTGTGTACATTTTGTGGTCGTCCCTTGTGGCTTTGCATCTTGACAATAGATTTGTATAGGATTTATATTGAGTTATTCATTATCCGAAAATTTAATTAGGATACATATTTAATTAAACGAGTACAGTAGAAAATTATGTGAATAGAAAGAACATATAGTGCAGTCATTGAAGCGAAAAATATGGTCAAACCTCCGAATTTTTTTACTGTGAACCGATTTGCATGAAATTTTGGAATTAGTTTCATTGCACCCTTAAATTCAAAAGTGAAAATGATTTGAACGCCGCAACTACCCCTGGAGTGGTTGCCACCCCATCTCGGGGGTGAGTATCCTTATTTTAAGATAACCTCGGATATCGATAGGAAGACTAATTTTAAGCAAAAAATCATCTATAAAGTTTTTCGAGAAATCTAATACTTTTCAAGTTATTGGCAATTGAAAATTCACAATTTTGTCACTTTTTTCATCGGTTTTTTGCAAATATCACCAAAAATATAAGTTTTATCGAAAATTTTATAAGGAACAAAATTGTAGCTGGTAAAAAATTAAATAATTTTGTTTATCCTAAAGTTTTCTAAGTGCAATATTAAGATATATATTGAAGATCATAGCCGTTTTTTATTTTGTCTCCAATTTAATCGATTTTGTCAATGTCATCTAGCGGCGAGCAGATGCATTTTATGCATTCTAATAATTAAGAGTTTTGTAGTGCTTGAAATAAGCTTTCAAATGAGTACAATTAAAAGTCTTTTCCACGTAAAATAAGTAAGCTGTATTACAAATAAGAGGATCATCGAATGTTTTTTCTTGTAAATCAATAGGTTTCACAAGTGCCATTTCCAAGCTATTCATGCTATCACCATTTCAAAAACAGCATTGTAAAGGCAATTAGAAGAGCTACAACATATTTTATTGAAATTTATAGTAAACATTTTTTCTCTTAAACGGTGTAGGGTTAAAGGGCTTAAGACAGGTTGTGATTGCCGCTGCCACGCGCTTTTAAAACAATCATATCTCCGTCAGTTTTTGTTTGACAGAAAAAACAAAATAACTAAATTTTTTGTCAGAAAAACACCAATTTTTTTTATTCCTACACTTTTATACGCATCTGTCGTAATTTTTGAGATATTATGAAAAGAAGGTGGATTTTTAAAAAATATGAGAAGTTTTATTTTTATTTTAATCATGTCTATTTTGAAAAATATGTATCCTAAAGCAGCCAAACTGATACAATTTATCAAACTCTTCATAATAAAGTTAATTCTTGGCGGAATACGATTAATTTTAATTCTGGTGGAAATGGCACTTATGAAACCCATTATTTTAAAAGAAAAAACATTCGATGATCCTCTTATTTGTAATACAGCTTACTTATTTTACGTGCAAAAGACTTTTAATTGTACTCATTTGAAAGCTTATTTCAAGCACTACAAAACTCTTAATTATTAGAATGCATAAAATGCATCTGCTAGCCGCTAGATGACATTGACCAAATCGATTAAATTGGAGACAAAATAAAAAACGGCTAGGATCTTCAATATATATCTTAATATTGCACTTAGAAAACTTTAGGATAAACAAAATTATTTAATTTTTTACCAGCTACAATTTTGTTCCTTATAAAATTTTCGATAAAACTTATATTTTTGGAGATATTTGCAAAAAACCGATGAAAAAAGTGACAAAATTGCGAATTTTCAATTGCCAATAACTTGAAAAGTATTAGATTTCTCGAAAAACTTTATAGATGATTTTTTGCTTAAAATTAGTCTTCCTATCGATATCCGAGGTTATCTTAAAATAAGGATACTCACCCCCGAGATGGGGTGGCAACCACTCCAGGGGTAGTTGCGGCGTTCAAATCATTTTCACTTTTGAATTTAAGGGTGCAATGAAACTAATTCCAAAATTTCATGCAAATCGGTTCACAGTAAAAAAATTCGGACCCAAAATGCTTCATTGCCTGCACTAATAGTGTTCTTAAACAACGAGGATATGATTTATCTTGAAAGTCATCTCATAAGCCCAGGTATCCAAATCAAAGCAAAAAATCATCTTCAAGTTTCCAAACCAATAAAATTGGCGCCCAACGTGTTGGAGAATCACGGTCGCCCATTTCGCGTAAAAAGCGAACAAATATCGAAGTAATCGGTTGAAGTCATCAAAAACCGCTCCCGGGCGAGTGCGTGCGTTGCGTGCAGCGGGACGGCGGTCGCGCGTGACCCCATTTATTTGGCAATCGACGCGGCGCCCAGCGTGGTATTGCCCCGTCCGATACTTGACGGACGAAGACTCTCCCGGTGTTTTTGTCGTCTACACGCTGAGTTTTGTGAAAACTAACAAAAAATAACGTATAAACATTTTTAAAAATACTTTGGTGTTTCGAAAGAGCTTCGAACGTTTTAGTATGGAATCTGGCATACCTACACAACACAGTCGCCATTTTGAAAAATACGAGTTTCGGCAGCCAGTCATGAAATTCATGTCATTCGACAGAGTAGGTAATTACAAACAAAAAGTGTTAAGTAATCAAAGCTCTAAGTGATTCCATTTATTTACATGTAAAAACATTGATATATCATTTTTCAAAACATTCCCTTTAACTATATTTTTTAAGACTTTCAGCTGAACACTAAAGAATCCGATCACGATTCTATTAGCAGTAAACGTAAAACCGAGTCACTATATGCTCTAGACGTTGCACCAATCATTACACCTTGAAGGAAGGTTTTCTCCGAAAGTACTTTCCGTTCATCGGATCACCGGACGGTAACTACTATAGTTAAGCTCATCGCACTCGAACAAAGTTGAAGGGATGTCGTCTACTCAATTTTGAAGTGTAAATGATATTCTAAATTCCTTTTTACGTGCTCTCATTTAATCACTATTAGTTTTAATGCTATTTCACAGAGTAGACGGCGTTAGACGGTCTAGAAAAGGTTTTTTAAAATGTCTTTTCGTCAAGGAGATTGCTTAAACTTTGCAAACGTGGTGATTTTTGAGGTTATGTTTTAAAAAAGTAACGTTTTGTTGTGCTAAAAGTCATCCAAAACAAATAGTCTGTTACTTTTGTCAACCGGTTCATTTCTCATTTTGCATGAATGCCCCAGCCGATGGTTGAGTGATTCTTTTAGTCCCCACCAGACGCGAAAAGTTGGGACAACGCGACTTTTAAGTAATTACAAAAACATATTCCCGTTTTCCCCACCGATATTTTCGGTAGGGAAAGCGGGAATCGTCAGTCGCATTCAATTATGTGAAATGCGTGGATCTGAAGTTCTGCCTTTTTGGCTCACGCTTCAAACCAGATTTATGGAACGTTCAGCACAAACCTTGCTTGCACTCCGTCATCACCCGGCGCGAGCGGGGTATTAACTTTGCTCAGCGCGTCGGGCAGATTTCCCCGGACAACAATACCAGCTCGTGCTCATCCCGGTCCCAGAGGCCAAGCCATTTGTCGACCGCGCTGATAAAAATCGCATTACGCGTAATTGCACAGTGAAGTAGCACTTCCAAACTGTTGTGCTATGATTCTGTTGGCGAGTGAGGTATCCAGAGCTCATTCTTTCCCTTACATTTTTGACAAATTTATATACTGTCACTACCGCGATGTTATTATTCGCTTTAAACCCTTTTTCGAGATTAAAACATGTTTTTTTTAAAATGTAAATAGAGCGAAATATACAAACAGTTAAGGGATAGTAACCCTTTAATACTGCCCCTACATTTTTATTCTCATCATAAATTAACAGACCTTTATAAAGACACGTTAAGACCTCGTGAATATTTAAAAAAAAATCCCGGGTTGCAAGTGTCTCGCCATCAACCCGCCTGCCAATTTGATACTGCACCTCAAATTCTCTTTTTCATAATCGTAATTCCAAAATTGAAAACCAATCTTTGCCTGTATCCATCAAATTGAATGAAGTGGCGCTTGAAAGGTGGTCTGCAGTTCAGTCTGATGCAGTTGAAGTCGCCGCAGAACTAGTAACTCTCAAGCCTGCGGTGCACCGACCATTGTTAATGCACTAGGTGTTTGTTTACTCGTCTGCATTAGGGCTGGAAAAAGGCGAATTTTTATTAATAACTAGAGGTAGTATACTCGTATTAAAGGTCTTAACTACACACAGCCATGTAGTATACAATTTTTTCCCGTAGATGTCGTAAGAAGCAACTAAGGGACATTATGTGGGGATGCGCAGCGACGTTCCCCTGTGTTTAATGTTCCCCATATTGTGCCCCATACCCCTTCACCTACCAGTGGGTTAGAATGGTGGGTTAGCGGGCCCAACTTTAATACTGTCCCTAAAATTCTGTTTTACATAATCGTAACTAAAATGAACGAGTAGTATACCTAAACTTCGCCTGCATTCCATCAAATTGAATGAAGTGGCGCTTGAAAGGTGGTCTGCAGTTCTGCAGTCTGATGCAGTTGAAGTCGCCGCAGAACTAGTAACTCTCAAGCACTGCGGTGCACCGGCCATTGTTAATGCATTAGGTGTTTGTTTACTCATCTACGATAGGGTTGGATAGAGAAGATTCTTTATTAATTACTAGAATTGGTTTAATAAAGGTCTTAATTACACACGGCCATGTAGTGTCGGTTCAAAGAGTACTACCCCATCTCTTTCCGTGGATTTCAAATTGAATGAAGTGGCGCTTGAAAGGTGGCCTGCAGTTCTGCAGTCTGATGCAGTTAAAAATTACAAGCAGTGCGGTGCAACGACTATTGTTAATGCGCTAGGTGTTTGTTTACTCGTCAGCAATAGGGCTGGATAGACGAACTAACTAAAAAAGTAAGTACCGGCCTAGAATAGTGCTTAAAGTCTTTCCTATTATAAGTTTATACAAACAGGGACCAGCAAACAAAGTGTTTTTTTTTGTGAGGCTGAACTCAATTCCCCGTTTTCGAAATTCAATGAACATAACATTACGATCATAAATACTCGTACATATTTCACATTAGGAACTTTCCAAATACATCTCTTCTTGCTGCCGCCGCGACTCCTTCCGTTTCTGGTTGCGATGTATGTAATGACATTAGTAAAAATGGTGTGGAAGACTCGATGACGTATGATAATGACCCGTTTAAGGTTGATAGCCGAAGTATTGTCATCATTTTCATCATCCTGGTCAGCATCATTCAGAGACTAGGGAAGAAGTCAAAATATGAAACGAGTAAATCTCTGTGTCATCCTTGCAAGCTGGAAGCCGCAATGCCTCACCTGACCGACACTGCTTTTCACTTCGTCTAGGGCTATTCAGTTTATTAATGCTAATATTTATTGTTCGTATACGAGATTTTGCAAAGTGGATTTTGTGGGCAGTATTATTTGAGATTCGGTTTATGTTTCAGCAAATTGGTTATTTTCGTTAGTAATACGTCAAAAAAATTTAAAGAATTATTATTATGTCTATGAAGTTTATTGAAATTATTCCTTAAGTGTTATATCTACATTATTGTGACGATGGACGGTATTGTTCGATTAAAGCTATTTGGAAGAGTTGTTTCAAGGAAATGTTACCTCAATGATACAAAAATAATAAGGGTTCCCGCGTAGGCATATTTGTTATGAATAAATAATGCAATCAATTTGGGAGGTATTCGCTAATGTTTACCTAAGTTATCTAATTACATCTTATTGCGTGCTTGTGTAGTGTATTATTGGTATGTATAATTGAGTACAATATGTAATATTTTACGGGTCAATTAATACTGATTAACCCCTTTAATATGTTGAGCGTTTTGCATAGTTAAACATAGATTTTTTGATATCGGATACGATCCGCCATCTTATTTACAGACTAGTGGCTGCACGCGACTCCGTCCGCGTAGATTTCGGTTTCCGCACACATATTGTTATATTATAGCTTAAAGCCTTCCTCGACATATTGACTATCCAACACAAAAATATTTTTAAATTCAAACCAGTACTTTCTGAGATTAGCGCGTGCAAACAAACAAACTCTTCAGTTTCATTCTGTTAGTATCTCAGCAGACACAAACTAGATTTCTCAACATAGCCTAGCTGCCGATTGCCATTAAACTGTCAAATGTTCCAGTGTCACCGCTGATTCCGCCCAATGCGAAGTATTTCGTGAAATGCCGCTCCCTGGCACATAGAAAACCTTTTAACTTGCCCCCACTTAGACAAATGTGCTCCGAGTGACGCTGAAAAGCAGGACACAAATAGAGAATTAGCAGTCGGGTTCCGGTTATCCAGTTTAAATTATATCGCATTGGAAAGTTAGCTATTGTAATGTTGATTTTCATCTTGAGAGGCAAATGGGCACCAGGGTCTTAGTTACCTCATGGTAAGTAATACTACATAGCTGCCCATTCACGTCTACAAATAGTCCTCCTTTAGTTTTATTTATCACTAGCCCGCGACTCCGTCCGCGTGGATTTCGATTTCCAATAGCCTTAAGCCTTCCTCGTAAAATGAACTATCAAACACAAAAATATTTTTTCAAATCGGTCCAGTACTTCCTGAGATAAGCTCGTTCAAACAAACAAACAAACATACATACGAACAAATAAACTCGTCAGCTTTATATATTAGAATATACTAGTTTTACCTGCGGCTTTGCCCGCGTTATCAAGTTAGCTGTTTTATCCAATAGGGAATTTAATCGGGATAAAAAGTATCTTATCAACTAAGTCACCCCATACCCTGCCTGTATCAATTTTAGCGTAATTGACGGAAAAATGTCCAAACAAACAAACTTTTACTTTAGAATGTTTAAGGATTGAATAAATAACTAAATTACGGACTCCACAAGGGTCATAATTATTGTGAAAGAAAGTTTAAAAAAATAATTGGACCAAAAGTAATCGCCAATTTTCGCACATTTTATGCCACATCTTGCATTGACTGCAAAAAAACCGCAATATATTCAGGAAAGAGCCGCTTTACACACATTTACATATTTAATCTATCATTATACGAAAATATAATTTTCCGTATGAATAAAGAATAGTCTTAACAGAACAGCGTTAAAAGACATTTATCATGCATACATTTTATCGGTATCCGTGCATCCGGTCATGTTTGAATTGATTTCAACTGACTTTAAAAATAAATGAATCTTTAATCGAATTTACGGTTTACGTTGTTTATTATTTATCTTGGTTACGATTAAAATTATTGCCGATTGCAAATGAACGATAATTTTACATGGCAGCCCGGAAAAAAATTATAAGCTTCTTTAAACATACCATACCATCGCATGTTTATTTTCCAGCAATTCAAACATCTATGATATTATTTCTGTCAAATAAGGATTGTTAAAAAAATCTTGTAAGAAATTCCCGTGAAAGTATATTAAAATGTTTTCCTTACAATTATTATGAAAACGTTACGTGTATCTTCCAAAATAATAATTAGATAACAACTAGGAATTTTACTCTTAATTTGAATGAATACGAGGCTTACTCGACCACCACCACGCTTCTCACATACCTAAGGCTTTTAATTTAGGGTGAACGCTCAAGTTAAATGGCTTGTCAAGACCGCTAACCACTGGAAACTAGAAATGTGTCCACACTCAATTGCCAATCGTTGCAACCAGCGGTAAATACAGTAAAGTATCAACCTACTATAACCCTGGGGGATAGTTTTAAGGGAGACCCCTTCTGAGCAGATATTGATATTATTGGCTTGCAAAAAATATCAAATAAGCTTGCCAAAAATATCCATCGGTCGTCTAATCGTTATTCCCCCCAAAGTTATTCGTTTTGAAATCAAGTTAGCCTTACATTCATAGTGGTGGCTTAGTTACCATATTTGTCAATTAGTTAGGTTAGTGTTATTTTTTTGAGTGATAGATAGGGAAACAAACAAACGAGAGGGTCACCTGATAGAAAGTGATTACCGCTGCCCAAGGATTTAAGACAAAGCATGGATTGAATACTTTGTCTATAGTTGTTATTTATATTCGTAGCAATAATTCATAATTTTTTTGTTGACGAGCCGTTTGGTGTAATGGTAGAGAAGTCGGCTATTACACCAAAGGTCGCGGGTTCGATCCCCGCACGGTACAAACATTTGTGTGCATGAACATGTCTGTTTGTATCGGTCTGGGTGTTTCTTTGTATAATATTTATGTATTTACAAAAAAAAGTATATAACTACCTAATTAATTTTTATCAGTTGTCTGGCATCCATCGCACAAGCTTATGCTTAGTTTGGGGTTAGATGGCGCTGTGTGAATATGTGAATAATGTCCAGAGATATTTATTTATGTCCAGAAATTATTTCAGGATTCTTTGTTACTAACCCTGCGCCACACTGAGGTCTTCTACACTGTGGCTCCTCTAGCTCTCTAGCTCTCACCAATTATCGCAAATGGGGATTTTATTTCGCGCCCTCACCCGTTAAATCCGACGAGTGGATCTCTAGGGCTTGTTTTGATCTAGGTCTAATAGGGACGGCCGAGGGTATGTAGGGTATGTTGAATGTGAGGAGGCAATGTGTGGTGAAGGATGAACATATCTGAGGACAGATATGAAGCAGGATGGCCGAGTGTAGGATGGTGGATGAATGCGACAGATAGCGTGCGAGCGAGAGAATGAATGAAATGACAGAATGGCACAATGGCGTCGGGCTAGGAATGGGAGAGTTGATTGTGTAGATCATATTGTGTAAATAAATAGTAAGAAGTGTTTCGTGCTTTTCTTTATCTATTCCCGGATCCTATAGAAATCTAGCTTTAATATGGTTTGATGATAGTATGAATGGAGCCATTAGCTGCCTGAAGTTTTGCTTTCAATGAGAGAATAGATTATGAGCGTGAAACAGGGTTTTTTTCGAGTTTTGTACTGAATGGTATAAATAGGACTCATATAACTACGAGTTAGGCTTTGCTGTCAGTCTGCCTGTTACCATGATATGACATGAACTATAATTGTAATTTAACCAATTTTCGTATTTCCGATTTTCGTATGTATCCGCTTACAATAAACCGTTACGAATTATACATTAAGCTTGATCTATAAAACTATTTTAATACCAATTTGAGAAATACATATATTGTGGACTTCTCTAAGTCAATTTCAGCTGAGATCATCCCGGTGACAGTTTGCCTTTAAAGGAAAATCGACACTATTCTAAAGTTATAAGTAATAAGAACTTATTGAGAATATTTAATATCTAAAAAGAAATACACCTGCCACAGAGATCACCTTACGGGAAATAGACTATAGTAACAACATCGCATTGTAGATGGCGCCACTTGAACTCTAACTCGCGATCGCAGTGCATTCATCTGAGAACACGGCTTGATGCTTGATCGGCTCCTCGCATTCCACGTTCAGGCAATTAGCGTACCAGCCAGAGCATGCGTCGAGTGCAATGCCTCACTTACGTTATAAGCACGCCTTGGTATCTACGATAAATACCTTTCTATAGTCCATTTAAGCTAAGATGATGGACAGTTTGCTTTCAAAGGAAAATGGACATTAGTCTAAAGTAATAATATGACCCTACGGAAAATCATAAAAAGACATCATGGATAATATTAGCTGAAATGGATTATAATGGGCAATGACCCGCTAACCCACCATTCTAACCCACTGGTGGGTGGGTGGGAACTACTAAAATTGGGAACTATTAAAAACCACCCACCAGTGGGTTACAATGGTGGGTTAGCGGGTCATTGCCCATTATAATGTGTATGACATTGCAATTTTATTTAAATTAGGTTAGGTTAACGCTAGGGCCGTATCAATATAATACCATCTTGCTACCAAGATAGCTATAGTAGCCTATCGTCAAGGTTCGGCGGGTAGGTGATGATGACATTTATTGGTATAAAATACTTTTTTTAAGCTTCGCTTGCCCGGATAGCAAGAGGTGCTGGGTTCACTTCCCGCCTGAGCTGAGCCACAAAAGATCAGATGCATTTTCTTTGTATTTTGAAAATAATGGTTTAAGTAATAATATAAATAATACGCAGTACGTAATATGGTTTAAAAAAAATATACAAAATCATTAAAAAAAAATCTTACAACGGTATTTGTAAGAGGAAATACACATATCAGTTTTATTTAAACGTCTTTATTTGCATTTGTATATAAATAAAAAAATAAGATCCAACTCACCATAACGTTGTAAAAGTGAAGTCTGTATTAAATCTTCTTCATTTGAGCATCTGTAACAAACAAATAAGAGCATTAGTTTTTATTATTCGGTGATGAAGTTTTTCTGCTGTAGTAAGGACTTCTCTCACCACAACAGAGTTATCGTTACTTAGTGAAAATAATAACAAAAATAATAAATTCCTATAAATTTTTAAAATTATAAACTTTGGGATATTCGTTTGCTTCTCTTGCAATCTGGGCAAGCAATCTGACCATTAAGCTACCGAGACCAGTAGTAGACCTGACGAATTTCTCCTTGTTATTTGCTCAACGCTCAATGCTGTGTTTTCTCTTACTTTTATTGTTAGTCATAAGCCAATTGCCCAGCCCCAAGCTAAGATCGAAGCTTGTACTATGGAAGCTATGGAATTGATAGACATACTTAAATGCTTTTATTAACATCCATTACTCGCGTACAAACATTTGCCCCAAACGGGATTCGAACCCGCGACCGCATTGTAGCCAGGGTCTCTTGCGACCCTTGGTTTTGTAGCCAGGTTTTCCGACCACCAGAACAACGGGCCCGTCAAAATAACGCTACATGTTTATTAACATCTAACCAAGTAGTTAAACTTATCATATCACTTTGTTCAGGCAACAAAATAGCCCACAAGGAAAGTCTATGCGTGAACCGTAACATAGTTACCCCTATCGGGACAGAAATAGAAGGACACGTCTATTAATAGCTGACCCATGAATTGCCGACCTCGGATGTTGGATAGAGGTCCGTGTCACGGACAAATACTGTCCCGGTAGACAGGGAAAGTGACCTTTAGTTCACTTGATTATCAGACCTATTGACATGGCGATAAAGCTGTTAGTAGTTTGAACATGCGAAGTAAGGAGCACCCTGAGGAAGAATTCAAGGTATAGAACAGGGTTGTTGCGAATATCAGCATCAGCATCAGCATCCGCTGATTATCAGCATCGTTTTTAATATCAGCATCAGCATCAGCATCCGCAACAAACGTTGCTGATTTTTAATGCTGATATTCAAGTCGTAACGTGTTCGTTGAAGGCGGAGTCGGCGGCAAGCCACATGGAGTTTTAACCAATCATAGATAGTTACCTATACAAAAAACTGTCACTTGTTCCCTCATTCGATTGTTATGACAACATAAATATTACGTTAGCTATTGATTGTGTGACGTGCGTGCGTACTGCGTAAAGTAATTAGAAATAAACCATATTCTAATTCAAAATGCCTCCTTCAATGAAAAGTGCAATATGGAAATATTTTACGTCAGTGAACAATGATACCGCACAGTGCAGTATTTGTAAAAAAGACTATTCTCGTAAAGGACGTACAAATACATCATTAAAAAAATCACTTAAAGTGTAAGCATCCAGAAGAGTATACTTGTTTTTTAAATTGTGAGATCGAAAACCATGAAGCTTCTACTAAATCCCTTAAAGAAGGTAGGTTGTCTGTCTGTCATGACTGTAATAGTTAGAGATATGCTGCCGCTGATTTTTTGTAGATAATGGTGTGTTCTAAAAAAATGTAGTATATCATTTTGTTCTATCATCAATAGTTTTCGCAGCGCACGCGATATAAGGTAGTTTTTTGATATTTTTTTCACACCTTGGATTACGTTATCGTAATTTTAGTAAGGATGCCTTTTTTTTTTGAAAATGAAATATAGCCTATGTCACTCAGGAATGATGTAGCTTTCCAACAGTGAAAGAATTTTTCAAATCTGCCAAGTAGTTTCGGAGCCTATTCAATTCATACAAACAAACAAACAAAAAATCAAACCTTTCCTCTTTATAATATTTGTATAGATAACTTGTGTTTTATTCAAAATAATATATCACATTTGCTAATATTTTATAGTAGGAAAAGTTTTATATAAGTAATTTATTCATATCAGCATCAGCATCAGCATCCGCTGATATTGACTTGAAAAAATCAGCATCAGCATCAGCATCCGCTGATATAGAAAAAACCTGCATCAGCAACAACCCTGGTATAGAATTATAAGACCTATTTATATGAGAATAAGGAATATTAGCTTGCCTTAAAGATCTTGCAATCTTCACGAAGACATTCATGAAGATGATACGATTTCTTACCTTGCTCGACTGTTTTTTCGAATAACGATTGATTCAAAGAATTTGTGTAATTTAGCTCTGAACATTTTTTTACTCACTCAGTTAATATATTATTTATTTTATATTGACGACTCATAAAATATATTTTTAAACAATTATTAATAATATTTGGTTTTTCATATTAACAATTGAGTGATTGCTAAGGGTAAGCAATTTTCGCCGTGGTCGGTCATCGGATGGATAATCGAAAATGTTCATCTCGAGCTTCTCCGCGCTTCGGAAGCACGTTAGCCGTTGTGTCAGCGCCTGAATCTCTCTACGTCCGTGTCAGATTTCTGTCATTTGATTGATTGATCATGGGAAACTGATGTCGCAAACGGGGCTTTGAAAACTTTAGGCGAACCCGTTTAATGAAAATTAGACTTAAGCCCCAAGCACTTACTATAGTTGTAAAGTTATACTATTATGATACAAATGTTGAAAGTGTGCTTTTGTTCTCAGGTGCAGTCAGATTTCCCCGGGCCTCCCCCGGCGTACGAGACCGTCGTGGAAATAGAAACAGAGAGGCCGCCACTACATAAGGATTCCCTTCCTCTACAGGTAAATTACCATTTAGTATTCTAGTTTCTGGTCATCATGTTTTCTAACCTTTGAAATTTTTTTGACGTGCTGTCCGATTTTGTTTATGTACAAAACTTTTTTTGCATTGATTCATTTTTTATTATCAAAATGAATGTGACGTTATTTACGACATTACAAAAAATTGTGACGATTGCTTTCGATTGAAACACGGGTTTTGTGATCACCAATCCGCAATTAGCAAGCGCGGTGATTACGCCAAAACCCATCTTTGTTAGAAAGAATGATTTCAAATGATGCGGAGGCATATGCTCTGCAGTGGTAAATTAATCGACTTTTTTTTTTAATAACTCGTTGTTGACGTTGGTTGGTTGGTATTACCCATAAGTGCGTCATTTTATACAACGAAAATTAGTTCCCTTCTATTTTCTTCTTTCAGGACCAGCCACCAGAAGTAGGGTCGTGTTCTCGGTGTCAGCCGAAGCAAGAGCGAAGCGACAGCGGCCTGCCCTCATACGAAGCAGCCGTGATGCTTCGCGACACCAAGTTATAATGAAGACTTATGCACTGTATTATGTAGGTCTTGGGTCCACTCCGGGCTAGTCTAGTCAAAGCAGTGTATGTACTAGGATAGTAGCAAGGGGTCAGTGTACACTATACACTACAGTACGATAAAGGGTAACTGGGTGAGTTACTAGTCAGTAGACATTATGCCTCCCCTCGTACGAAGCAGCAATTATGCTTTGAGACATCAAGTTATAATGAAGAAGTACCATCCTCTGTGTTATGTTGGTCTTGGATCCACTCCGGGCTAGCATAGAACAGCTGTATACTAGGTAATATGCAGCAGTTCGGCCGAGTCTAGTCAAGACACTGTTCACTACAGTACGGTAAAGGGTAACTGGGAAAATTACTAGTCAATGGACATTACGCCTGCCCTCGTACGCAGCAGCCGTGACGCTTCGCGACACCAAGTTATAATGAAGACTAATGCACTGTATTATGTAGGTCTTGGGGACAGTTCGGGCTAATCTAGTCAAAGCAGTGTATGTTCTAGGATAACTGTACACTAAAGTACGATAAAGGGTAACTGGGTAAATTACTAGTCAGTGGAAATTACGCCTGCCCTCGTACGAAGCAGCTGTGAAGCTTCGCGACACCAAGTTATAATGAAGAACGCATTGTATTATGTAGGTCTTGGGTCCACTCCGGGCTAGCATAGAATAGCTGTATACTTGTATAATTACTGATCAGTGTACACTGTACACTAAAGTACGATAAAGGGTAACTGGGTGAGTTACTAGTCAGTGGACATTATGCCTGCCCTCGTACGAAGCAGCAATTATGCTTTGAGACACCAAGTTATAATGAAGACGTACCCTCTGTATTATGTTGGTGTTGGGGCCATTTCACGCTACTATAGTATGTAGGTGGGCAGTGTACCCTTTACGGTAAAGGGTAAATTATTAGTCATTGGACAAATTGACATGAATCTTGCCTCCATATGAAGCAGCTCCGATGCTTCGCGATAGCAAGTTACAATAAATTACCCTCATCTGTCAAGTTCAAACTTAAAACAAATAATTCATAACATATTTTTTTTTTTTTTAACAACATCACATACATTGATCTGACCCCGTGTTAAGTAGCGTAAGCACTTGTGTTACAGACATCAGAATCAACAGTGGTATTACAAATATACTTAAATAGATACATATAACACCCAGACCAGGACAAACAGACATGTTCACGCACACAAATGTTTGCCCTGTGCGGGGATCGAACCCGCGACCTCTTGCGTAATAGGCAACATCTTGACCATTACACCAAGCGGGTCGTCGAATATTATCTTGTTTACAGAGAGAGAGATTTCTCAATAGTATATTATGACAAATTAATTAACTTACTTAGCCTGAATACGTCGCTTATTGTTTGTTTTACTTATGTCTTGGACAGACTATTCGACTTTCAATGACTGATAGTTTTACTCTTTTGTTACTTAATTGTAGGTAGTGGCTTCATGTTGAAGTATTGGCACTGGATTAATAAAAATAATAGCGCCTTATTGTGTTAGGAATATGAAAGGAGAGACGGGGATTTAAGTGATTGTAAGCTTATGGGCTAGCTAGAAAAGGGTCGATTTGTGGACGCCTTGTTCAGCAGTGGACGTGAAATGATAATGATGATGGAATGGAGACGCTGGTGTGAAGGACCAACGCTAAAAAATGAAAAAATCACAACAATATGTGCCTAGCCACCTATGTTGTTTCATAGTCAGGAAGAAGTAATTTATTGGGCTAAGACGTCGTCTGTCCGTACGACTTTTACTGTTAGTAATACAATACAAAGAATGTTTTGTAAATATTCAAATCTAAAACCACGATGATGCAATATTAATTACATCAGAAGTTACAAATAAAAACGTGTGTTTTGAAAATGGTTTTCATTTGGTGGATCGAAAATTTAAAATATATTTAATTAAAGTTTTGTATTTTCATTTTTAATAGTAAATGCAGCCAAATGTTTTGTTTAATTTCCATTTATAAATGTTGTGAACTAAATGGTTTTCTTCATACAGTTGTTAAGGTTCAAACTTTATTGGTGGAAAAGAGTCTGGTAAATGTAGATAATATTAGTTACGAGAACTTTAATCTAAGCCAATATTTTGTTTAAAACTTTAAGACAAAGCGCTGCCCGGTATTTATTCAAAACAACTAAAAATATTAATAAAGGTACAGTCAATAAATCCACAATGCTTGATTAAATATACAGTGAATGCTATGTTGCAAGTAATTGACTAGGACAGAGTTTGCGGGTTTAGCAAAACAAAAAGAGCTTAAATACATTAACTAAGTCAGCTTTTATTATAACTTCGTTGCATTACTTATAATAAAATATCTTCAAGTTCTTAAATTTTAATTACAAAATGCACTTCTTCCCACCATCACCAAGAAAAATTAAGCTTGTAGTAACACTTATAACATTTATGTAATGGTTTAAATATTTAAGTTAGTATTTTTCGCAGATGTATGAACATGTACAGTGTCGTATGAATACAATTCATAATATATATTTTCTATGCATTATTTATAATGGGTCGAGCACTTATTGTAAATAGAGTGCTTTTTTATTAGCACTTTCCGAGACAAAATCCTAGGTGGTCATGTAACGTAATATTAAGTACTCTTAAGTAATAGAAAAAGCGTATCCTATTTCACGTGATGAAATAATATTTCAGAAATGTATTCGCTATTATTTGAAATAAATTTTGTAAAAATGGAACACAGTGCGATATCAGTATTGCAATGATGGGAAAATAAACAGTACTTTTATTAAATTTTCTAGGTGCTTTCTTTTCATATACTTAGTGTATTTTATGATATTATTATTTATCCATTTGAGTTTTAGTAGTCAACGAAAAATGGAGTCATAATAATTACCAATCCGCATTTGGCAAGGGCAAGACCCATCTTGTTACGATAATAATAATGAAAGGTTTTACCCAGCAGTTTTGCATTCAAAGTAAATAATAAATAAATAAAAATAACAACATCACATAATGTTATGTTATGACATACATTTATCTGACTCCGTAAAATGTAACTATTTTACAGATATCAGAATCAACAGTGGTAGGTATTAGAAATATGTATACTTAAATATATACATATTTTACACCCAAACAGGACGAACAGACATGTTCATGCAAAAAATGTATATCCTGTGCGAATCGAACTTCTTGGTCTTATAGTCAATTTTTTGACCACCAAGCGGATATAGTCAAAGTCTAGGAATACATTGCTTTTTACTTTTTAATTAAGATGGCCTATTCCAATATCCAAAGTATTCAACTGAGCCTAACCTTTGTATCTTGCTCTCCCCAATGTTCCTCGCATCAAACGTGCACAACAACCATTCCAGCATCAGCCTGTGCCACAGATTATGTCATTACGCCAGGCTGATTGGCTTTTACCTAATTAGAGCTGTTTGCCGCGGTTGTGTTGAAGGTAAAATGTTTTATCTTCGTGTTACAGACGTCGATATTATGTCTTGAAACAACATAATATACTTAGTCACAAGTTTAGTAAAGATTCAAGATGGGTAAAGATAAATTGATTGGACTAACACATCAATTGCTTACCCAAACATTCGGCCCTTGCGGGATTCGAACCCGCAACCCTTCGTTTTGTAGCCAGGGTCTCTGACTACTCGATACTAAGCTTTTTACTGTTTATGTAAACGGCCTATTCCAATATCCAGAGTATTCAACTGAGCCTACCTTTCGTATCTTGCTCTAAATTGCTTGGACTAACACACCAATCGCTTACCCATACATTCGGCCCTTGCGGGATTCGAACCCGCGACTCTTCTTTTTGCAGCCAGTGTCTTTGACTAGACTAGAGGGTCGGACTAGATACTTAGCTTTTTACTTTTTATGTGAGATGGCCTATTCCAAAATCTAGAGTATTCCTTGCTCTCCCCAATGTTCTCGCGTCAAACGTGCACAACAACCATTCCAGCATCAGCCTGTGACACAGATTATGTCATTACGAAAGGCTGATTGGCTTTTACCTAATTAGAGCTCGCGTGCTCGACAGCTGTTTGCCGCGGTTGGGTTGAGGGTAAAATGTATTATCTTCGCGTAACAGACGGTGATATTATGTCTTGGAACAACATAATAAAATTCAAACTCAAACTCAAAATATTTTTTATTGAATAACGCTTCATAGAAGCACTAACGAATCGTCAACTATGTACAACGATGACTCTACTACCGATTCGGAAGGCAGTTACTGCTGAGAAAAATCGGCAAGAAACTCGCCAGTTGCTCTTTTAAATGCCATATTTTTTATCTTAATACATTAATAATGGTTTGGCATAACTTAGTCACAAACTTAGTAAAGATACAAGATAGGTACTATACAATACGCATCAACTCCGAAATACTGATTTGAAATCAGTGTTCCTCCAGTGTCATCCAAGCCAAATCAATACATTTTAAAAAAATCAGATAGTGGGTGTGTTAGAAACCTGTGGAAGTTCTGTTAGTGGTAGGATGAAGTTTCATTCCAGATCCATGCAGCTGTAATAAGTATACTTCCAAGGAAGTAATATACTAGAATGTCATTGCCATGCGCAAAATATCGTTAACAAATAATTGCAAGTCTTCTTCATCAATCGCCAGTACAATTACAGATTCCCACCGCAATCTCATTCGGCATTGATGACGTCATGATAGATGCTGATTAATCGCCTCCCAGATACACAACCAATAAATACATATACACAGCTAATACATATACGTATACTCAACCAATACATAAGATACACTTGGCATATCGCAAGCGTTATGCGAGTCACGTGCGATTTGCGAGGCAGGTGGATTTATGTGCGTATACCAATTACATCTTATCCTATAGGGTGTAGTAACGCGAAAATGTATTCGGCAGTTCTAAAAAATCTAAATAACTGCTTGCTTAATAAAGTAGGACCTAAGGAGGTCTGGCTAACTAAATAATATAGTAGGCGTTAAAAGTTTTTGTTTTGTCCGGCGACTTCGAAAGTGAACTTCCAGCTATTCAAATTGTAAGAGGGGCTAGAAATGTATTTAGAGTTTCATTATTTACTTACACACGTTGTCAAAGCTCATGGATTCATTTTTTTCAAGCATCTTGAACTTACCTTGGTATTTCATGACAAAATTCAAACCATCTTTACATCGTCAAAGGGTTTCATACTTAGATGTGGCTTGTTGAATATTATTAATACAGTTTTTACCTCCAGCCCGGACAAAGGCGACAAACTCGGGCCTTCCCACTTCAGACCCGGACGCTCTTATCCGGGAACAAAACCGGGCTGGAACTATCAAATTTCCATTTTGTTGAGGGAACACTGGTGGTGTTTTTGCAGGGACAGAAGGCTGGCAAAAAGTTAGGATTGGCCCGAGCAAAGATAACAAGATACTACCTACACTGTTCAAACGTCACAAAATATCATCAAGGGTCACACAAGAGGGATATTAACTAGTCTGTGATGGATCAAATCTAGATGAAATGTCATGATATTATTTTTTGCGGTAAAGGACCATTTTCGTATTTGATATCTAGTTTCAGTTTTATAATTGTCTGTTGTAACTTACAATAAAATTCTGTTTCGGAACAACAATTCGGATTGAAACAATTTAACTAATACTGTAATTACGGTGTATGTGCCACAATACAACTGTCTTTTCGTGTAATGAATTGACTTTGTTATTGTTTGTCATTGTAACTGCCTTGATCTACAGCAAACAAAAGGTTTATTTCCAAAACAAAACTCAACACAATAACATTTTTTTTATTGATTCCTATTAGATTTTTGATGTTGGTCATTTCTTAAAAGTTGCAAAAGTAATTAAGCACTTTTTTGACAGCTATTTGTGGTCGTTACCTAATTTTATTTAAATCTTAGTCACAATTTTTGGACAAAGCGTTACAAGCTGTTACTATATTAACTAACTAGCCAATATAGAAAATAAAAAATAACTACTTGCGTATAAATAATGCTTCTGCTTGTACTTGTGCTAAATACTGCACCTAAAATTGAACACCAAAAAGTTATACTTAATAATAATTCGATTATAAGAATGTATGTAATGTATGTATTATCTTTAGATAAGACATGTTCAGAATGATCTTATGATAGTATAAGATTAAAAATACATTGTATGTATGTAGGTATATGCATAAGTAGACAATGCGACAGATTAAGTAATTTGTAAATGATACTTTTAGATAATGTTATACAAAATAATGACTTATGCAAAAGATTACAAAAAACAAGTTGCACGTTATAGTCATATAGATAGATAGTTATAAAAAACTGAGCGCTATCGAATGGTTTAATATCGTATGCATATTACATAAACTACTTTTTAATTTGTTCTAAAATTTGTATGACATCAAACGCAATTCAATTATTTTACACTGATGCTTGTAATTAAATTATTATATGAAAATAAAAGTTTACAGAATTTATACTACTTTTTATTTTACTTCCTTCAATGGTTAAATTATTTATTATTTTGAAATTAATGGTTAAAATCTATACTAAAACAATGAAGCTGAATGGTTTATTTGTTTTTTTGAACTCGCTAATCTCAGGAATCAAACTAGTAGAGTTTGATTTGTTAACATATTTTTGTGTTGGATAGTTCATTTAACGAGGAAAAATTCAGGCTATTGTATAACACTATGTTCGCGGAAACAGAAATCCTTGCGGAGGGAGTCGCGGGCGGTCGCTTGTTGATACTTAATGTTGTTTTTCGTCAGCACAAATGCACCGAAGTATGTAAAAAAATAATTAACGAAAGTCCTGAAAAATATTAGATCAGTCAATATTATAAAATAAAAATTACATTAAAAAACCCGGATAAAACCGAAAAGTTCATTTAAAAAGTGCATCCTTGTTGATATAAGAGCAGTGGAGCAGAAGAAAGAGTCGCCATTGCAGCCCCGTGCAATATACTAATGCGCCTGAACCGAACTGTGCGGTCAACTCTATCAGTCAATGGATCCGCAGGTTTAGCGTTCCCTAGACTAGTTTTACAAACGGTTTTACATCATCAAGAGTACATTTTTTAAGATAGGTAGAGCTGTGTGGAACTTCTACTCGAATGAGCCGTTCGTTTAGGGAAGTACCTCCAACTTCTTCTTTCTGCTGGTCAGTAAGATCGCCGGTGGTCAGTTGGCGAGAGTCTGGAACCATAAAGGCAGGCAATGTACCTGCGACCTTCATCGATTTAGGTACCTACATATATGTTATTCTAGGGACAACCGCGACTTCTTACCCTTGCATTTAGGTTTCGGCACACATAGCGTTATATTAAAGCTTAAAACCTTGCACGACATATGTACTATCCATGACTTTTTTTTAAATCGCAAGTTTCCCCATTCAAACAAAGAAACTCTTCAGCTTAATTCTATTAGTAAGTATAGATTGTGATATTTGTCGGTGGCTACGTGTTCGAGTCTGCATGACACACACTACTGATACATCCATGGCGGCTGTGGGTGTGTTACTTTTGAGAGGTTTATGTAAGTTATGCAACACCTAAACCCTAAGGTATATTAGGAATTATTGCCATCTATCTAAAGTATACTCCAAAGGAACAGAGCGTGTAATAAACTACTAGCACTTGACTCTCGTCGATCAAAAATACAGTTCTATATAAGTACGAAGCCATTCCAAAATAAACTCTATCCCAACGTAATAGAGGTCCGGCAAGAAATAAAAACACGTGAAATGAGGTACGGTGATCGGTGCATTTCATTTTATTGATGTAAAGCATAGATTTAAACCGTTAGATATGCCCGTGCCATACTTCAACCCGCTCTAAAATTGGTACTAAAATTTAAGGCGACAGTCGCTTCTTATCGCAGTGACAGCGTGTTGAATCGTACGTCGTGTCGCAATAAAATAATGCTAAAGTTTTGTGGTGATAGGGCATAACGATGATCTGTAATGTAAACACGACAGGTTTATACGAATGGCTCGATACCGCCGAAGCGCGAACGTCGGTTGTGAATCAATATAAGTGCAGTCTGATTGAAAATAAGTGTTGTATGGAAATAGAAATGCAAATGAAACTGAAAATGATAAAGTACTTACAGAATAAGCCGTGTTTTTCTTATCCTTTATCTTTAACGTTTATTTGGTTATGAATGATAAAAAACAACGGCGAGGATTCAGGATTGAATGAAGGAAAACAACTTAATACTAAGTACATAGTAGAAGGTCAAGACAAAATTCAAACTTCACCTATTGTTCATTTAAGTAAATAAATAAACATATTATTACTGATTTTAAGTTCACCTATCATTTGACAAAGTTCTTTCGCATCCTAAGTTTCACAACTTATGGTATAGAAGTTTTCTTATTTTGGGAACCACGAGAATGTAGTTCGGTTTTTGAACGTAAACTAGATTAATAAAACGAATAAATGACGTTCTTGAAGGTGCATAATGCTATGAACATAATATTGGTACGAAAATTTGTTTTAAAATGAAAAAATATACTTTTAATGAATCATAACTTGTTCCCGAACATTTCGGTCGTCAGCGAATATATCCCGAATCAGTGACGTCATAACCGCGCGATATCGGTCAAAAGTGATTTATTTACGAGCATCTTACCGCATTAAGTTTCAAAACTAGGTCAGCTAGTGTCAGTAGTCTGATTATCGATATGCAAAAACGCCGATCAGTGGATATTTGATATTCAAGAGGGTTAAGTGGGAAGTTACTTCTGCCCCGCGACGAGACTATTAGTAGTCGCGAGTTTGTTGGACATATTTATTAAACGACTGTCAGAGATCAGGTTTCCACCATTTTATTGGAACACGTAAGGGCCAGCATTATGTTTGTTAAAATAATACTTTTTGGTAATAAGTTATATAGAAAAGTAAATTATTATGTGATAGACGACAAATCTATCTGATAAAAACCTGTCAGATAGCTATGTCGTTATTTTTATGTTAGAAAGAGGCAAACGAACAAGGGGTCATCTGATGTTAAGTGATCACCGCTGCCCATGGACATCAACAACCGCACAAGTGTCGCAGATGCGTTGCCTGCCTTTGAAACCCCGTACTCTACCCAACTGAGCTCTGGCGACCTTACTAGTCAGCAGAAACATACTCGTAGCAAAACAGTTACGGAATGCTACTTAAATATGGTCTTCTGTAAGGTGAAACTGTTCCCCAGACGAGCGGAACCACGCATTGAAGTGATTCCTCTCTTAAAATTATCTGATACCAGTCAAAATTGCGCCCAGCCACGATTGTATTGAAAAATTGCTAGTGCGGTTTCATGCGTAAAAACTTCCAGTATTTGTAAATCAAATCTTAAAGCGCGAATTCACCTGAGGCGGGAACACATTGTGTGTCGTTTCTTTCCCAACTTCCCGCTAGTTTTACTGGTACGAGTAAAACCAAGTTTCCTTTTGACGCATGTGGAGTGACGAACTTGTTTGTAAAGGAACTTTAATTCACGTGTAATGAGTTTTTGGGAACTTGCACCTTTAATTTAAATAAAAAACCAGTACCAATTCAAAACGTATTTGAATGTTTCGTCGTTTTAATTTCTAATTTATTTTTATATTTAATATATTTTTCTGTTCTTTAAAGTTTATAATCGATTTTTATGCTCGTTTTTCGCACAACTGAATTAGAAATTAAAGAGAAGTTTAGTGACGACGCGACGACGGCACAACCCAATCAAGTAATGTTCATAATTGGAAATCTATTGGTTTTGTGCGTGTTTACTTACACCTATATCTTGTGAACTCTATTTATTAAAATGTATTTTATTTAATTTGTATTAATAAGATTCATGCATGGAAACACATATAAGTGCCTTGTTAAGAACAGAAAAACGTTTCGTATTGACACTTATTTATTTTACTTAATATTCAACATTTGCCCTTGTGTGTAATAAAAAAAATGCATGGCAACACTAGTGCCTTGTTAAGAACAGGAAAACGTTTCATATTGACACGATGATGGGCCAGAAACTGTTTGAACCCCGCCTATGGACGTGGCTGCTAACTTATTTATTTTGTGCTGACTCAGCGAATACCGTAGCACGTTATTACACGGTTACACGTTTGTTGTAACCTACACGTGTACTGGGTCCGAAGTGTCCACTGTATTTTGTAAATGTATTAGCATGAGTCTTGAAACGTCAGTTATTTTAATTGGTTTCATTTGAATATGTTACGTTTTTTTGTTGAATATGTTAAGGGACAGATTAGAACCACACAACCCATATATGTATATAATATATGGGTTATAGTGTGGAATATTTTTAGAAACACGAGCAAATTTTTGGAAACCAAGGGACAGCAAAGCACCACAATTTTTTTATTTTTTTTAATGTTTCTCAGAGGATACATTTACTTGTCAAGTGACACACATCACTTGGTTCAATAGCTACACATCACTAGCTGAGAGGAAGCGTAAAGAACTAGGTTACGGGTCCTAGGTACGCTTCTCAAAGGCACTCGGGAAGTGAGGGACTTCGAGAGGGATCGAGCCCTGTGACTCAGGATTTGAATACAGAGTAAAATAATTGTCTCGTTCATCGGCATTGCTTCGTGTTGTGGCTGTATAGTACGAAAATCAGAAAAGCCGATACAAAATTGGCTTCTGTAAATAATATTTGATGTTACTTTTATTTTCGTAACCACCTATGTGCTTTAAGAGGGACCCAAAAAACGCTGAATAGGTTAAATGTTAAGCTAATATGAATCTTGGTATCCAAGTTTGCAAAGATACATATACATATTTTTTGTCGTACAAGCATCTTCAAAGTTTTATTTACCTACACAACAGGCGTCAAGGTCATTGACACAAAAACATAAGTACATACATATACTCGTACACTTTAACAAAACATTCAACAAACGGATGAGATAATCCAAGCACGTAATTATCAAGCGCCATACATTTGTTCGCAGCTTATCTGCGGGTGATTGATGAATTAATTGTAACCTAAATAAGTTTAATTACTCCGTAATACGATTATGAGGAGGCAGTTTAACACCTGTTCATTGTTTACAAAATTATGAGTCGCGTGTTTGTCGAATGTGGCCTTAAGCGCAAGGGGCAGTGGGTTTGAGTCCCGTACGAACAAAGTTGCTTTTCATGATACGCAACAACTTAGTTAGCACGTGTGTACAGTGGTACTCCAACATTACAACTGTACTCAATGTTCGATGTTCGTTTGTGAACGAACATCGAACATTCTGTTCTTCAAGAATGTTGTCCATACATAGAATCAAAATGTTCATGTTTGATGTTTTTGTTCACTATGTTCGTGTTCGTACGCGGCTTTACGGGTTAAACAATCAGATTGCTGTCTACCGAACTATGAGAGTGAGGGAATAGGGAGTTCACTATAATAAATCCTGTAAACCTTGCTGGTCGTAAGATTAGCCGCCATGGTCGAAAAACGGTTGGAGGGGTTACTACTGTTCTTACAGAATAGGTAGGGTCAACTCATCTAATTTGGTGATAAAATCGTAATTCGTAAATATTACTTCGTATAAAGCCATTAAATATTTATTAATTATAGGAACTAAATGTCTGTCTACTTATTGATATGATTAGATAACGAAATGATAATTATTATATGAATTACCACGTTTAAAAGACAATTCTTTGCCCTATGTCGACTTGGGCAATTCGGTGACAATCACTTTAATTCGGTGATACATACTCATCTTATTTGGCTATAACCAAATTATGTGAGTTTTAATATTTTTTGTTACCAACTGACCACTAATTATTAAGTAAGTGCCAACGACCCCGTTGGCCTGCCCCGGTACCGGAAAGTTTTGGCTAAAAAGTGCCAACGACCCCGGTGAAGCGGTCCCGAAGACTCACTAGGGTGGTAGGCACACATAGTGTCGCATCTGCCCCGCTGGATTTCTCCCAGGGCGGTTGGCACTTTATGCGCTGGTATAAGGGGCCGGCCGGCTTGTCAGGGTGGTTGGTCCACAAACTGTCGCATCTACCGCGCTGAGTTTTCTTCCGGGGCAGTTGGCACCATAAACGGTGCCAACGAACCCGGTGCATGGACCCCGGTGGCTTACCAGGTTGGTTAGCCTACATACTGTAGCATCTAAGCGGGTAGATTTTCTACAATGGCTGTTAGCACCATTAACGGTGCCAAAGATCCCGGTGTATGGGCCACGGCGCCTTACCAGGGTAGTTGGGCCACATATTGTTGCATCTGCCCCGGTGTTTTATCGACCGGAGCGATTCGCACTAAATGCGGTAGCGTTCCCTGGGAAGTTATCGGTCCTTTTTCACTGGGTTTGTTGGCACTGATTATGGTGCCAACCGCCCAGGTAGAAAATACACCGGGGCAGACGCGACAATAAGTGTGCCAACCACTTTGGTAAGCGGACGGGACCCTATCACCGGGGTCGTTGGCACTTTTGTTTCCCAACCGTTCCGGTACTTACCACAATCAATCGTCATTATAAGGTAATCATTATTTTAAATGGATTATTTTATTTATGTAGTTATAGAATAAAATCAGTTGCGATATGTTAATAAATCAATAATACATTAGTAGGTAGTAAAGGAAAGAACAATAAGTAGGCAAATCATTAAAAACCATCCATTTTTAAACTTACAAGCACATATTCAACCTATTAATTAAAAAAAAACAATTTCCCTTGTCTAATTCGGTGATAGTGTTTCGCGCTCAAAGATGAAAAACCATAACTTTTTGATCTGTCTAAATAAGGTTTTATTGGATAACTATTCGAGTTTTCGAAAAAAAAATTACAGACATACATTGATATACAAAAACCCAAGATGCACAGTCTCGAACAAAAGTAACACTCAATAGTGTCACCAAAACCAAAAGTCAAACTTTGACATAACATAATTTGGCAGATAGAACAAAACTAGGAGTGGAGACGAATATTTGTTTTATTATTATATACAAGCGGCCACCCGCGACTTCATTCACATATCCCAGGGGTGTATTAAATCGGAATAAAAAGTATCCTTTTAGCTAAATCAGCCCATACCAAAATCCGTTCAGTATGATATTTACGTTTGAATTCAGGACTTTACGAGTACATTTTTAAAACAAAATTACAATTATAACAATAGCAAAGGAAAACGGCAAAATGGGTACCACTCATAAAACTTAGCGTTCCCAGAACTGACTATATAGGATTTAAAGGTAATCATGAGACGAACATTTTTCAATTTGAAGTAGATTTTTAGAAGCTGGGAATAGCTGGAAATCCTTGATTGTATTATATTACAAAATCCCTGAAACAAAACGCCGGTCATTATTTACATGGAAAAACAGAACGCTTTTGACGTCGTCTAAAGAGCGACTCTTTAGTTTATGTTTGATAAAATGTGTCAAAATTGATCGGAAAGACATCGGTCAATTAATATTCATATATTCATAATCTTTATTGCATTCTTGTTCACAATATTCGCCGTTTTATGATTTGTAAAATGATTTGCCTTCAGTTGAGCACGCAGATACATACAATAAGAAATATGTTTTAAACAATATACGAGTATATTACAATAGACGTGTGTAGGTTGAGCACCTTTGCTCCTGCGCTGTCTGCTATTCTGCGATAAGGGACTCTTCGAGTGTGATTCGTGTGATTATTTGTGAGGACATTTTAATGTTTACCAGAATGTTTTAGTATTTAGTGTGGGAACTTGCTAATGCGGTGATTATTGAAATATGGGCGCCTATCACGCATACATCGTCATGTCCAATAAGACTCGGATGAAAATGTTCTCAATATTGTTCAGCGCTGGAATTATTCTATCTCACAAAGAAGAAAAGCATAATGTTATTTTGGACAAATATAATATAATTATAACATAATGGTGTTGGTCTTTAATTTCCTCGTTGTTATATTGTTTTGTAAAAGCAGTGACTATGTACGTTGATCTATCATAAAAATGCTTTATCACCAGTAAGGTGTTCTACCACCCTAAAGGTTTGTATTAGTTTGCGCAGTGTTATAAATAATTATAAGCAATAAAAATGGGGGGTCATCAATGATATTTAAAAAAATATAATTGGGGGTCATTCAGACACTTCAATTTGACAGGATTCAAAACTGTTTTTAACGCCATCTGGAGAAAGAATTTGACGATTGCATTTTTTGGGATAGAACTATTGACATTTTAGACCAATAGATGTCGGTGCTCTTATATTTAATATACTACACGGCAATAAGGTCAATTTTTGCTTACATTTCAAAGTGACAGTCAGATGGTCAAAGTGTTAGTAACATTTGGGGAAATGGCAATTCTGTGGATAATGTAAAAGTTGCATTGGAGGTTATGTTTGAAATCATCTTTTTATCCCCAGCTTTAAAAAATATGTTACCATAACATTTTTTGATAAGCATCATTAGAGGATTGATTTTCTAGTATTCACTTCTTGGAACGCTAAGTCTTTATGTGGTACTGGCAATACATGGGATTCTGCCGTTGTCCTTTAATAATATGTACCTACATACAAACATAAAAATGGCAAGTAGTCATTCAACAAAGTAAAACAAAATCTTATATAATTTAACTTAAAATTAAAACGTGTTTAATGAATCTTCACGTCTTTGTTGGCTGACGATTGATGTCCATTGCCAGCATGGTATAGGGCCACAAGAAATACTAAAAAGAAAAGAATAAGAAATACATTATGTAATTAAAGAACTCGTTTTCGTCACCTAAATTTATCGCATATCATAAATTAAAGAATGATGCACAAAAATCTAAAAGAACATATGATTAATAAACAAAGTTCCAACTGAAATCTAATGGAATGGATGGATGGAGATGAGAGGAAACAAAAATGAAAAAATGTTCCATAACAATTTATGGGATTCGCTTAAAAACGATATTATAATACAATAAATACAATTGATGTGTATAAATATACTTGTTATAATATCAAAACGATATGTGCAAAAACATATTTAAAAAATAAACATCACAAAAAAATATCGTCTCCTTTGAAATACGAACAGAGTCTTCTTATAATGCGACTAAAATAAAAAGGGTTTGTAATGCATCGTTCTGACAATGAAAGAACGGCCATTGGAATTTGCCGTATTAGACTGGAGCCGTTGACTGACGTTTTGAAACAAATTAAATTGAAATAATATATTACGTTGCTTATTAAGTTATAAAATCCTTTAAAACAAATCAATAAACATTTTAACTTACCGAAAATAAGAAATCCCGTCTTTTCTAACGTTTTGTCGTACTTTTTGTACAATTTTTCATTGCGCATTTCGGCATTGTCAACGACGTTGCTCTGACGCGGGTGACGCAAGACTATTTGAAAAAGGTGCCGGATTTAAAATTGGGCACTATTCTGATGTTGACGGTTTGGAGACGTTGATTGTGTATCTTGGGTTTTTGTATATCAATGCAGACATATAATTTATACATTCAGGATAACAGGTTCTGTAATTTTTATGGCAATCGAAGCGCATTTAGTAATTTTAAACGAATTTTTAAAACCTATTGACTTCGAGCGTGTCCACATAGCGCGAATTTTGCGGCTCGTGCGACAAAATTCCCGATTGTTATTGTCTCGCTCACTCAATTTGAATCGCAGATAGACACATGAAAAGAAGACTTATTGCTCTACAATAAGGTCGTATATAACAGTGAAGAACTTCATATGGTTTCTCGGTGTAAAGCTTTTAAACTCATATCACCAAATTAAGTATATCACCGAATAATGTGAGTTTACCCTACTTATATTATAACTTGTTGTACATAGTGTACAACATTAAGATAACAGAGAAATAAACTATTTTATTATTATTTATTATAGTGCATACGAGTGTAAATCTGTTTAAAACATTATAGTTGTAAATGTTGCAACACAGTTCTAAATGTACTGTTATCTTATCATTCAGAAGCGAAGCAATTTAACAGCAAATAAGCACATTTTCAACTAGTTATTGAATGAATTTACCAATAGCCAACTGCACATGAATAGTTTGTCATGTAAAGCACTGCCACAGTATAGAAAACGGAAAATACTGGAATTAAATATGAACTTAAATTATAAATGGGAATGTTAATTTGTTTAGATGTTTGTCCAATCGCGCTGAAACTACAACGGATGTTGATCAAATTTGATTTACAGGCAGGGTATGGACTGACTTAGGTAATCGGATACTTGTTATCCCGACTAAATGGTCACGGTTATATGATGACTTTTTACCGCGATTAAATGCTCCCATGGGATAAAACAGGATTCTTGATAACGCCGCAATAGCCACGGGTGATAGATAGGATTTAATAGGTACTTTGAAAATGAAATGGACATCCCATGGACTATTATAGCCTACACCTGAAACTGATATTGGTACATGGGGGTGCGCAAATTACTAAATACTGATATTTTTGTGTTGGATAGTCCGTTTGTTGGGGAAGGCTTGCTAGTCCAGTAATTTTAGCAATTTTGATCCACGATCTGCGGAATAATTCCTAGTGAGCTGAATTTTTGCATACACCTTTATTATGATATTGTAACGATGATGTGGAAAATCGACATTGATATCGTGCCGGCTAAAAAAGTTATAGGGGTCCAAACGTCACGAAAATCAGTTTTTCGCAAATATCTTGCGACCTATTGCTCAGAGGTCAATATTGGTTTCGTAAAAGTTGTTCGTCGTAAAATTGTCTACAAGAAAGGTCTCTTGCAATTTTCTGTAGAATCAACCGTTTTTGAAATAAAGACTAGAATGCACTCACATATGGTATTGTATACCGTACGCCGCATACCAAGGCATAAACCCTATTGTTTGTTTTTTTCCCTTTTTTGTTTGTGTGTTCTTTGTTACTATGATGTCCTACATATAGAAATATAAAGCACCTGTAATACTAGTACAGTCAGGAAAATAGGAATATCAACTATAAAAAACTAAGTGGCAATTTTTTTTGTCACTTTATAACTCAAAAACGGGCTCACCGATCCAAACCAATTTTTCACGGTTTGTACGAACTATTTAGTAAATGTTTTATGTGAAGTTTGAACAAACCTGACTACCTGACTGTGCTAGTATTACAAGTCCTTTAAATTTCTACATGTAGATCATTATACTAACAAAAAACACACAAACAAAAAAGGGGAAAAAACAAACAATAGGGTTTATGCCTTAGTATGCGCCGTACGGTATTCAATACCATATGTAGGTGCGTTCTAGTCTCTATTTCAAAAACGGTTAATTCTACAGAAAATTGCAAGAGACCTTTTTTGTAGACAATTTTATGACGAACAACTTTTACGAAACCACTATTGACCTCTGAGCAATAGGTCGCAAGATATTTGCGAAAAACTGATTTTCGTGACGTTTGGACCCCTATAACTTTTTTAGCCGGCACGATATCAATGTCGATTTTCCACATCATCGTTACAATATCATAATAAAGGTGTATGCAAAAATTCAGCTCACTAGGAATTATTCCGCAGATCGTGGATCAAAATTGCTAAAATTACTGGACTAGCAAGCCTTCCCCAACAAACGGACTATCCAACACAAAAATATCAGTATTTAGTAATTTGCGCACCCCCATGTACCAATATCAGTTTCAGGTGTAGGCTATAATAGTCCATGGGATGTCCATTTCATTTTCAAAGTACCTATTAAATCCTATCTATCACCCGTGGCTATTGCGGCGTTATCAAGAATCCTGTTTTATCCCATGGGAGCATTTAATCGCGGTAAAAAGTCATCATATAACCGTGACCATTTAGTCGGGATAACAAGTATCCGATTACCTAAGTCAGTCCATACCCTGCCTGTAAATCAAATTTGATCAACATCCGTTGTAGTTTCAGCGCGATTGGACAAACATCTAAACAAATTAACATTCCCATTTATAATTTAAGTTCATATTTAATTCCAGTATTTTCCGTTTTCTATACTGTGGCAGTGCTTTACATGACAAACTATTCATGTGCAGTTGGCTATTGGTAAATTCATTCAATAACTAGTTGAAAATGTGCTTATTTGCTGTTAAATTGCTTCGCTTCTGAATGATAAGATAACAGTACATTTAGAACTGTGTTGCAACATTTACAACTATAATGTTTTAAACAGATTTACACTCGTATGCACTATAATAAATAATAATAAAATAGTTTATTTCTCTGTTATCTTAATGTTGTACACTATGTACAACAAGTTATAATATAAGTAGGGTAAACTCACATTATTCGGTGATATACTTAATTTGGTGATATGAGTTTAAAAGCTTTACACCGAGAAACCATATGAAGTTCTTCACTGTTATATACGACCTTATTGTAGAGCAATAAGTCTTCTTTTCATGTGTCTATCTGCGATTCAAATTGAGTGAGCGAGACAATAACAATCGGGAATTTTGTCGCACGAGCCGCAAAATTCGCGCTATGTGGACACGCTCGAAGTCAATAGGTTTTAAAAATTCGTTTAAAATTACTAAATGCGCTTCGATTGCCATAAAAATTACAGAACCTGTTATCCTGAATGTATAAATTATATGTCTGCATTGATATACAAAAACCCAAGATACACAATCAACGTCTCCAAACCGTCAACATCAGAATAGTGCCCAATTTTAAATCCGGCACCTTTTTCAAATAGTCTTGCGTCACCCGCGTCAGAGCAACGTCGTTGACAATGCCGAAATGCGCAATGAAAAATTGTACAAAAAGTACGACAAAACGTTAGAAAAGACGGGATTTCTTATTTTCGGTAAGTTAAAATGTTTATTGATTTGTTTTAAAGGATTTTATAACTTAATAAGCAACGTAATATATTATTTCAATTTAATTTGTTTCAAAACGTCAGTCAACGGCTCCAGTCTAATACGGCAAATTCCAATGGCCGTTCTTTCATTGTCAGAACGATGCATTACAAACCCTTTTTATTTTAGTCGCATTATAAGAAGACTCTGTTCGTATTTCAAAGGAGACGATATTTTTTTGTGATGTTTATTTTTTAAATATGTTTTTGCACATATCGTTTTGATATTATAACAAGTATATTTATACACATCAATTGTATTTATTGTATTATAATATCGTTTTTAAGCGAATCCCATAAATTGTTATGGAACATTTTTTCATTTTTGTTTCCTCTCATCTCCATCCATCCATTCCATTAGATTTCAGTTGGAACTTTGTTTATTAATCATATGTTCTTTTAGATTTTTGTGCATCATTCTTTAATTTATGATATGCGATAAATTTAGGTGACGAAAACGAGTTCTTTAATTACATAATGTATTTCTTATTCTTTTCTTTTTAGTATTTCTTGTGGCCCTATACCATGCTGGCAATGGACATCAATCGTCAGCCAACAAAGACGTGAAGATTCATTAAACACGTTTTAATTTTAAGTTAAATTATATAAGATTTTGTTTTACTTTGTTGAATGACTACTTGCCATTTTTATGTTTGTATGTAGGTACATATTATTAAAGGACAACGGCAGAATCCCATGTATTGCCAGTACCACATAAAGACTTAGCGTTCCAAGAAGTGAATACCTGCGCCGCTATCCACCGCCGAAGACCCAGTCCAACCGAAATCTCCGTCAATGCCACTGAGGAAATATTAAAAGTTATTTCAAAATCTCTTACATTGACTGTCTCATAAAAGTTGATGATATATTTTGTGATTTGCCTACTGGTAAAAAATAATTTCTTTATGTCTTTTGTTTTACTCGACTGGGCCAAAACTAAACTAATAAATAAAAAGAACAAACACTTCTCAGTAAATAATTAAAGGTTGGTCAATTAAATGCACAGTTTAGAAACTATTAGAATATTCAAAATAAATGTAACAATTACAATAGAACTATTTTAAACAAACTGAAATTTAATAAGCAACCCATATGCAATATAGTTATTGACATGTCAAATTATGTATAAAATATGTTTCATCCATTAAGCATATTGATGAAGCCTGAAGGTCCTTGTATAGCGGGATCTTAGACTATAAATGTATCACAATTTAATTGATAAGCACAAATTCCAAACAAAACTCTCGTTTAAATACAAGTACGAACTTGTTTTGATGCATGCAATGTGATATTTTGACAGTGACTACCTGCTGCTTCATGACTTTCGTCACAGTTTGTTCAATCTCGTCGGTCGCTCGGACCTTCGGCGAAACATTCGGCTTCGGCCCAAAATCCAGCCGAAGCCGAAGGTTTCACCGAAGGTGGATTTTTTGGCCGAAGGTGGCCGAAGCCGAAGCCGAAGCCGAAGCTTCGGTCGGACACTACAAATTTCGAATCGAATCCAGGACCTCGAGGCGTTTAAATACAATATCCTACTACTATTATAAAGGCGAAAGTCTGTATGTATGGATGTATGGATGTTTGTTACTCTTTCACGTAAAAACTACTAAATGGATTTGAATGAAACTTTACCACAATATAGCTTATACATCAGAATAACACATAGGATATTGGAAATCGAAATCCACGCGGACGGAGTCGCGGGCGGCCGCTAGTACCTTATTTTCTTTCTGCGTTATTTTTTATTCCAGCATTAAGCATATACTTGGTCACTATAACCGGATGAAGTTTGCACGCTTACGAAGCGGCCGTATTCAACCGGAATTATCCGGATTAAGCAGTTTAAAGCGATTCCCTCGTTATTTTCAGGTACGCTGCAGGCTCGGGATAAATCAATTTGTCCATAATTGTCCATTATTGCGTTACTCTGAAGAAATGAATCAGCCCTTTTATATCTGACCTTTGATATTACAACTGAAACGTGGAGCCGTTGTCGGTTTGCAAAGGTCACAGCTGCGGAAGGTAATGGAATGAATATTCAAAAATAAGTTACATAATACGACACTCGGATAATGCCGTTGATATCGTTTCCAATGTAATATTTATCGTATTATCTTGGATTGATTTTACTTTGTGTGACTTTGGAGAAACAACAAAAAAAGAAAGCAAACAAAGGTTCTGCCAATTTATGTATTTCTTAAAAAGAACGAAGTTATACATAAGTCTATTAGATATGTGATTCTTCAATAGCGACATTAAAAACATGTTTACGCTTGCATGAGCAACGGTTTTAGATATTCAATTTTAAAAATTGTTTGCGTATCTACGTTTACATGACCTCGTTGAACAAGTGTTTGTCTGTAAAAAACACATTTGTGAATAATATGTACCTACCCATTGTTTTTTAAGAACGCAGCGGAATTAATTATTTTTATTTTCGTTTAATTTTACGTCAAGTTTAGTTTTTCTATAATTATCCATTAATATGCAAAAAACAAAAGTAACTCTGTTTAAAATCTGATTCTCTATGACCCAATACACCACGGACTTGTTGAAAATAAAACTCATAGAGAGTATTACTTACAATAATAACTCATGTGAACTGAATAGGTATCAAAAAATTTCAAAATATTCCAGGAAAATACATATTCCTCTTCTGTCTAATAACTAACAATATCAATTTGCAATATTCCACACAATATCACATGAAATAGTCTGGATTATCGGTAAACACTGGATCGCCTAACTTCGGGTCTCGGTGCAGGGCGCCGGATCAATTTATTGCACAGATTATGCAAGATTCCCGGTGAGTTAGGACTCTGTTTAGGGAAAGATAACAAAAGTTAACCTGTTTCTTTATCCATACAAATATTATAAGGAGGAAAGGTTTGATTTTTTGTTTGTTTGTATGAATTGAATAGGCTCAGAAACTACTTGGCACATTTGAAAAATTCTTTCACTGTTGGAAAGCTACATTCACCCAGAGTAACATAGGCTATATTTTATCCCGGTACGGGAAGTAGTTCCCCCGGGACGCGGGTGAAACCGCGTGACGGGCCGCTATTACTTATAAAATAATGTGAAATTGTGAAATAATATCTAAAATGACGTAAATTCAGACACCAACGAAGCTACAATAATGTGCATTGAATTAACGTAACCACATAATTAAAAGAGGTTAACTTTAAAACCCCTGGCCGTCTACTTATAATTATCTAGTTAGTGAACTCAACAATATTTTTGTTTTGCATTCATAACTGAATCTTTTTGAAACTAAATAAATCTTTCAAAGAGTTTGTGTGATGTGTGCATAGAAAATAATTTCCGATTTTTTTCGTATACAAATATCCAATGATTTATTCTAAAATATGATGTCGTCACAACCATTCTACATCCAGAGTGGTTGAAAGACCGGTAAGATGATCAGAAACGCTTTACTCGTGTTACTCATTACTAAAGGTCTTTATTATCCATGTTAATGAAGAGGTTTTGCAGACGCGGACCTCCATAATACCCATTAAAAACGCCATTAAAAAGTTTTTTTTTATTGTATGTTTTGTTATAGGTACATAATACTGTATTATGCCAGAGTCATTTCTCGGAATAAGACGTTTAACTTTATTGCTTCACACATTCGTCGAGCACAAAAAAACAAGAGGAATATCTTTTTCTTTACAATAAGTTGAAATAGTTTACTTTCACTAAAAGTAAAAACCGATTTCAGACGTGACAGTTGTTGAGATATTTTCACGATGTCTTTTTCACTTTCATATAATAATAATAGTCAAATTACAGGTATTTCATCCAACTAGGTACGTAGTTTTTCATGCGCTGTCGTTCGTTCGGACACGAATGACAAGAATAAAACGTTTTTTTTTATCTGTTTCAAATTATCCACTCGCATACTTTTATATAGAGCAATGCTTGAATGTAGAGGTAAGGCTTGAGTCGATTTGGTTGCTCGCGAGTGTATTTTGTGTTGTTAATGTCAATCTGTTAAAGAAAGTCCCGTAACAATCCAATAGCGGTTACATTACATACAGCAAATTGTTAAAAAAACATTATAACTGTTTATTTGTTAGTATAATTGCCGAGGAAAATAATACATATCATGTTTCTGGTCATTAACTTCTAACCTATGTTTGTACTTCCGTTACATACCAACAAACGCCAGTCTGGCATATTGTAAAACGCTAACAATAGATGTAATCAGCCCATATCTATATAATAGGAACTATTGTCACAGCACGCTATTTTGTGAGAAAAAGTATTGTCTATGCGCATGGCTTAAGTCTTGCATAAGCTTATTTCCTTCCATTGTCTTGTATTTTGTCCGAAATTTCGGATCTATTGTACCGGGGAGCATTGGTATAGAAAATTGCCAATGAACGTCTACAATAGTGATGTCGATTGGTAAGTGAATAACGGGACACCAGGTTTTTGAGCGCTTATGAACACAATAAGTTTGCGCATGGCACTGATTCAATCGCGTGAAAAAGAACCTCAGGTGTCACAGTAGATCGGACTGATTTTTTTTTTAGAAAATACAATAGGTACAGTTGCATAATCATCCAGTTTCCCAATAGGGCAGCACTAGTGCAGCCCAGAGTCGGACTTCGTCTGTACCTAATGGCCGTATCCGCCCGGGTTGTGTCCCGGAGCCTACAATGTAGGTACGAGCTAGTCTTGCTTATTGGTGATCAGACGGTATTTATTTACTCCAAATTATAATAGGGACAACCGCATTATTGGGCAGCGCTAGTGCAGCCCAGCGACAGACTTTCGTCTATAATGGTCGTGTCCGCCTGAGGTGTGCCCCGGGGCCCTGAATGAACGACTTTATTTTAAGTTTTCGATATCGGAAGGTTATTAATTTATTAGAAATTAAAACAGGGACACCCGCATTGTTGGGCAGCACTAGTGCAGTCCAGCGTCGGACTTCGTCTGTAATGGCCGTGTCCGCCCGAGGTGTGCCCCGGGGCCTCCGACGTGCGAGCAAGTCTTGCATATTAGTGATCGGACGGTATTTATTTACTCCAAATTCAAATAGGGACAGCTGTATCATTGGGCAATGGTATTTACTCCAAATTAATACAGGGACACTCGCTATATTGGGCACCACTAGTGCAGTCCAGCGTCGGACTTTCGTCTGTAATCGCCGTGTCCGCCCGAGGTGTGCCCCGGAGTCCCCAATTTACCAGGTAGTCTTGTGTATAGGTGTTCGGAAGGTATTTATTCCCTCAAATTAAAATAAGGACACCTGTATTGTATCATTGGACAATGGTATTTACTCCAAATTAAAACAGGGACACCCGCATTATTGGGCACCACTAGTGCAGTCCAGCGTCGGACTTTCGTTTGTAATGGCCGTGTCCGCCCGAGGTGGACCCGGAGCCCCAATTTACCAGCTAGTCTTGCGTATTTATTTATTTACTCTTAATTCAAAGAGGAACAGCTGTATCATTGGGCATGGTATTTACTCCAAATTAAAGTAGGGACAGTTGTATTGGGCAGCACTAGTGCAGTCCAGCGTCGGACTTTCGTCTGTAATGGCCGTGTCCGCCGTAGGTGTGCCCCGGGGCCTCCGACGTGCGAGCAAGTCTTGCGTATTGAACGGATGGTTAGCCATTTTAAAGGAGTTGAAGACAGGGAAAGACTCTTTAATGGTTAGCGTTTAGTATTGAACTGTAAGTTCATTAGTAGGTAATTATTGTGAAAATTAAAAAAAAAATTAACAGGTGGCGTTAGTTTAGGTTATGAAAAAAATGTTGGGTCTCGGTAGCGCAATGGGTAGTATACTCGCCCAATTTGCAAGGCATCCGCCTGATACCAGAGACAAGATAGTTGTTTTCTTGCTCATTTAAATGATTTTTTTTTTTAATTAATCAAATTATTTTACACAAATTACTTAAATTGTTTAAGTAAGTAAGTAAGTAAGTAATTTATTGTGTATGAAATAAGGTGATTTACAAAAGTAGGTGTTAGGGAATATTAAGTTACTTACTTACTTAAATTGTTTACTTTAAAAACCACAAATTAAATTGTGACAAATTATATGCCTCAATTTGATATTATTATACATATTAGGTATGCGCATAATATAATGTAATTGACTGCACAATTACCTGGATGTTTTTATAAAGTTTGAATTCCACTATTTACAGTTTAGTTTACGATCGTTTTTACAACCACAGAAACTATTTCAATGGTATTAAAGTTTTATTTATTTTCGTTTTGTAGCTAGTTATGGCAATTGCAAGATTTATGCATATGGCAGTTATGGCACTTTACGAAGGCATTTTAAATTGTAAATTTTCAGGCCAAAGGTTTTGAACAAAGCAAAGTCGAACAAAAATGTTTTCTCTACATGCCTTACACTGAAATAAAATTATTTGAGTCGTTAACGTAATATGTATTTAGCACGCCTATCATACGTGCCAAAATACATACACCATCGGGTCTAGTGGTTTAAGTACCGAGCTGTGGCCTCGAGGTCCTTGGTTCGATTCCCGGGTTGGGCAAATTTGTGTCGGTTTTTCCAAAAACAGCCCGGGTTTGTTATTATGTACTATACTATTTAATTTTAGGTATAATAAAAAAAAATACTTCAAATAATTATAATTCGATGCATCAATATCAAAAGCTGGTTTGAGCAGATGCAGACGGTCTGTTAGGAAATAAACCAATTTTCTAAGTTGCCGCAACTTCCGAGACGAGGAACTCGCCATACGAAGATGAAGTTGCGAAAGTTTATTTTGTAAGAAGTAGACTTTGCCAGCGGTTTTGTTGGTTTGTATACTTCAATATTTACAAATCGGATGTGTGTGGTGTTGATACCGTAGGAATCGAAAATATCTGATCAAGTAAATAGTATACCATAATGTTGGTGTTTTGAAACAACTTTATCATAAACCGACCTGTTGTCCGGCCCAGGCCGAAAAAAATGTTAGAACATAGGTGGATTTGTTTGATATGCCCATTTTAGTTTGCGGAAATCGAGGACTAAAGTCCGTATTTGGGTTTGTTTGATGGGATGGGCTTCGTCAAGATGGATGTACGAAAGCATACATTATGATTTTTTTAGTTTAAAGCTATGAGCGTACCATTTGCATTCGAGATATTCACATTAATTGGGCCAAAACTCATTGAGTTACTGATTCGGGCAAAACTACAAAATGTGGCAAAAGTCAAATTTTAGTTACCCCGGAGCCACCGAATGGAGGCGTATAAAAATATATTATCTAAACAGGTACCTAATAATTTACGCGTTACATCCGTCATTTGTCAGGTACTCTGAAAATGCCAACGTAACCCTCATGAGCTGGCGGGCTCGGTAGTAAATAAACCGTGCAACGCAAATGGCTGAGAGGCCACCCATCCGCCGCCACTCCAGACCATTCGTAAATCGAGCAGAACGCTCGAGAGCCATAGCGGTGAATTTTTTAAAAAGTTCTGAATAATACGAAAATGTTTAAGTGCCATTCAATTCCGCCATGCGGCGTAGTTCGTCTTTTTGTATTATTTTTTTTATATAATAGAAGGAACGTGGTATTGTGTACTTGGACCTATTTTTATTAGAGGGGTCAAGAGGTAACGAATGAACAGATCTGTGTACTATGACAACAAATTGAACAGACATCTTGTGGGACTAATTGTCCTAAAACTAAAAATTAAAAAATAATTCCTAATATCTATTACCTAATACTATAATTTTCCTAAACTATGTCAAAGTAATCTTAAACAAACTAACTGAAGTCGGTGCTTTTTCTCTTCTGCTTTTTTGGGCAGGCACCGACTTCAGTTAGTTTGTTTAAGATTACTTTGACATAGTTTAGGAAAATTATAGTATTAGGTAATAGATATTAGGAATTATTTTTTAATTTTTAGTTTATTTTTGTGTCCACGATTTTTTTGAAGTCGGTTTAATTTTTTTTAAAAAAAGTCAGTTTATTTCATGATTTTTAGTTGTGTTAAAGCGTCGTGAACTTAATTATTAATAGGAACTTAGTTGTTGTTAAAAGTAAATGAGAGTGTCGATAAATTACTTGTTCTCGCGAGAAGGCCCAGCGAGACTTCTCGGCGAGATTTCTCGCCATGGGTCTGGATGTAATATACACAAGTATCACGTTAGCCCACATACATTCGACCGACCAATTGCAGTTCTGCCTTTTAACTCCTAACCATTAAGGAGTACTGTAGCTTCATCATCAGCACAGTAGCATCAGATGTTGATTCAAGCATACCTCACAAGCAACATTTAAGCCCTACATACTACTAAATAGTTTCCATCGACCAATTGCAGTTCTGCCTTCCAACTCCTAACCGCTAAGGAGTACTGTAGCATCATCATCAGGACAGTAGCATCAAATGTTGACACCCTGAAGCATATACCTGAGTAAAACATGATTACGTAACAAAAACACCATACGAGCATACATTTTTCGGTGGTTGCCCTCGATTTCTCCTGGATTCCATGATCAGATCCTGGACTGGTGAAAATGGGACCACCTCAGAACTGAACTCTATCCAACAAAAAAAAATTTTTGAAATCCGTCCATATTTGACGAAATTATCGATGAACATACATAAAAAAAAAAAATATTATACATACAGACGAATTGAGAACCTCCTCCTTTTTTGAAGTCGGTTAAAAATGAAAACTTATAAACAAACATAAAAAATAACTTAAAACTAACTACGAAAAAAAAACTGGCCTAGTAAAGTACAACATTTATCTTCCCTATACATTTTATTAGGATATCAGGAATTCAGGATATCTCGGAGAAAAGAGTTGTCAAAATGTAAACTTGGGAGAAATAACATTCACAATCTCTAAATATTAAGATCCGATTGGCCCATAGATATTAAATATGTACCAAGATTGACCACTGTCCCATGTTGTGTTGCAAGTAGAGGTTTCAATCCCGGTCGATTTTTCTGATCCCGGGATTTCGGGATTTGCAAATGTTAATCCCGGGATCCCGGGATAATCCCGGGATTGTAATGGCGCTGTAAAGGTCTTACAAAATATATAGGTATTAGTTAATTAGCATATTTTTTTCAAAATTATATTTCATTCTGATAAAACAGACAAACCTAGGCACTTTTGAAAATAAAAAATCAAATTGTTGCATAAAACAGTAATCCCAGGCAGGTTCCTGCGGTTACCTGCTTGAGACAAAATATTTTTTCAGCTTATTTGAGTAAAGATAACAATACAAAGCAGGTAACTGCTACAAAATTATGAGGGAAATTCAAATATTTATTTTTTATTTTTACACGTTAAAAATTAACTTTTAAAGACTTGTTTAGATAATAATAAACTTTAAAAATTGTATTCATGCTGAAGGGACATATGGCTATAGGTATTGTTATCCTTACTTTCTTACTAATATTTAAAATCGGAGAGTGTTTTTGTTTGTTTGTTTGTTCCGCTTTCACGCCATAACTTCTGAACCGGATTGCTTTGAAATTTTGCAGACGGAAAGTTATAAGTCTGGATTAAATAATAGGGTACTTTTGTATCCCAGAAAAAAATATAATCCCGAGGGAAAACCAAAATATTGTTTGCAATATAACCGAATTCCACGTAGGCAAAGCCGCGGACGGAAAGCTAGTATTAAATAAAATCTCCCCGGCGCTTTATAAAATACTTAAGCTTTATATATTATAGATACTTATTTTAGCCACGAAAATCTAAGGAATGAATAACAAAGTATCCAACGTCTCATCTGAAATCATTGTTCTCAATTTGATGTACAAATAGGAAGTCCTATTTGAACGGACTGTCCACTGGGTGTCCGCTTGCGCCCACTGTTGCTTAAAAACACCACACAAGTGTCAAGCAGCAAGTAGTGTACATGTTACGGGCAACGTGATTAATCGGGAATTATGAATAAGGGCCGGCCTTTATTAATAATTCCCAAGAGCGTCGGGCAAAGTGATTAATTTATCACTTTGACCGGCCCTTATTAATAATTCCCGACGCCTCGTGGTCCATGTAATAAATCAGTGTTTGAGATGGCTTGTATTTATCACTTGGACCGGGCATTATGATAAGAAATGTTTAAGGGTCACAAAAAAAAAATAACCCTAACCTATTTTAGACCACCTAAGAAGCGGAAGACTAATTTGATGGATATAGGTTAGGGTTATTTTTTTTTATGACCTTTTAAAATTCCCCTAGTCACGAACATAACACACGTTAACGACTTTTCATCTTAAGTAATATTTTTATCAAAATAAAAGTAGGACGTGATTTATATATTTTTTATTACTGTTTATATTTCATACAAATGTCATGTTCAGCTGTAATCGGGGTGCAAATTTAATATTGTATTACTCATAGATTTTAGTATCATGTCATAATTTGTACTTTGTAGCTGTACCTTAATAAATAAATAAATAAATAAATAAATATCAATAATTGCTTTTTAAGTGTTTATTTTTAAATTGCTATGTTCAATTGATGTTTCTTTTAACTTTTCATGAAAATATAGTAAGTTTAATTAGATTTAGTTGGCAAAAACACTTCAAAATAACCTTTTTTATCACTTTGCCCAATATGGGTTGGGAATTTATCATAATGGCCGGGAAAAGTGATTAATTACGCTATTTTTATCACATTGCCCAATTGAGTAGGGAATTATTAATACGGCCCGGGAATTATTAATACGGCCCGGGTTTATCACATGGCCCGTAACATACACACACTACATAATGAATATCGCATTTAGTCCGTTTAATAATACAAGTGTTATTATGCAATGCGAAGGTCTAAAATCTTAAACTCTTTGAAAAAATGCAACGTTACGTCAAACAATTTCACCTAGTGAATTGAGATTTAAGTATCTTCTATCGCATTAGGCTTATACTATAATATATAAGTTAATTTGATCTTCTTCTTCTCAAACTGACGGCAGTCGATTTTGTGTATGGGCTAGACTAAGCCTGAATAATATTTTAAGAGTACTCTGTCCAAATTACCAGAATGATGAGGATGGAAAAAGAGAGTTAATTGAAATTGTATCAATCCCGAAAATCCCAGGATTCATTTATTTGAATACCCATAATTTCGGGATCGAAATATGACCGGGATCCCGGGATCCCGAAATTCGGGATCCCGGGATTGAAACCTCTAGTTGCAAGTTATCAAAACTTTTTCTTCCCGCCAACCAGACGATCTGTCAAACCGAACGCTAATGCAGTTTCAAAACAGGAAACGGAACTACGTCATCGAGTTCTGCACTTGGCCGTCTGTTAATTAGCCATTAAAAGTTCAAGCGTTCAGTGAATTAACTTACTCGTAGATGTAGCAAATATAGCGTTTGCAATCGACAAAGTCAGAGATCACTTGGTATAAAATTAAAAGACTTATTACGACGGGCCCGTTGGTCTAGTGGTCAGAGACCCTGGCTACAAAACCGAGGGTCGCGGGTTCAAATTCCGCTAGGGGCAAATGTTTGTGTGATGAACATCGGCATTTGTGCTCGAGTGTCAAACGAGTGTCAATCATGGATGTTTACAAAAAGTATTTAATATGTCTATCCGTTCCATATCATCCATATAACAAGCTTCGAGCTTAGTTTGGTGCTAGGCAATTGGTGTGTTTGTTAAATTAATTTATTTTAATTAATATAATTTATTTATTTGTCAATAGAGTTTGGACGTCAACTTGTTTTGTCCCCAACTATGTATAACGAGAAGATGTTAAAAAATTATGACCATATTGAGGATTGTTAAAAATCATAAATTAGGTACTTGACATGAGATGCAAAGTACCGCAATACTTGACTATCATCAGTAAAAAGGCATGTTTGCCTGCTAGCTGAAGAATATTAAATGAATTATTGTAAGTACGTACCTAAGGTAGGAATGCTGGTTTCATGACTAAGTCGATTCAATTTTAGACATGACTATGGTCTATTTGGTATGTAGTTACCGTATACGAAATATGAAGGACAATTGTCACCATCAGCCTTGCATTCGACATTGATTGTTTGTATTAATTATAATATTACGAGGTGTCCTAATTTACACACTGATATTGGTAGTTACACTATATAAGATTCTATCAATTTATGTATATTATGTTGTCCAATTTTAAATACCTATTTATCCATGCAAGTCCTAAAGTAGATTGTTCTGAACGTGAAGTTTGTAATCACCCTAAGTCGAATTTGAATACTTAAGGACGTAGAGACTCAACTCTTGAGTATTTTAATGTGCGCTTGTGCTAAAGGAATATGCATATTCGTATTAGCATACATTGTAAAAGGTTATTAATAAGGCCGCTTTTAGAGGAGATGCCGTATAGTTCAAGGGTCATTGATGTCATTTATCCATGGGATGGCGAATGCATTCCTAGCGTCATAATGTCAAATCTAATTCTGTGTCCCGAATATTTGGCTTTCAAACAGATCATTGGCCCATGGGTGTTTTCACGGGTAACTATGCAGAAATATCCTGTTAAGTTCTGGATGGCTGAGTTCATGAACCCCATACCTATCGAAAAATATATAGGTAATTAGATATTAAATTAAACATGTTAACATTCAATTTTTATGTCTGCAGTTTAGTGCTTAGAAATCCGGTTCTAGCAAAGACGACTTTCTATCTTCTCGTAATGGATTGCCTAAATCTATTTGCATTAAAAATAACAGTCTAGACTGATATTAACATTTATAAGACAAACAACCATTATTATGCACTATGAAACATGCCTGCTGAGAAGAAGTGCCGGAAGAAACTGAACAATGCCATTACCATCCATTATATTGGTAAGCAGTGTCTGATAAAAATATCAAGTAATTTCTTGATTCGAAAGAATATAGATATTCAAATCCACAAGTATACGATGTACATCTATATTGATTGACACTCGTTGGCGTTAATTAATATCCCGTTTTTATTACCGCTGCAATATCCGTTCATTGGGATGGCAAATACGCCCCATCAAATATAATAAAATGAGCTTTGAAGTACTTACAGCAATAAAAGTCGTGGATATTGCATGTACTAATAATTGCAACGTTTTATTGCTACATTCAGTACCTACAAATAAACAAAGACATTTTGTTTCATGACGCTACTTTTTTTGAGACACTTTTAGAAAACCGCGTAAAGTGGAGTTTAAAAAGCAAGAAAGCGATCCCTGGGTTCCGAGGCAACGGCCGATGGAGCCGTAAGACAAGGATGTTGATGATAATGATTATTAAATGAGACCTACCTATGTAATGTGTGAAAATATACCGGTCAATATATGGTTGATCGATGGTTAGTACACTCGGTGACAACAGCTAATTCATGGTAATTTTGTGTTTTTCCATAAGTACTTCACAATGCAAGTTACGAATTAGAATGATCTGTTTTCGTCGATGGAAATTGGTGTTTTATTCAGATTTCAATGTAGATATGTACCATTAGATATTAATGTTTTCACAATGTGATTATAATATTGTAGTATTTTATCTATAGTAGTAGTTGTTTGCTACATAATTTAATCTCGTAATTGACAAAATTATGACGCCTTTTCTCTTGTTAGGTTAAATAAGAATAAGTAAATAATTACACGCAAACATCTACCCAAATCCTGTTTACTTTTTTATTTCTTCGCCCTCGTGTTATAAACATCAGAATGTTAAAAGCCTTTGTCGTACACTTTATTTTGTTGTATGACACTCATTCAATTAACTAGATTTTCTAACGACCACACAAGGGAATCCTAGCTTCAAGGTGGGACAAAAAAGCACCGTCTAATTACATTAAGCAACTAAATCATATTTATAAACAAATTAGTAAGTTCGCAGGAGTCGAGAAGAAGGCTAATTTCCGTAATGAGGATATAGTGTGACGCTAGCACCTGCACAGAGCTGGCTTTCCTTAGTAATATATTTTATACTAATGCTTAACAGCACGCGGTAAATAATGTTTTTGAAAATAACGTGTTCAAGCACTAGTGCGAGAAGCAATACTCTTCCTACGGTTAACGAAGTCGGCCTGCGATTGCTAAGTAAAGCAACTTTAAACATAAGTGCCCGATTTTTTTATTTGGAGCTCGGAGGAGCCCGTTTTAACAAACAAAAAACCTCTTAAGCTTTATTATAGATTGAGTATATAGATTTATTGCTGAATTTATTACAATATTCCACTCCCTAAATCATCAATTTATTTATAATCGCAGTAGGTATCAATAATGTTTTGTGATAATCTTTCTTTATTAACGGATATTATGCCGATTGACCGATTGTACAATTAAGTCTGTGGGTGAGTCGTTGACATTGATCGATGTAGCTCACCCGATTGAAGCAAAAACAATAATGATATTTTAACGTAATCAGCCTCCATTATAGGGAGGATTTCTTCTGTAATTCGTCCTGACCTTTTGAACGAAAGGTTTAAATAATTCCAGAACTATCGATTTTATTGTTTATTGTCGCTATTTATTTAATGGTAAATTGAAAAAAAAACACCTCGATGGTCAAGTGGTTTAAGTCCCGGCCGTGGTCTCGAGGACCTTGGTTCGATTCTCAGGACTAAATTGGTGTCGGTTTTTCCGAACACATCCCGGTCTGTGATCACTAACCCGCATTTAGGAAGCATGGAGAAATCTCTATGCTTCCATTCCATTAAGCCATGTATTGTGATAGATATTTGTAACGAAAGGATGATTTTGAATGATGGAGGCATTTGCCCTGCAGTGGACAGTAATAGGCAGACACATTGCCTTTTACTTACCTACTTTGTAATATTTATATCTTAGAGTATTGGTAAACCAAACAGCATTGTCAAATGATGACGAAGTATGACGTGGAAATATATGACAGCCTCTGAGTATCGCCCATCATACAACGCCCAACATGTAAGCATGTAACGTATTTTTTGTGGTCTGTCGTCAATTCAAAAAGATAACGCATTTATAATTACATATGGCTTGACAGTAGCAGGAAACGAATTGTAGGCGAGTAATTTGAATACTATTTATAAATATTTTTTAGGTAATCATACATGGAGTGTTCATCCGTAATAATACATATTTTCCTTATATATGTATGTACATATATTTTATACATATGTTTGGTCTCATACATAGCAACATACAGCTCGTCTTAGGGTAATATTTTGCAAAGAATTCGTTACCCCCGACTAATTGACCGTATAAATGTATCTAAAACCAAGCAATATCTAATCTTATCTATATACTAGTACCTACCTATAATGTTTTATTGATGTTTAATACCAACTAGTCTGTAGAAGATTATAATATGTGACAAAACATAGGCATACGTTGATAAAAATAACTAATCTAGGACTTTGGTTTATGAATATGAACTATATACCTAGATAAATATTGTTTAATCAACATAGAAAATAAACGGATATCAGCTTAGCTGCATGATATTCAATCAACTGATAAAGGTAAAGTAACAGCCTATTATTATTTTTTTAATTTTAATTTTCTCAATTCGTCTGTATGTTTTTTTTTTATGTATGTTCATCGATAATTTCGTCAAATATGGACGGATTTCAAAAAAATTTTTTTTGTTGGATAGAGTTCAGTTCTGAGGTGGTCCCATTTTCACCAGTCCAGGATCTGATCATGGAATCCAGGAGAAATCGAGGGCAACCACCGAAAATTGTATGCTCGTATGGTGCTTTTGTCTTCTTAAACAAACTAACTGAAGTCGGTGCCTGCCCAAAAAAGCAGAAGAGAAAAAGCACCGACTTCAGTTAGTTTGTTTAAGATTACTTTGACATAGTTTAGGAAAATTATAGTATTAGGTAATAGATATTAGGAATTATTTTTTAATTTTTAGTTTATTTTTGTGTTCACGATTTTTTTGTAATATTTACTTAGGATTTTTTTAATGGGAATCGTACCCAGCGATATTGATACTTGGCTAGTATAATTATCGCTGGGTTCGATTCCCGCCCGAGCCACCTGAGATCAGATGCATTTTACCAACCTCAACCACTTCCTATCGAAAGTGCATTAAGCAAACCACTCTGACGAGCCCGTTGGTCTAGTGGTCAGAGACCCTGGCTACAAAATCGAGAGTCACAGGTTCAAGTCCCACTAGGGGCAAATATTTGTCTGATGAACCTTGGCATTTACTCGAGTTACGGATGTTTACAAATGAAATATTTAAATATGTCTATTTTTTCCCTAGCTTCCATAGTATACGTTTTGCGCTTAGTTTGGGGCTAGGCAATCGGTCCAATGAATTACATTTCATTTTATTTTTAATTTAGGATACGAATTTGGGGGCAGTTGACGGGTTATGCTCGCTCTTGGTCTCAAAAGGATACCTAAAGACCAGCTTAAAAGCTGACAGATTCTTCGCGGTGTCTTGATAACTAGCGAGTGCATATAGGCTTATTGCCTTTAGCATTCGCCGTTTTTCAGTACAAATAAACTACTAGAACCAACGAAGCGTCAATTGACAGAGCATAAAAAATGTCACGGAAGTGCAAAGGCCTCTTATTATTGAAATCGAGCGTTACAATGTCGCGTTGTCGACTTTAATTCCCACGCTTTTCAAATGCGAAATAGACAAAGAAAAATACAAAAAGTTTTCTCAATCCGGGTTTGAATCGACATGTCAAAAAACGCTTTGGTTTTTCGATTAATTATTTTGTTTTCCTAATATTAGTATTAGTAAGTATTCATAAGTCAGATTAGATCCTAAGTTGTGCATTGTTATAATAATCAATGACCTAAGATAAGATTTTGTAATTTCCATAATATGTTTTGATTTTTTACACGAAAAGGACATAAAATTATAATTAGTTTAGTCTACCCACGGCTAATCAATAATATTATCACTCATGATGTAAGACGCCGATATGTTATCTTATCAAAATGCGCACATTAAATACCTACCTAAACAAATGCCCAAAAGGAGCTACAGTTTTCATGTCACTACGGGCCCAAGTTAACTTTATAATTAACTTGTACTGGTATGATCTCATCGCTCCTCTCTTATTCTATTTGTTTGTATATGACAAAACACATCATCATCAGGCCTCTACGTCTATGTCAGACGATTTATGGTGCAAGTCTATGAAGACACCATTTTTGGTGGCTGAAAAGACCGATGCGACAAAACACAAAAGATGTCAATTAAGTCTTGTTTTGTTTTAATTTTATATGCCAGGAGAAAATAGGTAAGTATATGCCTTTGAAATTGACCTCACACCACGGAAGCTATAGTTATTTGAGTCTAAAATTCTCTAAACTTTAGTAAGCCTATGTTTACCGATGAATAGCATCACTATCAAATTCTTAAGCACTAGGAAATATCAATTTGTTCAACGTAAATAACTTCCTGCACAACCGTGGATATGGTATATAATTACCTACTCGATTAAGAGTTATTGTGCTCTTTTGTGAACTTGCTGAATCATAGCTGTTATTAACCTTTCTTGACAATGGCCTATTAAGAAGATGAGCATTTATTATAAACATGATAAAGCGTTACGATTCTTTTGTATCGAGTTTACTAGAAAATTGATGCCTGTTTTGAAGTAGAAACAAAAAAAAAATAGAAAATCTTTTAGTTGTTTATTTAATAACAAGTTAGTAAACTTGAACGTCGCTCCTGAATAAAGAGACATCTAGAGTAAGCTTTAGTCACTAGAGCTTTCAAGCGTTGCGTTTGTGAAAGCCCTTTTCCTTTTAGTTCCAGGGCGGCAGAGAGAGGGCGCTGTCCGGAATCCTAATGAAAATTGTGTCTAGAGACGAAGTTTTTGTGAAAACTAAAATCTGCCAGATGGCGCGGCGAACCTTAATGTATGAAAAAATACTGCAAATAGAAGCGAGTTATGGTACAAGTTATGGCAACTTTTTTTTGGTACAATTCTTCATAAACCACCGGCAAAGAGATCGCAACACATACATCCATAGCATGAAATTAATTTATTTGCGTTGAATTCTGGACAGTCAATGCCTGCTGAGCCCATACAGCCGGCGTCTATAATATGACCACAAACATCAGATAATCATACAAAGGTATCACGAAAAAGAAAATACTTACTATTTACCAGTTTCCACCAAGAATCGCTCCGGAAGAGCCGGCATTTTTACGATAAAATGATTTCAAGTGTGAAGGCCGTTGCCCTCTTGGGACATAAATGGGCTGATAGTTTACTTTTCACTGTAAGGTCGAGTCGTAAAGATAAAAGTGCAAAGATTTCAAGGTCCATTTCTGAGGGAGATACGGTGGTAGATAACTAGGGGGCAAGGTCACCACTCCCTTTAGTCGCATTTGAAGCGACATGATGCATTTTTTTATAGTCAACTTATAGCAAATACTTTGCAAAGTCAAAGAAGATCTTCTATTGTTTTTTTTGTTACCAAAGTGCATAAGGAATCTATTCATTAATGATACGATTAACCTAATTGATTCCGTTAGATACCTTTCTTAATGATCAAACATATTAATTTCTAGAGCAGAAGCTAGTCAGACACTTTTTTTTTCTACCCGCTCATCATATTCAGCTGATTCAGAGAAAAGTCGATACGAAGACAGTTTGAAACGCAATAGAAGACAATGGAAAGACAGACATGGAATTGTTTTTAGTCCCGGAAAACGAGAAAGGTCCCACGGGATTGCAATACAGGAACCAATTCCACACGGGGTTTAGAAATGCACAACATTATTGATTCACAAATTAACGCAAAAACTCAGCTGAGAAATCTTGTTTCAACATTTAGCGTAGAAACACACTAGGGTGAAATAACGCGACCGAAATACAGCGATAATATTATACACTTTCTATACAAAATGAAGCGACGTTATTTGTGTCATTTTCCATTGGGAATACATTGCAGGCGTTGTCACGACGAACTTCGGTCGCGTTTTTACTGCCTAGTGTGGTTCAACGAGTATACTTAATATGTTTATTATCAACCTTAATGTATATATGCGTAGGAAGCATACAGACGCGATTAAGTACATCTGTGTTCAAAATTATTTTCTAGGTGCCATTTTTTCCAGTAATCAACCATTATATTTAAATAGTATTAAACAATTCACCTTTAAGTATGTAAGTATAATAAAAGATAAAGGAGACAGTTTTTTTTAGGCCCGCCAACAATCGGTAACGTTTAAGAGAAAGAGAACTATGTAAAAAATGTACATGTTTTTTTTATGATTTTTGCAATTGAAGTGAAATTCAAACGAAACCGGAGTCATTTATCCAGAATAAAAAGCTTTATTTTGATTATATCCGTGAACTATCTGTCCTAAAGATAAGTCAACAATGGCTGACATACAGATAACTGAAGGAAAAAAGGTTTTTATCAATAGAATTAAAATAAAACTCTTGAATTCGAACATAAAGGAACACATTTACTTTTGGAACAGTTTTCATGCCTACTTTTATCTAAGGCGGTGATTGGTAGTGATTTTTAATCATTTTTTATTTGATTTTTAATCATTCAATCATCATTTTACAAAAAAAAACCGTATAACGGAACGCAAGTGCTACTCTATTGCCGGATTTTGATTTAAACTGAATACAATTGTCAGAAACCTCCCGTCTGTCAACTGTCATTAATGGTTATACTATATGATATATAAAAAAGCTGTAGTTTGTTTGTTTGTTTGAGCATACTACTATCAGGAACTACTGGTTCGAAGTGAAAAAAATATTTTTGCGTTGGATAATCCAGTAGTCGAGGCAGTCTTTAACTTAAAAATGTGTAGCTTTAGTTTAACACTATGTGTGCGAAAACCTAAATCCACGCGGACGGAGTCGCAGGCGGCCACTAGTTATAATAAATTGTTTATACTTCAGATACATAGGTAAACATATATACATAGGTAATGGAAAATCGCTCTTATGTACAAGTTGAGGCGTTGAACGTCAGGAAAGCAAAATGACTGATAAGTTTATGAGGGTAATATACATTTTAACATCTTGTTTCTAACGATTCCGGTTGGAAAACATGGAAAAGTAATGTTACCAATATAATCTGGAGATTCTAAGGAATAATTTGATACCTATGTCGTATATAAACGCTAAAATTTTAGGTGGGCCTAACTCTCCATACAAAAACGATTGTCTCCTTTATGACTAGTAGAATAGATGAAATAATTTGTTATTCAATTAACTAAAAAGCCGGAATCAAACGGTGCAGTTGCAACAATAAATATCTATTATGCGGTACCCACCTACGTAGGAAGTTCTTAGGCAGCGGTTGTATTGAAGCTGGCGGAGTTAAATCGACCAGGTCAAATTAATGTTTTTTCAACTTTCTTTTTATTTTTACACCGTACTCGAATGTATGTTGACTAGCCAAAAAATAGAACTTTCCAGCAACACGCAACCCAATGCAAACATTTAAATACCTAAGTGTAATTTTACACGGACCGATCGATCGTCTGAACTGTATTTTTTTAATTTCAATATCATTGCACTGTCAATTCGGAGCGCGAGAAAAGTTGCATAGCTGTACAGTCACATACGAACGTTTCAATCAACGATGTATTCAGATTCCTTACTTATAAACGTCGATCAAAAAAAATGGGTAGTAACCATTGCTGTCTACTGTGGTCGTAACTTTGTCACGTTTTCAAACCAAACCAGTGGACTAATATTCCCGCCCGCTTCATCGCATCAATGTGAACCCAGGCTGAGTGTTCTAACTACAAGCCATGCGCTGTGACCAATTGGTCAAGTACCCACGCGTTACATGAGCACGATGCGCTTATCTCGTTGCACTAATGAGAGCTAGTAATTAGCGGTTTATTTCGGCCTCAATTGCAGACAATTTGAGATGGCCAAGGCCTTCGGTATTATCTTTATCCTAGCCAATAAACGTGAGGTATACTTTTAATGCATGTATTTCATACGGATAGATACGATGCGTCGAAGCTTTATGAAAATAACTAGCATGTGAATTATTTTAACACCGTTTGGTAGACATAGACTGGTAGGAAAGAAAATAATGACGTGAAAAATGTTTCCTTAGGTTAACGCGACTGTTAATCATGAAATAAAACAAGGTATATCGCGGTATCATATACCGCGATTCAATCCAGTTAAAAGTAGTTTTAATTCATGACGTGCAAAAGTACTTTTATCAGAAAGATGGATGACTATCGTAATGCTAAACTCTTGTTATTCCATTCTAGTACATATCCAAAGTCACTATGTATTATGGCCAATAATATCGACGGTTTGATTTTGAAATGTACTGTAACTGTAAGATGAAATCAAGTCTATCCTACTACTATTATAAAGGCGAAAGTTTGTATGTGTGGATGTGTGGATGTATGGATGTATGGATGTATGGATGTATGGATGTATGGATGTATAGATGTTTGTTACTCTTTCACGTAAAAACTACTGCATGGATTTGAATGAAACTATACCGTAATATAGCTTATACATCAGAATAATACATAGGATATTTGAAATCGAAATCCACGCGAACGGAGTTGCGGGCGGCCGCTAGTTTTACAAAATGCTACGAAATGCACCGTATCAACGCAGGAGTAAGGAGTTATTTTATAGGTTTTTCTGCTAGAAAGAATCAAGTAACTAAATACCACGACACTTTCAATCTGCACTAGATGAGCTAGATTCTTTGCAGATGCGGCCGAAGATGATACAATCTAAAACAAGTAAGTCAACAGAGTCGCGCGCTCGTTTCCAATAGAGACAGGCACAGAGTGATGTAATCACTCTAGTTACACAATTACCAGTTAGTAAATAAGCCCACGCCCTACTGTATACAAAGCGAATGGGCACGCGTGCGAGGATACACAATCGCCTGTTGTCTGGTATAGTTTATTGTAGTACGATTCACGAAGGATGACTATAATCAACGGTCTCTTGCACATGTAGAGCCCGTCTCGCAAAAGAAGTCTGACAATCTGAGAAACTAATAAGTAACAACTCCGTCTCTAATGGGCAAACAAAAAAACAACAAATACAGATACAACCACTTTTTTTAAATACATATTATCTCTGGTCTGTGGTGAACATACATATTGACCAATGTGCAGAAAGCAATATTAGGATCCTTTATAGGCGCGGAAGGAATAAGTCTTTGAAGAACATACTAACATATAATTACATATTTCGGCTAAAGTGTCAAACCTCGTAACTCCATCAGATTAAATATAACTGGAGACACAATAAAACTTCACAACGAAAAGTTTAGTTTCTAACTATGTAATCACTACAAAAGTATAAAAATATCATCCTCTTATATAAAAAAATGAATCGCAAAATGTGTTCGTAAGCGCATAACTCAACAACGACTGGAACAATTGGCCAATTCTTTTTTGAAATGTTCTATTATATCCAGGGATGGTTTTTAAGGCAAGAAACAATTACGACTAGACCAAGGGACAGGACGGGTCGCGGACGAAGTCGCGGGCGGAAGGCTATTTAGAAATAAAAATGCATTTACGAGATATATTAATGTATGTTCTTCAAAGCCTTATTTCTTCCGCGCCTTTAAAGGACCCTAATAACGCCTTCTGCACATTGATCAACTTGTATGAGTCTTACTTTACCAGCAAACACGTGAGACGATACCACAGACGATACCTAATTGAGACACTTGCTTTGCTTTAAATCTCTTTCAATTACCTTTTTCAATTCTACGGAACTTCGTAGAGATTGCTTGATGTATTTTATATGGATGGTGTGGTGGATTGATTGACGGATCGGAATTGAAATGTCGAGCGTTAAAAAGGTTACGTACCTTTCGAAATACAATGTAAAATTGATTAAGGGCAGTTGCCATGACGCTTCTTTCCCAGGCGATAAACTTTTTAAATCAAAGCATTTCCCTCTTGTTAACGTTAAAAGGTCAACACAGTTCGATATTTTGAAACTTTTCTCTACCAGAGCACTGAAAAATAATATGTTCAATCAAATGTTCAAACAAAATGTACAATCCTCCTAAAATCTAAATCTATCCGGTAAAAATAAACTCTTTTTTAACAATTTAAATGCTTGCTTGTAGTAAAACCTTACTTACACACGATAATCCATTGGATTAATTGATAAGAAATTATTTAAACAGGTGCACACTGCACAACTAATTATAAGTCGAGTGAATTAAATTTGCATAATAAACTCTGCCGCCGTATAATTCCTTATTATGGTGAGGTGTGACCGACTCCCGTTATTGTTGATAAGGCGTTAAGTGTGGTTAAGTTTCAAGATCGAGGTTATCGGGTTAAATGAACTGGCCGTGAGATTGTTAGTTTTGTTTTCGATTACACAATTAACACTATCATACGGGTACACACACAAAAAGAGTCGGAAATATTCCGTTGTCTGTTAGAACATGATCTCTTGCTTAATAACTGATTTGTTTAATAGGTAGGATCAAATGGGATGGCTGCAGTGTTTTCACCTAGGGGATTCGCGTTGTCGCTCCGCATTCATCATTATCAGCCTATTGCAGTGCATTGCTCGACAAAGGCCTCTCCAAGGGCTCCTCTCAGCCCGATCCACGGCGACACTCATCCAGCTACTGCCTGCCATCTTGCTCAGATCCTCACTCCACCTGGCTTAGGACAGGGCCGTTCTACACTCCGCTTATTGGGCCACTTGCTCAAACGAGGCACACTCAGCCCGGGTTTGTGAACAATCGCTAATCCGCTCCGCTTCCGTTTTCGGAAAAAAACGACGCAAATTTTTCCCGTCCCGGGAATCGAACCCGGGATCTCGAGGCCACGGCTCGGTACTTAATCCACTTGACTAGACCATCGAGGCGTTTTACAAATTAATAGGCACTATCTATCTGACGCTGACTGTACGATGGTTTCGAGACCCAAAACGGTTAGACCTGAAGCTAGTTGCAGATACATACATTCCAAGAAAAATAACAGAGTAAACTACTTAAGAGCATATTTTCACAATCGAAAATATCATAACGTGGAGGGACCGAACGCTGTAACTACCTACACACAGTATATCTGATTAGCATGGCTTATATTTCATTAGAATCCGATACGGCATGCAATGTGTCGATAGAGGTATCGTTTACGTTCCAGTAGCCTTTTGTTTACTGCTCGTTCATTACTTAATTAAAAATCTGATTAGATTGATGATGATTGACGTATTGGCTGACGAAATTAAGTTACTTAATATGATTGATTAAGTAATAATGAAAATAGTAAATAAAAGCGATTAAAATTGTCGTCGTCAATCAAACGTTCTTATTAAAAAAAGTTATTTCTCCAACTACATTGAATTAACTTTACTTCTAAGCCTGTTGCGAAACTAATAGGAAGCTATGGCACTTGACCTCCAGATGTATGAATAGTAACTTCACCAGATCTTGACAAGCACTCATAATAATCAATATAAAGGAGCATGGTTACACATTCAGATCTAACTGAACTAAAGTCAGGAACTAGCTGAATGTGCAGGTTTCCTCAAGTTGTTTTCCCTCACCGCCAAGCTAATGGTAGAAAGCCATACATAGATTTCAAAAAATCCAGAGGTGTTGGCCCGGTTTCGAACCACGGACCTCACATATGTGAGGCGCCGTCCGCACCACTAGGCCACCATCGCTCTACGGGCTATGGTCCCAAATTGACTAGACTGGTTTATTACCAACGATATCAACCAATCAAATATCGACGTATAGCCGCAGTTAAAAACATTCGTAAAACGACCGCAGCATCAAGTTACACTTGTCAAACATCAAATCGATGCGCGGTGTGTAACGTCAACAAAATAGGTTAGCGTGTGAAGCAGGAAGCCGGCCGCTTCGCGGGTATCGCTCGCTGGCGGGAGATAGCTACTTCCTGACTGCTCCGAGTTTTTCACGTCCGTATAACGCAGCTGTTCAATGTGTTTGATAGTACGAGTATAATAAAACAATTGTAAATGGTTTGATAGCCGTTCAAACTATCACAATGCGTTACATATGAAGCGATATTTAAACATCCTTCGAAACTCTGTGGCACTGACAACGGCCTTATTATTCAGAAATAAAGACAAATTCGATAATCTTCATCTTCAGATACCTACCTATAAAGCATTTTTTTTGTTTATTAATTCAATCGTAAAATATCTTAGTAAGAACAGTTAGTAAGAACAGGGTTCGCAAATTTAACTAGCCACGCCTCTGTTAAGTGCCACTTTGAGCCAATAAATCAAAAATTACCTAGGTATTACTTTCTTTTTGTTTTGGCTATTTTATGCTGCCATAAGCTATAAAATCTTGGCACTGATTATTCAATTCACAAATAATGGCAATTTATTTTTAACTACCTCATAAACCTGGGTTATCGCCTTACAATACCTCCTGTTAATTAGCCCAGTTGTAAACCATTAAAAAGTAACCTTAAGAGTTGCCCTACATTCTTCAGAATAGAAATTTTATCGATGGTCCAGATCATATGATTTCATTTCAATACTTATTGAGTATGAATTGAATGAAATTTTTTCTGCCTGTTTCTAATTCCTCAATCTAAATAAATGAACAATTTCGTATACGCTATATACATAGCAATATGTATTACAAAACTTACACTCTGATGAAAACTTCATCTAAATTCAGTGAACAGTATGAAATAAAACAAAAATTATCAAATTAATATCACATAAAATAAGCAATGATTTTTTAAAAATCACTATTGGTAAAATCTAGACATGCTGTGAATGAATTAACATTTATGAATAAGCAGAAAATAATTTAAATTGTTAATATCTTTCAACACTTCAATGGAAGGAAACATGACCCAACAGTATTTATGTTCATATTCACAGACAATACTTTTTTTTAATGTGAGAAACATACTTTTTTATACAATAATAGCTGCAGAACCCATTGTTTTGATGCATTGAAACCAATGTAGGTAGGTATCAGCCATTGACTTAAAATAACCTACTCAAAGTTATCTTATTGATAATAAACATATACCTATCAATTTCAAGATAGTGCTCACATTAAAACTAGTTTATCTGCAAATTTTCATCACGAGTTTGAATGCACATTGAATATGTTTAGATTCCCAAAATGTTAACATGGTGCAAAACTTTAATGTCCCAGGATGCTAACATCAAAACATAGAATTACCAAAAATATTTTTTATAATTAATATCACTAAATCTTGCAGTCCCAATATCACCATCGGTCATCATCTTCTTCATTTAAGCATGTCACAAATTGGCGACAGCATTTTAAACATATTTAACAAGTTTTGCTATTTTCAATATTTTATTACTCCTATGTTACAGAAAATTGTCTGCACTTAATATGTACTTTTAATAATATCATATCTTATCTTTTCTTACCCAAATAAATAAATTAATTTTATTTATAACTGGAAATATAGCTGTTCTTTATTTAAATATGTTTTACCTTTACCTATTAATTCTAACAGTGTCCTGTATTTGTAACAATTATTTAGCTTTTTTAGTGGAGGGTATTGCCCGGAGACTTGCCTATTGAATATGATAGACCATTGTTAATGTTTTCATAACTTTATTAGGTTAACTAGGGATGTAATCACATTAATATCTAATTTAATCTAAATTATTACAAAAAAGTATCATTAATGTAATGTGTAAGATAAGTACCTATCTATTTTCTATGGTATATCAGGACTATTATGTTGGAGATTGCAATATCTTTAACATAACTTTATTTATAAAACATCTTCTGATTTTTATAAATGCTTTCTTTGCTAAATAATATTGCACTCTGAAATCACAAAATGTAATTCAGCCTTATACTGTAATGAATATGCATTAAACAATTTATTATTGAGAAGGATTTCTCCAGTATATTCTCATAATCGTTTTTTCAATCTTGACATCACACCCACAGGATTTATTGAGTGAAGGGTTCTGAAAATGTAATAAAAGGATAGGATCAAAAATGGATAAATGAATAAAGTGAAGGGTAGGAAATTAAATGAGGGAAAATAGACAATACTGCTCAATCCTTAGACCATGTAAATCTAGGATGTACTAAATTATTTGACTATTTTAATGTTGATTAAGAGACAAGATAATAGAATCTACTACTCACCACAGAAGCTGGCTTAAATCCGTGTATCCAATTTAATCACGTAAAAACCATTTATTTGAATCACTATTTTACGTAACGTTAATTGATTTTTTTATTAAAAAAACTTAGAAAAACAATTTTATCATAACAAAATCCACTGTCGTTTTAGTACGACCACGAATGATGTCACAGTAACACAGCTTCCGTCACCGCTGCGTTTTAGAATGTTTAATAACTTTTATCAATCACACGAATAATTTAATAGTAAAGAAACAAAATAAAATCACTGATTCTATCAAAACAACAATGCATCTCCAATTTGACACTTGACATAAACGGGACAGGATAGGATAACCTCACTCACAAAGAAAAATCGTTCACAAATTTGAAGTGAAAGTTGGAATAACTTGAAATTGTCCAAAGTAGCAAAACTGAAATTCACTTTAATGAATGTCCTGTTAATTTTAAGTAAAATATTGGTGTAAACCAATACAAATATGCGCACGCAAAAGCCCTTTTGCCCGGGAGAATAGGGTAGAGCAAGCGAGACAGCGCATAAACGTTCCGTACCAAGCGGCGACGACGGGTTGACTGCTCGCAAAAAAAGAAACGTCAGACAGGGATGGACAACTCGAACGAACGAACGAATGCCGTTTTTTAGGAAATAGTGCCCGATGACGCGAGGTTGATTACGATAATAACAACAACAATAGTACTGTTTGGTAATTATAATGCCATACTGCAATGTTTGTTTATGTAAATAAGTTTGTCTATAAGTTACAGAGCTTTGTATTAATACCTACCCAGCTTTAGGTACCTATATCATATCATTAAATTTTGTACCTAAGCAACGAGGACTCGTGGTCAGTTGCCTTTCTACCTACAAAAGCTGAGGCAATTTGGGGACTAGACTTAAATTCATTTATCTATACAAATATTATAAAGAGGAAAGGTTTGATTTTTTGTTTGTTTGTTTGTATGAATTGAATAGGCTCCGAAACTACTTGGCAGATTTGAAAAATTCTTTCACTGTTGGAAAGCTACATTCACCCAGAGTAACATAGGCTATATTTTATCCCGGTACTGGAAGTAGTTCCCCCGGGACGCGGGTGAAACCGCGTGACGGGCCGCTAGTGATACTAATAAGATCTCCGAGTACTTAAATAAAGAGCAGATAGACGATATGTCACATAGGTACATAATGGAGAAGGTTTAGTGACACCAAGTCACCAACCCTATAGGTACCGTCAGCAAATAAATCCAACATGATAATATTAGGTTTTCGTTCAATTCCATAATGGTGCACCATCACCTCTAAATTGGAGTCAACCTTATACTGCGGTCTTGGCACCGCAAGCAGCGTAAATACATTTTAGGCCAATCTGAAATAGATCGATGTCGTAACTTGCTCGATGAGATTTAATTAGAATCAAATGAAAGAGCATTTATAGAATAGACTTTATTAATAAACCAAAGACATGCGATCCTTTAGAATAGACTTATGTTAGGAATTAGGATTGAATATTTACGGAATTTTGTGCTACTTGATTGACAAGCCAAAGAAAATATTAATACATATTATTATCCTCTTGAAAGATTTAATTCGGAAGAGTATTCTAATTATTCAGCAAAATAGGTATGTAGGGTATAATTTGATCAAAATCCTTTCTTAGCGGATGCTCACGTTATAACATAACATCTACCCCAATGTCAAATTTCAGTCCAATCGGTCCAGAGGTTTGGGCTGTGCGTGCATTGATATCACTTTGTCAGTCAATCAGTCACCTTTGAGTTTTATATATCTAAACAGGTGTCATAAAAAACAAAATTGTATTCTTTTGGTACTTTTTCTAGTATTCTTTTTAATTTTCTCTCTTTGATTAGACGTTGAACGGCGGTCGTGCTTGATTAAGATTGCCACGGTCTGCCAAGCGGGAAAATGGCAGTGGAAAATGAATGTGCAACGGATTACAGACGTCAACTTTAATTATGTATCGAAAGTTGACTTTGCATTTCTAATTGAATGCATTGGCGTCTTCAATTGCTAATAGGATTGTTTGATTGTATCAATACTGTTGTTGCCCGCTTTCAGAATTTACTTTAAATATTGAAATTATTAGTTTTATTATAACAACAAATACTTTATTACTTACTAACAATTTTACATTTATGAAACTGAATGGTGCATTAACTACTTTCATCATGATTCTAAGATATTTCTTACAGTCTGAGACTGCAGTTTGCTGTTTGGTGAATGATAAATCAGAGGGGAGCGCTGCTGCCCATACCCTGAAATGTCTTTTAGTTGCATCCATATAGGAAGAAGTGGGGAGAGTAAGTCGTATTCTAGGTCGTCTATACAAACAATCTTGTTTGGGTACAAAATAAATATTTTTTTACTTATACGATTGACTTTATTTTACAAAAATCACAGCACAACGAAACTTTTGAACCATAGAACTACTTACTTCTATCTAAACCTAACATCAGTTAATATTGAAATACTACAGTGTCAAACACATTTGTATGGTAGAACTACTTACGAATGTCATTTCCTAAAGCGTTATCAAAGAAAATAAACAGCGGATAAAGTTTACCTTAACGGGGCTAATTACCCTGAAATTAAAACATTTTTGTGAGGAAACAATTTCAGCCAAATTCGTGAATTTCCTGTCTACGTAAGCATTGATAAGATAGTGGTAGGAATAAAATATAAACCCGACAATTTAAATGCAATACAATTTAAAAAAAAATGTTTTGAAGGAATGAATAAGAATAGGCATACGCATACACCGAAGAACATAATCATTATGTTATTAATAACAACATAACTTTACTTAGTAGTACGAAATAATGATGGCGACAATATGACTTATTTTTTAATACTACAAATATTAACATTACCTTCTCTATTATTGTTCCTATCATATTTATACTAAACTCTTTACACTACAGTATCATTTCATTCTAAAAAATAAAGATTTTATTTCCCGTTTGGATGGTGGTAATATTAAGGCACATTTTTTAACCCATTTGCCAACAGTCTATACATAGGATATAACTTGACAACATAAATATCAGAAACGCAAAATTATTATAGGTAGGTACTTACGAATAGAAAGATCGAAATTTAGGTCCCTAGGTAGGTACATAGGGACCTAAATTTCGATCATGGAGTACCAGACTAGTCATGCCTAATTACCAGACTAAACCTGCTTTACTGATGATGGGCGAAAAAAGTTTTGACGTGAAAAAGAATTAACTAAGTGAATCAAATTGCTGAATAAATTATTACATTCATTTAATTAATGAGTTGTGTCAGTTCGTTCGTCATGATGAGGCGGCAAACATATATCTTTATACATACTATTATATTATTATCAAATTCAGTTCCAATGACCAACCGTTGCTTTTCTATCACGCATTAATTATAGATGTCGCTAGTTGTCTAACACAACGTCCATTGGTTTAACTTTCAGTCTCTCCGCCAGGGCGGCGCTGGAGTCAATCTGCTGTCTGACGTAGGACACCGTCCCTCGCTCGTCTGTGTCCTTTGCTGCATTCTTCTCTTTGTCTCCTGGTGCCAGGACTGGTAGGTTGGGGTCTGTCTGTAAGAATGTTTTATCAATCGGGAAATTCTGGGAAGAGTAAGAAAATTCAATAAATATAGTCGACTAGGCTTCTGTCGCGGTTTCACCCGCGCGAAATTTCTTTTTTCAAATATCTCCCCCTTCCCACCACATTCCCGGGATCAAAAGTACCCTATGTTCACCGGGATAGTGTAGCTAGCGAAAAAATAATTTAAATTCTTTTAATCGTTATGTACAAAAATACAAAATAATAATCTTTCCTCTTTATAATATTAGTGTAGATAGCGAAACCACAAAAGTCCACTAGTACGACTATGCGAATTACCAGAAATTACCTTCTCTTCATCAGCCTATTACAACTGGATGTAGGTTAAGTATTGTTGGTACTTCGCTGGACAAGCATAACGGTAGAACAGTACGAATATGATGATGGGAAATGGGAAAAAACGGGGCAGTACCATTCTTAGCCAGCACTACCCTGCACATTTTGATATACCACCTAGTTATTTGTTACTAACCGGTTCAAGAGTCCTCCAGTGCTGTATGGAGTCAGCAAGTCTGTCTCCGAAGCCTGGCGCGAAGCACTCAGGGTCTACTGCCACGAAGCAGTGGCCCAGGTTGGCCGGACCACCCGCACCAGAGTGAGACCAGGAACGCACATGGTGTCCGTAGTTCGCGCCTATGGACACAAGGGTAACATATCAACTTAGCCTCAGAATAAAGTAATTATAAATTCACTTTTATAAGGGTAACAATTTTGATGGTACAATCTTGGTAAGTTCTTTATCTTACCTAGTAGTTCCTAATGAAGTTGCATAAAAATCCTATTGACCTATTCTGGTCTGTAATCGTAAATGTACCAAGATCTTTAAAAAATTCTAAGCCAAAATCATGGACTACACGTCTCTTAAAACAAGTGATGCACTTTAAAGCAAGCCCAGCTGCGTGTACATACGCACCTACACGCATGCACCCTCTCAACAGCAAGGCCGAGAGTCGAAAGAAGAGTCGAAATTCGTCGAAGGAAAGATCCATTTTATAATGTCACTTCTAGTGGAAAAGATCATTGAACTATTAAAGTTCAATGCTTACCTGCTGATATTCCACAGAACAGCTCGACCATTGCTGATAATCCGAAACCTTTGTATCCTGACGTCTGCTCTCCTCCACCCAAAGGCATTAAGCAGGCTGTGTTGAATGCCTGAAACGTGTTGGAAAATATGTCTTATTAAATATTGGCATACGGTTCAAAATTGACGGCAGGAATTTTGCATTTTGCATTTATGTTTTACCGTAAGCACATTAAATCACCGGGAGCACCTATGTACGAACCGATGCCGGAATGGCATTGTTCCAGGATTATACAAAAATAGGCCAGGGTAATAATCTACTCGTTCGGTGGACCGCGAAAGGTCGCGAAAAACTCGATAAGAAAAGTAATCCGAAATGATGGTCCGTTACTTGATATAAATTCTCATTAATTGAAGACTATTTAGTCAAAGGAAATAAATTGCAGCTCATCGATTTTGATGTTGGAACAAAGATAATATTTACTGACCAGTTCAGCATCAGTTGTTTCTTTGCCGTCCGGGCCTTGAGCCCATCCGCGAGGGATTGGTTCTCCTTTCCGACGTTGCATCTCAATCTGAAATAAAAATTGATGTGGAATACTCGAAGAAATTATTTTCTTTTAGACACTAATAAACTAGCCAAGTTGAAACTACCAGCAAATACGTTGACGCCAATTTTAAGGCATTCCCTAAAATTGGCGTCGTTTTTTCTCGCTTCCACCAACCAAACATGGTAATATTTATTCTTTAGCTCCACCACCCATACAAAAATTAGCTTAGTTATACCACTATTCTTTTATTGATTACTGCTGTAGAAAGTGGGCCCAAAGGTGTGTGTCGAATATGTAAGTATTAGTGGAAATCTAGTCTTATCCAACTCATTGAAGGTAAGGAATAGAATAAAAGAGACCTTACCTTGCCCACTGCAACTCCAGTTGTGGCCATGTCCAGGTAGAAAGACTCTCCTTGTGAAGCCGGTGCCACCACCGACAGAGGATTAGTGCCCAGAGCAGACTGAAAAGAAGAGATTTGAAGACCATTATTAAAGGCGCTAGATAATATTCATCGATACTTTCGATTTACGTTCAAATATGAAAACTCAAAGCTCCTTTTTCTGTATACAGTTGTTCCGTATACAGCAACAACTAACCGGGAGATGTAGTGACTTAGGTAAATGTGTTAAAAAGAACGCTTCAAGTGCCTGATTTTATTTGTTTTTTAAAGCGACTTGTCCGCGGAGGTTTCGACCGATCGAGGCATCGACCACGGTTTCAGAAACAAAAAGGTAAAAGTATTATTTAAAAAAATCTCTTCACCTGTTTACTCCTAGTAGGTGCGAGCAATGGTGACGTGTTGGTGAAAGCCATTCCTATCAGGCCCTTGTTAGCAGCCTTCTGTGCCCACCAGCCCGCCATGCCGTTGTGATTTGACCCTTGAAAAAGGAAATAAAAACATTTAGATCATATACGTCACATAAGTAGTCACCATATTGGTTGGACCAGCCACTAGCGCGAATATCTGCCACAAAAATCTATACTAGTGCTCTATTGGACTTGATACCATTATCGATATTAACATGACAAAGTATTCCTTAAAAATCTGATTAGAGGCACGTCATGTAGGCGGAAATTATTTTTTTTATTGCACTTCATTATGAAAAAATACTGGCAATCTGCGTTGATAAAAATGTTGTCTTATATCCTACCCTTAACTGTGACCCATCCAACGCCAGTGTCCTTAGCTTTTCTAATAGCAATGTCCATTGCGAAGTGACTAGCGGTGGCGCCCAACACGTTGTTAGCATCAACCCAAGCAGTAGACGCGCTCTCCTTCAGGATCTTTGGTTCGTTGTTGGGCTTACAGGCACCGCTCAGGATATCGTTTATGTACATCTCTGAAAGATGGATAATGTGCAATTTCAGTGAAGTAGATGTTTCATGTAAAGATACGGGACTCTGGTGATAATTAACCTGGTATTTTTTATTGCGTCAGTACAATACGCATCTTGAAATGAGACCAAATTTTCTGCTTAAAACGTGAAGATGTCTGTCCGGTGACTTGGGTGCCGTGGTTTAGTAGGTCCCTGTATTATGTAGTTCGCCTTAGGCAGTCACTGAAAAGTTGAAAACTGTATGTGGCAAGCAGGGACTTCGTGGCACGATAAGTTTCCTGTTATATTTGAAAACCGGGATAACAACACAATGGCAATTACATACTTTTTTTACAATCTAATAGGTAATAACGCTTATCAAACCCACAAAGCGCCTTCCTCCTTCACAAAAAAGCTGATAAAAACAGTCGTCTCACTCACCAAGTCTATTCAACCCGTGGCTGGGATGCCCCATCCTGTCCGCCTGAATGAGCAGTTCAGCCTGCTGCTCTGCTGCCTTCGCTGCCGCGCCTACCGCCTTCAGACAGTCGGTCATGAAGCGAAGTGCTTCTGCTGTCGCCACCTTACCCATCTTAAGTTACCTGGAATGTTTGATTAAGATTAAGTTATTGATTACAACAAATAATAACGGTTAAAATCGTAGTAACGTTTTCAGCCATAAACTGTTGATGGTCCGAGCAATAGCCGAAAGGCTTTCCCAGAGGATTGATGGTCTAGCCAAGATGCCACTTTCGCGAGCGATAACTATTGCTATCATTCAATCGTGCACACGAAGTATCTGTGATAGCAGGACGGACATAAAGTGGCATCTTGGCAAGACCATCTGGTTACGCATATGTGAGGCCTCTGGTTAAGCTTATGTCCATGGGTGGCGGTGATCAATGATCACTTACCATCGGGTGCACTGCCGGCTCGAATGCTTAACCATTCATTTCATACAAAAAAAAGGCGGACAACGATACGCTTGGGAAACTGAAGAAAGAGGTTTAGTGGGTTGTGTAACGAACCTCTTTAGTGGAAAACCCCGTACATTATTGCAAATCTAGCGCTGCTGCAGCGGAGATAAATTTATTCGGGATCAATAAAACAAAAGAGGGAAAACTATAATGGATGTGTTACAGTAAATTATCTAACCGGCTTAATCAATATTGAGAATTACACAAATAGAGATAGATTTTAAAAAGACAAACGACTATTTAGTGTAAATTAATGTAAAATGAACGAATTACGGGTATGAATTTCCACTTCGTGTTCGAGATAATATCGTGATTCAACACTTATTTTCTACTCAAGCGTATCGTGAAAATTTACACATTGGAAAGGAAATTCATACAATTACCTTTGTAAATTATTGTTTTAGTCGATTTTATACTGTGAGAAAGTTCACACCATAGGTGCAGTATTATTTTGATGAATATCTTTCTTCTTCTGTGATTAAGATCGAATTTATGACACTGTGCAAGAAGTCGGTATTACGGTTTTCAAATAATTTTCAAATGAGTCAAATTACCCCTTCGGCCGCTATGGCTACAAAACCTATTGTTATGACAATGAGGAGTTACTTTGTCAAGTCACATAATGTACAACTATGCATAAAGATTTATTGTATTGCATTGTAAAGGAAAGCAACGGTTAAACAGGAGGATTTATCTTCCGTCCTTAATTGGTTGAAGTATGGCGGGGGCGATATATGTATTATGTCCTTAAGAATATCCTTAATGGAACTATTCCATCAATCCTATCAGGCGTATTAGGTATGTAACATTTTCCAAGGCAATAAGTGCTATAAACGTGCAGAATTTCCTCCTAAATTTCACTCTAGCGTTAATAATACCAAAAACATTGTCTTTCCTCTTTATAATTGCACTATCATAACATTCTACACAGTTTACCAAGTAACGTTTAGTCTGAAGGTCGCGATGAGTATTTGCTCCACATGTGTGTCACAGTTTGTTTACCATGCCACGTGACATCGCGAATGAAAATACGATCTATTGTTAGACCAATAAAGTCTATAATTTGTATCTTGACAGCTAGATAGAAAAGAAAATAGCAAATAAATTGCTCGATGCTTCGTCTTTTATTTGCTTCCGTTTCTTCGTTTTTTCATGGTTTTTTCAGACGGTTTTTTTTATAAAATAAATTTGTATTAGGATCAGAGTTTGTGTCAGACACACACACTCCCACACAAACAGTTTCAGTAGAAAAGTAAATGGATTAAAGGTAACCCACGATGTTTTAATTAATATGCCTGCCACCTATTCTAATGAAACAGAAGGCGCCTAGGAATTTTATATGTATTATTATGTTTTTTATTCCGAGTTCCGGCTTCGTTAACTAAGTAGTAGTAATCATTCGTAGTTTTAAATTTATTTGAATTGGTAAAAGTAATTTCTGCTATTTCTAATTTGATCACAATTACCTATAACGATTTATTTTTATTTATTGAAGAAGACAAAGTGAAATAATATGAGAAATAGATAATAATGTAACTAGTTTTGTTAATTGTAATTAGAACTTTTTCAACCTTTAAATTATCATAAGTCAATAGATACAGTATTGACCTTATTATGATGCCTATCGAAACAAGTATCTATTTATAAACATTATCAACCTTTGTAGGTACGTTTATAAGCGTTGTTAAAATAATAGGAATTAAGAATTAAGACTCAAATCTACAAATTCAAATGACAGGCCACTAACAAAAAAGTAAAGTAAGTAGACAGTTATTATTAAAAAAAACTTACTGTCAAGTTTCAACCAAAAAGTTTCGTCCACGCCGTTGATGTTTTCGTTCGATTTTCAAACTGTTTGGATACAAAACTTGTACTGCAATGACGTAACAAGCAGGCGTCCTCGATCGCGGCCGTCTACCGACTACTAACTGCCTGGTTAAAGATAATTCGCTCGCGAGGCAAAGCGCTGTGTATATTGTGATATGGAATTCCATTTTTCTAGGTAAACTCGGACAAATATAATATGATTGACCGATAACACGGCGCGCAAGGTTGTCTCTGTCAAAAAGCCCTTTTGTTTTGATTTGACAGTTCTATATACTTTAGTCAAAATCTTGATTGCAACAAGTTGATTAATATTTGATTGAAACCGTTGAATAGAATAAACAGCATGCAATACAAAAAAAAAAAACTAGAGACTGGATATCAAGATAATAACTACCTACTAATTAGTATGACAATTAATAATTATTACACAATTCGAAACGATCTAACATACCTACTAATAGGTCAAAATATTTTCGGTATCAACATCTATTGTTAAATACCAGTAGAGTCCTCCTAATATCTCAACTGTGACCTATGTACCACTAAAATCTACCGTTTTCGTCCGTTGATTCACGTTGCTTATTTTCTTTGCCACCTAGAAATATGTAGTAATAGCCTTATCATTGTTAACAATTTTATATAATACATTTTATCGTAATCGCCGTGATGTGATCCGCTCGTGCTTAAGGTTAATGAGCCAATTTGATTGCAGGTCATTCACAGTTGCTGCATTCAGTTCTTCCTTATAGTGCCACTGTCACTCGCTTCCCGCGAATGGAGAGTCAATAAAATTGACCCTTCTTTCCATTGTATATTTTTAGTTTTTAATGGCAGTCTTTTATTAACTTATCACATGAACATTGAACGTTTGTAATTTCAACCGTCTGTGAAATGTCTTTTAACAAACGAAATAATAGTGCTTAAGTCAGCGATATGAATATAAATAAATATCATCATCGTCATAATTTTCCTGCCCTGCCTACAAATATAAATAAATATAAAAGGACAATAAATTAGTTGTTTAACAGAAATTGAATAGCAATTACTTACGAGTGAACTTTTGCTCTATTTACGTACAGGTTTATGATTTTATGTATAACAACGGGGCGGGGCATATCTCTATCTATGGTCATGGTCAGAGAATTCAACCTCTTTCTTGTGTTCTGTGGTCATGGCAGATTGATATCTTCCAGCAAACCGTGAGAGTGAGGGAAATGAGGATTTTTCTGCACACGTTACTTGTGAAAAAAAAACATCTTGCAGAGCTGGCTGTTCGTAAAAAATACGTTAAGATTATAGTTCGGCCGTTCAGAGAATGCGATCCTGACTCGTCGCGATTGAACAGACGACGTAACTTTGTAATGGCGTTGCAGTTACGATAAAAGTATTTTTGCTGGTTGTATACCGTTTCAACAACTGACTAACTGATAGGTGTCCGGAACGCATTCTCTGAACGGCCGAACTATAAGCCAAAATGCCTTAGAAAATAATGATCATTACATATTTAAGCAATTTTTAGTTTAGGTAGGGCAGGTCTACATGAGTTACTACAGTTTTCACAGCTAATAAGTATATTCTTAATTTCTCTATTTCCATTTCGTTATCAGACCTACTTAATTATGTTTACTTATTTCATATCACCTTGTGATAAAATAAGACGTCCATATTATTCAGCTAAAACGTTTAATATCTCTTTAGTTTTTGAGATAAATTCTCTCAGTGTAGTCCATTTAATTGTGTTTTTCCATCTAGATAGAAATTGGATAAATATTTGTTTTCAAGTGTGTGTGCGTTTATTTACTTGCATATACTGTTTTTATCTAGGTAATTATTCATTTGTAGTGATCTTGGATACGTAATCGAAATATTCAGTACATTATCCTAAGGTTTATTTCTATAAGATTTTTCAAGAAGGGAGGAAACAGTTTTTCATGAGGCAGCAATGCCTGTTTGCTAGTTATAAAAAAAATAAGATATGGGTTGGATATTAGGTCTGTTATTGGTAGTTTTTAGGCTCACTCCATGCACTAGATACCTTCCTACAAGGTTTGCTTTCCCTAGATGCGTCTAGTCGGAACGATACAGTGAAACCTACGCGGTTGAAAAACGATACGATAAATAATATCGTATGTAAATGGTGTATTGTAGGTTTAAAATCAATTTCTTCTTAGAAAAGAAGTCATAATACATTATAATAATACTAAGTAATAATTTAATTCCGTATAAAAAATGTTTTTCAAAATTCAGTACAATAAAATAGAGACTCTACTAAGCTCACGGGTGATCAAGTTCAAGACACGATTTTTGATAAGTCATTTGTATGACGTAAGACAATATGAGACTATTATCCTTCGCTTCCCTGATTTTCAGATCAAATGTTAGTTGCATTGTCTAAAGGTTGATTAACAACGACTACCCTGTATACATTCCACGAGACGACAGTTACTTAGTTTTGATAGGTCTCTCTTGTCCACACAATATGATAGGAATCACATTAAATTATATTAAACCTTATAAAGTTAAAACATCCCCCTATATAGGGGCTGTAAACTCAGTACTCTCATTTCACCTATAAAACCGACTAATACTTTCTCCAGCTACATCTGAAGTTTGAACCATGCCGGAGGTACGAGTGGAAGAAGCTCTTCGCTTCATGGTGGACAGCCTGAAGGCGGTAGGAGCACCAGAGAGCGAGGCCAGGAGTCACGCTGAACTGCTCCTTCATGCTGATCTGACGGGGCATTTCAGCCATGGGATGAATCGACTTGGTGAGTAGTAAAAATATTCTATGGCAGATACGAGTATTTATGTATTTAAAGGATGCGATTCCATGTTGAATGTCATTTACGTCGAGGCCTGTACTTGAGCGACACAAGCAGATGCTGCGTGTCACGGAGATGAAGATGCTGCGCTGGAGATGTGGAGTGACGCGGAAAGACCGCATTAAGAACTCACGTATTTGGGGTAGCCTTCGTGTCCGTGATATTGCAGATAAACTGCCGGAGTGTCGCCTACGTTGGTACGGCCATGTTTTACGGAAACCGGCCAGCTACGTGGGAAACAAATGTCTCACCATGCTACCACAGCCGGGTCCCGGAAGAAGAGGCAGGCCCAAGAAGTGCTGGCTTGGCGTCGTTGAAGATGACATGCGTGCCAATGGTCTTCCCACCCTGGATGCCCAAGACCGTGCGAAGTGGAGTAGGTGCAGTAGGAAAGCGGACCCTGGACTCCGAGGCAACAGCCGAGGATGCGACCGGGACAAACGCTAGGATGATGATGATGATGATGATGTCATTTACTTACTGCAAAGGACTGATGATACGAGTGGAAGAAGCTCTTCGCTTCATGGTGGACAGCCTGATGACGGTAGGAGCACCAGAGAGCGAGGCCAGAAGCCACGCTGAACTGCTCTTTCATGCTGATCTGACGGGGCATTTCAGCCATGGGATGAATCGACTTGGTGAGTAGAAAAAATTGTTCTATGGCAGATACGAGTATTTAATGATGCGATGCCATGGTGGATGTGATACGTCGAGCTACTTACTGCAAAAGACTGATGATACGAGTGAAAGAGGCTCTTCACTTCATGGTGGACAGCCTGGTGGCGGTAGGAGCACCAGAGAGCGAGGCCAAAAGCCACGCTGAACTGCTCCTTCATGCTGATCTGACGGGGCATTTCAGCCATGGAATGAATCGACTTGGTGAGTAGAAAAAAAATATTTTATGGATTGCTAAGAAGGAGACCCCATCGGAAGGCTCTCCTTCCGAATCCGAAGCCGATCTGAAGCTCTCTTCATCCGGCTTTGGACTGCAAAATTCTGATGATACGAGTGGAAGAAGATCTTCACCTCTTGGTGAGAAGGATAATTTGTTTTGCCATATGCCATAAAATATGACATCCCCGTTTAGAGGAAACCTACGAGGTACGAGATGAAAACGCTCTTTATTCATGCTGAACTGCTTCAACATCAGCATGTTGAAACTTTTCAGGTCAGCACCTGAAAGGGCATTTCAGCCATGGAATGAACCGGTCGGTTAAAACATTTTTTTTTGTCGCGAGAGCGATGACTCTTCTTAAAGGAGTTTGAATAACAATTTTCCAATGTCAAGCAAGGGTGACTTTGGAATTTTGTTATTTAAAGTAAGTTGTAATATCATAAAAAAATCTTTAAGTAATAAACGAAAAAAAAAAATTTGCGTCGTAGATATTCTTGGGCGATGTTAATTACGTTTATCAGTCCCTATCTGCTTAACCCAAAACCTTGCAGACAGCCTGATGGTAGGTATTCGGTAAAAATAAAATTGCTTACATGCTTGCTTCCTCTTGCAAAACTAGAGGTTATTTCCAAACCTCTGCCGACTCATGCCCACCCCAACTGATATCTGGAGACCACACTTATCGACAGATGCATATTACACGGTCTCTTTGACCTACGGTACATTTGTGAAGTGCTCTAGGATGGTATATTATAAGGGAATACTCCTTTAAGTATAACCCCAAAAGCCGCTTAACCAGGTAGAAGTTGAATGGTGCTTCAATAAACTAAGTTACGATTTTTCTTCGCAGTCTTCTACATCGCGGACGTCCAGTCTGGCGTGACTGACGTCCACGCAAAGCCGGTCATCCTCAAGGAGTCTGCCGGCACGGCGTGGGTGGACGGCGGGAACGCCCTAGGTGCAACTGTGGGGGATTTCTGCATGGACCTCGCCATCAGGAAGGCTAAGGAGGCCGGGGTCGGCGTGGTTTCTGCTAAACGTAAGAGATTTTATATACTAGTAATATCTTTACATAGCATCAACAAGATTCCATAACACGGGCATCACGATTCAAAGATTAACTAATATTAGCTACTGTTTAAGCAGTTGCGTTATGAGGTACTGACTAATAGAGTTCTCACTCTCACGAATGTACCGATTTTATTACTTATACATCATATTACTAGTATATACGAGTTAACACCCATGACAACCAAACATAGGTCTAAAATAAATATTTCTCAGTCGACCGTTTCTTCTATCCAAGGTTCTGGTAGACATAATGTCTAACCGTAAATGTCTAAACAAAATCGTACTTTTAGCCGACGTATTGATTATTATCATTATTATCAGCCTACTTGTGTGTTATTTGTCGTGTATTACTTGTTTCAGGATGCAACCACTTCGGCATGGCTGGCTACTGGGCCAGGAAGGCTGAACAACAAGGGCTCATTGGCCTTGCCTTTACTAACTCCTCTCCAACCATGGTGCCTACTAGGGCCAAAGAAGTAAGATATTTATCTCCTTATGGTATCTAGACTAGACAAGGTATCTGACGCACGATCGCGGGTCGCGGCACACAACTACATATTTCCGCCAATAAGAAAATCGTGAGAGTTCGAGATTTGATGCACTTATTGTTTTATTAAGCAAATTACTATGGACCACAAAAATATTGCATGACCAGTTTACGGGCAACTGTTGATATTTTGTTTAAAGTTATTCCATCTTGGATGACATAGTTTCAGCAATAAAGATTTCTTATTCTCATTATTTCAGAGCGCGTTGGGTACAAATCCAATAGCTTTATTTGCGCCTGCTGCAAATGGTGATTCTCTTGGTGTGGATATGGCTACCACAGCCGTTGCATTGGGAAAGGTAAGACAATTCGTAGGTACATCGAAATTGAATCGAGTTATAGATACTGTTATCGGGGTAAAAACACAATGTATACAAGTATTAATAATTTACAAACCTATGACTTTTGTGTTCTAGATAGAAATACAGATACACAAAGAAGAACCGATCCCCAAAGGATGGGCGTATGGTCCCGATGGACAGCCTACTACAGACGCACACCTGGTAAAATCCTTTTTTAATATTCTTGGAGAACGCTGATAGATATCTTAAGTAAAAGTCAATGTATTTCATGTAAAAGTCGTAGAACACTTTGAAATAGAAAGCAGGCAGACTTGTACGCTTAATGCACGCTGAAAGCAAGCACAGTGCCTTACCCATCGATACTCGTCAAAACCTGCATACTGAATGATTTGCTATAAAGAATATTTTAGGCGCTTTAGAGAACACTGTAGGCGTTTCAAAACTAGCAAATAATTTTATTTATATTTTTTATCTATGCATAAATTAAGTAGTTTGTTATAGCTTAGTGGTTTTTCCTACAGGCATTCAATACATGCCGTATGATGCCCCTGGGGGGTTTTGAGGAAACAAGCGGATATAAGGGGATGGCTCTCTCCTCAGCTTTCGAAGTTCTATGCGGGGGTCTTTCAGGTATTTTTATAGAGTTAGTATTTTTATAGAATAGAAATCCATTAATATTTTTATAGAATTAACACCCGTAATATTTATTTAAAATCGATATGCAAGAAAAATCAAACTAACTTTTTGAGTTATAAAGAAAAGGGAAAATTGATTTTTTTGTTAGGTCACTTTTGTGTTATATTAACAGTTAATACCATAATTATTTGTACATTCCAACGTATCAAAAATATAAACATTTCATGTACTTATGCTCGCAAAAACTAAATCTCAAAGGGGAGGGACGCGCAATCAAAGCCCTCCCACACAATTGACAAGATATTCACGGCAATAACAATGACCAGTCACATTAAAGCATAATTGAATTTAAAAAACTTAACGTTAACAAGCGGTTTTTACTTTTTTTTTTTTATAAAAATAAGACATTGTGGATCCGCCTTTTCCATGTGAGAATACTTCAACGGCATTAATACTTTTTTATTGCATGAACATGAAGCAGATCTTAAAAAATTACAGAAGATGAATTAGGTAGCACATATCTCAAATGATAGGTAGGTAGGCAAGTATTTATAGGCAATTATTTATAATTTTCTAAAAATCTATGGCTTCATAAAAAACCCATTTTTTTGCCCATAGCTTTTTTATCACCTGGCGGTAAGGAATCAGCGCTGCCCACGGACATCAACAACCGCACAATACCTAATCGCAGATGCGTTGCCTGCCTAAAAACCACATACCCTCCCCTGAGCTCTGGCAATTTTTCCCCTAGTGCGATCCGAACCCGTCACCGTCGCCTTAGAGTTCTTTGTTCTTGATCTCTTCCTTTATATGTTTATTTATTTAAACTTTATTGCACGATATAAACATTTTACAAAAGGCGGACTTAATGCCTTCTCTACCAGTCAACCTTGGGGTCTAACAGAGAGTGAATATCCAAACCAATTGGCTGCTGCTTAGTAGGTAGGTAGGTTGTGCTATTAAAATTGAGTAAATATACGGTCATTTACTATTTATATGTTCTATTTTGCAGGTTCAAAACTAAGTTACCAGATCCGCTCTTGGAGTAAGGAACAGAAGAGCGCGCAGGATTATCCGGACTTAGGCCAGTGCTTCATGGCGATTGACCCCGGGTGCTTCGCCCCCGGCTTCGGCGACAGGATCGGCGGACTGCTGCGACATTTGAGGAATATGGAACCGGTGAGGGCATAATTGATGGGATAATTTAATAAATAATTCAATTAGGAGGCTTTTCAATCAGCTGTTATGTTGAACTTTTTGAGCCCCCCAAATCTTCTTCCTAGCCTTTATCCCGTTTCTATGCGGGGTCCGCTTTGAGCATGATCCAGGATTTGGCGAGTCTGGTTATTACAGTGAAGCGACTGCCATCGACCTTCGTAACCCATAGAGGGGAATCTGACAGATTGGATCATGGTTACACATTCAGATCTAGCTGAACTAAAGTCAGAAACTATCTGAATGTGCAGGTTTCCTCACGGTGTTTTCCTTCACCGCCGAGCCAATGGCACATATCCACACATAGATTTCGAAAAACCCAGACACATACAAAAAAGCATGTAACCAACGTATGCACATATATGTATGTATAATGTACCTACATTACATTATTGCGGTAAATTCAAATGTGCCGCAAGAATACAACGCATCTTGAGCCAGGATAATGACTAGTCTATCTTATTGAAGTCTAGACAGAACAATCAGTAAGTTTTAACATTGGAAAAGATCCGTTATCAATATTGGTTAAGTCTCTAACGGGTCTTAACTACTATCAATAAGTGTTCAAAAAGTCCATTGGCAACTTCGTTGATTGATTGAGTTTTGTCTGAATTAGTTAACTATACTTTTATAGCTGTTAAATTGTTGCTTTCCATATGATTAGAAACCAACGGTATGTAATGGTGTTTAGATTCTTTCTGTAATATTGAGTTGACGACTGTCAAAAAGCGCGACTTTTTTTATTATTTCATAAAGTGGCAAACGAACTAGAGGGCCATCTTATAGAAAGTGAACACCACTGCCCATGGACATCAACAACCAGAAAAGGGTCGGAGATGAGTTGCCTTTCTTTAAAAACCACATACCCTCCCTAACTGAGCTCTGGCGACCTTGCTCACCAGCAGCATCATAGCAAAACAGTTACGAAGAGCTGCTTCACTATAGTCTCTGAAGGTTTCATGAATCTATACTAAATAAATAAAGCTGAGGAGTTTGTTTGTTTGTTTGAATGCGTTAATCTCGGGAACTAATTTGAAAAAAAATCTTTTTGTGTTGAATAGTCTATCCGAAAACCACGCGGACGGAGTCGCAGACGGCCCCTAGTAAAGGATATTTTTAGTTGGATTCAGTCGATAATCTATTAATCTTCCAGGCGGACCCTTCACTCCCGGTCTTGGCTCCAGGAGACAAGGAGCGCACCAGCATGGAACAGACCCAGAAGAAGGGAACCATCTCGTACGCACCAAACATGATCGCGGAGTACGAAGACTTGGCAAAGCGACTTGGCGTACGGCCTGTGGAAGTTGTGTCTTGAAAGAATAAAACTATTCGTCATTTATATTTTCTTTTTGTTATTAGATTGAATACTTAAACCAAGAGATAATAGGTTTACCATAAGATTGAATAAACGATGAGTTACTCGGTTAAAGATAAGATTGAATCAACGAAGCGTTACTTGGTTAATCATAAGAATTAATAAAGAAGAGTTACTCGGTTAATCAGAAAATGGCTTTCTTCAGTCAAATGTGTCCTTTCAAATTATACTCTTGTAGGGTTTGTGATACGGATGAACATCAGAATATAATCTTGCATCTCATTTCACCATCAGCCCATTGCAGTCCACTTCTGGACGCAGGCCTGTAAAAACAATGGGATATTTTGCTGAAAAATCGATAGATAACAACATATTTTGTGCTAAGTATATCCAAACCTAAATAGCAGGCGATGAATTTCTTTCTTATTTTGTTGTTACCTAACTCGTCTGCAAAAAAAAACTATGTCGGTTATTTTAATTTCCTTTCACTGAACACAAAATAAGGACCATAAAAACACCAAACATCTTAAAAACACGGTTCCAAGTCAATACCCCGTGACTCCGCTAATAGGTCGAACAAACGGAAACACTTGAAAAATCAATCTCACTTCACCCAAACACGGTATGAATAAATGACAAAAAAGAGGACACACTTCCAAGTGTTTATTGCACCAGAACTGTAAGTGTACCGTTCATTGAACCGAATTATAACCAACTTCAAGTGTACTCGACGCCTTTTGACCTTAACTTTATAATCTTATGTGTTAAGTGGTTCTGAAGAGTGTTTCCTCGAAGTATCGACTCATCAATTTAATTCTGCAATGCAATCGCTGAATTCGTGTCATCGTTGCAACGGGTTTTTGACATTTTAATATTCACGAGGATCATGGAAATGGATAATTGGGCCCTATGAAAGATTAAGCAACTAAGTTTGCCACCAGGTCTTGGAATGTCCTTCTGGCTCACTTGTTTCCATCCTGCTATGTTTCGGGCTTTTTAGGCGGGGCGTAAAGCGGCATCTTTTCAGGCCTTCAGGGTGAGGGGGTATATGGCTCACTGGAAACTATGTACTATTGTTTCAGTCAATTTTATATTTCGACCTTACATCCTCTTACCAACAGGCGGAGTAAAGTCATCCTGACGGCTTCATTAAAAGAAAACTATGTGTTTAATTGACAACTACAGTGTGGGATAGATTGGCAAGATTATAAACTACTAGCGGCCGCCCGCGACTCCGTCCGCGTGGATTTCGATTTCCAATATCCTATGTGTTATTCTGATGTATAAGCTATATTGTGGTAAAGTTTCATTCAAATCCATTCAGTATTTTTTACGTGAAAGAGTAACAAACATCCATACATCCATACATCCATGCATCCATACATCCATACATCCATACATCCACACATACAAACTTTCGCCTTTATAATAGTAGTAGGATGTATTTATAAATAGGAATATATTTTTGCAAAATAAGGACTTAAAGAATATTAATTTCAAGCTAGTTAGCTATTCACGCGATTGGGTAGGTACGCTTACTTGATTAAAAAACTCGACTTTATAACTGTGAAGAATATTCCCATTAATATTCCATCTGCCGGACTAGCGCTTTATACAACCATCTACCATCCACGTATTTTTATGTAGCTCAAATTAAACTTGTATTAAAAAATAACAGAATATTAAAGTGGCGCCTTCGGTGAAATTATTAAGCGGTCAATGAACTCCAATAGATGCGTCTTGGCTTTTTTCAAAAACTTTACTCCAAAAAGTAAAAAAAAACATGAATTTTAGTTTATTCTTGCCAAGACTCTGTTTTGTAAGCAAACATTTGCGTAAGTTACTTCATGTTATTTTTTGCTATAATTAGTTATCCTGTTATTGGATGTTAGTTATCCTGTCACAGAATCTCGATTGACTTCATTTCAATTTATGCTTTTAATTTAACTAGTTTTAATTTGAGTCTCCTAAGCTACAGCCTTGAAGAAGACAGTGACCTGATGATAAGTTAGAAACAACAGACACCTGTGTTAATTGTAAGTATCTTTATCAAAATGGCGTGACATTTTAATTTTTTTTATTGCTTGAGAACCCATTTACGCGCCATATTATGCCATAATAGGATAGTGGCTAGCAAGACGTTTATCCATTACACCGATCTATTAGATTGATGATGGTGTTCAGTATAAAAAATATACTCGTTGGAATTCAACACCTGCCTTAGATAAGCAAGAGCTTATCCCTAGCGTAAGAACGCTTAATAAATCCAAATAGACAACGGTGTATAAAAATATCCTTAGTAATTTTCACACGGTAGCACCAAGCCAAGTAAGGAATAAATGTATCCGACGATGAATAAGCGTAGATTCATGGCTGAATGGTGTTTATATAAAGAGTTCATAATTTTAAAAGCGTGTATCTTTATGTTGTCAAATTTATGTTTCTACAGGGGTTTATCACCACGATATTAGTCATAGCAGTATGGTTTACGACAAACACAGGAACGCTGTTGCCATCCATGAAAGAAACCCTCCTTGCGTGTTCCTCAGATATGAGGGTCGTGACCGCCCTTCAGCACGGTCTCGGATGATCTTCCTTCATCTTTTCCTGTCTTAGCGAGCGTAAAATGGATACGTTAGTCCGAAATGCTGTCCAGGGTATACAAAGAATCTTTCCCCAGCACACGGGAAGAAATGGGGTTTGTACTATTCTATTCTAGGCACTACAATGTTATCTTCTAAACGGGACCTTGAATCTGAAGGCCACAATCTCAATCGATGTCAATGCGTGGGCTCCAAGTATAGAAGTAGCTACTCAGACTCCCGTTATCAAGTGTTTAGCATACAAAGGAAGCCAGTATCATCTTACCGGGTTTGCAAATCTTATTCACAGTTGCTTTTACATTCCTGCTTACTTTCTCTCGGCAACATAAAGTTTTACGAGTTTGGCCAATTAGCATCCTAGTTTAGCACAGATTTTTAGACTTTATTACATTCGTTCTATATTCTAAGACCTAGATATCATGGATTGTTTTTATGGTAAATCTATGGAGTGTTTTCCTTTTTAAATTTATGAATTTAGTGGTGTAATTTGATTATACATTAAACTGTTATGGAACCAAAACAAGATCTACAAAGCGAGTAAATATTTAAAGATTTTTTTACATTACTTTATTCTTATACAGACTAGACCAGACCAGATCTATTTTTGTAGTATTATAAAAAAAACACGATAAATATATAATAAACACAATAAAGTCTTGATTGAAGTCGTTGAAGTCTAAGTGATACCTATACTTCTTGTTAATCAAGAATATTATTAGTAAATTGCTTTTATCCCCAGGAATTTTATAATAAGCACACGTGATCTATTATAATTACAAATTAAAGACTTATAAATCTGTGATATAAAAACAAACGTCATATAATCCTTTTTTATTTGCTAAAGGATGAATAACATTAAGTTATAATCATTGTAAAATTACCTCTCGATATATGTACGTAGGTAGTATGAGCCGCCTACTGAAAAGGTCGATGAGACTTACAATGTCCAATGTCCATCTCTGGACTGCAATAAACCTCATCGAAGCTTTTAAAGTAAAAGCTAGTTGGCAGTTGGAGAAAAAGAAACGAACCAGTTAAGAAATAACTTATAGTAACCTTTCTGCGCATGGAAATGTTATCTCAGTGTACACTAACAGTATATTACTAGGATCCCCTTAAGGTAATGCAACTATGTAGTTTCTGTGCATTAATTTTTATAAAGTACCAGTTTGTGCAACATCTACGTCTGTTATTTTATGCAACCCACGTGATGTTGCGAAATGAAGCAATTTATAATGGTTCCCAACATTTATCGTCTGTTTACATATAAATTTTGATTATTATTTCAAGGTAAAACCCGTTGGATCGTTGCCCTTTGAGAAGAGATTCCAATGTGGTCAAACAGGTAAATGTAGATGGGTAAGTAAGTTTTGCTTGAAGGAAATTATGACAAATGTGAAATTACTTTTTAATTATTATTCGAGATACTATGTAGTTGAAAATCATTATCGTATTTCTTCTTTGTACGTGAAATGTCAACAGAAGACGAGCAAATTACTGTCCCATGTACATAATTATGGTGAACTTTCAAACTAGTTTTCACAAAGAAATTGTGGCAACTACACAGCACTGCGGAAGCCCTTAAAGATGTTATTATAATTTGCATGGTTGATTTATGTCATATTTAAGATGTACCTAGTATAATTTGCTTATTTCATCAGCTACATTATTATTATTCCTACCAACTTATTTTTTTTTTTGAAAAGGCAAACGCTCTAGGTTGCCCCTGATTGTCGTGATGGCATTGAGGTACCTATTACTACGACCGACGTATAGAGTGGACATCGAGAACAAAATTTGTTCGTCTAATTGGAGGAACAGGGGAGGATCATTTAGTGTTTTCTTTTTGTCTTTTACTTATTAAATGACACGCCTCTAGTTTCCTATTTTTCGTCCTGTAATAATTTGTACATGTTTTTTTAACACAAAGGGAATGGTATTAATTATAAAATTAGTACAATAGACGGCAACTGTTCTTCATGGACAACAGTGCGTATAAGAAATATATCTTCGAGGTGCCTACTCTAGTAGTAATACTTCAATGCCTAATGGTATGTGATTAGCGCTGCCCATGGATAACAACGGACAACATACCTACCTATTGAAATAATAGCACTAAAATCTCTGCCGCGTTGCCAAACAGAAATAACTTTTCTCTTCATAAACCATTGTTTTCTATGATATCAATCAATGAATCTGCCTTGCAATTTACATAAATCCTTCTTCTTTAATCTTGATATTCAAAATAGGTAGCATTTGCAACGATAGTGCTGTTAAATTGCTTTTCCTGTTTTGGATGGTTTGATTATTTCACGTGTAATGTATGTCTTATGCGTAGGTACTTAAATTTGAAATTAGGCAAGTACTTATATCTATTAATTTTTATGCAAGTATATCAGATATGGATCGTCGTCTAGGCTTTGCTTGTGAGATATTGGAGTAAAAGAAAATTTGAAAATCGGAAAATAATAGGAACTTTAATTATTGTAAGTTAAAATAAGATCATAAATAAATTAGATCATTTAGTTTTATTTCAGATGAAGCCGGTGCACTTTATTTGACCTAAACTTAAACCTTAAGTGAAGATCAACAAAGTTTAAAGTGTACTTAAGAAATATGATGGGTCATAAATTCGAAATCCGGTTTGGGAGAAAGGATTTCGCAAACATGAGTGCATTTAATGCATCCGTTTTCCAACTTTCTCTGGCGTAGTGACATGGCAATTGTCCAGAGTCCCTTTCATTTTACGAGAAAGTTGAAGTCTGACAAAAACAATTAGTTAACTAAGCAGTTAGTTAACAAAACCTTAGATAATCACGAGTAGCCGGACGATGTACCATGGAATATGACCATTTGGTTCCTATATAATATCTTTGATTTATGTTTTAGCGTCGACAATAAAAAAAATATAGAACGCGCCGGACAGAGAAATATTGATGACATGATTCTTCATTTCATTAGACCAGAGCGATGGTGGCCTAGTGGTACGGACGGCGCCTCAACAACGTGAGATCCGCGGTTCTAATCCGGGCCCACACCTCTGGATTTTTCGAAAACACCGTGCGGAAACCTGCACATTCAGTGATTTCTGACTTTAGTTCAGTGAGATCTGAACGTGTAACCATGATCCAATCTGTCTGGTTCCCCTCTATGGGTTACGAAGGTCTGATGGCAGTCGCTTCACTATTACAACCAGACTTGCCAAATCCTGAATCATGGTAAAAGCGGACCCCGTATAGAAACGGGATAAACGCTAGAAAGAAGAAGATTCTTAATTTCATTAGTTAAGACAAGTAGTAGACTACGACTAGGTAGTAGGAAACTTTAATAAAATACCTGCACGATCATAATACATAGTTGAAATCACAGGATTTGTCTACTCGTAGTTTGCTTTACAAATATAATTGTAAGTATAGTTGTTAGTTTCTTAAAAACAAAAGTTCCTTGTTGGTTAATTACTACAATAACAAACGAACAGATTTATTTAATTATAAGAATGACATGAAAGAATTTATAGTACTTACTAGAGATGCGCCGAATAGTGGTTTCACCGAATAGCCGAATACCGAATACTTTTCGGTTCAATCTTTACCGAACCGGATATTCGGCCGAATTATTCGGTTCACCATTTTACTGCATTTCTGCTTAAACAGGTTCATACATGCACGCCACCCGCAACCCGCTTACATGCCGCGCTGTCACTTTGTTTTATACTATTTGCAAAATTAATATTATGTTATACCTTCCGGCCGTTTTCCGACTATGGCAGCCTATCTTACAAACAGCCAAGTACGCAGGATATATTATAGTGCTCAAGTGAGTGAGCAACCACAGGTGCACTCCCTATTCCCTCACTCTAATAGTTTGGTAGGATGAGACAGTAATCGGACATGAACGTAGAGAGATAGGCGCATGACCAACGGCTTAACGTGCCTACAATATAAGTGGGCGTAAAAGATCACGTGCTTGGGACTTTTCTAACGAAATGTGGGATGACAACACAAAAGTTGATTTGTTATGTTACTTATGTATATGTTCTTCTCAACTTTCTTTAAATTATAAAAGAAACATAAATCTTGAATAAGAAACGTGTCTGTCAGTTCCAGTACCTCACTCTTCCATGTCATTTAGCCAGGAAAATAAAAGTACTCGAACCGAATATATTCGGCACTAGAACCGAATAATTCGGCCGAAAACGAATAGTGAAAAAAGTGCCGAATATGCCGAATACCGAATACAAACCGAATATTCGGCGCATCTCTAGTACTTACCTACTTATTAGTTCCATTTATTATGAACGGAAAATGTCGTCTTTACAACGTGTTTTACATTCCTAGATCTTATTTTGCATAAAATTATGGCGAGATGAGACATATTTGTGGCGTCTACGTGACATATACCACATCAGGTTATCAGTATAAGTATCTAAATTACAATACAAACAAATATAAAGAATCCTTTCTAGGACAATGACCTTGCTTGACTAGGTATAAAATAAATTATTATAAACTGGCTGACAGATTATCAACAAACTACAAAAATATTCGTTTTTAAAAATGATATTTAATAACTCTACATAGTTTAAAAAAGGTTTGCCCCATGAAGTAAAATTAAGCTAGATAAAAGTAAGTGTAGAGTTTTTAAGTTTCAGCTTGGTTAGGAATTATATAAGTAGACAGTGCTCCAAATAGAGGTTGTCCAGACTATAAAAAGCGCCGTAGGTAATCCCGACTAATCTCTATTAATATTATAAATGCGAAAGTAACTCTGTCTGTCCGTCTGTTACGCTTTCCCGCTTAAACGTCGCAACCGATTGCGATGAAAACAGCCAATCTTTAAGCCCTGAGAAAGAACAAAGGCTAACCTTTTATTGTGAAAAAAAAGGTTCTGACATGCACGTGGACGAAGTCGCAGGCGGCCGCTAGTAAAGGATAAATAGTTCGTGCGGAAAATTTCATAGCATATATTACAATGTAGGTAAGTAGTTATGTCATGTGCCATAAACACTTTGATTGCAATAAACATATTGATTTGATTTGATTCTATTAAAACAAAAGTGTTTTAATCAGTGTAACTAAACATGTTGCAATACTCGTATAATACGTAGTTCAGGACACCTGCGCTCAAAGATGCGCAGCGCAAGAGCATGCGAATTCATCAATGCTAATTATATTTAATTGATTTGATTGGGTGGCCGGCTCACGCGCCATGTTGGAGGTGCGGTAAACGATACTCAGACAATTTATGAGTTTGAATAACACGACTCAAACGCAAGAACCAATACAACAAACTGCCTTTACATTATGGACAGTTAGTTATGTTTTTTTCAGTAATTTCTGGATGTAGATTGCATTCTTATTGTATGTGTCGATCTTCCTGCCACTTATAGTAATAAAGTTTTCTTGTATGTAGTAACAAACTTCTTATTTCAGCTATTATATATTCAACTAGCCTTCCGCCTGCGCCTGCAAATCTTTCCTCTTTATAATATTAGTTTAGTGTAGATGTAGATTAATGTAGATGTAGATATTTAGCTATTAACCTGAAGATTTGTCTGGTTTTCAATATCTATTCAAAAGAAATCAATATCGGTCTGACTCGAGAGAAGTCTGACTGGTGACTTCAAGTTTTGAGGCCGTGCGTTGGTTTCCCGTGATGGGTATGAATGGTGGCAAAACTTTTTCAAGAACCAACAATAGTAAATTCGCTCAGGCTTTGCTTAAAAAATATAATATGGGATACTAAGCCCCGTCGTAGCATTTTTATTAGGTGAGATATCAGTGTAGTGTCATTTTTAATTTAGTTACGCCACAGAAGCTAATCAGCTGGGCGGTATCTCCTACCAACTGAAGTTACATAGAAAAATTAAGGAAAGGGAAGTAAGCAGTAGGCGTAACGCTGATTATTTAGCTTTCTCCTTGAGAGCTAAAATCTGCATTAGATAACTGCCAAGGAGGCGGGTTGGGGGCGATACTGCGGCGATAAGGTTTGCAAATGTAACAGTAGTCAGTCACACTGTGAAAAGTAGCTGCAATTTTTTGTGTCGTATAAAAATATCGGTAGGCCGGTATGGAAGAAGTCAACGTATTCGTTGACTTCTTCCATACCGTCGTATGGAATTCCATACCTTCGTCGATGTATACCGAGAACCTAACTATCTATTAAGATTTCTTTTTTAGGGGGAGAGCACTGGTGACCGGTATTACGGGTCTCCTAAACAGACACCTATTTCAGGCACAGTCTCTCACATATTATCATACTTAGCATTAATAATTCCCTGTAATCCTAGTTTAAGTTTCAACTATGTAACAAATGTGTGAGAGAAAATAAAGTATGTTGTTGTATTGTATTGTATTGCGCCGACCCCAATTAAACAGGGAACAGGGCAGGCAAATGATAAAAATATCGGTAATGATTCCAATTCATATGGGAATATGGGAGGGAGGGAGGGAATGAGTTGCCACATATTTAAGACTTCTCTGTTTCGTGGAATAGAAATTGAAATGCTCATCATATTAACGCAATAGGTGGTATCCCACGAAATCTGGCGCTTTGTTGCTTAGCATTAAAAAAGTTAGTACTTAACTATCAACTACATATTACGATATTAATTTTTGAGTGCTGGTTTCTCTCTCGAATGCATGAAATTAGCTGAGTTTTGCTCGAATTAAGTTTTAGTCGGTACGAACAAAACAGCCAACTTATGAAGTAACTATGGAAATTTCTGGGAAATTCCATCTCGAGACACATCACGTGTATGCTTATTGCTATTTTCGAGCACCCTTCCTTCATCTTCAAGCATTTCATTTAAGACATCGTCCCCTGTGTTTTCCCAGTCAAGTTGTCAGCTAAAAATAGTTAATCCTCGATTATCCGCCCCCGTGATAGGCCGTCATCAATTGTCATTACGATGCAATTATGCGCTTGCAGCCGATGTGTAGCGATGCACGTCATGCACGACTGCATTGCTTCAGGCTGTCTGTACTTGCACTTGCAGAATAGCAGCTCCTATCTCCTTGTTAAAATAACGATACTTACTAGCAGCTTAACTATAACTAGCGGCCGCGATTCCGTTGCGTTTCCACGCAACCGAATTCCACGCAAACGGAATAATAGAACACCAGTTTAATTAAAGCCGACTAATGGAATATCCAACGCAAATTCAATTTTTCAATTCGAACCAGTAGTTCCTGAGATTAGCACGTTTAAACAAACAAAGAAACAAACAAACTCTTTTGCTTTATAATATTAACTATAATAGAATTGGTCTACCAAAAATACTTAAATTAGAATTAGTAAGTTATGCATGCAATGGAATAGAATGGATTTAAATCATACTAGGTATTAGGCATGTGCAAAACATGATTTATGTTCGCCTATTAATAACCATATGTGACATGACCACGACAGCTACATTTATGCAAAGTTTTTTGTTAGATCCAATGACTTATATTTCGTGTTCTCTTAAATTATTCTATGAGTGAGTTATTAGTAGCCTCAATCAACCAACCAATTATACTTCCTTATATGGTCTTGTGAATTTAAATACTCGTATAAATAATCAAAACTGTAGAGGAATTTGTTGAGATATGTTATTTTATAGCTTTTAACCACGGCTTTGCCTGCGTTATCAAAATTTAGGAAGGTTAAAAAGTATATTATCACCTAAAACAGCCTATAGCCTCATAAGCTGCCTGTTTACCAAATTTCATCAAAATCCGTTCAGCAGTTTCGGCGTGACTGACGGAAAAATATCCAAACAAACAAACTTTCACAATGAGAATATTAGTATGACTCTTTTCAAAAATAGTTATAAGCTCGGCGTCATACACATAAAAATTACTTCTGATGTTACATTCCGATTTCGTTTTGATGATAATAAAAAAGAACCAAACACAACACAGATAACATAAAAGAACATTACAAAGAAGCACTGTTTCTACTACAGGTGCATAATTTTATAACCCGGTCCCGTATGCAGTAGTGCATGAAATGACCTGCAATTCTGACTTCGTCTCCGAAAAATGAAAGCTACATGTTGTAAATCCATGTTGGATTACTAACGCTTCCTTGGAGTATTGGAATGTGTGGGTCATTTCTGAAATAACAACTTTTCTTCCTAAGAAATAATATTTTATTGATTCTTCTGGCAACAGAATGATACACGCATAAATATATATTGTCAAAGTTATATGCAGAAAACCATTATAAACAATTTCAAGACAACGTAGCATAGACTGATAACATAGTCATTTTAGAAGAAACAGTAGGTATTAGCATTGGAAATAGATGATTTTACGGTTGTACAATGAGTAAGGCTCATTATTGTAGCTGTATTACGTATTTATGGCTATTATTGTTAGTTAACAATGATATTATGTCACGTAATAACTGCTTGCGTTCAAGGATGAGGCGATATTTTGCGAATGTAACCTGATGCGAGATGCGAATCCTAAGTAGTTTAATACTTTACGGGTGTAGTTTAAAAAACTCATTTTATACGTTAAATATACCTATAAGATTGTACCGGGAAAAATTATAAATTTTGGAGGCGGTGTTTGCAGCCAATAGTTTATATTGATGGATACCTACTAAATAAAATAACCCGCTCATTTGCCACCTCATAGTAAACTCCTATGATCTTTCTTTTAGAGTTAAAGTTGATTGGTACTGGTGTAGTAATTACAGCGAAATCTCTCTACAACCTACTGAAGGACTTAGGATTACCAAGATCTAATATTAGCTCCTTACTGGAAAGAGCAACTAAAGCCGCTTTGCTTGGCTCATACCAAATATGGTTTGGAAGGGAGAGGAATGTCATCGGTGGAGGTGATCGTTAGTATACTATAAAGGGGCCCCTTAAACCTACACGCTGGGTCGCAAGTCCCAGGCGCCGACTGGCATTCATCTCTGTTCCACGCGATGGACCCGGGTGCCGGGTCCATCGCGTGGACGCGTGCACGGAGAATCCATGGATAGCTAAGAAGTTCGTCTCTTTCAATATCCTTCATTTTCTTGCCAGCCAAAAACGTTAACCTTTTAATGTGACGCTTCTTTTGAACGAGCCATTCCGTCGACCGCATGGGAAATCCGCACTCTTTGACAACTTGTATTGTATTGAACTTGGATTTTTCCTTGCAAATTGTTTCAGGTTCAAAACGAGTAAGTACCTACGAGTATTTGGGTTTTTATTTGACATTTCCAAGCAATTAGGCCGAACAAGTCACGCGGCATTGTTTACTCGAAGTAATTAGCAACCTCACTTGGACGGTGCTGTGTCAATTGAAAACTAATATTCCGGCGCCCGCGCAGCTTTCTACATGTGCGCAGGGCTGCCAACATTAACGTATTACACGTATCGATACTAATTAAATAAAGCGAAGAGTTTGTTTGTTTGAACGCAGTTACCCCAGAAACTACAGGTTAGAATTGAAAAATATTTTTGTGTTAGATAGTCCATTTGTCGAGGAAGGCTTTAAGCTTTAGTATATCACTATGTGTACCGAAACCGAAATCAACGCGGACGGAGTCGCGGAAGACCACTAGTTAATTGAATAAGAAACGACTACGAGTAGAAAGGAAAATTTTTTTGGAAGAATAAAATTATCACGCAACCCTAACCAACGAACACATCCCATATGCAAAACTACGTTAATATAGAAATTTATTATGTCTTTGTGCAGAATTCTTATAAAAGGATTCTTTCATTTTTTTTAAATACAAAGGCCAAAGAGAAAGTAAGGAATGTTTGCATTCATTTTAGAAACTACGATCATGCAATAACAGCATTTTCGAATATTTCGAAGAATATTGGAATAAATTCTACCTAGTTGACTTTTTCTTTTTTTGGTTATAAAAATTATCGGTTACGATTACCTATTGGTTACAATCATCTATGTGATTTACTATGTCTTCTCAAATATGAAATGACACGCCATCAGCTTTAGTTTTCGCCCTTTAATATTTTTTACATGTTTTAAAAACACAATCGATTACAAAACTAGTTTAACGGAAACTGTTGTCCATTGGACAACAATGCGTATAAGAAAATATTTCTTCGAGGTGTCTACTCTATTATGTAGTAGTACTTAATTCCTCAATGAGAACAAATAAACACTACTTACTTATAACTTAAAAGTCAATAGACACCTATTTTTTGTCGCAGCGGAAATGCTAATGGTCCCAATAGTATTAAGTGACAATTTAAATCTATAATAAATAATAATGTGCACACTGATGACTGATTGCAATTCCGCAGCATTCATTAAAAACCAAACCACGACGGCAACAACAATCAGATCAATATCAAACTGACTATGTATGTATAATACCTATTTGGAATAGACTAGCGGCCGCCGGCGACTCCGTCCGCGAGGATTTCGATTTCCAATAGCCTAAAGCCTTCCTCGTGAAATGGACTATCCAACACAAAAATAATTTTTCAAATCGGTCCAGTAGTCCCTGAGATTAGCGCGTTCAAACAAACCAACATACAAACAAACAAACAAACATACAAACAAACTCTTCAGCTTTATATATTAGTACAGATTAGTACAGAGTACAGATTTACTCATAAACTACTATGGTGTCGGCGATTTGCGATACAAAAGGCATTTGTCGCAAGACTTCATCTACATACTATCAGGAGGTAATCTACAGTATCTGTTCCGAATGGCTGGCCGCAGACAATGGGATGACCTGGTAATGTCACAACACAGGATGGAAAACAGTGAAGACTTCATTTTCTTATTTCATGGGGTCTGATGGCGGTATGAATTGAGTCACAATGCAAGTAGCTAAACAAAAAAATGTTATGAGTTATGTAACGATTAGGTATTATTTTCTTTCATACGCTTACTTTATCTAATTGGTTTGCTTAAAGTTCTTCTCCAAAGTTTCGAATCGTAGACTGTGATTAAGGACAATCAGGAAATGACATTCAATATAAACTTTTTTTCCTATCGAATAGGTATTATGCAGAATGAGTTGATGCGATATGTTTTTTTTATCAGTTGGGAAGGGTTATTTATGTCTTAAAGGCAGACAACCCGTCTGCGACCCTTGTCGGGTTGTTAATGTCCATGGGCAGCGGTGATCACATAACAACAGGTGACCATCACGTTTGTTTGCTGCCCTATAACATTAAAAAAAGCAAATAGGTATGCATAATTTATTTACGCCTGATTTTGATACTGAACTTAACCTTATCAGTGTCAAAGTTTGCGTTGCACTATCAGACGTTTAAAATAGGTTAAACAGAAGTAGGTACTTACTAATCGTCGGATATCTACAAAATAATGTTCTGTTTCTGGCGAGAAGAATCGGCAAGAAACTTGACTCGATTGCAAGTGCAGATATTTCACTGTCCTATATTCCACTGTGCTCCTATTTTCCATAGTCAAATGTAGACTCATACGTAACTCTGGAAACATTTTGATTGTGATTTTGATGAGGTGATGTAAACCATTTTTTTTTTTTTTTTTTTTTTTTTTTTTTTTTTTTTTTTTTTTTTTTTTTTTTTGGAGGGGAATGCTTTGACGCACCATGTCGCCGCGGGCTAGCTAAGCCCGCGGCCGTGTGTGGGGCTCGGGCGCACAAAATAAGCGCCCACTACCCACTAAACCCCTCCAGTTTCCCCTTTTGCTCGCATCAGGACGGGTCGCTGCCAGCCGCCAAGTGGGCGGCTTATGTTCGACCCGTCCTTCGAGCGCCCCGACCTGATGCGGCAGGCCGGGGCCGGCGCCTAGGGAGGACCACCCGGGAAACTAGGTGGTCCCCAGACATGGCTCGGGCGACCCAGTGCAATGCGCGGGTTAGGGAGCTACCCCCCCGCGCAGGTCACCCTACACAGGCCTAGAGGAGACGCAGACGAGCGCGCCCCCTCCGGCCCGGCCGTCTACGCCGGAGCGGAGCGGAAGAAGGATCCTCCTCCCGCTCGCGCTCCTTTGCCTCCTTCTGCGAGATGACTTGTTCGCAGAAGGAGGCGGCCGCCTCCCACGCTCGTCGACTGGCGACCATGGCCTGCACCAAGGTCGGCAGCGAGAGGTGACCACCGCCTAGCGCCGCGATTAGTTCGCGGCGCTCGTGTCGCCAAGCCGGGCACTCTTCGAGAGTGTGCTCGGCCGTGTCGTCGGGAGCGCCGCAGTGGTGACACAGCGGCAACTCCTCCCGACGGGCGACACGGTACAGGTAGTGACCGAAGCATCCATGTCCGGTCAGTACCTGCACCAGGCGAGGTGATGTAAACCATGCATTATCTCCCAATTAGCTTTTAGTGACGGAAGCATTGCTACACTAATGCTCGTTTAAACAAATGTGGATAATTTAAATAACGCGCCATTGTTTTGGTTAATTACAAAAGCGAATCAAATTGGCTTTGTTAACGTGTGAAAGTGTATTTTATTAACTGAAAGCATCATTCGATGATTCATGATGTTATAATTTCTGGTCATTTAGTTTTTTACATCATTTTAAACTTTCGCGTTACATTAGACTAGAAAATATTAACACGGGACTAAACCGGAAAAGTTAGTATTATTTATGGCGTTAGATTTCGAAAATGGTGATGATTGCATTCAGTTAAATTTTAAGCCATCATGTCACAAATAGATCCAGGACTCAGACAAACAAACAAACTTCAAAGAAATGCTCTATTTGCATTGTAAAATTAATGGTATGATCGCCAACTACAGGCACCGACCGTGCTTAGTCCCGTTAGCCTAGGTGAGAATGGCAATTAGAGGTGTTGAACAGAGATGAGATTGGCAATAAAAGGTGTCAAACAAATACATTTCCCATTGATCGGACTCTAACTTTGGCAAAATAACAACAACCATCTCGCAGGACACAATTGTCATTCGTCATTGAATGCAGTTTCCTAACAATTTGTTAACGTTACTACACCGCTGCGCGGTATACATTATGCATGCATTTATAACTTCCCTGTTACACCTGATATCAAAACATACGTGTCTGGTCGTTATTTCTTCCTGTTGTATAGACGTTTTAAAGGCATCGCACCTTGAAGTGTCTGTCGACTACTGATATTTATAAAGTTATACTATTCTTCCATGTAAGTGTCATCACTGCTACAATGAATGACGAGTCGCAACCGTGAACTTGGACTTGTGAAGAGATAAACACGTTTATTTATTTTGACTAGCTGAAATAATGTGTTGACAATAAATGTGGACGGGAAATACAATGACGCACAAATTTCATTAAAACTTATTGATTGGTTTAACAAATATTTTAATTATACCTATTCTATATTTATTTCAGGACAATTCTACGACCGCTTCGGAAAGCAATAATCTATCTACGTATAGTCAATTTTTCCTAAGATGACCCCGATGACCAAAGGTAAGGTAAAGGTAATTAATCAAAGGAAAATTAAGACTATTCTAAAGCATTAAGAACCCAATGGAAATCATTTAACAACTAGTAGAGCTTATTGCCTTGAAATAATGTTTATTTCGTATAAGAAGTAGGTACACCTGTCACAGTGATCATCTGGATTGGACAATAGAAGCGATAATAATAATCTTAGAAATTTTATTGTGATTAATCGATATTCCGCAAATCCACTAAAGTGCACGGGGGTCAGGGTCAAGCAACTTTCGTGGCTTTTATGCAAAGTCAAAAATATTTTTCTCTCTGTCTCCATATGCGATAGGCGGTGGGTCTGCTATTAATCGGACTACGTGACTACCTGCCTTCTGAAGTTATGCGAAGAAAGCTTTTCTTTTTTTTACGACTTAATTTCGGACGAATATTTCTGCTTAACATGAGACTACGTGCAACAGGCACGTAGGTATCCTACCAGAGCTGGTATCAATCAAGCTAAAACCTGTTTAGCCTGTTCCCCTTTCCCGAAAATACAGCACACAAGAAAACACAACCAATGTAAATGTAGGTAATACAGTGCCGTAAATAGCCTTATATGCGCCCGGTGCGAGCTCACAAAACTGCGCCCCTTTTTTTTTTACTTGAAAGTCGGTCATTTCTGCGCCCCTCCAGGGTGCGAGCTCACAAAACTGCGACCTTTTTTTTTTTTTTACTTGAAAGTCGGTCATTTCTGCGCCCCTCCAGGGTGCGAGCTCACAAAACTGCGAGTTTTTTTTTTTACTTGAAAGTCGGTCATTTCTGCGCCCCTCCAGGGTCTGCACCCTGTGCCTGGGCACCGCTGGCACCGCCCTATTTACGGCACTGAGGTAATATAATTAAGTAAACTTATTTTTATTCTCAGTTCAAGCTATTATTCAAGAAATAAGGCATTAAAATCTCACCATCGATATAATTATTTAATATAATTATCTGTTTTGATTAAAAATAAACTAACGAAGTTCTAACCAAATAAACAAATAAGTACTAAGCTTGCTTATCCAATGTTTATTCATACTTGCTGGAATGCAACTTTTTTGCTGATAGTAAGAAGGTAACTAACATTTCAAATTATTGTACCACTAAAATAAATATTTTCCCAGCGAAAAACTAATGGCCAGGAATTCCCATAATACGACAATTAAAATAACAGTTTAAAACTCTTTTGAGTTTTCTTCAATCATAAAAAGAAAGAAAGCTCAATAATGGCACAGTGAGTTATAACGCGGAGGTCACTCGGCCGGCGCGCATAACACATCGATCGCGCGACCGGCGCGGGCGCACAACTGCGCATGATTTGCGCGGGAACGTAAACATTCGGATACGCGAAGTGAAACGAACTATACAATTTGAAAATAGAAAGAAATGTGTTCTTTTTAAATTTTGATGTAATTGGAACAATTTGTTTTTAAGTGTTGTACGTTTATAGTAAACTGAACAATTGCAACTTAATTTGTAAATTTTTAATTGACATTTTGAAGTGTAAAATTTGGAACTACAAAAAGAAAAATTAAAAGTAAATAAATGACTATGTGCAAGTGAAAATACAACTGACTTTTTCAATAAGAAAACATTTGAAAACTTAAACTTTCTTTCATAAAAATTAATAAAAACTGTCAAGATGCGTGCATTTGTGTTCCTCTGTGTTTGTGTTTACGCTGCGTGCGCGCAGGAAGATCGTTTAGCGCGAATGCCTAAGTACGACGAAAGGTATGATTACCTCGACGTGGACGCTCTGTTCAACAGCAAGAGACTAGTGAGGAACTATGTGGATTGCCTGATCAATGCCCAGCGGTGCACGCCTGAGGGGAAGCAGCTGAAAAGTAAGTTGAATAAAAGATTGACTGATCCATTGACGTCCAAAATTTTTGACATTTTAATGTTGTATGAGGGTTGTGTAAGGAAGAGGTAGACCTAAATGATGGATGAATTGTATGTATGTAGGACATGAGTAAAAAAGATGTGGATGACTCGAAGACGAATGATAGGCCTGTATGGAAGACGTCAAAGTATTGCTCCGACCTCAGATATACTGGGAACAGTGCAGGAAAATGATGATGAGGGAGTTGGCAGCATGTTTTATTAATCTTATCTATTAAGAGGTGCACATTAAACGTGTAAAAGTTGACTTTAGAATTTAATTCAACAAAATTATGTCAATTTTAAGGTAATATGAGAAAACGAGTGTTTTTGAGAGGATTTGACATATATGGCAGACGATAATGAGGATTATATGATGGTAAGAACCCATCAACTCCCATACTCGTAATTTTAATATCTTAAAAGTATTATTGACAAAACCCAGCCACGTACTTCTTATCAAATCAAATGTAACAACAGGAAAGGAAATAAACAAAGTAATACGTAATCGCAAACCGGCACCTAGTTCCACGTTTTATTTGTGCGGCAATCGCAGGTGTTATCTAATTTTTGACCTCATCAACGTGAGATAAAGTAGTTAAAATAATTGGCTCTTGTGTGAAAAAATGGAAACAAGTTTTTTCACAATGTTTTGATGGTAATATAAAATAGGTAAGGTACCTGCGGCAATTAAGGCCCACTTAAAAGAAAATGGCTATAAATCTGAGAATACTGCGTATAAGATATCAAAAACTTATTGTTTACATAGCTTATTTATGTTGCTGTAATAAATGGTGTAAAACTATTAAGAAACGCATGTATTTTAAAAAGTAAATATACTTTTTTAAAACCCTTCTCAAGGGCCTTATTATACCACGGTTGTATATTAAGGCCCATATAAAAAATCGCTTTATTTTTTAATACAAGTGTCCTAAATTTACCTAAAAATCAGTTAAAATAAAAGTAAATGGTTGTTTTTTACTCATTTAATCATTTTCCTTTATTTATTAAACGTGAGCCTTATTGGCCTCTTAATATTAATTATAGACAATTAATTGATTTCAAATAACTAGTGGTCCTAATTAAGTTACTTAGTAGAAGCATGTTTTGTACATGCTGTGCTTCTACTACATTGAAAACTTAAAATAATCAGTTATTTTCTTATTAAACAAAGAATATATTTTTTACATATTAATTTATAAGACTTATGATCAGACTTTAATTAAAGGTAAGTACCTAACTGAGTTCTCTATACTATTCCTAGAAACAAAAAATATACTCTTAAAATAAAAGTAATAATAATCTTCTGCAAACAAAATCCAAACAAAACAATAATTAAGAAACAAATTAAATTATACTGAGACGGTATCATCTTGTTAAATCACTGTCCCACCAAAATTTTATTTTTCTTCGGTCCACTAACCTCTCTTCTTTGGACTTTGGAGACATTTTAATCAAAATCTGTAACAATGATACATATATTGACCATAAAATTTACATAGTTCATTGACCTGGAACACAAAAAACAAGCAATCTGATACTCAAATATTAAGAGGCCAATAAGGCCCATGTACCGTTGAAATGGGCCTTATTAACCTCATGCCATGTTTTTACAAAATAACCTAATAAACCTTAAATCCCTAACTCTGAATCGGGACAGCCATTTCCTTTGTATTCTACAACACATACATAAAATAATAAATACAGCAATATAAGTGAATTATTGAATTAAACGTAAAAATACTTACAGTTTCTTGATACAAAAATTATAAAATTGCACAGTAGCCAGCCACTCCACCATCGCATCGCAGGTGACCGTCAGGATAGCGGCGCTGGCGACTTCCGACCAATTTGGAGAAATTCACACAGACATTTTGCAAGTGTGCGTAAACAGTGAAGTTTTGTAGAAATGTATTTCCGTGTAATTTAAAATGTGGGCCTTATTACCCCCTGGGCCTTATTTACCGCAGGTACCTTACTAGCCTTACGCACGCGGCATAGCCGGCTGACTGCCGATTTCAAAAAGCTATCCATATTATGTCTTTTTGCTTAATAGGAAAAACCACAGATAAAAAGACTACACAAAGGTACCCTGCGATTATTTAAATGATTAAATACATTTAATACATTTAGCATTTAATACATTTTAATAATCGCATTTAATACATTATTTAATACATTTTAATACCTCTTTCGCAGGGGCTTTTATTTTTGATATCAATGTTAGCTTTCGTTTCGACCTAACTCAATCCATTTCCAATCACTACCTGTTTTTGTAAAAAAAAAAGAAAACGACCATTCAAGATGTCACAATTACTCAATCACCAAGACTAATTACTGTCCAGTAGCTATTACTAGTAGAACGTCATTGGCAAGTAATTATATAGTTAGTATGCTTGACTACAGTCGGCAATCCACTAGAATACTACGCTACATGAACATGCTGCAATTGTAATAACAGTTGTTTGGTCTATTATCACATACATAGATCTAAATCTGTGGTAAGCACTTGTTTCTCGGATATCGTATCGGTACCTACTAAAAGTAAAATAAGATAAACATTATAACTACCTTCTTTATATTTGTGATGTAACATAATCTAATTTATATGATTTTTCTGTCGAGGGACGGAATTATGAGAACAAGTCCAGAGCAGTCTTTCGCCTATTAAGGAACTTTAAACCTCTGGTTTGGTAATCGTGCAGGGTGTAGGGGCCCAAATCGATTGTGAGGCCCTGGGTACGTTCCCATTGTGCCCAGCGGAAAAGAGAGATCTAAACATGTCTCATATCATATCCATGTTTACTTAGAACTGCGGCTTCACTACATAGTATAAAACAAAGTCGCTTTTTCTGTCCCTATGTGTGTTGTATGTCCCTATGAACGCTTAAATCTTTAAAACTACGCAACGGATTTTGATGCGGTTTTTTTTAATAGATAGAGTAACTCATAAGGAAGGTTTTTATGTATAATATCATCCATTAAATAGAGGACAAGTACCACGGGCGAAGCCGGTGCGGGCCGCTAGTGTGTTATAATAATGGAACAACGTATTATTGTCACTTATCCGCATTTAAGTATGGAGCTATATTTAGCTTTTATTAAATATCAGTAATCAAAAATAGATCTAGATGAACCAGTAGAAGTCGAGTGTGTCATTATTAAAACGACCTCTAATATTAGCTAAAGAGCACCGCTCACTTAAATTACCTTCCTGTTTTTTTTTCTTAATAACAGCCGTATCAATTTATACGTGTTATTATTAATTTGCATATAGAATCGGTTAGAGCAAATTATTCCGCCTGTCTGGGTATTACTAAATGAATAAAATAACTTTATATCCGTATAGGGACAAAATTGGATATTGCTATGGCTTGTGTTGTAATAAAGAATCGGCCTATTAATGTTACAGCAGGGCAAATGAACAGTGGTACTACAAACATGTATACTTAAAAAGATAGATAAAACACTCAGACCAGGACAAATAGACATGGTCAAAATAAATAAATAGTCCCGGATCCTCTTTGGCCGTCACCGTTTTTACCACTATATCAGTCAATTACATGGGAGACAGAAGAAAAATTACAAGTTTGTATGAGAAAAAAAAAACGCATTTGTTTGGTCGATTGCGAAGACCGAACCCGCGACCTCTACACTCCATTACACCAAAGTACCATATTAAATAACATGTAATAGAGCCAGATAACAATCAACTGAGCTCATATGCTAAATTGCCGTTCCGCTATGTGACACGCATGGTACAGTTATACTACCATCTATGTTGGTCCAAAGGAATTTAGAATAATATAACCATTTAGCACACAACCACTTAAATTATGTTAACACCTAGACATGGTTATAATGTTGATATTTTTACAAATTGTATGCATGGATAATGGATAGTAGTGTTCAGTTTATCTGATGATAGGTACCTAATTGACCGTCAATGCGGCCCAGCGTTATGGGCTTAACCATTTATAGGCCTCTGTATTTTTTTAGTTATTGAATACAATTGAGTCCAGAAAGGATCAAAGAGATTTTATGCTACTTAATGTGATTCTTCCCTTTTAAGGGCGGCGCCGGAGCGCCGCCCAAAGGGGTAATGGAAAGCCTGCCAGAGGTAAGGCTTAACTGAATAAATGTAATTTATTGAATACAATAAGAGAAGCACAAAACCTCGATCGTCCCAGGACGCGACGGTGCTTCCATACCCATTACCCATAGACAACGTACATATAGCTAGTGAACTGTGACAGGCGTATGATGATGAAGCGTCCACCGCCCATAGAATAGTGGTTTCAAAGTCAAAGTGGTTTATTTTGCAATTTGATTTACATAGAAATTCTTTTGCACGTCATATCATTTTTTACCTACCAGCACTTCGACGTGAATGGCCTGCTGAGAAGAAGTGCCGCAAGAAACTCAACAGTTTGCCTTTTTTAAAAAATAAATATTTGTACAATTTTTTACATGTCATCATAATAAATCATTAAAAATGTCAAAAAAAAATAATGTGGAAAATAAAAAAATAAAAAATTACAAATGTAATAAATAAATAAATTAGACAACCACATGCGCAGAGTGGTAAGAAATTGTCAGACCCACAAATTCTTGTCAACATCATTTAAAAAATCTTCTATCTTATAATAACCTTTTCTCATTAAGCAGTTCTTAACTTTTAATTTAAATAGATGTAAAGGCAATTCAACAAGATTTTGTGGTACTTTGTTGAACATTTTAATGCTTAATCCTACAAAAGACTTTCCAGTTTTTTGCAGTCTGACATTTGGATAGGCAAGTCTGTGCTTATTTCTTGTATTAAATTTGTGAGTATCAGATTTTTTGAGAAACTGTTCATTATACTTTCTAATATATAAAATACAATCAAATATGTACTGAGAAGGTACTGTTAAAATATTAATTTCTTTGAATACATCCCTAAGTGAGTCACGAGGTCTAAGGTTGTAGATCGCACGGATAGCTCTTTTCTGCAATATAAAAATTGACTCAATGTCTGCAGCAGAGCCCCACAACAGTAGACCATATGACATAACACTATGAAAGTAACTGAAGTAAACCAGTCTTGCCGTTTCAATGTCAGTAACATATCTTATTTTTCTAACCGCGTAAGCAGCAGAGCTAAGTCTTCCTGCTAGTGCAGTTATGTGAGGACCCCATTGTAACTTGGAATCGATGGTGATTCCTAAAAATACGGTTGAATTGACAATTTCTAGTTTCGCATCATTCATAGTAATTTGTGTATTAATTTGCCTTACATTAGGCATCATAAATTTAACACATTTAGTTTTTTTAGCATTGAGTAACAAATTATTGGTACTGAACCATTGTGACACCTGCAAGAGAGCTCCGTTTACTTTGTCAAATGATTTTTCGTTTCTCTCTGTTTTAAAAATGAGAGAAGTGTCATCAGCAAACAAAACTATCTCACAGAGGTCTTTGGTAAAATATGGAAGATCATTTATATATATAAGAAATAGCAAAGGTCCTAAGATCGAACCTTGGGGCACGCCCATTTGCAGTTTAGCACCAGCAGAATTGGTGTTTTTGATATTGACACGTTGTATCCTGTCAGTGAGGTACGATTCAATTAATTGTAAAGAAATGTTTGACACACCGTAATGTTTTAATTTAATAAGTAATATTGAATGATCAACACAGTCAAATGCCTTTGATAAATCACAAAAAATACCTATCGCATTCTGTTTATTTTCCCATGCATCAAGTATATGTTTCATAAGTGCAATACCTGCATCGGTTGTACTCTTGTTTTTAGTAAAACCGAATTGTTTTGCATGAAGTAAATTATGTCTATTAAAAAATTCTAATAACTGATTAAAAATTATTTTTTCAAATATTTTACTTAATGATGGTAATATTGATATTGGTCTAAAATTTGATGGGTCACTTTTGTCGCCCGATTTAAATAAAGGTATTAACTTACTATATTTCATTAAATTAGGAAATTTATTTTCATCGACGCATTTATTAAAAAGGTAAGCCAAATGAGGAGAAATAATTTCAATTATAGATTGTATAATATCAGTTGATATTCCCCATAAGTCCTCAGTTTTCTTTTTATTGAGGTCTTTGAATGTTTTTAATATAGTGATTGGGGAGATGTGATCGAAATTAAATGTAGACTTACATTGATCTACACAAGAAGCTAAGATGTTTTGAGCTTGTTGTGTACTAGAATTTAGCTGACTAGTGGTTATTATAGGTATGTTTGAGAAAAAAGTTTCAAAGGCGTTTGCTACTTCTATGTCTGACTTTATAGTTTTATCGTCAATTTTAAGGCAGAAATCATTTTCATATGACTTGGATTTACATGTTTCTTTGTTAATTATATTCCAAGTAGCTTTTATTTTATTACTTGAGTTATTTATTTTGTGTCTCAAGTAAATTGACTTGGCTTTAATGCAAACTTTCTTAAAAACTTTCGAATACTTCTTAACATATTCTATCACTTTTGGATCTTTAGAATATGCTTTTAGACCATACAACTCATACAACTTATTCCTACTTTTATAAATACCTGGAGTAGCCCAGTCACTAAACTTAGTTTTAGGATTATTAAGATTAACATGTATAGTCTTTTTAGGGAATACTCTATTATACTCAGACGAAATTAAGCCAAGTAAATTTTCATAAAGTATATCCACATTCTGGTTATTAAAAGAAATGTCGGGTATTTTGTTAATAATTGTATCTTTAAATCTGTCTTTACGCCCCTCAGTGACAGGTCTACATAGAATGTCAATAGATCTAGGAGCAACACAGTTTTCAAATTGAGCCTGTTGTCCGCAGTGGTCTGACTGTAAACAATTTATAATTTTTTTATTAATTACCTTACTATTACAAAACACATTGTCTAAACAAGTTGCACTCGATGGCGTGATCCTTGTAGGTTCATTAAATAAATTTAATAAATTGAAAGAGTTAAACAGATTAATAAACCGACTACTTAGTTGTGAACCTTCAAGAATATTCACATTAAAGTCTCCACATACAATTACTTTTTTATTTGTCTTACAACTTTTCTTAAGAATTTCCTCCATTGAGGTTTCAAATACACTATAATCTGCCGAGGGCGGCCTGTACACACATACTATTATATAATGCTCCAGCTCTGCGCATGCTACTTCAATAGTTCGCTCAATTGAAAGTGCTGTTATATCTTTACGTTCTTTACATCTAATATTATTTTTTATTAACAAAAGTGACCCACCACGAATAGCAGACTTTCTCATGAACGAGCTTATTACAGTAAAGTTGTCTATACTAATTAAACATTCATTTTGTCTTAACCAATGTTCGGTAAGACACAAGACTTGTATATTCATACAGTCTAAAAATAAGCCTATTTCTAGTTCCTTTCCAGAGAAGCCTTGAATATTTTGGTGGACTAAATTAAAAAAATTACAAGACTTCTCTTTGGTCATTGCAATAGGCTTGCAAGAGACATCCTCCATTGTCTTTGAAGTTAATTTAAATGATTTGGATTGACATCCAAAGTATCAATATACATGTCAGGTCTATTACTGCCCTGCTCAATAAAAGCGGGTATGTCAACATTTTTCTGCTCAATAAAAGCAGTTTGGGTAGCCAAGTTCTTGGCTGAGTATTCAATACAATATGCTAGCGATGTAGCTATTTGTCTTTTAGAATATTTTGTAAGATAATATTTATCTTTAGTCACATAAATATTGAATTTTGAAATACAATTCAAGTCAATTAAATGAAACTTACTATTATTAAATGTCATAGTATTCATCAATAAATTAAGCCTATACCTATGATCGTTTTCGGACTGTGGCAAACTTTTTATATAGGGAAATGTAAACAATATTATACTTTTTACATTAATATTATTAATCTTATCAAAGCATTCCGATAACACTTTTCTGTTCACATTTCCTCTATTTGCAACCATAATAACTAATGTGGTATTGTCGGAAAAAACATGTTTGTTTATTTCTTGTATTATATTAAGATAAGGAGTGTTTGGTAAGCAGTGATTAAATATTGGTCGCCCCAAATAGTTGCTCACAAAAAGGCCCATTTCCTTACCCGATTCATCACTAAACATAACTATATTGTTTTTACATACATCATTTGTCAATACACACAGGGAATCACTGGATATAGTTGTGTTGGATACATCTGGCAAGTTATTACATTGTGAGAGTGATGACTCACATGCCGAGCGCGGGCCGCTCAAGTTAGGTATGTCAACAATAGATGTTTTATAATTATCATTTTTATTACAAACAGGGCTTGGATAATTATTAAAGCTGGTTGGAGAATCTAAAAGGCACTTCAACGCTAGAATGTGTTCCTCACTCTCTTTCCTATAAATTGAATAACTGTTACAAGTTTTTTTCAATGTTGATTTTAATTTCACAATTTCACATTCCAACTTGTTAATATTTCTGTTGTAATCCGTGATGTTACTGTCCAAAGTTAATGAATATAGGTCCAATTCATCACCTAATCGCCGTTTGTCTGTAATACATTTAACATGACTTAAGCTAGCCTGTTTTTTAATTAACTTTTTAGTTTTTTTAATTAACCTATTAATTCTAATGTACTTTTTGAGCTTGTTCCTGCTGCACCCGAGGATGCCCACTGCTGGTGTAGACTGGATGCTGTCATCACCTGTCAGGTCCACAGTCACAGCAGGCCCTTGGTCAAGTGCCGCAGGAACAAGGCTGGGCGCACTACCTAACAGCTCGTCGAAAAGGGTTTGTGTATGCGACGCAGCGAAGTCCTGCTTTTCGTTCTCGAGGTGGCTGATCTGGTGGTGAGCCTCCTGGAGCTCGTGCTCGAGCAGCGTTACGCGCCGTAGGTTGTGGACGTACTCCTGGCTGCACTCGCCAAACCCATCGACTAGAGATTGAAGTCTGTCCCGGTCCTCCAATACAATTATATGTTCCGTGTGTAACGTAGCCATATCTTTCTTTAATTTGCTATTTTTATCCAACACATCCAGAAATTCCCGTTCATTGTCCTCTCTCTCCCTAACCAATTGTGTAACTTCCTCTTTGGCGGCCTTCAGTTCCTTCAAAGCTAGGTCAAGTCTAGACCCATCCTGGCGTGTTGTGGTGAGTCCAGACCCGTCCCGGCGAGCAGAGGCCTTGCTACGCGTCAACATTGTTAAAGTGAGCGTGAAATACAATGAATAATGCGAACACCGATTTGTACCTACAAAGAGTTGTTTACACAATTTGAGGTTAAATTTTTATACCTCAGCGCGATTTTGTAACAAATCACTGTGCGGCACTAATAGAAGAAATTAAAATACTACAAATATGAATGAAATTAAACGATATTACCTAATTGGAGAGAAAAACAATGACTCACAAATTCAAAAATTGCACTGTCACTGACGCCGGTATAAACATCACACAAACCTTGTAAATATTGTTCGTAGACACTATTTTACACTGTACACGCTTAGAACTAATATATTTGTTATGTTTAGTGATATTTGTAGGCCTTTTTAGTGATTTTAAACTTAATTTTAATAATAAATAGCCGGGACCAAATTCAATCAGCTGTCACCCGCGGTGTTCTAGTTATAGATATGTGTAATTCCATGGTCTGGTAGCCTTAAAGCTAGCGAGCTAAACAACTTCTAATTAAATTGTGAAAAAAATATACTTACGTAGGTAGAATTTATATGATTTATTTAATCGTTAGCTTTTACGTATTTTCCAACCAGTAATAGTAGATTTTATCCTCTTATTATTTTTAAGAAAATTTATGTCTACCTAGCCGTAAAATGATTTTAAATTATTCGAATAATATTTTAATAAGCTGGATGTAAGTGTATCTGCGTCACATATTGAACATAGGTATTAGTATTTTCCAGTTGTTATTTGTTAGACAACGGAAAATTTATCCTTACCATTTTAAATGTCAGATTAAAATGAGCTAGCGGGCTATTATCATCATCTAATTTATGATACTATTTTAAAAAATAGACGCTTCAATTATGACGCAGAAAACAGAGCTTCGTTTGAAGTCCCGAATGGAAAAGATTAAAATAATGAAAACTGGTTTTGCTTCTTGTTTCTTGTATGTAATATTTGCATAGTAGTAGAGATTTTAATCAGTATAAATGCCCCGCGTGGTTTACACTTTTTACACTCATAAATTAATTTAGACTAAACACATTCATTAAATTACAGCACAACGTCTCAAACTCTCAACGTCAAGCAGTGTAAAAGAATTTTTTTTAATTATACATAGAATATGCCCAAGAATATTCCTTATGTGATAAGATACGTATATTACTTAAACGTTTTCATAGAACACACTTATCCATTTTTATAACCTAAATTATCAAGATACGCTGCTGCAAATTCCACGTTTTATCTCTTAGTTGTTCTTACGACATCGAATACGAGAAGAAATAGGGTAGTTCTTTCTAGGTCGGCACAACACGACAAAACATTGTACGTATGCTAAATCTATACTTAATCTAATAAAGTTGAAGAGTTTGTTTGTTTTCTTGAACACGGTTATCTTAGGAACTCCTGGTGCGATTTAATAATTTTTGTGTTGGAAAGTCCATTTGTAGAGGTGGCTTTAAGCTACAGCACAGGTTATGTGTGCGGAAACCGTTATTAACGCGGGCGGAGTCGCGGACGGCCTCTATCTAGTTAATTAAATACTAAAATGTAATCAATTCAAATATTTCTGGTATTTGCGCTCCTCATTCAAGATGTAAAGTCGCAAACTGGTAGCGGTAGTGAAACGGTTGTGTTTACAATTTCGCCGGTCGCATTCCTTACTCGCTGACACACATCGTAAGGTCGCCCGCCGTTACGCATGCGCGGCACGACCATCGACGATAGGGCTGCGCTTGATCAGAGGTGCGATTCACTAAGCGCAAATGTCATAAAAGCCTTGGTCACAGCGGCGATGTTATCGGTAAAACTAGTGATTTCTTGTGATGGAGTTCACAATCAGGGATTTTACGGTGTCGACAATCAACTGGAGTGATCACCTTTGTGTATTTAAATGGAAAACAGTATACTGGAAACATATTACCGATGATATCGCCAGAGGTGCGATTCACTAAGCGCAAATGTCATAAAAGCCTTGTTCTTAGCGGCCGGCTGTGTCATCGGTGACCGTACTTTTGACATTCTGTAAGAAATGTAGGACCAGGGCACCTCCCAAAAATAATGTTTTAAAACGATTTATTTCCAGATCTAGATTATATCTCTTTAAATCCGTAAAGGATGTTCATCATACTTACGTGACTTGCTTTTCTAAAATTATGTTTTGTGCCCGAAGATGTAAATGTAATCCCAATGTTGTATGCTTAGGTATAATTTATGGAGTCCTCATTGAGTTGGCACACATTTATCAAACGTTTCGCAAAGTTTCCACTTTCTATTCATTTTTCAAAATGTCATTAACAAACGAACACGGAAGGAAATACCGTCTCCAATCGTAATAACAAATTAGCATCATTCTTCAGTTTTACATAAGTAAACGTATTTTTATGTAACAAACTGCTTGTTATAAAATCGTGTCTGACCTTCCAATCTGTAGCGCGGCCATTAGTCGTTGAATAACTTGTGACGGTACGGCACAGTCACGTAAAAGCGAGTTTAAAACGAAACTAGATGAATTTTATAAATCTAAATAAGTCTTTTTTTATGGACACGTTTAAGACTACCGTAAAAAAGTACTCAACATAACGTAGCAACTATAGAATTGCGAAGAGTCAATATGCCGTAAATAAACCCTAAGCTTCTTCGGACTATACGGTCCTTAAAGCACTCTCTGGAAGAACATAATTGAAGGGAAAATTAATGGCAGTCTTCCTAGAGATGGCATGCAGAGTGCGGTTCACGCAGCATTAACATACCTACCTACATATATTTCGTGTTTAAAGTGTCAACAAACCTCATAACGCCATCAGATAAAACACCACGAAAAAGTGACACAAAAATATAAAAATTGCATCAAAAAAATTATGGAGTTACAAAGATAATGTTTCCAAATAATGCGGTATTTATTTTGAAACGTCACATATGTATGTATGTATATGTCTTTCGTCTCAGTAGTAAGGGAAATTGTAAGAAGAAAACCGTTTACCGTAGACTGTGTCGTTCTGTGCTGTGCCAGCCAAGAATAGTGCTAGATTCCTTTGCTACCCCATCTCTTAGTGTTTATCATAATAATCTAGGCAACTAACCCCTTAAGGCATTAACCCCTTTCCCACCTAAAGGAGGCTCTCTTTCAGCAGTGGACTGTGACGGGCTTATCATGAGAAGACAAGCATACATTATCTAGTTAAGATTATTGTCGCAAATTTACAGTGCATGCAATATTTAAGAGAAGTCAAAATAAACAAATTCACCGCCGTACTTTAATTATGTTTTAGTGTGTGTTTGCCTCATGTAGTTTCTTTTACTCTGAAAAAACGTATGTAGACAGATATTATCTCCGAGTCTGTTTTTATAACATGCTTCCTAAAATAGCTCCATTTGCATGACAAAGGACTCTAAGAGGTAATCAGGAGATTTTATCTTCATCCACGTCTATTATTAACATTTTTATTATTTAATGAGTAGTAGTCTACAATAACTAAGAAAACTGAGAACTTGTGATATCCGATGTAGGTACTTGCTAACACATTTTTTTAACATTAAGCTAATCTGGAAATCTAGTACTATTTTGCCCACATGAGGCACGCTTTGCCTAGTGTGGGAGACTCTATATAAGTAATACATACTCTTGTAATATGTAATACGTATATTAAAAAAAAGTATTTTTAATGGATAACAAAACAAATGAGACATTGAAACTCGCAACACCTACGAGTACTTGCCTCCCCGGCCGCGTAAAGGTGGCTAACCTTAATCCAGATTTGGCCAGGTTCAAATTGATAACGGTGTGTGACTCAGCCTTTGTCCACTCACGAAGTGGAACAAGCATCGACAATAGCGTTGAAGGTGATTTGTGTCAAAATGACACTTCCGTGACAGTTAGCGAAGAAACGCACTAGGCTTATAGTTTCGTCATGTCTGTCTGTCTGTCCTGGCTCGTTTTCCGCCGTTTCTGCACCGATTGCCACGAAAATTGGTGGAGAGATGTATAGTGATAATTAAAGAATTGGATTTTAAAATAATAGAAAAATAATTATTTTTTACCCCCCCCCCCCCCCCCTCCTATACAGCGAAAAGTTAACTTAACATAGTTGTAATTATTTTCAATGAATATCCACATTGTGCATTTTATGTATAACAAACAATTAAGGTCAAACCAGTAACAAAAGGAGCGGTAATTTTTCTCAATAAAAAAAATGTTGTATCCAATTTAATGATAATGAAACATCAGAGTTAAGGATAATGTGGCGATTTTTAGGGTTCCGTAGCCAAATGGCAAAAAAACGGAACCCTTATAGATTCGTCATGTCTGTCTGTCTGTCTGTCCGCCAGTCTGTCACAGCCACTTTTTTCCGAAACTATAAGAAGTATATTGTTGAAACTTGGTGAGTAGATGTATTCTGTCAACCGCAACAAGGTTTTCACACCAAAATAGAAGAAAAATAGAAAAAATGGGGGACCCCATTGTTAGAACTGAAACTGAAAATATTTTTTTTCATTGAACATATACGTGTGGGGTATGGATAGGTCTTTAAAAATGATATTGAGGTTTCTTAGACCATTTTTTTCTAAAGTGAATACTTTGCGTGACAGACCCTTCCAAAGTGGAAAAATGTGTGTCCCCCCCCCTCTAACTTCTAAAATAAGAAGATGATAAAACTGAAATAAATATATAATGTACATAACCATAAAAACTACCAACGAAAATTGGTTTGAACGAAATCCAGTCAGTAGTTTTTTTAATACGTCAAAAATAAAATTTGTACGGAACCCTCAGTGCGTGAGTCCGACTCGCACTTGGCCAATTTTTATTCTTAATTTATCATCTCAATTTAAATTTCAAAAACATTTACTTAAACAGTTTCAGGCCCATCATGCAACCTTTTCCAATTCAAGTCGCCATTACGTCTGAGGAAGTAATTTACATTTACATCGACAAGACCGGTTCTATTTAAATTCTTTGTTGCGAGTGTAATTTATGCTCCAATGTATGTAGAATGGACTGAGGTTTATTGTGATCTAAGATTAATACTACTGTTGTGATTGACGACGTCCTCGAGTAAATGTCTACTAGCTTTGCTCTTTTCATTATCTAAAGTTGTAAGGAACCCTGGTACAATAAAATTATTAGGAGCCTGTAGTGTCCCATTGCAGGGCAAAGGCCTCCCTACCCGCTTTCCACCTTTTGCGGTCTTGGGCAATGACGTGCCAGTTGGTATTAAATGAGTCGAGCTCATCTACAACAAATTTAAATGTTAAATTAATTGGACTAACACACGAATTGCCTGGACTCGAACTAAGCTCGAAACTTGTCTATGGGAGCTAGTAAACGGATAGACATATTTAAATACGTTTATGAACATCCCTTACTCGAGTACATATGCCGATGTTCATAACACTAACATTTGCCCCTATCGGGATTGAACCCGCGACACTTAGTTTTGTTGGCAGGATTTGTTCAAATTGGCCATTATATCAATTGTAATTTCAATAAAGGGAACTACAACATTTCATGATAACAACTAAACATACCTACTTAGCCACAATAACGTTCAAGCAAAACAAGGATAAATAATCAGTTTTACGTTTAATAAATTCCAAATAATACATGTAAGTGTTACATTCAACGATTTATGCAGTAAAGGGCGTTCTCATGCTTAATAATTATGTAATCGAGACAAAATCTGCATTTAACAGTTAACTTATGAACAAAATGTATGAAATAGAAGGCCCAGGACTGGTTAGCCTTTGAAACGACAATTCACCAACCGGATTCTATATCTGGCAGTGATCTCCGCTCACTGCATTATTGTTGCTATATTTAGCCAATTAATAGATTTTATTGAAGTGTCTTAATTGAATAGAAGAATTAATTCATCTTTTTATATCCTCTGACAACTTGAACGTTGTTAAAATGGTCGGTAGCTGTGATTTATGATTTTAAATCGTGATGGATAACTGAAAGATCGTTGCTAAATTTTGACGCGCCCGATGGACTTTTGGTCAGAGGAAACCCTGGCTACAAAACCGAGGGTTGCGGGTTCGAATCCGAAGTCATGGATTTTTAAAGTATTTATATAAGTCTATCCGTTCCCTGGCATTCATTGTACAAGCTTCGAGCTTAGTTTGGGGCTAGGCAATTGGTGTGTCTATTATTATTGTACGTTTCCCGGATCAATCTCCAAAAATGTAAATAAAATTAAAATATTATTTTAGCACATAAAACATTATTTTTCACAGCATTTTAGAATCTAAAAGACGAGGCACCTATTGGAATCACATCGCACAAATACACTCATTAATAATGTGCAATTTACTTTTACTTTTAATTGATAAATTAAGCAAATCACGTTGAAAAATATAAAAAGGTTTGACCATTGTCGCTAAAAGTTGTTTCGGATTATCATAATAAATTGATTTTGTGACCTGTGTTCTCATTAGCGGCAACTTTCAGATACCCTTCAAATATACCCAAAAAGCTAAAAAAACTCCCAACAACACTTTTAAAATAAAAAAGTGAAAATCGGTGACATTGTGATGCCCGCCAGCCTAAAAGAATATAATATTTACATGCTTATACCTAGTTCGCTATATTATAATTACTATTAAGTAATGAAACACGAATGAAGCTGTGTCTGAACAACAATCTATGTTATAGATCCTTTTACGATATTAACGATGTCGAAATTAATGATAAAGGCTTTCAAAGTGCAGTGACCTTTTGTCCTTTTAAAGCAACAATATTCTATGTTTTCCAAGTATTATCTCTACTTATCATTACCCAGAGATGCACATATTACAAAAGCACTTAGGTACTCTTAACCCAGGCAGAATGCATAAATGCATTTTACTGCGAGAAAAAAAAGGAGGATGCACAGAAAAGCGTACTCAAGAAAATGATGGTAATTTCTTCCACTTTTTCTGTAATTACGAGTTACCAGGAATGTAACCTTCTGACACTTACGAGTTCGAACTGCATTCATGAACAAAAAAAAATTTATTAAAATAATAGAGCATCTTTGTTGATGTTTCCATTTTTCTTTAGAAACTTACGCAAAGATAGTCTAAGTGTGACACACTATGCGGAAAAACGCGACTGAATTTACGTCCCAAGGCAGATGCCGGTTTACGTCATGTAATTTTGTATATAAAATGCATTGCCGCCAAACTTCGGTCGCGTAATTACAGCCTAGTGTGTTCCTACAGTAAGATTACTCGTATAATGACGAAAATAAAATTAAGATACGCTCACAAAATCTTTGTCGACATTTTAAGATAAAATCGAACTCATGCATAAACGTGACAACCTTGCCTAGAAGCAATGAAACTTTGTATTATAAGCTGACACTATTATTTAAGTTTATCTGGTCTAAGAATAAGTAGCAATATTTAAATAATGAGCTTGAAGATTACATGATAAGCACATAAGGAGATCGCTCATTTAATGGTATAAGCCGCTTACAATCAGGATGAGCCATAAGTACTCTAAATACATAAGTATCTGTGTTCGAACTGAATTGACATAAAAACTAAGAGATTGTAATGCACACAACGTTTTGTTCTTGATGAGTGATCATTATGGTATTGTCTATGATTCAATCGATGCATCACGGCCGGTTTGATTTGCAATCCAGCTAGCATCAACATAAATTATAGACTGAGGTAACTTATCTGTGGAGAATATCTAATACATTGTATGTAAGCGGTGTCTTAGAGGTGCAAAGTAAAGGAGATGGCCCAACATCCATACAAAAATACCAGCTTCGACAGAATCTTTTTTTGTCCGTTTTGATAGGTGATAAGTCCTTTTGAATATATGTATGTGTATAGATTTTTCCTAACCACTGGAGAAATTTGCTAATCACAATAACTTTTCCCATACATTTGATAAGTGTTGAAAATCACAAAAAAATATTCAGTGCCATTTCATGTTTGGATCAAAATACTCCATGGGACCATTTTTAAGGTTTGAGTATTGGAAATGTCAGAAATCGCAAAACAACATGTCCAAGACATGCTTTAATATTATTCTTAATCACTACATAGTATAAAACAAAGTCGCTTTTTCTGTCATGTTGTCCCTATGAACGCTTAAATCTTTAAAACTACGCAACGGATTTTGATGCGGTTTTTTTAAATAGATAGAGTAACTCATGAGGAAGGTTTTTATGTATAAATAGTGGACAAGTACCACGGGCGAAGCCGGGGCGGGCCGCTAGTTCAGAATAAAACGTTCTGGAGGTCAGGTCAACAATATCTCTGTGTCTTGTTTTATTTGGAACCCTTTTCAAAAACCCAAAAAAGCTTGTATATCCTGCTGACGTCGCACTTGTTTTATTTTTGTTTACATGTTGATCATTATTAATTTGGGTTTTATAAAAAAGACACACACGGTCAGATAACCGGAAAGTTTTTTTTGGTAAAATATGATGACATACAAATCCCACATATAATCAAAGTCCTTAGCTTTTAAAAACAGATTGTAGGAACTACAGCCTTAAAAACATTTCACTCGTAAGATGAATAAATGGTTTGTTGCTTTATAAAACTACTCATTACTTGACAAATCAATCTCTACAAGAGTTCTACAGAAAAAATCTTACGCTAAGCTGTTGTTTACGTTGAAAACATAATTAGTATGCTGTGGCTAAATAAAGACTGCGTATAAATTGCGTGATTAAAGTAACTAAAACTCCCTAGACCATTGTCTAGAAAGACCTAGGTAACGGCAAATGACTAAAAATATCCTTCAATTACTCATTCATAGTATAAAGAGACGTCTGCGGTTTTATTGCCGCTAATAAAGCGTGTCAAACCACAAACTACCGCCCCGCTTTGTTGAATAATGTTATGTATATCATTTGATAATACCTTTGAGGAATTAATACTATGTATAAAGTGGACATCGCAAACAAAAGTTATGTTTTTACTTGGATAGAAGGGGCGGATGATTTAGTGATATTTTTGTCTTTAAAATCTATGAAATAACACGCCACCATCTTTATTTTATCGTAATGGACTATCCAACAATCAAATGAAAATTATGAAACTTTTATTCATAAAGTACACAACTTCCGTTCTTAGCTTCCTCATTTCAATATGTTGGATTGCTATCCCTCAATAGCTAGCGCCAAAGTATATTAGTATTTATTCATTTACGTATGTGTTGTGTCTTGTGAGATATAATATTTATACACAAGGATAAAAAGCCCCACAAAGATATTGCAGCTTAGGGTCCTTCCTGACTGAAATTTAGTTGAATATATTTTGTATTTTATTTACTGGGCCTTTAACATATTGATAACACCAGCACGATCTTGGCATTTTGAGTTTAATATTTTTTAAACTTATTTCTTGAATAAGTTAAGATAACTTAGTTTCAACTTAATGGGATTTTAAGTGTACTGATAACCTTGGTCCGTGTCTTGGTAATTGTCTTGGTAGGTAATTGTTTTTACCCTTATTGAAAAATAGGGATAACAAAATTACCTTAAGCATTTTAGTTATAATAGGAAGGCAATTTCAATAATCACCGTATTTTTTCCTCGTCAGTAAAAAGTTTGAAGTTGTTGTGTTACATTTAGGGGTTTTCCGAAAAGGATCAGTGACCGAAGAATAGTAACTGGTATTCTATTACAATCGATAGCAGCCTTATTCATTTGTAAATATATTAAAGTAACCTTTAATTAATAATCTGAAACCTACCTTTGTACGTAAATACAAGAACAATCATTTACCAACTTATTCTTATTGTAAAGTGATACAATAGAAATTGCGGATTACTTAATGACAATTATTTTGCTATGTGAGAATTACGTTCCATTAGTTTCGTTTCTGTTACATAACTTTTACCATCCTTGTTTCCATTTTATACATTTTAATTTAGAAATATTTAACTGTATACTTTAATTAACCATAAACGGCAATAAAACACTTAAGAGCAAAACATTTTATGAAATAAAACTGTACTTTGCTTCACTACTTCTTGTGCTCAAATTATCATAATTTACTTTGCCTATACACATAATTAAGTGTTCCATTAACAATTCCCTGGCAATAAAAAGAAAATGGCCGTTCATCGTACTAACTAGCGCGCTTTGCCACCGCGGAATGTCACCAGACTGCTCTATAACTGGCTTGGAGGGCTTTCGAGTTCAACTATGTAATTTCATCTAATCAGTGTCGCAAATAACACTGACCGTTAAGTTATGTATAATTATTCAAAAAAACAGGTTCATACCATTTTAATTGCCCTCCAATTTGCGAAAAACAATAATCGATGTTCAAAAATATTCGGTCAATTGGTTATGCGACAATTATTTCTATTTTCAAAATTGATCTTTTGAATTGCATGAATTCGTTCTTTTTTCGAAAAGGTAAGTTAACGATTTATGATCGATCTTTCAAAAAAGTTGAGTTAAGATTATGGTGCACCGTGATTTTTGGAGGGACGATACTTTTTTATTTAACTTTTCTTGGTCTTTTTAAAGATGGGTTGCCTCCTTATTTTTTGTAAATGTTTTGGTTCGGTACGAAATTTATTTACGAGTAACGACCTAAATAAACACAAATTGTAAGTTTTTATGTTTTCTGCATCACACAAAAAAGCATCCGGTACACAGAACGTTTTCCTATTTTTTTATTTAGTCGTTGTTGATGATTTTACTCCAATTTATAATTTTACATGTAGGTGAATAAAATTAAATTGTATGTTATTAAAAGGATAGCGTGTTCACGTTGAAGGTAAGCTAAGATTAGTTATTAATCACAAAGAAAATACATCTAGTTAAAATAATTAGTGCTTATAAGTTGACGTTATACAAAGGCATACTTTGTAATTGCGTTGAATGTTCCTCGAGGAATGCAGCTTGCTATTAGCAGTAAGAAAACACAATGCATTTTGGATGCCAATCTTTTATGAAATCTGTGCCAATACCTAAATAAAGATTAGATTTGATGATTATTGTAAGTAAGTATTTTTCATAAGATCAACCATCGAGTTTCTTGCCGTAGTTTTTGTTTCTTGATTTGCGAAGTTGGTGGTAGAAACTCAGTGTAATGTTATAATTATTTACAACTTTTAAGAGCATATTTGAAGCCTACGTAAATAAAGAACTTGTTGATATCATTCGATTTGATATAATGATTGTTATTATATATATACGTACATTTGTGAGGAGCAGCATGGGTTCAGAGGAAAAAGGTCGGTAGATACTAATTTGTTGACGGTTATTGAGTATATCTCTTCTAGCTTAGATCGTGGAAACCAAGTCGATGTGTTGTATTTTGACTTCCGAAAGGCGTTTGACAGGGTAAATAATGACATACTTCTGTCCAAGCTCTCTGCCTTGAGTTTCTCTCCACGTTTACTTCGACTACTTGCAGACTATTTGCGTGACCGTCAGCAGTTTGTCAGGCTTGGCTCATACGAATCTCAGTCTTATCACACGCGTTCAGGTGTCAGCCAGGGTTCTATACTCGGTCCCCTCCTGTTTTTGCTGATGGTTAACGACCTGCCTACGGTAATTACTCATTCTAGGTGCCTTTTGTACGCTGACGACCTAAAAATATTTACCGAAGTTAAAGCGGAAACCGATTGCCTGTTGCTTCAGGAGGACGTTGACGCAATTTTCCGGTGGAGTGTTGTCAACAGAATGGAGTTCAACGCTGACAAGTGTTTTTCTATGACTTTCAGTCGGTCAAGGCACCCTCTTTTAAATGACTATCGCATAAACAGTCAATTAATCGATAGGAAATATTGTATAAAGGACCTGGGTGTTGTTTTTGACCAGGGCCTCACATTCCATGCCCACATCAAAACACTGGCTGAGGAGTCATACAGACGACTTGGCTTTGTACTGAGAAACTCGCGGGATTTTCGGAGTGATCACGTGGTCCGACTGGTTTTTAATGCCTTAGTTAGATCTAAGCTTGAAACTAGTGCTTGCGTCTGGAACCCTCACGAAAGTACATACGCTCTTATGCTTGAAAAAGTACAGTGTAACACCATTTTTTCAGTTTTACTGTTTTATCACTTGGTGCAGTATAGGACCGGCTGTGATCTTAGGTCGAGAGGGATAGTCATGAATGGAGGGGTCGTTATAGTATTGTTTGTCTCTAATTTTATGCTATGTTTGTTTTCCTGGATTGAGAGGTCGTCACTTGAATGAAGTAATATTCTAATTTTTACCTGATTTGTTGGCGAGAGGGTTAACAATTTATCATTCCACAACCATTGGTTCATTCCTTTGACGCTGTTAAAACTGTTTTAGCGGTTTATAGTAGTAAATTTGTGAATTTTATAACACTTTTCTGTTGTCGAAATAAACAAAACCTTGTCAAATAAGAACGGTGTCAGTTTGACAGCGACACCTGACATTTGACATTTACGTGCGCTGCGTTTTATTTTTACAGTCGTAGGCGCTAATTGTTTTTAGTCTGTTAAAATGTATAATGTTTAATATCTAATTTTGCTAAGCTAGGGTTTGCCGGAATGAATTGATTTTCCGAAGTCTTCCAAATTAATTATTCTAAAGTATTTTTAGTAGATTGTGTCTATGGTTGAGCGCGATGGTTACGAATCCTTGGTCAGTGTGCTTTGGTTTTTTTTTTCTCTCGTTTGTCTATGGGTGGGTGAGCGATTGACAAGTCTTTTTCATGGAGATCAGAAAAGAGGAGGAGTAATCCTGGGCTGTCTCCCTGAGGAGCCTTTTTATATCCACCAAATGCGGTGAAGTTTCGTTCCGCGTCTTCCGAGATGCATTGTGCACCGTACGCCCAATAAAATGGTGAGTATTTCAAGCCGATGATGTGTAAATGTTCCTCGCGGATGTATCAGCCATAGTCACGTGCTTGTAATTTTTTGTCTTATTGTTTTAGATCATTTGATTTACCTGTGCTCCGGCCAAAGAGTCTCTTTGTGAGCTGCAAATCCCAGTGTTCTGGTAAGAATATTAATGAAAATTTTATTGTTCGGCATAGCCAAATATGTCACGTTGTGAAGTGCTTGGAATGTCGACTTAATTTGGTCATTGTGGTGATTGCAGGGCTCCATAGACCGGCTAAAAAGCCTTTTGGGTGTGAATGTCGGCAGCTCGGTGTGCCGTAGACGTGGCGTGGACACGTGGCACCTCCCGCCTGTCAAAATGTCGACGGTGAGCTGATCCCAGAACCGATTTTGCATTGGCTCGGAGTCGAGGTACTGATGGCAATGGATTTAATCATTTAGGGCCGTATTTATTTCAATTTAACAAGTGTTCAACTTCCCCGTGTTGACTTCTCGGTCGAGGCCGATGGAGGAAGCCCAGTGACTTTATCTCAACTTAACTTTGATAACTGAACAAAAATTTCAAATAGTGTTTGTTATTAGTGAATAGTTAGTAGTGAATTTCAAATAGTTTTTATTAGACATGATTTGTGGGGTGTGCATGCGTACTGACTTGGCTGACTCTCTATGTTGAGCGGTGGGCTGACCTTCAGGGCTGGTGGTTTGAGTAGGTGGTATCAGACTTTCCCAACACGGTCCTCCCATCGGTACTGAATGTACAGCTGACCGCCCAATATAGTTGGTCAGATGCCACCCCACCATAACGGGCATGCTTAAGCTAATCCCGATTTACTGATAAGGTGTAGTACCATGTGTGATAAGGTGTAGTTCGCCGGACGAATGTTAATTACTGTCTCGGTATCATGTAATTTTTTTACTGTATGTAACTGCTCCTGTTTTTCAACTGAATCTAATGTGTATCGAAATACTTAGTATTAAACCAGTCTACTTTTAAATGAAATTTTGTTTGATTTACTATTCTCCACTTGCTACGGTTCATGGATCATTCATTTATTTTTGCTTCGTATTTAACTTTTTTCCTCTAGCAGGATTTAATATATTTTTTTTATTTTGGTACGGAGTCACCTATTGTTACTCCGTCCCCTTTCAAGGCGCCCAACATTTTATTAAATTGGATTGATCCAGGAACGACTAGGCCACCGAACCCGAGACCCTCTCATGCTCTGCCGCCGGATTTTTCCCTGTGGGACGAAGTGATTCTTATTCGAATCGTTGCGCACCCCTACGGGAAAAATTGATATTACAGTGGCGTACCCAACGTGTGGCCTAGAAAGTGAGTTTAGTACTTCAACATAGTGTTTCAAATGTGATATTATGATAATATAATATAATTCTTATGTTTTTGGAATTGTAAAATTTTAATATAGTACAATTTTTCTTATATTTTATTCATCATGTCGGAACTTAATTATAACATAAAATACTTGCTTAAGGACGAACTTGAACACGAGTTAGCTAACCGTAAAGTACCTTTTGATAAAAATAACACCGTGGAACAGTTGCGTAAACTTTTACGAAGTACCTTGAAACTAGCCCGTAGGGGTAGCTTGAAAGTTCCTGCTGCGGTTTTAACTGCCGACAGTCTTAGGGCGGAAGTTTCGGTGATTCAGCTGAAAGCCGAGGCTTTGGTTAAGTCATTTGGAGAGGAGAATGTTGCCGAATCTACTCGCATGCGTCTGGTTAGCCGTGCTAACTATGTTCTCTCCAGGATTTCCAGGATTGCTGACCCACCTGAAGCATTGCTGGTAGCGCAGGGGAATTTAGTGAGCTGTCTCTCGGCTACTGATAGTTCTTCGGAGTCCGAGGCTTCGGAAGTGGAAGATAGTTCTCCGCGATGTGTCAGTCAGACAGTCGTGTACAAGCCGGAGAAATCATATAATCTAGGTTCTTTAAATTTAAGATTTAGCGGTGATACTTGTGTTCGGGCGTTTATATCGAGGTTGGAGGAGTTGTGTGCCGCCAGGAAGATACCGAAGCACTACGTTTTCACTGGGTTTCCTGATTTGGTGGATGGGCCCGCTCTTTACTGGTACCGAGCGAGCAAGAATAAGTTCCATGATTATGACGAATTGGTTTCTGCGTTGAAGTCGGACTTTGATCTTCCGGATTTTGACGATCGGCTGCTTGATGAGATACGGTCTCGTACTCAGGCCAAGCACGAGTCTTTGGTAGTTTTTCTTTCGGTTGTACTGGGAATGATGTCTCGGTTGAGTTTCGAGCTTCCAGAGGGGGAAAAACTAAGGATCGTGTTGAAGAACATACGCCCGGAGTACAACCGCGAGTTGATGTTGGTCGACGTCAGGTCGATAGATCACTTGCGGGAGTTGGGTAAACGTATCGAGGCATGTAAGCTCCGTATGGACGGTTTCTCTGAACCCTCGCTGTCTAAATCGAGTGTGGCTCCCGACTTTCATTATAAGCCGAAAAGCAGGTCCGAAAGTGTTCCGATCAAAAACGTCAATTCTGTTGATAAAAAGCAGTCAGTTGCTTCCGTTCAGGGTAACCCCAATAAGGGCGCGGGTTATTGTTTTGTATGTCGGTCTAACGAGCATCATACGTCTCGTTGCAGTGCATCTCGTCCCGTGCTTTGTTATAAGTGTGGCAAGCCTGACGTGAAGTCCCCTGATTGTCCCGATTGTAATCGGGCAAAAAACTGAATAAGTCCGTCTCTCTGAGAAATGTTAATTCTTACAGAGAGACGTATTTTAAACCGGATGTGAGTGATAATAGGCCCTTCTTAACCGTCAAAGTGTATGGTGTTAATGTTAGCGGTTTACTTGATTGTGGTGCTAGCTGTTCTTTACTTGGAAACAATGCCCACAAATTTTTTTTGAAACTCGGTATACCTGTGCGCTCTCTTAGCAAACCTTGTTACATTAGAGTCGCCAATGGTTCCGAATATTTTTGTCAATATTTTATGGATGTTCCTGTTGAGTATAAGAGTAGGGTTGAAATAATAAAGTTTTACGTTCAGCCTAAGATAACTCTTCCAGTCCATTTTGGTATTAACTTTTGGAAGTCGTTTGATCTTGCACCTGACGTGTTAGCTTGTATTCCGTCTATCCCTTCTGATAAAGTCTGTGATGTGGATAGTATTTCTGAAAATGGTTTGATGCCTTATGATGCTTTGTCTCGTGAGCAGATGTCCGAATTGGAACGCATTAAGTCCCTGTTTGCTAATATCGATTCTGAAAAGGTTGGTTTGGGTCGTACCCATCTTGCTGAACATCATATAGATACCGGGGATGCTAAACCCGTGAAACAAAGGTACTACCGTATGAGCCCGGAGAAACTTAAACTTTTGGAACAAGAACTGGATCATATGTTAGAACTTGGTATTGTTGAACCGTCTAGCTCTCCTTGGAATTCTCCTACTACTCAGGTTCCTAAATCCAATGGTAAAGTTCGCGTTTGCTTGGATAGCAGGATGATCAATGCAGTTTCCAAAACGGATGCCTATCCTCTTCCTTATATAAACTATATATTGGATAACCTTCGGGATGCTAAGTTTTTGACCTCTCTGGATTTAAGTGCTGCATACCACCAGATTCCTTTGGCGAAGAGCTCCCGAGAGAAGACCGCATTCACTGTTCCAGGTCGAGGCTTGTTCCAATACAAAGTCATGTGCTTTGGACTCGTCGGAGCTTCAGCTACGATGCAAAGACTGATGGATAGCTTGTTTTCTGCACAGTTTGACAATAAGGTATTCTGTTATATTGATGATATTATCGTGTGTACTGATTCATTTGAAGAGCATATAACCATTTTGGAGGCAGTTTATGAAAAACTCAAAATTGCCAATCTTACCATCAACATGGAAAAGTCCCTATTTTGTCGGTCGGAGTTGAAGTACCTGGGGTACGTGGTGGATCGCTATGGTTTGAGGACAGACCCGTCGAAAGTGGACGTCATCGCCAACTTTCCCGTCCCCACTGATGCCAAACAGGTCAAGCGTTTCCTTGGTATGGCCGGATGGTACCGCCGTTTTATAAAGGATTTTTCCAAAATAGCGAGGCCTTTGTCGCGTTTAACTAGTAAGAAGGTTCCTTTCGTATGGACTCCTGAAGTGGAGGAATCTTTCTCCACCCTTAAGACCGCGTTAATTTCGGCTCCAATTCTGAAGTGTCCGGATTTTAGCTTGCCTTTCTATATACATACTGACGCTTCGTCATACGCTGTTGGAGGTGTGTTGACCCAACGGCATGCTGGCATAGATCATCCGATAGCGTATTGTAGTAGGACTCTTAATGCCCAGGAGGTCAACTACACCGCGACGGAAAGAGAATTGCTTGCTGTCATCTATGCTTTGGAGCAGTATAGGTCGTACGTGGAAGGAAAAAAGTGTTTTATCGTGACTGACCATGCCTCTTTATTGTGGTTTTATAAGCTCAAGAATCCTACTGGTCGTCTTAGTAGATGGGCTTGTCGTCTGAGTCAATTCGTCTTTGAGATTATTCATCGAAAGGGGAAGGAGCATGTTTTGCCAGATACTTTATCCCGCATCAAGATTGATTCGATCGAAATTGACCCGCATGAGATAACTGATCCTTGGTACGTCAAGCTCTTTGAGGGATGCTCTAGGAACCCTAAACTTTATCCCAATTTCTCTGTTTCAGAGGGTAAACTATATCGTTTGACTAAGAATAAGTACAATCTTACATCTCAACATGAGTGGAAAATTGTGGTTCCAGGTGAAAAGAGGTTGGAAGTTATTCGGAAGTATCACGACGAGCCGGCCTCTGGTCACTTTGGGGTTGCCAAGACTCACAGGAAGATCTCGACTATGTATTATTGGCCTTCGTTGTTTAATGACGTGAAAACATATGTCCGAAGTTGTGAAATCTGCAACACCTATAAACCCGTCAACACTGCTCGTCCTGGTTTAATGGGTAATCCTCGTCAAGTTACTAAACCTTGGGAAGCTATTTCCTGCGATATTGTTGGACCGCTGCCTCCGTCTTATGCGCGGAATCAGTATTTATTCGTTGTCTCTGATTACTTCAGTAAATATGTTCTTCTTTTCCCTTTACGAAATGCCACTGCGAAAGCGGTGTGTAAGTGTCTTGAAAAGGGTGTATTTCTGGTACATGGGGTGTGCCGTATCCTATATACGGATAATGGTCCACAATTCACTTCTAAGGAATTTAGAGATTTATTGAAGGGAGCCGGTGTTCCTCATATCTTTTACAACCCTCGTTACCATCCTCAATGTAACCAAACCGAACGTGTTAATCGGGATATTGTTCGAGCCATTGCTTCTTATGTGCGTTCTGATCATCGAAAATGGGATCAGAATATTCAAGAACTCCAATGTGCTCTCAATTCGTCTGTTCACGACGGGACTAAGTTCACTCCATATTTCTTGAATCATGGTAGGGAGATGGTAATCGATGGAGCTATCTTTAATTCTGATCAGCCTTTCGATGGTCAGGACGTCACTGTCCAGCCGGACCAGTTTATTTCTGGGTTGCCTAAGTTGCGGAAGGTATTTGAAGACGTTGCGGGTCATTTGAAAAAAGCATATCAACATAATGCCAAGTATTACAACTTGAGAAAGCGCCCTCTAGAGCTTAAGGAAGGGCAAATAATCTACAAAAGGTGTTTTCCTTTATCCAACGCCTCCAAATACTTTTCTGCCAAATTGTCTCCCAAATTTGAAAAGTGTGTGGTAGATAAAAAACTGGGTAACGTGGTCTATTCTTTGAAAAATATGGATGGGAAGCCATTAGGGTCTTTTCATATAAAGGATATAGTCGTACGTGGTCCTAATGAGGGTGTATGAGTTTTGTTTGTTTCCAGTTAGTTTGCTGTCGCTTTACCATTATGGTCGAGGATCGACGGTATTTTTAGTAATTAAGGTTTCTGTTGTGTGTCCAATCCGTAGGCCTTGTAGCATTCGCATATTTCGCGATTGATGCCAAGGATCTGGACATAATTTTAGTAATGTTGTTAGTGTTTAATCTGGGTTTGTGTGAACCACAACTAAATTAAGGATTTAAACATTTAGTTTTTTTTGTATCAGGTAAGTCCGTTGTGTATCTTACCTTGTACTCCTTATAGTGTCTGAGGTATGTTGGATTTTCTAATCCTTACACTGTGTTTTTGTGAAGTCCCTGTTGTCATACTTCATTTTTGCGTGTAATTTACCCCGATTCGTGGTGTGGTAAATTACACTATGGTCTTGGTTTAGCCAGCCATTGGTTTGAGATAAGTTGGATGTTCCACTTCTCACTTTGTGTAAACTATAGTGTTCATCACTGGTTACGGGTTTGAACCTGGTGTAGTTCTGCCTGTGTCAGCGAGCTCCCAGAATGGTTCTACCAGACTCTCCAATAACTTTTAAGTTATTAGGTTTTCCCTTCTATGATTCAAACTCTTATTGAATGAGTTTGGTGTCTGGAGGTGTTGTTTTTGTATTGTTCAAATGTTTGTATTGTTGTTAAGATGTGGTAGTGTTACCTTTTGTCGTTTCACTCGACGAAAAATTTTATTCAAAATTTCAATAAAATTTTCATTTTGAATAAAATTTTTCTTTCCCAACTAAGGCGGTACTGTAACACCATTTTTTCAGTTTTACTGTTTTATCACTTGGTGCAGTATAGGACCGGCTGTGATCTTAGGTCGAGAGGGATAGTCATGAATGGAGGGGTCGTTATAGTATTGTTTGTCTCTAATTTTATGCTATGTTTGTTTTCCTGGATTGAGAGGTCGTCACTTGAATGAAGTAATATTCTAATTTTTACCTGATTTGTTGGCGAGAGGGTTAACAATTTATCATTCCACAACCATTGGTTCATTCCTTTGACGCTGTTAAAACTGTTTTAGCGGTTTATAGTAGTAAATTTGTGAATTTTATAACACTTTTCTGTTGTCGAAATAAACAAAACCTTGTCAAATAAGAACGGTGTCAGTTTGACAGCGACACCTGACATTTGACATTTACGTGCGCTGCGTTTTATTTTTACAGTCGTAGGCGCTAATTGTTTTTAGTCTGTTAAAATGTATAATGTTTAATATCTAATTTTGCTAAGCTAGGGTTTGCCGGAATGAATTGATTTTCCGAAGTCTTCCAAATTAATTATTCTAAAGTATTTTTAGTAGATTGTGTCTATGGTTGAGCGCGATGGTTACGAATCCTTGGTCAGTGTGCTTTGGTTTTTTTTTTCTCTCGTTTGTCTATGGGTGGGTGAGCGATTGACAAGTCTTTTTCATGGAGATCAGAAAAGAGGAGGAGTAATCCTGGGCTGTCTCCCTGAGGAGCCTTTTTATATCCACCAAATGCGGTGAAGTTTCGTTCCGCGTCTTCCGAGATGCATTGTGCACCGTACGCCCAATAAAATGGTGAGTATTTCAAGCCGATGATGTGTAAATGTTCCTCGCGGATGTATCAGCCATAGTCACGTGCTTGTAATTTTTTGTCTTATTGTTTTAGATCATTTGATTTACCTGTGCTCCGGCCAAAGAGTCTCTTTGTGAGCTGCAAATCCCAGTGTTCTGGTAAGAATATTAATGAAAATTTTATTGTTCGGCATAGCCAAATATGTCACGTTGTGAAGTGCTTGGAATGTCGACTTAATTTGGTCATTGTGGTGATTGCAGGGCTCCATAGACCGGCTAAAAAGCCTTTTGGGTGTGAATGTCGGCAGCTCGGTGTGCCGTAGACGTGGCGTGGACACGTGGCACCTCCCGCCTGTCAAAATGTCGACGGTGAGCTGATCCCAGAACCGATTTTGCATTGGCTCGGAGTCGAGGTACTGATGGCAATGGATTTAATCATTTAGGGCCGTATTTATTTCAATTTAACAAGTGTTCAACTTCCCCGTGTTGACTTCTCGGTCGAGGCCGATGGAGGAAGCCCAGTGACTTTATCTCAACTTAACTTTGATAACTGAACAAAAATTTCAAATAGTGTTTGTTATTAGTGAATAGTTAGTAGTGAATTTCAAATAGTTTTTATTAGACATGATTTGTGGGGTGTGCATGCGTACTGACTTGGCTGACTCTCTATGTTGAGCGGTGGGCTGACCTTCAGGGCTGGTGGTTTGAGTAGGTGGTATCAGACTTTCCCAACACGGTCCTCCCATCGGTACTGAATGTACAGCTGACCGCCCAATATAGTTGGTCAGATGCCACCCCACCATAACGGGCATGCTTAAGCTAATCCCGATTTACTGATAAGGTGTAGTACCATGTGTGATAAGGTGTAGTTCGCCGGACGAATGTTAATTACTGTCTCGGTATCATGTAATTTTTTTACTGTATGTAACTGCTCCTGTTTTTCAACTGAATCTAATGTGTATCGAAATACTTAGTATTAAACCAGTCTACTTTTAAATGAAATTTTGTTTGATTTACTATTCTCCACTTGCTACGGTTCATGGATCATTCATTTATTTTTGCTTCGTATTTAACTTTTTTCCTCTAGCAGGATTTAATATATTTTTTTTATTTTGGTACGGAGTCACCTATTGTTACTCCGTCCCCTTTCAAGGCGCCCAACATTTTATTAAATTGGATTGATCCAGGAACGACTAGGCCACCGAACCCGAGACCCTCTCATGCTCTGCCGCCGGATTTTTCCCTGTGGGACGAAGTGATTCTTATTCGAATCGTTGCGCACCCCCACGGGAAAAATAGATATTACAACAGAAGGCCTTTTTAAGAGCTCTTTACAAGCGACGCTTTGGATACTATCCGTTTATGTATCCAACAAAATTCTTGTTGGGCTGTCTCGGATACAACTCACTTCAGACTCGGCGAGCGCTGAACCAAATGACAATGGCTTGCAAAGTATTTCGAGGTCTAATAGACGTGCAAGATTTGACCAATCTGCTCTGCCGCTTCTTTGTGCCGGACAATTATCGCCGACTACGCAGACACAATCTGTTTGTAGTGCCTCGGAGTCGCACCGTGGCGCGCGCACACTCGCCAATTCCTCGCGCACTCGCTGCACTCAACGCACTCCTTAGCTATAGTCCGCAGTGTGATCTGTTTGCGGACGCATGGATGAAGGTGGTTGCCGAATGTCTGAGGTTTTGTGAGCGGGACGTATGAGTGTCTTTTGTTGTGCTGTCCCAACTGACATAATTTTGTATTAATCTCAATTTATTGTAATTTAATTTGTATTCATTTGACTTAATTTGATTTAATCTGTATTAATTTGGCATAATTTAATTAATTTCGTGTTTTATTTGAGTAATTAGTTATTTTTAATAATGTAATTCGTATTCATCTGATTTTATCTGTATTAATTTAACTTATATTATTAGTATTTTATTTGCATTGTTTATTATTATTTTTTTAAATGTAATAGTATGAATTTAATTTCTTTTGTACCATTGACAATATTTTTCACTTAATGTAATTGGCATGTGCCGTTTTTTGTGAATTAAAATTAAATAAATATATTATAATTACATTAATCACATTATTCAGCTCGAACATGAATGCACCCGAAAAAAGACTCACGCTTCATATATTCTATTTAGGTGTCAATTCATGTTCATAATTATTATGAGTATGAATTGATATCAGGTGTAAGATTTTTTTACATAAGTTTATAAGTGTGTATAAACCAAAAACAGAATAAGTGCGGAAATACATAATTTGAAGACAATCACAAATAAAGCAATAACACTCAACAGCTTCTCACGGATGTCACAAAGATAGCAATCGGCACGCTTCGTCTGTTTTATTAAAATAATAATAGGAAAAGTAAACAATAACAATGTGCTCGTCATACCATATCATTTGTCCTAAAACTACTAACAATTATAAAAAAAATATACATAGAGGTTTTTTTTTACAGAATTTATTCAGATTTCCATACGAGGCAGAATTATCAAAGAATCAGATCAAAATAGCTTTTAAAAATATTGCTGTAGAAATAAAAGTAGGGTTCTTGAGGTGAATAAGATATATATTGACAGGAAGAAGGAGTGTCAGCATGACATATAAAAATGAGTAAAAATATTGAATTTAAAAAGGTACAAAAAAGGTTTTAATAAAAATAATAATAATGAAACAATCCGCAACAATTGCATATACATTTTATTTAACTTTGCCTCTTTAAAACGTTTTAACGATAGTTTAAAATAAATATACTAAAAGAATTACTTTGGTTTTTAAATTGGCGATTTTATTAAATGCCAAATGTATAATGCAGTTAAAATAGTCACTTCGGTATCGTCTTTCGTCATTTATCCAACTTAGTTTTGGAATGACCTGATAAAAATCATATCAAAGTATTCTTTCTTGGTAAGAAGATATTTTATTTTAACCAATCCGACCTCAATTATTTCTTTTGACATGAATGTAAGATTTATTGTCGATATTAGTAATCAGATTTTCGTACGGTTTTTTTATTTCATTTTTGCCATTAGTCTTTTAAAAGCCAAACTATTAAAAGACAAGTTATTTGTAAGATTGGTCGTCGTTAGTATGTACCTACTCGTATTATTTTTGGTCTTTCATAAGTCTGTCTAATTTTTTCATCGTTTCTCCACGAAAATGTTTACTTGATTTAAGCAAATTCTTAGGGGATGTGGTGGGCTGGTGGATGTTGTTTTCCATCAGTTCCCTTTTTCTATTTTTCCTCTGTTCCATATTATCACCAGAGTGCGCTTTGTTCTACGATGTATGTCATATATGTTTTATCCGTTCTCTAATGTAAAAGTATAGAGTTCACTAGAAAGAAGATGACTCCACATCAAAGTCATCATCATCATCATCCTAGCGCCCCTCCCGGCTACGGCTGCATCCTCGGGTATTGCCTTTGAACCCAGAGTACGGTACGACTATGATTCTGAATTGACCAACCTTATAACAGTGGGGCGACCGTCATTTACCTCCGTTACACTTAAAAAAGGAGTTCATGTCCAAGTATACCTACTTATTATTCAATTTCTTCTCAGGAATCCTACCCGAAGCTCTTCGCACGAAGTGTGCCCGGTGCACCGAGCGGCAGAAGAAGACAGCCGTGAAGGTCATCAGACGGCTGAAGGCCGAGTTCCCTGAGGAGTGGGCGAAGGTGGCCTCCCGCTGGGATCCCACGGGAGACTTCACGAGGTACTTCGAAGAGTTCCTGGCTAAGGAGAGCTTCAACACCATCTCGGGTTCAGGTGAGAGTCTTATATTGCTTACTTAATAAAGATGATATGCGTCCTTTGTACCAATATTTGTCACGCCTGTTGGTCGTTGGGTAAAAAAAACAAGAGTCGCGTGTTCGAATCCCGCTTGGGGAAAATGTTTGTGTGATGAACATCGGCATTTGTTGAGCTTAGTTTGGAGCTAGGCAATAGGTGTGTTAGTCCAAAGTAAGTTTTAACGTTATTGAATGTCTCAGAGAGTGGTTGAAAGTCTGAAAATTGGTCAATGAATATTCCAGGGCGTAGTCATTACGCTTGTCAAATTGGTACCTACTACACCTACGATTATAAAACCCCGAGTTATGGTCGAAAATGCCATTATAGTCACTGCTGGACTTGATGCTCAAAAAATTTAAAAAATATTCATGCCAATGCTTGATATTAAGATATAGATCTTGATACATATTCCTTTCATTTCCTGATTAAAATGTGCATTGGCCATTCATCTAAATTAAATTATAATTTAGATTGCACTTTATATTTCAACTGCTAAATTAAGACTGACCTTCACAAAAATACGCCGAATATTTTACGTTCTATTCAAAACAAAAACATCAGCACTTAAAATAGCCATTAGGTCTTTAACCAAATCAGTCACAAATGTCTTATTTGAATCTCAAACGACGAGCCGAAGACCTCGCAGCAAAAAGTTGTTTTGTTTAAAACTTTTGAATGGACACAAGCAAAACTGCATTAAGAATTGACATATAGACTAGGAGGCACTAACATTAAATTATTATATTTGATTAAAAATAAGTCATTTGGACTTCAGTGTGCCTTGAGTAATTTAATTTCCAAAAACAGTTTTTATTTAAGAAGGTTCTTGAAACGCGATTATTGACGGGATTTACGTACATTTCAACGACTCTTTTTAATCTACATCCTGGAATTACCATTTTGGTCTTATAATGCTGAAACATTTAAAGTACTCGACAAGAAATAACAATGAAAATACGGTTTTGTTTTATGACTACGAGTTGATTCCAGTTTTGAGCAAGATTCGTGTCGGTTTTTCTTAAGACAAGGGTGGTGATTGATAAGGCCACAAAACCCATCTATGCAACGAAAACATGCTTTCAAATGATAGAGGCCTTTGCTCTGTATTGGAACAATTTAATTACGGTGTTGTAATCATCTATTTAAAATAGTTCATTTCGGATGAGTATTAATCTATTTGTACATTTGACAAATGAAATAAAAAATTAGCCACATTTTATGATGGCGTATTTTTTTCAACTTCACCTAGACTAAACTCACGGTCAATGGTGGACATTCAGCATCGATGTCACGGTAATTAGTTATAGGCTATTGTTGTTTAAAATACTTTTCGTTTACGTTTCAATGTTTATTGCTTAGCTTCTTGTTTATTTGGGACCGTCAATTTGCGGTAAACTTCCTAAATTACTTATTTCGCTTAGGTTATTATGTGTGTCTTCGAACTTACTCTGACAACACTCCAATTGTATTATTCCTAATTCTCCTCCTTCCTTCAGTCTTATTGCTCATAGATGAGGATCGTTGTAATGTGTGAAATGGAACACAAACTCGGTTAAAATTATTTTATCGCTTCAGTAAACTTCTAAAACGGCTATCAAACGGCTTAAGACAGGTTAATTAGACCCTATGTCTAAAGTCGGTGATTAATTAAGTACCTTATTGCAGTGATGACATTTCAATGATTGAGGTCTGTATTTACCTGTTGTTCACAATAAGGTGGTAATAAAATATGACAGCCTAATTCGGCCCTATGCCTAAACTTGGTGATTAATTTAGTACCTTATTGGAATAACTAATGGCATGATTTCAATGACAGAGGGAGGTCTTTACCTGCAATGGGATATTATTGTGCACCATAATGAGTTCACAAACCCGTTTTTAAGGCGTGGTGACTTGAGGGAGCTAAAGATAACGCCTCCAGCCGACAGCTGCCAAGATCATCCATTATTTTTTGACGCTGGAGAACGATTTATTAGCCATCTGCAATGCGGGCCTGCAATTTGTGAGTGGGCTGGGAACTAGAAATATTCATCCAACCACACTAAACTCCTGAATTTTTTTACATACGAAATAAGGTCTTTGGCTTCCGATATCACCCTGGGGACGGCCCACGTTCACCAATTGACTGCACTAGGCCGATTGAAGATTTTTAATTTGGGGATCGTTTAATTTTCTCATTGTACATTACATAGGTATAATACTAATCTTATTACATATGTGAAAATTTGTTTGTTGGGATGTTTGTCCGTCAATCACGCTAAAAGTACCGAACGGGTTTTGGTGTTTAGTATACAGGCAGGATATGGGCTGACTTAGGTAATAGGACTTTTTATCCCGATTAAATGCTTATGGGATAAAACAAGAAGATTGATAACAAGTTGTTTCATAATTTTGCTTGTTCCTAACTAAACCGTCTCTCTTCCCATTGCAGCGGGCAGCAACGAAGGTGGGGGTCCGTCAACGCTACCCCCGATACCAGCGATGCCGCCGCGGCTGCCGGTAGCGCCAGTCACCACGACGCCGCCGCCGACCACAACCACGCCTCCCGTACCAGTCATTCTGAACAGGTGAGCCATTGTAGCAGTAGTTGAGTTCCTATCTTGCAAAAGCAGCAGTAGCCTTCTATAGATTGTTAAGTAATTATATTGAGGAGTGATCATTATTGTTAAATAGCTACGATGCGGTTGGCATGTCTGTATAGACCAAACCCCCAGAAAATAAAGAGTTTCTTAACCTTTTTGCAGCCACGGACCAGTTTTACAACTTAAACTGTTCTATGGACCCCAGCTATAAATATATCCTTCCCTATTCCCGTCCTTGTCACGTCACAGGTGTTACTAACATTTCTGAGACCGAGTGTAACGTCACATGTTTTGCAATTTTACATCGAAATTATTTTTTTTCAGTTTTATTTACATTTCAAATGAGTATTTTTTTATGAAATCAGTATTAGGTAGGTATATCAAAAATTTTAAATTATAACAAAGCAAACTATTAAATAAAAAGAAAAAGAAAGAGGATTTAACACCTTGTCGAAAACAATATTTTTTTATCCCACGCATTTTTCTATACACCCTCTGGTAGATAATGGCTTGCTTTGCTGACTAGGATATACCTACCTAACTTCAGTACCTACATCATGTGGCCTGACGGGAGTGGCACGCGCCGTGAAGTGACTTATGATATGTTCTTGACATAGGTTTCCTATTGAGGTCAAGCCGGCATGGATTTCCCACGGTAAAGCACAGAAATATGTTCAAAAAGCGCAGAATAATCGTTTGTTAGTTACAAAAAAATTAAAACATGATTAACACAAAGGGTAATAAAGTTGTTTCCTATAGAGATCTTCATTAAAACATTTTTTATTTTAGATTGTATTGCTAAAAAAAAGTCATTAGTTATCAAATTACCTACGCATAATTTTTCACTCGTGCAACATATTGAAAAAAAACAAGGAAACAAACTATTTATTAAATTCAAATGACATTACGTGTGTGTATTCTTAGTATTATCCTGCTTGTATATTCCAAACGTTATGTTTTCCCGGTTTATAAATTACGAATTAACTAACACATTTGTTTTAATTAAACCTTGATTGATGATCTAATCTTAGTGCAGTTGTTATGTTAAGTCGTGAGCTGTGCTTGATGTGAGCTAGGATGTTTCCAATAATGTTAATAAGACTCGGCTTTAGTCAAATATTATCATCATTCAGCCCAACACAGGTCACTGCTGAAGAAAGACCTCTCCAAGACCAAGAGTTCTCTTTCTAGCCCAGTGATTCTTAACCTGTGGTCCGTTGACCACTGGATGTCCCTGGAGCTATTCCAAGTGGTCCGGAAAGCGATCGTAGATAAGAGACGTTTTACTTTCTTATTTATCCTCTCATTAAACCAATTCGGAGGTCCATGTAAAGTCAGAAATTTATCAAAAGGTCCTTCATGCCTAAAAGGTCTAGCCTGATCCTCGGCAACTCGTATCCATCTTCAGCCAGCCACCCACTGAGTAAATTGAAGACGTCCTATTATTCTACTTATTCTTATACTTACCTGAACTATTGTAGGCCGGCTTAATAAGATAACACATGCATCGTGCAAATAATACTAACTAACGTAAAACTTTTAAATGGCTCAATTGAGCGATGCCAGCGCTACGACTGCCCCCGCGGTCAACCGAAACGGGCTGAAACCGTGTTAGGCCGGGGCCGATTAAACACACGAACTGCGGAACGCACGCAAATGTGTATTTCTATCCATAATGTGTTGTAACTTACGAGTCCAATTTTTGTTACAAGTCTCAGCGATAACTCTATAAAGAATATGGTACTTCAACGTTACTATAATCAAATCACACTACTTTATACAAAAACCTCTGAATAATTATTCAGTCAGAGACTCAAACACATGTCTATTTATAGAAATAATGATATTTATTCTGGGTCCTAAATGGCTCTTTATAAGCGCATGCGAGAATTTTTTGTATGGCAGATTCTAATTATCTTGTAGCTAAAATTATGAACATGTATAATTCAGTAATTAATTATTAGGTTGAATGCTCGTGTCAGTCAAAACAAAGAATAAACCCACTTTTTGAACACACAATTAGCTACTGCTAATATTTCAATGTCTGACCTTTATGTAACTACTGTCCATCAAATTTGCAACGGAATAATTATGACTTATTGAATTTTGATTGCCTAAAAAAGAGTCTAGACTTGAAATTGCATAAACAAGCAAAATGGTCTCATAAAATTACATTTTTTATTTAAAAATATCTCGAAATAAGTAGATGATTTATTAAAATCGAGTAAATTAATCATCATAATATTTTAAAGTGATAATAAAATTACAGAATTACCTACTTTATTTTTTAAATTGACCTAACACGGTTTTTATTGAACTTTTTCTAATAGTTATACCTAATAGAAGTTGTAATCCCAAGATGAAACAGATTTTGTCTTCCCATGGTACGAGTACGCATCTCATCTCCTAATGATTTTGTATTTTAATCAGATTTAATGAAACCCACATAAACCATAAAAAATAGTAAACCGTAATCAGTTAGCAACAATATATTTAAAAAAAAAGTGTTACAAGACTCAAAAGAAAATTGGACACGACCCCTTTCCACCGACAAAAGAAACTTAGCGTGACAACGACATGGGAAAAAAGCATTTGTGAGATAATTTTATAGTTACCATCTGATGAAATAAGTAGTTAATAGCACACCGGTAAATAATAGTTAGTTATATGTCTTATTACATTCTATGGACGGTTACCGTCGTAACCGCATTATCATATCACTTAACGTTCATTGTTCTATTTGCACGGACGCAATGAAGCTCGCCTTCAAGGATCTATCATGATAAAATCATCTACATATTTCTAATCAAGGTTGCAGCAATAGAGAATCTTTGCTGACTAAGTAACTACATAAAGCTTAATACCCAAGTAATAGTCGATAAGTTTAAAAGGGACCTAAATGGAACTGAACATTGTTTTAAGATCCTATGTAGGTACAAAACTTTGACAATAAATGATTTCTGATTTCTTCCACTCTAATAAGTAGGTACCTCTTCTGTGAAGTAACACTTCGTTACTGTTATGGTATAAGTATGTATTACTGCAGGGAGCAGGGCTTTCTTTCAGTCTTTCTCATCTGTTAGGGGCCCTGAGGATATGGGCCTCCAAACCTCTGGTTTAGTAATCGTGTAGGGCCTGCGGGCCCTTTAATCGTGCTATAAACTTTTTAGCATTAACACATACAGCCGCCTTAGTTACGCGATAAAATAAAAGGTAGATTAATTTACTTTAATGACTTTCTTGCAAAAATAATCCAGTTAAAATCGTTAACTGACTACTTAGTCAATTAAATGACAAAACCCTAACATAACGTGATAATTAACCTAATGACAATCTCAAGGATGATGAACCATTGACAATTTCTACAAGAATGCACACAAACGACCTTTCACATAAAAGTATTCATACAGACACGCAACTAGCGGTGGGAATAGGACGCACAATGCATTGTTCATGTGCGTTTGCGCAACAAACACGGCTAATCATAATTAACCATTTGATCGATTTTTCAAAGAAGTTTTAAATAAGGATAGGGAACTACTTTTTCTACAGTCTCATCTGATAAACAATGAAGTGATAAGTGGTTGTATAGCGTGTAGTTTTGAATGCTGAATGGGTGATTAACAAAACGATATTGTTGGATTAATTGAAGCACGGCTTGAGGCGGAGACATTTAATTATTGTTCCTATGAGTTTGCGGCTTTTTTGAACATTTTAAACGGTAACTTCGCCAACTAAACCATGTGAAGTTTTTAAAAGACAAGCGGACAAGTTATTACACAGTCGATAAAAAATATATTTAATTGTAACGTGTTCTCGAGTCACGGGTAACTCAAAATAGATAAGTAAGCGCTGTATATCAAATTGTTGTAAAAAAAGATCACTTAAATAAATCAGGCAGGTGTAATTTGAATTTTAGAGTCAAAGAACATACATAGAACAAAGAACATTTCGGCTCTTCTAAAAATATTCAATATGATTTTTGCACTGTTCTAATGATAGATGTACCATAGCTAACTAACACAAAAAATACACGTGTACACCAATATTCTGGTTTACAATTATACACGTCTTTGTTTTTTGATACCTAACTTAAAAATTGGTAGGTAATTACCAGTTCCATATTTGAGGAACAAATGTTTCTTGTCTGATACGTTGAACAGATTAACGGTTTGGTTTAACCACGTAGTTAAGTTTTAATTTAGCATAGGAGTTTTTGCTATAAAAAGATTTGATGGTGATGTATTATGGTTGAAATCTTACCTACCGTCTTGAATAACCTCAATGCACGTATTTATGTCATCGATTTTAGCGACTTAAAAATTAAACAATATTATTTATTTTATGAAGAATAAAACTTGTATTGCTCTGTAATATCATGATTGCAGAATATGTCATTTTAATTTTGAGAACTTCCATCATGATAAAAATAATCTACGTAAGTACTCTTTATAGACTTTTGTAAAAATTCATGACACCTAAACCCAATAGAAGAGCATAATAGATAAAAAAACATAAACAGCTAGACACGTAAGATATCTAGACTCGTAGTTAGATTTCTTAATGGCAAGAAAGTCTTCTCAGGCATATTTCACAAGGCTATACAAGCCTCGAGTACTATGCGATCGCATCGTTCACATCAGCCATTGTACCTACTGGCCTACTACGAGGATTCGAAGAGCTCGACGGTGCAGTGGCTCGCTAAGCTAAGCAACTTTGCAGAGGCCAGTCATCGGATGGGTGACCGGAAAATTTTATCTCGAGCTCCTTCGCGCTATCGCACGTTAAGCCGTTGGTCCAGCGCCTAATCCCTCTACAGTCGTGTCAGATTGCTGTCCCACCGAACTATGAGAGTGAGGGATTAGGGAGTGCGCCTGTGCTTGCGCACTTACTTGTGCACTATAGTATTAGGTATATCCTACCTACCTGGCTGATCGTACGCACGGCAGCCATGGTCGAAAACACGGCAACGGTACGAGGATCCCATTCATTAATCATTGTTTAAAACATTAGGTACATGTTCACATGACGGTTTATGTTATATCTGGGCTTCTGATAGAGGTAATGATTCGGAACTAATGAAATATAGATAGCTGTCAAAATCAATAACAAATAAAAGTATTTAGAGGTCACTTTAATTAAACTCTACTGGTTGAGCTACACTGGCTGCATATTTTCGAACAAATGATTTTTAAATACGTTTTATTATTGAAATTATCTTCATTTAGCTCTTATATTTTACTTAGTAGCAACCTATCATAAGTCATGTCATATACCTTATTTTTGGAAAAATTATTGTTAATTGCACAACTGTTTCGATTGATTATTTATAACAATCTAACAAATAACGATACTTCCAAAACAGACCGGTAAACATTGGCACAATATAATGAATAACAACAAGTGGGTGAAATAATATTATATCTCTTAAAAGAGGACATTGACCGGTCTCATCGACATCCTGATACCTTAAAATAAAATCATTAAAAAATTATGTAGGTCGGCTAACTAAAAAATATCGCTCCATCGATCGGAATAGTTGTTTAACAATTTTGAAAGTTTTCAAAAGCACAAAATAAATGTTTTATGGGCAGAAAAATCAAAAGTTAAAAAGTTTAAGTAGGTAACTGTTATATCAGGTTACTGTGAAGTGATACAAAAATGTGAAGAGGCGATAACTAGTTTTTATTGGTGATAAAAAATCATAAATTGATTGGTTATCAATTAAAATAATGTAACTGACAAATTGTGGAACGAACCAGTCCTTCAAGTTTTATTCGTTACTATGTACTCCTACGAGTAATCCGGTCAGTGTGTACGTGTATCCAAAATGACATCGTAGGATTTTTTACAAGCATTTTTTTCCTCCTTACTAGTTCCGTGCTATAAATACCACATTTAGCATTTAGAGTAGTTGATTATAAATAGCCTTTTTGGAAAATATAAACACGAGTAGGTACATAGATTCCATCACGTACAGTGCCGCTGTGTGGCACACTAAGCGGAAAAAACGCGAACGAAGTTCGGCGTGACTTACTACGCCTGCAATGCAATGTAATAATAATAATAATAATACCCTCCGGCCGTATTCGGCCATGGCGGCCGATCTTACGATCAGCCAGGTACGCAGGATATATTATAGTGCACAAGTGAGTGCGCAAGCACAGGTGCACTCCCTATTCCTTCACTCTCATAATTCGGTGGGACAGCAATCTGACACGACCGTAGAGAGATCAGGCGCAGGACCAACGGCTTAACGTGCCTTCCGAAGCACGGAGGAGCTCGAGATGAAATTTTTCGGTCACCCATCCGATGACTGGCATCTGCGAACGTTGCTTAACTTTAGCAACCGCAGGCCGAGTGCGCTAACCACTGCGCCATCGAGCTCCCCGATGGCGCAGTGGTTGCGCCACTGCGCAACCACTTTATACCAATAATACCAATTTATATACATTGCATATACATCTTACATTTATATGCAATGTATATAAATGTAAGATGTGTCATCTTACATTTATATACATTGCATAGTTTGTCTATGCAATGTATATAAATGTAAGATGACACACAATGCCGAAATGACGTCGCATAATGGGGTACACGACTGACAGGTCAAATCACTCACTTTTATTAAACGTCAAAAACGCTTGTAGGGAAAATTGTATGAAATACCTACTAAGGTTTGACGTCACAACTTAGTATTGTCAAATGAATACTTTTTTTAGTACCGATTAACTGTAATAATTTGTTAAAAGCGCAAAAGTTACTGTGGCATAATGATAAGCGATTATTTATTAATTACTTCTTTAATGTAAGAGTTTCGTAATTTATTTTGAAGTCAGTCGTGTACCCTATTTTGTATAGAAATTGCATTGCCACCGAACTCAGATCGCGTAATTTCAGCCTAGTGTATTATGTTATCTGTGCTAGTGTGTTCCTACACTTGAATCGCTATTATACAATACATGTTTGATCTCAATAGTTCTGATATTGCTTCGTAAGTATTATGTTTCACAGCAATCGAGATGCTACGATTCACTCTTAAATATCATGTTCCACTATTAAAGGTTACCGAGGCACTTATCAGCAGCTAAGCTATTTATTATTATGTATAAATGTATAGTCGAGCTCGAGCAAGTTGAAGACAAAACAAAAAACTAAATTTAAATGTATCGTTGCTCGATCGAGCGAGTTTTAAGCGAGCGACTTAACGAATAAACCTACCGACTCATCTAATATTACTCATTCTCCGACGCTAAAAATAATTATCCCAGTTTTTAGAGTACGAGTAGTGAAACTTTTAGGAATAATTCCTATTCCTAAATTCACATGCTAACATTATTATGTATTTTCGACGTAAGAGGTTTCATAGAAATTCTATAGTAGGTAGGTAGGTACTTATATTTCATTGGCGCCTGAGCTGGGGTTATTTTGTATGGGATTTGGCGGATCTCCTTTGCCCACAAAATCTGTTTAAGTAACTTACGCTTTGACTTTCTACGTCCACTAAATCCCTCTCATTCTCAATTCCAGGTTCGGAGATGACGACGAGGTGATGCAGGGCAGCCCGTCCGCCGGCGTGACTCCAACCCCCCGCCCCACCACGACCAGGCCTTCCATCAGGCCGAACACCTTCAGGCCTCCGCCCCCACCGCCGCCGCCGGGGTAACTATTTACTATAACCATAGATAGTTTTTTTTTTGTTGGTTGTTTTGTCTTTGTCAGGACAGGCAAAGGGAGCTAAGCCCATTTTAACCATAGATAATGATACGTAGAGAGTAGTTTGTCTATGGTAGAGTGTTAGTTGTTGGCGGCAGAGTAGAGTAGTTTAGTACCTAAATGCTAGAATGATCGTTGTCAAGATTTAAAACAATAGGTATATAAATTCAAATATTCTTAAGAAAAACCATGGCATACTTTTTGTTATTAAGTTTAATTGATATGCGAATGGTAAATTCATTATCACACGAACCAGATGTAGTTTACTTAAGCATGAGGCCTTTGATTTAAAGTAAACTTTAAGGTTACTTTACGACACTTTACGGTTCAGAATTTGAATTTTGATTAATATTCTACCTATGTATCTATTTTCAAATTCTGAACTGTTAAACGTTAAAAAAATCGCCTTATGTGTGACATGGTTTTTCTTAATTGATCTAGCAAGTATACGTTACGACTATCTTAGTGGTTTATTCCATTGTAACAACACCAACCACTTTGATAGTTTAATAGATACAACAGGTAACTTAATATCTAAGTAATAATTAATACCATGTTCTATCTTGATGACGGTCATAATTGCTAGAGCTATTTCCTTGGAATGTAGTTACAAAATCATATTTCTATTAATTGACAAAGTATTAAAATAACTGGTTATAATAAGTTTTTCGCGAATCCCAAGAGGATAATTCGTAAATGTGGAATTCATTTCAAATTAATAAGACTTTTAATTTGTTTGTTGGCGCTTACGTTAGTGACCGACCACAGAATTCATAAAAAGATTAGCTCAACTCAAAAAAACACTTTACACTACGAGTGTATTTGTGAGATAATATAGTTTTAAACGCAGAATCCAAAAAGTGAGATTTCAATAATTTCGAGTTACACTAGTCTTATTCAAGGGGTACGATAGGTATGTCCTGTATTTAATGATTCAGCTCTAGGTACTGGTTAGGGTCATGGGTTCTCTGAACAAATTTTCATGCCATGAACGTTTGTGTTTGGTAACGTCAGTAAAGGTCCTTAACAGCTTTTTATTTCTGCACATTTGCAGTTCATTATCAAATAAATTTCACATTTGAATAAAGTTAAAAAATAAAATTTAACAATCCAAGGAAATAGTTCTTTTTACTGAAAGAACCTAAAAGCGGTACCAAATTAGTGCTTATTACGTAGTTCCTACTGATTGCAAAAAAATAGCTTGCCACCAGCTTAGTCGATGTAATGAATAAAAACCGGCCAAGAGCGTGTCGGACACGCCCATGAAAGGGTTCCGTAGCTAAAAGATGGCCCAGCCGCTTAAGACACCATTTAGTACGGGCAACTGCACGTCATAAGTTGGTCGAGTTGTATAAAAATAACTATGTATGATACAGAGTTCGCTATAGTTTTCGTTGAAAGTACTTACTTGGAGGTATACAGGACATTTTTTTCAGAATTATTTTAACAGTATTTCAAAAGTTAAGGGGGGGGGGACGCTCTAATTTTAACTTTGTATTAATATATCTCGAGACTGGGTTGTTTGATCCACATGGTTTCAAGGCAAGTTTTATTGTATTTAAAAATACCTTTTTAACGATACCCCGCACGATGGGGTAAGTCGAATTTTTTTTTCGAATTTACTTTTCGATGTATGGTAGGGGGGGTAAAAAATAATTATTTTTCGATTATTTTAAAAACCAATTCTTGAATTATCACTATGCATCTCTCCACCAATTTTCGTGGCAATCGGTTCAGAAACGGCGGAGAACGAGCCAGGACAGACAGACAGACAGACAGACAGACAGACAGACAGACAGACAGACATGACGAAACTATAAGGGTTCCGTTTTTGCCATTTGGCTACGGAACCCTAAAAACTCCAGAGATATAGTTTCCAAATTGAATATTGAGGTTCTTAATGAATCATTCGTATTTATTGAAATAAAATTGTGATGTGATTACTAAATGATTTCATCCATTTATTTTATGGAGCTGAATAAATTGACTCTAAAATAATGGATTTCTTTGTTACCATCAGGTTATGGAGATTAAAAGTCGAGAGGAAAATCTTCTTAGGCTATATTATAACAGAAACCACCTATTATTATTAAAAAGGTATTATGCATCCTTTTTCTAATTGTTTTGAATGTAATATTTTTAAAGGTGGTAAGAAAATTCATAATACCAATGTATATTTTGTATATTTACTATAAAATTTATTCTATCATATTATTTATAATTTATTTTTGTGGCTAATATTGGTAAAGCAACTGATATGTTGGAAATAAAAATGAATGCCAATAACTTTGACACATACCTATAATATGGAAGTATTTTGTGTAGGACCTTTTATCAAGAGTTTATTCAAACTTAGAAATTTGGGGTGAAAATTGCATTAGGTAGTGGCTTAGTATATAAAAAGAAACTGCATTCGTGTACAGTTCACGCCAAGAAAATAGTTTACCAAAACACAACAGGGTGCATTTTACCATGCACTCTCTGGTATTTTGCATTTAAATATGACATTTTGTCAAAACGTGTATAATACTTTCTTGGCCAATTGTACCTAGGTACCTTGTACAGTCAACAGCACAAACTCATCATAAACTGACCACTTTTTTTAATGTTCAAAAATCTTAAACACAGGGTTTACTTAATTTAAAAGATTAATTAATATAAAAAAAGATTTAAGTGATGTCGCTGTTTTCTGTACGTAGGTACTACAACATAAAGAAGTGTATTTTGTTGTATTTTATTGTATGTGATATATTATTACTATTGTATGCTTGCATGTTTGATACTGCTTACCTTATACATTTACATACTTTTTCATTTCATTGATAAAGATTTGTTTTGCTTGTCATACTTATTTCAAAGTACGTTTAAACGGATTGCTCAGTAGGAACACAAAAATACTGTACTAGTATGAATAATTTTGAAGCAATGCAAGTCTTTATTTATTTACTTCTACATTGCATGACTTTACTACTTAACAACACACATACCTAAATACTACTCTTTGACAGTTAACTATCCATTCGCTACAACTTACCTAAATACCTAGTACTACCAAAATAAAACTAGATTTCTTTCTACATAAGACAACCAACAGCCTCCCTTACCTATTCATAATATTCATATACATACTTACTTTCTCACTACTACATATAATCTTAATCTTTCACAATAATTGGGTCCATTAAGATACCCTTAAATAACAGAAAAAACAAATCGCAAAAAATATACTTTTGAATAATTGAAGATAAAATTAAGGTACGATCTTTTTTACGTTAAAAGTAAATGACGATACCGTTAGCTCCAAACATGCTTGGATTTGCTGATATTATCAATAATCTGCAGTGGCTATGGACTAATGATACCCAAGGTGGAATATACAGAGGTCATACATATATTATAAACGCGAAAGTAACTCTGTCTGTCTGTCTGTCTGTCTGTCTGTTACGCTTTCCCGCTTAAACCTCGCAACCGATTTTGATGAAATTTGGTACAGACAATCTTTAGACCCTGAGACAGAACATAGGCTACTTTTTGACCCATTCCAACCCCCCACTGCCCCGAAATGAGGGGGTGGAAGTTTGTATGGAAAATCTAAACTACTTGAGTTAGACGCTTGAAATTTGGCATGCAGGTCCCTTAGTAAACTTGATGCTTAGTTGCAAAAGGATATTGCAAAATTCCCACGGGAACGGGAGTTAGCGGGAAAAAACATTCGTATAATGAAAACCGACATCAACGCGGACGAAGTCGCGGGCGGCCGCTAGTTGTTTATAATAAGTTCCGTAAACATTTTAAACATTAATAATTGGTTCGACGAATAAAGTCTGTTTATACACAAATCAATAAACAACTCAGATTTATTACTCAACATGATACATGTTCTAAACCTAAAACAAGTTTTGAACACAAACTCAATCATTCAAAACAAAAACACACAAAACAACAAATACATACTTCGATGGGGTAGTTGCCATAAAATAGTATTTTAACGGTACCTACTCGTATAATAATTGTGGCCCTAATTTAAATGTTAACAAGCTATCTATTATATATGGAATTCATTACAAAAAAAGGTTCAAATTGTCAAATGTGTAAAGTAAAAAAAAAATTAACATGGACGGATTAAAAAAAAAACGCTGGCAACTACCCTATATATATTATATTAGATATTTAATAGCATGCTTTTAAAGGTGAATTTGTATTTTTGGTTGGTGGGTAGCAGGAGCTACTTCTTACGCTACTTGCATCGATTGTTGCATGACTGCATTGCAGGGCAGCGGCAGCCGGCACGGTATTCATTGCGGTCAGTAAGTTGGTATACTTGACACCTCACTGTCCACAGATGATAAATAAAAAAAAAAATAGAAAAATGCACACAATAAAAAAAATATAAAGAAAAAAATTAAAAACTTTACTGAACTTGAATTCACAAATTTGAATTACAATTTTAAATTAAAATTACTTACTTGCATTAACTCGTCAAAACATACAAGTTTGTACATATATGATTCACCAAATTAAATGAAAAAACAAACTTACCTAAGAGTAGTTTTAAATGTTTTCGTAGAATGACCGATTCTGCTGACAAACTGTGACTAAGGTTCTATAGCTATAAATAGAAGAATAATCTTTTTAATCTCTAACCGAAAACCCAAATGGTTCTACGCTAAATTTCCGAACAAACCGTCCAAACCATACCCATAGAGTAAAGTAATACCATACCTATCTGATCCTATTTAAAAGTGATGGGTTATCATATCACTTAAACCAATTATGCTTTCATCACTATAGATTATTATGGACTGATTCCCTAATGGTTCAATAATCACACTGGGACTGTTAAGTAAATTATTTTTAAAAGTAGAGCTTTGAACAGTAATCGTTTCTCCATCAATTACCTACTTAAATGTTACGAAGATATTCCATTATCTATCTGTAGATAATTTCTTTACATAACTGGTCTTAACCGCAACCGAAAAACGCTTTTTCCCTTTCCGACTGAACTGACTTTCTGACTAATTCTACGAATCATTATTAATAATTACAAACTTCTTCGTATCATCTTATTTACTCACACATCCATAGAACTCTTTTAGTTTGGTTCCTGGTTATAATTTCAAATCATTTATAATTTTAAATTTCTTTAACAACTTCAATTTTGAATTGTTATTTTCAGGATTTTTTTTACAGATAATTAAATTATTACTTACCTTCACTGAATTTTTTTCTTAAATGCTACGCCTAATCTAAAAGCAGACATGGTCTTTTATATTTTACTTTATACTATGTCATAAATATCTGTAGAAAGAAACTAGCCAACCGGCCGGCACCTGAAAAAGTCCTACTTAGATCTATATCAGAAGAGATCTACTACCAAAATAAATTGATCAAGACCTTCATTTGCCTATGAACTCAAACAACCAATGAACAAATAAAACTAACTATACCTTTCAACTGTTTCCAGGCCCACTCAAATGACCTGGTTCCCGTCTGACTCACCCACACGGTTCCCTCTCCGGCCGACCAATGACGTCACCTACACCACAGCCATCACCTTCATCGACCAGATCGGGTACAAGATCATCAGGACCACCGAACTGGTGACGGATATACTAAAGAACACCGTACGAGCGGTAGTCGGGCGGTAGGGGGGAGGAATGCGCAATGTTGGTACTGAGATATGATATGGAATTTACACTACTTACTTACAATGAATATTGGGATGTGATTGTAAGTGTATGCTGAAATATGCATTTGTGTTTGTACTTCAGAAGACAAATTGGATAATGAAGTGGAGTTATTCCTTGGAAAATGAAATTTTACAGTGAATTGAGAAATATGGGCGGTGATACAGTACCTGTCCACCTATGTATAAGAAATGATTTCAAAAATAACACAGGGAAATTCTTCTTCTTATAAAGAAAATTTCATTATCTTTACAAGAGTAAAAGAAATAGGCAAGGTAGGCATGGTCTGAAAAAAAAAGCCCCTGACATAAGATTAACCAATAGTTAATCACACAACAGAAGAAGACTGGACATGTAATTTTTCCTCATATTTCAACCACATTGCGTGTTTCGGAATAACATAAGTTGGAGCCAGTTGATATTTATTAAAACTCAATATTGCGCTTCCAGTGCATTGAATTTGAGATACATGAGATTAATAAATACCTATGAATTAAGTCCTTGTGGATTAGTGCCACCGAATTTCCATTATAATGGAATTTAGTTAACTAAACATAAAACGGGAATGCGACTTGCCTAAATTGTAAAAGTCGAAAACCTGAACAAAACGAAAAAGTAAACCTCTTTTCGAATTTAACAAAATAGATCTCTTATGTTAAGTATCTAAGAAGTCATGCTTATTATAATTCTTCGTAAAGAAAACCTTTATAAGTTTCATTTAACATTTTTCATTCCAATTTTTGCGAGTCATAAAAGATGGAGTTGGTTAATGTACAAAAAACGTACTAATTGGTTCTGATAATGACAAAATGTTATTTTTGTTCTGGTGTTTTTAGTCCACAGTCTTGTAGTAGTTCATATTTCGAACACTCGTTTTTTTTTATCTGTGACTATTTTATGCGTTTTTTTTTCACTTCGATTTTAAAATAATTTATAATCGATCTAGTGTCGCGATCGGTGTGAGCAGGCGATCCTTACTATTTTAAGTTATTTTTAAGTCTGCCATGGCAATGAACAATTTTAATTATAAGAAATGTATAATGTGTAACTTGTTTTATTTGGTTAAATTTTTTGGACTTCTTTACCGCTACGTATCATACTGTAAACTGGGTAATTAAAAAATGTTATCACTGTTCAAAAGGTAAGTATTCAATGCGGGCATTCCACCCCCATCCACGTTATTGTGGCCTAAATTGGTTGGCATCAGTGCAAGAATAAATCTCATAATCCCAACATTCCCATAATTCCAGGTAATATCTGCCCTATTGATCTACTGATAGTTTTCGGTCTCATTGTCCTTACCTAAACTCTTGACTTCAATAAGATTTTCCGAACAAAACATTAATAAAACAAAAACATCATCTACCTACAAACTGTCATTTGACAGTTGACAGTTACGATTACGAAGATAGATTTCGCCTAGTCAATCCCGGGTGTCGCGATAACCGCTACGCCTAACTGGACAGTTAACTTTCCAAATTGAACTGAAAGTGAAAGTGGTTTTGTCATTCAGTCACCCCGGTTACGTCAAAATGATAGAGTAAAGCCGTTCACCTCGATAACTTTGAATAACGTCTATCTGTTACGTCAGGATACTGAAAATTGAATCACAGTTATGGTCCAATTGAGATTGACCTAGCTATTCATTTCTATTATTAAGTGCTCGGCAAGTGTGGATTATGCTAAGTGTATTTCTGTCGACGTAACAACTGTGCCACCGGTCTAAGTTTTTATGTAATCAATCTGTGGTTTTATCATCTTTATTTAAATAAAGTTTTATTATTATATGACAAAGAAACCAAATCCAAAGATATTGGATTGATTTTTCCAAGATCTTTGACCATGGCGTTCATTTCCGGTTACTCTTTGATTTCCGGCAAAAGTCTAGGTAGGTAAGTGTTATGAAGAGATCTATAGTAAAAAACAATTAAGATTTTTTTTGCGTTTATTTTTGCTTTCTTACACTAAGTGTACAAGTCTTGTAATTTGATTGTGAAAAAGGTAAGTACATTGAAAGATTAGTTAATTATGGTCCGTGTAAAACGTTTTAGAATCTGAATCTGACCCTTTTGGTCAAATCAAGGCTCAAGGTCTGTCCAGACCTTAAAAACTTTATAACCATCGATAAAGTTTAAAAAAAACGACCTTAGAAATCCAACACGTAACGCCTACAAAATAAAAAGAGCAGAATCCCAACAAACACTTTCGGTATTCTACGAATACGAACGTAATGATTGCGACTGGTTCTGCCACAAACATCCAGTTTAAGGATAAATTGAAGGAAAAAATTAACTAATCCGAATTCTGTATTTTGAGTGGCGGGAATTCTAATGACGTCATAAAGGTGACTCAAATACAAAGTAGGTAGGTATAGGGGTTTTTCTCTTTTATTTTTTTGGTAGTATCAAATATTTATAGTTTAATGTTTTAAATGTTTTCTTGTTAAAGTATCATTCCGTGAAGTAAGGATACTAGGTTCGGTTACCCAAATCACAGATAACATAACCCAAATCAAAAGGAAACTGTGGGTAGGCAACTATGGAGTGCATTATCTTTATTGTGGACAAAAAAAGGTTTGCGCAATCAAACAATGCTATTGTAATTACGGTTCTGTGAACACTGACATACCAAGAATTGCAAAATAATTAATTATTTTGAAGGTCCATTATTATACACATAAAGTTCACTGCTTTTGTGAGAATTATGATGTTTAACCACACTAGAACATTCAAGTTAACATTGGCATGTTGAAATGCCCCACAAAACATACCCAATTATACATAAAGAATCTTTTTCAAATTAAATTAAATCATGTGAATTAATGAATTGATTTCGAAATATAAATATTTTTGGCCAAAGATAGAACAATAACTCGATGATTTCAATTACATCATATTTGTTAGCATTAAGTAAAGGTTCACTCACACCATATCTTTATCATATAGTGGGTGACCTTAACCTTAATATCAGGAGAACACGATTAAAAGACACAAATACTATTTTCACAACATTTATTCGACATATTTTTAAATATTTGAGTTTTTATCACATTAAATACATTAATATTTTTCATCACATGATACAGACATTGCATACATTTTCACATCTAAGTATTATATGAGATTATTGTTCCCTTATTGTCTGATAATATACCTAATGAATGAAGAAATTAAGAATATATTAATGATCATTAAAAAGATGCTTTCAACAATAATTTCATTATTGTGCAACAAATATTTTTCTTTAGCTTGTATAACTTGCTTAAATTTTTATGAATCTCAATTTCGCTTGGTAAATGCTTGATTTGATAGGTAGTTCATATTCCTAAAGAAGAATTTGTTCATGAACCATTAAGTACTCATTCTTTTGATTCAACTGTTTCTTTAAAATGCATTTTCAAACGCTCTTGTTTTCTGTGGAAAAAAAATACTTTTACTTACTTACTTGACAAAAATATAAAAATAATTTAAAAACAGGCTGTATTACATCTAAACTTAATGGTATATTGGCAAGACCTACTGAATATCAAGATTGGTGACATTGTCCTTTGTCACGAGTGCAACCAAACTGCCGCTTGGTGGGCGCTCCTCTCCCTTTATCCACTTATCAAAGAGCTGTGCAACAAAGGTCAGCGGTGTCCACGAGCTGAAGTCTGCTTTTGGCATCCATTTCCTGTTCATTTCCGTGTCCAATGTTATGGGCATAATAGCAACTGCTAGGGAGTTTTCAGGGAGGCCGGAATCTTTAGCACCAAGAGACTTTGTGAGTTGGAGAACAGCTGCTTTAGCAAGGCCATATCCGATCATGCCAGGAGTGGGTTCTAGGGCAGCCTTGGCGCCGGTCAAGGCCAGGAGACCTCCAGGAGTCAAGTACTTGGACGCGACGGTGGCGGCGATGGTGGAGCTCCAAACTGATTGGCGCCACATGAGGTCCGCTTGCTTGCTGAGCTCCTTGGCGGCGTTTCCGCCAGCCCAGCCGCCGGCGACGCAGATCACTGCGTTCACTTTCTCACCCTTCAATGCCGCCGCGAGCTCGTTCACGACGTGCTCCTCCTGCTGCACCCACGAAGCGTCCTTCGGCACGGTGATGTTCACGTCCGCCTTCTCGTTAGGGTTCAAGTCGACGTTCGCCACCCAAAAATTAGCAGACTTGAAGTGGTTGACGCACGCGGCACCGAGCGCCCCGCGACCTCCGTACACGACGATCCTTCCGCTGGCCATTTCGACGTCTTACCACGGTCACTTCTCAGAGGAAACTGGCGATTGTTTCGCCGGAGCAAGGCGATTCGCTGGACGCAAACTCGTTATCTCTTGCGGTTACCTCGACAATCACTTTTCCCTTAGCCCGGTAAACGAAACGCTGTCCGCTGTGTGTATTAAACACAGTAAAACACAGAATATGTATTGTGTCACGGTTCGTAATTAACTTATGGGGCTTTTATGAATGCGTGATATCTCAAATATTTAAGGAACAATTATTGTATTGATCTGCAAACTGCAACAAGTTGGTCAATGACACTTGACTGACCGTGAGTGAACTGACGTTTGTTGCGTTTCGTTTTACGTATTTTGTTTTAAAATACACTTCTGGGCACTTAATTTTATTTTATTTACTTTAAATAAAACTGTAAAAAAAAAAGACCAATTATATTAATCAAAGGTAGGTTTGAAGAAAACACAAATTGAAATTACACAACATTAAATAATACATTCATAGAATATTTTTTTCCACTTAAGAGAATTTGATACACCGCCATTATTTGCCGCCGCATTTGACTATGTAGCATAAAGGTAGGTAGGTGAGTCAAGTTACTTGCAATATAAACATCATTAATATTATTGCAAATCTAAAATCAGAAATGCGGGTATGCACTTTTTCATTTAAACTATGGTTCAATCAAACACCAATGTTTGTTAATGTGAAGTCTTTATTCAGTTTTTAAATATCTATATGAAAAGGATTATTAATATCTTTACAAGACACACAAGGTTACACCAGGTTATGTAATCATTTTTATGCTTAGCGATATAATCCTGATTAATACCATTATTTAATAAATGTAGAATAATATCACCTATTCCTAAATTATCTTACAATTAAGAAGGTACTAATTTAATCTTCATTTACCTATGCTTAAACTATACCTACAATATTACACATCATATTTTTTTTACATCCTTCAATAATAATAATAAGTTAAGTCATTTTAGCCTCAGGATAATATTCAAGATTGTGTGTGTAAATATAAGTGCATTTATGAGATTCAGCACATGAGCAACTGCAACCAACCCCGATCATAACCCAGAGGCAGCTGCAGCTATAGCAATGCCGGCACTATCTATCTGCATGGAAAAGACTATGCTGATGATGACATTGATGGTGATGCTGAGGATCTTGAACACAAGAGACGTGTTGTTGAGGATCTCTGCCTTGTAGCAGTCTGGCTGGCGGTTGATGTTGAAGATACTGATCAGCACTATGGCCACTATGGCGGATACAACCTACGTGGATGAAAAAAAAGTAAAGTAAATAAAAGAAAAAAAAAGAAAAATTAGGGTATAAAATATAAAATAAAACTGTAAATAAAAGATCAAAACGAATGAATCATAGGTAGGGCAGGTAATGATAACCATAAAAATGATTGAAAAAAATAGCGAATGGTTATTTAGTAGTTCAGAAACTTTTAAAGTGAACTTACATTATATCGTTTTCTAATCATACTCTTATGCACAATATTAATAAGCCTTATACATTATTTAACTAATCATGGCACAACACAGAATAAATATCTTATCAGCTAAGTTAAAATTAAAGTGATGACATACTGGTTGAAAATTATTAAACTGCTTGAAATCCTGGCGTAAAATTCCTCCATTCAATACGTAGCTACCTAGATTATTAGTAGGTACCTTATCCTAGTTACCTAGGTACCTATGTACATATATGTATTTTAATATTTTTTGCTTTTTAAATCATGATAAGGTTTAAATGCCTAAGAGTAGGTAGGGTATATACCTAGTTATCTATAAATTGCAATAAAATGTTTACAACATAATAACATGTGAAAACCTTGCTGAACACTTAGTTAATTAATAATAAGTAATTCCTGCACATTGCCCAACTACCTAAGCCTTACTCGTAGACTGTGTAACGAACCAGTCGTAAAAGTTAGAAGTGTCGTTGCTTAGAAAATCTAAGGGGTCCATATTCTTGTACATTTTAAGTCCTTCCATGCCAATAGACTTCTAAACCCCATGAAAGTCGCTGCTGATATGTCACCTACATTTAAAACCCCATACCTTTCCCAAATGAGGTCTGGAGACCTTAGTCACCAATAGAAATATAGCACAATATTTATGAAGTGCTTCTCAGACGTTCCACTAAGCTCTACCCCTCTTATTTTGTACCCCTCTTATCGTACCCCTATCTTCTCCATTGCTTAACATCAATCAAATGCTCAAGCCTTACTGGTAGACTGTGTAACAAACCAGTCGTAAAAATTAGAAGTGACGTTGCTTAGATAATCTTTCTCAGACAGCGCGGGGTCCATGCCGAAAGTCATTTTGATGACGTCACAGAACACGACGCCGGTCATCAGACCGACTGTCGCGTGGTACAGCCCGTAGGAGATCTTCTTTTGTCTCTCGTCGTCGACGTCCAGAAACGTCATGACGATCGCCAGGACGCCCGCGCTCGCCTGGAGAGAAAGGCAAGATCGTGAAACAAATGTGTTATATAAGTATTTAAGATGGGATACAGTAAGTAGTGTATTTCAATTTAGCGACCTCCCACATTTATGTGCAGGTAGGTTAGGTAGGTACTTAGGTCTTGGTGAATAAAACGATTGAAAGGTCATGAGAACCTATCTAAATTGCAAAATCGAACCGCGTTAATAGACTAAGAGTGTTTGAAGTTAAAGATATAATTGCGTGTTTATTTACATTCTCCTCTGATAACTCCTAGTTTTTTTTCAACAAGACGAATCATATTTCTAATGAGAACCTTACCAGTCCCTGCTTTTAAACTCAGCAGTCTAGTAGAATAGCAATTCTTATTAAGTATAGCTATCATGCAGGGGAAATCAAGTCAAGGTGATAAGACCACTTACTTTATAATTCGTTTTAATTATTCGTTACGCAAGAGTGACGATTTGTTTTTACTCAAAACAATCTGGAACTAAAGATAATTAATTTTGAAGTCGCATAACTTCAGATTGATCTGAGTCGCGAAGTAGGATTTGTAAACCGTACCAGCTAGTTCTGAAATAGTTATAAGCTCTTAAAGCATTTATCAGCATTACCATCGGAAGTTAATGTTAATTAAATAAATGCTAGTAAAATTTTGTACACGAAGAGCGTTAAAATATCCATAACGTTCCACCGGCTAAAAATTATAAAGAGCTAGTTACCAGGGTATGTTCGAATTTTAAACCTTCGTTGACGACAAAACAAAGGCGGGAATTTCTGAAAGGTCAACATGTGGCCAGTAATAAACGATTACTTAAGTAACTGTAATGCGATGTTTTAAATCGATTGACTAGTAGCCGTTAAGGGCTTTGGTACTTAACTTAATGTGACTTAATGTAACAGTATCATCTTTCAATTCAAATGATGTAGGTACGGCAAGTTATTTTTCAGAACCTAACACACATTAAAAATATAAAGTTAACTGGTAAGTTTCTTGTTATACGGTATTTACATACTTAGGGAAAATATTTAATTGTTGTCAATTGTCGTTGTAATTAGTATTTTGGACTGAACATTAACCTAACTTATTGAGTAACGAGGTAAATTAATCTAAAAGTAACACTAGTTATTATCACTGACTTACATTTGTAACCGACTGACACAAACTGATATTTAAAGTGGGCCAATAGAGTAAGAGAATAGACACAAAATTTTAAAACTAACGTTACTAAAGTCACTACCTTACCTACCTAATATTTATAAATAAACATTATGCTATGACTATTTAAAAATACAAGAAAAATCTTTGGGATGAAACAATAATATCACATAAAATTACATTAATCCTCTCAAAATACCTACGCACTTACACATTTTTATAACAATTTGGATTATGATAATGAATATTATTCATATCAACATCAGACTAAGTACTTAGTCACTTAGTTGAGTATTACGAAACAGTCAAGTTTACAGGTTTCAAATATTCAGTATTTATGAACTTCAACCGCTCCAACACCAAAGGGTTATTCGAGTATTCAATACCAAACGCAGAAATTATTATGTTGATGACGGATATAACAAATATGAATATAACTATGACGTCATTGAGAACTATCGCTGAAGGCTGGTCGTCGTGGTCGTTGAGATCCATGCCGCCTATGATGACGAATAGGAGCCCGACCAGAAGCTAAAACAATAGAGTCGAATGAATTTTGAAATAGGTGTTACATGCAACATTTTCTACCATTGGTTGTGAAGTCGAGGCATAGTCATCAGATTTGCTCAGTCTATATTGGATTCTCGGCATTTCTCGGCAATGAATGTACATTTATGTAAGTATAAGTGAGACGAACACCTTTGTCTCTACCAATAATATTGTCTTCAAACAATTTCTAAAAAAATCTAGTTCACTGCCGGTACTGAGTAGGCACTATTTGTTAAGTGAAGACTGAATAAATTGCTAATTCATTAATCTGAGAACAGATTGATACTCCGACAACCCCTCCTAACAAATATGAAAAAAGAATTCGATACCTAACCTCTTTTATAAAAAAATAAAACCTAAAGAAATCAAACTCTTTGCCACAAAAAAAAAAGAAAAATACGACAAACTCCTTAGAAAAAAAAACAATTAGATAATATTATATTCCATGTCCTGGTATCTCGCAAGCGAGGAGTCGAAGGCGGAGACGAGCACGTTGAGCACCGTGACAACGAACGCTGCGGCTGTGGTGAGGTAGCTGACGGCGAGCGCGGACGCCCGGTGCCGCGGCAGGTGGAACCGGCAGTCGCGCAGCAGGTTCAGGGACAGCAGCACCATGCCCATACCCACCTGCGCACCAACACTATACGTCACTGACAGCTGCCTTGAAAGCTCCTAGGCTTCTACTGGCTTCTGCACGAAACCCTGTTTTTAAGCAGGAAACAGATTTTTCGCGCCATAACTGCAGTTAGCTTGGCCTACAGCTAATTGGGGTTGGGGCGCAGGATTATAATTCCCACTACCCACTAAGTTCCTACTGTTTCCTTTACACCCGAGTGCTTTGTAAGCCTAACACATTTTATTTTATTTACTTGTCTACTTACAGTATGTATTTGGAAGAGCAGAAGGCCTTAACTGCTGTGGACAGGCCACCGCTTGACTCCCCTTCGCCCGATCGGCTATACTGTCCTTGTTGGAGCGAGTTCTTTCTCGGGCGGCTTCGGTAGCGTTCGGCTCTCTTTACGGAGCTAGCAGCCCCTTTCAGACAGTCCTGTTTCTTCAATAATCCTAGCTAAATTATTTCCGATAACAAAATACCTGTAGCACAATGGAGACGGATATCAGTACGATGAGCAGCTGCTATCTTCATTATTATCATAAACTTGAGTCAGTCGCCCACTGGACGACACTTCACCCGATAGCCAACAGACTTTCCTTGATGGAGCGAGTTCTTCCTCGGGCAGCGTCGGCAGCGCTCGACTCTCCTCGGACGGAGCCAGCCGCCCCGACAGTCCTATTTCTTCATTGACCCTAGAAACTAATGCTAGTTCGTCATTACCTGCAGCACAATGGAGACGGATATGAGCACGACGAGCAGCGTGTAGAACTCGTGCTTGGGCCCGACCTGCAGCACGTACTTCAGCTGCGACGCGTTGGACGTCAGCAGCGCGATGTCCAGCATGCCCTGCGCCACCGTCTTCTTCGCCTGCAGCTGTATGCCACCATCCGTGTTTCCTTCACACATGACTGAACGTCCGGTAATCTTGCTTTTAGACCCTCACACGCTTTATTGTATTCAGCTGTCTACTTACACTATTTCTTTCGCATTCTGAAAGAAAACTGTATCCTTTTCAGCTAGTATTGCACAAGCAGGACACCTAAACTGCTGTCTTCATCATTATCATCAGCTTGAGTCAGTCCACTGTCCAACTTCGCCCGATTGGTTATACTATCCTTGTTGGAGAGAGTTCCTCCTCGGGCGGCGGCGGCAACGCTCGGCTCTCTATGGACGGAGCCAGCGTGGTCCTATTTCTTCATAATTCCTAGAGAAGTTTACTCCAATAACAAACTACCTGCAGCACAATGGAGACGGATATGAGCACGACGAGCAGCGTGTAGAACTCGTGCTTGGGCCCGACCTGCAGCACGTACTTCAGCTGCGACGCGTTGGACGTCAGCAGCGCGATGTCCAGCATGCCCTGCGCCACCTTCTTCTTCGCCACTTACTGGTTCGCGTAGGCCGCCATCTGTGTCACCTTCACATCTATGTGGAGACGGACCGGTAATCTTGCTTATATATAGACTCTTAAGAAACTTTAGTTTACAATGTTCACCTGTCAACGCCCAGTATTTCTTAAACGTCATATAACTCTGGAAGGAACACGTATCCTCTAGAGCTAAAATGGCAAGAGGACTAGGACGTCTTAACCTGCTGTCTCTATCATTATCATCAGCTTGAGTCAGTCCACCGTCTAACTTCGCCCGATTGGTTATACTGTCCTTGTTGGAGCAGGTTCTTCCTCGGGCGGCGGCGGCAACGCTCGGCTCTCTATGGACGGAGCCAGCGTGGTCCTATTTCTTTATAATTCCTAGAGAAGTTTACTCCAATAACAAACTACCTGCAGCACAATGGAGACGGATATGAGCACGACGAGCAGCGTGTAGAACTCGTGCTTGGGCCCGACCTGCAGCACGTACTTCAGCTGCGACGCGTTGGACGTCAGCAGCGCGATGTCCAGCATGCCCTGCGCCACCGTCTTCTTCGCCTGCAACTGTATGCCACCATCCGTGTCTCCTTCACACACGAGTGGAAACGGTCCGGTAATCTTGCTTTTAGACCCTCACACGCTTTATTATAATCAGCTGTCTACTTACACTATTTCTTTCGCATTCTAGAAGAAAACCGTATCCTTTTCAGCTAATATTGCACAACCAGGAAGCCCTAAGCTGTTCATCATTATCATCAGCTTGAGTCAGTCCACCGTCGGACTTCGCCCGATTAGTTACACTGTCCTTGTTGAAGCTAGTTCCTCCTCGGGTGGTGCAGCGTTTCGCTCCCTTCGGCCATCTCGGTCCGATTTCTTCATAATTCTTAGGGAAATTAACTAATTTACCTGCAGCACAATGGAGACGGATATGAGCACGACGAGCAGCGTGTAGAACTCGTGCTTGGGCCCGACCTGCAGCACGTACTTCAGCTGCGACGCGTTGGACGTCAGCAGCGCGATGTCCAGCATGCCCTGCGCCACAGTCTTCTTCGTCGCATACCTGCACCTGTGTCTCCTTCACATCCATGTGGAGACGGACCGGTAATCTTGCTTACCTATATACCCAAGGACACTTTTTGATGCTCACCTGTCTACTTACAGTATTGCTAATAACTTCATATAACCCTGGAAGGACGCCGTATCCTCTTCAGCTAAAACAGCCAGAAAAAGACGCCTTAAACTGCTGTCTTCATTATGATCTGCTTGAGTCAGTCCCCGAGTGGACGCCTCTTCACCCTTTTGGCTACTGACTGTCCTTGTTGGAGCGAGTTCTTCCTCAGGCGGGCGTCGGAAGCGCTCGGCTCTCTAAGAACGGAGCCAGCGCGGTTATTTCTGCATACTTCTTAGAGAAATTATCTCCAATAATAATTCACCTGCAGCACAATGGAGACGGATATGAGCACGACGAGCAGCGTGTAGAACTCGTGCTTGGGCCCGACCTGCAGCACGTACTTCAGCTGCGACGCGTTGGACGTCAGCAGCGCGATGTCCAGCATGCCCTGCGCCACAGTCTTCTTCGTTGCATACCGGTTCGCGAAGCCTGCAGCTGTATCTCCTTCACATCCGTGTGGAAACAGACCGGTAATCTTACTCCTAGACCTTATGATACTTTATGATATTCACCTGTCTACTTACAGTATTTCATACGCAACCTCGAAGAAAACTGTATCCTTTTTCGGCTAGTATTGCACAAGCAGGAAGCCTTAAACGGCTGTATTCATCATCATCAGCCTGCGTCAGTCCCCCACTGGACGCCACTTTACCCGATCGGCTACCGACCGTCCTTGATGGAGAGTGTTCTTCCCCAGGCGGGCGTCGGCACCGCTCGGCTCTCTTCGGACGGAGCCAGCAGCTACGATACGACAGTCCTGTTTCTTCATTGACTCTAGAAACTAAAGCTAGTTCAACATTACCTGCAGCACAATGGAGACGGATATGAGCACGACGAGCAGCGTGTAGAACTCGTGCTTGGGCCCGACCTGCAGCACGTACTTCAGCTGCGACGCGTTGGACGTCAGCAGCGCGATGTCCAGCATGCCCTGCGCCACCGTCTTCTTCGTCGCATACCGGTTCGCGTCAAGTCCTTTGACCTGGAAGTAACGTGTTGAGGTTAAAGAAGAAATAACCTGTGATACTCGTATTTTTTATTCCTTATAATTAAGACCAGCGGACTGTTCCGGCTTCACAAAGTTCAAAATGTTCTCTCTACTATTTTGGGGCAAACATGCATCACAATAATTTTGACTACCCGCTTGGTGGAGTGGTCAAGAAATTGACTATTAGACCAAGAGGCCGCGGGTTCGATCCCCGCACTGGAAAAACATTTGTGTGCCTTAACATGTCTTTTTGTCCTGGTCTGGGTATATGTATATATTTATTTGTGGATATTTGTAAAAATAAAAAAGTATTTAAGTATGTCTATCCGTTCCCTAGCAACCATGGTATAAGTTTCGAGCTTATTTTCGGGCTAGGCAATTGGTGTTGTTTGTCCAAGGAATTCAATTATTTATTTAATAATATTCCAATGCTTACACACCAAAATTTATTTAATCTTCATTGCACAAAATAAACATTGTGTATAACATACGGAAAGTCACTTTTCATGGTGATTTTATTAGGCATCGCTGATTGTGCTGACACACTGTAAACTCGACGACAACACTCCAGCATTAAAAATGCCGAACACAGCAACAGCTCCTGGGAAACCCTGATTGGATTTTAAAAAACCCGACCGATTTACTCGCAAATAAATAGTATTTACTCATTTAACCCTGGATCCAAATATTCGCATCTTGGGTCCAGCAGCAGCAAAGTCCCAAAGAACTAGAAGCTGCAAACACGGGCCCATCTTCCGTTCGAAAAAAAAGGGCATTCTCTGCTACTTAAATGTTACCAATAAAAAACACTAACAGTATCAGCAGCAATTTCCTCCACATTCACGGTCGGCGTGTCACTGTCAACACTGCGCTTGTCCTTGCATTCGTCGGACATTTTCGCAACTTTTTACGACAAAACAAAAACAAAAACAATCGAATTGTTTGCTACTTCGCGTGCAACACCAAACTGACTTGGCTGTTGGAAATCTGAAGGAAGCGCTTCCTCAACCCAAGGCCGAAATGCGTTATCACTCTCTGAGATATCACTCTGTATGTTACGTTGTGTGACGTATGAAAGAGATACCTGAGGACAATGCCATTGTTCCAAAAGGGCTGCAATTTCTTTGTAACTATAATGGCGATTGTGTTTTTTTTTTAAGAATTAATAAGAATATTTTTTTCCACATACTCTCCTCCACATACCTACTACACGATACCTGATATCTGATATAGGCTCGAATGGCAAGATTTAGACAGACAAAGGCCTCTGTTGTATACCTACGTACAATTTATATTTCCTTATTATAGTCGTTTAGAACAGATTACAACTTTTTTGTATAATTTAATGGCGATCCATAATCTACTGGCTGGTAGGTACTGCGTTCAACTTATGAAATAAAAAAAGGACCTACATTTACATATTTAAGGTCTGATTTGAAAAAAGAACTGGCATATTATTATTTTTATTAATTCTTAACTAAAACAAGAGTTATTAAGTAAGAACCAATTTATTAAGTCCTATTTATTAACAGGGGAACTGACTTTCCTTCCTTACTGAGAAAATTCAACGCAGAATTTACTACAAGAGACAAATAACGCTATGCAGTTAGTTATTGGAAAATAATAAACATACCCCATTTCGCAGACCCGTAGGGAGAATTGAAGCCATCTTTGAAGAAACCAAAGTCCAGGCACTATTTTATTCGCCAATTTTCATAAAACTATCTCCTCCTTTACACTTTTTGAGACTGTTTTTGTCATGTTTTTTATGCACGCAGGCGGCAATGTCGCTTCGATGATAAACCCACAATGGTAAAAATCGATTTGGTTACCAGACAACGGAGTAAAAACAACACGTCAAACCAATCCGATATCCGTTATTAGGCCTATAAATAATTCTATAGGATATTCTAGGTCATGAACGGAACCATGAATGGGTATTTTATACAGGGTGTACAGAAGTTGTCCATTAATTTGACGACCGTTTGATCAGTGAATTGCGCTTTGGGATCGTAAATGCCTCTCTGGAAGTATTGGTCTAAAACTTTGGGATTGTGGACGTGATCCCGCAATTCCAGGGTCTATTGTGATTTATTGTTTCCAATACTGCGGATGACTTGGTAAACGTGATAATGAGGTTCCTACATCAGCAGCATTGTAAGGAAACATGTTGAAAGGGATGTTCAAACATGTTATACTACTGAAATGAATCGTATAACATAGGCCATTAACTATCAACGTGGATAATTTATTATTCCTTCCGTTTCATGGATTGGGTAGCAGTAATCAAACACGCACGCTCGGCCGTTAAGAAAACACAGGACCTTTCATGCTTTCCGAAGCAATACACAATTTTCAGTCCCACCCGGGATTCGAACACAGGCCAGGGATTTTGAAGGTGCAGCCTACAAGCCGCAAGCTGATAATATTATTTTACTAATAGGCACTTATTATTTTTTTATTTGCTGGCGAACGGTAAAAAATATTGCCAACCATTTTACCATGCGGAATGCTCTAATTGTTAATTTATCTAGAAATAATAAAATTCTGGAAAAGAAAAAGAATTTTACTAGCCTCTCCAATATGAGATAATTTACTAATTGTCCACTTTTTAGACCCCAAATAAATTTTGTTATCTAGAAATAATAAAATTCTGGAAAAGAAAAATAATTTTACTTGCCTCTCCAACATGAGATAATTTACTAATTCTACACTTTTTAGATAGCCCAATAAATTATGAATTTGTTATAAATTCCCTATCATAGTCATTTAAAAACTTGTGAAATAATAAGAACCCGGACCATCAAACAAAGTTTTTCGTCATATCTTTTCCAAAACTTTTGAAAACCCGCGCGAAGAACGTGCACTTTAGACACAAATAAGTGTTACTACTTTGCTGTCTGCCGTCAAATATATTGCGTTAATTATTTAATTAATAGTTTCTCCGCATTTTCTACACTCAAGTATATTTTTAAACATTATTAGAAATCATGGAAAATAATAAAATTCGTCTTGAAATGAAACGGTGCGCCCGCCCATCTCGCTTCGCTCATTCTTCCTTCCGTCTGTCAAAAATGTTTCTATTCTTTCCACGGCTTGTATTGTTTGCGTAAATACAAACAAAAATGTTTTTCTTTGTGGATATAGTTTAATTTATTTTGCTTAAATGTGAAACAATGTTTATCTTTTAGTTGTGTTTATAAATTTATAACAAAATATTATGTGAAGAATCTTTCCAATCGTGAAGTGAAGTTTCTTGTTATTTTTCGGGGGCTGGAGAAAGCTCGTAATTTTACCAGATGCTGCCTTCCATGCCCGTTCTGTTTACCAGAGATAGTCAAGATGCATTTGGGAACAAAATTGAACCAAGCACGAGCTTTTTCAACCAAAATAAATTCATACAACCCGCAATACTACCCGAGGTGAGTGTAATCGTTGGCTGAATTTTATGTAATTCATCTCGCGTGTCATTTGTTTTGCCTTGAAAAAACTTAACGCACCTCTAAATCAACGAGAATCATAATCGACTAACACCTGACGTGTTGCTAAAAGTCATTAATTAGTAATTTTTCGTAGATAATGCCGAAGGCTGTCGCCATTTTAAATCTTGAAGAGTGTATTTTATCTCCGATTGCATTTTCAGCCCCCTGTTGAAAAGATTGTAGAGCCAGTAATCCCAGTCAAACCAGTCCTGAAAGAAGTGAAACCTAAAGGAAATGTGAAAAAGAAAGAAGATCCGCCTAAATTTGACAACAATGCTTTGGAAACAGGTAAGCCAACAGGTCATCGAAAAGTTCGTGTGATTTTTTCTTAGATATAAATATGTGGTTTATTTTTATTAAGTGTTGGGTTGATATAGTTGTATACTAGTACATTTCTCTAACAAACTGATGTCTTAAAATTAGTCTACCATTTTATTATCTCTCAAATTTCTAAGGTTAATTATTATGTTTACTTAGTAAGTCCACAAGAATGACTCATTTACATCCCATTAAAAATAGGTCAATGTTGAATAAAATTATTTTTATTCCTTCTAAATATTTCTATTGTATGTTTAATATCTTACATTCTATGTTGTGATAAATCTAATATGAATTTTGTGTTCGTTTCAGCTTTAGTTAGATCATATTACACAAAAGTACAATCACGGTTTACTTCCAATCCGCCTGTGCCTAGTAACAAGTTTATTCAATTTCAAAATATACTCAAAACATTTGATCCTTCTAAAGAAACTCCTGAGGATTTGTATAGAAAGCTTGAAGAATTATTTGGAGAGGAGCACAAGGATATTTTGGAGGACTTTTTACTGTTTTTAAAACCAGGCCAGGCTGCTAAAGTGGGGAGGTTTATGGACCATTTCATGCTGGTACAGATAACAAGCTTTATTGAAGCACTACAGGTAAAAACCAAAATTTAACAGAGCAATTGATAAAATTTATATTTAAAGATAAAAGACCAATTCATTGTTATTGCCACTATTTGCCAGTATGTTTAGATTAATGCAAAAACTAGCACATATGCAGCTCTTTTTTAACTTCACATTATTGTGCCAATTAGAACATTAATAAAAATATATTGTTCCAAAGTTTTATGCAAGAACTGGCAGCTAATCTAGCATCATGGTTTATCATTGAGAATTTGAGACCTACAATCAAGACACTGGAATTTCACCCGGCCATCACCTACAATGAGTTTTATCTATGGATGCGTTTTTTCTTGCTTTATTAATTTAAAAAAATATGTATCAAAATATGTCCTCTTACATGACTACCATTCATGAGGCAAATATTTTCTTACTTACTTACTCCCCTGGCTCAGCGACCTGAAGTGGATCTTGGCTTCCAACACGAGATTACACCACTGCTTCCTGTCTTGAGCAACCTCTTACACATAAGCAAATATTTTTTGGGCTCTGCAGTTTGTGGTCCAATACAATACCTATGCCTTTTTTGTGTGAGTGCCACTCTACTAAATTGGCTCTACCATAATCTCTGGTAATAAATTTGATAATCAAAGGGTCTCGGTTTCTGCGTCCTGGTCTAATCAACATAGGCAAAAAAGTTGTAACTGTCATGTGTGTAGCATACAGAGATGTCCCCTCACTAATTATAAAATTGAGATCACTCTCCTGACTGATAAATTCTAGTAAAATTTTCAGCTACATAAAGTGTAATCTTTACCAGATAGGCCCTGACATCAGACAACTGTGGCATTTTTTTATATGTGACATTCTCTTCATCATGCTGTAACTGCTTTAAGAAGCGACCATTTCTTCAAGTTTGAGTGCCACTTTCAGAACAAGTCAAAGTATAGCAAATTGGCAAAGCTATGCCTTTATTAATCATAAAATTGGGATCACTCTTGACTGATAAATCCTAATCAAATGTCTTCACCTATAAAGCTGTAATCTTTACTAATTTAATTTAATTTTTCAATTGAACTGTCTGGTTAATTTAGGTCATGTTATTTTAGTCAGACGGCTAGAATCCTAGTTTATCATAACCTGGTATTTCAGAGTGCATTCTACCGTAAGCCGACCGTTCTGAGGAAGATCCTTCGTGCTATCAATACGGGTATTAACAGACCTGTTATTTCAGAGTGCATTCTACCGGAAGCCGACCGTTCTGAGGAAGATCCTCCGTGCTATCAATACGGGAATTAACAGCGGCAGCAGTGAAGATATGAAGACCCGTGTACTTCCTCACCTACGGTCCAACCCTCGACTCAGTCAGATGTTCAAATCACTGTTTCCGGATGAACGACCGCCTGACAGGTAAGTGTCTCTAGAAATTAATTTTAGCTTTTCTTGAATATCTCCGGAAATTAAAATTTAAAAAACTTCTTTTTACTGTACTTCTCTCTCGTAGATTTTTTTGAGGTCTTGAATTTATTTTCAAACTATTTAAAGTTTGGTTGGAGCATTGAGGCTGGGACCCTTATACATTTTCGTTCTTAATTATTAATTTCAGATCACAAAATAAAGGGAAGAGTTTGGATATTTATCAAATATTCAATTTAATTATCCATTAGTTATTTTTGCGCATCTAAGAAATTATATAAGCTTGTGTTCTCTAGAAATGTATGATCATGTTAATCTGCTCAGCTGCTCTTATTTCATAATTGAAAACGAGTAGGTAAGTTAGGCAAATATATTTAAAAAAAGGCAAAACTGTTGTTTTTTGTGGGGCTTCTTCTCAGCAGGCCATTCACGATGAGTTGATGGTTGAGTGATGAAAGTTTTTGACGTTCAAAAAATATTACACTCAATTGTCGATTAAAAAAATATGTATTTTCTCTTCAACATTGTGCGGAATCGATGTTTCGATGTATACGCATATAATCGACATCGATTTTTTATCAATGTCTCAGACTAAAACTAGGAAACAGTTAATGTTTTGTAAAACTGTTGATGCGTAATCATCTGAACAGATGAAACCATTCGCTTATCTTTTGAGGTCGACTAATTGAGGATGCTGAAAATCAGATATCGCTTGAAATACCTATCACTCGGCACAGTGCGTGTTTTAATTCTACTAGCGCCCTGGGCGAGATTTCTACAACGCCCATTACTTCTAAGTAAACTTCGAACTATTAGGATAGGACGAGGGCGTCAGTGGTGTCCCTATTAACCGCGCCCTACCCTAAAACCGCCACTGGCTCGCCACCCTTACTCGAGAAAACGGCACATTTGCCTGTAAAGTGAGACTGATTTTATAATAAAAGTTTTACTGGATAACTTGTATGTTGCATAAGTATTTTAAAATCAGTAAAATTTACCCATTGATAACATACATAATCTGCCACAAGATTGTGATCGCCGCACTTGCAAATTTATCAGCTTTGCTCGGGGGAATTACCAATCATACAACATAATATTACTTTTATAGTAGGGTTTTTCTTCCAACTTCAGAGATACACTTACATATGTTTCGTATAAAGTAATTAGTGAACCCACCAAGCGGAAAAAACGGGACCGAAGTTAATTTTTTACACAAAATTACGCGACGCAATTTCGGCATGGTGTGTCATCACATCGTCCATCCCATAGGCAGAATTGACAACATTTAAATTTTTTCATGTGCTGTTTTTATTTTCTATTCTGAAAGATTTTCAAAAACTAAAACTTACGTATTTTTTCTTTTTCGTTTATTTTCTTTCCTTTTTGTAAAATAAATTATTTAAAAACGACTTATTCTAAAAGAGCGTAAGTCAATGTCATGGGATGAACGAACATTTTATCTTTGCTATTTTAAAAAATAAACTTGAATGACGGAAGTTCACACAAATGTTGCCAGGAGACTCTAGGGTAAATTCATGAAAAATGTTGTCCAAGTACTTAAAGTGCCACTTAAGTACCCAGTTCGTACTTTAAACTTACGTAAATAATGTTTTAGTAAGATTTCATCTATACTAATATATAAAGCTGAAGAGTTTGTTTGTTTGTTTGTTTGTTTGTTTGTTTGTTTGTTTGAACGCGCTAATCTCAGGAACTACTGGTCCGATTTGAAAAATTATTTTTGTGTTGGATAGTGTATTTGGCGAGGAAGGTTATAGGCTATAGTATATATCTATTATTTTATCCCAAGGGGATGAAATAGGGGATTAATGTTTGTATGAAACTTTGTCAATTTTAAACCGATTGGGCTGGGACTTTGCATGCATAAAGCTACTATGTCATAAAGATCCCCTTAGAAAGGATTTTTATATATTCCACCCCAAGGGGATGAAAAAGGGGATTAATGTTTGTATGAAACTTTGTCAATTTTAAACCGATCGGGCTGGGACTTTGCAAGCATTAAGCTACTATGACATAAAGATCCCCTTAGAAAGGATTTTTATATGTTCCACCCCAAGGGGATGAAAAAGGGGATTAATGTTTGTATGAAACTTTGTCAATTTTAAACCGATCGAGCTGTGACTTGGCATGCATAAAGCTACTATGACATAAAGATCCCCTTAGAAAGGATTTTTATGTGTTCCACCCCAAGGGGATGAAAAAGGGGATTAATGTTTGTATGAAACTTTGTCAATTTTAAACCGATCGGGCTGGGACTTGGCATGTATGAAGCTACTAACATAAAGATACCCTTAGAAAGGATTTTTATGTGTTCCACCCCAAGGGGATGAAAAAGGGGATTAATGTTTGTATGAAACTTTGTCAATTTTAAACCGATCGGGCTGGGACTTGGCATGCATAAAGCTACTATGACATAAATATCCCCTTAGAAAGGATTTTTATGTGTTCCACCCCAAGGGGATGAAAAAGGGGATTAATGTTTGTATGAAACTTTGTCAATTTTAAACCGATAGGGCTGGGACTTGGCATGCATGAAGCTACTATGACATAAATATCCCCTTAGAAAGGATTTTTATATGTTCCACCCCAAGGGGATGAAAAAGGGGATTAATGTTTGTATGAAACTTTGTCAATTTTAAACCGATTGGGCTGGGACTTGGCATGCATAAAGCTACTATGACATAAAGATCCCCTTAGAAAGGATTTTTATATGTTCCACCCCAAGGGGATGAAAAAGGGGATTAATATTTGTATGGAACTTTATAGGTATAGTATATACCTACGTTTGCGGAAACCGGAAACCACGCGGACGGAGTCGCGGGCGGCCGCTAGTAAAGCTATAAAATTAAATCTGGTACATCAACTGAGTTATAATTTTTTCGCAATATTTAAAATCATGTGTTTTTCCCGATTGGCCAGGAGTTTTGCCAATCCGGCAACACTCTATGATAAATGTACACACACATGCACAGTTTTCTGTCAGTTTGACAAGAAACAGTGTCAAACTTACGTTTCTTTTTTTTAATTCACGATGGCCAAAACGAGACCAAGATTGACTGTGTGTGGATCCGACGAGCATTGAATTTGGAAACTTTTCAAAATATCTTTTTAGTTACTGAATGAAAAAAATTAAAACAATTTTTTCCGAGTCAATTTAGCGAAAATCTCTAAATGGTTTTTGCATTATAGTACCTTATAAAAAATTAAATGTTGTCAATTGAAGCCATCGCATGTGATACACGGCAATAGAGAAACCAGAGTCAGGATAGATGTCGTTACGTGCTTTCTTAGAGTTGACTTGACGGGCCTGTTGGTCTAGTGGCTAGAGACCCTGGCTACAAAACCAAAAGTCGCGGGTTCGAATCCCGCTAGGGGCAAATGTTTGTGTGATGGACATCGGCATTTGTACTCGAGTTATGGATGTTTATAAAAGTATTTAAGTATGTCTATCCGTTTCCTAGCATCCATAGTACAAGCTTCGAGCTTAGTATGGAGCTAGGCAATTGGTGTGTTATTCCAATGAATTTATTTATTTATTTATTTATTTACTTAGTTAGTTGACTTTAGGACGTTTTCACAGTCCACACAAATAGGGGCACGACTGGCTCTAAGAGCATTCTGCAAGGTGGCTCGCGGAGTAAGGCTTGCTGATGCCCGTGGCACACCAACCAATGCAGCAAGGAGGTATCGCGGGGTTTAGTGGGTAAACCCCTGGGACACAGTCTCAGGAGCAGTGCTACTAGCACCGGGAGTCCCACACACGTCCTTGTCCACTCCCCCAGGACTGGGTTAGGGAGCGTAACACTTTCCCCGCGTTAAAAAAAAAAAAGTTATTTGTTCATCATTCATATCAGACAATCTGAGTGTTCGTGCCTAATAATGTCCTAGCCAAACTGGAAAAACCTACTCAAAGTCTACCGCGGGATTTGAACTCACGTCCTCCGAGGGTTTAAACCTCTAACCACTAGACCAAGGTGGCAGTTAACATGGCTTCAGCTATGGCGAGTACCTAAATAGAGGCTTCAGGCTTTACCAGACTTTTCCATAACGCAAAAATCGATCGTATTTTCAATATTGGCGCGGTGACCAAAATGTCAAATAATATCCATGGCTTTCTACCCTTCTTGATGTCACAACAGCTCTATTTGAAATTTTATTATTAATTGAATGATTAACGACTAAGCTCTTCGACATTTTGGCAGCAAAGATTTTATATCACCATGGTTGGAATGAGGGAGTGCCAAAGTTATCCATTCATTATCTTGGAAAAGTGCCCATAGAGACATTTAGAACTAATTACCTTCCTTGATGTAACAGATAATTTTATTATTATTACTACCGGCCGCGTCCGTGTATTTACGACTAATTTCTAATCCTTATGCGATACTTTGCAATTGTTTAGAAAATCCAGTTTCATATTTAAATATTTATGTGGTGTGCCTTCCCCCGTGGTGGATCATTCAGCTATAATAGCTCAATGTGGTGGATGGCCGTGATTCTGGATTAACAAAGATATTTCCTTCTTTTCCGTAGTCTTATTGGATGTGCCAATTAACGGTATAGTCCAGTAATTTTAGCAATTTTGATCCACGATCTGCGGAATAATTCCTGGTGAGCTGAATTTTTGTATACACCTTTATTATGCTATTGTAATGATGATGTGAAAAATCGACATTGATATCGTGCCGGCTAAAAAAGTTATAGGGGTCCAAACGTCACGAAAATCAGTTTTTCGCAAATATCTCGCGATCTATTGTTCAGAGGTCAATAATGGTTTCATAAAAGTTGTTCGTCGTATAATTTTCTACAAAAAAGGTGTCTTGCAATTTTCTGTAGAATTAACCGTGTTTGAAATAGAGACTAGAATGCACTCACGTTTGGTATTGTATACCGTACGCCGCATACCAAGGCATAAACCCTATTGTTTGTTTCTTTCCCTTTTTTGTTTGTGTGTTTTTTGTTAGTATGATGTTCTACATATAGAAATATAAAGGACTTGTTATTGTATATTTACAATTAATAATTCATCACAATGTTTACGTATCGAATATATTTTCCACAATAACGAAATTGGTTGCCATGGTGATATTTGAATATATGACACGCCTCCGCCGCGATTCCTGCTTCCGTCTGATCTTGGCGTACGCCTCAACCATCTTCGCCTTGCAGACTTTTTCACGGAGATCACCCGTCTCCCCCTTGTAGTTAGGGATCTCTTCTTCTCCCCCTTGTACTCATCTAATAATGTATCTAGCGCAGGTTTAGAAGATAACGTATTTTCTTTCAGCTGTGTATTTACGGGTATTGCGTGAATATCCGTTAAGTCTACTTTTAATTCTTTCATCCAACTTCTCCCAAACACGGGGTCAACGTCTTGGTTAATTATGTAAAGTTTTCCGTGAAAGGTTTGATTTTTGTAAGAGCACTTTACGTACGCCACGCCTGCTGGGTGTATGATTTCTCCTGTATAAGTCCTCATTTTCATGTTTGTTGTAAAGATTTTTCTATCGATGTTCATTTCTTTGAATTGCTTTAGTGACATGGAGGATAGTGACGCGCCGGTATCAAATTCGATAGGGACTCTTTTGTTTTCTATCTGAATAGTTATGATGTAGTTATGTCTCTCAGGGATTTCACTTTGTAATTTGTTGATTTCGGCTAGACTCTCATCAGTGCTTTCAGTGTCGTCCATTTGGTTGGTAAGGTATTTTCTTTGTAGGCATACTCGTGACAGGTGACCTTCTTTCTGGCATCTGCGACATGTGGTCTTGATGGCGCCACATTTGTTTGCTTTGTGGTCTATGCCTCCACACCGAAAACACTTCCCTCTTAAGTCGCGCATAGTGAGGGGTGTTTGGTCATTAGTTTTTGGTTGTGTGAGTTGTGTCGGTCTGGATGATGAGGTTGAAACTTTGTAGATTGTATCTGTCTGTTGTGTGGTTCTTCTTGTGTCGCTCGCTATTGCGGCGTTTTCAAGTTTTCCTATTTCCATCGATGTTGCCGTATGTACCAGATCGGCAAATGGTGAAGTATCTTTTCCTTGTAGTAATTTTGTCCGGATTTCTCCGTCTTTTAATCCACGTATGAATTGAAGGGATAAAAAGCTTTCTTCTGTAGGTTTTTTGCAGTGTGAGCATTTAAATTCGCACTTCAGTGACATCTTTTTAAGTTCCGACGCATACGAGTGCACACTTTCATCATGTAGTTGTATTCTTGAAATAAATTTATGTTGGAGTGACCAGATACTTGGTTTCGGATCAATAAAGTTGTCTAAAATTAGTGCCAGTTCTTCAAATGTACGGTCTGTAGGATCGTCCGGTGAGCACATGTTGTAAAGACTTTCGTGTAACAGAGGTGGTATGGCCGATAGCAGTAAGTATACTTTCATCTTGGGTTCGGTTATGTTGTTCAGTAAAAAGAACAGCTTTATTCGGTTTATGAAATTTTTGAACGACTCTTGGTCTTGAAGTGGTTGGAAATGGATTTTTGGAACTTGGGCTGTACTTACGGTGGTCGCCGTTTGTGGTATCAGTGGTATATTACTTGCGTGGTTTCGTTTGAGCTGAAGAAGTTTCGTACGTATTTTCAGGGCAGTTTCTTCGAAATCAAATCTGTATTCAGTTTCCTGGTTGATGTCATGTGTTGTGTCGCTTTCTATTCTTGTTTGTATGTCCCGGAAGTTTTTAATTGTACTTTCTAAATGTATCAGCCTCGATTCCACTTCTTCAGTTGACATATTTTCGGTAGCGTAAATGTAGTTCTCAGTTCTTGTAAGGTTTCCTTTGAGGGAGGAACGTACTCGGCGTAGTTTTTCAATTTCATTTGGCATTTTCTCGTCGCCAATTATTGTATATTTACAATTAATAATTCATCACAATGTTTACGTATCGAATATATTTTCCACAATAACGAAATTGGTTGCCATGGTGATATTTGAATATATGACACTTGTAATACTAGTACAGTAAGGAAAATAGGAATATCAGCTATAAAAAACTAAGTGGCAATTTATTTTGTCACTTTATAGCTCAAGAACGGGTTCATCGATCCAAACCAAATTTTCAGGGTTTTTACAGACCATTTAGTAGATGTTTTATGTGAAGTTTGAACAAAATCGGTCGTTCTTTTTATACCTAGCGAAGCACGTACCGGGCCGCTGGTAATGATATAGATATGCTATGTCCAGTGACATTTGGACCCTTATAACTTTTTTAGCCGGCACGATATCAATGTCGATTTTTCACATCTTCATCACAATATCATAATAAAAGCGTATACAAAAATTCAGCCCCCAGGATTCTTTCCGCAGATAGTGGATCAAAATTGCTAAAATTCACATCGCAAATCTATATAATTACTAGCGGCCCGGTACGTGCTTCGCTACGTATAAAGTGAAGCGACCGACTTGTTCAAACTTCACATAAAACATATACTAAATAGTCTGTACAAACCCTGAAAATTTGGTTTGGATCGATGAGCCCGTTCTTGAGTTATAAAGTGACAAAAAAAATTGCCACTTAGTTTTTTTTAGGTGCTATTCCTATTTTCCTGACTGTACTAATATTACAAGTCCTTTATATTTCTATATGTAGATCATCATACTAACAAAAAATTGGCCAAGTGCGAGTCGGACTCCCGCACTGAGGGTTCCGTACAAATACTATTTTTGACGTATTTAAAAAACTACTGAATGGATTTCGTTCGAACCAATTTTCGTTGATAGTTTTTATGGTAATGTACATTATATGTTAATTTCAGTTTTATCATCCTCTTATTTTAGAAGTTAGAGGGGGGGGGACACACTTTTTTCCACTTTGGAAGGCTCTGTCACGCAAAGTATTCACTTTAGAAAAAAGTGATATTAGAAACCTTAATATAATTTTTAAAGACCTATTCATAGATACCCCACACGTATATGTTCAATGAAAAAAAATATTTTCAGTTTCAGTTCTGACTATGGGGACCCCCCACTATTTTTATTTTTTTTCTATTTTCGTGTAAAAACCTTGTTGCGGTTCACAGAATACATCCACTCACCAAGTTTCGACAGTATAGTACTTATAGTTTCGGAAAAAAGTGGCTGTGACAGACTGGCGGACAGACAGACAGACAGACAGACAGACAGACATGACGAATCTATAAGGGTTCCGTTTTTTTGCCATTTTGGCTACGGAACCCTAAAAACACACAAACGAAAAAGGGAAAAAAACAAACAATAGGGTTTATGCATTGGTATGCGCCGTACGATTGTAAGACAGTTCGCCGACAGTCATTTCTCCTTTGCACTATTCACCGACAGGACGTTTCGTTTTTGTCTGATTCACCGACAGCACGATTCACCTTTGGCCGTTTCGTCGACAGGACGGTTCGCATTTTTCTGTTTCACCGACAGGACGTTTCGCCTTAGGACGTTTCGTCGACAGGACGGTTCGCATTTTTCTGTTTCGCCGACAGGACGTTTCGCCTTAGGACGTTTCGTCGACAGGAAGGTTCGCATTTATATGTTACGACGACACTTTTCAACTATGGAATAAGAACGCAAAGATTAGCTAGTAACTAGGTAGGTATCTTGAGAGCGATCCTGAGATGCTTTTTTATATGAAAATAGCATTTCAAGTTCGCAAAGGACTGCTTTAAAACACTTAACATAATTTTATCCTTTAAAACGTTTTTCGCTTCGAAATTGTTTTAATTTTTGAGAAGTCTAATTTATATAGAAAGAATAGAAACTCTATTCGTATTTTATTTATTTATTGTATATATTGCTTTCAAATATTGCCACAGAGTTTTGGAAATAGAGTTTTACAATAGTAAAATACCACATAGCAGATAGGGGTAATTATACCACTATCGGTAGTCACGGCTAAAATACATTTTGAGATTTTCTTGGTATTAAAATATAAAACAAAGTAATTAAAACTTCTTACATCTTGTTCAATCTTTAATTGCAGAACAAAAATAAAAAATAAAGTTTTTTGAGTTAAACTTCCTCATTGTATAAAAATAAATTAACATATTAACACAAGCATTAAATTTAATGTCAATTAATGATGCAATACAACCTAAAATGAAAAAAAATATGTTAACCTAATCTTTGCGTTCTTATTCCATAGTTGAAAAGTGTCGTCGTAACATATAAATGCGAACCTCCCTGTCGACGAAACGTCCTAAGGCGAAACGTCCTGTCGGCGAAACAGAAAAATGCGAACCGTCCTGTCGACGAAACGTCCTAAGGCGAAACGTCCTGTCGGTGAAACAGAAAAATGCGAACCGTCCTGTCGACGAAACGGCCAAAGGTGAATCGTGCTGTCGGTGAATCAGACAAAAACGAAACGTCCTGTCGGTGAATAGTGCAAAGGAGAAATGACTGTCGGCGAACTGTCTTACAATCGCGCCGTACGGTATACAATACCATATGTGAGTGCGTTCTAGTCTCTATTTCAAAAACGGTTAATTGTACAGAAAAATGCAAGAGACCTTTTTTGTAGACAATTTTACGACGAACAACTTTTATGAAACAATTATTGACCTCTGAGCAATAGATCGCGAGATATTTGCGAAAAACTGATTTTTGTGACGTTTGGACCCCTATAACTTTTTTAGCCGGCACGATATCAATGTCGATTTTTCACATCATCATAATAAAGGTGTTTACAAAAATTCAGCTCACTAGGAATTATTCCGCAGATAAAATCTAAAATTCCTGGACTAGTAGGGACTAACGGGAAAAACATCAAACAAAGTGTAAACTTTTTTTGTGGCGATATATTTTTTTGACGCTTTTCAAAAGGTTTTATAGCTGACTATAAGAAAAAAAATATCTCAAAACCTCTGATGATGATGAACTTTAATATTTTGAAAACCTTTTCGTGTCCTTAGTAACTTCTTATTCCCCTGCAGCTTGTACGAAACTGGCGCGGACATGATCCCCGAGAGCTTCCTGACGGCGGACAGCGGGTACGACGTGTGGGAGTTCCAGGACGAGAGCGACGCCAAGAAGAAGATCGACGCCTCCGACGGACTCGACACTGTGGTACGTTAACATGTAGTTTGTACGAAACTGGCGCGGACATGATCCCCGAGAGCTTCCTGACGGCGGACAGCGGGTACGACGTGTGGGAGTTCCAGGACGAGAGCGACGCCAAGAAGAAGATCGACGCCTCCGACGGACTCGACACTGTGGTACGTTAACATGTAGTTTGTACGAAACTGGCGCGGACATGATCCCCGAGAGCTTCCTGACGGCGGACAGCGGGTACGACGTGTGGGAGTTCCAGGACGAGAGCGACGCCAAGAAGAAGATCGACGCCTCCGACGGACTCGACACTGTGGTACGTTCACATATCGTTTGTACGAAACTGGCGCGGACATGATCCCCGAGAGCTTCCTGACAGCTGACAGCGGGTACGACGTGTGGGAGTTCCAGGACGAGGGCGACAACAAGAAGAAGATCGACGCCTCCGACGGACTCGACACTGTGGTACGTTAACATGTAGTTTGTACGAAACTGGCGCGGACATGATCCCCGAGAGCTTCCTGACAGCTGACAGCGGGTACGACGTGTGGGAGTTCCAGGACGAGGGCGACAACAAGAAGAAGATCGACGCCTCCGACGGACTCGACACTGTGGTACGTTTGTAGTATACTTATTCCACTATGATGTAGCGGTTTTAGGGTAGGGTAGGGTTGGGCGACGGCCCGGGGCGCCGGATAAGCTACACGCGCCCCTCGATGTTGAGCCGATCTTGAGCCAGATCCTTTAAATAATGTTTTCAGATATGAGATTTTGTGATTAGTACCAGAAATAGTATTCAAATTAATAGTTCAATACCAAATTAGTTGCCCTAGCCTTCAGTCTCGTTTATATGATGCGAAGGTTTTTGCATAGCGATGTTTCTATGATTAATATTTTTTTTTGTTGCGATTGGTAACTTTATATTTAGGACTATTATTCTCGTGCAGCCGCACGCGACTCCGTCCGCGGGGCATTCAGTTTTTGCACACATAGTGTTATATTATAGCTTAAAACCTTCTTCGACTAATTGAACGCGCTAATCTCAGGAACTACTGCTTCGATTCGAACCAGTAGTTCCTGAGATTAGCGCGTTCAAACAAACAAAGTCTTTAGTTTTATTATGATTATATTATATTCAGGACTAGCGGCCCGCCCCGGCTTCGCCCGTGGTACTTGTCCACTATCTATACTTATAATAAATCTGTAGAGAGGTCAATTCTGTACATTAAATATTTTACCAAAATAACTATCAGGGGGTGTTTAGTGATCGATACTGATACCAAAAATGCAATCAGTAAAATTTTTGTCTGTCTGTCTGTCTGTCTGTCTGTCTGTCTGTCTGTATGTTCCTTATAGAAACAAAAACTACTGGACGGATTTTGACGAAACTTGGTATCATTATTCTTCATACTCCTGGGCATATTATAGGATACTTTTCATCACGCTACAATCAACAGGAGTAGCGTAGTGAAGGGAAATGTGGGGAAAACGGGAGAATTTCCTCCATTTCTTAAGCTTCAGTCGCGTGTGCAGCCTTAATGGTTAAAGTCACATAGAAATCATGTATGACGGAAATATTCTACATAAAATTGCCTAAAAAATATCCCCCAACAGCATATGTCTATCTTTTAATGGTTGACTCACAATAACACGTGCAACACAAGATCCAAATTGGTTTGAACGCGCTAAGCTCAGGAACAACTGGTTCGAATTGACAAAACATTTTGTGTTGGATAGTCCACTTACCACTTACCATTTGTCGTGGTAGGCTTTAAGCTATTGTATATTCCTTTATTTTATCATTGTAAATTGTGCTAGCGAACTATTTAGTTCTAAAATGTGCCGATAGATGGCGCACCTCGCTAGAGGCGCGGCCGCGGATCTGAATCGCGGTGAACAGATGATTTCTCAAATGTATAAGGTCTCCAGATTATTGTTAACAATGATAGGCGTTTCCGTCACTTAATTTGACTATTATTTCTATCCTGTTATCCTGTTATAAAAGTGTGCAAGTTGACTGCATGCATATAGACCGTTGTTTTATTCAGCTATTTTTAGTAAGACTGTGTGTGTGTGCGGAAATCGTAACCCACGCGGACGGAGTCGCTGGCAGCCGCTAGTTTATACATAAAAACGTTCCTCATGAGTTACTCTATCTATTAAAAAAAAACGCATCAAAATCCGTTGCGTAGTTTTAAAGATTTAAGCGTTCATAGGGACAACATGACAGAAAAAGCGACTTTGTTTTATACTATGTAGTGATATATGCTTATTTCTTGCTAGTTTCTTCGACAAACAAATGCACAATGCTTGTCTAACGTGTGCCTCTAAAATTTCACGGTAATATATTAGGATGAATACGGGACATCCGAATATATTCGATAAATATCTGTTTCAGTATCTCCACGGCCGCGTCTTCCTTCAGCACGGGCGCCTCTTGCGCTCGGCCAGCGTCACCTTCCCCTACAGCAAGGAGCCCTACCGGGTCCACTCGCGCCGCCTCGCCCCCGCGCACTGCCACCTCTCCCCGCCCGAGTCGGACGACGAGCGAGCCTCCCCCAAGCGAACCAGGAACCCCCCCAAAATACCACCCAAGAAAACAAAGAAGCAACTCAAGTCACCAGTGAAGAATGTCAAAGATGTCAACGATAACACGAAGATAAAAGACTGTGTACTTAGCAGTCCTAAAGCTGTAAGGAAACAGACGCAGAAGAAAACATGCAAAGATAAGAAGGACGATAAACAAGAAACGCAGAAACGGGAGAGGAAAGATAGTAAAAATGCACCGTGTCCGAAGAGAGAGGAAGCGACTAAACCGAAGCAAGCGAAGATACAGCCGGTCGAGATTAAAACCGAAGTCAAGACTAACAGTTTCTGTCCTGAGGTAAAAACTGAAGTAAGAACTAACAGTCTAGTTTGTCCAGAAGTCAAAACTGAAGTAAAGACAAACAGTTTCTGTGCAGAGGTTAAAACTGAAGTCAAAACTAACAGTTGGACAAGAGATGAGGATAAAACGATGTTACAAGTGCTAAAAGTTGAAGCGGATTCTGAACTAGTCTTCGGCAGAGTGAGGGAACTCCTGCCTCACCGCTCCGTCACTGAGATAAAGGAAAGAGTTTGTCACGTGATGATGCTGTTACAACAGATGGCGGTAGGCGAGGTGACTTAGTCGTCGAAACAAATTGTAGTTTGTAAGAGGAATCTATTTATAATTTTGTAAAAATAAAATTGTTTTTTACTTCAGAATGAGTGCCTTTAATTTAGAGACTTGACCTGGGCTGTGCTTAGCAAGATCGACACAAATTTTGCCCGACCCAGGAATCTAACCCAGGCCTGAGAGACCATCGCCAGGTTTTTAAACAAATAGACCGTCGTGACTTTATCGTATTAACTTAATTCAATTAATTAATTTTCTTTTAGGCTTGATGTAACAATTAAACTGTATTTTTTTAATGCTAGTATTTGGTTCAAGCGTCGATTTACTTTGCAAAATGAAAGTAAATTACTATGTGTAGTAATCTCTTTTGAATTTTTTGTGTTACATTTAACTTGTCAAAATGTAGCAACTTGTCGAATTTGACATTTATCGGTTTACAACGATTTATTTTTTGAATTATTTTGTTTGTAATTTTTATAAATGGGATAATGAGGTTGAGCGACAACTACTACCAGCGGCAATGCTACCTGAAGCAGAACCAGGTGCCGACGCAGAGCGTGATGCGGAGCAAGATGTCGCCACCGCTCGCCCACGTGTACTTCAAGTCCATGATCCCCAAGCTGAAGGTGCTCGCCGGCCTCGAACCCCCCATGAGGGGCGGCGGCAGTGACTGGTACGTGCCCCCGGAAGACCTCCTGCAAGGCCGAGTCGCTCTCAGACCAGAGAAAAAGGAACACCTCGCGAAACTAGGCTTCAGCGGAATCGACTTCTTCGGAATGAAAATTCTCGCCCAGTATCAAAAGTCCTTAGAATTGGAAAAAGAACAGGTCCTTCTTGAAAGCGATATCAACTGGAAGAATACTATCGCTGCCAGCTGCCGACAACAGTGGGATGATACGTCTAAAGAATCTGCTAAGAAGAACACTGAGAAGATTCAAAATGCATTTCATGAGTTCACGTCTTTGTACACGACGTCTATTAGCAAAATAGAAACGCTGTTGTTCGATGCTACTACCGACGAAATCAAACGGATTAGGGACGAGGCGCACCAGCAAATGACGGAAAAGTATCAAACTCTGTTGAAGCAGCAGGCAACTATGTTGTACGACAGGTACGCAGACAAACTAGCAAAAGAAAAAGCAAGGCTGAAAAATAAATTCATAGAAGACTTAGAGGCCAGTCGCGCACGAATGGGCGAGCGACTTCACGACATAAACGCTGAGAAACACATCGCCATAGAGAAACTAAGGCACCTCCTTGAATGCCAGAATTTAGCCTGTCAAGTGTATGTGGCGTTGAAAGAACGTGAAGAATGCGAAAAAGAAATTGAACTTTCCAAACACGAACATGAGAAAAAAGTAAAAGAGTTGAAAGAGTCGATCGCCCTACAAGATTTCGAAATTAAACTCGCAAAAGAGAAAGAAAAGAAGCGGCAAGAATTCATCAAAATATGGCAAAAGAAAGTTTGCGAGGTGGTTAAGAAATTCCAGATGTTCGTTTCGTACTGTTTGAATTCTTTGCCCGAACACGCGGAGTTCTTTATGAACATGGAGAAGTTGATGATGCTGCAGCTGAACGCGGCGATGGAGGATCCCAGTGCTGACAGTATTTTCGTCACCGAAGACGACGGGTTCCACACGCCGGTCCCTCGGCCGCACCCTTTCTTTCTCTTTTGCGACAAAGGTTTCAAGCCTTATCTAGACCAGGAGCTCTGTCCGAAGCACTGCACGTCGAGCGCCTCGCAGCTGCCCGTCATCGTCGTCAACAAGCGGTGCTTGTACGCCACCTGCGACAACTTCGAGATGTTCTCTGACAAGATCAAGCAGTACATTTACGGCCGCCGCGGCGATGACGACGATTTCATCGACGAGCACGACTACACCTACAACATACCGGTGACTTACACGCAATCCCAGCAGATACTGGAGTTAAAACTTGAAAGTTCCATCATGCAAATTCTACAACAGGAACATCCAAATCTGAGGAAAGTGAAGACCGAGTGCTGTATTTGTAGAATGAAGCATTGCTTTTGCTGTCGGCTTGAAGCTAAAGAAATAAGTTCCGAGGCTAAGCAAGTCCCTATGGAGGAGGAGTCTATTACATCAATACCATCGGGGAACAAGATTGAAACTAGGAAAGCCGAATTGGTGCACGAGCGGGAACCTAAGATTGAGAGTTACATAGATTACGTCGAGCCTAAAAAGTGTAAATGCGCGAGGATAGCAAAAAAGAACTTGCGAGAGCACATGCCGGCGTATATGCGGAACGTGTCAATATTTGACGAACCAGCCTTGCCGCATTACGAACCTTGTTCCGTCGCAGTTTTGAAGCAATTAGTCAAAAAAGCCCAAGGGAAGCGCTCGCCGCCAGAAGTTATTCGCGTACCATCGCGGACTAAAGAAGTGGCTACGCAATATTCGGACCAAGAATTTGACCTCCTTTGCACTTGCTTTTCTCTTGACGAAGTAGAAGGTCTGCTGAAGGATTTAGTCAAACACAATCCAATCGACGACATGGAGTTTCCTCGCGCGAGCAGCTCCGCGGATCAGAGAGGCTCGTTCGCGATGGAAAGAGCGATGTCGCTTCGACAGCTGCTCGCTTCTTCACCGCAACTGGAGGAAATATTTAAGAAGCCGGATTGCGAATTTAAATAACAAAGGCGTATTTTGAATAAATAAATATTAAAAAATATCAGTTCTTTTATTTATCTACAGAGCAAAAAACCTTTGAGGAGTCCTTTGACTGCCCTACTTTTTCGTCATCAGACCCTAAAGACAGTCGTACCGATAGGGTATATCTAGGAGATATCGATATAGATTTAGCTCTCTAAAGGTCTCATCATAACAAACTATTCTTCATTCATAACCAAAAACATCTTCTGTCCGTATGACGTCGAGCAGCTCCCTCGATTGCAATTTAGCTTCATCATCAGATTCACTCCGGATCCAATGCATTCTAGTGCTTTAATTATCGAATAAAAAAAATACAAAAGCCCCTTGTCTAAGATGTCATCATCAGATTTGTTCCTTACGGGACCAGCCTGGAAATACATAATCTTCCTTCTAACAAGAATAATATGATTAGAATTGTTCCATAAACGACGAAGTTATCCAACAAACATAAAATACATACGAGTAAAGTAGCGGAGTTCTTCTGAACGCAAGTCCGCTTTTTAACTTTGACTTTGACTTTTCCATTTTGGATGTGACCGTCGGATATGTAAAATTTATCTAATGGGGTTTTCCTAAAAGAGCGTTCAAAAGATCAGTCAGATTTTGCGTACGACGCACCGTAGGTATTCACAATTTTATAAAAGTACTAGCCGCCACCCGCCACTCCGTCCGCGTGTATTTCGGTTTCCGCACACACTGCATAGAGCCTTCCTCGACACATGCGACTATCCAGCACAATTTTTTTTTTCAATTCGAAGCAGAAGTTCCTGAAATAAGCGCGTTCAAAAAGAACCAACAAATTCTTCAGGTTTATTATATAAGTCTAATACATAGTATAGATTTAAATATTGCCTGACTTGCCAAATCCTGGATCATCGTCAAAGCGAACCCCGCCTAAAAACTGGATAAACGCTAGGAAGAAGAAGTATATATTTTTTAAATATATAGTTGTTACGGAATAGACGACAGAGCTTCAGTAAGCAAGCGGCACCAACGTCATCATTAAAAAAAGTCAACCCCGTCCTTGACCTTTTTGGGTGAGGTCATCGGATAGGTCAAAAATATCTAATGGGTTTTCCTAAAAGGGGATCAAAAATGTCATCAGATTTTACGTACGACGCATAGTTTTCGAGATATTTGCAGTTTTATCAAATTTTATTTGATAAAATATTCCCAATGAAATCAATGCCCTAGCATTTCTAGCGAATTTTGATGTAAAGTTGTAACCGAAACTCAATTGATTTTTAATGCAGATAAAAAGTCAACCTCGTCCTTGACCTTTTTGGGTGAGGTCATCGGATAGGTCAAAAATATCTAATGGGTTTTCCTAAAAGGGGACCAAAAATGTCATCAGATTTTACGTACGACGCATAGTTTTCGAGATATTTGCAGTTTTATCAAATTTTATTTGATCAAATATTCCCTAGCATTTCTAGCGAATTTTGATGTAAATTTGTAACCGAAACTGAAGTGAATTTTAATGCAGATAAAAAGTCAACCTCGTCCTTGACCTTTTTGGGTGAGGTCATCGGATAGGCAAAAAATATCTAATGGGTTTTCCTAAAAGGGGATCAAAAATGTCATCAGATTTTACGTACGACGCATAGTTTTCGAGATATTTGCAGTTTTATCAAATTTTATTTGATAAAATATTCCCAATGAAATGCCCTAGCATTTCTAGTGAATTTTGATGTAAATTTGTAACCGAAACTGAAGTGAATTTTAATGCAGATAAAAAGTCAACCTCGTCCTTGACCTTTTTGGGTGAGGTCATCGGATAGGTCAAAAATATCTAATGGGTTTTCCTAAAAGGGGACCAAAAATGTCATCAGATTTTACGTACGACGCATAGTTTTCGAGATATTTGCAGTTTTATCAAATTTTATTTGATCAAATAATCCCTAGCATTTCTAGCGAATTTTGATGTAAATTTGTAACCGAAACTGAAGTGAATTTTAATGCAGATAAAAAGTCAACCTCGTCCTTGACCTTTTTGGGTGAGGTCATCGGATAGGTCAAAAATATCTAATGGGTTTTCCTAAAAGGGGACCAAAAATGTCATCAGATTTTACGGTCGACGCATAGTTTTCGAGATATTTGCAGTTTTATCAAATTTTATTTGATCAAATATTCCCTAGCATTTCTAGCGAATTTTGATGTAAAGTTGTAACCGAAACTGAATTGATTTTTAATGCAGATAAAAAGTCAACCTCGTCCTTGACCTTTTTGGGTGAGGTCATCGGATAGGTCAAAAATATCTAATGGGTTTTCCTAAAAGGGGATCAAAAATGTCATCAGATTTTACGTACGACGCATAGTTTTCGAGATATTTGCAGTTTTATCAAATTTTATTTGATAAAATATTCCCAATGAAATCAATGCCCTAGCATTTCTAGCGAATTTTGATGTAAAGTTGTAACCGAAACTCAATTGATTTTTAATGCAGATAAAAAGTCAACCTCGTCCTTGACCTTTTTGGGTGAAGTCATCGGATAGGTCAAAAATATCTAATGGGTTTTCCTAAAAGGGGATCAAAAATGTCATCAGATTTTACGTACGACGCATAGTTTTCGAGATATTTGCAGTTTTATAAAATTTTATTATTTGATGAAATATTCCCAAACGAAATCGGTACCAATTTTTTAAAAGTTTCGTTCCTCTTTGCGAAACTGTTGTTATTTTGTGATTTTCTGTTTGGCACTCATCATCATCAGCCTATCGTAGGCCACTGCTGGATATAGGCCTCCCCTTACTATCGCCATGTCGTCCTAACCTTGAGTTTTTAAGCACCCATACCCATAAAGTATCTAGTTTTATTTTTATTTATTTACTAGAGGCCGCGCGCGACTCTGTCCGCGTGGATTTCGGTTATACTATAGCCTAAAGCCTTCCTCGTCATATGGACTATCCAACACAAAAATATTTTTTCAATTCGCACCAAAAGTTCCTGAGATCAGCGCGTTCAAACAAACAAACAAACATACAAACAAACAAACATACAAACAAACAAATTCTTCAGCTTATATATTACTTTAGATTTGTTCAAAAATTAATATACTCGCTGTTGCCTTAAAAAACCAGTAGATATTCTTAGAAGTCCTGTGCCCCCTTTATTGCACTAGGTGGATGGCGTATTCCATTTAATTCTAGAACATTTTCATTCTGGTCCAGTGGTGGGAAAACTTATAATGGGGTATGAATTGGGTCTTTAAAAAATGGACTAGTGAAACTAGTCCGAACATTCTATGAACCTTAGGCGTCTCCCGGAGTTATCCCTGGTCGTACTTTGCCTTTATCCTATAGTATATTTTTTATTTATTTTACCATTATTGCACGACATAAAATTTGTACAAAAGGCGGACTCAATGTCTCATAGCATTCTCTACTAGTTAACCTTAGGACAAAATAGAGAGTGAATAGTAGGTAGGGAGTGCTATTTATTAAAATAAACTAAAAATTAGTCCGTAAAACAAATCAGTTTTTCAATTTATATGATTTTTTCTATTGTTAAATCTTTAGTTATTTATGTCGTGGGATTCTTGTCGTAATTTTCCGACAGTGGATATCAATACACACAGTTATTTTACCTCTGCCAGAAAACTTTTTTTCGGTTTGCATTCATAAAATCCTCGTAAAGCTTCCGATCAAAGAATTGACCATTTTGTACAATACATACAACGACCAAAAACGATCACTTAAGAGCCGAAAGAATTGGCCTGTCAGAGGTAAATAACTGTGAACCACCACCAGGTGTTCAAAAATAATATGGAAGATATTTCAGTCTCAAACAAAAAAATAAATAAAACACATTTAGTTAGTCTATAAAACTTTTTTATTTTAAAAAAATCACTGCGATTGTGTAATGTCGGCAGGGATGCAGGCGCAACCCCGCCGAGCGTCGCTTACGCACAGAACCTGGCGAACACAGTTAACAATTACTCTAACTCATATTATATGATCTTGCTTCCCGCCGGGCGGGCGATACACTCACAGACATTATTTGATTACAACTAAACGTAAGCGAATCGGAACACAAAACAAATGCTATCGTACGGATTGAATTACAAAATAAATACATTTACAATCGGTGAAAATTTTACCTGAATATCTCGGCGCCGTTTTACTCGCGCATATAAACATTACATATACATTATAAGAGATTGTATCAACACGTGAACCTTGCGACGTCGTCTCGTCGTGCGGCCCGACTCCGTTACACCCACTCGGATACTAAACCGATTAAATTCTTAATTAGTAATGTCAGTCCTAGAACTGGACACCATCACCGGCGCCTCGCCCGCCCGCCGCCGACCCGACCCAAGGGAACCTCGGTAACTAACTTGGTAAGACTATTTTCATCGAGAAAAATCGCCCCATGTGATTTCGTAGCCGGAGAGATACTTCACCAGGAATTATCGCTCAAAGTTATATCAGCGAGTCCATCTTATAACTCCCGAAATACTCTCGAAAATAATGTCGTTTTACAATACTACAATATTTAAACGGCTCGTAAGTTTTTCAATAAATGGCGCCCACTTGTACTAGTAGAAATATACGGGAGATCAATTTCGGGAGCATAGGACGGACTGCTTCCCGTCTATCAAAATCTTCGAGCCCTACAAAGTACTTCGTACATTTTGTACTGAAAAATGGCAGTTTTGAAAACGCTTAGATGTCAGCGAACCTGCCTAACATGTGTCTTAAGAAGCTGGAGATGGCGTCACGTGAAAAGAGCGCTGACGGTGAAACTGTAGTTTCAAACGCGTTCGTTTTAAAGGCATATTTTGTGAAACCAATGTTTCATCATCATCATCGCCTACCACAGTCCACTGCTGGACATAGGCCTCTCCTAGGGCTTAGGGAGGGTGTTTGCGATTGAAAAATATAGGGGTTGAATGCTAGCCCGAGCGGTATAGGCACCGTGCAGAAACTATAGAGGGCGCTAAAATCCCGATTTTTTTTCTGTGGTTTGACAGTAAAATTTGACATTTACCTTGGTCAGTTCGAATTCGAGTCACTAGATGGCAGAATAAGGCACGGTGTTTTCCGTGGTTTGACAGTAGAATTACCGACATTGAGATTGACATTTAGCTTGGTCAGTTCGAATATGAGTCACAAGATGGCAGAGTCATCGCTACGCACGGTGCCTATCGGCTCATCAGTCGACGTTCCTTGCCGCCTAGCGTTATTTTCACGTGTCGCTCTGTATACGGTCGCGGGTGGCGGGTGTCGGGCGGAGACGCGGGGCAGTGAGGGGGAGGTCCCGGCGCTTAGCTGTAGAGGTCGTCGTCGCCGGGCTCCTCGGTGAAGGTGGGCTGGTCGCCGCCCGACGTGCCCGTCCCGCCCGCCGCGCCGCCGCTCGTCGGGAACCTGTAGAAAACATAATAAATTGTATTAGATTACAGTAAATTGAGGTCAAAGATAATATTTTGTTTGTATAAAAGCGCACACAACAAACGTGTCAGAGCATTCCGACATGAACATAATTAGTATAAATAAAATTAAAAAAAAAAATATGACTTTACAAAAACTAGCGGGGCCCACGACTTCGTTCGCGTGGATTTCGGTATCTTCGTCACATATTTTATCACCTTAGGGGTGGATTTTATAAATATCCTTTCAAAGGGGATGCCTACGTCATTGTAGCTTTATGCATGCAAAGTCTCAGCCCAATCGGTTTTAAATTGACCAAGTTCATACCAACTTTCATCCCTTAAATTATCTCCTTAGGGGTAGAATTGTACGTGTGTGTTGCGGGCATCATTAACATACCTGAAGTTGGTCCCGAACCCGCGGCTCTGCTGCAGCGTCTGCGCGAACATCTCGTACTTGCGGATGTCGTTGTCGGAGACGGAGCGGCGCGCGAACTTCATCGCCTCCTCGAAGTGCGCGCGGCTGATCTCCGGCACCGGGTCCTCCTCGTCCATCTGGCGCGGACAATTTATATACTAGCTGTCTGACGGTTTAAGGTCATGGACCGACGCGACAATCAAAATTCTTAAACTTCGTGGCATATTCGGTCAAATTACTTCACAGATATTGGTGTTAAAGAAATACGCCCTAGTACACAAATGATTGTCCTAGGTGTGGATCGGCCCCGCGACCTCTTGGTCTAAGTGTAGAAACACACTAAGTGGAAAAACGCAGTCGAAGTTCATTTTCTTAAGAATATTACGCGAAGTAATTTCGGCACAGTGTGTCATTCTCATTTCAAAACACATTGCTGGGGAATGTCGCGTTTTTTCGGCCAATTATGTTTCTATGCTAATAGTGATCCTTTTGATTTGATCAATACACTAAGCATTAGAATAGAATAGAGGGTTTTCGAAAATGAAAAATCCGCGAGATGTTAGTAGGTAGGCAGAGGGTCTAACCGGTATGTGATTGGTGAATTTTGACATGACCTTGACAAATGTCAAAATTCACCAATGACATCGCAGGTAGACCTCGCTTTTTTTGGAAGGACCTCGCTATGGCTGGCTGAAGGCTACCTCTACAGTCAACCGGACAATAGTGGGAGCCGAAGGCTCACACTATTGTCTCATCATTGTCATATCTAGCGGATTTTCCAATCGCAAACACCCTCCCTAAGCTCTAGGAGAGGCCTATGTCCAGCTGTGGACTGTGTTAGGCTGATGATGATGATGAAACACTCTCATTGGTATCATGGTGTGCAACTCACGTCCATGACGGCGGCGGCGGGCTGCTGCTGGCGCGCCCGCTCGCGCGTGATCTCGGCCTCGATGGCCTGGCGGATGGCCAGCTTGCACGCGCGCTGGCAGATCTCCGTCAGGTCCGCGCCGCTGAACCCTTGCGTCACCTATGCACAGAACAAAAGGTAACAAACGAGGAAGAGACTTAAGTCGATTGATATGCATCGAAAAAACTAAAAGATACATGAGTTGTATAAATAATTGATATTGATCATCTAATCAAATACTAGTAGTGCTCTTAGGGTCGTATTAATAAACGCACTCAACCCTGAGATCGAATTTGAGGTGCTGTTTTATATGAGAATGACATATCAAATTCGCACTCAAGATCGATCTCAGAGTTGAGTGCGATTATTAATACGAGACTTAGTATCAATTCAGATGTGATGTATCATAAAAGTATCAGTCCGGCTGCGTCCGTATTGGTTCATCAAAATTCCCTAGTTTTAGTAAAGTCAGTACAATCCATGATGCACTAAACCGCTACACATTCCATTAATTTGCAAAACACTTAAGTTTTCATGTACAATATTGTAACTCGCAAAACTACCATTCCATCCTTACACTACCATATGATTAGATAGCGCAAAGTTTGGTAAATCACAGACAGTGTAGTGGCAACATAAAGATTCTTTAGAAACCTGTTACAAGTTGTCTCACTCAACACACTGATGATGATGATGAATTGTAATTGACTAGTCTCATGGATGGGTTTTGGTTTAATCACCACGCTTACCAAATGGCTGTGTCCAAGAAAAACAGCACAAATTTTGCCCGACCCGGGAATCGAACCCAGGGCTTCAACTCGAATCGACTCCCAACCCATACCTTAGCGATGTAGGACAGATCTACGTCCTTGGCGATGGGCGACTTGCGCAGGTTGGCGCGCAGGATGGCCTCGCGCGACTTCTCGTCCGGCAGCGGGATGTAGATCAGCTGGTCCAGGCGCCCGGGCCGCAGGATGGCTGGGTCGATGATGTCCGGACGGTTCGTCGCGCCTGGAGGTAAAAGATGGCTTAGTTACAGTTATTGATCAACTTTGTACGCCTATTAATTCGAGCATTGTTACGGTATAAGACTTAATCATCAAGTCTAGTTAAAAAAAAATTGAAAGATAAATTATTCTGATTGTCGACTAAAAAGTAGCATAAGAAAGAACAACATTTAGGTATTTTATTATAGGCACTTATTAAGGCAAGCGATAAAAAATCATAGACCAAAGCATTGCCCTTACATTTATTTAAACTTAAAATAAAGAATTGCTTCAATGACAAAAGGATATTATCAGATGCAACATTTATTTAAATGATGTCGACAAAAAATTGTGGTTTCGACAATTTCTTACCTCTCTGCACATGTTGTTGTCATATTAATTAAATTAATTTCATATACATAAGTGACATATGAATACCATTGTAAATAAAAATATGGCATTTGAAAAGAGCAACTGTCGAGTCTTTGCCGATTCTTCTCGCCAGTAACGGCCTTCCTAATCGGTAGTAGAGTCGTTAGATTGTAGTTTTATGACGATTAATAAATACTTGAAGCCTGTTTTAAAAAATAATATTTTGAATTTGATTGGTATCGTAAATACTGACCAATGATAAAGACGTTCTTCTTGGCGCCCATGCCGTCCATCTCCGTGAGGATCTGGTTGATGACGCGGTCCGCAGCGCCGCCGGCGTCGGACACGGAGCCGCCGCGCGACTTCGCGATCGAGTCCAGCTCGTCGAAGAACAGCACGCACGGGGACGCCGACCGGGCCTGGGTAACGGGAAATATTGGAGATGATAAGCTCAAAGAGTAAAGAAGGCGTGCTCATGCACATTGCACAGCGAGCACAGCGTGGCCGTCCGTGGGCACCGCACATGCTACTTAGTCTATAGTAATGTATTCAAGCTGAAGAGTTTGATCATTTATATGATGATCAATTATTTTCTAAATAAAATAATTTAATTATTATACATAATTTTTACAATTTTAAACTCATGTTGTTCATCTTGAGCAAATAATTAAATTTTGGTATTTAGGACTAAAGACTTACCTTGTCGAAGATGTCTCGCACGTTGGCCTCAGATTCACCGAACCACATGGTAAGTAGCTCGGGCCCCTTTACAGAGATGAAGTTGGCCTGGCACTCGTTAGCGATAGCCTTGGCTAGCAGAGTTTTACCTGTACATAAAATACAGATTTTTATCATGATACAGATACAAGTCACAATAATATTTTTATAAAATAAATCTTATTAAAAAAGAGTTCACATGATCAAAAATTATTGTAAAAGCGTGAATCTTTGATATGGTGGTTATAATCATTTCAGCCTGTAATGCCAACTTATTTTAGAGAAGTCGTCTTCTTGTGAGGTTAACATTCTATATTTTCACAAATAACTAACACTCATCGCGGTATATTGGCTAGGTGGAAGTGTTTGTACTCATTCAGATGGGACAGGGGATTTGATTGAACTGAGTTACTCAGCCAAGTACTCGGTTGAAAAAAAAATATCCGAGTAAAATTCGGTACAATTTGATACCGTATCTCTTATTATCGGAGGCCAAGACTCACTATGGGTCGGTGCGCCAACCTAGTAAGTAAGTAAAATTCGGTACTCGTTACTCTGCAGGTGTTACCCGGCGCGTCTCTAGTTATAACTTTGCCACTCAATGGGCTACATATCTGGTAGTCTCGTACTCACCGCACCCAGGCGGCCCGTAGAACAGCACCCCGCGCGACGGCTGCATGCCGAACTTGAGGAACTTGTCGGGGTGCTCCACCGGGTACTGCACCAGCTCCTGCAGCTCGCGCTTGACGCCCTGCAGCCCGCCGATGTCGCCCCACGTCACCGTCGGCACCTCCACCACAGTCTCGCGCAGCGCCGACGGTGACGACTTCGTCATCGCGTACTGCGGAAACAATGTCAGTTTTCATTATATTGTGATATCATTGACGATTTGTGAGGCCTCACTGAGGCCTACATAAATAAAGTATATTTTTATTTTGATTTTAAGTGAGCGATCGTCACAAACAAGTAACGAAATGGAGGGTCAACTTAGAATTCTGAAAAGCTATTATTGAACATAACCTCTAGCGAATTCAGTTACTAACACGCAGCATTTAGCTTGTATCGCAGAATTCAATAATTTCAGTTTCATTTCTCATTAGCGTATGGCAATAAAAAACAACTATCTGGCATATTGTTAAACTCATAATGCTCAAACATTATGAGTACTAACCGTCTAAAATTTCCAACTGAAGATTGATTACAATAACATTCATCAAACTAAAATAATATCATCTAATAGACCAAACAGATCACAAACAACACCCCAATCTGTTGGTTTGGCTAGTAAAATTATGTGATTCAACTTTCCAAACGGCAGGTTATAGTAACCTCCTCCCATTATTGTTTTGGTTACCAGGGATTTTTCTTAACACTTAGCATCCAAGATTGACCATTGCGCGTGATACGCCTCCTCCCAGAATACTGCCATGTTGATTGACCATCAAGTGTAGTGTGTACTCACCCGGAAGTTATCCATGGAGACGGCGAGCGAGTTGAGCACCTCGGCGTCGATCTGGTCGTCCTCGAGGTCGATGAGGTCCATCTTCTCGCGGATCTGCTGCAGCGCCGCCTCCGAGCACAGCGACGCCAGGTCCGCGCCCACGTGCCCGTGCGACTCCGCCGCGATCTCAACAAAAACACCATTATTATAAAAACTGCCTACAACTGTCTCCGTGGTTTAGTGGTTAGAGCGCAGGGCTCAAAAACCGGGGTGGTCGTGGGTTCCAATCCCGAGGGGAACACTACAGCTTCGTTTAGGTTTTCTCTCAGTCTGTAAGGCATGACTGTCTGATAAGAATGATGATTCCATGCTTCGGAAGACACGATAAGCCGTTGGGCCCGACTATGATCCAATTTGTCTTATTTCCCTTGTCTCCAATATAATTACCAGGCTTGTCAATACAGGATCATAGTCGAAGGGTACCCTGGACTCCAGGGCAATTGCCCAGGAAACAACCGGGAGAAGCGCTAAGATGATAATAATTCTGAACTTCAATCATATAGCTCATCTTCATTATATGACATGACAAAGTGATAATAACAATATTAAAGCAAACAATTTTAGTTTTTAAAAATAATAATCACTCCATCATCATCATCCTGGCGATTCTCCCGGTCGCATCCGCGGCCATTGCCTTGGAGTCCAGGGAATACTGTGACTTAAAATATATTTTTATGACTAATTGGGAGAATCCTGAAATCCTCATGATGCAAACATAAATTTAAACTGGCACTTCATACCAAATAGGTACCTGTAACTAGATAACCCACCTGCTCCAGATCAACATCATCGCCCAGCTTCATGTTCTTGGTGTGAATGCGCAGGATCTCGAGGCGTCCGGTGGCGTCGGGGATGCCGATGTCGATCTCGCGGTCGAAGCGCCCGAAGCGACGCAGCGCCGGGTCGATCGAGTTCGGACGGTTCGTCGCCGCCATCACGATCACGTGGGATGACTTCTTCATGCCTGTGGGAGGGTTGTAAAGTTTAGTAGTTTCTAGATAGTCCAGTAGCGGTTTTAGGGAAGAGCGAGGTTCTCCGACGGCCCAGGACGCCTGGAAAGTGGGTCGCCCCCAACTTATCCTTATAGTTTGAAGTTTACTTAGTCATAGAGGGCGCAGTGGAAATATCGCCCAGGGCACTGATAGAGTTAAAACCGGCAGTGAAAACTTTACTACATTCGTGATTAGAAACAGAAGTTGCACAAGGAGAATATAACGCAGTATGCAAAATATATTAGCATAAAGAGCTCTGCTCACTCAATTATAATTATAATTGATAATAATTATTATTGATTGGCCAAACGTGGTCAAGTCAGTTAGGATAGGAATCATAATCCACATTTCAATAATCGTTTTCTAAAATGATATTGAACCAAAAAGGTATCATGTTTTTGTTTACACAATAGAAAATATAGGGATGTTCATATGAACACATAAATGCTGTGAATTGCATTTATGTACTCTTATAAGACAATTGGTTTATGACAGGCTTCAAAAGGGGTTTCTCAAATCAGCCTATTTTTAAAATAATTTGCTTTCTGCAGTAAGATACAAATTTTTATTCCACGAAAGTTGTCTATTAATCTCTTAACTACATCACTGACCGTCCATAAGCGTGAGCACTAGCTTCCTGCAGTTAGATACACATTTTTTATCCCACAATAAGTGTCTATTTATTTCTTAAATATATCACTGACCGTCCATAAGCGTGAGCAGCTGCGACACGATACGCCGCTCCACCTCGCCGTGCGTCTTCTCTCGCTTGGGAGCGATGGCGTCCAGCTCGTCGATGAAGATGATCGCCGGCGAGTTCTTGTCCGCCTCCTCGAACGCCTTGCGCAGGTTCGACTCCGACTCGCCCGCCAGCTTCGACATGATCTCGGGACCGTTGATCAGGAAGAAGAATGCGCCTGGGAAGGGGCGTTTATGTAAGTATGGTTTAAGAAAATGACTAAAATCAGGCCCTCAGTGGGAAAGACCCCACTCAATCGATTAGGGCCCTCAGAGCAGGTTCTAGAAGCCCCACATTTACCAAACATAGGCCCATGTGACCAGGGTCCCTAGTAGGTGAAAGACAGCCCTGATAAAATGGTAACAGTCTGCGTGCATGCACAATCATGGAAAAAGACTAATAAAATAATGTTTACTTTTGGAAAGTTTCAAACAGATTATATTATTGGTCAGGTATACAATTATTAATGCTGTTGTAATTTTTCAAATCCTAATTCATTTCTAAATGAATACACTTGTGTCTGCACAAAGCCACATTTTGGTACTTCTAAACAGTAAAGTGTAGTAGTAGTATCTTATTCCCATGTAGCGGTTAAAGATACTCCATGAACAAATGTGTCTTAGACCTTATTTTTTTTCTCTAAATCTTGTTGAGACATCAACCAACCACCTTTGAATCTAAATTTTACTATCCATTTCTCCTGAGTTCATCATTCCCTATATTGTGGTCACTTACCATCTTCCTACCCCACAAATTGACTTAGTTGAGTAGAGTACTACAGTGTACTGTGTAGTACAACAGTAAACTCACCGGTCTCATTAGCGACGGCCCTCGCGATCAGAGTCTTTCCCGTTCCCGGCGGTCCGTACATGAGGATGCCGCGCGGCGGCTTGACCCCGATGGCCTTGAACAGCGACGGGTGCCGCAGCGGCAGCTCCACCATCTCCTTGATCTGCGCCAGCTGCTTGCGGCAGCCGCCGATGTCGTCGTACCCGACAGCGTTGAGGGCTTCCTCCTCCTCCTATATAGATATTAAAGCCAAATATTTAGAGTTATTACTTAGAAAATAGCAGCTTTTTTAATGAAGCCACACAAGCATAATGTGTTTTGTAGAAAGTGACTAATAGAATATCCATGAGGAACAGCAATGTTCTTCGATTTTATTTAATTATATCAATCACCATTCTGCTCTCCAACCATAGTATGGTGAACAATAACAAACCCAACTGCCCAGCGTGAAGACAAAACTTAACCCTCAATCTGGGGAGAAGTTTAAGTTCAACTGCACGCTGTCCGGTCCGCTGATGAACATTTATGGTGCTTGATTTACTTCTTAGGATATAAGTAAGTATCCCTAAGCAAAATGGCCCATCCTACAGGCTACTTATTATTACATACTTCTATATACTTATTATTTAAGTACTAAGTTGGATCAAGAAATCCCCTATAGGCACCGTGCAGAAACTATAGAGGGCACTAAAATCCTGATTTTTTTATCTGTGGTTTGACAGCAAAATTTGACATTTAGCGTAAAAGTTTCGAAAATGAGTCACTAGATGGCAGGATAAGGCACAGTGTTTTTCCGTGGTTTGACAGTGGAATTACCGACATTTAGCGTAAAAGTTTTAACATGAGTCACGAGATGGCAGAGTCATCGCTACGCACGGTGCCTATAAACCTAAACATAATGCAACAGGAACTGACCTCTCTCTTGATCGGTTCTCCCTCGCAGTGTATCACAGTATCAGGTGCCACGATGCAGTAGGGCGAGGGGTCGGTCTCCACCACCTTGAACTCGACGGCGCGCATCCCGCCGCGGACCATGAACGTGTCGTCGCGGTGGATCGGCCGGTACGCCTCCATGAAGTACGGCTTCAGGTATACTTCGAACAGGTTTCTATGGGAAGAAAACACATCATACTAGTAATATAAATGTGTAAGTTTGTTTGGATGTTTGTCCGTCAATCACACTAAAACAACTGAACTGATAGTGCTATCCAGATATTACTTAGGGAGGTAACAAAAGACTTAATTTGTGTTAATCCCTTTCCCACTTAAACTCCAAATGATTTTAATGAAATTTGGCATAGACAATCTTTAGACCCTGTGAAAGGAAATAGGCTACCTTAAGTCACTTAATATAAATTCTACTGTTCTTCACACTTACCCAGTCAATCCTTCAACCGAGTCATCGATAGGCAATATATGCACTCGCTTCCCATACTTGACAGCCGGGCAGGGAGCGATGGACACCACATCGGACAACCTGACCCGCAGGTTGTTCCTGACCACGCGGTTCATGCGGATCTTCTCGTCGGGGCAGTTCTCGTCAGACAGCACGATGCAGACCGTCTCCTTCCGCCGCTTGCCCTTCAGGAGGACTGTGTCGCCTCTGAATAGCTGGAGCTGCTCCATTTTGGCCTGCGAGTACAAATATCAGTTGACTGATGGAAACTTCTGGGAAAATTAGAGAACTAGTACTAGAACATCCCCAAAAGCCAATTAATCTTGATAGAAATAGGTAGGCCTAGAATTGCAAATTATTTCAATCACAATACACATCAAAATGTTGCAAGTGTCAGTGAAAACACATTAAGCCACTGAACAATGATAGTTGAAATATTAAAACAAAATAAAATTTTAGATGATCTTTAAAACCCCATACATCGTAAAACCAGACTTGAAGTTCTATGAAATAAAATTTTGGGTCATTGTTTAGATAGATAGACAATAAGAACAGCAAAATGTTACTATTGTGTGGGCGTGTGTTATTATGAGTGCAGCTGTAGAAATTTAAATAGTATTCTTACCGCGGACTACAGTTATTTAGATTACATAATATATTTCCAGGAAGATAGTAATAATACCTTCTTAGTGTGAGAATTTATCATGAAGAAAAAATTTATGAGGAAAAGTATCTTCTAATTAGACAATCTCAATGATAGAATTCCATGGTCAACCTAATAGTACCTTAGCAGAATAAATAATTTAAGGCAATGGCAAACCAATCCATTAAGTGGCCAAGAGAGTTTGTTGTGTGTTACATTTCATACAATGATCACAACCCTCAGTAATGAGGAAAACAACTCAAGGAGGAGGGAATAAAGAAATTTATTTCTGACTCATGACATCAGTTGTTCAATACATAAAATAAATTAATCCATAGTAATTATCTTAATTAATATTATTAAAAGCAAAGTAAATCAAAATCCAAAGATATTAAACTAATGATAAAATCAGCAAATCTTATACCCACACATTTTTTTGTTTAATGATAAATGTATCATACTTTTAATTTTTAACCTTCTGCATTAGGTAATTAGTCTTTTGTGCAACAATTAATACCTAGTTATTTCTTGTTTTTCACAAACCGTACATATCTTTTCCAGAACCAAGACCAACCTAGAACCAAGGGTTGTGGGTTCGAATCCCGCTACATCGGCATTTGCATTTGTACTCGAGTCATGGATGTTTATAAAAAGTATTTAAGTATGTCTATCCGTTCCCTAGCATCTATAGTACAAGCTTCGAGCTTAGTTTGGGGCTAGGAGGTGATCGTTAGTATACTATAAAGGGGCCCCTTAAACCTACACGCTGGGTCGCAAGTCCCAGGCGCCGACTGACATTCCTCTCTGTTCCACGCGATGGACCCGGCACCCGCACGGAGAATCCATGGATAGCTAAGAAGTTCGTCTCTCTCGGTGTGTCAGTCCAAGGCGTTGACGGAGTGACATTGCCGTATTTCATTTATTTATTTATTTACTTTTCAAAACAATTTCATCCCATTAAGGAATTAAGATCATTAGATATAGTGCATTAAATACCTAATAACTACTTTTCAATAATAAATAATGATAGCAGACCAAGGTAAAGATGATGAAATTATGAGTAAGTAAAAACTATGACACCACTAAATTTTATTTTATTTTGTTTTGTTTTAAGTTAATATAATAATTGTTAATACCTAGTTAAGAGTAAATATATTTTTTACCGAAACATTATCATAATGATACCTACTTGTTATAACATTAAATTAATGCATCAATTACCTACATTTAATCTAAAATAAGTTATTTTTTTTTTTGGCTTTTTTGAGAATTCTATAAACTAAGAAGGTATGCAAGACAAACATTATGATATAAACAAATTTCTCTTTTCCCATAGAGTAGAATACTAATCAATAGACACAACTTTTAGGTTAGAATGACTGTCATTATTTCAACACTAAGTTTTGTCCTACTTTGTTTTCTCATGATAAATCAATTAGGATGACAATTCTACAACTATAACATACATTTAATATGGATTAGGGAACCAAATGTGTAAAAAAACTGATGTCAAACAAAGAAACTGAAACCAATGGTGTAAAGCACAAAAAATTTAGTCAATTATAATTTGTTTATGCTATAGCCCTGTTGATTTATCATACAAAGGAAATGGAATACTGGCTGGATTTATGACCATTCTACTTCTGTAAAAAAAACATGATATTTTGGAAAAAAAAGCTTCTATAACGAGTTGATTCAAATTAGCGTCACTGTTGATGCCACCAAGCGTATCTACGAGGTGATGGGGGCATTGACTTGCATGGGATAGCTCTGACCTGTGATAAGGCGACGACGGAGTTGTCATCGCTCACCGCCTCCTCTACGATCAGCCTGTTGGGCCTGTCCTTGCGGCGCAGGATCGCGGTCGAGAGATCATCCGGGCTGCAGGCAAACCAAACATTACATAAAAACTCGAAGCTCGCTCATTAAAAATACCACCAAAAATCACTAACCCATCACTTTTATCGCACAAAAACAATAATCCACAGTGGATACAGTAAATAAATTCATAAAACCATCTGAATATTAGTCGGTTTCAGTAACTCAGACATGATGACAAGCCAAATTTTCGAACATTAGTTTACAATGTATTACGACAAACCATTGTAAAAATACTTGTTTTATCAATTTCTGATAGTATTAAATCCATATTTATCAACTTACCTTTTATTGTCTGCCATTTTTATTAGAAATTATAATTACAATCCGTGAATTTACAATTTTTTGAAACGCCGAATGAACAATCACTTGGTTGGTTCACCACTTCTTGATTCTTGCGTGACGTTGCCGTATTTCATTTGTTCGGCGATGTCATTAGTGTTGCCAGAACAAATTCTTGCGGAAAATAAATATCTATGGTTAATCAGTTTATCTTCAAACAATATTTTTGTATTAACTATTAAACATAGGCGGAAAGGAAGTATCGTAAAAGTAATAAAATATAAAGAAGAGGAGAATAAGTAATTCATTTAAATCAGTAAACTGCTTGTGATGTAATAATGTATTAGCCATTTTAAACTATGTAATTATGAACATAAAAAAAACTCTTGTTAATAATAACGTAAATTGTTTAGATGGCTTGCTTATAAATGCGGTTAGGGGTAATGTATTTACGAAATAATGTCTTATTATTGTGTATGTTTATACTTACTCACTACTGCCACAGATAACATAAAAGAACTACTGGTCAGTGGTGGCGCCAGCTAGCGAGTAATTATAAAAAGTTCTATGGCTTGCTGGCTCAAAAGGAAAAAAATGAATCAAGTTTTTTTTAATTCGGATGTCGGACTTCGGTTGGTAAACAGCATAGAGTAAAGTAAATATACCAAAAGGGTAAACAGTTGTCGAATTTTCTGCTTGTATCCTGGCGCGCCGGTATATTTCGGCCGTTCACCGATAGATGGCACTGATTCTGCATAATCTATATCTATACTTATTTAGAAAGCTGAAGAGTTTGTTTGTTTTATGTTTGTTGAACTTGCTAATCTCAGGAACTACCTACTTGATGAATATAAAAAAAAAATATTGTGTTGGATAGTCCGTTTGTAACGGAAGGCTTCAAGCTGTCATGTAACACTGTGTGTGCGGAATCGGAAACCCACACGGACGGAGTCGCGGGCAGCCGCTAGTATGTTCTATGCGCGTCGCGTATGGTGAATTACCGCGTTTGGATGTGTGTCAGTAAATCACGGTGAAACTAAAGAACAAATTTTGATGATATTTGGTCTACCTACATGCAGGGCTGACTTAGGTTATAAGATACTTTTTATTCCGATTAAATGCTCCCATGAGATAAAACAGGATACTTGATAATTCCACGCGGGAAAAGCCGCGGGTAAAAAAACTTTTTAAATAAAACAGCGACTTGCCTTTTGGATTAGATTTTATTTACATACAAGCTGGGATGTCATCCTTTATTCATCATTCCAACCTGTGAAAATTTTGGTAACCATTCGATAGATTCGTCTGCGTACATTTTCTTATATTCTTTAAGAGCTTTATATAGTTTTTTTTCCAACTCAACTTGATCTTTGTGACTCAATTTTTCTATACATTCTACAATCATCGTCAACAGTCTACGAGTGTCGTAGTCTAAATATAACTTATCTTCATTGCCATAATCCCGCAGGTCGAAAATGTAGTCCTTGAATAGTATTGCCTCTCTCAAAGTGAAGACATCGTTCATAGCATTTAAGAAATCTCTCTGGAAAGTCGTCGGTGCGTCCAAGTGTTTCCTGTACTTGCCTATTTCTTGTTTAAGATCGGAACGATACATTCTAGATAAATACCGTAAATGTTTCGCCAACCTCTGCGTGTAGCTAAATTTGAATGTCTTCATGTGACGACTTAAGACCCTGCAATACCTAATGAGATTCTTTTCTGGAAAACTTGTGCTGAGTAGATCGAGAAAATTCCTTAAGAACACCACAAATATACCTGACGTTTTTAAACCATTTTCATTAATTGGTTGACCGCCATCGTTACGGGCTATTTTCGGCTGAAGCAACGGAGTCAGACACTTTGCTGTTTTCGGAATTATAATAAAGAAAACAAGTGAAAAACAAAATAACTTGAAAGTTAAACTCATTCTTCTAAAGAATGTCTCCACTGAAACAATCGTAAAAATATAATTTCACGGTATGCGCGATAGGTTAAAGGAAGTTTTATTTCTTGCCATATACTCGATGTAAGCTGATAGAAATTTCAATTTAATGTCCTCTTGCACGGCGCTTCTCTGTCGATAGTAGATGCGGAATATATAATTAAAAATGTAATTAGTTCGGTCTTCTATGCGTCGGGTTGTGCCTCTGCCGAACCGCCTTAAATAATAAATGTAATCGTCCATCTTATTCTCATGATAAATGTTGAAGACAGCATTTTTAGTATTAAAGAAAGCGTTCATCATTGGTCGTCCACTTGAAACGATGCTGAGAAAATTTTGGATTTTCATTCTCAATATCTCACCTCTTAACCCGATCAACTTCTTCAATTTATCTCTAAATCGTTGGATTTGCCTTTTCATAAACGAGCCCGAACCTAGACCCTTTAAGCATTCTCTTAAAATGTAAAGATATTTATTTATTCGTTCCACTTGGAAATTATACAGGAGAGTTTCACAAATGTTCACTATGAAATCGTAGAAGGGACCACGCGGTATTTGCTTAACAATTTTGGTTTGTGCTACTACTTTTGTTATGCGAATAGTCGTAGTTTCTTCGTCTGAATAGCTCGGGCACCAACCTGACTCACTGTCGGTGTCTAATCTACATCTAAGGTTGCTCTTCTTCGTGACTGGGTCTTCTATTTCCAATCCAACGTCTTCGTAACTTTCTCCCATCGCTTTCCTAGCCAAGACACCTAAAGTTAGGTATAATAGAATTGTGCACATCTCCCTAGCTAGTTGATAAGAAATGTAATACGTTGTTTGTAGGCGAGGCAATCAGTTGTGCTCAATGTTTACTGCCGATGTAAACGGATGCAAGCGTATTTTTATCATGCGGTTTTTATTTCTATTTATAAATAGCCAGTTCCACGTTGGTCTTGAATTTCTGATTTCTATTACCAAGTAGCATTCTTAAGCGTTTTATGATCTGTGAAGAAAAAATTGGTCTCAAAAATATTTATTTTAATACATTTCATATACAACATATCTCAGAAATAAAATACCGCAATGAGATTTCTGCGCTATAAAAATGTAGTTATCAGCAATAAATTAATTGCTATCTAATTCAGAAAATGTAAGTACATTTTCATCAAAGTATTCGTCAAAAATGTTTGACTTAAGATTTTTGAAAGTAAACGAACTTCTTACCTGCCAAACTACGAGCGTAACAAAAGCCGCTAACATCGAGTTATCGGTTGCAATCACGATGGTCCCAAAGAGCATGGCGTCGAATGTACCCAAAGTCCATTCTTCGCCCCACCTGGGAAATATATATATATATGTACTTATTAATTATACCTTCAACTTTTTTTTGTTACATTTATAATGTACTATAAGCATTTCAATGCACGACATCCTTATTTCAAATGCGGTCTGAGATCGAATGAATTTTGCCTATTTATACCTAATGTTTTAAGATCTTTTTGGAAATAATAATAATTATGTAAATAACTTATTTCATCAGCTGATTTCATTACAAATATTGATCTGACTTAGAGTTAATAGCTAAAATATTTTTTTTACTATTTCGAGCATCTAATCACTGCATATTAGTTACATTTAAAACTACTTTGGATTTATGCTTCCATTTTTTTTAATACGTTTTTTTAATTGTTCATATGAATAACTCATGCTCAATCTGTTAAATGTAACACTAGTCATTGCAAAACTTATCGCCAGTAAGAAAGGTACTTTACCACGTGACAGCCATACACGACGCAATGCTATCATCAGGGTCATACAGGAGGACGCTGGTGGTCCCCGACTCTCTCTCAGTCAGTTCAATGTCCAGCAACCGTTCCAGGATCGTCCTCTCACATGCTACCCAGTTAAGACCATCTAGGGCCTGAAAACAGAGAATTTTGGAGTAATCCTAAAAAATCCTACTTGAAATTACTGAGGCTTTTTTTCTTAAAAAACTGAAAGCGAAATAAAAGATTTATTAATCTCAGATCGAAACCAAAACGTATAGACAAGGACTGAATCATAAAAGCATGTTATTTTTTTAGACTGTTGGGCAGCAAGTGAGCCGACGACGGATTGACTGATGGTAAGCAATCAACGCCGCCCATGGACACTCGCAACACCAGAGGAGTCACAAGTGCGTTGTCAGCCTTTTAGAAGGTGGTACGCTCTTTTCTTGATGGTGAGGAGGTCGTATCGGTCGGGAAATACCTCAGGCGACAGTTCTTAATTTAGTTTTCAAATAAGAGTCTATATAAATAATAATAAAATAAAATAGTACTTACTCTTTCAAAAAATGCAGCTAATAGTCTCGTTAGAACAGCTCGTCTTGCGTCTGAGCTGCCCAATTCATCTGTAGATTTTAATACCAGAACACATTATTAGCTTGAACTAGATCTTCGTAAACAGGTACTTAAAACTTTAGAAAATAATATTTGATGGAGTTCCTACATATTCACAAAAATGAAGTATGTAAACTTATTTTTAGGTAACTAAAATCGGAGCAAAGGGGATACAGGCGGCACAAAATTAAACTAAATTGAATTTTTGGGACTAACACACCAATTATCATACCTAGCCACAAACTAAGCTCGAAGCTTGTACTGTAGAAGCTAGGGAACAGATAGACATACTAGAATATAATTGAACATCCATGACTCGAGTGCAAATGCCGATGTTCATAACCCAAAATTTGCCTCGAGCGGAATATTGTACGTAGCCAAGACCCGTCAAAAATCTCTTCAAAATTTTGTTACAAACATACCCATTCCTCCTGGAGTTGAAAGCTGTTTGTAAACAATCCTGAAAAAGAAAAATAATTTTGATCTTAGAAAGAAAATAATTTTGGTTCACGAGTACTTACTTCAACATAAAACATCTTCTGATAAGATTTAAATGATCTGGGATCGGCAAAGCCCCGGTACCAAAGTTTGCAACAATTTGAAATTCAATTTTAGCAGTCCAAAGCTTGAAGTTCATAAAACTTGATCGGAAGAATTGCCAGAATTGAGTCTTCAGGTGAAAATTTTGTATGAATAAATTTTATGTGATTAGGTACTTCACGAATAAATATAATATTTTGTGTTCAAGTTGACAATGTAGAGACCAGAACAATTTTCTACCTTAGTGGGGCTGCCATCACAATACGACACATAGTTAGAGGGCCAGCCATCAATCGGAAGTCCTTGCAATCATCATCATTTCTGGAATAGCAACATTTTATTAATTTAATTTTTTGTACATCAGAAAGTATTGAAAAAACCTATTATGCAACAAAATCTATTTTACAACAAACGTACTAAAGGAAAGTGGATTTATCTCAATTATCAGATAACAGACGAACCCGTAGTGTAAAAACACACTACTAGGCTGAAATTACGCGACCGTAGTCCGGCACTGCATTTTGTATGCAAATTATGCTACGTGATATCGGTATCTTCCATTTAAAATACGCAGATATGTGCAGGCGTAGTCAAGCCGAAAATCCGTCGCGTTTTTCCGTCCAGTGTGCTGCTATACTTAGGGTTAAAAGGCAAATGCATTAGGTATGCACTCTGTAAGAGATTTTATTATTTTATGCAGTATTGATTAACGACATCCGTGATTATCCGGAACATGACCCTCGGGAAATGTGACCCTCAAGGAATAACCCAGAGAAATGGCTAAAACTTAAACCAAGCACTACCATATTAATTAATGCTATTAAAAATATTATTTAAAATAAGATAAAAAATCACAACATTGACCTCCCATGCACATAATGCGCATAGTACTCCTCTTGAAACACCAGCAGCGACAGTCCAGTGCCGCTGCACACTCTTGGCAGGATGATGAAGGGCGAGCCGGCCAGTTTGTCCAATACCCAGCGGACGCCCAGTAGCAGGACGTACGAGGACATCCAAGCGATGATCGCGATGGCCCAGCGGTACCCTTGGCTTTGGGGGAAGTAGGCCTGCCATGGGCTTATGAGCTGACGACGAGAGAGTATTATTTAAGTAAAAAGTATCAGCCTATTAATGTCGCACTACAGGGCAAAGGCCGCCATCATTTGAAAAAATGTTTTCGTTACAAAGATGGGTTTTGTTGGCTTTATCACCACTCTTGCCAAATGCGGATTGGCGATCACAAACCCGGGCTGTGTTCAGAAAAATCAACACAAATGTCCGAACCGGTACCAGGACCCAGTGATCACGGCCCGGTACTTAAACCACTAGACCATCGAGGTATTATTTAAGTACATAGTACAATAGAATTACATACGTCCTATTTTGAAGGTACTAGTTAGTAGGTAAGGTACCTAATGACAACTTTTTTGTGAACTTTAATAATATTGAAGAAACAACGAAATGACGAAAAATACGTATAAGTATAATATTTTAAGTATTTTGTATAATTTGTGATCAGATCATATAAGTTTTGGTTGGTATATTGCCCTACATGTACATATTTCCGTGCTATAGTTATTAAGTCGAGTACCTACGCACGTACGAACAAATTTTTGCTTTGCATGTTAATTTGCACGTGTGTACCACTAACGAATATTGATCGAACACTTTGTTTGTCAACCATGTTGTCCATACATAAAAACCAAGTTCATGTTTGATGTTTTTTTATACTTCGAGTATGTTGGTGTTCGTACGTGCGTACACGGCTTTAGGTAGACTCATTAAATTGTGTTGAAAGTAGGCACCTACATAAAAAAACCATTAAATAAATACAAAAATTATGTATGATTGATATTTAACGTTTGTGGTAACTGGCCTCAGAAATAAGATGGTTGTACAAAAATATGATATTATTATGAAATATGCTTATTAATAAGCAGGAGTTATCATTTCGGATATTATTAGTCGGTGAATTGAATCTTCTTACAAATGGTTGCAGATACAGATTGATATCAAAATACTCATCCATGTGGACTCATACAAAAGGAAGGAAATCTTTTGAATCGGAACAATGGGGTATTGGGAATTTATTTTAATATTAATCTGATAAAAGGTGAAGGCATTAATGTGGCATTTTACAATAACCAGATTCAGTTCATCAGGCTTGACGCATTACCATGAAATGAGTCGATTGTCCTTAATTTATTTTTGCGATTAGACAGGATTAGGTTTCCCCATTAGTTAGAAAAAATCTATATTTATTAATTTATTAAATGTATATATAAAATCGCTAGGTTTTTTAGTCTTCTCTTTTTACCTGCAAAACCAATAAAGATAAGGTGACTGTGTAGCTTGGAGAAGCTCTTCTCTGTGTCTGCAGTCTACTCCACTCCCTGGCCAGAGTTGCAGCTTTCCAATTATTATCATCGTTTACTACAGAGTTCTCTGAAATTGTAACAAAATATATTTTAAAGGAAGTTAATAAACTTAGTTATATTATAACGGCTTTCAACTTATAGCCAGATTTATTTATAAAAAGGTAAAAAAAAGATATCAAGCGAGGTAGGTATATAAAAAGATTAAAACCTGTATCTTTCAATGGAGTGTTGTATTCTGACCAATCTAAGAAGAAAATGTCGTTACAACATTGCTTCCAGTTTATCCATACAACTTTGATGATCTGCGAAATATAATCAATAATACAATTTAATTTAAAAAGGTGACAGGCTACGAAATACTAAAACAATATATAAGAAATGTTAAAAACGAAACCGCAAATTATTTAAATACATCAGCTTATTTATTAAAAAGAAATAGTTGGCTTACAGTGTGATACCACAACGCTAACTATCTTAAATATTTTTTTCCAAAAGACCTTTACTTAACATGTCGAAATGGTGTAACTCGTGTGTAAAACGATTCAGTAGCAGCAGGGCCCTGCTTGTGAGGGCGTTGGATGCACGGACTGAAATACATTTAAAACACCTATTAAATACGTATAGAAGATAACGTATTGTAATATACCTTCAAAGCAACAGAAGAATACACGAACGCCTTGATGATACGTTCCTCTGCACGTGACAGAGGCAGCGTCATACCGAGCGTGCCGGCCTCCGCTGCTAGCGCGTGCAGAGTGGAGAACCACGCTGCCTGGAGAACAGAGAAGAATAGCTTATTAGTTATTCATCTACTTTACTTCCCGTTTTACTCCCCGTTGGAATATAAATAAAGAATGTCACTACTCCACCAAGCACCACGTTTGGTCGAATCTTACAGAACTAATAGACAGAGGAATGCGTGGCGTACGCCTAGATGTGTGAAGAACCACGGTGGCTGAAGAGAAAAGAAGAATAATTATAATTACTATCCGTCCGAATAAGACTAAGAAACCAGCTACCCCTAACACCACGTTCGGTCGAATCTTACACAACTAAAAGCAACAGAGGAATACACGAACGCCTTGATGATACGTTCCTCTGCGCGTGACAGAGGCAGCGTCATACCGAGCGTTCCGGCCTCCGCTGCCAGCGCGGGCAGAGTGGAGAACCACGCTGCCTGGAGAACAAAGAAGAAAAAAATATTCTTTATTTTTCAATTTCACTTCTCGTTTTACCCGTTGGAAAGAACCTTCCTCTCCTAGCACTACGTCCGTTTGAATCTTACAGAATTAAAAGAAACAGAGGAAAACACAAAAGCCGTGATGATACGTTCCGGTCTCCGCTGCCAGCGCATGCAGAGTAGAGAACGCTGCAAAATTACTAACATTAGGTACCTACTACGCGTCGAAATACATACAAGAACCTGCCACCCCTAGCACCATGCTCAGTCGAATCTTATAGAACTAAGAGAAACAAAGAAAAACACTGACCCCATGATGAGTATAGAACCACGCTGCCTGAAGAAAAATAAGAACAGTACGAAAGAATCTGCCATCTCTAGCACCACGCTCAGTCGAATCTTTCTGAATTAAAAGAAACAGTGGAATACACGAACGCCCTTACGATACGATCCGGCCTCTGCCGCTGGCTCGTGCAGTGTGGAGAACCACGCTGCCTGAAGAACAAAATTACCAATACACCTACGCGTCGAAATAGAATAAAAGAATTTGCTACCCCACATTCGGTCGAGTCTTCCGGGACTTAATTTATAATATTAAAACTAATTTCGACAGGTAGTAGAAATCAAGAGTGTAGGTTGAGTAGTGTCAATGCCAACTAGAAGGTCTACGTCAAGGGGTTTACTGCAGCTGCAGATGATTAAAATCCTGGATCCTTACAATTTTCAACAGATTCTTTTCTCCCCGTTTTTACACCGTAACGAGATTATTATTTAGCGAGTAACTACCTACGCTCCTCTTAATTGTTCTTAGAAGTTACAAGTAACAATTGTTTCACTCGCTCAGTTTGTAATGACAACTGTCTTGAGGGAAATTAAATAGCAATGAATAAAATACAAAGTGGATCTAATTGAAAAGTGGATAATAACGCACGCCATTCTCATTAAACACAATTTCTACTTGTAATTAATTACATAGCTTTGGAGTTAAGTAATTCTTAAGAAGGCATTTAGCTATTATTTTACGAACACAGGACTGGTATAGAAATACCAGATTTGAATAATATGTTATTAATAAAATTTAAATCCTAATCATTCGATTAAAAAAAATTGATAAAACATGATTTATTTGTTTGTTCAAGCTTATTTATAAAAATAACAGGAGACAAAAGTGAGATAGATTAGAATAAAGAGTGATTTCCGCTCATTTTCTTTGAAAGTATAGCTATGTAACTTTTCTAAATTGGATCGCCAATAAATTACAAAGACAGCTTTACCTCGCGGAATCAAGTTATTCCAAATTAGCATTAACAATTTTCCCGCTGAAGCCTGGGACTTAATTCGTCCTTGTTAGGATAATGAGGATAATATTCCTAAATTATTTTGGATTTTGGAGTTATTATTAATTTGCAAATAGAAATTTCGCCAACACGACTACCTACTTGAAAATCATTAGGATGATATCCAAACTGAACATGGGTTTTATGTTCTACCATAGAGTATAGTAAATATATCAATGTTCTACTATTGGAATTTGAGCGATCTTCATATAGCTGCCAGATAAGGAAAAATATCACAGGATTTGTTTGAACAACTTTTCATTTAAAGCGAGTATGGCGAAGTTGAAAAAGACAATAATTATATCCAACTGCGTAGGCCTAAATGATTTTTATATACAAAAAAATATTCAGTCTCTTGAGGCAATGCAAAAAAAACAAATAGTTTAAACTCCAACTTACAAAATAGAGTGCATCAGATATCGCCCCAGCGATCAGCGGCACGAATGAGAAGTGCAAACCCCCTCGACGCATCTCCCCCCTCCACTGCACCACTGCATACAGCGACAGGAGGGTACCGAGTACTCCTCCCCAAATCTGGAAGTATTGTTAACGATTTAATGACAAAATACTAAAAAGATTTTTATTTTTATATATATGTAGGGTAAGTACATCGGCTCCTCTTTGTCTGAGGTAAGTAGAGAAGAGTTTAAGGCCAAAATACTAAAAAAACTAATGTCCCACACGATTATATTTATAGGTTAATGCACACGAGTGCACATAATGAAACCTAAATTACTTCTAGGGGAAGAGGATGTCTTGGAATTTCATACGAAGCTCGCATAAAATCGTATGCAAATTTTAGTTGGAGAGAGCCTCGGGTACATTTTAGAGGAATTCTCCTCAGAAAATAAATAAAGGTAACATATGAATCAATTTGGGATCCTAGGAAGGGGTTTATATTCAGCAGTAGATCTAAATATTTTTCAAAGCGAGTACCTTAAATAGTGGCAAATGTTTGTGTGATGAACATAGGCATTTGAACTCGAGTCTTGGATGTTAATTAAAGTATTTAAGTATGTCTATCTGTTCCCTAGCTCTCATAGTACAAGCTTTGAGCTTAGTTCGGCGCTAGGAAATTGGTGTGTTAGTCCAAAGAATTTATTTATTTTTAAATTATAACTATTACAAATAATTATTTGCCTGCTAAATATTTTTAATGTAAAATATATAGGTGTACCATACCTCCAAGCCCCTGAAAATCCCAGCAGTCGGCATTACAAATCGGACAATCAGCGACGTCGTGACTGTTTGCGCAAGCGCAGGTTTGTTCGCGTAGTGCACCTCTATGCCGACTTGTAAGCGAAGTGAGCCCGACTGGTGTTTGTCTCTGTCTATCCTGCGGAATAATGCTATGCGTACAATCTTGACGTACTAAAGTAAAGACTGGTTGTTAGATGTCATTCTGTGGAAACTACAAAAACTGTAATTAAATTAAATCAAAAGACATTATAACTTCCTCAGAGATAAATAGTTATGATGTAGGTAAGAACGAGAGCAATGCTACGAGGCTACGACGTAGCTAATAGACTGGCTACGATGCTACGAATTTTGTTCCTACACTACTTCACAATATTATTGCGTTTAGACACATGATACCACATTTTATTCTCATTATTACGTTGTGATATTAAGTCAATTGTGCTATGCACTAGCGGTGCGTAGCAAATAATAAGTAACAGAATCACAAAATGTAATTCCAACTTAATCCTAACTATGTAAATATTATTTCAGTAATTTCTATAAGAAGCAGTAAGGAAGCAAAAGTATATCCGTAAGTATACTCGTTTGGTGGATTACACGTGAAGCCTTTAAATGCCACGTGTTTCTGAAGTTTTATTTCAGCGTAACAGAGATTCAACAGTGAAACAAACTGTGCTGTACCTTGTGAGTATTAAATGAGTAGTAGTTAAGAAAATTTATCTCTCTAAATAAAAATAGAAAGCTTATTTTTTATTATTTTCTTACCGAATACGAATCAACATAGTCCGGAGAAACACAGTGCCTGTGACGTTGGTCGCCAAGGTGAGAAAATTGTCCACCAGAAAATACCTCTTGAAATTATGAGAGTTCCACTTTTCACCCTGAAATGAAACAACTGTAAAACTTACTTTTTGTAACGCCCTGAACTAGTCTGACCATGATTCTGACTACTGGGAAAAACTGTCTTCAAAAGAATGTATTGCAGACCTCCAGATTGTTCCATATATTTTTTTAGTTCATTTACCAAATATTCCATTGCATTCATTCTAATGTAATAACTTGAATGATTGTCAAATCCTGAATGGTGAAAGTATCTATAAAAAATAATTTCAAGATCCGCAAAACGGTTCTTTTTAAAACATCAATATTGCAAGTACTTTAAGCCCACAAAATATTAATTTCATACCATAACTTCTGTATAAGCTTTCACAATCTTAACCTACGCATGAACAACTCTTACAGCCCTTAATTTTTACTAACGCTTATAACAACTTTGTATAAAACAGATAATACGATACCTGGATATAATGGCCGCTTGGGGTCCGCACTGAAAGCGGTATGGGCTTTAAAACTCCGTCCATGTCGATATAAGGGGCTAATGTGTTGTTCTGATCCATTATTGACCATTCCGATATGTTCATAACGCAGTCATATCTATAAAGAAAACCTTTGATTATAAACCGAGTTTTATGAAGAGTTTATGATGATGTTTGTTTGTAATTGTTAAATTATCGGTAGAACGTGGATGTAAAAAGAGTGAATGTAGAGACGGCGGCTAATAGGAGTGAGTGGAAGAAGACGTGTTGCGCCGACCCCGCCTAGTATGGGATAAGGGCAGGAGGATGATCATGATGTGACGTTTTCATTAGAAAACTACTGAAATAAAAAACAGCCTATTAATTTCCCACTGTGAGGCAAAAGCCATTTGATCATTTGAAATCATGTTTTTGTTACAAATATGGGGTTTGGCTTAATCACCACGCTTGCCAAATGCGGTGGTGATCACCAACTGAGAGTAGCGTATGTTTATTATGGAAAAAACATAGTCTTGTGGGATAGCCTCGTTGTAGCATATTGCGTCGCTTAGGATTGTTTGTACAAAATTACGGACAGTTAATATTTGTTTAGTTGAATTATTTACATCGCGTTACAATTAAATTCTTAATTACTTTTCATAAATCTCGGGACTAAACAAATGTGATGTGTAAAAGAATACTTATTTAGATAAGGAAACTCCTTTCATAAAACATCTACTCAAACTACATTATATGCTAATTCGTGTAAAAGTTTATCTACTCAAATAATACAAGATATCTTTTAAAGATTTAATTAGAAATATTATGATGTATGTAACTACAACGAATTACCTACTAAATTAATTAAGCCCTAAAACACAGCTCTTAACAAAATCAGCTTTTAACTGGCTAGAACGGTTTTAAATATACATTTACTAAGATGAAATCTCAATGTACTGAAATACTGAATCCCTGTGATCTCCGAGACGTTGATTACTCTATTTCAGACAATAAGCCTTAGAATTAAAATAAATAAAGCAACTCAAACGAGATCTTTCTTATCTACAAAAAATACTTTAGACTTTATATTTATGACCTGGAATAGAGCCAGATTGTTTTTAAGGGAAAAATAAGCTGTAAAATGTAAATAAACTTACGAGAATTCACTGCCAACTTTAATCTGAAGTGGTAGGGAGCAGTGGTATAATCGGTCGTTTGCAGATTCGAGAACTTTGAACCCTGCGCTATGTGTGTAGACTGCCACTACAAGAGACAGCCACTCCTGCCAAAACAATATATTTAAATACTAGCAACCGCCCGTGACTCCGTCCGCGTTGATTTCGCTTATACTATAGCCTAAGCCTTCCTCGTCACATGGACTACCTAACACAAAATATTTTTTCAATTCCATCCAGTCGTTCCTGAGATTAGCGCTCTCACGCACACAAACAAACTCTTCAGCTTTATTATATTACATAGTACCTACAGATTAGTATAGATACGCAGATGAATCCTTGGTCAGTCAGTATGCAAATACCGACATCCAGTGAATCATAAGCAAGGCAATAATAATCAATCTAAACTAATGTAATTAAGCTGAGGAGTTTGTTTTTTGAACGCTAAACTCAGGAACTACTGGTTTGAATAAAAAAAATATTTTTGGGTTGGAAAGCAAATTTATTGAGAAAGGCTTTAAGCTAAAACACTATGTGTGCGGAAACCGAAATCCACGGGGACGAAGTCGCGGGCGGGTGCTAGTTACTTAATTTACTTGAAAAACTTCGCTCAATTGATTTAAATTATATAGAAGTATAGGACAATTTTTTTCCATCTATTAACGATGTTCACTACGTAAATAAAATAATAAGAAACTTTAATTAATAATTTACCTTTCCTTTTGGTAAAATAAATTCCCCCGGCTTGAAATCACTTGAAGACGGTTTGATGACAAGTTCCGGCACCCCTGTAATTGTATTACTCTAACTTTATCATTAAAAAAAAATGTATTAAGCTGGAGCGCTTACTGTCAAAGACAAAAGTTTTTCAGGACGAAACAAAAATTAAATGATGGTACAACACTCCGTACACTTACTCTTATATTGGAAACAATGACAATAATGACATTAAAATTGTATAAATCGAAAATATAAAATCTTGAATTGCGTATTGACACGATGACTTCTCGATTCTTAAAATGGAATTAATGGGTAGTCGAAACTTAACTAATTTTAGAGGTCTATTAGGCTTCAAAGCTTCGTCACGATTACCTACCTTTTGGAAGAACCGTTTTGCTTTGTAACCAAAGCATGCAGGGCCCAGCCAGATCCGTGACGTAAAAATTTCTGACACAAGCACTTGTTAATTTCCGACAAGCGATAATATCCCCTTTCTGAAAGTAAAAAAAAATTACGTATCAAGTATTCAGACATCATCATCAGCCTGTCGCCTAGTCTATGACACAAGTTCTGCTATTACACTGCTCTTATTAAAAATTCTTGCTAAAACACTTCTATGGTAACTTATGTATGACTTTGTACGTACATACGAAATCTACGAGTATTAACTATGTACATGTTACAAGGTAAATAACCGCACTGTTCCTATTTCTTCAGAAGATGATACACGTTACCCACCGTACACTGATGTTCAAGCTTCGCAATATCCAGTACGACAGCCACGCGGAGATTACGCTTAGAACGTAGACTCCTCATTTCGCAAGCAGCTGCTAGCCCGCAACTGTACGATATCACCTTAGATGTTGACTCACTTTTTACGTGCGTTGTTGACGGCTCGTTTTACGAGTGACCCAGCGGTTAAATTGAATGACACTTATCTAAGATTTTCTAGAGTAGATGTTGATATACCCTATACTCACCGTGCACAAGTACTCGTTCTTCACAATCTCCAGCAAGGCAGTCGGGTGTAAACGGTTCTCGTCGTACTTGTGTCGCGCGGCGAGGTGCGGCGCGGGCACGCAGGCGCCGGCGACGGCCGCCTCGCCGCGCGCGCACGCGCAGCCGTCGCAGCGCACGCACGAGTTGTTGACGAAAGAAAAGCCTCATATCGCACCGCACGCAAAGGGCTTGTTTTACCAGTAAACGAGCGATTGTATTGAATGACACTGCTATTAGCCTTTGTACTTAACGTACCGAGTATTCGTTCTCCACAATATCCCATCCAGCAAGGAAGCTAGGCGCGCATAGCACGCTGATTGGGCCAGCAGCTAGTCCACATAATAAATTGTCATGTAATAGTTGACACAGTTTTCCTCACCGTGCACAAGTACTCGTTCTTCACGATATCCAGCAAGGCAGTCGGGTGTAAACGGTTCTCCTCGTACTTGTGTCGCGCGGCGAGGTGCGGCGCGGGCACGCAGGCGCCGGCGACGGCCGCCTCGCCGCGCGCGCACGCGCAACCGTCGCAGCGCACGCACAAGTTGTTGACGAAACAAAAGCCTCATATCGCACGCAAATGGCTCGATTTACCAGTAAAGGAGCGATTATATTGAATGACAGTACTATAAGTATTTCTCTAGAAATGTTGCTCCAGCCTTCACTTACCGCACACAAGAATTCGTGTTCACAATATCCAGCAAAGGAGCCACGCGCGCATAGCACGCTGATTGCTCATTTGGCCGGAAGCTAGTGCGCTAAATAAATTGTACGATACCTTTAGAACTAAAGGCACTTTCCACTCACCGTGCACAAGTACTCGTTCTTCACAATCTCCAGCAAGGCAGTCGGGTGTAAACGGTTCTCGTCGTACTTGTGTCGCGCGGCGAGGTGTGTCGCAGGCACGCAGGCGCCGCCGACGGCCGCCTCGCCGCGCGCGCACGTGCAGCCGTCGCAGCGCACGCACGAGTTGTCGACGGCTCGGAAGCCGCGCGCGCAGCGGACGCATATCGCTTCCTTCGTCGGCGTGCCGTCTAGGTTTTGAGTCACTGTACAAGAAGTGTGCTTGATTAATATACAAATTATTGATGTATCAGCCTGTGAATGTCCCAAAGGCCTCCGTCATTTGAAACCATGTTTACGTTACAAAAACGTATTTGGCTTGCCATATGCGGATTGGTGATTGCAGACCCGATCGAAAAACTGACACAAATTTGCCCAACTCGGGAATCGAACTTAGGACCTCGAGACCACGCCCCGTACATAAACCACATCGAGGCGTTCAAAGTATTACCTAAATTATTGACAATGTGCCGCTGTGATTAATATCAATACCAATAAATTATTCTTACCATGATACCTTGACATAACGACTGATTGATAGCTGAGTTAAGATAGTGTTGTCAAATCAGTATACAATACTTTGCATCAAGTTCCAGACCATATATATAACTCAATTTTGTTCAAATTTTCATTATCCCACAGTAAGAATTTAGGCCAACCACAGATTGAGCAACTAGAATTATGTCGGAATTCCAGACTACTGCGCGAACTAAACAATGCACGGGTAAGGCTTGCGGGATACAGGTCATTAAACTCAGCCAACAATCTTCTGTGTATGTACCAACATACACGGAAGATTGTTGAATCAACACATATTTTACTTTTTTATTCGTCTGGGCTCTCAACACCTTTTATCATTAGTTTTTTTCCTCATTATACTAAAGATTCCATTTTGTATTTTTTCTTTTACGTAAGATAAATTTTAACCTTAAAGAGGCCTGATTCAAAGGAACGCCTAAGCAAAATATTCTTACCTATAGAATTTAACCCACTTCGTTTTCTCATTTCATTTATTTTTATTATTGTCGACAATCTTGGAGGATCTTTGGGAGACCGCTCGAGACGTCCCAATTTAACGTAGTTACTTAGACGATGAGTTATCAGTTTACTCGACGAAGGTAAATGTTTTTATTATAACATCTTAAGAGTTGTTCGCCAAGAGCGCCGTTCCAAAAATTCAGATTGTTTTCTTACCTACTAGAACTAACTTCGCAATTTAATTAAAACGTAAATTGAAGGGTAACCTAATTTAAGCATCTCTCCGAACCCGAGTAAGTATTTCAAACACTTCTAAAACGGACTTGAATTCTACAATAAGTTTTAGTTACCTCATGATTTTGTCTTTATTGGTCGTTACATGTTAGACAAAATGAAGATTTGGATATAAGCGAGTACCTTTGCTTGGATATCAAAGTGAAATTCAATTCAGCAAATTAAGTACCTTCGGGCGTATCCACTTGAAACATAATCTAAAATCAACGAAGGAGTATCGTGGCTTTTTAATGACCATAATTGTACAAACATATTAATCATGTTGACATTTTTTTATTGTAGAATTAATTAAAATATTCAATTTCGTCACATGATGGAAAATTATCAATAACACTCTCATAAACTTTTTCTCTGTTCAACTTTATCATGAGGCTGTTTAAATTGCCACTTTTACGATACCACTCGAACATCTTGTAGGGAAGCGTTTATTCATTTTCATTCACATTCTGTTAGCCCGACTTACCCGTAATGTAGTCCATGGGACACTTGCGGCAGACGACTTTGCCGGAGGAGCCATGGCACTTCCGAGGCACGCAGGACGCTCCGCCTGCTGAGACTATCTCGGTAGGCCCACATCGCTTGCAGCGCCCTGGACCAGCTGGTATGGAGTGCTCTTCACACGCACACGAGAAACCTAGGGCACGTTTATGTTACATCATCATCATCATCATCATCGGCCTATCGCAGTCCACTGCGGGACATAGCCCTTTCCTAGGGCTCTCCACTCAGCCCGAACCTCGGCGACATGTACATACATGTTAATGTTACATACATGACGGATTAACATCTAAGATAGATGATTTAAGTATTGCGATATGTGGCAGGGCAACTGCGCTCATGACTGAACTGCCCTGCCTGACTGAACAGTTGCTGCTGCCACTGCCTGGGGTTGCTAGCATGGCGGTTGGCGCGTTTGATTGCAAGTTTTTCCAGCCGCATTGTATGTACATACTTATATGTTAGATGATTTGGCATTTAGGCTCTTAGTAATAAATCACTCTCAACTCTGAGTTTGATCTTGAGAGCGAACTTGAGATGCCATTCTCATCTTCGAGGTCTTTCGAAGTCTTTTGATGAAAGTCATATTTATACGTAAGCAAGCAGAGGTGCAATTCACTAAGCGTAAATGTCATAATCTCACGGCTGTGTCATCGTCGAAAGTACTAAATTAGTACTAAATTACTACTGTCACCGGTAGTGTATCGCACCTCAAGTTAGTTTACAACACTTGTACCTACTATAAAATATGTCTATTTGAACAGGAAAAGAAGAATGTTACCGCGAATATCAAAATAGTCAATGTTATAGGTTTACGAACCCACAAATCCCTGCATAAGCTTATATTTTCTTACAAAATAAAATTTTAAGGCATTAGAAAGAAGGTATATTTTACACTAGCGGCCGCCCGCGGCTTCGCCCGCGTTAAATTCGGGGTCGCACAATGTTCCTTTTCTGGACACATGAGAACTCGAAACGGACTTTTACACGTTATACACTTACTCCCGTTCCCGTGGGAATCTGTTGCAGCTAAGCTACATTTACTAAGCTATCTGCATGCCTAATTTCAAGCGTCTAACTTGAGCAGTTTCGACTTTTCATACCAATGTTTTTTCCTGCTAACTCCCGTTCCCGAAGGAATTTCGTGAATTCCTTTCTAAGTGCACCTCTACGACACCTAAGCTACGTCCATTCCTAATTTCAAGTGCCTACGTTAAGCCGTTTAGGCTGTGCGATGAAATGACAATCAGTCAGTTTCTCCTTTTATATATTTAGATAAGAAAAAGTTTTTGAAAAACAAACTTAAATTCACTTAAAAGTAAAAAATATTATACATTTAAGAATTTGCCATTTGCCTTGCCATTTGCCTTAAACAAAGTAACTGAAGTTGGTGCTTTTTTCTTTTGTTTTTAGGCAGGCACCGAAAATTATTTTTTACTTTGAAGTGCACTTAAGTTTGTTTTGTAATAGGTTTTTTGTTATGAAGTCGGTTTTTTTTGTATTTTTATTTTATGTTTATCTGAATAAGGTAACCAAATATGGGTAGACCTAACACAGCGGCAGCCCCAACACCATTCTGCGTGCGATAGCAGAACGGCTAGACAGCCCGCTTGTCTGGGCGCTAGTCAAACGTACCAAATCCTTGTTTAAAATTAAGTACTAACATAGATTTTAAGTTATTGTATACTAACAAAATGGATCTTGTTTTCTTTAATAAATAAATTGAATTTGAATTTGAATATTGTGCTGCTCATATGAGACAGTGCCTTTTACGGACGGTCAATTTGTTGAGCACGTACTTAATGTAAATTTCAGTCTTTCAGTTTTTTCACGGATGCCACTGTCAGAACTGGACCAGATTGCTATGGGACCAAATAGGAAGCACCAGCTTTCAAATAAAACCACAAACATCCAAATCGGTTCACCCAGGCAAAAGTTATGAGGAAACAAATATGTATATAAAAAAATACAGTCGGTCAGAAGTCAGTAAAAAAATTATATTAGTAGAACTATTACAGGCGGCCGCTAGTACTATGTACATATAAAACACACACACGTTCATTTGACGGGGAAGGCTTTAGGCTATACCTATGTGTATATATCCTATAGCGGCCCGTCACGCGGTTTCACCCGCGTCCCGGGGGAACTACTTCCCGTACCGGGATAAAATATAGCCTATGTTACTCTGGGTGAATGTAGCTTTCCAACAGTGAAAGAATTTTTCAAATCTGCCTAGTAGTTTCGGAGCCTATTCAATTCATACAAACAAACAAAAAATCAAACCTTTCCTCTTTGTAATATTAGTATAGATATATTGAAAATAGGTACATACTTACCATCAGCAGACGCAACCATTGAAACGTTAGCAGGACATGATTGGCAGACCATCAGACCGGGTTCAAAATACTCAGTCTTATTGCAGGAAGGCATTTCAAAACTATACACAATGGAGTAAAAATTTAACAAGAAACTTAATATTTTTACCAGCATTGCGATTAAAACTGTAAACTGCGCGTTGATATACTCGTAATGAATTTAGTCGGTTTACAAAAAATACCCTACTTTGGAGTTTGTTTTAATTATAACTGAGTTTTATAAGGGATACGTAACTCTTATTTGTTCATTGTTAAAGTGGGTATTAAAAAAAACAATGGAAGTAAGTTTGACAGCCACGTTAAATGTAATAATGAGTGCAACTGGCTTTGTTTGTTTGCGTAATCCTTCCGTTGCTAGGAAACGCATTCCGTAACGCAGTCCGAAAGGGTGCGGTAAGTGTAGGAACACACTAGGCCGAAATATAGCGATCGAAGTTCGGCGGCACTGCATTTCTTAAACAAAATTACGCTACGTCATTTCAGCATTGTCATCTTACATTTAAAAAACATTGCAGTCAAGCCGAAACTTCGGTTGCGTTTTTTCCGCCTAGTGTGTTTCTATACTAAGTTTAAAAGTCCTCGAGCATGACCACTTTTATATGATCGAAGTTAAGTCATTGAAAAATTTCCACGCACTTATTAACGAAAGCAACGAATTCGTACCTAAACTAGTAAGAGTTTTGAAAGAAATGTTTTTATTTATTTTAGTTTTATTCCACGACATAAAAATAAAGGCTATCTTTATAAAGATAGCCTTTATTTTTATGAGGTATACCTCATTCAACCTTAGGGCCAAACTTAGTCGGTAAGTGGTGCTTTTAAAACAAAGTTTATTGACGCATCATCATCACTAGTATATCCATATTAATTGCGATTTATATGAACATTATTAGGTACATATGTTTTTGTTTGTGTTGTTAACACATTTACGGTATATATATTTTTACAGATAGCGCTTATTTCTGTGCCCTTTTTATTGTTTAGCTAGGATACCTGATCAACAATAGGTATTAGTTTTGTGAACATTGGCCTTACCCGAATTTAATTTAATTAAAACTTTGTATTCCTACTACCTAATTAATTTGTGATTGAATTTGGTCACGAGAGCTTTCAAAACACATCTTAGAATTATCAACTACAAAACTTTTATTCCCTTGTCATTTCTAAGTCTGAGCCTGAATTATTGGAAAATTATTATCTTAGTTATAGTAGTTAAGAAATGGGAAAGTTATAATACGAAGTAAGTTAACAGGCGGTTGTGGCTTTGTATACCTAAACGTTCCTATTGTTCCACATATTACGTGTGTATTTTTAGCATAACTTCATAATACAACTGTCATTTTTCTCGCATCCATTATAAACTGCATCGATCAAATAGCTATCTGAAAGTTACCGAATTAAATCACAATTTGAAAACAAAGCATGATTTATGACTTTTTTCATCATATGCAAGACCATTTACCCTGCCATATATGTAATGTAACATTCGGATTTCACACGTCATTAGACCCATAGATCTCAGAGAAACCCGCCATTATTGAGTAAATTCAACCCAGCTTTTAATACGATCCTTTGCAATATGTCCGTTTCGTATCTTTTGATAATATCCTGTTGTGTCACTTCGGCCTTATCAAAAATAAATCTGAAATACAATGATAATTTTGCCGCACAAGACCAAATTTTAGATTGTGCGTTAAAAATAGCGAATAAAGATTTCGATTACAGATCACAAACCGTTGTTATTACTAAAGATGTAGACGATAGATTCGTGAATAAATTCATACAACACTACGAAGGATCGGTTATTATTGAAAGTAAAAGAGACTCCGCTCCCCCGAAACAAGTGGTTATATTGGTGGATTCTTTCCACTCTTTTGCAAAGATATTGGCAAAACTAAAGCCTGATCTGAGGGGGAAAACACTCTTGAGCAGTGCGGCCAACTTTTTAATATTACTTCTCTCCAGCCCGAGGCGAATCGAGCGAATCACCAGCTTCCTTTGGAGTTATTACGTTCTTAACGTAATAATAGTGGTCAACAAGGGAAATGAAACTCAATTGTATACGTATTATCCGTATCAAGATCATTTGCATTGCCAAAACACGAAACCGAGTTTGATATGCAGCTGCAACGAGCAGTGTTTACGAGGAGAAAATTACCCGGACAAAATGCAAAACATGAAAGGATGTCCGCTCTACGTGTCCACTAATAAGTTATATCATCCGAGTACGGAGCAGAGGATCCCATTACAGATAATAAAAAAGGCCATAATAAGGCTACTAAGAGGCGTTATGAATTTCACGCCTATAATATCCACGCGGGATTACGTCAGCATTGATTCAGACCGAGCTAAGAACTGGTCAGATTCACTTAATGACGTTATAAAGGGACTGGCAAATATTTCCATAAGTACCATTTCGCTCGAGTATGACAAAATGGGAGCTCTTTCTTTCTCTATACCCTACTTCAGGGTCCGATTGGCGTGGATGGCGCCGCCTGTATGCCCAGGCCCAGTTTGGTGGAGTTTGATGTTTCCTCTCAATGGATATTTGTGGGCATTTCTTATGTCAGTGTCAGTTTTCGTCCAATCCCTACCCTTCATTTGGAATTTGAAACCGGTAAAGAAATTCTGTAGACGATATTTCAAGCATTTTGACAAATTACATGGTGTTGTATTCAGGTCGTGGGGAATATTCATGGGGCAACCAATTCGTGTGGCTCCCGTGAGGTTCAGAGACTTCTACATCATAGGTCTTTGGCTGTGGTTCACCTTCGTCATAAGGAGTGCTTACCAAAGCGTGCTCATAGTCGCACTTAAAACTGACGTCACTACAGGAAATTTCATTGACTTGAAAGAAGCTGTAGATAATGGATATAGGTTCGGCGGACGAGCAGGAATACTGGCGCATTTTGAACATGATCCTTTTATTAGAGAGGGTTTCGAAATAATCCCGGAGGAAAGGTTTGAAGCTGTTTTCAGGGACGTCATCGACAATAACATAAAGTATGTCTTGGCTACATCCTTGGAATACACTTGGGCATACTGTTTAGCGCAAGGAAGAAGAGAGGATACCTGCGGCCACATCCTACCGGATTCTATAATGACAGTTCCATTGGTGGTGTGGATGAAGAGTGAATCTCCGTTCATCAGGCCATTAGCTGTATGGTTGCCACGGCTCATTGAAGCTGGATTACTAGAGAAGCCTCCCCCTCAGGAACTAGTTCTGAACCCGTCTTTTATCCAAGTGAAGTCGTCTGATCCCTCAGCTTTGACTAAGGAGCAAACAGCAAGCTGCATGTTCTGTCTAATGTTGGGTATGGTGATATCCATAGCTGTGTTTGCGTTTGAAATAATAAGTTACAAGATAAGAAAACATCCTCGTAAAACTTGTAACATTTCTTTTAATAATTAATAACATATTAGGTACTTACGTTTTATGCCACAGACTCAATAACGTTGAGTTGAAAGCATTCACATATTTTCCACAGGGGTAAAGCAAAAATGTACCACATAATTTTGTCTGAAATAATGTAATTACTTAATGTAATGTGTATATTTCATTAACGTTTCTACGGGTAGGTATAATTCTAATTTGTATTCAGACACAACAAAGTAGCGTCTGACAAAGCGTCCCGTAAGTAGTAGGTACTTCTCGCTTGGAAATTAAATAAAACGCACTTGATATTCAACTTTTATTTATATTGAAAAATAATGAACGCCCCTCATCAACAATTAATTGACACAAAAAAAACATTTAGGATATAAACTCATCTATAAACAATCATTTCATCTACATCTTACTAAAAAGCAAATATTAGGACAACATTCATATAAAAATAGATATCCTACATACTATACAATCATAATATGTATCATTTTGCTACTACTTACAAATACTTGGGAACTTAAACATTACGGCCTTATCTTAAACATTTTATAATTGGCACTCTTTTAAACATTAATCTTAATTGGAAGTTAAACAATTTAAGAAAACACGTTACTTTTATATGACACAAATTAAATTCCTTACAAACCTTATACTTTTGCTGAAATTCTTATGACAATGGAAAATTATTCACGCTAAAACAACTTGAAATGTGCAAATTTTAAGCAGACTCGTAACTCGTTATTACGAAGAGCACTAGAGCAGAGTAAATGACAAAGAGCGCTAGTCTCATTTTATCCAACGAGCCATTACTTAGCGTATGCACCTCTAAGTAAGGAAAGCAAGTTTTAATAGACTCACAGCAATGAGTATAACACTAACTGAAAATTATTATTAAGAAACTAAGTAGGTACTAAGAAGAAATGAGCAAGGTTCTAAATACAACTGAAACTCGTGGAAGTACTCGAAATGGAATGTCATAATCATTCTGTATGTATGTTTATATTTTACATCGAAATTTAGTGTATTCTAAAGTAAAAAAAAATGTTAGCTCTTTCTAAGTTCTCTGATCAAATTTTAATGGTCAGTACACAAAAGTTCACTGTCTAAAAATTCGAAGTGCTTAAAACCATTCATTTTAATGGTTTACAGCGTGCATCAAACAAATTTTTGGACTTCATATAAAATGAAGCAACCATACCTACATATAAAGATAAATTATATGTAGAAAGACTTTTAGAATCAGCCACACACTTATTCAAACAGAACCGCCATAACACCGACACGCCATTGTGAAATGTAAATCTTATAAATTATTACGAGCGTCGCATTATCACCAGTCCATTAACTAGTTTACGTTTAATTTATTCAGCGTTTGTCGAGCAAATAAACAGAGATTTGATGCTATCGTGATGTTTTATCATCCTTAACAAAGCGCTTGAAGTAGACAACTAGAGCATGAATAGAAATACATTGCATTGTGTTAACAAGAGCTTAACGGCTTATAAAAATATTTGCTTTTGTTAAAGATTTGCTTGTTTAATTTAAATTAAGTCATCACATTCATTTACTCACCTTACACCTATAAAAATAGAAGAATAAACATATTTTATCACACACTCTGATATAACTTTCTTTACACATTGAGATCTAATAGGTCCACATTTTGAAAGCTTGTTGAAGCAGTACCTCGTACAGTATTTATTAACAAGCATATAACTAACTAGAAAAACACAATATCTAGGCCCTAGGGCCTGTTGCAGTTCGCAGATAAGTTTCTGATGACCTATTACTGTTGGATAGCATTGGAAACTTATTACAGATTAATGAAACTGGTCGCTAATATAAATAAAATAAATTGAAAATATTGCAGCAACTAAACATTATCTAATTGGAAATATTTTGATATCAACTACGAGTACTTCTTGTACATAATGCAACTCTACACTACTTATAAAACTTTATTTTGTCTATCGAATGTATTTGCATGGTCAACCAAGAAGAATTGTTCATTTTTGTATTATAACAAAGTTCAATCCTCTGATTTCTTATACTCGTATGTGATTTCTTTCGTATTTGGGTCGCCATTCGGAAATAGTGGAGTTTATCTTTGAGCTTGATCAACTCCATTATTTCCGAATACTCACTCTCGAACAGAGTCAGATTTGATTCAAACCTTTGTTTTGGTACCTATAAATAGTATATTTGGTATATAAAATAGTTCGGTGGGTCAATGACTAGTATCAGCACAATTAAGGACAAAGCTGACTGACTCCATGTGTAGCTAATGCAAAGTTTGAAATATGAAGATGACAACAACAAGCAACTGTATACTAACCTAATTCCGCAACTTCATGGCTGATGGTGAACCTAACGTTAGTGTGCAAAATCGTGAGTGCAGTTGGTATTGTCTCTAAGCAGCTAGAGTCGGTGGATCGACGACTAAGTACGGGACCTGTAGTGACAAGGCTGGTGGTGGGAGTGAGGGGAACAGAATGGGGTACTGCGGCGGCGGCAGCGGGCCGGGAGCTACTCTTCTAGCTCCTGGCTCGGAGCAGTGCAGCAGCCAGTGTGTCAGCGTGGCTACTTACGTAATCTTCTGCGGCCTCATATAGTTAATGACGAACCAAGTGTTACCGGTCGAAATTATCTCAAGTGAAGCTGTGTCCGTTCTAAGCTGCCAGAGTCGGTGGATCGACGACCAGGTACGGAACTTGTAGTGACAGGGCTGGCGGAGGCAAGGAAGGGAACAGAATGGGGTACTGCGGCGGTGGCTGCGGGCCGAGAGCTACCCTTCTAGCTCCTGGCTCGGAGCAGTGGAGGAGCCAGTGCGTGAGCATGCGCCCGCGCCCCTTGAGTTCCACTTCTCCGCGACGTTCTACGACGAAGGTGCCCCATTGGTCCAGGAGAGCGCGTGTGCTCTCGCTTAGATGGATGCGGAGTGCTACAAATAGGAAAAATGGCGTTTCGTTTGCTTCCTCACAGAAAACTATATAGCAAGGTTTATCAATTTATTTAACTGCACTTTTTGAATGTGATAAATTTATTTGGTTTCACGGATTCTACACATGTAAATAGATCTATCAAAACTTTTTAGCTGTAGAAACTCAACATTTATCACTCCGTCGGTATCAAAATATACCATTATATTTTTTATTACTTGGTAAAATATGTACCGTTAAATCAAATGGTAATATAAAAACAAATAACAATAGATGTTCAGATGACTTGTTCTAACAAGCTAAACAAGGAGTAAGGGGTATAAAGCAAAAGCTATCTTTTACCAATACATTGGTCTGTCACTGTTTCGCCTCAGAATGTGTTAGTTACAAACCACTGATTTGAACTCAGCTATGGAACACTCTTGAAGTGAGATTTTTCTCGAGAAAATATTTCCTCCAGCTTTTTATAAATTTTATCTCATACCGAAAATCTAATTCGTAGCAAACATTTTAAAAATATTTACTAATATAATAAAGCTGAAGAGTTTGTTTGTTTGTTTGAAAGCCCCAATCTCAGGAACTACTGATTCGAATTGAAAAAATATTTCTAAGTTGGATAGTAAATTTATCGAGGAAGGCTTTAAGCAATTGAATAACACTTTACCTACCTATGTGCGGAAATCTTAATATACGCGCAAGAAGTCGCGAGCGGCCGCTAGTTTAATCATTAAAAAAGGTACATACGTTGTCCAGCGGACTCCATACGGCTAGCTGTGTTGACGGTGTCCCCAAATAGACAGTAGTGAGGCATCTTCACTCCCACCACACCTGCGCACACAGGCCCAGAGTGGACTCCCACACGCACCTACGATAGTGTAAGAGGAGCAAATAACATTTGATTAAGGACAGTAGTAACCTTCACACTCCAAAAAATACAGATGCGCGATCAAAGGGTATCTTTTGCTCTTACCAAAAGTAAAATTATTTTTGCGCTATTTATATCCTTCTACAGGAAAAGAAAAATTTAGAGAATTACTCGGGCCCAAAACAAGAGTCTGCTTGTCTTTAGTGGAATGTCGGGATCATCGGGATGCAGCTTTTACTTACCACGTCACAAAGCAAGCTTCTTTGCTTGCAGCCATAACATCATCTTGGGAAGCAGAAGACAAACTTATTGCTATGATTTGCCATCCAGGCCCCAGACCCTGCACTAGGGGCCCCCAGACCTTGGACGGTTACCATACCACAAATACTTCGTATGCGGGATGGGATATAATTCGCGATGAAGGCGATATTTTCGCGAAATGGCTTCTTGGCTATTCCACCAGGGCCTCTAATGGGTTAAAGAAGGCCCTGATTGAGGGCTAGATTCTTCTAGTAACTAGAGATACTCTGAAATTGGGTATTTGACTGCATACGAAATTCTAACATTAAAGACGAAATCAAAAATAAAGCACATTTTTTTTCACACAGTTACTATTGAGCTTTTAACAAATTATTACACCTAATTGAAATTAAAAGAGTATTGATTTGACACGACAGCATCGTGACGTCACAATTCAATATTTCATACATTTCTTCGTACAAGGTTACGTTTTTGACATTTAAATAAATAAATAAATAATAAATAAATGCCTTGGACTAAAACACCAATTGCCTAGCCCCAAAGTAAGCTTGAAGCTTGTACTATGGGACGCCAGGAAACGGATAGACATACTTAAATACTTTTATAAACATCCATGACTCGAGTACAAATGCCGTTGTTCATCACACAAACATTTGCCTCTAGCGGAATTCGAACCCGCGACCCTTGGTTTTGTAGCCAGGGTCTCTAGCCACTAGACCGAAGGGCCTGTCAATAATATTCAGAAGTTTCCAAACTGCTGCAGGGTTACCTCCAGCCTGTGCGCAGGTCGGTGGCGCACGACGAAGCCGCGGACCGCCTCCACGATGGCCAGCGCCATGAGGCAGATCTCGCGCGCGTGCTGGTCGCCATTGCGCTCAGGGAGACCTGATACCACCATGTACGCGTCGCCGATTGTCTCCACCTAAGTCGGGAAGAATAAATAAATCTATACTTTAATAAAGTTGACAAGTTTGTTAGTTTATTTGTTTCAACGCGCTAATCTCATGAACTACTGGTTCGAATTGAATTTTTTTTTGTGTTGGGTGGTCTATTTGTAATAACACTATGAGTGGTGAATCCGAAGTCCCCGGGAACTTGAAAACTAAGCTCGAAGCTAGTACTATAGATGCTAGGAACGGCTAGACATACTTAAATAATTTTAATGAACTTCCATGACTCGGGAATTAGTTCTCGAGTCCTTTCATAAACAATTTCCCCCAGCAGGATTCGAACCCGCAATCCTCGGTTTTGTAGCCAGTGTCTTTGACTACTAGACCAACGGGCCCGGCATGAAGAAGAACTGGCTTTACCTCTTTCATCTTTCACATCAGCCTATCGCAGTCCCCTGGTAAATTAAGGCTTATCACAGATGAGGGTTATACCCATAGTCACTTCGTTGGGCTGGCTGGTTTGTGACCCCACAATAAAACGCAGGGGAACGTGTCTGTCTATACTTCGTGTCGCTTTTTACAACCCCCACGGGAAGTGGAGTAGCTCTTTTGTAGGCAGGCTAGTTGTTTATGCTAATGCTAAAAGCTATAAAAGCGTAACGATAAGTGCATTCATCTTCTTGTTCTTATCCAACAACTTATGTTGGCTGTAGTGACCTCTTCTATGATGTTGTGACCAAGTGTTTGACATACGAAAACAGGCAATTTACCTGTTGTCAACCGCTGTTAATCTTTTATCATACGGTTCGGTCAATCACGCTAAAATTATAGAACGGATTTTGATGAAATGTATACAGTCAGAGCATGGGCTGACTCAGGTGCTATAACATTTTTATTCCGATAAAATGTTCCTATGGGATAAAACAGGAATCTTAATGTCTCGTGCAAAGCAGCAGGTAAGAACAGCACAGATCTCGGTGAAAGCCACAATGTCACTGAAGGAGACCGTAACAAGAGCCAACAACGCAAATACACTCACCTTATAGACATCGTAGAAGCCGATGATCCTGTGGAAGATGCTGAACAGGTCGTTGATCTGGTCCACGACCTGTATGGGCGTGGAGGCGGCGCAGAGCTCGGTGAAGCCCACGATGTCCAAGAAGTACACCGTCACAACAGTCAACACAAATACACTCACCTTCTAGACATCGTAGAAGCCAATGATCCTGTCGAAGGTGCTGTACAGGTTGTTGAGTCGGTCCACGACTTATAAGGGCTTGGAGGTGGCGCAGAGCTATGCCAATGAAGTCCACCGCCACAACAGCCAACATAAAGACACTCACCTTATAGACATCGTAGAAGCCAATGATCCTGTCGAAGGTGCTGTACAGGTCGTTGAGTCGGTCCACGACTTATAAGGGCTTGGAGGTGGCGCAGAGCTAGGTGAAGACAATAATGCCAATGAAGTCCACCGTCACAACAGTCAACACAAATACACTCACCTTATAGACGTCGTAGAAGCCGATGATCCTGTCGAAGGTACTGTACAGGTCGTTGAGTAAGTCCACGACCTGTATGGGCGTGGAGGCGGCGCAGAGCTCGGTGAAGCCCACGATGTCGCTGAAGTAGACTGTGACGCATTCGAAACTCTCCGGTTGGACCATCTCGCCGGCCATGAGCTGCTGGGCTACTGGCCTGGGTGGAAGTAGCTAATATTTACATAACGGCATAATATCAGCTCCAAGAAATAAGCTAGCAAAATTCACAAAATAACTTTAGTTGTTTGCTAGGCAATAGCTCTTTATATGTATTATGTTAAACGCGTATCTTACGTAACGCGTACTTTAATTTCTGTCTAAGAAGTTTTTAGTTGACGTTATCGTTATTATGGTATCCCATGAGTCCGTTGCATCAAATTTAACCCCAGTTAGTTGTCACTTACTTGCATCATTCAAAAATTTCACGTAAGAAGAGTTGTATATTTTATTGTTATAAATTACGTAGATCTATATTTTACATATAATTATACACTCACCTTGGAAGTACTTGGTATAGTAGTTCTTCAGAACGCCTTTTTTCCAACGACAGCTGTTCCGTCTTCTCCTCAACCAGTGATTCTAAATTGTTGGCATACTGCTCCATGCGTCTCAGCAAGTCATCCATCAGGTTGTCGCAGTAGCCCCTTTGAAACACACATAAATGTGATGATGTTGTAATTGTACAGTAGTTGTTCAGTATCAACTTTGAATGAAATTTATTTACGTCAAAGAAGTGCTGACAACTCGCGCTTCACCACTATCTCCTAAACTATGTATGTAGATTGTAGATATCGCATTCGTCATAGACCCCAGTAAACTTCTTGAGTACCGGATATCAAAGTTTGCGCATGTGCACTTAAGGACTATTGGCACGCGACTATACACGGCAGGATGAGGATATAATATCCATCGCCTCGCGAGAGCCAAAGTCGTCTGTACAAGGTATCACGTGATCATAAACGCTTCGTCTTAGTCTGCGCCCCGCTAGATACCCGATGACACCTAAAAACTACTTATGCGCCATCTTACCTATTTGCTCAAGTAGTTTGCTGGCACCATTAGCTTATACTTACTTGATATAGTTAGCGTTGATAGTGTCAAAAGAGGGCCTGTCGTCGGGCCCATCGCTCCAGCACCGCGCAGCAAGTTCTAGCAGCTCGGCCGCCGCGCCGCCACTCGCGCCCGCGCCGCCGCCCGCCTCACTCGCGCACACCACCGGACGAAATGGAGGTGACTCGTGAGCCATAACCCGAGACACTATCCCTATACTCATTGATGTCAAAGCTGGCAAACTTCTTGATCATCAGGTGACATCTCTGCGAATTTGTGCGAACCAATACCACGCGACTACTTACGCAGCTGTCGCGACGAGGAACCATACCCATTGACTTCGGGACAGCTAAAAATTACTTCGGCGCATCTTACCCAAGTTGTTTGCTGGCTGGCACCTAAAGCTTTTACTTACTTGATATAGTTAGCATTGATGGTGTCAAAAGAGGGCCGGTCGTCGGGCCCATCACTCCAGCACCGCGCAGCAAGTTCTAGCAGCTCGGCCGCCGCGCCGCCGCTCGCGCCAGCGCCACCGCCCGCCTCACTCGCGCACACCACCGGACGGAATGGAGGTGACTCATGCGCCACTATCCGAGATACTATCTCCATACTAATCGATGTCAAAGCTGGCAAACTTTTTGAGCATCCGGTGTCGGCTTTGTGCTTTTGTCCACACTAATACCACGCGACGCAGCAGCTGTCGCGACGAGGAGCCATACCCATTGATACTTCAAGACAACCAAAAATTACTTCGGCGCATCTTACCCAAGCTATTTGCCGATACCTATAGCGTTTCCTTACTTGATATAGTTTGCGTTGATAGTGTCAAAGGAGGGCCTGTCGTCGGGCCCATCGCTCCAGCACCGAGCAGCAAGTTCTAGCAGCTCGGCCGCCGCGCCGCCGCTAGCGCCCGCGCCACCGCCCGCCTCACTCGCGCACACCACCGGACGAAATGGAGGTGACTCGTGCGCCACCACTCGCGATACTATCTCTGTATTCAATATAATAGTAGTGATTGTTAGACGCAAAAACTAAAAATTAAAAAATAATTCCTAATATCTATTACCTAATACTATTTTCCTAAACTATGTCAAAGTAATCTTAAGCAAACTAACTGAAGTCGGTGCTTTTTCTCTTCTGTTTTTTGGGCAGGCACCGACTTCAGTTAGTTTGCTTAAGATTACTTTGACATAGTTTAGGAAAATAGTATTAGGTAATAGATATTAGGAATTATTTTTTAATTTTTAGTTTATTTTTGTGTTCACGGTTTTTTTGAAGTCGGTTTAATTTTTTTTTAAAAAGTCAGTTTATTTCATGATTTTTAGTTGTGTAAAAGCGTTGTGAACTTAATTATTAATAGGAACTTAGTTGTTATTAAGAGTGAATGAGAGTATGGATAAATTTCTTGTTATCGCGTGAAGGCCCAGCAAGACTTCTCGGCGAGATTTCTCGCCGTGAGTCTGGATGTAATATACACAGGTATCACGTTAGCCCTACATACATTCGATCGACCAATTGCAGTTCTGCCTTCCAACTCCTAACCGTTAAGGAGTGCTATAACTTCATCATCAGCACAGTAGCATCAGATGTTGATTCAAGCATACCTCACAAGCAACATGTAAGCCCTACATACTACTAAATAGTTTCCATCGACCAAATTGCAGTTCTGCCTTCCAACTCCTAACCGTTAAGGAGTACTGTAGCATCATCATCAGGATAATAGCTTCAGATGTTGACACCCTGAAGCATATACCTGAGTAAATCATGATTACGTAACAAAAACACCGTACGAGCATACAATTTTCGGTGGTTGCCCTCGATTTCTCCTGGATTCCATCATCAGATCCTGGACTGGTGAAAATGGGACCAACTCAGAACTGAACTCTATCCAACAAAAAAAAAATTTTTGAAATCCGTCCATAATTGACGAAATTATCGGTGAACATACATAAAAAAAAAAAAAAAAAAAATATACATACAGACGAATTGAGAACCTCCTCCTTTTTTGAAGTCGGTTAAAAAGGGAACGTGTGAAGGCCCGACCGGATGGTGGATGGTGTGCTCACATGTCCGCTTTGTTCAAGATCCTTTATTAACAAAGTGGGCTATACAAGCCACATGCGAGCTCACATTCGGCGACTAACTTAAATTAATACGGAGCCAGAAGTGGTCGCCATGGCCGAAATCGGCCGGGATGGCATCACATCATAATAGTAGTAATCAACATCATCATCATCAGACTGTCACAGTTTAAGGTAGGTAGAGCTTAGTGGAACTTCCACTCGATTGAGCCGCTCGTCAGGGGAAATACCTCCACCTTCCAGAACACCACAGTGAAGAAGCACTTCGTAACTGTTGTGCTATGTTTCTGCTGGTGACTAAGGTCGATAGAGGTCAGTTGGAGAGGGTCTTAATGGCAGGCAACGCATCTGCGAACTTTGTGCGGTTGTTGATTTTCATGGGCAGCGGTGATCACTTACCATCAGGTGACCCTCTTGTTCGTTTGCCTCCCTATAACATAAAACCCTACAGGAGATCTAACAATCAAAGCTCAAATCAATGTTTTATACTTTCGAACCTAATAAGTATTCAAAACAAACAAGCGCGTAACAACATACCAAACTTAAAGGACGCAACGAAAAGAGCTGATTTTGTGCCGAAACAAATTAGGTACTTTCGCTTTGAAATAAGTCACTTCCGCTCCAAAGAAACTTGTGAATACTTGTGAAAACAGGTCTTAAAAGTAAATAACTACAAAGGCGCGGTGAGTATAGAAGAATACTCTTTCCGTTTCGTCAATTCGTTTTCATGAACAACATAATATTATCTGATAGCTTTAACACGAAATCAATGTTTTATGCTTCTTTCATAGAAAACATTATATTATGTTTTCATAATAAAATGTTTTCTTTTCATCACTCAATTGCGCAATTGAAAAAGGCACAACAGATGTTACAAAATCTTAATACTTAGATCGTCAAAGCTTACGCCAAAACCAGCTCAAGTTATTTATTTATTTATTTAATCTTTATTGTGCTACACAAAATAATGTACAAAAGGCGGACTTAATGCCTCATGGCATTCTCTACCAGTCAACCTTAGGGCAAGTTGAAACCAGAAAAGAAGTAACCAATAAAACCAACCTCTATGAAAAGTCAACAAATCTTTACAAATATAAGAACCACTTTCTTAAAGCTAACGGTACCAAGTCCAACAAACTATATAACTATCGAGTTGCCGCTTCTTCTCGGTAGATGACTGCATCCCAAAGTCGGAGGTAGATTCAATTTCTAGTTTTTATAATATTATTATTTATGACTCATGAAGTCATGAGTGTTTTCCTGAGGCCCATTTGAATAAAGATCATTTGATAAAAAAAATTAAATCGCGCAGCTTACAGAAAGTCAACCTACCCTTATAAGACAAACTGGGTGTGAAGTGGTGGAAGGGTCCAGCTCTTAGCACGATCTCTTCGAGTATGACGCCGAAGCTGTAGACGTCCCCTTTGAGCGACGCCGCCGCACCAGGGTACACGCTACCCGCTATGAGCTCCGGAGCCGTCCAGAGAAGCTCTGTATTTGTAGATTAAGATGGTATTAATAAGTAAAAAAAATATCAAAAGACGTTCTAAGGGGCCGTCCATCAATCATGCGAGACTCGGATGGGGAGCGGGGGCCCTTTAAAAAATCACGAAATATCACAACACTGATGGGTGTGTAGTAATAATATATCACATGTATTTATTTTTTCGGCAGAAATGCGGTACTGATGTGAAAAGCGGCGTTGAAACCGGGGTGTGAGTACATTCTAAAGAAAAACCTCACCATGTATCAGCAATGGGGAGGGGGTCAAAAATAGACAAAAAAACAGCACATGTTTAATGGACGGCCCCTTATCGTAAAATTATCTAACTTGCTTTTTTTATTTAAGAACCAGCTGCCCGCTATGAGCTCAGGCGCCGTCCACAGCAGCTCTGTATAGTTATCAAAAGACTTTTAACTTTATTGGAAATGTAGACGACACAGTAAGTGGCATACACGTAGGGTTTAACCATCAATAAATCAACAAATCTGTGCACGCCTTTCACGTCGAGGCGATTTGGCTTTTTAGGTAATAGATTTCCAAAAAAGGTTGATAAAATACTCTGGTATAAAGCGATAACAATCTTCTGTAGATATTTATTTTCTCAATTTTATGAAGAATCTGACCTTAAGTTATCCTACTCTATGTCCTAAGAAAACTTATATAGTCAAGTCAAATAAAAACTTAATTTACCAAAGAAAAGTTTACCATATCACTCGTTTTCAAGCTCCTTCATTGGTTTCAAAATGACCTTGTATTTGGCAAACTGTCCAAGTGTCCATATACAATTACTGTTGAACAAACTAATAACTATTAAGTTAATTACTGAACTAATAAGCCAACGGTCTCACGTGACACATGAAACAATAAATCATACAAGTCTGCAAAGTTATCGAGCGCAAATTGAGCCATGCTTGAAACAAAATGTTTTGGACACAACCTTTTGACCTTTTGAACATTTTCATTATTCTAACAATATGTGGAATTGTTAGAACAAAGATGAAGATAAATCAGAAACACATACATAAATACGAAAACGAAGTTCATACTACGACTGAAAATATTGATGTGAAAACTTTTTCACACACACACTTATGCAATTTGTTGAAAATTCTACGTTATAACGTAGCTATTTCATAGAGTTATAGTAACTGACCCTACACTTGTAAGCATTGCTAAACTATAGATTTTTTATATTTCTTTGACCAATGACGTTGATTTACTGGTAATGCCTTACCACTTAACTAACTCCCTTTCAATTTTGTGTATTATTTTTCTCACACCATTGTCGTTGGTTTTAAAAATTACACCAGCTTGTAGTTAAATAAGTGTCTGTACCTACATAACACATTAAATTGCTAGTGCTACCAACTATTCGACTATCACCCTCAGCCATCTTAGGTCTATCACGACCTCATTTACCTCTACATTACATTTGTGGAATTTATTAGATCGACATGCCCCCATGATTCTCTAACCTTTACACTACATTTCTGGAATTTAATTAAACGCAATTATCGTAATAGTAGGTGTCGTCTTTAATCAAGTCGGTGGTTTCCTCCAGGGTCTAGTAGTGGTTCAAGTACAGAACCGTGGACTCGAGGAAGTTCGATTTCCAGGTCAGGCAAAGTGTCAGTCACCAATCAACATTTGGTAAGCTTGGTGATTAAGCCAAAACCCATTGTAACGTAAACATATCAAATGGTGAAGACCTTTGCCCAATTTGTCATTAATAAAATCCTTAGTCTAACTTTACACACCGATTGCCTAGCTCCAGACTAAGCTCGAAGCTTGTACTAAGGATGCTTGGGACCGGTTGGACATTAATATTAAACATACTTGAATACTTTTAAATTACAAATGTACATATAACTGCCAGACTAGGACAAACAGACATGTTCATGCATGCATGTTTGGCCGATCCTAGCTTCCATAGCTTCAAACTTAGTTTGGGGCTACGCAATGAGTGTGTTAGCCCAAGGAATTTGTTTTATTTACACCTAGCCGGTCGACGTTAATTGGCCGATACTTTACTATAATAGTATGTGTCGTCCTTGATCAAATCGGTGGGTGTGCAGAGAGCGGTGAGCCCGTAGTCCGATATCTTGAGTACGAAGCGTCCATCGATGAGGCAGTTGGAAGACCGAAGCTTCCCGTGGGCGCCCACCCCGCCGTGGAGGTAACACATGCCCTACGAAAGGACAATCACATCTTATTAAAGTTTGTTTGTTTGGATGTTTGTCCGTAAATCACTAATGCTAAATACAATAACACACAACTTAACAACTGAATAGTTATCAAATGTCAGTTAAAATCTATACTTATAATAAATCTGTAGAGAGGTCAATTCTGTACATTAAATATATTTCCAAAATAACTATCAGGGGGTGATTAGTGATCAATACTGATGCCAAAAATGCAATCAGTAAAATTTTTGTCTGTCTGTCTGTCTGTCTGTCTGTCTGTCTGTCTGTCTGTCTGTATGTTCCTTATAGAAACAAAAACTACTGGACGGATTTTGACGAAACTTGGTACGATTATTCTTCATACTCCTGGGCATATTATAGGATACTTTTCATCACGCTACAATCAACAGGAGCAGCGTAGTGAAGGGAAATGTGGGGAAAACGGGAGAATTTTCCCCATTTCTTAAGCTTCAGTCGCGTGTGCAGCTTCAATGGTTAAAGTCACATAGAAATCATGTATGACGGAAATATTCTACATAAAATTGCCTAAAAAATATCACTTGACAGCATATGTCTATCTTTTATGGTTGACTCACAATAACACGAGTAACTCATGATCCAAATTGGTTTGCGCGCCAACGCGTTAAACTCAGGAACAGGAGTTCGAAATGACAAAATATGGATAGTCCACTTACTATTTGTCGAGGTAGGCATTAAGCTATCTATAGTAACACTGTGTACGGAAACCGTAACCCACGCGGACGGAGTCGCTGGCGGCCGCTAGTATTCAATAAGTTGAGTGATGAGATGAAGTCTTTACCCATAGGAATGTTTAAGAGGAGATTGAAAAGCTGGTTGACAGAAAAATGTTTTTACTCTGTGAATGATTATTTATCGTGTAATTTTAAAGATTTGATTTAATGAAAAAGATTTTATTTAGGGAATTTTAATTATTTTTTCAATGAATTTAACGAGAATAATGTAATATATATAATAAATTTATGAGAATTATGTAATAATTAATTTTAATCAATATCGTTAGAAAAATTTTGCATGTCGGGGTCTGACAAAATGTGTGAAACCCTTATTTAGCCATAAGATCACCATGTACCACATTTTAAGCGAAATAAATATCTTTATCTTTATCTTTATCTTTATCACGCTGAAACTCCTGGATGGATTTTGATGAAATTTGGTATACAAAGTATCCTATCACCTAAGTCAGCCTATCAAACCAAATTCTGCGCGAACGAAGTCGCGGGCAGCCGCTAGTTCATAGAGAGAGTAGATAGAGATAGTACAAATAATGCAGTTACAAAGAAATAGTGATAATACAATTTTGATGGGAAATCGGAAAAAAAAAATTATTAATTGTTATAAAACGTCTTCAAATATGTTTGTAAAACAACTTAATAAACAATGGGCATAATCACAGCCGGTATGTAGTTGAACGGTTTTATTTTATGAACTGTGGTCGCTTAAATCTTATCTAAAACATTAATGAGAATATGAATGTGTTAGTAAAATATGTTAGGTCTAATTGGGAAGGTTTACTGTGTGTGTAAAGACTTTTTTATGGTGAAAAATAGACATGGTTAATTAGTAAGTTTTTAGTTCATACTTACATTTATGGGTAGTAAGAATTCCACTAATGTGATGGGTTTGTGTTATGGGGTAGCTAAAATAATCTTTGCAGAAACAGACGACATAAAAAAAGGTGTAACCATAATAGAAGAAAATAACATACTACAAGCTAATACGATTAGCTTTTAATACGAATAAATCTTCTCTACTTATAACTTAGAGGTGACACCCTTGATGACGTGGAGGAGATTATGCAAAGGAGATCGGATGACGTTAATTGACGTATTGGAGGTGAAGGATTTGCGGGTAATATGAATTAATTAGTGCAACGATAGGACCGCACTGCGGTGTCACCTGACAAGGGGTATTATGATACGTTTTCGTGTAGACTTACTTATATAACGTCCCCATAATCGAGGCTGAACTATGTATGGATGTGTATTTTATACAATGTAAATTATTTATTTTATAATATATGTTGTTATCTAGCATAAAACAAGCTCCTAGTGCATAACAGAGACAGATCTCATATCCTCAGGCATTTTTCACGATTTGGCTCAAAAACATAAAGGAATGTTAGAGACGCCTGGTGCAACCAACGAGGTACGGTTTGGTTGAAGGGTATGTCTTGGCATTACCTGTACAATATCGTGAACCAGCGAGGTCCTGAAGTTCCAGTCCAGCTGCAGCTCGTCATTCGCAAGGACGTCCTTCAGCGAGCCCTTAGGGCAGTACTCGGTGAGCACAAACACCAGCGGGCAGTCGACGCAAGCGCCTATGAACCGTGGTGTGTTCTCTCAAACACGTGACCTCTACTTACCAGCACAAAAGAGTAACGTACGGGACACAGACGAAGAAATTTTTTATAAAACAAGCTCTTAAGGTATTACACTCCTTTAAGGAGCTTGTAAGGAGTCTCCTTATATCCGCACGCATTTTTCACGGTTTAGCCGCAAAGAAAAACTGGGCCCGTAGCCAAGATGCCACTTTGACGTATTCGCCACACGCTTTCGTCGCGACTTATATTGCCCTCCCGCACACGAACTATTTCTGTGAGAGGGATAGAGATATAAGTCGCTACGAAAGCGTCTGGCGAATTCGTCAAAGTGGCATCTTGGCTAGCCTACCTGGAATGATCAACATGCAACCATGGATGACGCAACCAACGAGGTACTGTGAGGTTGAAGGGCACATGGCTTTTTTGGAAGGTGGTGGCATTACCTGTACAATATCGTGAACCAGCGAGGTCCTGAAGTTCCAGTCCAGCTGCAGCTCGTCATTCGCGAGGACGTCCTTCAGCGAGCCCTTAGGGCAGTACTCGGTGAGCACAAACACTAGCGGGCAGTCGACGCAAGCGCCTATGAATCGTGCTGTGTTCTCATGTGATACGTTGCGTGCCTATAAAAAGGGGGTTAAGAAGTTATATTGTCCCTTGCCTCTCTAACTGTATCAATTTTGCAAGATGATTTAGATGGTGTAGATGGAAGTAGATAATTCAAAAGTAAAAATTCAGACACGTCAGTTAGAGAGGTAAGCGACGATGTTTTACTTTTATTACCGACTAAAGAATAAAGGATGTTTTGGCGATCTAGTGTATCAGAAATTCAATACGCTTCGTCCCTACAATAAATCGGTCTGGATGTAAACAATACGTAAATGTACATTATTTACTACCAAAAAAGTATTAAAAGGAAAGTCATTTTACTCACGTGTATGAGAAAATTATCTGTCACATAATAAAGCAAAAATCGGAGCGTAAAATACGTATAACAATAGAGAGCGCTACAAACCTTAATTTATAAGAAAGAGTTCTTTTAAAAGCAATTCCAATAGGTGTACTTATATATATTCTATGGAATTTTCATATTTGCTCTTTGTCGTAAAATAACATTAAATCAAAACCTAACCCTAATAATAATAAACATAACATTTTTAGTCCATTCATATTTTCTTTTTGAGTTTTGTGATTACTTTTATCTTCACACTTATTACTTAATGCTAGCAAAGTTAAAGCCTACAATAAGTAATAACACACTACGCAAACAATAAAATCAAGTACCATAATGTCCATATTGAATTCCCACACTCTGCTTTACCTGTTTTATCTCATAAAGTAGTTTCTTGTTTAGATCCAGCTTCTTCCTGTGTATTTTCTTGACCGCCACCCGGTTCCCTTTGTAGAGGCCGACGGTGAACGAAGACAGGTTTAGTGAAGGAGTGCCGACTCCCGATGTCCCGTTACTGCTTCTAGTGCTCCAGCCAAGGGATAACTGTATTAACAAAGATAGAATATTCGTTTGTAGCATATAATAATAATACCCTTCCGGCCGTTTTGAGCATAACGGCTGATCTTATGATCAGCCAGGTAAGCAGGATAAATTATAGTGCACAAGTGCACTCCCTATTTCTGCAGTCTCAAACTAACCACTACGCTTTCGAGCTCCTCAATATTATGTATGTATATAATATTGCAAGCAACCTTGTAGGAGCTCTATGGGAACAGTCGGGTATCGATAAATCGCGAACATTTGAAGAAGTATCGAGAAAAGTTTTAAAGAGTCTATATGATTCACGAATTAGGGTAAAATGTTCATTATTTTTATGGTATTCCACAACGAATTTTGGTGATAACTCAATATTTAATGTTTATTTGCAAAGACATAATCTAACTCGCGCATAGTTACAGAAATGTGGAACATATTCATATTATATTATGACATTTTATGGGAGGAAGCCTAGAGGATTTGGCAAGCCCGTTTATTACAATGCTGTATTGTCTCGCCAAACTCCTGTTCCGTCCTGAACAGACCAAATAGCGGCTTTCAAATTGAATACCTTACTTACATAGGACCGACTTATTCTACTTTATGATCTTTTGTTCAAGTCTTGGAGAGACGGAATAAAGAGCTGTTATATAACAAACAATTAAATCCGAGTAATAAACCCAACTCAACTCCACATACACTTTAGTCTTGTAAGCTTGAGCACTTATAAATTGTCAACAAAGAAACAAAAAAGATTTATGAAAATATATCTAGCGACGTGTATTTTGCTACTATCGAAAAGAACTGGCAAAAATTTCGGTAGTAGGCATGTAGGTAACTCTTTTCAATCACCAAATTATTCCATATCTTCAATGTACAGGTAACATTTAAAAATATGCCTAGGCAAATAGTTTTTGAAACCACAACAAGAATTTGCCTATTAAATCAATCTGCAACCTTTTCAATACGAACGAACCCATGCGCTACTAAAAACACGGTACCTAATTGAAACAACAAATCACAGAGAACACGGCAGTTTGTTATTTCCGATTCACACCATACAAGCGATGTCGAGTAACTCTGATATCGATTGATTCATCGAGTGATCATTCGCCTCAATTTCCCGGCGCCAATCGAGTTTAATTGCCGTAGCAGCGGAACACACAGCACAGGCACCATCGCAATGATCAGTTTACCCAATTAGGTAATTAACCACACTACTTTTAATTAATTAAAACCTTTTTTTTTTTTTTTTTTTTGTGGAGGGGAATGCATTTACGCACCATGTCGCCGCGGGCTAGCTAAGCCCGCGACCGTGTGTGGGGCTCGGGCGCATAAAAGGCGCCCACTACCCACTAAACCCCTCCAGTTCCCCCTTTTGCTCGCATCAGGACGGGTCGCTGCCAGCCGCCACGTGGCGGCTTATGTTCGACCCGTCCTTCGAGCGCCCCGACCTGATGCGGTAGGCCGGGGCTGGCGCCTAGGGAGGACCACCCGGGAAACTGGGTGGTCCCCAGACATGGCTCGGGTGACCTAGTGCAATGCGCGGGTTGGGGAGCTACCCCCCCGCGCAGGTCACCCTACACAGGCCTAGAGGAGACGCAGATGAGCGCGCCTCCTCCGGCCCGGCCGTCTACGCCGGAGCGGAGCGGAAGAAGGATCCTCCTCCCGCTCGCGCTCCTTTGCCTCCTTCTGCGAGATGACTTGTTCGCAGAAGGAGGCGGCCGCCTCCCACGCTCGTCGACTGGCGACCATGGCTTGCACCAAGGTCGGCAGCGAGAGGTGACCACCGCCTAGCGCCGCGATTAGTTCGCGGCGCTCGTGTCGCCAGGCCGGGCACTCCTCGAGGGTGTGCTCGGCCGTGTCGTCGGGAGCGCCGCAGTGATGACACAGCGGCAACTCCTCCCGACGGGCGACACGGTACAGGTAGTGACCGAAGCACCCATGTCCGGTCAGTACCTGCACAAGGCGGTAGGTGAGGCAGCCGTGCCGGCGCTCCACCCACTCCCTCAACACCGGACGAATCGCGTCGATCGTCCGGTGGCCGGCACTCGGGGCTCGGAGAGCCTCCGCCCAATTGGCTAGGGCCTCCTCCCTAGCCTGGGCACGTCCCAGCGCCACCTCCTCCAAGCTGGGCCGCTCCCCTCGCAGTCTCGCCGCGACCCGAACCCGATGCACGTGGGACAGAACCACGGCATCGAGTTCCCACGGGGTGGTGCCTGCCAGAACGCAGGCGGCCCCGTGGCTGACCGTGCGATAGGCTCGCACGGCCCGGGTCGCGATGACCCTCTGCGGTTGGCGCAAGAGGGCCTTGAGCGAGGGGGAGAGGCTCTCCGCCCACACAGGGGCTCCGTAGAGTGCCATCGACCTGACCACCATGTGGTACAGGCGACGGCACTTCCACCCTGGTCCCCCCGTATTGGGTAGGACCCGTCCGAGAGCTGCCGCGGCGGCGCACAGCCTTGGAGCGAGGAGCTTGAAATGCTCCTCGAAACTCCAGCGGGGGTCGAGTGTCAGGCCGAGGTACTTAAGATGCGCCTCGACCGGGACGTCGACCCCCTCTACTCGGACGCGGAGCCCCTGCGGGATCCTGCGTCGTGGGGCGCGGAAAGGCATGGCCTTGGTTTTCTCCAAGGCCACACGCAACCCCAACCTGCGGATACGCCGGACGACTGTTGTGGTGTCGTCCGACGCGAGTTGGACCGCATCGTCCCAACTCCTCGCTCTCGCCGCGACAAGGGTGTCGTCCGCAAAACAGATGACATCCGTGCCGGGCGAGAGGGATCCGCGCAGGACCCAATCGTACCCCAGGTTCCAAAGGAGGGGACCGAGTACGGAACCCTGGGGTACGCCCGCCGCCATAGGCCACCGCTGGACGCGGCCCTCCGCATCCTCGTACAGGACCACCCGATTGCGCAGGTAGTCGCTGACGATGGCGCGGAGGTAGAGGGGCACTCGGTGATAATCGAGCGCCGCCTCTATGCACTCGTAGGGGAGGCTGTTGAAGGCGTTCGCGATGTCTAGAGACACCGCGACAACAACCTCCCCCTGCGCTGTGGCCGCCTCGGTCCATTCTTTCAGGCGGCCAACCGCGTCCATGGTGGACCTACCGGTCCGGAAGCCGTACTGGCACTCGGCCAGGTTCGGCCCCGGACCCCCCAAGTGCTCCTGGATCCGGGAGGCGAGGATCTTTTCAAAAAACTTCCCCGCCTCGTCCAGGAGCACTATCGGCCTGTAGCCGGACGGGCTGTCGGCGGGGCGGCTGCTTTTTCTTAGCAAGACGAGCCGCCCCGCCTTCCACCGGCTTGGGAAGCGGTTCGCGGCGATGCTTGTGTCTAGCACCGCCCGAAACCGCTCCTCCAGGGGCCCCGTCGCAAGGGCCAGAACCTTGGACGGGACCCCGTCCGGCCCCGGCGCCTTCTTTTTCAGCCGGAGCCGAAACTTCCCGGCCTCGAACTCATCGTCCGAGACCGGGGGCCCGTTTGCCCACGACGCTGGACTATCCCCCCCAGCTGACATTTCTGGGGGGGTGAAGGGTCCCGGATTCGGAAACAGGGTTTCCAGGACCCTTCCCAACAACTCTGGCTCCATAGCGGAGGTGGGGGGAGCCGTGTCGGCGAACTTCCCCCGCACGGCCCTATATGGCTGCCCCCAGGGGTCGCGCTCGAGGAGTGCTAGATACTCCTCATGGGCGACCCCTTTGGCCCTGCTTATTTCCTTGCGTAGGGCCCTCTGTGCTTCTCTGTAGGCCCGGCGGAGTTGTTCTTCCTCGCCGGGCTCACGACGCCTGCGCCTCCGACACCGCTGGAGGGCGGTGCGGGCGGCTAGGCTGGTGGCGCGCAGGTCCGACACCTCCTGCGTCCACCAATACAACGCCTTCCTCCGGGGGTGTGGCCTCGACTTTGGCATGGCGGCCTGGCAGACGACTTTCATGTCGTCTGCAAAGAGCTCCGCCATGCCATCCGCATCCCCCACCACGCCGGCGGGTGGCTCCGCCCAAGATCTGACGATGGCCGCCTCTTTGGCGACCTCAGGGCGGAGCTGCGGGAGCGACCACCTCACGAACGCCGAGGGAGCTCCCGCCTCGGGGCCCAGTCGGACAGGGGCTCCGGGACCACCCACGGAGACGCCGAACCGAATGTAGCGGTGGTCCGACAACGACTCCGCGTCGGTCACCACCCGCCAGCCGTCAACCCGCGCCGCCAGTTGTGAGGTGGCCAGGGTTACATCCACTATGGAGTCCCCATTCCACCTCACACACGTCGCGGTGTTCCCCCTATTAAGGACCTGCAGTCCCAGGCTTTCTGCCCAGGACAGCAGGTCCCTCCCAACTGGGGTGCTCGCCCGACACCCCCACGCCGTGTGTTTGGCGTTTAGGTCCCCCCCAAACAGAACCGGGTGGGGAGCCGCCCGCAGCACGACCCCTTCAACCGCACTCAAGAAGGACTGGAATTCCGCCCGAGTGCGGTTGGGAGAGAAGTAGTTGGCGACTACAACAACGCCGCCCCACCCGACCGCCACGTAGCCCTGGCCTCTTTCTCGTAAGACCAGGGGGGGTGCCGTATTGGAGGCCACCCCTACTACCGCCGCCGTCCCGTCAGCAGAGCCAAACCACCGGGGCGAAACCGGGATATGGTGGGGCTCTGCGACGAGGGCTAGGTCCGCCCCCCACTCCGCCATTGTCTGCAGTAGGAGATCCTGCGACGCGGCGGAGTGGTTGACGTTGGCCTGTACTATTTCCCCGATGGACCTTCTAAGCATTTGAGGTTTCCATCGGGGTGACTTCTTGTGTTGCGGCGGCGGCGACGGTGACGGTGGTCAGCAGCGACGACGGCGCGGGGCTCAAGGCGGGTGCGGCGCGGCCCTTCACGGGCGGCGAGGCACAGTTTGGGCCCGCCATTCTGTGGGCCGAGGAGAGGCCCCTGTCGGCGCACACGGCGCACTTAAACGGCGCCGTGCACGTCTTTCCTTGATGCCCCTCCTTGCCGCAGCGGTAACATAGGCCACTGCGGTCCTTTTTAGAGGGGCAGAGCGCCGCCGTGTGCCCCTTCTCCAGGCACCGGTGGCAGCGCATTGGCCGCTGCTCCAGTGCCCGCACTGACGCGGAGCACCACCCGACCGTGAGGCGACCCTCTGCTATTTTTGGGATCACCTCCACCGGGCAGGAGACCACGACGGAGCCCATTCGCATGGACCCCGCCGCTATTGCTCCCACCCTAAAGCAATCGGGGCTGCACCCGGCTTTAGTTGCCAGGGCCCCCTTCAATTCGTCCGCCGAGACCGAGTCGTCCAAGCCGGAGACCCTGACGTCTCCGGTCTTGGTCGGGCGGCGGACAATCGCCTCCTCGCCTAACACCTCGCCGATTTTTGCGGCGAGGAGGTCGGCCTGGGAGGCGGTGGCCTCCTTGGGAATAATTAATTAAAACCTGCCGCTTTGTTTGTACTCTCTAGGACGATTCTGGGCTTCTAATCTTCCTTTGAGAGGTTTGTTTTAAAATCTTCCTGGGAGGCACTTTTAAAGTTTTCTTGGCATCTCCGTTGTGAAGTTGGGATATCAATATCAAGGGTTAAAATGTTGAACTGTAGATACTTAACAAACTAAAAAATCCAAGAAAACAAAATTAGAACTTCTACCTATTCGATACGATTACAAATTTGATATTCATATTTACATGCACAAAAAGTACCTCCTTATTTTAAATTAAGACAAAGAAACAATAGAGTTAGTGTATAAAGAATTCCCTTACCTTAAGAACCTCGTTGATACTATGAAGCGCCGGGCTGGCGCCCAGAGCCGTGCCTACTTCCACCAACACTTCTTCAGGCCGCACTCGCCAAGCCATGTTGTTTAGCTCAGCATCGATGCGCGCTTGTCTGTTTAAAATTATTAAAAAAGTTATAAGAACGAAAGTCAACATTCTTTATTCATGTAGGCTTATGAGCCAACCCACTTTGGAGGAACTCCATAGTTGCTTTTAAATCCCCAGGTTTTTCACAGTGTTTGTCATTACAAACGAATTTCATAATCATACTAATTCAATCTTCCTATATATATAAGCTAGGCCATGGATAGCTAAGAAGTTCGTCTCGTCTCTAGGTAGGTATGTAAGTGGTGTCTGTCGCATATGAAGGTATGAGAATGCGTAAAGATTAGTCACTGTAACGGGAACTCGGCTACCATATCACATTAGTCTTTCAGCTTGAAGAACGTTCGATGTGAATAATTAAATCTGACTAAATGTCTGGCGTACATATCTCCAAGCCTGTTGAGTTCGTCCCGTTAATTTGTCTCAATTTAATCTTAAGATTTTGGTTTGGTAGTATATTTTGAAATTTTGATATTGAACGGCGCTGGAGTTGGTCTACAAAAATGTTTTTACAACAAATGTTATGGAGCTAACATGAAAAATTATCGCCAACTATCTCACAACACCAAATAGTTTCACAAAAAGCCTGCCAGTACCTAATGACGGCGAAGATAGAACTCTAGACAATCTAATTAATTGAGAAAACTTTGTAACAAAGAAAACAATTGCATAGTTCGTTAGCTGCCGTTTTCAGGAGGGCGGTGACTTGGACAACCGAAACTTATTGTAACAAAACTATGTATAGACAGGGGTGCCGCGTTGGAATCAGCCATGCAAAACAGATAAAGCAATTATTTAAATAAACAAAACATAAGACAACGTAGAAATTGGCTAAGGTTTGCCACAATCAATCGTAAAATTATTTTCAATGTAATGGGAAATAATATTTTAAAAACAACACCCATTATTTACAGAGGTGGCATGAGTTAGAGTTATTAGCTCTACATCTAAACCTATTTTCAAAATGAAATAGAAGAGATACAAGACAAATCGCAAGAGTACTTTTGCAGACTACAACTTTCTTAATAAGCCGGTATTGACCCTAATTAGGCAATACCTTGATGAAATCATTCAAAATATTCAAAGTAAGCTGGGATTAAGTTTTCATTTTATATTTTTATGTTTTCCCAGAAAAAAAAATTACCTCAGTTTTGTACGGAGAAAACAATAGATTCTAGAAGAAGACTTTTTTCCTTAGTTATTTTGACTTGCTATTTTAGTTCTGCAATATTTATCATTAAAGCTCATGATTATGAAGATTATAATAAACGATAAGGCCAGCACTCCTATTACCGTATTCACTAAGTGGACTTAAAATGAGCTATTATGTCTAAAATAAGGAAGGCTATGGTATAAAACGCAATATAAAACTGAAATACATTGCAAATAAAATACTCAAGCGGTTACCCTACAAAATACTCACTTATACGCCACACAGGCGGCCGTCACTGCAAAACTTAGAAATATCGCCAGGCCGATGAAACAGTAAATGATTACGGTCTGAGCCTCTGGGCAGCGTGGAAAAACAATAACACCATTTCATCCCCGGTAATGTTAATTAAGTCGACATTTTCCAATCTAAACTTTGAAGGCTTGATTAAAATCCTTGTGAAACTTATTCTCTGTTATTATTAGAGAACGTATTAGAGGTTGACTTTCTTAAGCCGTGATTATAAACGAATGAAGATATTTACCTAAAATAATTGTTAAGACTCGCCTTGTTTATTATAGCCATGAATTATTATGTATCTGCCTGATTCTATACATACATATTTTCTATACATTCATCTTTCTGTCGCCTATATACGAGTATGAAAGGCAAAAGCTTTAGATACGAAAATAACAGAGCTATTCACTTACGAAACCATTTAAGATTCATTTTCGGAATGAAAACAATTCAGCTAACTTTAATTTAAGAGAAAAATAACATTACATTTTATGATTTTTAAAAAGAGCTGTTGTTTTTAACTAATTTAATTTAAACGCATGACTAAAACATAATAATGAGAACGAAACCTACCCCAATGAAATTTTCTATCCCTACTTGTATTTATGAGAAAATTATATTCATTTTATACTCATGATGATATAAACGAGTACGTTCTTAAATCAGCAGTGGACCAAGCTTTCTTATTTCGTATTCAAGCAATAAATCTGCACATAACTATGATGTATGAAGCGTTACGGAATAATGTGGGGTTTCTAAACTCTTAGTTTTAATTTACGACCTCTTTCGGACAACCCGATATCCTTTTAATATCTCTCCAAGTCGGACATAGCTTTATTTGCATCACATTTGTGGTAGATACTATTAAATGCTCTTTGTTTACGCACATTAAACATATAAAGCATATTTTTTATCATCATTGACACGTAAATTTACAAATGGCGTAATATTATCATTTAAATCTACAGTAGTGAAATGTAAGGAAAATGGACTCATAGTTAATTAAATTCAGTTTACTGTTGAGCACACGCGTTCGGTTGATTGATTAATTTCAACAATGTTGGTTATACGCAGTAGTCCATATAAATTCGCTATTACCTCATCATACAATTTGCACTGCTCACTGGGCAGAATTCTACAACTCGTTGCGTTTATGTTTGTCCATTTGGAATTCAATTTATATTCTATAACATCAACTAATGGAGCTACTAATAAACTTCATATTAAAAATGGAAAAACTTTAAATTGTTTCGAATAGTTTTTTACACGATTGATTGGAAAGCAGATAGAAATCAGCTATCCCATTTTAAAGTTTCATGATTTATTACACCATATCGCAATTTCTTTAATATTTACATGTAAAACCCAAGTATTGAGTTCGGACATAAACAACTAAGTACATTTTAGAGGTAGCGAATTACGAGCTGATCTATCGTTAGAAAGCACGGTGGGACCAAGATGCTTGTTCCAAGAATTTTAAAGAATTACGGTCTTTTGTTTGGAACAAATCCAACATAAATAATGACTCACACAAGGGACTAATCCACTCAACCACTTTTCTCTGATTAATCTTTGCAGAAACAGTTGAAATTTCAAAATTACTATTGCAAAAGACAAATGCCTAGTTGGTATCTATCTCTACGTAAAACCACAGTGGTTACAGTTTTAGACCTAAACACCTGTTTATTGATAATTTTTGGCAGGCCTATCTTACTACTATTATAAAGGCGAAAGTTTGTATGTATGGATGTATGGATGTATGGATGTTTGTTACTCTTTCACGTAAAAACTACTGAATGGATTTGACTGAAACTTTACCACAATATAGCTTATACATCAGAATAACACATAGGATATGTTTTGGAAATCGAAATCCACGCGGACGGAGTCGCGGGCGGCCGCTAGTAATATCATAATTTCTCAAAGTGGATATGGATGTGCGGGTACTCTAAAACTGTCTCCTCAAAGTGGACTGCTACCTCAAACCATGATTGTGCGTTAAACTTAAATAAATTAAAAAATAGAGTTAAAAACTTAGCGGCCAGCTTACCTCCTTGACACATCGGGTCATTTCCGAGGAATCCACAACGAGGTTTATCAGGAGGAGGGCTTCTTCGTCCTCCAGGCCAGTGAATAGCCTTCCCTGCCACGGGCTTGTAGCTCCCATTCAGTCCGTGATAAAATGCCACCACCTATGAAATTAGGCTTAATTTTGGTATATCATCGATGACATCTAATTTGGTAAAATATTAACCGAGAAAGGTCATTTAAGAAATATTTCAGTCATATTCGTTTGTTTTCATTTTATAATTTACATTTGTTTAAATTAATTTTAAAATACTTAAGGTCAAATATTCTTTTTACAGATTTTTTTTTCCAGTATCTCCTTCATATAACTACTAGAGTATACTAGCGCTTTGTGCATGCATAAGTTAATTCATATTGTACTATTTTCCTTTTGCCTTTTTTTTTGCTTCCGCAATTGCCATTTTGGATAATTTATTTTCATCCAACCAAGGACAAGAACACACACTTTCAAAATTAGAAACAATTCCCTTGGGAATAATATGTCCTCTAGCCCTCCTCAGGCCTCGAAATCACTGGGCCTCTTTAATTTTTCGTCTCGTTCTTTGCCCGTTCGCGTTTTTTGCCGAAAGCGTTTAATATTTGAATTGGAAACTTTTAATGGCAGGCACTTAGTCACAGGCACCTGATGGGCTTGATTTGCATCGGAATAATGACTGTGTATAAACGGTATAGGCGATTGCATTAAAATATGGACCAATTAAGGCTGCAGAAAGAATTAAAGCACCTTTTTGAGAGCTTACTTCAAAGAAATATAAAGAAGAAAAAATATTTGTATTTCTAGATCGCTAACTGTGTAGGGCAAAGGTTTGTAATAGTCCAAGATCCCAGAGCCTAATTTAATTATATTTCAAAAATAATAATAATGGGATAAAGTAGTGTTAGTACCTACGTACTTTGAATGCGTGCATACTTGCTAGCTTGGATCGACGGCCAATTCATGGGTACCATGTGCTTAAGTTAACGTTATTATAATTACCTCGAATTTCCCCGTGACTGGATCCAGATCCAATATGGCGTAGTCAGCATCGCGATCACCCACAGAGTCGATGCGGACATGGCCGGTGATACCTAAGTACATAAGTTAGCATCAGCCTGTTGATGTCCCAAAGCAGGGCAAAGGCATCCATCATTTAAAATCATGACTTAAACAACATGCTTGCCTAATGCGGATTAATGATCTCAAACCCAGGCTGTCTTCAGAAAAACCGACACATTTGCCCGACCCGGGCATCGAACCCAGAATCGATATTATCAGTACACGTGCCACCAATGCTTTCGCACACTTTTCTGTGATTACGTCAACGAAACGAGATAATATCAACGGCTGTCAGTTCGTACGGGTGAGTCCATAAATAAACGCATTATAAACAGAAAAGTAATACCATTACTAAGTATTTTACGAAAAAATCAGGGCTTTGACCCCGTCTAGATAGTAAATGTTTTCAATATATACTATTATGATATGATATTATATCGATTTATATCGCTGTCCCACCAAACTATTAGAGTGTGGGAATAGAGAGTGCATTTGTGCACAATAATGTATCCTGCATACCTGGCTGATCGTAAGATCGGCCGCCATTGCAAAAACCGGCCTGAAGGGTATTACTAGATGATACGTACTTAGTCCTACACAAAACACAATGTAGGTAAGCACAAAAAAATAACATTTGGTCAATTAATTTAAATAAGGGACGCGGTTTATTTAAAAACGGTATGGTTAATTAATACACGATATATCGTTACTAAATAATAATTAGTTACTTGATTCCAGATAAAGTAGCAGTTATTAAGAAAATAAATTCAGCCAACATACAAAAATAAGCACAACAAGACAAACGTTTATAACGTTATTATTTACAAAGGGATTAGACCTCTCTTCCCAACGGAAAATACAGGATGCCTGATAGACAGTAATGTCGAATCGTAAGAGGAGTTTTTATAAGGAGCTTAATTGGACAATAAATAAGAGTTTGGTCATTAAAAAAAATTGTTTTCTTTCTGAGTCCTTTTCATGCTGTTATTTTCACCACGTTATTCTGTTAAAGAGATTTGCAGTCGCCTTAATAAATAAATTATCAAGTAGCTAAACTTTAAATGTACGAGATTTGTAAATACCTTTTCATAAGGAGTTTGAGATGAAATCCTTATGAACTCTTTATGACCCGAACAATTGTAACTAACTCTCTTTTTATCTTCTCAGCTGTTTATTTTATATTTTACTTTTAAATACTTTATTGCTCACCGTGAAAGTCGCGACCCCACATTCTTCGTGTGATGTTCCGTCCATCCCTGATGTCCGCTCCTTCCGTCAAAGTCTCATTTAGAGCCATTCCTAGCAGGTACACCCCGTCGTAGAAAGCTCCGATGAAAAAGTTTACCTAAACAAAAAATAAAGCACCTTTAGTCATCGTCTTTATCAGCTTGTTCTAAATTCTAATCCACTGCTAGACGTAGGCCTACCTCCAGAGTTATGAGCATAGTTAGACCCCTCTTTCCCACTGGGCATAACGGGCAAGTGCCCAGGGCTCTGCGATTGATTGGGGCCCCCAGACCAGGGTCTATGAGCCACATGATTACCAAACCAGATGTTTAAAGACCCATGTGCTCCTTCCTATTAGGTGAAAGAGGCCCTGACCATAATATAGTCACCACGCTGGTCTGGCAAGTTGGATACCGCAGAATTGTGACCGATAAAACACGGGGAACACCGCTATCCGGCCACACCCAGGAATATACTAGTCTCGTTTTAGCAGAAAATAATGAATGAATTTAGAAGAAATGGAGAACCTTCTATTGATGGCCAGCACTACGAGGCACCATACATAAGTAGGAAAGTACTCTAAATATGTACAAACACAATAAATGTATAACATGTCAGGTGAAAGAATTGAAAAGTTAAAAACAAAAGCGAAATTGTCCTGTTTGAATTGTGTTTTCCCGGAAGTTTGGCACACGTGTCGCGTCTGACATGTGTTGCAAACGAACCGTGAAGAAGAATCTTTTCAATTCAGCGCCGAGTTTCTTACCTAAGTGCAAATTGATTGTCCCTCAAGGCCATGATTCTTGGCTGTAAAGACTTTGCTGTTGCCAATAAAAATGTAAAGGTATTATTCCTACCTTCGAACTAGAGCGATTAGAATATAATTTGGACACATCGTCTTTTAGATTTCCACACATTAAGCATACCCTTACGTGGGCACGACCCATATGGAAAGGATCTCTTAATTTAATCTCTTAATTTAAATTAAAATATTTTCCCATTTATTTATTCATCTGTTTACGCAAACGATTTGTATCTGTCAGCTATCCAAGTTCCTTTGAATTGATGAAACACTTAATAATGTCCACATTTATTTACGGAACAATGAATTCGAGTAGGGATATTGTTTGTAAAACAGATAAGGAAATTGGGCCTATAAGTGTAATCTTCTGTCTGAACTAACAGGATAAAAGCTTTCGGATATGAGCAACGAAAATACACTAGTATCTAAGTGACATTAATGTACCATTGGATAAGGGCAGTATTTATTGTGTTACATTTCGTGTATGTTTTGAACCTACTCTTATCTGAAACCACACAAACACAAACACATCCAATTACACAAGTTAATCTGAGAGGGTGCTACTTAGCCGAAATGAGTTAATGCTTTAAACCCTCCTTTCTCCGCGCGATAATGACCAACATTAATTTTAGTAGAAACGCTGAAACCGTGCAAACAGCTTTAAATTAATGAAACAAAATACAGAACTGGGAGTAATTTTTAAATAATAAATCAACAGAGTAGCTTTAATTTACCTGTTTGTAAGGTAAAGTACACTCAAATGTTCTATTCCAACGGAAAGAAGAGAAATTTCAGAGACCCTCATTTTTGATTTGACCTACTTTTTCTAAGGCAAGAATAAAATTAGACAGCATTATTTATATCTCAACAAAAATTACCTACCTAGAAAACCCATCTCGGGTTCACACTCTCTGTTATTAAAAATACTGGCAGACTATTTCGATGATTTTAGTGCGACAATTTAATCCGAGACGGATCAAATGACATCCGAGAATTTGTGTGCAAACATTTCAATTCATGTGGACCACAAAACACAAATCCCGTATAATCCTGGACTTAGTAGTTGATTAATTACAACAGTTGAGATTGACCGACTAACCGCTGCAACTGTACCCACATAATTATAAATAAACCGCCATCACTCATATTATATGCTAACTATTGTCATAAACAGAATCACTGCATAGAATAGAACAAAGTAGCATTCCTGTACGACCTTATGCATGTTTGCTTAGATCTTTTATTATTAAAATTTATTCCTTGGACTAACTACAGAACACGAGACACGTACAAGACGTTATCTATACTTATAATAAATCTGTAGAGAGGTCAATTCTGTACATTAAATATTTTTCCAAAATAACTATCAGGGGGTGTTTAGTGGTCGATACTGATACCAAAAATGCAATCAGTAAAATTTTTGTCTGTCTGTCTGTCTGTCTGTATGTTCCTTATAGAAACAAAAACTACTGGACGGATTTTGACGAAACTTGGTACCATTATTCTTCATACTCCTGGGCATATTATAGGATACTTTTCATCACGCTACAATCAACAGGAGTACCGTAGTGGAGGGAAATGTGGGGAAAACGGGAGAATTTACTCCATTTCTTAAGCTTCAGTCGCGTGTGCAGCCTTAATGGTTGAAGTCACATAGAAATCATGTATGACGGAAATATATTCTACATAAAATTGCCTAAAAAATATCCCCCAACTATCTTTTATGGTTGACTCACAATAACACGTGCAACTCAAGATCCAAATTGGTTTGAACGCGCTAAGCTCAGGAACTACTGGTTCGAATTGACAAAACATTTTGTGTTGGATAGTCCACTTACCACTTACCATTTGTCGAGGTAGGATTTAGCCTACAACAATAGCTTAAAAGCTATTGTTGTATATTCCTTTATTTTATCATTGTAATTGTGCTAGCGAACTATTTAGAGCTAAAATGTGCCGATAGATGGCCCACCTCGCTAGAGGCGCGGCCGCGGATCTGAATCGCGGTGAACAGATGATTTCTCAAATGTATAAGATCTCCAGATTATTGTTAACAATGATAAGCGTATTCCGTCACTTATTTTGACTATTATTTATATCCTGAGCAATTAATTAGCCCCATAAAAGTTTGTAAGTTGACTGCATGCATGCATAAATATACCGTTGTACCCACATAATTATAAATAAACCGCCATCACTCATATTATATGCTAACTATTGTCATAAACAGAATCACTGCATAGAATAGAACAAAGTAGCATTCCTGTACGACCTTATGCATGTTTGCTTAGATCTTTTAAACTACTTTTTGAAAACCATACTTGTCTTTCATTGATAGTTTAAGAGCAAATATCAACATCCCAGCATTGTGCTCATAAAAAAATGAAGCACATATTCATAGGTTTCGTTTAAAATAAGAGTTTGAAGAGGCCGCCAACATATTTTTTTATTTTAACCTTTGGTCTAGGTTTGGCTCCTGTCCTCTATTGAAAAGGAAAATTTATCCCTTTAGAACTTGCACAGTATAGTAGAGAAACACTGATTATTATTTCCTTGTGAACGCGAGGGGGGGGAGTCAATCAATAACTCAATAAACAAAGGGCTTAACGGATGCTCAGCATTCAAGCACTCTGATCGGGACAAATCCGCCAGTCTCAAAGGATCTTCTTATCTCAGCTCTGTATTTTACCGAAAGATTTATTTAGTTTTCTTCCCGATTTACGTAAGTCTTTGTCATTTTGTATTCCTATTATCACAAACCCTCTATTGTATGTATAATATATTGTATTGTATAACTTAGTAAACCAAGAAAACAAATCTCAAAATAGTCCTTTATTTTCCTCATAACACACCTAACTAGTACAAAGGTATTTTTGATGAAAGACGTTACCAGGCCGAATAATCATGATAAAAATAACAAAACGTTTTTTCATTAGACAATATTGCCTCTGCATTCATGCTTATTTTAATCAAGTGTACCACATAAATATGATATTATCAAAACCAAATTACATTGTCATTTGTATTGGCCAATGCTCGTCTTAATAAATCGCACTCAACTCTGAGCTCGAACTTGAGCGCGAACTTGAGGTGAGACGGAGGGAAGTTCGCACTCAAGATCGAGAGAGGCTAAGAGAAGAAGAGATCCAAATTAATAAATCTAATTCTAGACTGAGACGAGAAATCATACAACTTTAGTTTTTCCTCGCATCAGGTGTAAGAAACATTGTAAATCTGTCTCGGATAATAAGGACCGCCGTTTCTTCAGCGGAGTTACGACCTTGTTCCTTGTTATCTGACCTTTGCGAGGACCGGCCGGTATAAAGCCGAGTCTGATTGAGGGTTCCAGAACTCATTCAGTAAGCTCGGATTAGAATAAGATTTAGAACTGATTAGTTGCAAGAGTAAATACGAATATATTCCTTTTACATGACTCCAATGGAAATTTCTACGTTTTCTTTTGTACGGTCACAACTACTCACGTTTAATAAAAATCATTTAATAAACAAGTTTTTAAGGAACTTATTTCCTTGTTGTTATATGGATTACGTATACAAATTGTGATCTAAACATTCAGTTCTTCGTCAAGGAGGAAAACGTGTTGATTTTCCAATTAACCCCGTACGGATAGTTGTAAAGTAGTTATCTTTTTTTTGATAACAATTTTACCATGGATGTTGTTATTTCTTGCCCTACAGAGGAACTCGGCTGACCATATAATTGCTTTCTTGTTGTGTACATAAAAAAGTATATTTCAAATATAGCATTATTGTTTCTACATTGTGATAAAACTGTAGTTTCTTTCTTTTATTTTACCTCCGCACGTTAAGAAGACGAGGTAAAATGAATGAAATCGTAACTTTTATTCCCATGCACTCTGTTGTCGTATTTTGTGTCGAGTGTAAAACACCGTGGTAAAACAGTCCGGATAATAAGGTCAGTGGAGGGAGACTTCCTACAGAGTTATGCCCTTGTTATCTCGCTTTGGTCAAATTTATATCGTATTGTTTAGCTAATAAGGCATAAATTAGGTTGCGCCTTATTTTTGGTACGATTTAGACAATTTTGCGGGTACCACTGAAGATTTGTTGCACACAAAACGCTGTCAAGTGAACGTGCAATTGCATATTTTTAGCATTTTGCCTACAGATATTTTTCTCTTGACGTTTTGACGTTATACAAGTTACTAGCAACTTACCTACCCCCCCCTTCATCTGTGAAATAGTTGAAATGCTGACGTGCCCGTACTTTGATTGCTTCAGCGAACTCGTCGAAGTGGTCACCGGTGGGTAGATCTAGCGACACCCTGAACATCGGTGATCCCTCTGGTGTCGCGGATGTCTATAGGCGGCGGTGATTGCTTACCATCAGGCGACCAGATAGATCGTTTGCTGCCTCTTCCATAAAAAAAATCTAGCAAGCTGCACCTACCTCCTCTCCATCGGAGAATGTGTAATTGTAGTGTTGCCGTGCTCTTGCTTTGACAGCATCGGCGAAGTCGTCGAAACGATCGCCGGTGGGTAGTTTCAGCGATACTCTGAGCAGGGCTTCGTAGGCGGCACGAGCAGCGGCGTCGCGGTCGTCGCCCGCCGCCCAGCCCGTCTCGCCCCAGTACCCGCCCTGGGTGAATTAAACAGTAATGGTTTAGTGATCAGACACCCTGGCTACAAAACCAGGGGTCGCGGGTTCATTTCCCGCTATGGACAAATGTTTGTGTGATGAACATCTGCCGATGTTCATGTCATAGTATGTGTGTACTCAAGTCATAGTATTTAAGTACATATGTCTATCCGTTTCCTAGCGTCCATAGTACAAGCTTTGAGCTTAGTTTGGGGCAAGGCAATTGGTGTGTTAGTCCAAAGAATTTATTATTAAAGATAATTCCTTTGACTAACTACAGAACACGAGACACGTACAAGACGTGACGTACAATAAAGTAAGTATCTACTAAACACATATTTTAAAATCGAAAATTCAAACATTACATTTCGATGGGATAAGACCAAGTTGTTACACATTAGAACTAACAGTTCAATATCTTTGTTCTATTCTCTAATCTTTAGAGTAAGTACGCCGGACGACTCTTAATTCCGATCCTCTTTACTTGGAGATTTATTAGCGGTTAAACTAAGAAGGATAGATCGCCAATCCAAGAAAAACCAACGTTTAAATCAAGACCAAAATGGCATGTTTTTATCATTCGTAAAAATAGTCTAGGATAAAACATTTTATTTTAAGAATTTTCTCGAACATGATCGGCCCTCCAGACCATTTTATACAGTTCGTAAAATCTGCAACATTGTACAAAAGATCTTGTCCATAATAATAAATCAACTCCCAGAGAAAAGTGCTTTAGCTGATTGCCGTAAAATAGATATTTTATTTTTGTTTACTCTTCGACTCTTTTCAAGGTTAAAACAGCTCAACTGCCTTAAAAAAGGTAAGCTTTTTTAAGGGTTAAAAACATAGTTGTTGTTTGTACAATAAAATAATTGCATTATATGAATTTTATGTATCTTAACGTCAACCATAAAAGGTGAAAGTTTTAAAAGAAACTTCTACATTGAAATGTGATTTTAATTACCTTTTAAAGTTCAATGAAGACTTTATAAGATTTAGTATATAATTAAAGCTACATGGATACCACTGAAATATACAAGTAATGTAAGAAAGATACAGAATATCATAAGAGTATACGTATTAGTTCTTCTATGTAAAAGATAAGAAATGAGAATTGCCATAAACACGCAACGTTTCAACAACAAATTAATACTCCTTGCCCAAAGAATAGGAAGACCTTTGAAGTATGTTTTGGCTCTAAACCTTTATAAACAGGGAAAGGAAAAATATGTTATATTTTCCCCTAAACTGTTTGTATAATAAATCTCCATAAACTGACAAACAGACTTAAAGTATAATAAAAACATAAGTTATTTTTTATACATCGGGCTTGTGTAAACATATAAAGTAGCCACAACAATATCTACATAAAGAAGAGCGACCTATAATAAACAAAAGAACGTTGCATGCAATGTTTTTTAGACGTAAAAGGTTGAACACGTATTATTTTATTAAGAAGAGAAAAAACATGGTTCATTAATCGATAGAGAAAGTTTTGTCTGACTGTATTGATATGTAAACAACCCTCTGGAAAATGAAAATCTAGGCCCTGAATTTAAGATGATCGTAGTGTCAATTTCCTTTATCAATTTACTTTATTCCTAGCTATTTAGGCACTTATACTGTTTTAAAAAGGAACGAATTCATATCCGAACTTATTTATTATTATTCGTTTTTAAATATATCACTTGAGTATTCTTCCTGATTATTCCTAAGTATTCTTCCATAACTGGCTAACGTCAAACTTCAAAGACATATTTGAATTTATAATGAGAATGGACAAAACAGCGAAGTTAAAATCAATTTACCGTCGAAGTTTCGAACCCATTGACGAGCATTGATACTTTGACACTTCTCCGAAGACTTCGGACAACAAAACAAAACACTTCCACTTAAGCTCATGCCACACTGCATGAACTAAGCGTAAACGAAGATACGGCACGATGTCTATCCAATTATCCATAATACTATTTTTCACCTAAGAAGATTCCGCTGATAGTTTGCCTTCAAAGGAAACTCGACGTTCTTCTTAGGCAATAAGAACCCTATGAAAATTCGAAAAACAGCTCGTGGAACCTATTGCCTTGAAATTAAGTTTCAATTCGTATAATAAGTCACAGGGATCATATGAGGTTAAACATACAGGATTTATTCAGGACACTTCCATGGATGAAACACAATAGGGAGAAAGAAATCTTGTAGTACATTGATAGTGAATCTAGACGTACACTTTATACATAGATAGTTAAGAACATCAAATAGTATTATAAACAATGTTATTACATTACCCAATGGTTAACAACCAGGAAAAACAAAACAAAAAGCAAAATTTTGTTTTCAAGATAAAAAAAATTGAATGCTGGGCTTTTAAAAAAATCCGACAGCAGTGTTCTGATGTCTATGCTACTAGCCCATACATACCTGGAATATTTCAACATCGAGGAATGCCCAGTCTCCTCGCGTCATGCCCAGAGAGTGCGCGGCGAGCAGGAACTCACGAACGAGGGGGCCTCGGACACTCAGGATCACCACTGTGGGAAAAGTTCACGTTCAATCATAGAGTTTGGTTTTAATTTATATTAACACTACATGAAACAAAGTCACCATCTCTATGTAATGGGTGGGATATAAGCAACACACCTAACCGAAAAATCGCAACCGAAGTTCGGCTTGACGTGACGGACGCCTGCAATGTATTTTAAATAGAAGATGACAGAGTATGCCGAAATTACGTCGCGTAATATTGTTGCAAAGGCATTTCCGCGGAACTTCCGGCGCGTATTTTCAACCTGGTGTGTTTTAACACTAAGAGTAGTTTCAAGATGAAAACTAGACATAATTATGCGTTGATTTAAAACCAGACGTTCATGTTTCTCCGACACGTAGCGACAAATGCGTTAATAAACCGTATTTACATCGCCTTGGCTCAATCCATTTCCATATACTGCATCACAGTATGGGGTGGAGCGGCTAAAACGAAAATATTGGAAGTAGAAAGAGCTCAAAGGGCCTTGCTAAAGGTGTCTTACTTTAAAAAACGCACATTTTCGACAGATTCCTTGTATTGTCTAACTGATGTACTATCCATAAGGAAACTTTTCATACTACACATTATTTTGAAAAAACATACCCAAATAAATTACGACCCCAACAAAATTAAAAATAGAAGAAAACACGATGTTACCAAAATTACACTAACACGTACAAAATTTGCACAGACACAGTTTGGCTATCTTTCATCCTATCTATACAATAAATGTAATAAAAAACTAGAAATCTACCCCTTAATCTTCCGCGAATGTAAGATAAAAGTTACCGCCTGGCTTAAAACCTTAAACTATGATGAAACAGAAACATTTCTAAAACACCTTTCGTAGTTGTTAATTTGTTAGTATGCTTAAACACTATATATATTTACACACACACACACACACACACACACACACGCACACACACACACACACACGCAAACACACCACATACACACCCACATACACAAACAGACATTACATTGAAATTTTTTTATTGTCATCTAAAAAACTACACTAAATGTAAGATTGCGTTAAGGAAGAGTGGCCCCTTCTGGCACAGGTGCTTCCTGCACTTAATAGAAGAGGTCAACCCTTGATTATTGTCAAAGACTGTTTGAGATGAAATAAATGATTTATTATTTATTATTATTTATTATTATGTTGTCATGCGGGCGAAGACATTGGAAATTAATATCGCAAGGTCAGTGAAAGTACGTTTGAAAATGGCTTTACAAAAATAAGTTGGTCAAGTTGTATAAAAATAACTATGTATGATACAGAGTTCGCTATAGTTTTCGTTGAAAGTACTTACTTGGAGATATACAGGACATTTTTTTCAAAATTATTGTAATAGTATTTCAAAAGTTAAGGGGGGGGGGACGCTCTAATTTTAACTTTGTATTAATATATATCGAGACTGGGGTGTTTGATCCACATGGTTTCAGGGCAAGTTTTATTGTATTTAAAAATACCTTTTTAACGATACTCCACACGATGGGGTAAGTCGAAGTTTTTTTTTCGAATTTACTTTTCGTTGTATGGGAGGGGGGGTAAAAATTATTATTTTTCGATTATTTTAAAAACCAATTCTTGAATTATCACTATACATCTCTCCACCAATTTTCGTGGCAATCGGTTCAGAAACGGCGGAGAACGAGCCAGGACAGACAGACAGACAGACAGACAGACATGACGAAACTATAAGGGTTCCGTTTTTTGCCATTTGGCTACGGAACCCTAAAAAACATGAAAGCAATAGGGTATTTACCATTATTTACTTAAGAAAATATTTTACAGTCGCTACCATTAAAGTGTAACTGATGAAAGCAGTTAAGGTCATTCGGTATTACAAAAGAATGAATGAGAAATAAAGAAACGCTATTATTTTCATTAATTTACTTCATAAAGTCCAAGAAGTTATTGATGTTATGAAAATATCCCCAGCGATTCCTTTACTACTATTTAGCCGTGAACCCTACGAGGCAACGCTGAATTCATTGTCACGCCGCCCTTTGAAACTCATTTAAAGCCCTTTGCAAAAAACAAAACAATGAATAATGTTTCGCTTTACAAATTACAACTCTTATTAGTTAGAACAATTAACTCGTGAGGTAGGTTTCTAATGAGAACTGCCTACACAGTACACATAGAATAAATTGCTCTATTCGGAATCTAGTCAATAACATGAGTATTAAAAAAATATACGGGTCGAATTGAGAACTCCGTTCTTAAGGAGGTTAAAAAATAAAATAAAAGTGAGCCAACTTTTTTTTCTAGGAGGCAGCCAGGATTATTTACCTTACCTGAAGGTATGCGGTTGTAAGGCACAAATATAAGATTGACTGGCTCAATAGTACATAGTACCCATTGAGCCAGTCACCCTCACCCTGAAGGCCTGCAATGATGCCGCTTCACGCCATGCCCAAAAAGTTCAGAATTATTTTGATCTCACTGTACCGCAGTAGGTACACACCAAATCCGAATTACGGATTAGTTATATTATCATTTTATAACGCAGCCTCCCACTTGTCTCTTCTGAAGTCTAATATGCCATATCAACTGTTCCCTCAATATTTTACGTTCTAGCAATGTTCTACTCATAGTTCTACTTAATGCAGTTGTTTGATGCCTAGCTTAGTTTCTGCGGCGTGTGGTTTGCGCCACGAATCTCATTAGGAATACGAGTACGTGATTCAAATATATTAGTGCTGATTGTGCCTAGATAAATTGGAAGATAGGGTAACACAGAAAATTGGTTGATTCTGGCTTCATTAAATACGGATGTTTCGTTTCTGACGTACATAGTAGCTTTAATAATACCCTTCCGGCTGTTTTCGACCATGGCGGCCGATCTTACGATCAGCCAGGTACGCAGTTTATACATATACATATTACAAGTGCACAAGTGAGTACGCAAGCACGGGTGAACTCCGTATTCCCTCTCTCTCTCTCATAGTTCGGTGGGACAGCAATCTGACGCGACCGTAGAGAGATCGGGTGAAGGACCAACGGCTCAATTTTTTTGGTCACCCGGCTGATGGCTGACCTCTGCAAAAGTTGCTTAACTTTGCAATCGCAGACGAAGTGATCTAACCACTGCGCCATCGAGTACCTAATTACTCGCAAAAAGATGAGGTTCGCACACCCATATAGACATTTAAAAATGTATGATACCCAATGTTACTATTAAGTGCCTTATTTGTGAATCAATAGTAGAAGGGCAGACCCAATTCCCTACCGTATTAATATTGAGTGAGTGTGGGTAAGTAAAGTGGCTAGCCGGTCCCTAGAAAGGCTAGAATCTTATTGGTGACCTCGTTTCAGATTGGCATGATCTAACCTCTGTTCCCAGAAGCAAACGACGTTTTATATGTATAAATACTAGTGTCCGACCGAAGGTCTAATTTTGGCCGAAGCCGAAGCCGAAGCCGAATAATCGGCTATTGCCACGACCTTCGGCCGAAGCCGAAGCCGAAGCCGAAGGTTTATATTTTCTCAGCAAACCGTAATTATTTTTTTTCAATATGGAAAATGATTTTAAACATCAATATTGAAGGTTAACATGGACTGTCTCATATAGAAGTTGATGATAAATATTTTTTGATTTATCTACTGGTAAAAAAAATCATTTCTTTATATCTTTGTTTTACTCGACTGGGCCAAAACTAGACTAATAAATAAAAAAAACAAACACTTCTCAGTAAATAATTAAAGGTTGGTCAATTAAATGCACAGTTTAGGATTAGGACTATCACAATATTCAAAATAAATGTAACAATAACAATAGAACTAATGAGGTAATGACTGTTTTGAAAACAAACGAAAGCAACCCATATGTCAAATTATGTATAAAATATGTTTCATCCATTAAGCATCTCGATAAAGGTCCTTGTATAGTGGGATTTTAGACTATAATGTATCAAAATTTAATTGATAAGCACAAATTCAAACCAAAACTTTGGTTTAAATACACGTACGAACTTGTTTTGATGCATGCAAGCAATGTGATATTTTGACAGTGACTACCCGCCGCCTCATGACTTACGTAACAGTTTATTCAATCTCGTCGGTCGCTCGGACCTTCGGCGAAACCTTCGGCTTCGGCCGGGTTTTGGGCCGAAGCCGAATTTTTCGCCGAAGGTGGATTTTTTGGCCGAAGGTGGCCGAAGCCGAAGCCGAAGCCGAAGCTTCGGTCGGACACTAAAAATACTTTAATAAGAACACTATGTTTCTTCGTAAGTTATGCACACTTTTTTTATGTTATAGGGTGGCAAAAGAACAAGAGGATCATGGCGTTGCCTGACTTTAAGATAAGACCTAATACCCTCCCGAACTGAACTCTGGCAACCTTACTAACCAGCAGAAACATAGCACAACAGTTTCGAAGTGCTACTTCACTGTGGTCATCTGTAAGGTGGAGGTACTTAGCGGCTCATTCGAGTGGAAATTCCACTAAGCTCTACCTCTCTTAAATTTACACACACTGTGTATTTCACGTCTATTATATTTATAAATCGCATTAATTGCCTTGAGGCCAGATCTGTAACTAATATTCTCTAAAAGTTTTTTATATGAAAGTAAACTTTGTATGTATAGGTACCTTTGAAAGTCCAGAGCTGAACGTAAAAATACTTTCGGTAACAGTATCCTTTAATAATCAGGAGTGACATGTGCTATATTGTATTGAACATACAATACAGGTATAAATTGACAAACACGAAAAATCCATCTTGTTTCATAAACAATGTGGGCCTTGAGCTTTCAAATAATGTTGTGGAAGAAATTCTAAAACTATCGAAATGGCGCTAAAAGTCGAATTATAGATATAGATGTTGTCTGATTTATCAATTTATAAATGTAAACGAATTACAATCTATGTATATTTAAATGCATTAATAACTTTATTTAAAGCACTTAAGGATTAAAATACGCCCAACATAGTCGACACGGTTCATCTACTCTGCCTTATACAGAAAAAAATAAAACCCTTTCTATGATTGTGCTATAATGTTACCTCTTGCATACATGCTGACGTCCCGCAGGAGCGACTCACACGACTCCCGCTCGTTGCCGTCCAGCTCCCGAACGGCCTTCAGGATGCCCTTCTTGCGGAGACCCCACTCCAAGCTTTTACCTGCACATAAAAACACGAGGAAGTTAGTATGAAGTAAGAGAAATCAATTTTCAAACACAGTATAGTCAGGAGCACTAACATGTAAACAAACACATTGAAATATGAACTTTACTGCTTTGACATAAAAGTCGAGGTTAATGCTCATGACTGCGTACACTCTCAATTTTTAAAGACTAAGGACTCTCTCTTATTTTAAAATGATTTTCCTGCAATATCGAGAGTCTTACCATTTAAAAACTATAATAAAAACTTACGTAGCAGACAGCTGCTGATTGTGTTTATTACGAGTTGTTCAGCAAAACTTTGGTATATTTCAATCAGAACATATGTAATTTAAAAGAAATCTGCAACTATAAATAACTACTCTCCCAAACTCTAAACTCTGCGATATTCAATGGATGTTTGCCTTATGCAAATGTGAGTAATGCTTTAATTTGCATAACATAACATTCGTTGTAGCTGTATTATGTAAAGAAAATTATTGACCAAACTATTTTGTCTCAAGATTTTGGGCTAGACATGATTTATGATGGCATAAATTCTGTCCTACTAAATTTATTCAAATTCGGATTCATAAATAAACCCTTTGATATTCTGATCTGTATCAATCCTGAATCAAGGCCAATACCACAAATATATACTAGCGTAAATACAAATCCGCGTGAAACACACAAATATTTTGAACATACAACGTCAGAGAAATGTCCTATAGCACATTTTGAATGGGACTCTACCGTCACCTTGCTGTAAGATAATATGTATGATAGCGGCCGCGACTCCGTCCGCGTCATTTCGGTTTCCAATAGCCTAAAGCCTTCCTTAGGAACCGTGACCGACCGTAGACCACGCGGAAGCGTGATGGTAAGGGGGACCTTACCATCAGGCGGCCCGTAGGCTTGGGGCTTTTTTGGTGTGAAATATACTTACCAACATTAGGTGAGGTCATTTCTGCCATGCGCTAGATGGCTGGCAGAGCGCGGTAGCCGGCAGTGGCAATACGACATTCGGGTGAGGGTCGGGTGCTTGCCCTAGTTGTGGAGCAGCGTCACATGACACACGAGTACCAGCACATACCGACAGTGAGGGAGAACAGGTCGGACTTGTCGAGCAGCAGCGCCACGTGCTTCCAGCCGAACCGCTCGAACACGCTGGAGAACACGTGCGGCAGCCGGCACTGGCAGTACGACATGCTGGTGAGGGTCAGGTACTTGCCCTGGTCGTGGAGCAGCGTCGCACGACACACTAGTACCAGCACATACCGACAGTGAGGGAGAACAGGTCGGACTTGTCGAGCAGCAGCGCCACGTGCTTCCAGCCGAATCGCTCGAACACGCTGGAGAACACGTGCGGCAGCCGGCACTGGCAGTACGACATGCGGGTGAGGGTCGGGTACTTGCCCTGGTCGTGGAGCAGCGTCATACGACACACAGTATCCGCACATACCGACAGTGAGGGAGAACAGGTCGGACTTGTCGAGCAGCAGCGCCACGTGCTTCCAGCCGAACCGCTCGAACACGCTGGAGAACACGTGCGGCAGACGGCACTGGCAGTACGACATTCGGGTGAGGGTCGGGTATTTCCCCTTGTCGTTGAACAGCGTCGTCGGCTAAAATTAAACTCAGTGTTATCGCCTGTCAAGGATTTTCTATAAATACTCAAATACGGAACCACTGATACACCCAGTTATCTTTGGCTGAACTCAAGAAAAAAAAATTGCACTACACCTACGATGGTGAACTATGAACGTGGACCATTGGCGAATACTGATCATGCTTACTTTCTACTACCAACCAAGAGAAAATTTTCGAATCTCAAATTTTTAGAGTAAGATCCCGGTGCCCCCAGACGTTACTTATTTTCTCATAAGAAATATAAATGGGATAAAGTAGTGTTAGTACGTACTTTGAGTGTGTGCATACCTGTTACCTTGGGTCGCCGGCCAATTCATAGGTACCAGGTGCTAAAGGTAGATAAATACAGTACTGATTTTTCTTAAATTCTCAGTGCTGATTTTTACATGTGTAAAATGTTTTAACTCAATGTTTTAAATATTGTTGTTAAAAATTAATAATCATTATTGCCAGACACTTTCCATCGGCGCTTACACTTACCAGACGCTTTAAAACTTAAAAAAAAAATAACATATTCTTACTTATACTCTCACTCTTGATTTTTATGTATGATACTTGGGGAACTATTTGAACACCTCTGGTCAGCAGCCAGACCAATTGGAGGGGTCAAACATCCCCCCAGACACACGTAAAGTGTCGCTATGTGTATAAGCGCGAGGTCATTATTTGTACGCTTGAGTGTGAGAGAGATATCTATTTATGGCTATCTTTCTTATACTTATTGACGTCTCTAGGCTACTCTATTCAGTGCTACTTATGTAGACTTATTCAGTGACTTAGAACTGGAGCAAATGTGTTCAACATTATACAAAAATTTATTTGTGAACTGTACAACGTGGCCGGAATAATTGACGTAGATGCTGCCCGACTCCAACTCTTTATCAACACTTATATGGTTTGTGACGTAAATGAAGAGTTCAATCGTAAAAATGTGAAAAACTTTGATGCTAGTAACTTACCACCATGCAAAAGTGAGCTTTCACAGCAGTTTCGACGAGCTAATTATATCACTAGTCTCTGGAAGAATGCTCATATGAAGAAAATTAGTATTTTTAGTCCTGACAATAATGGGTGGACGTTGAAAGATAATAAATATCATTTTAACTGGTTCGATGGGGACCAATTGCCAAGCTTTGTCAGTGAATCGCTTCAAGAAGAATCAGGTATTATATATAGGTTAAAGAAACTTACATTTATTATTTATAAAATTTTCTCAACCCAGATCACTTTAAAATACCTTGTTATCTTAAGGTTCGATTCCATTTTGTATGTAACGAATCTGTAACCTCTCTTGATTATATCGAATAGAGCAGAATTTTAGCGACACTTTATGTGTGTCTGGGGGGATGTTTGACCCCTCCAATTGGTCTGGCTGCTGACCAGGGGTGTTCAAATAGTTCCCCAAGTATCATACATAAAAATCAAGAGTGAGATTATAAGTAAGAATATGTTATTTTTTTTTTGAAGTTTTAAAGCGTCTGGTAAGGGTAAGCGCCGATGGAAAGTGTCTGGCAATAATGATTATTAATTTTTAACAACAATATCTAAAACATATGTAAAAATCAGCACTGAGAATTTAAGAAAAATCAGTACTGTATTTATCTACCTTTAGCACCTGGTACCTATGAATTGGCCGTCGACCCAAGGTAACAGGTATGCACACACTCAAAGTACGTACTAACACTACTTTATCCCATTTATATTTCTTATGAGAAAATAAGTAACGTCTGGGGGCACCGGGATCTTGGGCTATTTGTTTGAATACAAGATCAAAATTTTATTGCAAAACAAAAGGTGATCACCACACAAATGAATATCATGCCACGACTCTTGGCGCAAGACATATGGCCTGCCTGCATGGATAAAACCACGATACGATAAACGTATGCAAAAATAAATGCGTGATGATATGTTGCTGTGGGACTAAATTGGGAAAACATTATTGTACAAACCTTGATACCCTTCCGAAGATTTCTCAAACGATGCATTCGACTAACCACGCTGGCGGGAGCTGCCAATTCACCTTCGGATGGAGGCTATAACAAAATAAAACAGGTCATACATACAGCTACATATCTCGTATAATTTACTCACAAAAGTACCTACACACGCACGATCGCTTTTCACAGCGGGTTGTAGATAGACAAACAATGAACGATCTCATTCAATATACCAACCGAAACAAACGCTACATATGTATCTACGAGTATCGACATCAATCCACGTGTCGATATTGTACCAAAGTACATTATGGATTTTAAATTCACAATTAAGGCTTATTTTTGTGAGGTTTTCCTTTTTTGTGAGGTTTTCCTTTTTTGTGAGGTTTTCCTTTCTATCAAAAAGTCAACAGGATAAGGGGAAAATTATATATTACATTTCGCGGGAACGGGGTTGATAATGAGGAAAGTGAAGAGAAAAAGAAGGGTACATACAACGTTATATTATTTTCCTTATACTTACAAAATAAAACACATAATGCAATATTTTTGAAATTCCACAAACCTACATAGTGTTCAATATCGCTTGATATTAAGTCTCATTTAAAGACATTTACAGGGCTACATATTGCAGCGGAAGGGTTTTAGATGATCATACTTCATTTTTTTTAATATTAAGAAAATAAAATGATTCAGAAGAAACCATAGAATTTCTGTGCGAAGCCGGAGAGATTTGCTATTTTCCTAAATAAACTAACATAACATGTAAAAATACTATTATGACTATATTACAATATCTTATTTATCTACCTCTATTATATGTTTTGATCTTTAATTAACTTTTCACTACTCTATTGTTAAAAAAAAAACAAATGATGCTTTTAAGTCTCTTTGGTTTCTTCCGCAAAAATATCCTTGTTTTCTTAGAAACTTCTTCTATAGACAAAACCGAACATCATTTCGAGCTCCAGTGAGTTCTACTTTATTGATATGACTGCGAGATTTCAGTATCATATCAGCATAATTTCAATATAATCTCGCGTATATTTTACTATCTCTCTAACGCGTAGGGGTTCAAAACAAATATTGGTTAACCCTTTCCAGATTCATTCCATAGTCCACATCAACAAAAACAGTGTTCAATGTTCGCTTGAGTCGGAACTTAAAGCTGTTAGTAAGTAGTACGTTTTATTTTTAGACTAGCGGCCACCCGCAACTTCTTACGCGTGGATTTCGGGTTTCACACAGTGTTATTATAAAGCCTGAAGTCTTCATCGAGAAATGTACTATAATATAAATATTTTTTAAATTCAAACCAGTAGTTCCTGAGATAAGCGCGTTCAAAACAAAGAAACAAACAAACAAACAAACAAACAAACAAACAAACAAACGAACGAACGAACAAACAAATAAACTCTTCAGCTTAATGATATTAGTATTGATTGAATCCATCATACAAAATATGAACATATAATTAATATTGCGCTTAGTTGGAGTTACATAGTTAACTTAGCGTCTCTAATAAGACGCGAAAGTCTAAAATCGTACAAGTATTCAACATAAACAAGTCTCCATTTCATTACCACCTTTTAACCCTACAAACACTCAGAGGGAACAGTCCCATTGCGGCTTGAAAAGCAATATTTCCCGAGCAACTGTTGGGTCAAGGGTACAAACAAATCAATGTGAGAGCTCGAGCTCAGTGAATTCCGTCGAACTTGGCATTGACATGGCGTGGAATGCGATTGGATCGGAAGGTAATGGCCGAAACAGATTGTCTACACGCCGATTTGAGGTTTCAGGCGACTGGGACCATTAAGAACTGGGACCACGATCCAAGTTGCCGGATGACAGTTTTAAATCGGTCGACCGGGACCATTAAATAATTGACTTTAATATAGAGTTAATCGCAAAACCAAATATATTATAACTCTAAATAAAAATTTTTTTGAGTATTTTTAGAGTAAATAAAATCTATAACTAATGTAATTGTAAAACACTGTTTTTCTCGGACATTTACAGTGCTAAAAGTGCTAAATCTGAAACTAAGACAGTGGTATTGTAGTTAAAATTGTGAGTGGTCCCATTCACCTGCGGGTTAAATAATTAAAAACTAATCAGGCAACTGGGACCGCGGTCCTAATTATTTAGTGGTTCCGGTAGCCTGAGTCCTCGCTTTACCGAATAGACGAGATATACCTACACGTGCCAGGTGATGAAGTGTTTACGAGGTATTTCAGTTCCGATTGCTTTGTTGTGCTTATTTATCCGAAGCGTCGTTAATCAAAGGCAACCTCAATGAGATGCGATTCTTTTCATCAAACTTTACATCTGTTTCGTAATGTTTTTTTGTCATTCGTTATTTTTTTCTAATTACTTTTTCGATAAGGAGTTTCTAACAATAATTGTCTTTAAGTATTTCCTCATTCGAAAGTGATGTACTTTTATTTGCTAACAAAATAAGACTAGGATCAAGAACAAGAACGATATCACAGCTGAGAAGTTGCCTAATTAAAAGTTGAGTTTATTTGAGCACTTTTTTAGGGTTCCGTAGCCAAATGGCAAAAACGGAACCCTTATAGTTTCGTCATGTCTGTCTGTCTGTCTGTCTGTCCTGGCTGCCTGGCTCGTTCTCCGCCGTTTCTGAACCGATTGCCATGAAAATTGGTGGAGAGATGCATAGTGATAATTCAAGAATTGGTTTTTAAAATAATCGAAAAATAATTATTTTTTACCCCCCTCCCGTAAATCGAAAAGTAAATTCGAAAAAAAAAATTCGACGTACCCCATCGTGTGGGGTATCGTTAAAAAGGTATTTTTAAATGCAATAAAACTTGCCTTGAAACCATGTGGATCAAACACCCCAGTCTCGAGATATATTAATACAAAGTTAAAATTAGAGCGTCCCCCCCCCCCTTAACTTTTGAAATACTATTACAATAATTCTGAAAAAAATGTCCTGTATACCTCCAAGTAAGTACTTTCAACGAAAACTATAGCGAATTCTGTATTATACATAGTTATTTTTATACAACTCGACCAACTTATGACGTGCAGTTGCCCTTACTAAATGGTGTCTTAAGCGGTCGAGCCATCTTTTAGCTACGGAACCCTTTCATGGGCGTGTCCGACACGCTCTTGGCCGGTTTTTTTCTGTTGTACGTCCATCCAGAAAGAAATGCTGTCAGGATTTTTGTTTGTGAAATTTAGGTGAAAATAAAATAATTTGTTAAGCACTTAAGTTCCTTGTTTTTTATGTTTAAACTTCTATTATATGAATATTTCATTTCGCTTCGCTTCCGATAAACTTTAAGCTTAATAGCGTAGATATCACACACTATAAATTTTAAGTGCTGTAACATATTACATATATCATGAGTCATACATGCCTTCTTTCGTCGAAATACGTAAATATTCAATTCAATTCACGCACAGACAGTGTTATTATCTCATATAAAACCTTATTCCACTTTCAATAAAAAATGTAAGTGCGCTCTGGGCAATTTCTTTCCTACCGCCTTTACGTATTACACGTGGGAATGAAATTTCAAGTTGAATGTATTCCATTGCGGTTCTGTTTTAAATTCTACAAGGATTTTAAGGTGGTAAAAGTTTGCTTGAATTGCACGCAGTTACATGATATATGTATATGTTACGGGCAACGTGATTAATCGGGAATTATGAATAAGGGCCGGCCTTTATTAATAATTCCCAAGAGCGTCGGGCAAAGTGATTAAATTATCACTTTGACCGGCCCTTATTAATAATTCCCGACGCCTCGTGGTCCATGTAATAAATCAGTGTTTGAGATGGCTTGTATTTATCACTTGGACCGGGCATTATGATAAGAAATGTTTAAGGGTCACAAAAAAAAAATAACCCTAACCTATTTTAGACCACCTAAGAAGCGGAAGACTAATTTGATGGATATAGGTTTGGGTTATTTTTTTTATGACCTTTTGAAATTCCCCTGATCACGAACATAACACACGTTAACGACTTTTCATCTTAAGTAATATTTTTATCAAAATAAAAGTAGGACGGGATTTATATCAATAATTGCTTTTTTAAGTGTTTATTTTTAAATTGCTATGTTCAATTGATGTTTCTTTTAACTTTTCATGAAAATATGGTAAGTTTAATTAGATTTAGTTAGCAAAAACACTTCAAATAACCTTTTTTATCACTTTGCCCAATATGGGTTGGGAATTTATCATAATGGCCGGGAAAAGTGATTAATTACGCTATTTTTATCACATTGCCCAATTGAGTAGGGAATTATTAATAAGGCCCGGGAATTATTAATACGGCCCGGTTTTATCACATGGCCCGTAACATATATACTTAGCTCCCAGTGTTCCTAATTGATTTAATAATACACGGTGCTACTGTGCTTGAACAATTAAATAAAATCGCTTCAACGCGATTATTTAATAAAATTATGCAGATTTTTTTTTACATTTCCATTAACAAAAAACCATTCTCAGCGATGTCGTACGGAATAGAAATTATTTTTCAACTTGAAAAAATCCAGATTGAAAGTGCCAACTAAAAGATAAATTTATTTATTCATACCAAATTCGTTAAGCAAGCAAAATTATAAGTGAAACTAGGTGTTTTAGAATCCAATTACGACTACATTGCATATTCCAAGAAACTTAAATAATCAGGATTAATTAAGTTATTTAATTAATTCTGCGATCATGATAGTGACAGTTCAGAACCCACACTTACGCTTATTTGTCTAAATGACACGCACAGAATTTAATTTTGTATCAATTAAAGTGTATTTGAGCACAAGCTTTATCACATGACATATTATTTGCTTATCTCTCGTCTCGATTTTAAAGAGAGTTACTTTAAGGGCAAATTATATTGTTTCACTGAGGCTATTCACGTCAAAATTGAATAAGCCTGAAAAAATAGGATTAAATGTACGCTTGTAAGAGTGATATCAGAATGGGCCTCAAGTGTCCTAGCAATCGCAAAGTTTCACATCGTAAATACATAAGAAGGTACTTCGTAGTAGCGAATAGGTGAAGTAATATTCGTGGAGTTTGACTTTCTTTTGAAGGTCGAACCAACCGTTGTTCCCACATTATATTATGCATTCGCAGCGCAGTAAAATATTAGCGTATTGAATTTATCATTACCATTATCATCGACCTGCTTTAGTCCACTGCTGAAAGTAAGCCTCCTCACAGTTGAGAAGTTATGCCTATATTCCCACCACGCTGGGCAGGCGGGTAGGTCGCTGTAGTACGATAAACGATTAATCGCAAGGAAACGCTTCGATCTATCACTCCAGAATATCCCTTAGTACATAATATAATTAAACTTTAGCTTTAATAATTTACGACCTTTAAAAAAATATAACTCCAAAACTAGAATAGCAAAGTTTACGACATTATTCTGAGAAGTATTCTTTCTCAAATTGGCTAGTACCTCATATTTGAGCAAAAACTTTGAGCAAGCTTCAAGTTAAGTGCAGCAATTACTTAATGACGTCCTCAAACACAGACCTTGAGGTCGTCTCCATCCAACTGTTTAATTAGACCGTTGGACACGACAACTGCAGATTTGTATCCACTTGACCTTAAAATTGAGGCATTGAGGCTGCCACGCAACGACTCGAGATTAATTAAACGTTTCATTTGTTTAAATTGTCAATTTGTGTATTTTTTTGCTTTAGTAAAATTGCGCGTTGAAACAAAATGGCGAAGTGATGTTACGGTTGGGAAATTGGGAAATCGGATAGACCAACCACTATGTGAGCCTCACACTCGAACAGTTGAAACAATCCCGTGTGAACCTGCATTTACGGAATCAATATTAACTTTGAAAATATGTGACTAATTTAATTCAATTTTGTTTATCAATTGACATTTACAACAGCAACATAACTTTCTTTCCGAGTTGACCAAGAATATTGTTACCAGCTGAAACTTGTCGATTCTCCCTCAATTTACAAATAATTATTAAACAATTCCTAGCAATTCAATCATAGTAACTACAGCGAAGTTAACTTAGAATGTCTATCTAACTTGTTTCTACGCATTAAATAACACTACTTTTAAAGTGATAAAACCGCGGTTTGATTAAAACAACATATTGAAAATGAAGTTAAATCAAGATTTAATCCATTTATAAGAAGGTTTATTTAATGAGTAACAGTCGAGTAAACCTCTCACTCCCGAGGATGCAGAAGACCGGGCTAAGTGGAGGAGGTTAAGCAGGAAAGCGAATCCCGGTACTAGCCTGGGAAAACGCTAGGACGAAGAAGAAGTCGAGTAAACCTAAGAAAACATTTGTTTTTATGTAAGTAATTCAAGAAATGGTATCACTATTTGATTAAGCATGTAAAATTAACAGTCCTAACGATTTTACCATTGCCTTTTTTATTTTGTGTCTTTCATTTGTTGGAAAATCATCAATGTACGTGAATATAATTTGTTACATTATAGTAAAACATTCCCGTTAACTAACAGCCTCACCCAAGATACTCCCCCATGTCATAGCATTTAGTCCAAGGAAACAAATTGTTTATTAGTGTAACGAAGGCGTATTAGAGGATTAAATAGTTCATTACGTTCAATTAAGTGGCTGAGCCGACACGTGTCGCACAGAAACTGGGCTTAGAAGTTCTCTTTGTGCACTTACATTAGAGTTACAAGGAAGATATTTTTTCTTATACGTGTAAACTAGCCTTCCTTGCTTTTAAGACAATCGACCTATCTCTCTTGATAGGCATCGTAACAACAATGATAACTTGACGGGCCCGTTGGTCTAGTGGTCAGAGACCCTGACTACAAAACCAAGGGGCGCGGGTTCTAATCCCACTAGGGGCAAACGTTTGTGTGATAAACACTGGCATTTGTATTCGAGTCACGGATGTGTATAAAAATATTTAAGTATGTCTATCCGTTCCCCTCCGCCCATAGTACAACCTTCGAGCTTAGTTTGGGGCTAGGCAATTGGTGTGTTAGTCCAAAAGAATTTACTTCATTTACTAAATTAACTCAACTATAAATGCAACATCAAAATACTACTGGCCGTGTATGCCGGTTATAATAAAGATTTTTATTTCGCAATGACCCCGGGCGTACTGCGAGCTAGCTACGAGCTACGAATAATTTAGTTACGCTACGAAATCAGTATGTGCTACGAGAAAATGTGTCGTAGACGCGTTACGAAAGCTAAAATTGTAAATTGCCCATCCCCGGTCCAATTTAATTCTTGTGACTAGCACTGAAACTAAAAATTATTCGTTTGGTAGTCTAGTTAAACAAACCAACTAGATGTATGTATTAACAACTATGATAATGACGGGCCCGTTGGTCTAGTGTTCAGAGATCCTGGCTACAAAACCAAGGGTCGCGGGTTCACATGCCGCTTGGGGCAAATGTATGTTGAAATTCGGCATTTGTAGGTACTAGAGTTATAGATGTTTAAAAGAATATTAATGTACGTCTACGTTCTTGAGCATCCATGGTACCTACAAGCTTCAAGCTTAGCTTGAAGTCATCGGCCTAGGCATTTGGCGTGTTAGTATTTTTTTTATTTTTTTACCATTTATTTACTTTCAATTTAATAACAATGACTGCAACGTCTTACGGGCATCAACCTCTGGTCGGGGATTCACCAAAATTGTGTTTGATCGGAAACCGCGCCAACTTACACTCCAGGGTCAACGGACAAGGCAACGTACACAAAATGAGATCCGTCCGTAGTTTATAGAATCAAGCAAAGGATAAAAGATCTGAAGAAAACATAATATTCTAGACGGATATGAAATTATATCGATATCAGATCACGCGCTGAAACTTCTTCTGAATCGCAAAAGTTTTATTTCTTAAAGTTTTTTGGTTTTAAGCGTACTGTTCTTGTAGTAATTCCCTGACATCGAATATAACATGTAGACTGTGATATAATGGTTTGTAAGGCAAACGAATTCGGCGTTTACAGAGTTCAACTCAAAGTCAACTTTGGTAAAAACCAGCTTCGTTACTAAGCTTGGGTTTGAAAAAGTCATGTGGCGCTCGGAATCAAATGCGTTCCACTACCCACTAAACTCCAGCGATTTTTTCGCACTCGAGTAAGACCACGCACATGTGCCCTTGCTTTTGGCGAATGATTGGTCCATTAAGCCTAGGTTCCAAGAACACGCAAGTCTTCCTTTGAACAGCTTACTTTGTAACTTGTAGAAACTTACGAACTTGTAAAGGTCGCCGGAGCAGTCTCAAAGGCTGTTGTGTTGATGTCCATGACGGTGATCACTAACCATCTGCGCGATTTATATTGCCATCCCGCACACGAACTATCTGTGTGAGCGGGATAGAGATATAAGTCGCTACGATAGCGTTGCCAAATAATCGTCAAAGTGACATAGCCTACTAGATGACCCGGTTGATCGTTTGCCTTCCTATCACATTGAAAAAAAAAACTGTTTTATATGAGTATTTATTTCTAAATTGCTAGTTTGTTGCACTTCTACAAAAGCATTCATAAACGCAGCACCATCTCACCTGATCCCCCATCCCAGTGATGATAGGCGTGTTCCAATAGGCCGCGAGCCGGGCCACAGGCTCGAGGGCGAAGGCGCAGGCCGGGCCTACGAAGGCGATGACGTCGTCCTTGAAGTGCATGTCTGCCGCCAGGCCGGGAGCGATCGCTCCGGAGCATGATGGGTAGCTGGGAAAAGAGGAATGGTTAGTTTTCTGATACGATACTTTGACTTGACTTGACTTAATGTCCTATGGCCCCCAGGTGGGGCAGAGGGCTTCTACAGTGCTTCGCCATCGCTTTCTGTCTTGGGCAATTCGCTTCGCCTCGGACCAAGACAGCCCGATCGCCTTTAGCTCCGCGGCTACCGAACGCCTCCAAGTGTGCGTAGGTCGGCCGCGTTTCCTTTTCATACATACGATACTTTACTTGCTATAAAATATAAACACTTCCAACTATGCGTGTCCTGTGGCTGGTTTGGTCTTTGAGAGTACACAAATATGCTAGGATTACGATGTTATTTTTTAGATAGACTGATTCAAAATTATAATAACTTTGACGCGAAGTCGGGACAAGACGCTAGTGTTAAATAAATTAGAGGTGTTGGATAAAAACATATAATAAAAAATAATTGTTCACGCAGCGCCCTAATACCCAATTTAGCAAATCATATACCTAACCTAAGATAGAAAAATAGTAACATTAACTGAATTACCGCTTTCGAAAATAAAAAAGGTTATTAGATGTACTTAGTTAATGTAACAAAATTTATAACCAAATCATATGAAAACATGACCCTAATAATTATATTAAGCGATATTAATGAATATTTAACTACGTTACGAACATTCATACCTACTTTATCCAATTTCAGTCGATTAGCTAACGGTATCAAAAACATACAACATATTTAGTAGACTAATCGGCCTTTATTTCAAATTATTTTTTTCAATGAAAAGGGACCTAATAAGCCCTATCATATCAGAAAAGTGTTTTTAAAATATATGACTTCGATCGAACAGACAACCCTACTACTATTATAAAGGCGAAAGTTTGTATGTATGGATGTATGGATGTTTGTTACTCTTTCACGTAAAAACTACTGAATGGATATGAATGAAACTTATGAAACTTTACCACAATATAGCTTATACATCAGAATAACACATAGGATATTGGAAATCGAAATCCACGCGGACGGAGTCGCGGGCGGCCGCTAGTATTAAATACTTAGATTAATTTATGCAATGTTTGTTTGTCAAAACTGTAGGACAGGACACCTTGGGATATAACTGTTTCTATCTCATAGGTATTTATTTTATGAACCGAATATCAGTTCTGAGTAGTTGCTTGGCATAATGATACGACACTCATGCATTTAACATAAAACATTTAACGAATCGTAATACAATATTTGCTTAAGTTATTTTTCCTGGAAAAACCGATAGCTGTAAACACTGTCCTCGGACTGAATATCAAGTAGAGGGTGCTCTTCAACTTTTATGGCATCGACTTTAGAGTTGATGTAACACGATATTTGAAACATTGTCCGTAAATAGTCGAAAGAAGTCGGAGAAAAAAAATCTTTTGTCGATATTAAAGCAAGTAAGGGTATACTCTTTCAAACAAGTTAAATAATGACTTCATAAAGGACATCATCTTTTTTGGTTCAAATATGAAAGTGCCGGCCAATAAAAAAAATTGCTGTATTTCGTTAGAACTTGTCCCCCGGAGTATTTATTATTATGACACCAAAGCCAAATGGTCATTGTCCTTGGTTTTATTGAAGTTCAAAAATTGAACATCTCTATACATTTTCACATTTTTATTTCACGGTAACAGAAAAAAGTTATTTTCGAGACCTGAAAGACAATGATGTACGATGGTAATGATACGACAAAATCTAAAGTATCTTAAGATATTTTGAGAATATAAAGAGTATAAATACAAGAAGTGACATTATTTTCAATGACTCTTCAATTTTATACTTAGTATAAAAATAAAGGTACCTACTACCACAGAAGATTTGTTTTACGAATTCTGATTATTATGAAATCATCTTTGGTAATTTCAAGAGCGAGAATTCGCAACTTCTCTCTTTGAACCTCCAAATGTTTTGATTTAGTGTGTTAAAATATAAAATAACCATAGGTCAAATTAGAATAAATAAACAAATGGAAAAAAAGCGTTTTTTTTCCATTTGATATTTCATTATATTTTTACGTCCATAAAACTTGACTTATCCAATCAGTTAACTTTGTGTTCAGACCAATGCGATGCGTGTAGGTAATGATATCGATTGAGTTAATATTTTCTTTTACCTTAGTTTTCGACATCAAAGACTACAGTAAAATTTGAGAGAGATATTTTACATAAATTTGACTGCGTAATAACCCTCTTTGAATTCATAATGACTCATCAAGCCCATAAAATACATTATAAAATCAGTTAGTAAGAAGGAACCCATGAAAGGACGTTTATAAATGAACGACCAAAGTGGAATAGTTCGTTAATGTAATCATAACATTGTTACTAAAACTAATATCATTTTGTTAAAACAAGGCCAATGGTACCTTGGGGCTCCGAGCGAGAGAACTTTCAGATTTTGATGAACCCTTTACAGGATTTATCTGTAAACATAATTATTTATGGGTTTTCATGGAATATCTTTCAGCTTCTCGTTGAATATGTAGAAGAAGACTTATTTGTTGAACAGTGTTTTAAAAAAAAACAATCTTGAGGTTATTTTGAAAAATACTTGTTATTAACATGTGTCTCGAAAACACACATACATGTGTATGTAAGCATAGGTACTTTATCTGTGTAGATAAAGTACCTTTTTTTGCTATTGCCGGCTCTATTGCGACCTATTATATCAAAACTATACAAAAGTCTTGGTACGACTTTTACTTTGTACGACTGTTAGCTGGAAGTTATGTTTTAAATCCCATTTTCATTATTTGTATGCAACAACACGAAATAACATCATTCTGGTAGGATTTTTATTGTTTTCATTACTTGTAGGTACCTATTTATTATATTCTATTCGTTACACGACGAATCGCCGCCAAAAATATATTTCCTAAACTTCGTAAAGTATTTTATATCCTTCTGACAAAATCTTTCTTTACGAATACCAATAAGCGTGTACTAAAAATTTATTCATCATAAATTTTCCGAGAGGCATGCTTCTATCTAATCAGGTTAAAATTAGGGCACGCTTTTTAAACATGATTTGAAAGCGACTATGTAGGTACCTTATCAAAAAAAATATGGAAGAAAAATTCTGTTCGAAAATCTCAACCTTGACAACGCAAGTTTATACAAATATGTTTATTAACTTCAATTAGGATCTGTAATAATAATACTGAGAATGCCATGAAGGAGGCATTAAGTCCGCCTTTTTTAGAATATTTCATGTAGGTAGTTCAACAATAAAGTATTAAATACAATAAAGAGCATATAAAAAAGAACAATCAATAAAGTTTATGATAAAAATAAATACTGGTTGCCCTTTAGTCGCAGTCGCTCCAATGTGATTGGAGGCTGGTCAAATCAGGATCACAGTGTACTTTTGCATTCTGCCCTTGGGCCCACAAGGGATATAACCGAGATGTTCATCTCGCAAGGATTAAAATAAAACAATAAATATTAAAATTACGTTATCTAATCGTAAAATAATAAATAATGTGACTTACCTGCCCTGAACCTTTTGCAGTCGGATGCGATGGTGACTCAGGAAGCGTTCGTTGACCTTGTCAAGCGCCAGGTCCACAGCTGGGCCGCAGCGTTCCAAGTCAAACGGAGAATCAAGCCGGGACGCCATCAGTACCCCCACTTTATACACCGTGTATGGAGTAGAACACGAAGCCCGCATGACCAAACACAACACCGCGAAGGCAATCATCGTTCGTGTTCTAAATTCAAATCGCGCCACAGATAATTGAGTGTAAAACGCGCGCTTTTAGATCTTTGTTTTTTTTTTTGTCACAGAGGTTGTATCACATCTTTTTTTTATTAATCTTGATCATGGAAATTCAATTAATTAACCTTTTTATTTCACATAAGTATATGTACCTACTTATTAAACAAACTTGAAGATTAAGGATAATTTTTAAATTTTAAATTTTAAAATAATCCTTAATCTTCAAATAAATGAGTTTCAAAAATGCAATTCGTTATGATAAATCCTTATAGAAATAACATAGAAAAATTATTGCACTATATTTTCGCTTTTATAAAGAGTCCTCGAATAATCGTACTTCAACACGTATTTCGCTCGTGAATTCGGTCCGCTACGACCGTCGAGCGTGCATTCGGTGTCGCGACGACTCGTCACTGACGGACGGCGAAGTGATCTCCCTCAGGACTCCCAGACGACGCAACAGGTCCGGCCATTTCCCGCCTTTCAATGTGATTCTTCGTTTATTTTGTATTGTTGCGATTCTCAGAAGTCGACAGACAGAAATTGGGGGCGTTTGGGCGAAAAAAGCGTTTGCAAGCGTTTGTAAACAAAATGGCGATTGTTAGCGCAAACTGTACTGTTTTCGGCCAGGACGTGTTTGCTAACTGTCAGTTTACTGTGTTACCGCTAAACAATCGCCATTTTGCGCTAACAATCGCCATTTTGTTTACAAACGCTTGCAAACGCTTTTTTCGCCCAAACGCCCCCATTGTCTTACAAATTATCTCAGCTAGATCCATGGCAACTGCGTTAAAATACCAAGAATGTCGCAAAATATATCTGCTCAATACTGGCCACACCGTTAAATCCAATTTTTTCTTGCAGTATGGTCAAACTCTTTTTAAAATTATTCTCTGATATTTTCGAATATATTTTTTCCGGACCTTATTTTTTTTTTAATAATGATTAAATCATTATTTAAAAAAAATAAGGTCAACCGCACAACTTGTACAAAGTAAAAATAGACCATAAAGTCTGAATTCTTTAATGTTATATGAACCATTGGCACCTTACACAATATAACAGTGGCCAACAGACTATAAGGGAGATGTAATAATACTTTATGTGCTACATTTTCTACACGCGCCATTGTAGGGGGATTATGGATCGCGTAATGTTGCCAAATCCGTTAAACTTTACGGGTTTATTGGACATGCGGCGGACGGGCACAATAGCGAGTTGAGCGGCTCGAGAGCAGAAAATAAACAAAGTAAACTGATAATGGGGTAAAAAATATAGTCGGTAACACGTATTACAACATTGAAAAACGATAAACACATTTTACATAAATAAAATAATAATAATAAATAAATATTTCACAACATCACATACATTGATCTGACCCCGTGTTAAGTAGCTTAACCCTTTCCACGCCACGAGTTTTCTCCAAAAACGTTCACCACACGCCACCGCAATATAAGTGGTTGGTTTACTAGTGCTGACAATGTTGAGTATCGATATTATTAATTTGTAACAAATAAATCATTTGAAAAAAATATATTTAGTTATTTTTTAAGTTTCTTGGGTTTTATTTTATTACTAGCGGCCGCCCGCGACTCCTTCCGCGTGGATTTCGATTTCCAATAGCCTAAAGCCTTCCTCGTCAAATGGACTATCCAACACAAAAATATATTTTCAAATCGGACCAGTAGTTCCTGAGATTAGCGCGTTCAAACAAGCGTTCGTCGTCTTCTCCCTAAAACAATAGTTGAAAATTTCTCATAAAATATTACCAACTAGCGGCCGCCCGCGACTCAGTCCGCGTGGATTTCGATTTCCAATATCCTATGTGTTATTCTGATGTATAAGCTATATTGTGGTAAAGTTTCATTCAAATCCATTCAGTAGTTTTTACGTGAAAGAGTAACAAACATCCATACATCCATACATACAAACTTTCGCCTTTATAATAGTAGTTATGATTTTAGTAACATGAAATAAAAATATCAATAATGACCGGTAAGTTTTTCTAATGTAAATACATCTACGTATTCCAATATTCCTATAAAAAAAAGAAAATTACAAACACTTTATTGTGTCAGACCATGGTTACACCATTAGATTGGGACACTTTATAGTACATATTATATTTTGTAAATATAATGTAAGAACACTTCATCACTTTCAAATTCAACATCATCAGTTCCTTCTAAAATCCTAATCAACTCCTCTGCAATGGTCATATTTCCATAAATATTAATTTATTAACGTAATAAATCAACACAGCAACGCAAAGCATAACACAGTAAATAATATAATTTTGCTGGGTACTTCCATAATTTATCGATATCTCCTACCCTCATTGTACAACACTAAATAAGTAGTTCTAGAAACATCTATCGCCTCTGACGTCACTTCCGTGTCTGATATATCAGACGTTGGCGTACGAGACTCATGCATGATCGTGTCGCTATAGTGTTGTGACATACTATGCAATTTACTGGATTTGATCATGATACCCAGTATCAATCAAATCCACCAAATCAAATTTTGATGCAAAACATGAATCGAAAATAAAGCGTTTATCCATGTAAACGCTTTATTTTCGATTGGATTATTATCGAGTGGATTATACAGGTTTTTGTTTTGGGCATATTTTTTGTGTGATACGAAATCTTACCAAGTTTTACATTGGTAATACTTGGTAAGATTTCGTAACACGCAAAAAATATGCCCAAAACAAAAACCTGTATAATTTTTACATTTTTGAATGTTTCTTTTTTGAGGTACCAGATTTCTGGTTTTGGTAGGAACATTGAAATGGAACATCACTAATGGAACGCCAATGTCTGATATATCAGACGTTGGCGCTGAGGGTCCAAGTAAAAAAATAGTAGTTTGAGTCGATTCAACACGGTTTTGTTTTTATTAATTTATCATTAAAATTACATTATAATACTTTGTGAAATTGATATTTTTGATTAACTAAAGTATAAACAGTCTGAAAATTGTACGCATATGTCGTCACGTACTATAACGATAAGAAAAAATTGAGTTAAATTGGTTAGATATTTATGTCTGATATATCAGACGTTGGCGGCGAGGGCACGAAACTTAAATGTCTGATATATCAGACGTTGGCGTGGTAAGGGTTAAGCACTTGTGTTACAGACATCAAAATCAACAGTGGTATTACAAATATACATAAATAGATACATATAACACCCAGACCAGGACAAACAGACATGTTCATGCACACAAATGTTTGTCCTGTGCGGGGATCGAACCCGCGACCTATTGCGTAATAGGCAACAATTTGACCATTACACCAAGCAGGTCGTTTACATAAAGCTTATTCACCAATAGCGTAACCTTCTTAGTACGCAATCGGAACATTGTTTTGCTTATTTAACGGCACCTACCTACCTTTTCACTTTATTTAAAAAAATATGTAACATTGCTTTCATAAAGACAGTCAAATAAAAAAGTTCCAGAGTCCTAACGATAATTCCTAAAAAAAAGTCTTATGGGTAAAGATATTTTATAAAAGTTTTGCAGCGATTGTTGTCTACTGATATGTTTGCCTGTTCAACAGTGTTTTTTCTATGTTTATAATAAGTCTTGTTTTATATAGATAGGTACAGTGTTTATTTTTCTTTTTTCTTGTGTTTACATTATTTTCATCATTCAGCCAGCCCCACTCAGCCCTATCCCAGTGAACATCAAACATCCAACATAAACACCGGGCCAACGGAAGAGTTTACGATTACGTCATAGTCTGCCATTACCGGGTTTATGGGCTGTGAGCGATCGCTGGTGATTGCGCCCCAACTACTGCCATTGAAGTGTCTGACACTCGGCAATACGACCTCTGCAGATGGAGGTTTTTTTTTATGTCAGAGGCGACAAACGAGCTAGCGGTAAGCAATCACCGCCGCCCATGGACATCCGCGACACCAGAGGTATCGTTTATGTGTTGCCGGCCTTAACCCCATACCCTCCCCAACTGAGCTCTGGCAACCTTACTCACCAGCAGAAACATAGCACAACAGTTACGAAGTGCTATATCACTGCGGTCTTCTGTTGCGGTTGTGTTGTTTGTAGGCTCTTGAGGAACTTTGGCTACTTGATTCTATCTAAAAAACACATTATTTGATATGATAAGTGACTAACTAAAAAGAAAGGAATATAAATGGCTTATGTATAATACGTTTGTATAATTCAGTTTTAACATGCTATCATACTTTTTCCCAAACCACTTCATCCCATAGGTCAGAATCAGTAAAAAATTGATAAGTAGCAAGGTATGTATTTGTGCAAATAAATGCTTCCAACAATGACTTCATAAATTAAACAATACAATTCGAAACATGACATTTATTCAACAAAATCTCTACACACTGCTTACATTTTCTGCATAAAATATAAATATTACAAATTTGAAAAGGTACATACTATTTGGTGTTATAAATTATTATACAAAACAAAATAGCTATTACGTTTTTATAAATATATTGACCACAAACAAAAGTTAATAACAATCTTCAACATATAAAATTTTGTACACAAAAACATGAAATATTGTTTATTAGGTATGTATTATTGTTCAAATCTCCTACTCCCGGCAATAATAATATAATCTGTAAATAACTCCCTAATCTATGGAATATATTAATTAAACATTAAAATATTATAAATAGGTACATCTCGTAAGCGTCAATTCGAACATGTACTGACTACGGGTCCTGAACAACTAGTCACCTAATGAGTGCGCCAATTTCCACTAATATTAACTTCAAAATAAGTTCCATTCGTTAGAATTGTTAAACATCTCTTAATACCAATACAAATCCTAAATACCATTCTAATGTAATACAAATGAACAACATTCTATTATTTAACTATTCTAGTAAACACTACGAGGGCACACACGCTCACGTTAGTTTAAAATCTCATTGCTTCTCTTTCACCCATGTTCAAAGTGAAAGGGAAGGCACGAGGCCGGTCGTAAGCTCCCGGCTACCTCCACTTTGCAACTTAGGCCTTTTCATCTAAAACTTGGTCACAGAACTCATATCAACTCATCACTAATAAACAACGAGGATTGGTTCCGAATAACACTAATACTAGTACACACAATGTTATCATTTAACGTAGACATTACTAGCAAAAACGAAACGATATCGGGAAACTTAATTTTTCCCAATCATGAACTTATTGTCAACCTTATAACACTAATATAATAAATACAGTAGTTAATACGATGGCCACTGGATAGATGCATTAATGGTCAAATACATTGAGAAGTCTCAAATGACTGAAATGTTGCTAAATCTAGGCTTGGAAAGACACCACATTGGAAGGTCAGGAGGATAATCTCAGGAGATACCCTATTCTAGAAAAGGACCGAAAGATGAATTATCTTAAATCCGTTTTCCAAGCTATCCCAACAAAAGCAGATCAATGGGTGACTGAATTGTCCATCTGATCCCCTCCACTTGGACCCTGTATAGATATCGATAATATTTAAAATAAAGACCACGAGCCTGCTTCACCACATTTAATTTTCAAACAAATATTTTAAAATAGAAGTCTAGTAGTATATTTTTAAAATATTAATCCACTGAGTGATACTGTGATGAAACAGGTTCCTAACAGGAAGTACATATAAAGAATGGTAAAGATTTTATCGTTTCGTTCCCCTAGTCCCTCACACTTCAGATTAAGACGAACTCCTACAACTATTCAAAATAATGACTAGATTTAGAACCTATTGGCGACAGTTACATTTTTAGTACATTAATAAAATCCGATACATAACAACACCACTCAGAAGTAACATGTAAGAATATTGTTAATTGTAATTATAGCACTCGTGCCCAGTGGGGACGAAAGAGTTGGGGCCGAACGGGAATAAATGGTTTATTATGAAATATATATTCCGTCAATTTAATAAAATAAAATAAAATAAATATCTCTGGACATTAAATGCACTAACACGTTACGCATCTTCCAGCATTTTGTTGTGAAGGATCCAAAATTTTATTACCATACAATTTTGATTTTCTTTTCGATAATGATTAACGAATTTGCCCAATGTTACTTCTAAGTGGTGTCGTACAAGACAGGGTTATATGATACTTTAAAATCTTCTCGCCTCATCAAAATACTGCATACTCTAACTCTAATTTTAGGCCTTCCGCTCTCCAATGCGGCCGCCAAGGACAGTTCAAAAGGCCTAAACAAACGTAACATTTAGATAGCGATACCGAAATTCGGCAAGTTCAAATTATATGGATTTGCCCACGTGACTTTTCTACGGCATCTGTCAAATCCATACAATTTGACCTTGTCGAATTTCCCCATCGCTATCGAAATGATACTTTATCGAAGCCCCCAGAGGGCCAATAGCACTATAAGACACTAACACCATAAAGATATAAAAAAATATGGAAAATATAAATACAGATTATCCATTACACTCAGAAGTGAAGAATGTTACATGAGGCGATATACGCCTCTTCTTAAAAGTATACGATCAACTTTGTCAACTACTCATTGGCATTAAGAAACGGCCTTTCGTGTCGAAAGAGTTTCGTTTAGAAATAAATAAGTATGATTTCTTTCTCTTTTACATCATTATACTTATAAAGAAGAAAAGTTAAAGGAAAATTAACTTCAGGTTTTCACTATTATGAACTTTAAGTTAAACATTTATTACTTATGGTAATCGGTACATCTTACATTTAGTCAGCTACTTATAAGTCAAATAGTGGTCACTTAAAATGCTTTCAACGCATGAATTAATAACTCAATCTTTTAAGATATTAGATTAAAAGTTTTATGTAATGAAATATCTAATAGAAAATGTTAAAACGCCGCTCACGGCAAAGCTCAGGTTCCTTAAAATACTTTAAATGATAAATATAAATAACACCCTAGTTTGACACTGTGTTATTGCGCTGGGATTACTTTCTTGAAACCCAACGGTTTAACTGATAAAATGTTTTTGCGAACGAACGCTTTTTGAATGTATGCATAAAAATTGAAACACCACCAAGGAAAAAGTTGGTATCAGACTATTAATGCCAATTCAAAGCCAAAGCAAAATGAAAGGCCTCCATAATTTGAAGTAATGTTTTCTTTACAAAGATGGGTCGTGGCTTAATCACCACGCTTTCCAAATGCAGGGTGGTAATCGCAAACCCGGGCTTTAAAAGTTACAACGTTCATTCAAATCAAATCTGGACGTTTTCCACGTCACATCAAAGCTTACAGACGTATTTTCTATTGCAACTACAAATACTAGTTGTTAAATACATTCAGACAAGCATTCGCCCGCAAAGGTTATGAAACACTCCACCGTACACTACACTAAAATTTGTGCGTATCGACCTAACATTATACACATCACACTTCTCAAACCCACGACAATAAAGGTACCAATACATACATCGAATAACACGCTAATCATATAAATATATTTCTTTACTCTATATACTTATTGCTGTCTCTGTCACACAGATTAAACGAAGAGCTCGATATATCTCACTTACATTACCTAATTGTACTTCAAGGTAAATAACTGCAATACAAATAAACACCTAGTCGAACGATTGGTAACTTATTGGAATCATTACACTTTGGTTGACGAATCGCGAACTTATGGCGTATCATTACATCTATATGGAATTAATCTCTAAGAGGTCCTCTAAGGGTGATCCACTGACGAATAAATACATGGCGCTATAATAATACTACGTCTGTGTATATGCTAAACATTTAAACTCTAAATTAAACAATAATCAATGGCTCAACACATAGCGTAATTCGTTTTAAACAACTTCTATATTTATTTATTGCTTTTAAGGGTTTCATATCGCGGAAGACATATGCTTCTAAGCCATTCCTGAGGCCTGGTGCGCGCTACAACAAACTGATCCTGAGACTACATAGTGGCTTGTATTCCAGTATAAATCACATAAAAATATAATGGTATCTCACAACATACTGCCATCACATTGTACAATAATAAACATTTAAAATCTTCCAGTATTTGGCCCTTGGATTGTATAAATAATCGTAATCATATTATTTGTATGTCTACTTGAATAAAATGTACATACATATTTATAAATTGTGTGTATAATTAACTATGTATGTCACAGTTTAAGTTCCTCGAAAAACTTTAAAAGTTACAGGTTTTAAGTACATAGATATAATTCTGTAAACACATAAATTAATCCACCATTGTTTTTTACGAAATACAGAACTGTGTACAGGTATTTTAAATTTTTCAACGTACACAACTACTGATATCTGCTTATATTATTGTAAAAGATATAGGCCTAGTTATATAGTAGACCCCGACAAAACAACAATGAAATATATCAACTATCTAAAATGGAAAATAGAAGACAGAATGTACAACAAGAAATATCTGAGTTTATTAAATGCATGAAAAATAAATCTAGGCCAATATTCAGTTTCTAGTTTTCTCACGAAAGTGCACTACATATCTACATTTATCTGTGAAACTTAAAATATAGGAATGCTATTGGCATAACTATTATCATATCTCATGGGAACACGGTGTTTGACTGACAGACAGGTCAATTCACTCTCTTTTGTTAAACGTCAAAAAAGTAAGCTTTGGAAACTGTTTAGGTATGACGTCATAAGTTAGTATTGTTAAATCAATACTTTTTTAGTTCCGATTAACTATAATAATTTGTTAAAAACGCAACGGTAACTGTAGCATACTTATTTGTGTTTATTTTTGAATTTATTTTTTAATAAATGTAAGAGTTTCATTATTCATTATAGATGCAGTCAAACACCCAACTACACTCGTATGGCACCACAGGAACATCTCTTGAAAACAACACTTCCAAGGCAAACCTTTGGCATGGGATCAATCCTAATGATTGACAATAGAAAATGCACTTGTGGCGGCAAGGTCCTCATAATCTTAAACATATAAATTCATCGTAATATCTGAATATTTACGACACGTTAATACCATGTACGGGTATAGGTATAGGACACACTAACACAAATAAAATATATATTTTGAAACATCAAATTGAGGTAGAGACGGAAAGGAAGCACCTGTCTATAAGTGCTCAACGCAAGGTATCTCACTAGTTTTAAAAACTAATATTCCTTAGCCATTCAAGGTTCAGTATCATTTAATTATAAAACAAATGTTCGATGTTTCCAATTTTAAAACCTCTGCGTCTAAATTCAAATCGCAGGTATAATAATACCAGCCGATTTCAAATTTTAACTCACTGAAAAATTTCTTCAATCCTACTAAACTTACAGTTTACTGGGGTTAGAGAAGATACGTCATAATGGGTATAACGACACCCCCCTTCCTTAATAACACTTGTGACGTCACAATCGCACGCCGCGCCGGTCCAACCGTAGGCCGATATAATCTCTAGATTTATTCGGTAGGATCACGTGACCTTCTCGTTCAATTTAATCTAGAGCGAGTCCGGCAAACGGGTCCGTGTAAATACATTCTCCGCGGATAAAAAAAGACAATCATGCTACCTCAACCTCGGGATTTCGTTTGACTATATGGGCACAAACGGAGGTCCGAGTGCCGTCGATCGGTCGGGGCGGGTCTCTCAATCGCGCATCGTCAGATCAATGAATATCAGTATGCAGCGAATAATTTGGCAGTTATTATAAATGACATGTGATAGAGCAAGATGGCAGACACACGTTTTCCCGCCTCTTAAAAGCCAAGTGAGATTGCGTCATTATCACGTGGATGTCGCTTCCTGTTGAGGAAAACAGACTTAGGTGCAAAGTTGAATTTTTGACGTCGGGGATACTCAAACGTGACATAGGGAGCAGCAGCAGCAACAATATTCATTTATCTGACTACGACGAAGGACGAATAATTTTCCATCGACAAAAATAAAAGACCACGGAATCCTGACCTTTTTGTTCCGTACGTCGATCTGGAGGTAGCGGAGACACAGCTGAGATATGCCGCCGAAGATAGTGTGAGTAGACTCGGCATCAGGACGACTGCTGGTCGGCGGCGGGATGTGCCACAGAAGATAGCTTCAGGAGACTCGGTGCAAGACTCTAGTCGGCGGGCGGGCGCAGTCGCAGGCCGGACGCATCGTCGGACACTACTGCAGGTCGAAAGCGTCGCCGGAGACTACTGCGGGGGGCGATTCACTAAGCGTAAATGTCATAATTTCACGGTTGTGTCATCGGCGACATTAGAAATTTAGTACTAATTTTGTACTGTCGCCGATGATACAAACGTGAGATTATGACATTTGCGCTTAGTGTATTCCACTTCTGGTCTGATGCGTCGCCGGAGACGGCAGCGGGAGCATGGGGGACTACTGCAGGTCGGGGCGGCGGCGGCGGCGGCGGAACACGAGCGCGAAGATGCTGCGCAGCCGCCGCCAGCGCCGCCGCCCGCCGCCGCCCGCAGGCACGCTCGGCGTGCCCAGCAGCGACGACTATGCACACAACAAGTTTATATATCCAATCAAATCAACATTGCCTAAATTAGATATAATCTGGTAGAATTCAACAGCATCGTCATCGTAGCGCTTCTTCCGGTTACATCGGGCCATTGCCAGGGTACGCTTCGACTATGATCCTGAATGCCTATGTCCAACAGTGGACTGCGATAGGCTGATGATGATGATGATGATACTGAATTGACAAGTCTGGTAATTACATTGCAGCGACTGTCGTCTGACCTCCGCAACGCACACAAGGAAAACCGACAATAAATGAGGATCATTTTCAGGACTAACGGCTTAACGTGCGTTCCGAAACACGGAATCATCATTCTTATCGGACAATCAAGTGATTCAAGCCTGCAATATCCTAACCAAACTGTTCAATGACAATTTTTTGATTCTACGTCTATGCTTTTTACGTCCTAGGATGGTTTATAAGGCAAGTAAAATTGATGTCTAGACTAAGGGACGGGATCGACGACTATCCCACAGACGCGTCCCGTGGACGAAGTCGCGAACGGAAGGCTAGTATAAAATAAAACATGTGCCAATTACCTGTCTCTGTCGCTCCAGCCGGCGTATCTCGCGGACGAGCGCGTGGAAGGCGTCGTCGACGAAGTGCCGGAGCGCCGCCGACGTCTCGAAGAACGGACAGCCCAGCTGCGTCGCCAGCGCCTTGCCTTCTTCTGAGCTCACCTGGACATAATAGGAGATAGTTGACTGAGTAAACAATTGGAAATTTTGGAAAACACCAGCTCGTACATTGAGTATCAAGTAGAGATTGGACTACTTAAAGTAGAGATAATAAGAAGAGGGCATCAACTCAAACTGACAAGGTCTCAGTCACCAAACAATCCACACAACCACTTTTTCAGTAACAGAGCAATTGAAGCTTGGTACAGGTTGCCAGCAGAGATGGTTTCCGCACAGAATACCAATATATTAAAAAACATATTAGACAAATATTTAACTGGAAGAAGTTAACCCATTACTTGGATCTATACAGGCTATCATCAGTTTTTTAACTGCCTGTCTGTCAATAAATAAATAAATAAAATAATTAAAGACTTATTTGGTTGATGATATTTGGCAAACAAATAACGCCACAAGTTTACTCAATATGCATCAATTTGCTTTGCTGTCGAAAAACTTTAATACTATGTAAAATCTATGTCTATTAATCTTTTTAAGAACTTCATTACTCATAGTAAGTGAGGTAGACCTTAGTGATACTTTCACTCAAATGAGGAGGTCATCTGGGGAAACTTATAAAAAAGGTTTTTTTTTTAAATTAAAACTGGTGACTACTTCAGGCAATACTCAGACAAATATAATGCAAAATTCTGCCACTGCAAGAGCCAGTAAGTTTACCTGTCTAAACCTAGGCGCCAGATCCAACTTATTCCCAACCAGGACGAGCGGCAGCCGCTCTGTAGGCCTCGCTTGAGCCAGCAGCCGGCGGTACTCTCCGGCCGCGCGGAACGACCGCCGATCCGTCACCGAGTAGCACAGCACGAAGCCTTCCCCGCACCGCATGTACTGCTCGCGCATTGCTGTAAACTCCACCTGTTGACACGAGCATTAAAATGTGACATGATGTAATTTATTAATTAAATATAAAAATCATCAATGAAAAGTCTGTGTGTTCTTTGGAATCTTATTGGTGTGTTAGCCAAGGTGTTCAACTTACCTTCTCCATTAAGGTGTTGATATCTGAATACTCCATAGGTAGGTATAGAACTCAGCAGTCAATGGCTTCACCGAGCAAATCCGGGCCCATTGCAAGAAAGGTAGAGAGATTATTGAGAACGACACTAGCGGTGGCCGCCGTTGCTCACTTAAGCGCCAGACGTTTCGGCTTGCTTCAAGCCTCTCTACTATTCCCTATACTACCATACCTACCCATAAACATTTTGGTTTTAAGTGAAAGAGATTTAGTTTTCATTTGTTTATGTATAAATTCAAACAACCATCCACTCTCGACCTAGATTATTGTGTAGAAAGGTAAAATAAACAAAACCCACCTGGCCGGCTGTATCCAATATATCCAAGAGCGCAGGCTCCCCATCAATCACAGCTTGTTGCTGATACGAGTCCTCTGGAAATATTAATTTCCTATTTATTAATTATCTTGCATTGCTTTCTTCACCTTTAAGTTAATAACTTCACCTTCAAATAAGTAATGTACATGTTCATCTAAGTTAAGCTTATCCCAATGCTTTGAAATTATATTCGACTGTTTAATCTGTTTGTTGATATAAACTTTTTAACTGTACCATTCATTTAAATTCATTACAATCTAATGAGTAACTTGGAAGTTTTAACAACATTATGACTTGGTTAAATAAAAACAATTTTGAAATCAAAACACAATATTTATTTTGTGTTATAATGCTGGGCAAAGTATGGTAACAGCTGTGAACGTACCAATAGTAGGGTCATGGTAGTCTAAGAAGCTGTGGCTGACAAACTGCAGAGTGACGGCGGACTTGCCGACGCCGCCGTCGCCCAGCACCACGATCTTGTAGACGCGGAGGCCGCGCGACGTGCCCGCAGCCTCGCCCGCCATGCCGCCGCATGCCGCCGCCGCCTCCGCTGCAGAGTCTCGCCCGCGCCCGCCCTCACTCGCCCACCGCTCGCGCCATCGCCCACCGAACACAACTAACACCACCGCGCCAGATTACAACCAAACTTCACGCAAACACCAGCACCTTTCATTTATCCACGCACATTTTGTTAATACACGACAACAAATATAATATTATCTTCAATAAAAAATCGACAGCTGATTCAAGGCGATTGACATTTTGATTTTTTGTTTTGTTATGTTGGTCAAGAGAAAGGTGTATTCAAACAAACGCATTCATCTTCATTAATATTTTTTGGTGTAACCGTGTAGGTTTCCTAGGGGTGTAAAAAAAAAAAAAAAAAAGGTTTGTAACTCTAGGCTAGCTAAGCTAACAAGCTTAGATTATTGATCGATAAGGGAGATATTTTTTATTACATTTTTTGGGTACTTTTACATGAAAACCCGGAATAAAAATTTATTGAGTAATAATTTTCTTTAGAACGCATAAATAAAGTTCATAGATTGGCAGTACCGTTAAACGTCAACTAATTTGACATTTCCAAAACAAATCGATAATCGCAAAGTTGTGTTTTCTTTCAATAATTATCATTTTATCTGCTTTCAAAAATATTTAATTCACAATTATGGCACATATACAGTTTGTGGATGAATTAGTACGTGAATATTTACTTTACAGAGGATTTAATTCTACCGTAAAAGCTTTCGACACAGATTTGAAGGCGGATAAAGACAAAGGGTTCAGAGTGGATAAAATCATTGAACAGATCTTGCATTACATCAATGTTTCAGACCTCAATGGTTTGAAGGAATATTGGTCTCATCTTGATAGTTTAGTATTCTCAAAACTTGAAATACATGTACAGCCTGGTGAGTGGGAAACATATATTTAAATTACAATATGCCTGCACCCTTTCTTAATTTATGTTTCATGTTATTTGTTTTATTTTCAGCCGTAAGAAAGTTAGAATACAGTCTCTACAAGTTGTACTTAGTGGTAGCAGCTCAAAGCACAGGAGGAGTGCGTAATGAGAAAGTTGCAGAGTTCCTTGCCAAGATGTTGCCTGAGCTGCAAGGGCAAAACGAGTGGAGAGATTGGTTTAGTAAGTCTAGTCTCTATTGTTGCTAGTTCAGAAGAAGCCCATGTTTCACATTTTTATATTGCTTTCCCTTTATAGACAAAAGTACCTGTTTCAGAGAGTTTCTTGAATTAAAATTCTCTGCAAGCGATGGCTTCACTTAAATCAGTTTTAAATTTAGAAAATATATTCTCAATCTGGAAGTGTTAAATTACATGCCTCCAACCTTATCACTTACAAGAATTGCATACCTTTCAAATTACTGCTCAACTGTATGTATGTAAATAAGTGTAAGAATTGTATTAACTGTTTCAGTGCTACCCTATGTCCAGAAACCAGAAGAAAACTCCTCATTCAGCCTATACTTCACCCGCACATGGCAGGACAGTGTGCTGGTATCCCTGCACAACCTGCTCGCAACGGTGTTCCAATGCATGCCCCAGCCCACGCTGACCAGTTACGAGAGTGACGCTGCACTCGTCAAGAGACTGCAGGATGAGGTGGCTGCGCTGAAAGGCAAGGTATGAATCTTGATATGCTACACTTATATTTTTGGCATGCAATAAAAAGAAAATTAGGATACATTTCTACAATACTTGGAGCATAATTTGGTGAGCATTTAGCCTTTTATAGGCATTTCAAATTTATTGGTGGTAAAATGTGTATTTTTTTGGTAGGCATATTTAGATTTAAACACAAGCCATATACAAATGCAGTACTTAACTGTAATGTTTTTAACCATACCACAAAATGTAATGTGATATTGAAACTGCTATATATGGTATCAAAGTAAACTCAACCCAACCAACTCACTGCATTGGAGTGATAATCACGTGATTTAAAAATTCCTCTGCAGATGCTTTTTATACTTGTACCAATTTTAGTCAATTTATAAATTAAAATAATGTATGAATTCAATGCAGACTTTAACTGTTACTATCACAAAGTAGTATCTATTTCTAAATTTATTATTTCAGCAGATACAACAACCCAATGAGAAGACTTCTCCAATCGGCCACCAATCCCGCCTTGCCCAATACTCCGAACACAGTACGCGCCTGAGCGGGCCGCTGCCTCTTGTCGACGACTTCTGCGCCGTCCCCTCGGAACCGCTGGACAGCGGCGCGAGGGAGGCCAAGGGGCTGCGGGGTCTGCTGCGGCAGATGGGAGGCAGCCCCGTCATGGGGAGAAGAACTGGCCGCTCGCAGAGCCAGAATTGATTTTATTAAATTAGGTTAGGGATTCTGTAAATATAAGCATTCCAAGTGTATTGATCTGTATTATTATAACTGTATTAAATAAAGGGTATGATTGATGTTTACTTTTTTTTTTGAATGGTAATCTGTTCCTATACACCACTCAACACACTACAACCAATTTCACTACGTAGAAATGTGAATGAAAAGTGATATGTGATATGATGAGATATTAAGAAACGGCAAGAGATCTAAGTATTAAAACCTCAGAAGACAAAGCAATGCATTCGTGTTTACCTATGATCGGACAATAATTAAAAAAGAAAGACATTAATTGACTGACAACAACTTGTCACAACACAATTTTGGCACCATCTTACGAACTCTTGTTCGGCTTATTTCTAAATTCCCGTTGTAAAATCCCATCAAGATGAGCCACGCATACTACGCAGACGCTGAGAACAAGTCCAAGCGTCGCATCAGGAAGTGGTACTACGACAACCTGAGGAATGTGCTGCAAGCGAAGAAGGAGCGGCAGGTGCGCGAGGTGGACGCCTCCATCGCCCTCGCCGAGGAACTCATACGGGTAATTTACTGTAAAAGTTAGTTTGTTTGATAAGTACCTAGCGGTCTAGAGTAGAAATACCCCACCAGCTCCTTGAAGGGATCTCGTGTGTGGGTGTCGGAATAATTATATATTAAAGGGTAGAACAGCGATCTGACATGACCGTAGAGAGGCGTAGATCAGGCACAGAACCAACGGCAATTTTTCAGTCACCCATCCGATGACTGGCCTCTGAAATACTTGCTAAACTCAGCAATCGCAGGCCGAGTAATCAGTGCGCCATCGAGTAAAAAAATATTAAGAGACAATCTTGCAAGTGCACAAGCGTTCTATGATTAAGCGTTCACCATACTAAGTATGATAACCAAACAGCCTGACAGCATAGGTGCTCCCCATTGGAAGGAGGCCTTCGTCCACCTGTGGACTGCGATAACGATGAACGTTATTTTCCCAATAGCTTACGAATTATTGACTAGATATTTGACCAACTAGGACATTTAAAAATGTAAATTTAATTTTTTTAATTATCTCAAAATTTTTATAACCAGCGACTGGACGAACCTGCGGCTAAGCCAATCCTTGTTCCTCTACGCGAGCTGGTCCCAGCCAAAGACGACAGCCTGATGAAGCCAATCGAGCCGGAGGTGGAGAACTTACTCTACGGCAGTACGGAGAAAGGCGCCGCGGAACGATACCTCAAGGCAAGGAATAAGAAGGCGCCGGAGGATAAGTTAGTATCGACCGGATTTACTTGTATGTAGGTACGTACGAATTTGACTTTGTTACTAGTACGCCAATTACCAGAATGTGAATCGAAATGATATAATTTTGTGTGACAAAATGAAGCCATTAGCAACAGCGGAAGATTCCCCTCAGAAAAAAAGTAAGTAGGTTACTTCTTTGTGGACGTATGCACGCTAAATACTGGAAAGGAAACGACTACGGCTAAGGCTGTCTGCCAATTTTTTTATAGTTTATGTGGAGGCAGGCTATCAAACAATAGTCAGCTGATGGTAAATGACCACCACTGCCAATGGACATTTGGGTCGCTGATGCGTTACCTGCTCAATTTCCTGACAAACATCATCAGGTACTTCTTCCGCATCACAACGAGCTGGGACTACGGCTGGCAGCAGAAGCAGTCCCGGCAGCGCGCCAGAGACGTGAACAACGGCCGCTGCGCCATCCTGCGCGACACCTTCTACCGCAAGAACAACCTGGCGCCAGACCCGAGGCACTACTCCTCGCCATCTGGCGGGGAGTTCTCCATCTGCTCCGAATATTCGTGCAACTTCACTTAGAAGAAGACTTCAAGTTACAATCAGCCCGCAGTTAGCATCTTCTCCTAGAGGTCTGTTTACAAAAGCAAGGCACTATGTTATTGCAAATTTTCCTAGAGGCCTGCCCGACCCGAGGCACTACTCCTCTCCACCAGGAGGGGAGTTCTCCATCTGCTCCGAGTATTCGTGCAACTTCACTCAGAAGAAGGCTTCACCTAGATACCTATGTATATCCTAGAACAAACTCGCGTCCGACCCGAGGCACTATTCCTCGCCATCTAGCGGGGAGTTTTCCATCTGCTCCGAGTACTCGTGCAACTAAAGGAAGATTTTAGCTTTTCCAAAGTTCCACGTACGACGCACACAAACTAACATGAACGAGCGAAGGGGAAGGACGGCGAGCGAGGAGAAGGGAGGCGCGCTGGACAAGTATACTTGCAGTCCCTGCACTGAAAATAGAATCCCTTCTATACAGCTGTTTTGGCAACGTGGAATCAAATTAGACCGCGTAGTAATTTGCAGTGTGCAATCAACATCACACGACATAAGGAAATTTCTGTAAGAAAGAATCAATAAGATATTATAACGTACTTTAGTAAATATTAACGAATAATAAGACAGTTTTATAGCAAAAAACATATATTTTATAATTTTATTATTTACAATAATTCAACTTTTATTTACATATTAACAACAGAAAGTGTACCCCTATCCGTAAGGCCACATCTAACTGTTTTCATGGAAATTATTGAAAATAAACATGTTTTACAGAACTATAACTGTTTCCGTTGTGGGAGCCGCGCTGAGGCGACCGCGTGCTTCAACAGATGAACCTCCGAGCAACGGTCGTCTCCTACACTACATATAAAAATAATATGAACATGGAAAGTTGTAACAATGTCGCGACTTAAATTAATTCGACTCATCCGTTGAAACACCCAAACCATACGTAGAGTGATCGATCGATCAATACCCAAAATGCTACATTAAAATTAATTAACCAGCAACAACATTCACTCAGACCTAACAAGTTACTACCAAAATAATTAAAGTTAAAAATTAATAATAAATATGAGACGTTTTTGTTCTTTCTCAAGTTCATATTTGACACATTATGTACAATTATTATCAGTCCGTATTATTCTGTGGAACATTACTAATCAAAATTCGTGTACCGTTTATTGTTTATATTGTGCAAAATAAGACATTATGCATGATCTCTCTCCTTTGGCGCCATGTCTTACTTTACGATATCTTAAGCGAGTTACACACAGACGCGCGAGTCGCTGCTTCGAACCATCAAGGGAATAAGGCATGCTATACATTATATACAGTTACTACATAGAGCTGTTATTGAACAAACTTGAGAATATATCCACATACAACAGTTTACATAAATTATATTATAAAAGGTTTGATTATAAACTAAACCAATTTGCTATGTTGCATTTAAAGGAATCATTAATAACATTAGAAACAGAGAATAAAAAAGCATTAAATTTTGAAATGATACAATTATAAAATATTGCTCAAGTGTGTGATGATGATGATGATCATTAAATGAGATCGTTTGGACAAAATGTTTTGAATACAAGTTATACAATTATTATGTTGCATAAGTAGCAAACAGGCAGTAAAGTTTTCTTAATAATGTAAATTAAGCACTCAATTATTTAAGAGGAAAAGATCGATAAACAAGGTTCATGAATAGATTATGTTGAAATTTATTTAACCTCGTCATGTTTTTGTTTTGTACACTGATTTTATGACTTGAACTCAAACTTTAATAAAATTCAACAACACTTGGAATTTTGCTATTAATTTTAGTTTTTATTGCTTTATTGATATAAAAAATTTTGAGGATCACAAAATAACCCAAATGATAACATTGAGTTTTTTTTGCATAATATGTGATCCGGAGTCTATTATGTATTGCAGTATACTATGTCAAGTTTTGGAAGAATGAGCCAACATGCAATGTATTTTAACTAAAATCTTCCAGATTATTATCATTACAATGACTCCCAATTCCAGAAGTCCAGACGAAACTAGTCTGATATGATTTTATTGTCATAATAACATTTATTCATAACAATCAACTGAACAAACACCAAATCAATCAAATCAAATATGTATGTATATTGGAAATGTAAAGGGAGAATAGACTATAAAGTACTAGTCTCCCCTCACCTGAAATAAGGGGACACACCTTAACCAAAAGGTGGGGTCTTTCCATCTACCACTACAAAATTATTGATGTTCCTAGGTCTCTTCATACAACTAATAGAACATCTCTATTTTCTAAAATCTATCTGATATCATAAAAAAATTTAGAATAAATTTAAATATAAAAATAACTTAAAATGTGCTGACCATTTATATAATACTACAGGATAGGCATTTACAAGCATGTCCCCTCCTTTTCATTGTTAAAGGCAACCTTTGATTAACAGTCATTCATGATTCATACACAATTTACAATTCTCCAATATTTCAGATCATGAAACATGAGTTACATACAACACACAGTCATTGTGAGTTAAGTCACTGTCGTGGAATATCACTCATCTGGTAATGTCTTTTAGTTTAGGCCAATTGCAGCGTATTGTACTTGTGCACTGGTGAGTTCCACTGGGGCATAAACATAAAGCTTATAACATATTTAAGTCATGCACTACATTACTGACCCATCATTGTAGATATACAGAATTCAGAAATATTGCTGGATTTAATCTCTAGTCAAAGTCAGTGGTGGAAAGAGCATTGAATAAATTATATTGTTGTTCATCACTTTCAATTCAAACCTATGCTTAACCATGTTTTAAGTTTAAAATCATGTATGTACCCAGGTGAAGCAAGATATGCATGTTCCATCCAGTTAATTAAAACTCTAGTGGAACTTATCCAATAATCTCTCATTAGTATATTAAATGTTAACAAATCAACTTAAATCTGGAATATTGCACATAAGAAATATAAACAAATCTTCATGTGCCGCCAACACTGCTTATGACTTATGTGAAAAATACAACACATCACTTTAGAATAATCTCCAAGTGTATATGTAATTTAATTTAATTAAAGTTTATAATCAAAAACAATAATTTAATGTTATAAAACACTGATTCTGAAACTCACCACAAGACAATTTGTACCATTAAACATCCTAAATAGGAAACAAATTGACATGTACTGAACTGTTTGTCTTTAGGATTCTTGGACTCAGAACTAAATAAGTAGATAAGCGTTAAGTAGCATGTTTCACCAGAAATATTTGTACATCAAATGAGGCGAACCCAGTCAGCGTCACTCACCATTATAGTTCCACCAGCAGTAAGTCTCACCATAATCTATAGAATCACTTTGTACAGTTCGTCTCAACTCACTAGTCTCCACAGAAGTCAGAATTAGCCCACTGTGACCCGCCGTACACTCACACATTCGCACCCTACTGATAAGTTTCCCGCACTATGCAACATTGTCATTTAAACCTGAGCCCAATTACATTTGAAAGATCAAAATCAGCAATCAATTATATGAAGAATCATTCTTCCTTGTATGTAACTATAGCCACTGTATGTACTACTTTTAATTCTAATCAAACTTTTGATTCAAACACAACACTTGGGAAAAGCAGGTTTGTGTTTTTTACAAGGTCAATGCTGTTACAAAAGTTGTGAATGATACCATCAAAATGTATATGAGCCCTTGCCCTCGCTGTGGAACTCTCTTGCTGCAGTGCAGATTGGGCTACTTCCAGCGGCACGTCATGTACTTCTCACTACCGCTGTCTGAGGCCTCGCTTGCACATACATCAGCGTGATTAGAAGTCGAGCTGCTCAACATTGCACATCGCATGTCCCACGTGCTACCCTCCCGATTGGTCATTATCTTTTGGGTGGCGCCGCGTAGGGCTGCGCGGGTGCAGACGGCGGCAACACAGCTCACTAGCCACACTGCACTAATCTATCCTCGTGTTTACACCATGGATCTCACTGTCTAGGGTTGCGCAGGAACGAGCGGCGGCGGCGATTCCCATTCTCCATATCCACTCGACAAAATACGGCAGGCACGAGCACTAGTCACTTTAGTATCACTACACTATTTCCACGGGTATATTCGTCTGTGTCGGTGCGGGCGGGTCCCGCGCAGGCCTAGGGCTGCGCATGCGGCGGCGGCGGCAGCGCGGCGGGCTCGGGCAGCGCGGGCGGCGCGCCCGAGGTCCAGTGCAGCAGCGCGTGCTGCGGCAGCTGCGTCGCCTGGAAGTGGTCCTTGAGCAGCGCCTGCGAGAAGTTGCAGTGCATCTGGTACGCCTCGTTCTCGCGCTCCGTGTCGCCCGCCAGCCGGTACAGATCTGGAATAAGCGGAGCAAATCTTAAAATTCGTCTTTGTGAAAAGTCTTACCAGACTTTCGGTTTACTCAATGAAAACATCTTTAATCCTCCGGGAGGGCCGAGTTTGTGAATGTTTTTACAATATATTTTTATATTTATAACAATTATACATACAACAAATAAACAATCAAGGGCGTAGAGTTTTAAGATGACAAACGCGACCTCAGTCACATGTAGATCTATGATGTAGATTCTATCAGCAGTCCTGGGTAACACAGACTAATTTGCTATCATACATAAATCCATTAAAAGGTTTAAGTGGGAAAGTGTAACAGACAGACAGAGTTACTTTCACATTTGTTATATAAGTAGGGATAGCAGTGGTTCTTAACCTTTTAGGGATAAAGGACCATTTTGCTAAACTTCTGATTTTACCACCACCAAATTAGTTTATTGGTAATTCGGTAAAATATAAATAGGAGTAATTAGACGTCACATCTTCGCGGAACACTTGGATTGGCTCCAGGGACCACAATTGGTCCACGGACTATAGGTAAAGAACCACTGCTTTACAGTACAAACCAACTCTTTCATACCCTTAAGTATAGCAGAGGCCCACAGCTGCACATGCACGTCCGGTATCTTGCTGGCGAGCTGCATGGCCGGCGTGACCATGTTCATGCTCTCGCGGCTGTTGTTGATGGACAGGAAGATGTGCCCCAGCAGCACGAGCGAACACGACGTCAGCCGGTTCAGGTCTTCCGCGTTCGCCATCTTGAGCGTCTCGCGGAGGTACCGTCTGGAACATAGGGATAATTATTAGTATTTATTTTGAAAATTATTCATATCATCAACATTTTCAAATTATCCTTATCCCCAAAAAAATAGGCCAGCTAAGTATCTGCTGAGGACGTGTATTGTCTGCGTAATTTCTGTATGCAATAAGAAATTCCGGAGTAAAAAAATAGTGTTTATTGATATTTACACTAGTTTTTACCCGCGGCTTTGCCGCAATAATTACTGTTTCCCATGGGAGCATTTAATTGGAATAAAAAGCATCCTTTTATTTTTTTTCGTCAGGAAAATGTCTTAACGCATACGCGTTGACTGAGGGGCAGGTGATGGGTTTAATTACTGTGAAACATTTGTGCATAAACATGTCCGTTTGTCCTGGTCCGGGTGTTATATGTATATATTTAAGATTCTGGTATCTGTAGTGCTTAAACTACTTGTGTTACAGATACCACGGTGTCAGATCCATGTATGGACTCACTTGGCCTCGTTGTACCGCGCCTGGAAGAAGGCCTGCAGCCCCAGCACGTAGTAGGAGGCGGCGCGCAGCCCGTGCGCGTACGCCGGCAGCGCCTCCGGACGCACCTGACACAACACACGCACTCCATTAATACAAATAAATTAGAAACTTGCTACTGTTTTATTTATTTACTCAAGATGGTGATAGCCCCTTAAAATGTGATCAACAAGTAGGATATTTAAAGACTAGGTTGAAACCCTTAACAATGTACATACTGAATAATTTATAAACCTAAGCAGCAAGTAAGTCAGTAAATTTTGTTATATTAACATATTGTACAGTAATATTTAAAATGTTATAAAATATACTAATAGCTACTACCGGTAATACAGATATAAAATAGCTAATAGGCAATAACATACATATCCTTTATCTGAAACTGAATTTTTCCTACATCTAAAGCTGATAATCATCATAATTTTTTTTTTTTTTTAATCGTTTTGTGCAATACTGCACTAATAACAAGCTTGATTTAAATGTCTCTAAGTGTTATGCAATGACTTTTTCTCGTAAAGTGAACCCTGTAAACTACCATTATGTCATGCACAACAGGCCGCTCACCAAAGTCACTTCTATGAAAGACCTTGGACTAATCCAGGATTCAAAACTTATATTTGATAAACATATTGATTATATGGTGAAAAAAGCATCAAGATCTCTTGGTTTCATCATTAGATCAACACAAGAATTCAAATCCATCAAGCCAATCAAAGTCCTATTCTGTGCTTTCGTGCGCAGCATCCTCGAATATGCCTCCGTGGTCTGGAATCCGCAATATAATGTTTACATTTCCCGCATAGAATCCATACAGAAGAGATTTTTAAAGTATCTACAATTTAAATGTAAAGTAAAAGATCATGGATATGAGACGAGATGTAGAAGATATCATTTCTTGCCTTTGGCAGAAAGGCGGCAAATAGCTGACATTTTATGTTTGTTGAAAATTGCTAGCGGGGTCATTGACTGCCCAACCTTATTAGAGCAGGTGAACATCTGGGTTCCCCGGAAACTGCCAGTAAGACGCACTCAACCGCTAGCTATACCCACATTTCACACCAATTATCGTCGCAACTCTTTTTTTATACGTACGAGTGAAGTTTTCAACAATCTTTCAAAAAATAATTGCGAATTGGAACTGTTTCGAACTAAACCCGCAACTGTGAAAAGATTGTTTACTTCAAAATTTTTTGGCTCCCACATCTAAGATTTAACATAGGTAACTGCTATTTCTTAAATTGTTATTTTTTGATTATTGATATGTTAGCTTCATGAGGACTGTTTTATGATAGCTCCTAAGTCTATTAGCATCTTAGTGCCCATATGCGAATACCTGTGAATGGCTATGTCGTTATAATTTAAGTTATTTTTTACTTGTATTACTTGCTGTTGGTTTTCCAAATAAAAATAAATAAATAAAAATAATAAATAATTTCATGGAATTTTAATAAATTAAAGAAAGAAAAATATTTATTTAACATTACAACGGGACTAAACGCGATATTATTTTTATAAGTACAAGGTGTCACAGAGAAGAACAAGGCAAAATGGAAAGGAAAAATGTCCAGATGTGAGTCGTCAAGCAGCATTTTTACGGTATGTGAAAGGCGTAACGGACAAAATTGGAACAGTACTAAAAAAGTTCTCCATAAATACTGTATACACTCCGTTATGCCAGATTTCAAGGAAACTGCGGTCTCCAAAGGACAGAATACCGTTCCAGACTCCGGGTGTTTACAAAATTGATTGCAGTTGTGGTAGTTCTTATATTGGACAGACGAAGCGGACTATAGCGGAACGTGTCAAAGAACATATCGCAGCTGTAAAAAACCGACAGACAAACAAATCGGCGGTTGCTGAACATCTTCTACAATCCAATGTTAATCACTGGATGGAGTTGCACGACCCTAAAATTCTCTCCACTGATCGTCACTATTACTCTAGATTAGTACGTGAAGCGATTGAAATTAAGAAATACAAAAATTTTAATCGGGAGGATGGATTTAAATTGTCGTCAACATGGAATCCGGTGATTAATAAATGCAAACCGCGATATTTGGCAAAAGATCGAAATGTAAACCCCGATACTGTAAGTGTGGTGTGCCGGAGTTACTTCACTGACAATTCTTCGAGTGTCAATATTAGTGCGAATTCGGGGGTAGATGCAGATACATCAGCCCGAGCCCGTTCAAGTAGACGACGCCGCGCACCGCCAGTTCGCTTGTGACCACGGCTGTAGCATCACAGCCGAAACGTCAAGCAGTAAGTACTCTGGTACTTATAAAAATCATATCGCGTTTAGTCCCGTTGTAATGTTAAATAATTGTAATGCAACGCGAAAGTTTAAAGAAAAATATTTATTCTGACATACCTGTTCCATTAGTTGCGCCAAGTCGTTGTCTCTCCTCCCTCGTAAATATACAATTGCTAAGTTCAGTTTCGCGAACATCCATAGATCTCTTTCTTGTGACATCTGAAAATAAAAAAAAACATTTTTATCAAACAAACTCTTCAGCTTCTTTATATTATTATAGTAGATTTTGATTAAAGTTGACAATCGAATGACATCTGATGTACTGTGTATTAATGATTAAATAATAAAATAAGCACATATAAATTGCGCATAATACTCACATGTATGGCGGTGAGGAACTGCGCCTCGGCCGCCTCCATGCAGTTCATGGACATGGCGTACAGCCCGAGCAGGCAGTGCAGCTGCGGCGTGTGCGCAGCCGCGCTGCACGCTGGAAACACAAATAATAACTGTTAATAAGTGTCAACCTAAAATGGATCAGTCGGTAGTAATAAATCATTGAATTAATTGGACTAACTAACCAGTGACGCTTTTTGCAAACAATAAATCCGTTAGGTAGGCGGAGGGTGTAACAGGCATATGATTGGTGAATTTTGACATGACATTGACAGATGTCAAAATTAACCAATGACGTAGCAGGTAGACCTCACGCTTACATATTGGGGGCGTTTGGCCGAAAAAAGCGTTTGCAAGCGTTTGTAAACAAAATGGCGATTGTTAGCGCAAACTGTACAGTTTTTGTGTTACCGCTAAACAATCGCCATTTTGCGCTAACAATCGCCATTTTGTTTACAAACGCTTGCAAACGCTTTTTTCGGCCAAACGCCCCCATTGTAAACTGGCGGATTTTTCAATCGCAAACACCCTCATTATGATGTCAAACATCAAAAATAACATTAAAAATTTGTTTATTGTCCGGACCGTAGGAAAACTAATTTGCTTCGCCTGGCCGCCCGCCACCAGCCGGCACAGCGCCGCGTGCTCCACCAGCGCCATGCGCAGGAGGGGTCTAGTCTCACCGGTGGGCGCCTGCGTGAGCAGATGCGCGGCGCGCGCGATCTCGTGCAGCGCGTGCGCCTTGCCGCCCGCCACCAGCCGGCACAGCGCCGCGTGCTCCACCAGCGCCATGCGCAGGAGGGGTCTAGTCTCACCGGTGGGCGCCTGCGTGAGCAGATGCGCGGCGCGCGCGATCTCGTGCAGCGCGTGCGCCTTGCCGCCCGCCACCAGCCGGCACAGCGCCGCGTGCTCCACCAGCGCCATGCGCAGGAGGGGTCTAGTCTCACCGGTGGGCGCCTGCGTGAGCAGATGCGCGGCGCGCGCGATCTCGTGCAGCGCGTGCGCCTTGCCGCCCGCCACCAGCCGGCACAGCGCCGCGTGCTCCACCAGCGCCATGCGCAGGCGCCACGCCAGCGTCGCCCCGCCGCGCGCCCGCGTGTCGCCGCCCGCGCCGCCCGCCGTCGTCACCGCTCCGCCGCTGCACCCGCTCGCTGCAAGCAATCAATGCGACAGGTCAGACAGCTGTCATCATATCATTGGATCGACAGAAACGGCTCGGTAGCCTAGTGGCATGTGCGCCGCTACACATGCAGTAATGAGAAACACGACTCAAAGAAGACTCCTTACATAGGACCAATAGACAAGAAAAAAATTGCCTATTTCAACCTTTTTTTTGCTAAAGTAACTTTTTCTAAAATGCAGGTCAAAACATCTCAAAAAGTTTTGGATGGTTGCGTTTTCTTATAACTCAACAACAACCCATTTCAAAATTCCACCCTGTATTTATATGAAACTCACCGGTCAACTTATCTATCTGCGCGAGCGCCTTCTCGGTGTACTTGTGCGCCTTGTCCATGTAGCCGGCCTGCGCCGAGTGCATGACCGTCACCAGGTACACCAGCACGTACAGCTGCTGCCGCGACAGCCACACGAACGACTCGCCCGGCGCGCTGCCGCATACGGCTGAGCGACAAATGTGGAACAGTCAGTTTGAAGTAGTTTAAACCATTCAAAAAGGAACTCTATCTCATTTGCATAAGATCATATGTGTGAAACCTTTAGAAGTAATAATTTAAAGAAAACAAAATTTTTATTGGCAGTGGTGGCAAACGAGCTAGCGGGTCGCCTGACGGTAAGCAATAACCGCCGCCCATGGACATCCGCGACATCAGAAGTATGCTGACCTGCAGGTATGCTGACCTGCCCAATTGAGCTCTGGTGACCTTACTCACCAGCAGAAACATAGCACAACAGTTAAGAAGTGCTATTTCACTGTGGTCTTCTGTAAGGTGGAGGTATTACACAGACGAGCAGCACATTCAAGTGGAAGTTCCACTAAGCTCTACCTCTCTTCTTTGTCACAGTTTTATTTAAACAGACTATATTGAAAACTTGGTCACCAAAACATACGCATGAAACATAGCCCAATTGTATCGAAGAGCTACTTCACTGTGGCCTTTTGCAAAGTGAAGCTACACCTACATCTACATCATTTGAGTAGAAGGACCACTATACTCTACGTCTCTTTAAAAATATACAAAATTTACTCAACTGATTCCTACACTTACCATCGTCATCGGGCCACGTTGGTGCCATAATAGTCTGGATGCTCTGCTGAAGCTGCTTCAGACAGGGCTTCACGCTCTTCACCTGCCCCGCCATTAAGTAATGACATACCTGGCGAAATAATTAACACATCAGATCATTGCTATTTTATCTCATTGATTGATTTAATACAAATCTAATCTAATTATCCATCCCATCCTCATGATTTCGAATGATGGAGGCCTTTGCCTTGCAATGGGACAATAATAGGCTGATACTTTACTTTACTTTTTTAATCTGATAATTTAATACACCAAGATCAATATGAATATTGTTGCGCTTCTTTGGTCCGTTTTTTATTGCCCATTTAGCGATATTATGAAGTAAATATAATGCATATCAAATTGCAAGGAGGAACTTTTTATATATTAAAAAAATCTACTTCAAGCTTTTTAATTGATATCACCATGACAAAACTGCCATTCTGATTTATTACTTGTGTTGGTGATAAATAAGGCAAAAAAACACTAGACAAAAGCCTGCTGATGCAACTTAATGGCTCCATTGTTAGTGTAAGACAATGAAAGGTTACTAAGTAAAGGTACATAGCTTAGGACATTAAATGACTTAAAGTACTGGTCACCTATAATTAGCATAGAATATAATTGACACATTTTTTATACACTAATTGTGTTTGTGGCTTTGCTGTAGTTTATATGAGGTGATATGCCAGGGTATTTACATTTTGATATCAATGAAATAAAATGTGACCAATTTAGAAAATATTTTTTTTAAATTGTTATTTTATGTCCAGGGATGGTTTTTAGACAAGAAAAATTTATGAACTAAGGGTCGGGACCACGGACGGGACTGGACGCGGACGAAGTCGCGGGCGGAAGGCTAGTATATTATAAAAATACAACTTACTTGTAAAACAAGGAAGAAAACTTTGAGGTATTCCTTTTGGTGTGGACTTCCCGTCCATGAATCCACCAGGTGACCTGCTTGGTTAAGCAGCGGTAGCACTTCTTGGATCTTTTTGTCTATTAACAGCAACTGAAGCAAAAAAATAATTTTAATAAAGTTGCATTTGAAAAATAACTTAATATAATCATTTGAAAACTGGATGTTCTTCCACACACTCATAATGTGTCACAATAAAAATTACACAGCACCTTATTTAGTACATAAAATTGGCAAAAATGTGCCCTGAAGTGGCAAAATTGATAATATAATATCTTATCAATTTAAAAATTACATATTCATCTATCTTATTCCTACAAACTAAATTGCTAAAATTTCATCATGAGAAACAAGTTAATCAAACAGAAATTACAATTAATGAACATAGAATCTCAAAGTATCAACACACCATTACCCTACTGAGTAAAAATAATACTCGAGTATAAGCAGCATTGGATATCTGTGCATAGTCCACTCCAACACCGAGTAAACTACTGGCCACTTCATATTCTCTCTCAGTCGCATGGATTTGCTGAAAATAATGAATAAAATTGTCAACTTTGCCATATTCATATCAATAACAATAAGTAATTTTGTTAAACCTTCTTTAGTCTGCTTTCTCAAAACACTGAATGTACAGATTATAGAGATAATTTTAATTATTTAAACAATCCATAATATTTAGGACTTATAAACTCTTAAACACACTAAAATCAGAAATAAACGTTAGCAAGAAAACATTGTTGATAAACAAACTAAACTTAAGGTTAGAGTTGTGACATGATGTGCATGAAATGTGTTTATCACAATATTTGTATACAAAATATAACTAACATTTGTATCCTTGTATATATTTGTTGCAGTACTACGACTTGCGATGACATGAATAAAATTGTACTTATAAATTGGATGTAAAAGGAATTAGTATTAAGAATCTTTAATACTATTATATAAATACTTTATACTGGTGTATTTAATACTCACTGCCAATTGGAATATTAGCCTACAGTGCCAATAGACACTGTGTTGTGACAACTCAATTGCTTTCCGTAGAATGGGTTTGGAGTGTGTTGGCTGGCCCTGCTGCTCGAACAGCTCGGCCAGGACACTTGCGGCCTCGAACTTCACATCGTCGAACCCATTGATAGTCTGAGACATGCACCACTGCAACCAAAACACCATACTGACCCATTTCAAATCATTGTTTACATTCTATGACACTTTCCTTTTGCACCGCAATGAGACCTTCACGGTAAAGGCACTGGCCGCAAGGGAAGGCTCTCTTGCTCACATCACTCACTATGAATTACACAAATAAACAGAAAAAAACTTACACTCTGCTCTAAATGCGTCCTCGCTAAGTCGATGTTTTTAGTGTGTGTCAGAAGGATATTACCGAGTTGTAAATGAGTTCGGGCCTCCACTCTTTGAGGTGGTTTGAAATTAAACACGGCTTGTAGGCATTGAATACAACTTTTTATGTCAGGAGGATTTGATGTACGGAAATGTTCTGCTAAACCAAGTAAAGAAATATACCAAGCGTCCTGCGTTGACGCCATTTTGACATTTCTGATTGGAGGGAACGATGTTGCAAGGAATGGCAGTCAAAAACTTACCATGACGGCCATTATTAAAAAAACTTTATTTATGGTAGTTAACCAAAATCGTCGTCGGTGTTAGGGTGATTTAAATATTTATGAGGGCGCATATTTACTTTTACAAATTAAACTATTCATAAAACATTTCTGAAAAATCCGATCCCAACATTGCGTTCTTTGAACTATTGCTACCTACTACTATTATTCAACTCTAGACGTTATTAAATTTCATTGTAGGTACGCAATGATAATCTCGTGTTAAGTACCACTTTGAGGTTGTCTCTTATGAAGCGCAAAAGTTTTTACTAACTATTATTTAGTAAGTCAATAATTGTAAGGTAATAATTAAGTAAGGCTTGGAGTGTTCTGGATACCGAAGACCTTGCGAAGTGGAGTAGAAGGGGTATGATAGGAAAGCTGATCCAGGAGTCTGAGACAATCGGGTAGTCGGGACGAACGCAAGGATGACGACGATTACCCTTATTACTTCGACTACACATACGTGCACATCACAGGCATCGATTATTAAATTAGCACTATATTATTTTTTATTCTCATGATTATTTTGTAAACATTGTCGTGACGAGATTAGATTTTTTTAAAAAAAAGAAGACAAAGTGTATTTTTTTGTCTGTACTACGTACCCCCTTTGGAATTTCCTTTTTGATAAACTTTCGCAATAATAAAAGACAAAAGTTATTTCACTTAAAAAAAATGTGTAAATTCAGGATCTTTACCAATCAAATTAAGAAAAAAATATGTTTTTTTTTTAAATTTAAAAAGGAGGCAAACGACTCCAGGTCTATATGAATGCTTTACGTTCCTTTCTACAGTGAAAAAAAATCTGTAATTTTACAATCACCAATAAAGTTGTACAACAACGACATTAACAGAAATGGTCACCGGTCTGGATATTTCAGTCATGGCTATAGTTGTAAAAAACCCGTTAGCTACCGTTAAATAACCAAATTTTTGGTTAGCTACCGATAAAATGCAGTTGTTAACGGTTAGTTATCTGACAGTGACAGCTAAAAAGGGTATAGTTTTTTTCCTTTGTGAAGAGAAAATCGATATTCAAAAGATAAATAAAATTCATTTTAGATGTTATCCTACTACCTAATCCTACTAAGATTATAAATGCGAAAGTTTGTAAGAATAGATGGATGGATAGATGTCTGTTACTCTTTCACGCAAATACTACGAAACGTAAATGTTAAATTATATGTCGCTTTAATTTATAATTGCGTCTAATATACAATCTATTACTATTATTATTATACAAACACTTATTTACATCTAGCGGAATCTAGTGGAATTTAACCGTAAAATGCATAAAATGCGGGTTATTAACCGTTTCTAACGAAAAATGTATATTTACCCGCACGGTTAAAATCGTTAATAACCGGCGTCGCATCTATAGTCATGGCAAAGCCCATACATATCTAATGTTATGTTTATTTGTATAATAATATTACAGTGCATGAGCCTGATTAGTTGGCTTGTGTGACTTTCTTTAATTCAGTTAATGTTTATTTTTAAAGTCGATGTTTTATATCGACCTCAAGTAAGAGAAAACAAATACAGCAGTTAACTGAATGTTTTGTAGATACCTAACATTTCAATGAAATTATTACCAACATCCTACAGATACTGAATGAACTTTCTCTACATTCATGATTTACTACGATATTCTACTAGGCATAGAGGTAATCATCCCTAGCGGCCCGTTACACGGTTACACCCGCGTCCCGAGGGGAACTACTTCCCATACGGGGATAAAATTTTAATACAGCCTTTGTTACTTCCAATGGTGAAAGAACTTTTGTAATCAGTCCAGTACTTTTTGTAGCTTATTCCATACATACAAAAATACATATAGTTCTTTTAGCACTCAATCATGAGGAAATAATAATAAAACAACAAAATTAAGTCAAATCCTTATATGTTTATTCATCAATGGTCAGAGCACCACTGTTGATGTCGTTTATGAGGTCATGGGGCGGCCTGCCGTCAATTGTGCATCCGACTGACTGGGCTGTGCCGAGGATCTCCTTCACGGTACCAGACAGGTAACGGGCCATTGATCTGGGCCTCATGACCTTGGCAATGCCAATAACGTCTTCAAGGGTGATGTTGCCATTGTGTTTGACTGTAAGAAAAGAAAAAGAAGAAGTGTTATTGCAAAATTCATAATTATACACCTATTGGAACACACCAATCTCAGGAACGACTGGTTTAAATCAAAAAAGTATTTTTCTCTTGATAGTCAATTTGTAGCAGAAGGCTTAAGCTGTAGTATAACATATGAGTGTGGAAACCAAATTCTAAGCAGACAAACTCGTGAGCAGCTGCTAGCACAAATAGATTTTGAATTAGGTCAGAAATTGATTTAGGAAATCATGTTTAAGGGCATAACTTACTGTTCTTCTGCTTCTTGCGGTCACGAGGTGGCTCCTTCAGTGCTCTGATGACGAGCGCAGCAGCTGAGGGTACGACAGAGATCTGGGCTTGTCTGTTCTGCACGATGAGCTGCACTGTGATCTTCAGGCCCTTCCAGTCCCCAGTAGCCTTGGCAATGTCGTCACCCACCTTTTTGGGGGACTGTAGCAGGAAAATACATTACAATGATGATCAATTAAACAGTACATGGAAAAACATACTCACAGATTAAGTTCACCAGAGATATCCACCCACTAGTGGTTCTAGTGGAGTCTGTAAATGTTAGTTTAGAATGGGTTTGTGTGTAGTAACCACTTGAGCCACAAATGAGCTTGTCAACAATAGTGTCTAAGGCATTCAGGAATGCAACTATGGAATGCATCATTCAAGTGGTTACTTCAAACATCAAAAGGACTTTTCAATATAGATTGACTAAGTATCAAATATTATTAAGATACATGTATCAGAATATTCTAGGTGTGGTTACTTAATTAATAGAAATACTGTGTCAATCTATGTGAAAATCAATAAATAAATGGAATAAAAACTTACTAAACATCATTAACCTATAACTTGGCAGTCACATGGCATGGTCCGCGACTCCTTATTGGCCATTCGGAGTAGCCGTGACATGGAAAGGATCCTGAGTCACGGGTTCCTTCCATCCGCCACCCGGAAGGACGCGCTTGGTAGGGAGCCACCCCCCAAGATCATTCGTCACCAAGTTCAGGCAATCAGGATATTTAGTCAAATTATTGAAATAAATGAGTCAAATTTAAAAGCCTTGAAGGTAAAAATCTAGCCAACAAATCACTGATTGCCTCAAAAAGCACTATAATGTGTAATTATAGCGCAATAATGTAAGATTCTGAGACTGCCAAGGAAGTAAGAGGTTATATCAAAAATCTTACTTACCAGACCAAGGGGACCGATCTTGGGAGCCAGAGATGATGTGGCACCAACTTCTCCTCCAACGCATCTCAGGTTGACTGCAAAAATTCACCACGTTAACCAAATTCACTCTCACTTAGACACAGGCACCAAAATCTAACAATTTTCAGAAAACAACAATCTTACCGATTTTAATTTCATTAGGATCGAACTTAGGCGGCATTGTGGCGGTTAGTTAATTAACTTAACTAGAATTATATTATAATTCCACTCTGATTAAAACGGATACAAAAGCGAGCAGCTTTTGCACGTTCCGTGAACGATGATAGCTCGCCGGAAAAAGAATGTGTCAGAGAAATGTCACTATGACACCCACCTCTAACCCAGTGTTGGGAAACAAATTTGAATCAAGATTTTTCTGAGCTTAGAAGCTTTCAAAACTAATGATAAATCACGATGAATTAAATAATATAATCCACGGCTCTAAAGAACCAAGAAGAAAAAAGGTCACAATTTTTAAACGCAAAAACAGATTTTAGTTTTATCGGTATTATAATCCGAATATTGATTCGGATCATAATCATTGGATTATGATTCAGAAAGTAAAAAAAAAGTTTCACGCCTAGACATTTTAAGCTTTATAAAACTGATACCCAGAACATAGAAAAAGTTAGGATGACAACAAGAAAAAATATTTTGTCGTCACTCGTGTCGTCACGTCAAAAATTGGGCAGTGGTGGGTGGTGCAATTGTGTATTTTCTGTGTGATTTTAATCTAAATTACCTACTAAAATCAACTCTTTTTTCACTTGTACGGCTCATCATGGCAAACGATGAGGCAATTTTGAAACAATATCTGTCTAAATATAAACATCGAGACTACACCTCTCGAGAAGTAATCAATTTGATTCAGCTTTACAAAAGTCTGAATTATCGTTTGGAAGCTTTTGTTTTCAACAATGGTACAAGAAAAGACTTGCTGAACCTTGAAGGCACTATTCCAGTTAACTATAAAAGCGTATATTATAATATTCCAGTGTCTATCTGGCTAATGGACACTCATCCACAAAACGCCCCTTTGTGTTTCGTGAAACCTACGGCAGATATGTCAATAAAAGTTTCCAGATATGTGGACAGTAACGGTAAAGTGTATCTGCCTTATTTACACGAGTGGAATTCGAACGGTTCGACGTTGCAGACTCTAATACAACACATGATCGCGGCCTTTGGGGAATTACCTCCAGTGTACTCGAAGCCTAGAACTGAAGCGCGACCGCCTTATCCGGTGAGCTCGTTCATGCCGCAGCCGGCTGGATACCCTTATCCTCAGCAAGTTGCTCCTCAACCTGGTTACCCCACAGCCACTCCATATCCAACCACTTCAAACTTGCCATATCCAAACTATGGTGCTCCCTATCCAGGTGCTATCGGGACTAATGGTACACCCTATCCACCAGCACCAACTACCACACCGTATCCAGCTACAAGTATGTATGGAACTGACCCAAATACAACTGGCGGCACAATCACTGAGGAACACATTAAAGCCTCTTTACTCTCTGCAGTGGTTGATAAGATGAAGAGGAGACTCAATGAGCAGTCCCAGCAATCACAAGCAGAGCTTGAGACTTTGCGTAGAACACAGCAAGAGCTCAGAGAAGGCAAAACTAGGCTTGAAGACATACTGGGAAGGCTGGAAAGGGAGAGATCAGAATTAGATAAGAATGTAGCCATACTACAGGAAAAGGAGAAGGAACTGGAAGCTGCTGTGGAACGTTTGGCGGAGCAGGAGAGCATCGATGTTGACGAAGCAGTTGTCACGACAGCACCACTCTACTCTCAGCTTCTTAATGCTTTTGCAGAGGAAGCTACGCTAGAAGATGCTATCTACTACATGGGAGAAGCTTTGCAGAAGGAGGTCATTGATCTGGACACATTCTTGAAGCAAGTACGTACATTGGCTCGTAGGCAGTTCACTCAGCGCGCCTTGATGCACAAGTGCAGACAAAAGGCACAGCTAGCTTGCTAGTAAAAGTCTCTAGAGGTATAAATTAATTGAAAAATAAAAAGCATCAACATTCTGTGTGTACAAAACAGTTTGTATGATGCTGGTATGTTATCTATTTAGTGTGTAACTTCAACTTTTATGTAATGTAATAAAATATATGTTATTGCTTTTAATTAAGATTTTATTCAATATCTATCTTATAATATTATTCTGTGTATGTCTGCTGTTTTATTTGTTTATGTTAGATTTAATTATTTGCTTTGGATCTGCATTTTGCCTGGTCTTAGTATCCACTGTATAGGATAAATTATATTTAGAGATCAAGATTTCTGCAGGGTTTATTTTTCATATTTTTACAGCACTTAGTAAGTAGTTGCCACTGTTCAACCATCAACCTCTCTTGCATTGTTAATTGTTTATTCTACTAATACTTCAATAAAGTTCCTTAGGTGGAAACTGGCTGATTATCTTGAAACAAGCCAAAAAGATAAGGGGAATACTTAATAAAAAAAAACCTTATATTTGTTTACTTTGGTCAACCACTATTATTCAAAGGAACACATACTCATTTTATTTAGAGTTAGGTGATAGACAATAAGATCACAATTACCTTGAATTTTTACTTTCATTATACAAGAAATCCTATCTGTAATCACTGGTTGTTAAATTATTGTGCCATTGTGCAGGCAGCATGTGATTATTTAATGATTAATAAGTATGAATATGGATAGTTGGATACTGTTAAATTAGTGATAATTGTAGTGATATAGCCTCTGGTCTAGTGGTTTAAGTACCGGGCCATGGTCTCGAGGTCTTGGGTTCAATGTGTAGATTTTTCTAAACACAACCTGAGTTTGTGATCACCAAGCTGCATTGGGCAAGCGTGGTGATTAAGCCAAAACCCATCTTTGTAATGAAAACAAGATTTCAAATGATGGAGGCCTTTGCCCTGCAGTGAGACAGTAATAGGCTTATACTTCACTTTCTAGTGTTATGATAGTGTTGAATGGATTGACTGCACTTTGTACTGCTTTAGATTTATCACTTTTGCAATGTTTTAAATTAAAAAAAATTTGACTGCAGAAATACAATGTATTGGAAAGACAATTTGTTCTTAGAATACTTTTTCAAAGCTATAGTTGGCTATAACAATTGACAATATAATTGGGTATTAAACTATTTTTTTATATATTCTAAATTTTTTATGTATAAATTATACTTTTATCTTTTAATATATTTATGTCATTGCCTATTTTATGTTTTGTACAATTTAGAAAGCCAGCATACTGAGGTAAAAGATTAATCAGTCTTTTATCATGAATTGTAAATAGGGTAAGGTTTACATTGCGTTATATGAGTCAGTTGGCTGATAAACTTTGTCACAATAAATATGAAAATGTGTATACTGTGTTTCACTATTATCTGTTTGCATTTGACACCATTATCTGACAAGTTCAGCTTATTTTACATCTGTCCTGTTTTTCTTTTATTCTGTTTTCCAATTGGGGTAAATCACAAAATATGTATCCAGTTATGATGCTTTAAGATTCTCCTCAGAGTCAGTATTTATGTTGCTACCACAACAAAATATTATAGAATTATAAAAGTTGTTTGTTAACTTGAAATAGGGTTAATGAATAAGTAAATGAATCAACATTAATCCAGTTATTATTCCTGTATAATTCAAATATAAAATTTAAGCAACAAGCTTAGAAAATAAATAATGCTTTTCTGAACAGATGGGAATGGCGTGTGTGCGATAAATGCGCTATTTCTTATCTTCCTTCTTCTTGCCCTTCTTGGCTGCGGCGGCGGCCTCCAGATCTATCGGTGCTGGCTTCACAAACGGTATCAGCTCTTGGTACTGTTCCGGCATCCAAGGCTTCAACGCTTCAGGGACCTGAAGATAAGACAAACTAGTTAAAAATTTAGAACTAACAAGAAGTGTAGGAGCTCCCTAGGCTGAAATTAAGCGACCGATTTTTTTGCAATGCATTTTTACGCGACGTTATTTCGGTATAGTGTCTCATATTCCATTTAAAATACATAGCAGGCGTAGTCACGCCGCACTACGGTCGTGTTTTTTCCGCCTAGCGTGTTTCTATAATAATGGTGAAAATTAATCAAACATTATTGGCTAGTTAATTGGCGATGATTCATTCATTGTTATTATATCCCATGCCGTCGTACGAAGTGAATTCAATTGTAGCTGATGTCATCACGATGATTATATTAGTCAGTGATTTGAGACGCAAGCTTATCTCCCTATCTCTTATCTTCAATTTGAACTGCTTGACGTGTAAACAAAAATAAACAAAATAATGAGTCAAGTCGTAAGGTAAATTCCCTGCACGTAAAAAAGGGCCGAAGGTAAAGCTACGCGGGGGCGAGGTGTTTTTTGGTCGCATGCTTGCCAGAGTGCCATCGATTCATCCGTCGATCTTGCTTTCCGCTCTGCGCAAACATATACTCTATCCTGACAGCGTTTCTACATAATACAAACTATATTAAGAGAGGTAGAGCTTAGTAAAAAATCCACTTGAATGAGCCGTCTTGGCAATTATCTTCACCCAGCAGAACACTACAGTGAAGTAGCACTTCATTACTGTTGTGATGTTTCTGCTAGAGAGTTAGGTCGCCAGACTTCAGTTGGGGAGGGTATGGGCCAGGTAACGCAACTGCGTCCATTGTGCGGTTGTTGATTTCCATGGGGAGCGCTAATCACTTTGGCTCGTATTAATAAATCGCACTCAACTGTGAGCTCGATCTTGAGTGCGAACTAGATATGTCATTCTTATACAAAACAGCACCTCAAATTCGCTTGATAAAAAATCCGCTAGATGGCAGTACTGGAAATGTGAGTGTCAGATATGTCAACAAAATTCACCAATGTCATACCAGTTAGACCTCACGCCTACGTATTGCCAGCTAGCGGATTTTTCATTTGCGAAAGCTCTCATTGCAGAAACGTTACCTTAATCCCTTCCTCAGTCTGGTTGACCTCGAGCAGCGCGCAGATGACGCGCGTGGTCGCGCACATGGTCGCGTTCAGCATGTGCACGTACTCCGTCGCCGCGTTCATCTTCTTGGTCTGCCCGTACCTGAACACAGTATTACATTTTTCAATTTCTCAAGGAAATGATTATACAATACAATGATCTTTAATTAACAACGGGGATCACATAAGAATAGAAGGGAGAGGAATGTCATCGGTGAAGGTGATCGTTAGTATACTATAAAGGGGCCCCTTAAACCTACACGCTGGGTCGCAAGTCCCAGGCGCCGACTGACATTCCTCTCTGTTCCACGCGATGGACCCGGCACCCGCACGGAGAATCCATGGATAGCTAAGAAGTTCGTCTCAGTTGCAGTGATACACAGATCATTACGGACCTGTACTTGTACATCCACATAATCTATTCATTAGATTCATTAAACCACAGAGGCTGCGGCTTTGCCCCGTTACAAAACGACGGTATTTCTGCGTGAGAACAGTTCATTGCGGGGCTCTTCCCGGGAACCACGCCTCCAAGTCCAACTTCTTCGCAGCTATGTGGTTCAGAGCGCCGGAGACGATGTTCATGACGCGGTACAGAATGCAACATTCTAAAGATTACCTGACGAGCAGCCGCCTAGCCTGGTACTCGAGGCAGTTGCTGCAGGACACCAGCTCCCTGTAGGCTCCGGACCCAGGGAACCACGCCTCCAAGTCCAGTTTCTTCGCAGCGGCATGGTTGAGAGCACCAGAGACGATGTTGACGACGCGGTACGGGAAACAATAGGCTGATGATAATAACATTGGTAGTTACCTGACGAGCAGCCTCCTAGCCTGGTACTCGAGGCAGTTGCTGCAGGACACCAGTTCCCTGTAGGCCCCTGACCCTGGGAACCACGCCTCCAAGTCCAGTTTCTTCGCAGCGGCGTGATTGAGAGCACCAGAAACAATGTTGACGACGCGGTACGGGATGCCGAGCGTCTGGCAGAACTCCTCGGCGTTGGCGATCATCTCGTCCATCATCTTCCAGGATGCGTCGTCGTGAGGGGATGTTAGGACGAATTGTTCAACCTGGGAACAGAAATGAAATTGTCATATGTTAATTTTAAGTAACCTGATGGAGGCCTACACCAATTTGATGGTTGAAATTGACTGAAAAGAAGAAGATGTTAATGTTCAGGATATGTCCACAAATTAAAAGTTTTTAGTTTTCGTACACTCAATTATTTAACACTAGCGGCCGCCCGCGACTCCGTCCGCGTGGATTTCGATTCCCAATATCCTATGTGTTATTCTGATGTATAAGCTATATTTTGGTAAAGTTTCATTCAAATCCATTCAGTAGTTTTAACGTGAAAGAGTAACAAACATCCATACTTACAAACTTTCGCCTTTATAATAGTAGTAGGATATTTTAAGTGAACATGGAAAGCAGGCAATATTATTTTACTGTCTTTGATAACTTTTTAAAGTAACATTAACTAAAATAAGACTCAAGAACAAATAAAATAAAGTGTATGACGGGTCTCGAGACTTTATTTGAACTAAAATATGAAGTAGAAGTACATTGCAGCTACCTTACCTTCTCAAACTGATGTACCCTGAAGATACCACGTGTGTCGCGGCCGTGGGAACCCACTTCTTGTCGGAAACAAGTGGAAAGTCCTGCATACCTACAAAATACAATGTATATCAATTAAAATTTATGACTAATTTAATGTCGGAACATAATTATGAACCAGATAAGAATTGTTGCTTGCAATACTTATAATAATATAAGTAAATAGTAAACAATGTAATTAAACTACTGTAAAGCATAAAAAAAGGCAGTTTAATTAAAACTACATTTTACTTCAAATTATCATGGTTAGCTTATAAAAGGTAGTCTTAATTAATGTAAAGTAGTATTATTTCAATAACTAGTAGTCGCGCAAAGCTGAGAAAACATTGTTATACAATGTGTAATAATAATAGTCTATTTTAATAATTTTTACCTAATAGGCAGAGAAGACTCCGGGAGCCACTCATCCCTGTGGTAAGCAGCTATGGGCTGTTCCGATGTGGCAATCAAGTACTTCTCCTCAATAGCAACATCCCCCTTATTTTCAGATCCTTTGCCAACAACCTTGTACAGTTCCTCATCAAATTGAGCTAGCTGGGCCACCTCTTGCATCACCTGTAAAAGATTTTCAGAAATATTAGTTGACTTCGTAAATAGTTGTAATGCAACAGTATTATTGTTTGCCTCCTTATCACAAGAAAAAAAATTGATACTCAAGATTTTCAAATATATTGAAATAATATATTCAATGAGGAAGTGTTGTAAAGAGTAAAGACCCTCTTTAATAATAAATATCAAGCAAATCTTTAGAATAGCGAAATATTTAAAACCATTGAATAAGAAAGGGTAGATTTGGATAAGCTTTCCATTTAAAAATGTCATTTAGAAAAAAGGACAAAAACTTGTTTTTAAATTACTGGCCAAAGAACTATTTATGAAAGTAATCAACATTCTCACAAATTAATATTACTTGAAATTATCCAACTTCAGTTTTTCTTACCTCTTTCCTCATAAAGAATGGTGTATACAGTGGTGTGTATCCCTTCTTCAGCAATATCCTGAGCGACAGTTGTACTAGAGCCTGTTCTAGGAACACTGCAGGACCTTTGAGGTAGTAACCACGCCCGCCCGCGACTGCCGCGCCTCGCTCGCCGTCCATGCCTGGGAAATAAGGTTGGTAATTAACAAAACTGATATATTTTTACAGTACATTTAAATCATTAGATTAGCCCTCGCCATACTTAGAAATTGGCGCTGAAATAAGAGCGAGACAGCACATTGACTATAGATTTAAATGGATGACTGTCAATGTGCTAAGAAGCAATTGTCGCTCTTCTTATAGTGCCAATTTCGAAGTATGGTGAAGACAATTCAAACGATTTAAACCTATGATTTTGATAGCCTCCTTATAAAAAGGGACACCAGGGAATTAATATGTTTTATTGCAACTTTTATGCTGGTATTAAAATTATTTACATTATTTTTTATTTCAAATAGACACTCTCTGGCATTTACACATAGGGCCATTTTTTTCTACTAAGTATCTTTAAAGACTGTTTTTGTAAAATGTTTGAAAAATTATACAAGAGCATTGAGTAAATCATTGATTGCATGTAAAACTTAACACTGAAAAGAAACAGATAGTTCACCAAATCCTTAAGGCATTTGTTTCAAGTCATAAAAACATGTTCAGTGTTTATACAAGTGTTAACAACATAATTATTCACCTCTAAAGAATCATAAGTCAACTCAATAACATCTTTGGAAGATAACTTCACATAATTATGAATGAAACATTTAAGAGTAAAAACAAAAGACAACATTATAATACATTATGGTGATAAGTAGTCATTCACAAAATGTATTAGCATAAATTAAATGCTCGTTGAAGGTATTTATGACACCAACTTAATTAAATTAACTGTAAAAACCATTCATCCCATAAAAATAAAACCTAAGCACATGGCACTAAGCAAAGAATACATGACAAAATGTAACACTGTTGAATTTTTAACAAATTCAACGGGGCAAACAACAGTAAAATAGTAAAGCTTCTACCAAAAAAAAAAATAGGATACCTCAAACTCACCATCAATCATACAAATTAAATCCACATGTGAGTATTTGCTTCTCACAGTGCAGTCTCCATGGGTCCTTTCCACCTTGTTGTGGTCTTCGTCATCATCAACTGGTACAGAGGAGTGGAGGTGGTTACCGACTTCCCTCAGAGCAGCGGAGCGAGCCTTCTCAGCTGCTAGAAGACCCTGGTCATTCTTTATGATGGCTTCATCTATTAAGACACGGACCTGAAAGAGTTATGAAAAATTCACATGATAATGAAACTGCTGAACCTTCTGATCAAATGAGAAATGTTGAATCATGATTTGTTGATTATATTACCTATTCATAAACATACTCTTATATAACTTGTATTTTTGGATGTCTCTTTTAGGAAAATGGAATTGGCTTGAGTTAAATATAGCGCCAGCACACTGCGCAACTATTAAAAAAAAATTAAATCATTAGCCTTTTAAGAAATTTTACAGTAATAAAATAACAGTTTATTTTCTATCAAACTAAAAAGTTACCTATTGTTCTAAACCAAAACATATTGTGAGACATAATGAATTTTCTTCTTTCATAATATAGGTCAATGAACCACAAGTTAGACTGTTAATAAATAAGATTAATAAAATGACGATGTCTAATACAAACCTTTTTAATCTGATTCACAGTCAGTGGCTTGAGATGGTCTCCCGTGAGCTCGCTCAGGTTACCGGCGACGTCCTGCGGCACGGGCTCGTCCTCCGCCCCCACCGGCTCCTTGCTCTTCATCTTGAGACCGATCTCCTTGCTGCACACATTCTTCAGCTTGTTCAAGTTGTCAGCTTCGTGGCGCAATCGCCTCCACAGCAAATCTTGTTCCACAACAGTATCCACGAGACCGACATCTTTGAACCGCTTACGCTGGTTTTCACGGATTTTCTCTGGATCGCCGTCCTTGTCTGCCCGGAATAAGTCTAAGTCGAGAACCATGTTTTTTTATGAAATAGTCTGACGAAATAAGAAGGAACTTGTGAAACGTAGCAATTTCCTCGTTTCCCAGCTGCTGCATGCGGCGAAAGGTGTCGTTCTAAAATTGGTGCAATATGTGACGCTACGACACTAGTTATATATTTTCAATGAATGTGACTTAGACAGTTATTTAAAATAAGTCATAAATGCACCATTAAAAATAATGAATAAAAATAAAGTATGTTATGATTCTTATCATGCGCTCTTGTATTATAAGTTAAAGAAAAATTAAAACTTTATTGGGATATTTATAATGAGTTAGGTATTTGAACGACTGTAAGTGACATTGACGTTTTGACAGTGACAGCGTGGAAGATGAAGGTTGAGGTCCGAATTCATTCACTAATCCGTAGTATTATTATCCTCTATGCACTAATCCAAGAATCAAAGAAGTATTCACATAAACACGGCTTCACTGAAAAATAGGAAATTCATATCAATATGACACCGACACGATCTATTCAGTGAGAAATGTTTTGGTTCATTTCTAGTTATGCTTGTAAATTTTATATTATGGCAATAAGTATTTACAAAGTAATGGTTTTATAAAGGTGGTTGGCAACATAAACTTTATCTGTCAAATGATTGAATGATTTGTCGGTCCCTTTCTTCAGCTCGTCTTGTTTCGAATTTCGTAATTAATTTGTATACTATGTGGGTTTTGTTTGATACTAGCTGAGGTGAAAGAATCTACATAAGTTCAACAACAAATTGTGAGTATAACAGAGTATCTAATATTTGTTTTTACAATAGAAAATTGCGCTTCAACATGGCTTGTTTACACGTCCACAGCGCCTTGTTTCCCGATCTATTTACAAAGGGGAGGATTCGTAGAGATAAATAGATTGAACATATTTCTGCTACAAATCTTTGTTCCACATATCTCGTAGGAAAAATAATATTCCATTGTAATAATCGGATTGCGATAAGGATTGACAATTACCAACATATTGCCGATTTCTTATTTTATTCGACTGTTATTATATCATTAACTAACCCAGATGTTCACGAGTGTAAATGAAGCTCTTTTTCCGCATATTGCTTAGGAGCAAACATATAATTAGTTGACTGAAGGAATGTTAAATTTTCAGGCAATGTTAAGATGATTCCTTTGAAAGACAATCAAGATGTGGCGTCGTTCCTCGTTACGAAGCACTCTTGGAAGGGCAAGTACAAGCGGGTGTTCTCCGTGGGGACGCACGGGATCACCACATACAACCCGGACCGTCTGGAGGTGACCAACAAGTGGCTGTACTCGGATGTGATCACAGTGGCCTCGGCCAAGCACTCAAACTCCGCTGCCAACCATGACTTCACCTTGGTCATGAAGAAGGAGAAGAAGGTGGACACTATGAAGTTTTCATCAGAACACAAGTGTCTTATTCTGACAGAGGCTTTTAGATACAGACACCTGTTCGCAGAGAAGCCAAAAGAAGTTTTTGTAAGTACTGTAAATGCCATTACTAGGCTCAGAATAATTACAAGATTATAATTTTTTACTAAATCTAAATTGGAAGGTATTTTAAGATTTCTAATTAGTAAGCACTTAACTCAGATGATATTTCCATATTATTCTTATTAGAATCCTTTTACTTTCATGCAAGTGAAGAGTTAAATAATTAAGAATTGTTCATTTCACTCCAGTATTGTTCAAGTTATTTTTGTAGCATTCTAGGTCCTTTACAAAATGATTACTTTTTTTCATCAGCTTGTCAATTATTAATAAAGTTTCTTTTATTGCAGAGGTATCAAGCTTACAAACATCATTGGAGTGGAACTCGCTTGCCCATTGTCCTAGAAGTTGGTCCTTGTGCTTTGGACCAGCTAGACCCTTCCACACACACGCTGCTGGCCAGCTACCCTTACTGCGACATTCAGGGAATCCTGCAAGTGAGAGATGTGCCCGGAGGATTTGTTTTAGCCGTCGGTGGATACAGCCGCCTCCATTTATTCTCAAATGCTAATGAACATCAGCAAATAATAAACAAAATGCTGGAGATGTCGAGTTTGACGTTGAGCACAACCATTAAGTGTCTGTCAACAACTATCACACTGGGTGATTACCATGACCAAAGATTTGGGAAGTACAGGTATGCTCATTTTGATTAAATGACAGTTTTTTTTATGACTCATATTTGAAGTGTTGATAAGACCACTTAAATGTAATGTATCCAGTCTTGTTTGATTATAAGAATAAGAGATTTATACTTCACCTATATGACATTATTTTAACCGCGTTTTAACCATGTCTTGATAAATAGATACACAACTCAACTATTGCTTTAAACTTTTTCACCTTATGTGCTTTAAACTATCATTAAATGATTCTAATTAATGGTTTAATTTGCCTACCAAGTGAATTGTTGTAAAAGATTTAAATAAAATAAACATAGATAGTCAATGAAAAGAATAATTGTGTAACATTCTTAATTAGTTTCTTAATTAAATGTTATACAAAGTTTTGTGCACAGTGTAAATATGGTAATTAATACTGTCAGTTTACTTAACAAGTTTGAATTGGGACAGTAGAGCTAATGTTTCATTAAAATGTGTTTAACAAGTGTCATTGTCCATCATAATAACACCAGAACAATGATTCACACAACCTTGTCACCTTATCTCGCATCAAACTGACCACTTTTAAAACAAATAGATTGTTTAATTTATCTAATGTTTTACAGCTGCAACAAGTTGATGTAAATTTTGGTTGATGATGAATGATAGAAAATCAATGAGTCCTTGTGTCCCAAATAGATTAAGGGGGCAGCCCATAGGTCATTATACAATATTTTTTCCTCTCTTCCTTAAATAGCTTATCACAGGATAATGTGCTGATCATTACACAATTATAAATCACACTCAAAAATACAGACTGATACTACCACTGGCTTTTGGCATGTGAAACAGAAAACTATTGATAAAAATATACCCAAAAATTTTTGACCTTCTTGAATTGCCAAACTTTCAACAAAAAATAAAGCCATTACTTTGACCATAGATTCTATTGCTGATTCGATTGACCATAGATTCGATTACGTGCTGAAAGAAAGTGGACTTGGCTATCCCCAGGTGGACGACACAGGAATGAAATAGACTATGTGTTTAGCAGTCACAAATGCATTATTAAAGATGTAAGCGTTCTCAATAGATTTAATACTGGCAGTGATCATCGACTTATAAGAGCTAAAGTCATTATAAATGCAAGAATGTCTAGATATACTTCTGTGAGATCCAGGAAGATGAAAATAGACCCAATAAGCCTTATGGTCAATAAGAATATATACCAGAAGAGAATCAGCGACGTCCTTCTGCTGTCTTCTCCATCTTCCAACATAGATGTAATGGCTAAACACCTACAAAATACGCTCTACAATGAAGCAAAAGAAGTAGCCACTAAAGGTAAAACAACCCGCCACAAACTGAAACAGGAAACCCAAGACCTTCTAGAAAAAAGGAGACTGTTGATCTCAAAGGGGCGTATGGCAACAGAAGAATTTCGAAACCTTTGCAAGGATGTTAGGAGGGAAGTGAAAAGTGATATTGAAGAATACAAAGAAAAAACTGTCCAGGCCATTATAGAAAAATACAAAGGCCCTAAAGTATTCCGGAAAGCAATATCTCAAGGTGCCCAACAAATCACAAAACTCCTAGACAAAAATGAGCAATTGGTAACGGACAGAAAATTGCTATTGCAAACTGTGGAGGACTATTATCAGGAGCTTTATTCATCCAAAAACCCAAAGGCAGCAGAAGTGCATAATAGAAATATTATGAATGTTGGTTCTGAAGACATTCCAGAAATATCTAACTCTGAAATAGAAGCAGCTATTAGTAAAATGAAGAATGGCAAAGCTCCTGGTGAAGATGGGGTTATAATAGAAATGGTTAAATAAGGGGGGAAACAAGCACTATGTTACATTAACAGACTATTAAACAAGTGCCTTGAAGAGGGTAAAATACCAAAAGAATGGGAATCTGCCAATGTAATACTGTTGTTTAAAAAGGGTGACAAAGCAGACCTAAATAACTACCGCCCAATCAGTTTGCTGTCCCATCTCTACAAGCTTTTTACAAAAATCATCACCCTTCGCTTGACCAATAAATTTGATTTTTATCAACCTCCGGAACAGGCTGGATTCAGAAGCGGATTTAGCACCATGGACCACATTATGACGATAAAAACTGTAATTGAAAAAGCTACGGAATATCAAACCCCTCTCTGGTTGGCTTTTATCGATAACAAGAAGGCGTTCGACAGTGTGGAATCCTGGGCAGTTGTTCAAGCACTACAGAATGCTCGCATAGACTATAGATACTCAAAGCTTATTGAAAACATCTACAATAACGCAACGATGAAAGTAACAGTAGTGGATACAACGAAGGGTATAGACATTAAAAGAGGTGTAAGACAGGGGGACACTCTTTCACCAAAATTGTTTACCCTTGTTTTGGAGGATGTATTTAAGAAACTTTCATGGGAGAATCGTGGTCTTAAGCTACCCGGAGCAAGATTGAACAACCTGCGATTCGCTGACGATATCGTTCTTTTGAGTGATAACCCTGGTGATCTCCAAGTCATAATTCATGAGTTGAACGAAGCCTCCTTAAAAGTCGGTTTGGAAATGAATCTTAATAAGACCAAGATCATGACCAATGATAATGGGCACGCTTTGATCAATGTAAACCAAACTGTCATTGAAAGGGTAGATAAATACGTCTATCTAGGTCAGGAAATAAGGATGGGGAAAGAAAACCAACTCAATGAGATCAATAGACGGATTCGTCTCATGTGGGCTGCCTACGCAAAACTGGACTTTGCTTTTAAAATGAACTTTACAGCTGATCAGAAAGCCAGGTTGTTTGACCAATGTATTTTGCCGGTCCTTACCTATGGAGCGGAAACATGGGTTCTGACGAAAGATAGCATCAGAAAAATACAAGTCGCCCAGAGGAAACTAGAGAGGAAACTCGAGGGGATTACGCTAAGGGATCGCAAGACAAACACCTGGCTTAGAGAGCAAAGCAGGGTCACAGACGCCATTAAACGAGTTGCAAATTTGAAATGGCAGTGGGCGGGACACATAGCCCGTAAAAATGGCTCGTGGGGCAAGGCGGTTTTGGAATGGTGGCCTTGGGGGGAGAAAAGACCTAGAGGAAGGCCACAGATGCGTTGGAAGGACGACATTGTAAGAACTGCAGGGGAAAACTGGATAGCGGCAGCACAAGACCGAACTGGATGGCGTAACCTGAAGGAGGCCTACACCAATACAATGGTTGAAAATGGCTAAGAAGAAGAAGAAGAGATTCTATTGTTGACGACCCGCTTGGTGTAATGGTCAAGATGTTGCCTATTACGCAAGGGGTCGCGGGTTCGATCCCCGCACAGGACAAACATTTGTGTGCATGAACATGTCTGTTTGTCCTGGTCTGGGTGTTATATGTATCTATTTAAGTATATTTGTAATACCACTGTTGATTCTGATGTCTGTAACACAAGTGCTTAAGCTACTTAACACGGGGTCAGATCAATGTATGTGATGTTGTGAAATATTTATTATTCATTATTTATTATTATTTATTCATTATTGTCTTATTATTACATTTTTCTGTACTTTGTATCAAGATTAGTAAATCTCTAAAAAAGTAATGAAATCTAGAAAAAATCGTGCCAAGCCTACGGTTCCTTACTGCGATTTCTTCATTATTATAGTTGTGTTGTGTGACTTGGCCGTTGAAGGGTACTCAAGGGTACAAATCCAGTATTAAGCCTTAATTTTCACTTGTTTTTCAATCAACGTTGTCAAATTGGCAATTTTTCATCGTCAATGGGTAGCGGTTCTGGCGACAGATTGGTGTAATTTTGTCACAGAGCACCTGGTTCTGTGCCCTTGTGTTCCCTTCGACGGCCAAGTCACACAACACAACTATAATAATGAAGAAATCGCAGTAAGGAACCGTAGGCTTGGCACGATTTTTTCTAGATTTCATTACTTTTTTAGAGATGAGCAAGCAGGTCCATCGAGACTTGGCTAGATTTTTTACAGAATGTTTTTGATGGGATCTCATTTATTTTTTGTAGGTCTCTTTTATACAAACGAGAAAAAAAACTCGTCACCGCTGCTTAGGACATCACACTCCGTTATGTCTTAGACTCATCTATTAAGCCCATCTATAAAGTGCACTAAACATGCTTTTTTATCAATATACGTATTATTTAATGCACTTACGTATATTATCTACATTTAATCCAGGCCTTAAACCGGGATAATCCAGGGGTTATCTTATTTTTTTGCTCTTTGAAGCTTTTAAGTACATAATTACCCATATCTTCTGGGATGGCAATCCCATGAAACTGATGCTTAATTTTCATATCTTTAAACTCCTTATTTTTATCTACAAAACCATCAGTGTAACGGTTAGGCAACGATATAATTTTTTGTACATAAAGAAAGACAAAGTTAACAATGCAGTCGAAATTCATACAGAATGTTCTTGTAAAACCGCAAATATAAATTTGTTTTGAAGTTTTCATAATTTTTCCTTCGTTTGTAGCTAATTACCTATCTTGGTGCCAAATTTAAATGTTCTATGTTTGCTAGAAGTACCTTAGACTTTTGATGACGAAAATGACAAAGTTAACAATGCAGTCAAAATTCATACAGATTGTTCTTGTAAAACCGCAAATATAAATTTGTTTCCTAGCATATATAATTTATTGAAGTTTTCATAATTTTTCCTTCGTTTGTAGCTCATTACCTATCTTGGTGCCAAATTTGAATGTTCTATGTTTGCTAGAAGTACATTAGAGTTTTGATGATCGGTCAGTGAGTCAGTGAGTGACAAAATGGTGTAACTTTGATCGCTCATACCTCGTAAACTATTAGTTCAAATGTCATGATATTTTGAGACTGAGCTTCTTCTGATACTAACTCACGGTCATCGAAAACTTAAACGCCTAGCTTTGACCACATCGACGCTACAAGGGTGGTGAAATAGCCGCGAAACGCTTCGAGAAAAGATGGTTACGGCCGTGCCCGCTTTTGCTCGAGACTTGGCTGGGGCACTGCCGTGCCCCCAGATAGTAAGAGTGGCATTGGACCATAACCCTATATTAATAAAAAAAAAACTACTTGCTAAGAACTACTATTTGAATAGATGTTGAATGTTGTTTAATTTTATCTCATCTCCTACATACATAATTTCATCATATAAATTGAAAATTAGTAACAATCCGCATGAAAAGTAACGAATACGGATTTTTTCCTAGCAAAAATCCGCGGTGCGGATACGGATATCTCCGGAATATACCTAATAAAGATTTATTTGTTTGTAGCGGCGACCAGCACCAGACGTCTCTCAGCGAGTTCATGGTACACAAAGTGAACCCGGCGCGTCACATGGAGCCGGCGCGCCGCACGATGTGCCTCTCAGACACCTGCATACTCGAGAGAGACCCGCAGACCTACTCCGTATGTACTTGTTTTGTATTATCTTGTTAGATTTTGATCCAATGAAGAATAGTTTTGCTTGATATTTTTTTTCGTCATAAATATATGGTTTAAATTGATTTTTCCACTTAATCCTCCAATGACTTCTTAACTGTTGTGCTGTGTTTCTGCTGGTGAGTAAGGTCGCCAGAACACAGTTGGGGAGGGTATGGGGTCTTAAAGGTAGGAAAAGCATCTGCAACCCTTGTGCGGTTGTTGATGTCCAAGACAGTGGTGATCACTTACTATCAGGTGACCCACTTGTTCGTTTGCCTCCCTATAACATAAAAAATAATTCAGTTCTGTCAAGAAAACAGTCAAAGAAGTAAAGAAGTTTTAATGTAGAAATACAAAAGTTTACAAAATTGGTAATGATGAGGTTAAATTATTAATTTGGCAATATTTCTTTTAGGTGGTTTGCCTAAGACCCCTGTGCGACGTGTTTGCCTTGGTCAGAGATCCAGAACACCCACAGAAGTTTTCAATTGAGTACTTGAATGGACAAGCTCGCACATATCTTGCTGGTGAAAGGTATTTACGACTTATTTTTTTCATATTGTAGAGTAGGTCTATTAATAGAAAAATCATAGGACTATAAAGACATGTAGTAGTACTGGTTTATCTAGCCCTGATCTCATTCCGGGGTTCAAATTTCGGGATAATACTGTATATTATGTATGGTTCTACAATGCACAGTTTTTTTCATAATCCTTACCAATATTATAAATCGGAAAGTGAGTTTGTTTTTTTGCTTGTTTGTTCGGCTTTTACGCCGTAACTACTGAACCGAATGCCGTGAAATTTTGCTAATGTAAAGTTAGTAGTACGGATTAAATAATAGCGTACTTTTTAACCCGCAAAAATCTAAGTTCCCGAGGGAAAACCAAAATATTGTTTGCAATATGATAAAAAATAAATTCCAAAAAAATACAGACCAAAAAGCCAGTATCAAGTAATATCGATTGTCGTTGTCAGGGACGCGCTGCTGGCGTCGCTGCTGGACGGCGTGCGGTCGGCGGGGCAGCGCGACGTGCACGTGCGCTCGGCGCCCACGCCGCGCGGCTTCCGCCTCGGCCCGCTGCACCAGCCGGTCGACGAGGAGACCGAGTCCAACCATCTCAGGTACACAATGCCGGTACTGCCACATGAGGCAATATACAAACGGTGGTGACTGCCAGATATTTCACTTTCTCCTAAGCGTCCTTTGCAAGTGAGGACTGAAGAATACTGCTGAAATGTATTGTTTTGTATTAACTTACTTAATCACCAAAAAAAAAAGTGGATTTAAAAAATATATATATGGAAGCAAACAAACAAGAAGGTCAACTGATGGGAAGTGATCACCGCTGCCCGTGAACATTCACCACCCGCACAAGGGTCGTTACCTGCCTCAAAACCCAATGCCCTCCCCAACTGAGCTCTGGCAACTTTACTCACTAGCAGAAACATAGCACAACAGTTACAAAGAGCTGTTTCACTGTGATCCTCTGTAAGGTAGAGGTACTTCCCAGACGACCGGCTCATTCGAGTGGCTTAGTGGTTACACTAAGCTCTACCTCGCTTACTTATACTCTACTCTTAAATAAGGTCCACCTCGCTTACTTATACTCTACTCTTAAGTAAGGTGTTTTATTGTTATCCATTTACGCGAACCTTACAAAAGATTCACAACGCCAATTTATTGAAATAAGGTGTTAAGTGTTTATCCATGGTCTTGTGTAACCCAATACGATAATTCAGATAATATGAATTAACCCACTTCTTGGTAAAGGATAAGATTTTTTTCAGAAACCTGATTAATGTTCCTTCCAGGGCCACTACCACACCAATGTCTAACGTCATTGTCATTATATTATCGAAGTTACTAAGCAGTTTTCTGATCAGTAAAGATCTTGTTATTTGTTCGCAGATTATTCCAGAACCCAGTGGGCATGTGTCGCGCGGAGGTGATCGAGCGGTTCAACGCGAACGTCGGGTACAGCGGGCTCAACTACTCCGTCAGCCAAGACGTAAGCTAGATCACTACTAACCGGCACGTTTGCTCACGCTCGGCTCGTGTAATGCTCGTTCGAACGGTTTGAATATGGCGGAAGTGGTTCGATACATACATACATATTATGGAGAAAGCGATGGCAAACCACTCCATTACATTGCTAAGAGAGTTGTTGTGAGTTCCATTTCATGTAATGATCACGACCCTCAGTAATGAGGAATATAGTTCCTTTATTAAAAAAATTGGCCAAGTGCGAGTCGGACTCCCGCACTGAGGGTTCCGTACAAATTCTATTTTTGACGTTTAAAAAAAACTACTGAATAGATTTCGTTCAAACCAATTTTCGTTGGTAGTTTTTATGGTAATGTACATTATATAATTATTTCAGTTTTATCATCCTCTTATTTTAGAAGTTAGAGGGGGGGGGACACACTTTTTTCCACTTTGGAAGGGTCTGTCACGCAAAGTATTCACTTTAGAAAAAAGTGATATTAGAAACCTTAATATATTTTTTAAAGACCTATCCATAGATACCCCACACGTATATGTTCAATGAAAAAAATTATTTCGAGTTTCAGTTCTGAGTATGGGGACCCCCCACTTTTTTAATTTTTTTTCTATTTTCGTGTGAAAACCTTGTTGCGGTTCACAGAATACATCTACTCACCAAGTTTCAACAGTATAGTACTTATAGTTTCGGAATAAAGTTGCTGTGACAGACTGGCGGACAGACAGACAGACAGACAGACAGACAGACAGACAGACAGACAGACAGACAGACAGACAGACAGACATGACGAATCTATAAGGGTTCCGTTTTTTTGCCATTTTGGCTACGGAACCCTAAAAAGAGGGGAAGTCTTCTAATAGCCCACCTAATGTTATGAGGCTAGGGCTTATTCAAGACGACGACCATTTTTAGAAATAAGAGCCCTTAGTATGAACCTTCATTTTCATTGGATTTGTTTCCCTTTTTTTTACTTTTGAAATTAACTTCCATCATATTCCAACTGTTAAAATAGTGTGTTAACAGAACTAACTTTCCTATTTCTTTTAATACATTCATATTCATGCTTTCTTAATACGATTTTGGCTGTAGATAGTTTTGTACATAAGTGAATGATAGGAAAGGCTGATTACGAATATATGGAAGTCAGAATTCTTATTAGAACTTAGAACCAAACAAAAAATTGCCAAGCGTTTTTCCAGTGGCGCCATCTACTATTTGGCAATATACTGTCATGTTCTCCTTCTATTTATTCTTGGTCAGTCTATTTATAATCTTTTCCCCGTACTATTAAATTGAATTAGATCATAGGAAACCCTAAATATTTTTTTTCATTCAAAATTATTGTTTGATTGCTTGCTTTTTTAATTTGCTTCTGCATCACTTATTGTTTGCATTTATTATTTTGTTGCCCTCCCGAGTGGTGTAACGTTATGTTGTATGCCTTAGGCCCGTCCCCTGTTGTGGCTGTTTCTTACGTGGGATCTCGTAAGTCCCTGATGATATTATTTACTTTCCACCCTTGGTACACTATGGTCTTTCGGATTACCCTCTCACAGAATAATAAAAAGTTTGATTTAATTTATCACTGTCTTTTGTACGTTGCGGTCTGTTAGGATTGGTAATTGGTGGATTGCACCGTAATTGTTTTTTTTAATGCTGGTGAAATGTCACAATATGTAAATGTACTTATAATATCTTAACCGTTGCGCCATCTAGAAAAACTTCTATGGTAGACTTGATTGATAAAAGCTTGTAAGACAATATAGGCGCATTAAAACATTGAATGACCTGTTTTTCTTAAAGTTAATAAAAAAGTGAATAAACGTACAATGTAATTCCACTTGAGAACATTTTCTTTCAGTTGAGAAACAATAATTTTATGTCAATGTTAATTGCCAACTTTGAACCAGTTTTAAGTTTGAAGGATCTTGTGAAGTTTTTATTGTTCTGTGATTTTTGTCATTGAATGTTGAATTATTATAAAATCTCTGGTACGGGGCTCAATTGGACTCATCTGTTGTAAATACCATGTATGTTGTCACAATTTCATGCCTGTTTCCTTATTATAGTACATCAAATCAAATCATAGGAATGTCACTACGTTAACATTTGCTGTTGTTTTTTTTATAACAAAGAGATTACTAGATTTTATTTTAACGGAAATTATTTTGATTATAACTAGAATACTTTAATTTATTTTTTTGGGTGTTGGTGTTTGACACATTGGTAGATTTAACTTGTGCTTTTGTATGATAATATATATTCTGAGTAGCTATTGTAAAATTGATGATCATCATCATCATCCTAGCGCCTCTCCCGGTTGCATCCTCGGCCATTGCCTTGGAGCCCAGGGTACGCTGCGCCTATGATCCTGAATTGACATGCCTGGTTATTACAATGGAGCGACTGTCGTCTGACCTCCGTAACCACAAGGGAAACCAGACCAGTTGGAACATAGTCGGGACCAACGGCTTAACGTGCCTTCCGAAGCACGGAATCATCATTCTTATCGGACAATCAGGTGATTCAAGCCTGCAATGTCCTAACCAAACTGGGAAAACTAACACAAAGTGAAAGTGTTCCCCGCGGGATTCGAACCCACGACCTCCGACTTCGTAGCTTTTGAGCACAGCGCTCTAACCACTACACCACGGAGGCAGTTAGCTATTGTAAAATTGATGATAAAATTAGTTATTAAATACATAAAATAAGGTTTTGCTGTACTTGCATTTTGTGTGTAACGTAACAAACATCATCATCAGCCTGTTTCAGTTTAATGCTAGAGGAAGCCACTGTCAGGTGTTATGCCAACCCTACCTTGGTTAGGAGGGTAGATGATAGTCGCATCTTAAGACACGCACGGGCAGAAAGGGGTAGTAATATTAGTTCTTTTGCGGGCTGGTAATACACGACACGGTTACAAGCATAACATTGTACAACTATAGTCGTATATTCATTGTGCGACTTGTCGAGTTGTGCTATAGTGTAGGTGGACTCTACAGAGACACTGCATAGAGACATTATTTTTTTACTGCGGCTATTCGAGACATGAACACTTTCTCCCCAGCGGCTGTTCGCTGAAAACAAGGAGAAGCTGATCACTGGAGCCCTGACTGCGCTAGTGGCCAGTTCCACATCGGGAGGGACTTTACCGCCGCGAGAGTTGGAGGCACAGTTCCACGCGTTGAGGCGCCTGTGTGCCAGCAAAGTGGGGTTCGCTGCCTTCACCGCGCTGCCGGGGTAAGACTTGTCTTTATTTGACTGGTATCATATCTGTAATAGTACAATCGTGGCCACTGTAGAGGTGTGTCGAAATGTCATGAAATATGGTAGTGGCGCTACTGAACTGCTTCTACACGCTTCTAATTTTATGGAACCCAAAGACTGTATGTTATTTATGTTATATTTCTGAGACTATAATTATTTTGCAGCTGCAACTCATTTGCTCAAATGGCTGGACATTACACTCCGCGCTAAGAGCCCATATGCTAATCCACCAACATGTTGCTTGTGCCATAAATATTCAATTTTTTTTGCATTGGTTCTGACCCTCGCAAGCTAAATTTTTTCAGAAGAATTGAATCATTAATCGCTAAGCCATTATCCTGCCTGTCTGTCCTTGAAGGTTCCGCGAATGGATCGGCTCGGCCGTCGTGGCGGCTCTCCGGCGAGGGTCGGCGGCGTGCTCGCATGCAGCCCTGGACGCGGTCTGCGCGCTGATGCAGCCCATGCACCAGGAGCCGGACCTGCGCCAGGAGCAGCTGAACAAGGCCAGCATGCTGTCCTCGGCCGCCTTCCTGGACGGCCTGCTGACCATGTGGGCGGATCACGTGGTGAGTGACTTCAACAGCCAAGTGCAGTTTACTGCTGGATGTATGCCTCCAGATGCAAGTTATGTCCGTAGTCACCACGCAGGGCAGCCGGATTGGTTGACTGCACTACGGTGAACGATAAAACACAGGGAAATGGTGATGCCCATCCCCAATATCCCCGATATCGCTCAGTCGCTTCTCACAACATTTACGGCAAAAGAATGGGGTGGTACTATACTATACCGGCTATCGGGTGTCGTAAGTTTTCTTATCTAAATCTGTTGGTCTTCTTGGTCATGGTGTTTATATGAAATTGACGTAATCACAGTGTTAGTTATACTTTTAATATCAACTAAAGTCCATTTCAGCTAAGATCATTCTGTTGACAGTTTGTCTTCAAAGGAAAATCGACACTTCTAAAGAAATAAGACCCTGTTGTTACCTTGAAATAAAATTTAATTTCGTATAAGAAGTACACCTGGCACAGAGATCATTCTTATAAAAGATAGCGGCCCGTCACGCGGTTTCACCCGCGTCTCGGGGGAACTACTTCCCGTACCGGGATAAAATATAGCCTATGTTACTCTGGGTGAATGTAGCTTTCCAACAGTGAAAGAATTTTTCAAATCTGCCAAGTAGTTTCGGAGCCTATTCAATTTATACAAACAAACAAACAAACAAAAAATCAAACCTTTCCTCTTTATAATATTAGTATAGAAGTATAGATAACATATGAATGTGCAGCTTTACCTACACATCTCCGTTTTCTTGTAATCGTTTGACAGACGTCAGGCAGCGGAGCGCTAGTGGTGGCGGCCATGTTGGACTTCCTCACGTTTGCTCTGTGCGTCCCGTACAGCGAGACGACCGACGGGAAGCAGTTCGATCAGCTCTTGGAGATGGTCGCTAACAAGGGACGCATACTGTTCAAGTTGTTTGAGGTAAGTTGTTAGTGATAGCTGCATTGTTTCAGTAATTTTCCTGTATAAACTTTAATTATGTCTTAGGATAAACTCAAGGAAAAACTGTTTTGGGGAAAAGAAAACCCGCCAAAGCCTAAACAAAATTACCCCAGCTCCGGCGCCAAAGGAATATATCAAAAATGTTAGAGTACATAGTGAAACTATTGTAAAGAATCCGTGTTCTTAAATTCACATTGTTTGTTATATCTAGATATATAATAAATTATCAAAATTATCACAATGATAAATTAACCAAAAAATCACGAAGTTTCTCTAAAAAATAAACTTTTTACATAGAGTTTCTATGAAAATTCTACGGGCTAAAAATATGTTGGCATGTTTTTGGCGCCGGAGCTGGGGTCATTTTGAGCCGACCTGTTTTGAAGTGATACGTAATGAATATTTTTTTTCATTTGGCAGCAACTTGTTTACTTATGATCATAATGATATGTACTTCATTTCAACAAGTAGTCTTTCCCTGTAGTAAGTCGACAAAAGCGTCTTTGTTCCTTTCTACATAAGGTTTGTTTTATGTTATACACAGCACCCATCAATGGCGATAGTGAAAGGCGCGGGGCTAGTCATGCGCGCTCTTATCGAAGAGGGCGGCGGCACGGTCGGGTCCCGCATGCAAGCTCTCGCGCTAGCCGAGGCCGCTCTGCCTCGACATCTGCTGTCGGCTCTATACGCGCCCGCGAGGTTGCACCACCGCCATCTAGCGAGGCATCTGGTGGCGCTGTGGCTTGTTGACCATGCGCCTGCGCATAGCTTGATGACGCGGCTACTGGTGAGTATTCAAAAATCTTGCACATAAGTAAGGGAATGAAGGTGCAAAGTCAAATATCTGTTAGACAGCGCAACATAGGCACCTGCCATGTCATTTGGAAATGACAAAACGTTAACACTGTTTATTTGGATGACAATACGTATATGTAGATGATTCAGCTGATCCCATATTTAATACTGACACAATCTTATTAGTTGTCGTCGACGCTCCATATTTTTGTGTGAATTCGAAATGATCTTTCTTTCGGCCATCGGTAGTGCTTGTGGTAGTGCTTGGCCGTTATAGTGCATTTGTACACGATAGTTATTTTTTTTATCTCTAATTCATTTTCGTCACTTCTTTTGATTTTCTAATTTTAATTTATTATCTTCCCAGCCTTCCGGCCTTCTAGCGTTCCTAGAATCAGCCGAGGCGCCCCCAGCAGCCGCATTAGAGGCGGAGCGCGTGCAAGAGCGGGATAACCTAGTCCTAGCTCAAGCAACTACCGCTCGGCCCAAAGCCCCACACTGGGAGGCGTTGGAACGGCAGGTCAAGTACGTCGAGAAGCATATTGAGGTTAGTTTGTCAACCACTCCTACGTATAGTAGTGTTTTTCGAGTTAACAAAGTTGATCCTGTGCCTTAGCACAGGATTACTGAAGCAGGAGTTAATTATACTCCGACACTGGAGGCGTGATTTGGCCCGTATAACCATGATGATTGGAGGGGTCATGAGTTGGTGAGTTCCTCAGCTGTCCGGCCTCCTAGCGTTCCTGGATTCGGCGCTGAAGGCGGAGTGCGTGCCAACCTCATTCTATTCCTTCTTATCCGCAATTTGAAAAAGTAAAATTTTAAAAATCTTATAAGTTCTTTTAACATTCCCAAGGAAAACGTTACAGCCATACCTTATATTTTACTACTGAGAAAAATCGGGTAAGGTATGCTTTTTGTAACCTATATGAAATATTTTTGAGGACTATTCGGTTTTTGGTGGCTCTGTTTTTCAAGTAAAATGAATCTAAAATGTTTTGACTACGGAAAGGAAACTACTTACCTAGCGAGTGTTTACGCTTGCAGCACTACGCAGCCCTAGCGCTCCAGCACTGGGCGCAGCGGTCCGGGCGAGCCGCGGCGGGTACCCCCGCAGGCGCGGCGCGGGAGGCGCGCGAGCGGCCCGTGGTGCTGCGCCGGCGCCGCGAGCGCGTCAAGTCCGCCGCCAACTGGCCGCTCTTCTACTACCAGTTCCATCGGGACCATGCGCTGCCCAACCTCATATGGAACCACACGGTGAGTGTGTGTGTGCAGCTCTAGCGCTCCAGCACTGGGCGCAGCGGTCCGGGCGAGCCGCGGCGGGCACACCCGCAGGCGCGGCGCGGGAGGCGCGCGAGCGGCCCGTGGTGCTGCGCCGGCGACGAGAGCGGGTCAAGTCCGCCGCCAACTGGCCGCTCTTCTACTACCAGTTCCATCGGGACCATGCGCTGCCCAACCTCATATGGAACCACACGGTGAGTGTGTGTGTGCAGCTCTAGCGCTCCAGCACTGGGCGCAGCGGTCCGGGCGAGCCGCGGCGGGCACACCCGCAGGCGCGGCGCGGGAGGCGCGCGAGCGGCCCGTGGTGCTGCGCCGGCGACGAGAGCGGGTCAAGTCCGCCGCCAACTGGCCGCTCTTCTACTACCAGTTCCATCGAGACCATGCGCTGCCCAACCTCATTTGGAACCACACGGTGAGTGTATGTGTGCAGCTCCAGCACTGGGACAAAGGCATAGTGGGCGTGCCTTCGCAGCGGGTGCGCCCGCGGCTTTCGCGCGAACATTTCGTGGTGCTTTGAAAAAACACACACGCATAGTCAACGACGCTAAAACCACTTAGGAAGAATGCTCTGTCCATTTTATTAAACGATATTTGACAGCTCACGCCCATAAACTTTCGTATTGTTTTCGTTCAAGTTTCGACAAGAATATTGTACATACTTCATGGACGGTAACCGCCGCACTCAGTGATGTGCTACGAAGAACGATTACGAAATACAGTAGGTGCGTAACGTAGAACCGTACCAACGGTTCTTTCGATGTAGTTCTCAGCTCATCGATTTTCCAAATTGTAATAGGTCTATGTATAGTTATTTTTTAAAATTTTTAGCAAATATTTGTTATTATAAGTACAGATATTAAATTTATTTCCCACTTCAGACGCGCGAGGAACTCCGCAGCGCTCTCGAGAGCGAACTCCGCGCGTTCACGTGCGACCGCGACGCGGCGGGCGGAGCGCTCACGTCGTGGAACCACACCGAGATGGAGGTGCACTACCAGTGCCTGCAGGGCGAGGTCAAGATCGGCGACTACTACCTGCGCATCCTGCTCGAGCAGCGCGACGCGGACGACAGCCCGATACGCAAGTCGTGAGTACATCACCGTCATCATCATCATCATCATCATCATCATCATCTTGAGGATGATTTGAATTGTTACGATGTTGTCATCATTTGAAGCTTTTGAAAATGACTCGTTGCAAGAATAATTGATTAGAATTGGGTACTTGACGCCAGAGTAATAGTTGCCCATTTAACAAATTATTACAGTTAATCGGAACTAAAAAAGTATTGATTTCATAATACTAAATTGTGACGTCATACCTTAGTATAACATAGAGTTTTAACTATGACCTTACTTTTTGACGTATAATAAAAGTGAGTGATTTGATATGTTGATCAAATGCCATATTTAGAATTATATTTTCAAACATTTCACGAGGACGTTTAAACCAGACTGAACTGAAAACTCTTACCCCAGATACGAGTTCTTCAATGACCTGTACCACCGGTTCCTGTCGACGCCGAAGGTCGAGATGAAGTGTATGTGCCTGCAGGCAATGAGCATCGTCTACGGACGCTATTATGAGGACATCGGACCCTTCGCCGACACCAAATATATTGTACAAATGTTAGATAGGGTGAGTGGAAAGAAATGTGTATTGTTCTAGTTTGTACTCGCGGCTTGGCCAGCTTTATTAGAGAGAAAGAGCGCGAGTGGTAAACTGCCAGTGCTCTTTAACGTGATGAGAACTATAAGTGTAGGAACACACTAGGCTGAAATTACACGACCGAAGTCGGGTGGGAATGCACTTATACACAATATGTGTGGCAAGTGAAGAACACATAAACCATTTACTAAATAGTCCGAACAGTACATAAAGTGACAACGAAAAATGACACCTATTTTTTTATATATTAAGATTACGCGATGTAATTTCAGTATAGTGTGTCTCATCCAAATATTCTCCTGTAAATATTGTGTTAACTGTATAGCTAGATTTGTCGCCGTGCCTTTATTACGTCGAGGACCTAATGTTATTATAATTTACGAGAACCTTTCTTTACAGACATGCGACAGAATGGAAAGGGATAGACTAGTACAATTTGTTGCAAAACTAATTCTACATAGAAGAAACGTTAGCGAAATATTAGAATGGAATGGTATCAGGTAAGTTCTGTTGTACAAGACGTTTTTTGGAAAAAACCATAAGCTCTGATTGTAGATTGTAAATGGTGTTTATTTTTCACCATTATGGATATCAGAGACTAACGAATGTTGCAGAAGTGGCGAGTTCGCCCGGATCTGTAGTAAATGGGTAGATGTTGTCATAGACAATAATCTGCGGGTCATAGACATAACTTAAGATTATAAAATTTTCACGTATTGCTGTGTTTCTTTTTTGCAATGTAATAATAATGGTCTCACTTATAAAATAATCGTCTTTTTTGTAGAATATTAGTGGATCTCATGACATTGGCACACCTTCATACGTCTCGCGCGACGGTGCCCGCTCAGAGCAACGTGATCGAGGGCGGGCAGAACACCGGCGGCGGCGACCGCGAGTGGTACTACAACCTCGAGAGCGGCGACAAGGTGCAGCGGATGGGGCCCGTCAGCTTCCAGCAGGTAACCACAATCATCAGACGTTGCAGTCCACTGCTAGACTAAGGCCTCCTACAGTGCCGGTTTTAACTCTATCAGCGTCCTGGGCGAGATATCTACGGTGCCCTCTACGACTAAGTAAACTTCAAACTATAAGGGTAGGTTGGGGCCTGTAGCCCCTTTTATCCGGCGCACCGGACCATCGCCGGATCACCGGTCCAAGTTAAAACCGGTACTGGCCTCCTGCACACGTCCTTCACTCAGAGCGCCGGCCAATGTTGGAATCAGGCCTCGATATGGCGCTCATGGTGTGAGGCGATCAGGCTGTTATTAAATATACGGGGTACTTAGGCGCATGCGTACAGACCCATCATTTTATTAGAACTGAATAGTATTCTATTACATCTCGTCACAGCTTTCCCCTAGTTTTAGTTTGTCGATCAGGTTGGATAATCAGCCTTTTGCGTTTCTCAGCTGAAGGAGCTGTACCAGAGCGGCGCGATCACGAACAAGACGAAGTGCTGGGCGCACAGCATGGAGGGCTGGCGCGGCGTGGGCGGCGTGCCGCAGCTGCGCTGGACGCTCGCCGCTCGAGGCACGCCAGTACTGGACGAGTCCGCTCTGGCCGCTACTGTGCTTGACCTGCTCATAGCCGCCGCCAGATACTACCCCAGCAGGTCAGAATCCTTAGAGTTATTTAAAAAAATATGAAATAAATATAAAAATATCCCGCTTGAAGGTCCATTTAATGTTCGATAAATTTAAAATGTCCGGCTCGAAGGACCATTTAATGTATAATTATTATATGAATATATCCGGCACAAAGGACCATTAAATGTGCGAGCCCTTGATTGACTGGTACATTTATTTTGATTGTGGAAACAGGAAAACACTCGACATATCATTATCTGTGGGACCCTTACGAGCGGGATGAATAAACCATGATGATTCTATTTCTTTATTACCTTTTTACCGAGCTTAAATCATATTTTAAAGCCTCAAGCCTCATTATTGTGGTAGCAAAATAGTAATTGAACTTATTTTACAGGGATGAAGAAGACGCCATCATAAGACCATTACCAAAGGTGAAGCGGTTGCTGTCTGAACCCGCGTGCTTAGCGCACGTTGTACAGTTGTTGCTCACTTTTGATCCCATACTTGTCGAAAAGGTAACCTTTATTACCATTTTTTAACAAAACAGCTAATAAATTTTTATATATCATTTCATCTTAAAATCTTTTTTTCAGGTGGCAACACTACTATACGAAGTAATGCAGGACAACCCTGAGATATCGAAGCTGTACCTAACGGGCGTATTCTACTTTATGCTGCTGTATACAGGGTCGAATTTGCTTCCCATTGCGAGGTTCCTTCGGCTTACACACATGAAGCAAGCTTTTAGAGCCGATCAAGTGAGTGCAAAATAAAAATTGAAAGCATTATTACAGGATTAGTTGATTTATTATAGAACTTATATTTGTTTTTTTAAGATTTTCGATAGTGCATTATGTGCTTGAAGTTGAATTCGCAAAAATAGAATGCACGATGCACTGGATCTGCACTTTCACTTCCTTTAGCGCTCGATGAATATTATTACAACTACAGCTATTGTAATTTCAAAAATATTTGTATACGGCACCAGTTTTCCTTAAGTCTCGGTGGTATATTCTATATTTTTGATTGACAGACAAACTCAGACATAATGCAGCGGTCGATACTGGGCCAGCTGTTACCAGAAGCGATGGTGTGCTATTTAGAGAACCATGGCGCTGAGAAGTTTGCTCAGATCTTCCTCGGCGAGTGGGACACACCGGAGGCTATTTGGAACTCCGAAATGAGGTAATTTAAAACCTTATTGCGTTTGAAAATAAGAGTGAATACGCTAATACAGTTTCGCGATGCGGTAAAAAAATATGAAAACGTGTGCATTACATTTTCGTAATTCACTTATCTAAAAATATAAAAGGATCTTGATTATATTATCACTATGACATTAACATAATGTGTATTCCTTGATCTGGGCAATGCATTAGATACGGTTTCCCTACGCTTCAGTACAAAAACTTATATCTGTAGGTATTATGGGCATGCCATTTTAAATATGTCCTGATTGTCTTCTTAATTGTACTACTGAGCAAAGAGACATCCTTAGCTCTTCATTTCATAATAATAGCAATTTTGAAATTCCACAAGGAAGTGTTTTAGGTCCCACCCTCTTTTTGATTTACATTAATAACTTCTGTAACCTAGAATTACTTTTTAGATGGTAATACGTAGGCGTCAGATCTAACTGGTATATCATTGGTGTATTTTGTTATATCTGTCAATGACATTTTAAAATTCACCAATCACATACCAGTTAGATCCTGCGCCTACCTACTGTCATCTAGCGGATTTTCGAAAACCCTCATTGACTGACGTGATGTTGTCTGTTCATTACATCGTCTCTTGTCACGTACAGACGCATCCTGATAATGAAGGTGGCTGCGCACATCGGCGAGTTCACGCCGCGCCTGCGCGCGCACGTGGCGGCGCGCTACCCATACCTCGCCATCCCCGCCGTGCGCTACCCGCATCTAGAGGCCGAGCTGTTCTGCAACATGTTCTACCTGCGCCACCTCTGCGACACGCAGCGGTTCCCCGACTGGCCGATACCAGACCCGGTAACTACTGTACCTCACTCGGTAACTGCTAACACACGACCTGGGGACTATGTCAGACTCGACGCAGTGACTACTGTCTTACTGGAAGCGAAGACTACTTTAATACCTGACCCAGTGACTACTGTCATACCCGACCTGGTAACTACTAACACACCGGACTATGTAACTGCTACGACATCCGACCTGATTGTTATACCCGACCTTATAACTGCTACGACTACTATCGCATCCGCCAGGAGACTATTGCCATACCCGACCGGTAACTGCTATACCCGACCCGGTCACTGCTGACATACACGAGCAGGTGACTACTAATATACTCTGCCCGGTAACTACTGACAGACTAGAGACTACATCGTTACCCGACATACTATGCGGTGATACTAAATATCATACTTGACCCTGCAACTGTGAATATACTATGTAAATTTTATTTTCAATGAACTTAAAAAATTAAAGGTGTTAATGATTGAGCACGTAAATGCTTAAAATCAGAACAAAAAAAATATAAGTGATGCGTTTTCATCTCTACTTATTTCCTCAGGTGGGCCTCCTAAAAGACGTATTAGAAGCGTGGCGGCGCGAAGTGGAGAAGAAGCCTCCATCCATGACGGCGAGTGAGGCGTACTCCGTTCTCGGACTCAGTGGGACCCAGCATGACGAGGCGGCTGTGAGGAAGGCGTACTACAGGCTGGCGCAGCAGTACCATCCTGATAAGAACCCTGAGGGGCGGGTGAGTCAGCTATTGTAGAGCTTCTGGGGTTGGAATAGAGTTCATATTGTGATAATTTCCTTTTATGTCGGGGTAGTAATAGTAAGCGATTGTGAACCTTGTGGTGTTGCAATACAGTATTCTATTTTTTTTGCTTGTTTGGCGTGCTCACTATAAAAATCAGATAATATTATTATTATATATACGGTTATTTTTGATGAATTAAGTCTAATTAACCGATTTAGTTTTTAAAATAATTATAAACAAAGAATCAATCATCTGATATCAGTTGGCTTAGGCGGGGTTTGAACCCAGCACCTCTTTCAATCCGGGCAAGCGCTCTGACCATTAAGCTACAATTAAGTTATTTTTTTGCGTGAATTACTTGTAGCATCTAAATCATCTTATAGCAACTTCTAGCATCTTAGAGGAGACATTTAAACGTCTCTGATGAGACTGTAATGTTAATTATTTGTCCGTCAACTCAGGATCGGTTCGAGGCCGTGAACCAAGCGTACGAGTTCCTGTGCAGCCGCAACGTGTGGACGGGCGACGGGCCCAACACCAACAACATCGTGCTCATACTGCGCACGCAGACCATACTCTTCAGGAGGTATTCTGATGGTGAGTGTGGTGGCTTTGAGATTATTTTGTGGGTAGTTTGGTGGAGTAAAGCGGAAAGTTACGTGTAAAGTTTGGCCTATGACGATAAGTGTTATTTTTTTGGTGATTTAAAGTTGTTAAAAGAGATGTACCATCTCAGGCCCGCACCATGTACGTGGTACCAAGAAATCGGTAAAATATTGCTATTTCCATCAAAAATACAATAAAAAATTTTTGGTCAGTAGTTTAGTGGCTTAAAAATATAATCAAATAAATATTTGTTCATTTCACTTCGTAAAGATGGCAACTGTTATTTTTTTCATTACTGGGAGTTACAGCTTTGGGCACCAGCTTTTTAGGTCGTTTGTAACCTAAAAATATAAATTCTTTGTGAAATAAACTGCATAATGTCAAAACAAAAATAAACTGACGGATAAATGACATAAACGTCATTCAAGTTTGAAAGATGCGTCCCAATATAATATTACTTTACTCATGATGCGTCCTCCGCCATATTGTACTGAGTTGCAATATTGTGGTATAATTTATTGTTTCAGCCAAAAAACTAAGGTTTTCCATAAGAATTGGAGTGATTAAAACTGAAGCACACTTATTCGCCTATATTTAGGTATAGCGTACATGGACCGGGCCGAGGCTCCATACATTTCTGGGACATCTCCTTTAGAGATTTAGTTAAGTTTCATGAGATTGTTTGGTGTTTATTAAGACTCCTGTGGTGTTTATACAATCTTCCGCCAAATTATTGAGACAATCTAAATTTCGGAAGCTCGAAGATCAGAATATAAGGCCAATTTTTTTGGCTTGATATAATTTTTTATGGCCCGGAGGGGCTCTCGTAAGAGGCTAAATGAGTTTAGAAGAGATAGCTTCTGGCATAGAGGTTAAGTGGGCGGTATCACACAACGCGCTCGCGATGCTCGTTCCACCCCTCGCATCCCGTGTCGTCGCCATAATAACGCGTTAATGAACAACGTTGTCATGTCTGTCGCGCAGTCCTCGCGCCGTACAAGTACGCGGGGTACCCGCAGCTGCTGCGCACGGCGCGACTGGAGGCGGAGGCGGAGCAGCTGTTCGCGACACGCGACGCGCCCGCGCTGCTGCCCGCCGCCTGCGAGCTGGCGCACGCCACCGTCGCCTGCTCCGCGCTCAACGCCGAGGAGCTGCGGCGCGAGGGCGGCCTGCAGGTACTGTGCACCTCATGCCGGGGGCGGAGGAGCAGGACAAGCACGCGACGCGCCCGCGCTGCTGCCCGCCGCCTGCGAGCTGGCGCACGCCACCGTCGCCTGCTCCGCGCTCAACGCCGAGGAGCTGCGGCGCGAGGGCGGCCTGCAGGTACTGTGCACCTCATGCCGGGGGCGGAGGAGCAGGACAAGCACGCGACGCGCCCGCGCTGCTGCCCGCCGCCTGCGAGCTGGCGCACGCCACCGTCGCCTGCTCCGCGCTCAACGCCGAGGAGCTGCGGCGCGAGGGCGGCCTGCAGGTACTGTGCACCTCATGCCGGGGGCGGAGGAGCAGGACAAGCACGCGACGCGCCCGCGCTGCTGCCCGCCGCCTGCGAGCTGGCGCACGCCACCGTCGCCTGCTCCGCGCTCAACGCCGAGGAGCTGCGGCGCGAGGGCGGCCTGCAGGTACTGTGCACCTCATGCCGGGGGAATAAGAGCTACTTTTGCACTGAAACTGTTGACTGCTAAGTGCGGCATGGCCCCCGAAGACGGCGGAACTGAAAGTGTGTACCGATAAGTGCGGCTGCTGTGTCATACGACATAGCCGGCGCGGACGGCGGTCTCAGCACGAAGGTATCATCAGCAGCACCAGTTCAATAGTTCGTGTCACGAAAGGGGATGCGTTTGCGCAGAGCGGGAATCAAGGTCGCCTGATGCTCGACCAATGGCGCACGGGCGAAGATGCCTAGACCTATCGCCTACAGCTTTACTGCCAGAGTGGTAACGATGGGGTGGTTGACTGGCTAAGAAGACACTTAGCCATAAGTCAACCTGAACCTAGCATTATGTTATATTTTTAATTCAGTGCTATTCTTGTTGGTTGCTCCAAAATATATGTATGTATGTATAAAGAAAGATATAAATAAATGATTGCAGAAAATAGAAGATTTTTTAAAACAAACTAGTGATAATTCATTCCAAGACAAACCTCTACAACTTTCTATTAATCCCCTCCAGAGACAGATTAAGACTACTTGATGCCCTAAGCAATCCTATCCGTATGTCAACTAGATTTTTTTGCTTCTTCTGGTGCCCCCCCAGACGTTATTAAGATTAAGGGTTAATCAATCACTGATCTCCTCAGGTGCTGCACGAAGCGATGTCGCGCTGCGTGCCGGTCCTGTCGGAGTGCACGAAGCCGGGCGACATCAGCGCGGCGGTGTGCGCGCACTGCGCCCGCTGCTTCGCGGTCGCGGCCGGGTTCGAGGCCTGCCGCGAGGTCTGCGCCGAGATGCCGCAGCTGTGCGTCGATCTCGTGCCGCTGCTCAAGAGGCCGGTGAGTAATCCTATAACAACATATATGAATACACAAGAGTTGCTGCGTGCCCGTCCTGTCGGAGTGCACGAAGCCGGGCGACATCAGCGCGGCGGTGTGCGCGCACTGCGCCCGCTGCTTCGCGGTCGCGGCCGGGTTCGAGGCCTGCCGCGAGGTCTGCGCAGAGATGCCGCAGCTGTGCGTCGACCTCGTGCCGCTGCTGAAGAGGCCGGTGAGTAATCCTATAACAACATATATGAATACACAAGAGTTGCTGCGTGCCCGTCCTGTCGGAGTGCACGAAGCCGGGCGACATCAGCGCGGCGGTGTGCGCGCACTGCGCCCGCTGCTTCGCGGTCGCGGCCGGGTTCGAGGCCTGCCGCGAGGTCTGCGCAGAGATGCCGCAGCTGTGCGTCGACCTCGTGCCGCTGCTGAAGAGGCCGGTGAGTAATCCTATAACAACATATATGAATACACAAGAGTTGCTGCGTGCCGGTCCTGTCGGAGTGCACGAAGCCGGGCGACATCAGCGCGGCGGTGTGCGCGCACTGCGCCCGCTGCTTCGCGGTCGCGGCCGGGTTCGAGGCCTGCCGCGAGGTCTGCGCCGAGATGCCGCAGCTGTGCGTCGATCTCGTGCCGCTGCTCAAGAGGCCGGTGAGTGGTACTTCTAAAACAATGTATTTAAAAATAAATGTATAAGCGACTTATATTTGGAATCATCACCAAAAATAGTCACTAAAGCTCCAGTACTTTTTTAAATTATGAACAAAGACAAATTCATATGATTTGAACCCAGAACCTGTTGCAAGGTCTTTTTTTTAACGCTTATTTTAACGTTTCATTTGATAAATAATGATTACATTGTTACAAGAAAATTGGTTAATATGGGCAAAACCCCATTGTCCAGCAGCTAAAACCCCTGCTCGGGATTCAGTCATCTGTCTTCAGGGAAAGCATGTTTCGGGAAAAGATCACTTTCGGACCTTGTTTTTAGTTCCAGCAAAATTAGCTAATTTTATTATTCTATATTCCACCAGCATCTAGGAGATACGGCGTGCGCCGGCGCCGAGGCAGTAGCAGCGTTAGCGCGCGAGGCGGAGTGCCGCCGCGTGCTGGCCCAGGCCGGAGCCCTGCACGCACTGCTGCCAGCTGTGCTGCAGTACGACTACACGCTCACCGAGTCCGGCGTGGAGGCCGAGGCGCAGGCCAACAAGCAGGTCCGTTATACAAACTAGCGCCATCTACCTTGCGTGACACCTGGTAGATATGGCGTAGTAGCGCTAGCACGCGAGGCGGAGTGCCGCCGCGTGCTGGCCCAGGCCGGAGCCCTGCACGCACTGCTGCCAGCTGTGCTGCAGTACGACTACACGCTCACCGAGTCCGGCGTGGAGGCCGAGGCGCAGGCCAACAAGCAGGTCCGTTATACAAACTAGCGCCATCTACCAAGCGTGACACATGGGTGACACGGCGTGCGCCGGCGCCGAGGCAGTAGCAGCCCTAGCGCAGGAGGTGGAGTGCGGAGTGCTCTGGTAAGCTAGCCAAGATGCCACTTTAACGAATCCGCCATACGCTTTCGTAGCGATTTATATCTCCATCCCGCTCACATAAATAGTTCGTGTGCGGGATGGCAATATAAGTCGCGACGAAAGCGTATGGCGAATTCGTCAAAGTGGCATCTTAGCTACAAGCCCAGGGCCGCACGATTACCAAACCAGAGCTTTAAAGGCCCATGTGCCCAGGGCTTCTTACAGGTGATAGGTGGTCTTGACAGACCTCAACCTTGCTGCGTATGTTACTGACTGTATAAACCTCTTTCGTTCATTTGACACATGACTATAGAGAGCGTATTCTATTTCCATCTTCTTTTGTTTTTCACTTGTCAGATTATTGATTTTTGCAGCCTGTTAATATACGCTCTCATTTGTTATACCAATTTTGGTATTTTATTTAAACAATAACCCGGCACAGGTTTTACTTGTATATGTGGGCGTCGAGGGGCGTCAGGGTATTGTCCACGACTAAACTTTCCTATCCATGTTGCAGTTGGTAGCGAATCAACTGGCCCAGCAGTGCGTGGTGGCGCTGGCGGCGATGTACGGCCCGTACGCGCCGGCGTCGCCCGTGGACGCGCGCATCCAGGCCGCGCTGCACACGCTGCTCACGCCATACCTGTGCAAGCGTCTGGCCGAGCCTGACCAGCATGAAGTGAGTTACAGAGTTATTACTGTAGCTAGAAGCTGATATAGAGGCGTAGTATGTACAAGGTGTAATTTTGAAATAAGATATGAAGGGCAAGTTTATTAACCGTTGTAGTCACAAGAAGTGTGAATAATGTCCAGAGAGAGAGATATATTATATATCTGTCATATTTAAATGCAAAAGCCTTATATACTCGTACAGCAAAAAAAAAAAATTTTTTTCTTGCCAATCAAGTTTATTTCTTGTAAGGATCAAATGACTCTATTGAGCTTTGAGAGAAATGTCAGAAAACGCAAAAAACTTTTCGATTACTTATCAAATAGACGATTTGGCCATTTGAAGAGCGGGTAAGGCGGCCTCTCCCAACATGCTTGCCCGGTTGCCATTGGTTCACCATTCAATCATCGCTTGTCGGTCAATCATCAGAGTTTAGTAACGCGAACTATACGCGTGGTGAAACACACTGGTATAACCTCAGTGATTCCACAAGCAAGGGTAGGCAAGTGTTAATTCAAAGCAATTAGTTTTACCGTCATTATTTCTCACAGCTCCTAAAAACCTTAACATCGAACTGGCGGACACCATACCTGGTCTGGGACAACAGTACGCGCGCGGAACTCGGCGACGTGTTGGCCCACAGCTCTAGAAATTTGTAATTCACTAGATACTTAACCGTCATTGTATCACATCTTCACAGCTACTGAAGACACTTACCTCAAACTGGCGGACACCATACCTGGTCTGGGACAACAGTACTCGCGCGGAACTCGGCGACGTTCTGTCCCACGCTCGTTTGCCGGAAGACGAGGACGCGCCGCTCGTGGAGCCGTTTGCGTACTCCGCACACGCTGGGTTGATGCCCATCGGCGGGGTCTACATACACATATACAATGAGCAGCCTGACTTCCCTATTGAGGTGAGTGAGTGAATGAAACTGAACCTTATGGCATTGAATAAGGGTCGAAATTCAATAAAAAAATTTACATGTTACGGCCGTTATTTATGTTAGCATGACTTTTGGCGAAAGAGATTGCCACAGATAGTGGTATTGACTCAATTTGCCCTTCAATTTGCTTCTCTCTATCTATTCCACTTAAAGAAGATGATTTTAAGTACCCAATTGAATAACCGTTGCACTTAGTTTTGTTATTAATCGAATTCGTGTAATTTATCATACCTAAAAATATGTAGTTAATAAAAAAAAAACTGACTAGTTTACTTCAAACATTAGTGACGATATAGAGGACGATCCAAGTTACATAATGTACATAATTAGAAATTGTTTTAAAAGTTGATAAATCAAAATACAATGTCTGGTAATGTCCACATCCCTTCTAACGTGCTTTTTCGCTTCCACAGAACCCTCAGCAGTTCATCCTGGACCTGCTCAAGTTCACCCAAGAGCAGATCCTGCTCAGCATGACCATGGAGCGCGTGGAACACATCACGCTGGCGCTCAGTGCCATCGCTAATGTCATTATAAAGAATCCAGGTGAGTTGTTGTGTTGCTGTCATTCTTATGATTCATCATCATCATCAGCCTATCGCAGTTCACTACTGGACATAGGACTTTCCTAGGGATTCTTATGATTATTATAATCGAATGACATAATTCCTAAATTTCGGGTAAGACAGATCATTTACAGCGAAACTAAAGACAAGAGGTATTAATGAAACAGACAAGAATATATATGGAAAATATGCTAAATCTACACTGGTCAGCAAATAAACCGGGCCACCCGCTAGCTTGGAACTCTGATTCGATTTTCTCAAAAAGTATAAACCTCACAACTATCAAACTAACACCTACAAAAAGTGCGTTTCATGTTGTTTGAGAAATGATCACAAATTTATCTAAAGTACCCTCAATTCACATTGTAATCAAGCAACAAACACAAAACCAAAGATTTGCTCTGTTTTGACTAGAGTTTGCCAATAGCGTTCTTTTTTTCTTAATGAGGGTAGTCGGATTTTTCTTCGGATTTTTTTGGTTGCCATCCATCTGTGACCTTATCTTAAAGGGGTGATAGATTTAAATAAAAGGTAGATATCACCGTATCATTCAGTATTTATTGGTTATCAAACAAGATCAATTCGTACTAACCTTAATGTTCACTTCACGGCGACTCACACTCGAATGCCACCAACTGTCACAAATTTACAGCACTGGACTTTTGTCTGTGGCCATTTCGATATATTTTTTAAAAGAAGTAAGTTCGGAAATTTATTAATTGATAACTTATAAATTAAAATAATTGTAGTTTAAGAGTTTATGTTCGGTTATTAATTGAAAATACATATGTAGCTTGACAGTTTTGTTACAGTCGGCCATCCTTCGAGAACGAGTCCCTTTGTTGTGAACAACCGAAACAATAATGTTTTTAAGACTTAATCACAATTTTTCTAGGACATTATACAACAATCTCTAACACATCTGTTCCCAATTAAATAGGTATGGAGTTAGTAGTAATGACCAACATTTATAATTATCTAAATGTTATACAAAAATAGATCCAAGTTCATAAGCTATCTCATATTCTAATTACAATACATAGAAGAACAATAGATAGAAGAAGTAAAAATTATAGTATACCACATACTTAATGGAATATAAATATTTAATCATTTACAAATCTGTTTTTTTTCTTAATTCATTAATTCAAGCTGCAATCAATTGCAATATTTGAGCTGCTCATTGGCGGCGAGTTCATACGCTAATCATGCCCAACTCAAATATTACTATCCCATAATCTTATCTTATAGCCGAGCGGAGTGGGGCTACTTCCTTCACCTTCACTCCAACATCGGCTGCGATGCTCTGAGCCACTCATGGGCGGCGAGTTCATACGCCACTCCTGCCCTACTCAAACATCCTCACTCATCTAATACTATAGCCGAGCGGAGTGGGGTTACTTCCTTCACCTTCACTCCAACATCGGCTGCGATGCTTTGAGCCACTCATGGGCGGCGAGTTCATACGCCACTCCTGCCCGACTCAAACATCCTCACTCATCTAATACTATAGCCGAGCGGAGTGGGGTTACTTCCTTCACCTTCACTCCAACATCGGCTGCGATGCTTTGAGCCACTCATGGGCGGCGAGTTCATACGCCACTCCTGCCCGACTCAAACATCCTCACTCATCTAATACTATAGCCGAGCGGAGTGGGGTTACTTCCTTCACCTTCACTCCAACATCGGCTGCGATGCTTTGAGCCACTCATGGGCGGCGAGTTCATACGCCACTCCTGCCCGACTCAAACATCCTCACTCATCTAATACTATAGCCGAGCGGAGTGGGGTTACTTCCTTCACCTTCACTCCAACATCGGCTGCGATGCTTTGAGCCACTCATGGGCGGCGAGTTCATACGCCACTCCTGCCCGACTCAAACATCCTCACTCATCTAATACTATAGCCGAGCGGAGTGGGGTTACTTCCTTCACCTTCACTCCAACATCGGCTGCGATGCTTTGAGCCACTCATGGGCGGCGAGTTCATACGCCACTCCTGCCCGACTCAAACATCCTCACTCATCTAATACTATAGCCGAGCGGAGTGGGGCTACTTCCTTCACCTTCACTCCAACATCGGCTGCGATGCTCTGAGCCACTCATGGGCGGCGAGTTCATACGCCACTCCTGCCCGACTCAAACATCCTCACTCATCTAATACTATAGCCGAGCGGAGTGGGGTTACTTCCTTCACCTTCACTCCAACATCGGCTGCGATGCTTTGAGCCACTCATGGGCGGCGAGTTCATACGCCACTCCTGCCCGACTCAAACATCCTCACTCATCTAATACTATAGCCGAGCGGAGTGGGGTTACTTCCTTCACCTTCACTCCAACATCGGCTGCGATGCTTTGAGCCACTCATGGGCGGCGAGTTCATACGCCACTCCTGCCCGACTCAAACATCCTCACTCATCTAATACTATAGCCGAGCGGAGTGGGGTTACTTCCTTCACCTTCACTCCAACATCGGCTGCGATGCTTTGAGCCACTCATGGGCGGCGAGTTCATACGCCACTCCTGCCCGACTCAAACATCCTCACTCATCTAATACTATAGCCGAGCGGAGTGGGGTTACTTCCTTCACCTTCACTCCAACATCGGCTGCGATGCTTTGAGCCACTCATGGGCGGCGAGTTCATACGCCACTCCTGCCCGACTCAAACATCCTCACTCATCTAATACTATAGCCGAGCGGAGTGGGGTTACTTCCTTCACCTTCACTCCAACATCGGCTGCGATGCTTTGAGCCACTCATGGGCGGCGAGTTCATACGCCACTCCTGCCCGACTCAAACATCCTCACTCATCTAATACTATAGCCGAGCGGAGTGGGGTTACTTCCTTCACCTTCACTCCAACATCGGCTGCGATGCTTTGAGCCACTCATGGGCGGCGAGTTCATACGCCACTCCTGCCCGACTCAAACATCCTCACTCATCTAATACTATAGCCGAGCGGAGTGGGGCTACTTCCTTCACCTTCACTCCAACATCGGCTGCGATGCTCTGAGCCACTCATGGGCGGCGAGTTCATACGCCACTCCTGCCCGACTCAAACATCCTCACTCATCTAATACTATAGCCGAGCGGAGTGGGGTTACTTCCTTCACCTTCACTCCAACATCGGCTGCGATGCTTTGAGCCACTCATGGGCGGCGAGTTCATACGCCACTCCTGCCCGACTCAAACATCCTCACTCATCTAATACTATAGCCGAGCGGAGTGGGGTTACTTCCTTCACCTTCACTCCAACATCGGCTGCGATGCTTTGAGCCACTCATGGGCGGCGAGTTCATACGCCACTCCTGCCCGACTCAAACATCCTCACTCATCTAATACTATAGCCGAGCGGAGTGGGGTTACTTCCTTCACCTTCACTCCAACATCGGCTGCGATGCTTTGAGCCACTCATGGGCGGCGAGTTCATACGCCACTCCTGCCCGACTCAAACATCCTCACTCATCTAATACTATAGCCGAGCGGAGTGGGGTTACTTCCTTCACCTTCACTCCAACATCGGCTGCGATGCTTTGAGCCACTCATGGGCGGCGAGTTCATACGCCACTCCTGCCCGACTCAAACATCCTCACTCATCTAATACTATAGCCGAGCGGAGTGGGGTTACTTCCTTCACCTTCACTCCAACATCGGCTGCGATGCTTTGAGCCACTCATGGGCGGCGAGTTCATACGCCACTCCTGCCCGACTCAAACATCCTCACTCATCTAATACTATAGCCGAGCGGAGTGGGGTTACTTCCTTCACCTTCACTCCAACATCGGCTGCGATGCTTTGAGCCACTCATGGGCGGCGAGTTCATACGCCACTCCTGCCCGACTCAAACATCCTCACTCATCTAATACTATAGCCGAGCGGAGTGGGGTTACTTCCTTCACCTTCACTCCAACATCGGCTGCGATGCTCTGAGCCACTCATGGGCGGCGAGTTCATACGCCACTCCTGCCCGACTCAAACATCCTCACTCATCTAATACTATAGCCGAGCGGAGTGGGGTTACTTCCTTCACCTTCACTCCAACATCGGCTGCGATGCTTTGAGCCACTCATGGGCGGCGAGTTCATACGCCACTCCTGCCCGACTCAAACATCCTCACTCATCTAATACTATAGCCGAGCGGAGTGGGGTTACTTCCTTCACCTTCACTCCAACATCGGCTGCGATGCTTTGAGCCACTCATGGGCGGCGAGTTCATACGCCACTCCTGCCCGACTCAAACATCCTCACTCATCTAATACTATAGCCGAGCGGAGTGGGGTTACTTCCTTCACCTTCACTCCAACATCGGCTGCGATGCTTTGAGCCACTCATGGGCGGCGAGTTCATACGCCACTCCTGCCCGACTCAAACATCCTCACTCATCTAATACTATAGCCGAGCGGAGTGGGGTTACTTCCTTCACCTTCACTCCAACATCGGCTGCGATGCTTTGAGCCACTCATGGGCGGCGAGTTCATACGCCACTCCTGCCCGACTCAAACATCCTCACTCATCTAATACTATAGCCGAGCGGAGTGGGGTTACTTCCTTCACCTTCACTCCAACATCGGCTGCGATGCTTTGAGCCACTCATGGGCGGCGAGTTCATACGCCACTCCTGCCCGACTCGAAGCACCCCACTAATCATAATCATAAACTAGTAAGTATATTACTAGTTTCTATCGTTAGATATTTTAGATTCACTATCACTAATTTTGTGCTGCTAAAAGACTGATCAATGATCACCTAACGAAGATCTATAATTTATTATAATTGAGACGACGAACTCACTTTTTATTTTTATCATTGTATATGTATAGGACACATAAATAAATTACCTTATTATCTCATTAGCTATAAAATCATCTCATTTTAAGCCCCAATCTTTAATTTATAAAATAAACAATTTCACAATTTTGGTTTGCGACAATACAATCTCAAAGCAACTGGCTAGTCACTATCACTCTCATTAACATTTTCTTATTCACTTTAGGAGCGTTGAAACTCGACCAAGAGAAGATCTTATCAATGGCGACGATTGTTTCGTATTTTGCCCCTTAGATACGGGCCGTCTACACTTTTTCAGTCTAACTTTAACTTCAGAGCGTCACTTTTGCGCATCAAGGACACTATCTAGGTCTAATTGACAAACCGTAGCGATGCCGTTTACTCTGATCATTATTTTATATTAGTTATTACTATTTTCAGGAACTAATGCCTCACTGGAGTCTCTATTGAACGGGAAGGAACTGGACTTTATGGCATTGTCAGCCACAGAAAGTTCAAGGCCCATTTTTGTCCTTAAAGCCATTTGTAGGGTCTTTACCTTTAGGACAATTAGCAGCGTCATGACCAAGAAAATTGCAGTTCGTACATTTTATAATAGGTTTAGGGCATTTAAAACTAGGGTGCCCGACACCCTGGCAATTAAAACATTTCACAGAACCCATATTGTGAGAAAATCTGGTTGTGATACCTTCAAGATTATTTGTAGTATGATTGTTGCTAACTATAGATGTACTGTTAAGGCGTTTATTTGAATCTTGATGAAATTCTTGTGTATTTTTATTATGAAACTTAATCGTTTTAAAGAATTCAAATACCTCTTCAGGCCTATCAAATTTTGCTGCTTGAGCACTTACACGTACCCCTCTATCGTCTATCCCGTAGAGTAAACAATCTACCGCTTGCCGTTCAAATATCTTACATCTACTTAACAAATTGATTTTAGAAAAGTAATAAAGCTCATATGACTCGCCAGGACGTACACGTCTGTTTAACATATCAGTTAATAACTCGGCATAGTTTTCAGTAGCGGGAAATGACTCTTTAAGTTTAGATTTCCATTCCACCCAACTATGTTTGACAGATCTCTGACCGCGGTACCACGTCTTGGCTAGTCCTGTGAGCTTTGGCAGGGCATAGTGAAGAGTTTGTTTATCAGTCCAACCATATATTTCAGAACACTCGTCAACTTTGTCAAGCCAAACGTTAATCGTCTGTTCTTTTGACAATGGATCGAATTCCGGTATCACATTGTCAATCCCGGCAAACGATTCACGATCCCCTGCCTTTGATTTCATCATCGCATTCAAAAAGTCCTCAAAAATATCTATTAGTCACTAATCTGGGCTGCTTAGTCTTATCGCTATTTGTATCACTATCAGGTGTGTGTCGCTTCGTGGGTGTTCGCAATGAATGGTTATTTGAACCTCCCTGGTCATGGTGGCTACATCCGGGCTTGGGTGATTGGAATCGTTCACGTGACTTAGCAAGAACTCGATCCGTCAATCTTTCGCGTTCCCTACGTACCTCCCTTTCCAGTGTCCGCGGTCTCTCTCTTTCTTGCGACAGCTGGCGTTCTCGCTCGCGTAGGGTGCGGGAGCTCGCTGCGCTGCGACTCCGACGGCGGCTGCGGCGCTGGTCACGAGGCGAAGTGCGCGTCCGAGACCGCCGGCTCCGGAGACGACTGTCATCACGGCGACTGCGACTGCGACTTCGTCTTGCATTATCTCGATCATCTGCACGACTGCGACTTCGAGGTCGAGTCCTGCTTGCCTCACGTTCGTGGTCACTCATGTCTCTGAAACTCGAAACGTTTTTCCATTTTTACCACTAGAATATAATGATGTAGTACATAAACTGAATAAATCCGTTTTCATCGTAGCAGCTACTGGTTATTTTGGAAATAAGCTATTACATCTGAGTTTAACTTTAGTTCAATTAGTTTTTAGCACTCATATTTTTAGCCAAGAAATTACATTAGCGGAGAAAAAAAAAATATTCCATAAACTAATCCAGTTACATCGCGAGATCTACAGCTTATTTCAGTTTAAAATATTCATTTAATAATATAAATCTTGATAACGGACGTTTAACCGCCGATATTTTCATTCCAGTATTCCAATTTATAAAAGGGAAAGTAAAAGATAATGGAAAAAATAATTGCAATCTATCATCATGCAAAGTCCATTAAAACCTCCTTTAACACATTCAAAAGTAATATTGTACGTTATTTATCTTACGTTATTTTGAAATCCTTCTAGCGTTTACATTAAAATTCATGATAAAGTTTAATTTAATTTGTCTTTAACGTCTAAGGTCGAGCTGTGGGGTGGTTAAACATGGCAATTTATGTTTATATCCCACTTCTGAGATGTGACCTTATCTTAAAGGGGTGATAGATTTAAATAAAAGGTAGATATCACCGTATCATTCAGTATTTATTGGTTATCAAACAAGATCAATTCGTACTAACCTTAATGTTCACTTCACGGCGACTCACACTCGAATGCCACCAACTGTCACAAATTTACAGCACTGGACTTTTGTCTGTGGCCATTTCGATATATTTTTTAAAAGAAGTAAGTTCGGAAATTTATTAATTGATAACTTATAAATTAAAATAATTGTAGTTTAAGAGTTTATGTTCGGTTATTAATTGAAAATACATATGTAGCTTGACAGTTTTGTTACACATCATTTTCTCCAGACACGTGTATTTTTGCTATTTTCTTCGGTCAATAATGGATACGACACCGCAAGAAGCAGCTCAAGCTGTAGCACTAATTCAAGCAGGCGTTTCGCAACGTCAAGTCGCTCGGAGACTTCGAATCAGCAGATTTTCGGTACAACGGGTTTACAGACGATACTTAGAGACTGGAGCAAACTATCGCCAACCAGATACGGGCAGACCGAGGGCTACATCAGCAGCAGATGATCGTTATATCCAACTTACTGTTTTGCGAAATCGCCGCCTCAACGCAGTTTAAGTCCAACGAAGTCTGCGTGACGAACGCCAAGTGGTCATAAGTTCAGATACCGCCAGCAGAAGACTTGCTGAACGAAATCTGACTCAAAGGAGAGCTGCTGCAGGCCCAAAATTAACGGTAGCTCACCGTAGAGCACGACTTGAATTTGCTCGAGAGAGTAGGGATTGGACTTTAGAGTAGTGGGGCAATGTACTCTTTACTGATAAGACCAGGTTAAGTCAACAAGGAATTAATCGACATCAGAGAGTATACCGACGCTTTGGAGAATGTGGATCTCAGTGGTGCATCGAGGAAACTGTTGCTTATAGAGGGGGATCTGTAAGGGCCTGGGACGGCATCTCGTTAAACGCACATATAGCGTTAGTTTTCATCGAACCGACGGGCCGTACACGTGGATTGACTTCTCATCGATACATTACTGAAATCCTCGCTGATCATGTGGTTCCTTACGCAGGATTTATCGGGCAGGATATGCAGTTGATGCATGATAACGCACAACCTCATGTTGCACATGTGGTGACCCAGTACCTACGAGACGTTGGCATTTGTACGATGGATTGGCCAGCTCGAAGCCCGGACTTGAATCAGGTAGCCTACTTACGGGACGAACTGAAACGTCTTGTTTGAGCTCAGGTGCCCGCTCCTACAAGCCTTCACGAGCTGCGAATCGTAATTGAGGAGGAGTGGAATGACATTCTTCAAGATTTCATCGTCAGGCTCGTGTGGTAGATGAATACGAGGATGCTGGCAGTTGTCGGAGCAAGGGGAGGGAATACTGAATACTGATCAAAAACTTTTTTTAATTTGTTTTCTGTTTTTCTCGCTTAATTTTTGTTTCACTTTATGATTATCAACGATTAACACGACTGAAAAATTACTCTTGATTTTTAAAATGCGTAATAAACACTAAATTAATGATTAACCCCAATAAGTTTCCAATCATTGTAACCATCATGAAATGCCCTTTTTCTACGTATAACTTTGATAGTTGTAAGTTTTATACTTTTTGAGAAAATTGAATCAGAGTTCCAAGGTAGCGGATGGCCCGGTTTATTTGCTGACCAGTGTACTAACTGATGTTATGGGAGATATATGGTACACATAAATACACGCTGTTAACCAACTGAACTTCACCCGTACTTTAAAATTTCTAATTTAATAAAAGCTTACTCGTGGTACATCATTACGACTCCACTGTTTTTCCTACTGAATTAATGTGACTTCAATTTGACGACAGGCGTGGAGATCCAATGCATAGGCCAGTTCGGGCTGATCTTCGGGCTGCTGTCCGCGCGGTCCCAACCACGGTTACAATCCGCTGCCCTCCAAGCGGTCCGCGCCGCCGCCGGCAGCCGCGAGTGCGTCGAAGACGTCGCCGCTAGCGGGGTGCTGGGACATCTAGTGGCACTGCTGCCCACTGCTGGACTGGCCAGGATACCGGTGGAAGGCTCGCCTGATGTGCAAGATGTGCTAGCGGCGTTGTCGGCGTTGTTAGCGAATACTGCGCTAGTGAAGGAAGCTTTAGCAAAAGGTAACTATGAACTACTATGTTCCTGAGCGTGTGATATCTAATGGGACATTTGGGTAGCGTTGCTGCCCACTGCTGGGCTAGCGAGGATACCGGTGGAAGGCTCACCTGATGTGCAAGACGTGTTAGTGTTAAGTTAAGACATTTGGTAGCGCTGCTGCCTATCGCGGTTCCAGCCAGGATACTGGTGGAAGGCTCGCCTGATGTTCAAGATATATTTGCGGGATTGTCTGCGTAATTAGCTAATACTGCCCCAGTGGAGGAAGATCGACCCAAAGTTAACTAGACTAGTTTAAAGGCACTCCTCTTGCGATTCGGCTAGCCTGTCAGGTCGACATTTTAAAGCGTAACATTTATGTTCTCCCTCAACTATTGTTTGTGGTTTTGATGTTTAATCTCTAAACCATTATTGATTAGCCGCTGCAGTCAGAACTCGTTTTAGAAGACCATGTCATAATTTGTAAACTATTTTTTCCATTAACATTAAGACATTTTCACTACATCTTACTAAGAATACTGTTGTACGTTGCAGGTGCTGTGATATATTTATTAGATCTGTTCTGCAATAGTAAAACTCCGGAGACGAGGGAGATGGCCGTCGAAGTGCTTGCGCGCATGATGGCCGACAAACTGCACGGGCCTAAGGTGAGGTTTTGAATAATTCAGTATATTTATGTATGGACTTATACAGTTGTGCATGGTAAAGCCTCTTTTTTAGCTTTGTGAAGTAGGATTTCGTAGTTCTAAATTTATTGTTTGATGTAGATTTTTTGCCATTTGGTCCTATTTTGTCCATATGTGAAGGAGAAAGGAGAATACTTATTATAAATTAAGGAAACGTTGGAAAATAATTAAAAGTGTACATAGATGACATTCTTGTGATCAGAAAATTTGAAGTGGCTACGAAGAACATGTGACGGCCTAAAACAGTACTACCCTATTTTTTCACATGAATCGCAAAAATTTACTTTGGGGCATACCGAGGAACGTTCGCCACACTGCGTCCGCCAATCCGTTTACTTCGCGTTGTGACTATGGGCTAAACCCCTCATCCGGGGTAGCTCTATCTCCTAGCTGTTGACGTTAAAATGAGAATACTGTCATTATTATCATCAGCCTATCGCAGCCTACTGCTTTACATAGGCCTCTCCTAGGGCTCTCCAATATAGCCCGATCCTGAATACTAAATTCCGATGTGAATAATGAAGTGTGTTATTTCCTTGGCTGTGTCAGGTTCGCCTAACGATATCCCGGTACGTGCCGGGCGTGTTCGCGGAGGCGATGCGCGAGGGCGGCGCCGCGGCGGCCGCGCACATGTTCGACGCGCAGCACGAGCATCCCGAGCTGGTCTGGAGCGACGACACCAGGCGCGCTGTGTGCCAGCATCTGGCTGAGTTGAGGGACAGGTGAGTGTTGACCCGGGAAGATCACTATCCTGGAAAATGGGTCGATCTGACAAGTTGGAGGATCCCATAATAATAAGGAACGGGTCCCTGTGGACCCGAGATCTCCAAGAGTACCTACAAATAATAATAATAACGTTTAATGCCATAAATGACGACCCGCTTGGTGTAATGGTCAAGATGTGGCCTATTCGCGTAAGTGGCTAATCGTAAGATTGGCCGCCGTGGCCGAATTCGGCTTGGAGGGTATTATTATTATTACGCAAGAGGTCGCGGGTTCGATTCCCGCACAGGACAAACATTTGTGTGCATGAACATGTCTGTTTGTACTGGTCTGGGTGTTATATGTATCTATTTAAGTATATTTGTAATACCACTGTTGATTCTGATGTCTGTAACACAAGTGCTTAAGCTACTTAACACGGAGTCAAATCAATGATGTGATGTTGTGAAATATTTATTTATATTTTATATTTATATTTATTTATAATTGATGTTGTGAACACGACTACGACTACGAGAAATCGGCATTGCCAAAAATACTTTCCAAGAAAGACCAGTGTAAGCTTAGCACAGCTTTTAAATATTAAACTATACTCTGTCCACTTTATGAAGCGTCTTTTGACAGCTCACGCCCATGAAAGTTCGAATTGTTTTCGTTTAATTTTCGAAAAAAGAATATTGTTCTTCATGGACGGTTACTGCCAACTCAGTGATGTGCTACGAAAAACGATTAGAACGATTGTGCCCCGATTACAAATAATCGATAGAAATAAATGCAATGAATAAATCTAAACTTCTTTATAACATGTTCATAAGGTATAATGTATATTTTACATAGAAAGGTAACAACATTTGGATTAAAATTTCTTTTACTAATATGACTTACTTGTTTTATATTTAATTTATAAATTCAAATATATGGATTTATATTTGTTTACAATAAATCTAAGAGAATATTAAATCAAAACGCATGTTTATCGAAATCGGTTATTTTTTACGTACCTAAGTCGAATAATGATAATAGTACAATCGGATTGTTGACACATTTGAGATACTTTAGGACATCACCAATGTTGTCAATCGGCGACCTGTCAAAAGACGCTTCATATAGTGGACAGAGTATAAAATAACTTCGTATGTTCTTATTTTTAAACTAATTTTATCGGATGCATTTTTTCCATAAAACTCTTATTCGGCTCAAAAACTTGTATGTATAACTATTTCCTCCTAATGTAAAACTTATTCCATCCTCCAGGCACCAATCAAACCAAGTGCGCGACCCGAACTCTCTCTTCGAAGACCGTGAAACACTAGAACGCACGTCAGCGGGCGCGGAGGCGTGGGCGCCGCCCGGCGAGGTGGTGGTGGGCGGCGTGTACCTCAAGCTGTTCCTGCAGAACCCGCACTGGAACCTGCGCAGCCCCAAGCGCTTCCTGCAGGAGCTGCTTACGGAGACGCTGAGCGCGCTCGCTAAAGACTCGTCTGAGGTAGGTTTCCCGACTTTTACAGATAGACTCGAATTTAGAAACACTAGATGAGATGCCAACGCCCTCAACGAGAACTAAGGCATCCTCCGAGGTAGGTTACCCAAAGTTTTGTAGTATTTAAGATTGTTACGCTAGGTGTGCGATGCCAACGCCCTCTTCGAGAACAAAGGATTTCCTTCGAGTAAAGCTTCTTTAGTATAGTGTCTTCAATAGGGATGTTAGGTGAGCGATACGAACGCTCTCTTCGAAGACCAGGAGACGCTTGGGGGCGCGTCAGCGAGGTGGTGGTGGGCGGCGTGTACCTCAAGCTGTTCCTGCAGAACCCGCACTGGAACCTGCGCAGTCCTAAGAGCTTCCTTCAGGAGTTGCTCACCGAGACGTTGAGCGCGCTCGCTAAGGACTCGTCTGAGGTAGGTTTCCCGACTTTTACAGCTAGACTCGAATTGAGAAACACTAGATGCGATGCCAACGCCCTCTACGAGCACTAAGGAATCCTCCGAGGAAGGTTACCCAAAGTTTTGTGGTGTTGGAGACTGTTATCCATGATAGCTAGGTGTGCGATGCCAACGCCCTATTCGAGATCAAGGAGTTTCTCGCGGGTAAGGCCTCTTTAGTGTGTAGTGCTAAGTCTCCATAAGGGATGTTACGTGAGCGATGCAAACGCTCTCTTCGAAGACCAGGAGACGCTTGGGCGCCGCCCGGCGAGGTGGTGGTGGGCGGCGTGTACCTCAAGCTGTTCCTGCAGAACCCGCACTGGAACCTGCGCAGCCCCAAGCGCTTCCTGCAGGAGTTGCTTACGGAGACGCAGAGTGCACTCGCTAAGGACTCGTCCGAGGTGAGTTACGCGAATTATGAAGCGCTTAGAATCGGTTACAGCTAGGTATGCGATGCCAACGCCCTTTTTGAGAACTGAAGATTCCTTCGAGGTAGGTTTCCAGAAGTTTTATGATCTTTGGAACCCATGACAGCTAAGTAAGCGACGCGAACGCTCTCTTCGAAGACCGGGAGACATTAGAACGCGCGTCGGCGGGCGCGGAGGCGTGGGCGCCGCCCGGCGAGGTGGTGGTGGGCGGCGTCTACCTCAAGCTGTTCCTGCAGAACCCGCACTGGAACCTGCGCAGCCCCAAGCGCTTCCTGCAGGAGCTACTTACGGAGACTCTGAGCGCACTCGCTAAGGACTCCTCTGAGGTAAGTTACACTTTGTCGTACTTAGAATCGGTCAAAGCTAGGTATGCCATGTCAACGCTCTTGAGTTATAGGTAGGTTTCCAGGATTTTTATAGTCTTTTGTTTCGAATGACAGCTAAGTGAGCGATAGGAACGCTCTTTTTGAAGATCGGGAGGCGCTAGAGTGTGCATCGGCAGGCTCGTACCATAAAAATATGATACACATGTATTTTTGAGCAAAAATAATTGGCTATCCTTTTTGCAACTTCGTAAGGAAGGCGCTACCATTACAAATTCACTCATTTACTCATCCATTTCCTTGATCACCAACAGGGCAGCCGCGGGTCCGTATGCGCGATGGCGCTCGCAGCGCTGGTCCGCGCGAAGCCGACGCTGGGCGAGGCGTGCGCTGCACTGGGCGAGATGCCGCGCCTCGCGCGGTTGCTGCCCACATGCCCTACGCACGCCGTGCCCGTGTTGGCAGCACTTGTGCACACGCAGGTACCGAACCTACACCACCGCAAAGCAAAGTACACCATTGCTCACGTTAAGGCACATAGATACCAGTGTTACCTATTTTCCACCAAACAAAAATTATCATTACAAATTAGTAGACTATTTTGAGAGCGCTGAAATCACAGCACTGGGTCGAAATTATGCTGTTGACGCCGAATTGCAGTACAGTAGAATGAAGCAAATGTCAACAATAAGCCATCTAACGGAAGTATAATGTAGAAACACTACAAGAGATCAAAAGAGATGGTAAAATTTGTTCGGCCATTACGTACGTTTCGGCACGTAGGACTCGACGAATCTCAAAAATCTTCAATCGATTTTCAACTTAATGCCTGACGTTTAAGATTCAATATCAATAGAATAATTTTGGTATTTTGTGTATGTTCTTTACAGTGTTCAAATGCGAAATTAACTTATAATACTATATTATAAACTACTATATTGTGTGATGCAGTCGTGCGTGACTGCGCTGGCGCAGACGGACGTGATGGCGGGGCTGAAGACGGCGATCAAGTCGTGCCGCGAGGTGGTCGGCTGCGCCTGCGACGCGCTCGCCACCATCTTCAACAGTCAAGCCAATACGGATAGACTTGTGCACCAGGTATGTGATGTTGTTAACTAGAATCTATCTAATATTTAATATTTTAGTATTTCTTTTCTGAATTCCTATATCAGATAATATTGATGTGATGGTGTAAAGGGAATACGGAGTGCACCTGTGCTTGCGCACTCACAATATATCCTGCGTACCGGCTGATCCTAAGATCGGCGGCCTTTTATTTAGTATTTCGGTAAAAAAGTCAAATATTCAAATTAAAGAATTTGTTCAAGTCTGCCCGTTTAGTGGCAAGCGGTTACCGAAGTCGAAGCACGCTTCCAAGTTTGAGTTCTAAGACTACTTTTCGTCATAAACAGGACAACAACAATGAAGTGTTACATTTCAGTACAATTTTTTTTGGGTTTGAATAATGAAAAATGCTATAAAAATTGATTTAAAAAAAATATGGAAACTCTGCCATCATCATTATCATAATCATCCTAGCGCCCATCCCGGTCGCATCCTCGGCCTATGCCTTGGAGTCCAGGGTCCGCTTTCCTGCTCCTTCTCCTCCACTTCTCACGGTCTTCGCCATCCTGCGTACGCATTGGCACGCATGTCATCTTTCACGACGTCAGAATCACGCTTGACATATAAAATCTCTGCAACCAACCCAAATTATTTTATTATTTATTAGACAAGTTTGTATGTTGAAGTAAAATGTTTTTCTGTTTGTTTATATGTATAAATTTTATAAAGAGTATGTACCTAGACTGGGTCATATAGTGTAGTTTTACTTTAAATTTTGTTATTCCATTTGATGGTTGGATGGCCTGGGTCCTAGTAGTCATGCTCACTATAATGTCTCTGGGGTGGTGGCGCTATGTGGCGGGTCATTTCATTCCCTCTAAAATGGTTGAGTGAGATGATGGCTGACACATACGTCATACTTGTGAACAGGTGCCGCCTTTGGGGACTGGTCGACTAGGACTTAATCTGTTCATGTTAAATATATTTTTAATTATATACTTAAAAGAGGTAACTGTATGACCTAGTACTAGTACAAGTATGTTATCTTATTGTATGGACAAACTATTGTTATTATTTGGCAATTGAAAAGAGCAACTATCGAGTTTCTTGCCGCTTCTTCTCGGTAGATGACTGCTTTACGAAGTCGGTGGTCGAGTCATTCCTTTGTGCTAAAAATGTATGACGATTTATAAGTGCCTTGCAGAGGCCAACATGAATAAAGTATATTTTGAGTTGAGTTGAGTTTGAACCTAAACTTATAATCGTCCAGGCTATCGAGAGCGACCTGATAACCGAGCTGCTCTCCCTCCTCGAGACCCGCTTAGAAGGCCAGACCGCAGCGCAACTGGTGAACGCTCTCAAGGCGATGTCTCGGTCCGTGGCGCACGGCGAGCGGGTCCGGGCGCTGCTGGCGCGCAGTCGCGTGTGGGACCAGTACGCGGCGCAGAGGCACGACCTGTTCATATCGCACGCGCCGCCGCATCACTCGCTGACTGGTACGTAGTCACAAAGTCACAACGTACCCCGAGTGGATACTTGTATACCACACACGTACACGAGCATAGACACATAAAAGCAGACACACATGCAGTAAGACACGACCTGTTCATATCTCATGAGACGCAGAGTCACTCTAGTGCCGGCAGGTGATGTCACCTGCCGGTGTATGCAAAAAACAAGCATGCAGACACACACGCATGCAGACATATGTACAAGCATGCAAACACAAGTGTACAGACAAGCTGCATGCAGACATACAGGCACACAAACATACAGACACACAACACACAATCATGCAGAAACCTAGACATCTCTGATCAAGCGCAGAACGGCTTTCCGAGTTGTTACTGTTAGCGCCTGATCTAACTTGTTGTAGTTACTTGATTTCGTTTTCGAGCATATTACTTTTTGTAATTGACATGATCATTTTACTTTAAGGTTTTATTTATTAAGAATGAAATGTAATGATGTAATTTCCAGCAGGTGTTCCCCACACGGCCGGGTACCTAACGGCGCCTCCGTCGAACATCCCTGCGCAGCCGCCGCCCATCGACTGACCGGCCCGCGCCTCCTGTCCAGCGGTCTTGCACCTCACATGATATACGATACGCAAGGTAATAGCCACCCTACGTGGGTCGTGACACAAGCCTGATATAATTATATAACTCATGTAGCGTCGACGCTACGGATATTTGGACATATTACGTCTAAAAACCTACTAGCTACTAACTATTTGGCACCCGTGGTGGTTAAACCAAAACCCATCTTCGTAAAGAAAACATGATTTCAAATGATGGATCCCTTTGCCCTGCAGTGGGACATTGATAGGCTGAAATTTTCACTTTTAAGTGTAAATAGACATAAAATGTCTCAATAGCAATAGCGTCGACGTGTGTTTATTTAGAAGGAAAGACACAATTTATGTAGAAAAGCTAGGTTTTAACAAAATGCTGTGTCCGACTTCAAAAACACGAAACGGAAGGCAATAAATACCTATGATAAGCCCAAAGTAAGTCACGCCAAAAGAGTTTTCTCTAAAAAAGTTGCATTAACTCTTTAACTGGCAATTTCTTATGTGTTTTTGAAGTCGAATTTGGACCATGAAGGTTCAGTTTAAAGTAGATCATACTTACAACATCACGTTTAAGACGAAAACACGTAATTTCAAAGAGAAAGTGTTTAGAGAGGACTGCAGCTTAACATCTTAGCTGAGAGAAAATATGCCCATGTTATCAGTACCGGACAAGTCGAACTCGCGACTCTGTATTGTAGAGAGATATTGCCAATTGACATTTTGTCCCGATAAAACATTAATTATTTGATTTAGGCGCACTCAAAGACAATACAACTAAAATTATGCTATAACTGTTTAGTAAAGTGGTTACTTTGCTTTTTGACAATTTGAAACTATTTTTATTCAGCTACCTCATCTGATGCTGTAAATAAGTAGTTTCGATTTGTCTTCAAATAAACTTCCACTTTACTAAGCCTTGATCGTCATAAATAAAATTTTGACGTCATAATAAAAATGTGACGTTGGATTTTTTTAAGTCAATTGAACTGATTGATATCAAATATATTAATTTCCTGTACATGCTTTGGAAGCCTTGCCATGATAACTTATGATTAAATACCATTAATTTTACACCAAACACATATTCTAAAATAGCAATAATTTCTAATATTCAGAAAAATGGACAAGTAATAAAACATAACTTGTACATGCACATTATATTGTGATTATGTTTACGAGGAACGAATAATCCTAAATAACTGAGGTATTTTGCAAATTATGTCAAACAATCAAACATGTTTGGGCGTCAGTTTTGTTTGCATACATTTTATTATGATTATTTTATGGCATGCAATGTATTATCGTCTGAATTATTTCGACTGATTAATATAAAAGTGTTATCTAAATAGTGAAACCAGTGAATCAATGTTTTTAATCATCAATACCTTGTACAATTTGCTTTAGTAGTAGTTTTTGTGTATATTAAAATAAGGTATAATTCAAATGATTCCTTGTATTTTTAAAACGTTCAATTGTATTAACTGTTTATTTTAAAAAGTATAAAATTTTAGTGTTTATGTAAGAAGCGTTTCTACATTGTTTAAAAATAAAATCACATGTGTACTTATGTAAAATATATAGTTTATAAAATATACATACGATATAACTATGAATGGGGGCGTTTGGCAGAAAAAAGCGCTAGGAAACGTTTGTAAACAAAATGGCGATTGTTAGCGCAAAATGGCGATTGCTAAGCGGTAACACAGTAAACTGACAGTTGCAAACACGTCCTGGCCGAAAACTGTACAGTTTGTTTTTTAGCGCTAGTAAGCGCTCTCAAACGCTTTTTTCTGCCAAACGCCTCCAATGAGTATCTGTGGTTAGATGTGAATTACTATAAACGTATTGGTAGTAGTGAAGACGCAATTATACACGTTTAGTATTATCAGCCAAAGGTCGTTGTCTATTACTGTTATGTTCTTGTAATTGTCTGTATAATAAATATGGTGGATCAGGGATAATGTTAAGATATTGCAAGAATCACAATATACCGTTGATACTCAACCAACCACTTTTTATCCCGATTAAATGATCCCATGAGATAAAACAGGAATCTTGATAACGCGAGCAAAGCCGCATGTAAAAACTAGTAGTATGTTATAAAACACAGAAATCGTTGTTTTGCCTTTGAACAGATCTCATATTTGGGTCCACAGATACATTTAAGTAAGCCTGATTAGGTCAAAGATATATTTCTTTGTCACGATACCCTACTTTTAATAATGGATACCTTTATCTGACAATGTCTTGTTAATGATACTCCTTTAGGTACTAATTACATTACAACTCTATATTTTAACATTGTCTCTGGTCGACTGCGCTGATCTCTATGGTGGGCGGATATACTATGTTTCTCTATGCATGTAATATACCTATTCGTCATAGCATAAGGTTTGTAATGCAAGTAGAATTCACACTTTTGAATGGGTCATTAGTATTTATGTGATGCAGGTTTTTTAATAATTTCTCTGGAGGATATAGATCTACGAGAAGTGGCACTATATAGATGCAATGAGAAATGCAATGAGAGCGATGGTGGCCTAGTGGTACGGACGGCGCCTCACATACGTGAGGTCCGCGGTTCGAATCCGGGCGCACACCTCTTAATTTTTCGAAATCTATGTGTGGATTTGTGCCATTAGCTCGGCGGTGTGAGAAAACACCACGAGGATACCTACATTCAGTGATTTCTGACTTAAGTTCAGATAGATCTGAATGTGTAACCATGATCCAATCTGTCTGGTTCCCCTGTATGGGTTACGAAGGTCTGATGGCAGTCGCTTCACTGTAATAGCCAGACTTGCCAAATCCTGGATCATGGTCAAAGCGGACCCCGCATAGAAATGGGATAAACGCTAGGAAGAAGAAGACGTGTAAAGTGCCAGTTCTCATGAAATCTATATGACATTGCAACCACGGACAAAAAAGTAAGGACTCCGCATCACCTACTTGACAAGTGATTCACCTAAAAGCAAACCCAGTTGCGTGTAAATACACACCTACACGCACCCATCCTCTAAATAGCAAGCCTGTCGTCCAAGCGACCGTTACGCCATCTGACATCTTTTGTGACAGTTTAATATCAAAACTTGAAATAATGCCGTCGTTGTTAGGCGGTGTAAAAATGTGCACAACAAAAAAATTGCCAAGGAATTACAGCCAGTACTCATAACATTATTTTCTGTTCTTTTTAAAACGTCACTACACGTCATTTGCCGGTGACATGAACCCCGTAACGCACACACACGCGGCAAAATGTGGCTTCACGTTTTAGTTCTGGGGAGTCCTTACTTTATTTACTAGTCCGTGATTGCAATGTAATTTATTTAACTTATCATTGCTATTCTTAAAAAAACTGAACACAGCTTTGAATATTTCAGTTCATTTAATACTAACACGTCATAAGCTCTCTTATATTGCGTAAAGTAGTCAATAACCTTACTATGGTTTTATGTGACTTTGCCTATAGTTTTATTATGGTTCCGTGAAAGAACTGACTGCACTACAATATTTTCAATTTTCAATTGTTAATATGATTTATAAAATTCAATAGCAAGAATCAGTAAGCAATATAAATGTTTAGAACACTGCTAGAATATTTTAATTGATCATAGTCTTGCCAGGCCTATTAATATAATTGTTATGATTCTTTATTTACTTGGTAACATTATAGTAGCAAAGTATCGTTTAGAGCGTTTTATGTACTTTTTGTTGCATACATTCATTTACTTTACTTTAAATTCTTTTCGAATTTATATGTTAGCATACAAGTAGATTATTGTTCTCTATGTTATGATGTAATATGCCTTGGAATCCGCAACGAATTAATCAAAATAATGTGTGGAACTGCTATCGCGAGTTTAGCCGTGACCTTCAATCACTTGCTTGCAGTTGTTTATGTAATGCGTTGCATCTTTAAGTAATTTTAATAAGTTGTTTGTGTATATTTTTATTGTTCTTGTAAGCAGGCTATACAAGTCGAAGTTCTTTTAGTTTACAAAGTTATCCGATCAAAACAATTTCAGATTGCATTTTAGACAGTACAATCAGATTGGAAAATTCTCGTGAATGTGTTGTCTTATGACTTTTTGCTCACGATCTATAAGTCAGTTAGATAAATGTATTTAAAAAACTTCAAACATGTTTTAGGTTAGCAACCAAAATATTCATTTTCATATTATTCTGTGTACCATGCTACTTTTTCCCTTAAATCACACCACACTTAAATAATAATGCTATGAGTATAATATCGGTATTGGTTTTAAAATAACTGGTTTTTTATATTCAAATCATAATCTATATTTTATTTTGTGGTATGCATTTTATGAACCTGGTAGTGTCAACTTCTGTTTGCGTCTATCATATTCATAATATGTTAAGCAGATGGCAATTTTTGATATCGTAGACTAATTGGTTGGTATATACGAGTAGTTAGCCTCGCTTGCAATGACCTCAATTTGAAATTACATAATTAATTTATAATTCATCTACTAAGTTTTGAAATTTGTTATTTACTCATCTATTCCAAAAAAAAATGTTTTATTGTAAAGGTCTGATATTATACAGTGTGTAAATAAATATTTAGTGTGATATTGAACGAGCACCTGTCGTTAGTTGAGTTTAGCCATATCATAAAGAGATAAGCTGGTAGAGTTAAGATGGAGTTACATTATGAATCGCTCTTATGTTTTGCTCATTTGAGTACGTCCTGTGTGTATTAAAATAACTGGGAATGAGCAAGGTCGTGGTTGTCTGTGTCCCCTGTTTTGATATCAATGGATGCGTTCCGCTTGGTGTCCGTAGCGACAGCTTACCCAAAGACCATGACCATAGTCGGCGACCGCGGTCATCCAATGGAACGCATTTAAGATACATTCCTAAAGGCTGTGAACACACACGACCAACGAATGGATAGTCTGATGGCACCACGTGATGTAAATGAATGCAGTAATGAATTGAATATGGATATTTTTGTATTTAGTAACTAAGTTATATTATTGTAAAATGTATAAATAAATAATATAATATGATTTATTTGCAACATGCGTTTTTATTTTAAACTGATTTATTTATCTTAGAATTTACATTGATATAAAATGTCCTTGTCAGATCTTACAATTAATCGTATACTTATTTAATTATCACAATTCATTACAACACACAGCCAAAGTTTAGGCAATTGTAGCAACGACGTGCCAATAGTAGTAACTATGTAAAAACTTCAACAACAAATCGTTATCCAATGAAAAGTTTTTGTATGGAAAATTAGATTGTAAAGAATTTATACGTCATCTTAAATTTAATCATATTTATAATTACGTCAGATTGCCGTGGAACCACCATCCACAAAACGTTACTATAAGGGTGCCTTTTCACATCAGTCAGTTTTTGTAATTTTGTAGTAAAAAAATATTTGTTCTCTTATTAAATTTTTCAGTACAATCCCTTGTTTTGTCCAATTTGATTCACCCCGAAAATGCGACACTCCTCTTCATGCATTGTGGATGCCGATTGGGCATGTATTCACTCCATAGCTGCTTGCTATTTTGTACGACGTTAACGAGGGTATCGAAAGCATAAAGCGGTTACGGATGCCCTCTTGCGAAAAGCTCAAAACATTGCGGTTGTCTTTTGGCCAACTTGGTGCATGCTACGGAGTTGTTTGTTGTTCTACGGGTGGCCGCTGCTACGCGTACATGCCGCAACGGGTGTCCGTCTCTACGGGTGCCCGTCGCTAATAGTGCCCACCGCTACGGGTGACATTCGAAAGTCGCTACGAGTGCCCACTGTTACGGGTGCCCGCCGCTATGGGTGCCCGCCGCTACGAGTGCTCCGCTGTAGGTGCCCTTCGCGACGGGTGTCCTAAGGCTAGGTGCGTTCCGCTCGACGCGGCCGGCATCAGGAGACGGAGAAGGACGGTGGCTTGAGCGGCTGCACGACGGCGGGCGGCGACGAATAATGGTTGCTTTGCGCGCACAGCGGCCGCGGGTACTCGTCGCCGCGACCGAAGCCCAGTTTGTCTCTGTGGATGATTTAACTTTATTAGTTGTGATAGAATACAAGTGTTTATCCTTAATTTTTTTTTCAATAAATATTCATAACAACACAATACATCTGAGTCCGTGATAAGAAGTTTAAGCACTTGTGTTACAGATATCAGAATCAACATCTGTATTACAAATATACTTCAAAAGATACATATAACACCCAGACCAGGACAATCAGGCATTTTCATGCACACAAATGTTTGTACTGTGCGAACCCACGACTTCTTTGACTAGTAGGCTACTTCTTCACCATCGCACCAAGTGAGTTGCCAAATCTTTCTATTTTTGGAGTTCTATTTTTGGCTCACAGCTTGAGTGAGTTTGTGCAGATCAATTGTTTGAGCATTTGGCAACCGTGGCAGCCCAGACCATCATTTGGCGATGACATATTGTTTGTACATATGGAAAGCTTTGAGTAAGCCAAGACCCATGTTTGTGGCGATGACATAAATTCACACGTACTACCTTATAATCATGGTGACGTGCTTCCGCCGCGGCAGGGTGGGCGGCGTGTCATCTCCGGCCTGCAGGCAGAGGTAGTCGCTCTCGCACGCGCTATTCAGGAGCTCGTCCAACCGCGCGTGCAGTTCACTGAACGTTGGCCGGGCGCGCGGGTGAGCCTCCCAGCAGGATAGCATCACTTCGTACCTGGGGAATTGGGGATACCGGAGTCTAGTTACTAAAAGCCTCCTAATAATAATACCATTCCGGCCGTTTTTTCAGTCAGTAAAATTTTCAGGTCTAACATTTCTAACTCGTACAAAGTTACATAGCGTGTAAGTAAAATGTAGGTAATACTCCAGTCAAAATAGACATTCCAGTTTGCATTAATTCCCAACAAGCTGGATTTTTGTGCAGGCCTTGAATACGTCATTACAAATGATATGTCAAAAGTCCCCATCGATCCCGCTTGTGCGTTGTTTTTTATTCGTGGTCAAAGGGCCCAAATGTGCGTTTTTTGCTTATATCTCTGAAACTAAGAGAGCTATCGAAAAATAGTTCAGGTAAAGTTTGTAGATCGTAAAATTGTCTACTTAAAAGATCTCTACACTTTTCTTCTACAAAGCAGCGCTTTTGAGATATCGTGACTTTAAGCCGCAGGAAAGTCGTATTTTCGAGTAGCCCACATTATGCAATTACAATAAATTGTGTTGAGTAGTTTATCTGGAGCAGGTGGCAGTTAAGTATGGATTGGCTCTAAACTATTATTTACCAAATTCCATCCCCAATTTTCAGGATTTAGATCATTGAAGTCAAAAAAGACAAAATGATGTATCAAGCTTGCATTCATTCCCAACAAGCGGGACTTTTGTGCAGGCCTTGAATACGTCATAACAAATGATATGTCAAAAGTCCCCATCGATCCCGCTTGTGCGTTGTTTTTTATCTGTACTGAAAATCTTCGGATCCTATTTCTAACCTTTCTGGTAGTCAAACCTGAATGGGCTCCATAGAGACTTTTACTCCTTACATGAAATAGGATCGATTGGTGGAAAAAAAAATTTTTGGAATTTTCAGTACAAAATGTATGGAAAAAGTTTTTTGCGATTTTTGACATTTCTCGTACTCAAACCTCAAATAGTCCCATAAAGTCTTTTAATTCTTACATGTAATAGGATCGATTGGCATGAAATTTTTTTGTCAGAAATCGCAAAAAACTTTTCCCATACATTTTGTACTGAAAATTCCAAAAATTTTTTTTCACGCCAATCGATCCTATTTCATGTAAGGAGTAAAAGTCTCTATCGAGCCCATTCAGGTTTGACTACCAGAAAGGTTAGAAATAGGAACCGAAGATTTTCAGTACAGATAAAAAACAACGCACAAGCGGGATCGATGGGGACTTTTGACATATCATTTGTTATGACGTATTCAAGGCCTGCACAAAAGTCCCGCTTGTTGGGAATGAATGCAAGCTTGATACATCATTTTGTCTTTTTTGACTTCAATGATCTAAAGCCTGAAAATTGGGGCTGGAATTTGGTAAATAATAGTTTAGAGCCAATTCATACTTAACTGCCACCTGCTCCAGATGAACTACTCAACACAATTTATTGTAATTGCATAATGTGGGCTACTCGAAAATACGACTTTCCTGCGGCTTAAAGTCACAATATCTCGACAGCGCTGCTTTGTAGGAGAAAAGTGTAAAGATCTTTTAAGTAGACAATCTTACGATCTACAAAACCTGAACTATTTTTCGATAGCTCTCTTAGTTTCAGAGATATAAGCAAAAAACGCACATTTGGGCCCTTTGACTACGAATAAAAAACAACGCACAAGCGGGATCGATGGGGACTTTTGACATATCATTTGTAATGACGTATTCAAGGCCTGCACAAAAATCCAGCTTGTTGGGAATTAATGCAAACTTGGGTCTAAATTTTGTCTATTTTGACTGGAGTATAAGTACTGCAAATATTTTGAGGGTGAATTATTCAGTGGAAATGTAATAAATTCATATAATAAATAAGTCAATGTTAATGCCTAACGAATTCGACATCCTGCATTGGACAACTTGCTCTATTCGTCCTGTTAGCTTCGCCCCCCCTCAACCACGTTGCTTATGGGGCAGGACGAGTGCAGCATTCGTATTACACTGAGAACACATGATCAGCTGTCTCGCATAAGACACAATTTGTACTTTTTTCAATCATTCACTCAATCTATTTTGTTGATTTTCTCGAAAACTAGCGTATTAATGTTGACATTTTACTTTTAGAATTTATTAAATTTATACAGAATAATTCAACCTTAAAATGATTGCAGTAATTATATTTTTTATATATATTTATAGGCTTGAATTTGATCACAATCACTCCTGATGGAGAGCGTTGATGCGGCCTAAGCTGTAACATGCTTGCCTAGAAGATTTTGTTACAACTTATATACAAACTTAATCATTGCATACGTACAGCTGTTTGGTGCAGTTGGCGGGGCGGGGCATGCGGTACCCGGCGCGCAGCAGCCGCGGCAGGCGCGCGTGCGGCACGCCGGGGTACGGGCTGCCGCCCACGCTCGCCACCTCCCACATCACCACGCCGAACGACCATCTGTGGTGAAAGTTGCGTTTGTCATCAACATCATCATTATCAGCCTGTTGTAGTTTAGTGCTGTAAGAAACTCTCTCCAGACGTTCTCACTTTAACTAACTAACTAACTATTATGGCTCAACGACCCATTCTCACTTTAAAATCAAGTAATTAATTTTATTCTTTCTTGTTCTCAACATAACTGACCGTCTCGTACTGGCTTAGAATACCTACACCTTCTCTTCCTGAAGTGATGTTAAGAGCGTCTTATGGAAATTCCAGAGGATGGGTACCAGTGTTCCCCTGTCTTTTATCGTTCACCATACTATGGTCACCAATTCGCTTGCCTTACAAGGTGACTTATGGGCATAGCCCCCCCGGCAGTGCAGATAAAACACATGGAAACACTGGTATCCATAATCTTCAATTTCCTTTAGTCGCTCCTTACATCACTTCAGGAAGAGAAGGAGCATTCTAGGCCCGTACAAGGCGGCCAGTTATGTTTGGAACAAAAAAGATAAAAAAAATTACTTGGTTTTAAAGTGAACACCTGTTTAGAGCATATAAACTTTAACTTACACATCACTCTGACTAGTGTAAATCCTCCGTGTAAGCGACTCCAACGCCATCCATTTCATAGGCATTTTCCCGTTGCCCTTCTGCTTGTACATGTTCTCTTCATACACGTCTCTTGAGAGGCCGAAGTCTGCTATTTTCAGCGTCCTATCACTCGAGACCAGAACATTCCTCGCTGCCAAGTCTCTGTGGACCAGCCTGTTGGATGCGAGGAACTCCATGCCCATTGCTATCTGTCTGCAGAAGGATAGTAAGTCTCGTGTCGTCAGATCAGTGTCGCAGATCCCCTGAAGGTCGTACAGCTTGTTGACGACTAGCTTGGAATGTTCTCCTTGCATCGTGCATTTGAACAAGTCGTTGCGGTAATCGGTAGTTTCGATGTTGTTGTTGCAGTATTTAGCGTTGCGTTTCGAGATCATGACGTCCCAGGAACATCTGGAATGCAATGTGGAGCTCATTAAACTTGGGTTCACATTGAAATGATTATGGGATTTAAAAATGGCCACAATAGAATTCAGGCTAACTACATAATATAATAAATGGGAGGCTGACTGTTCCAAGTATGACAACTACTGACAACAATATAAGCTAGTTTTGCGGATATTTTTATGCCTTGTTCGGGGCTATCAAGGTTTTAAATCAGAAGAAGCTCGGTGCAATCAGGAGAACTAGTAGTAAAAGTACTACTAGTTTTCCTTCATAAGTCTAAGAACAGAACGTTCTCATCTTTGTCCTGCTAATTACATTGGATAATGTTTTATTGAAAACAACCCTTTTCAACTCTTCACCTCAAGTAGCTAAGCAGGTCGCCGCGGCTGCAGTATTCCGCGACGATAAATGGCCGGCGACCGCTGCAGCAGCCCACCAGGCTCACGATGTGCGGGTGACCGCCCACGCTCTTCATCAGCTCCATCTCCCCGCGGAACGACCGGATCTCGTCCAGCGTTGGGAAATCTGAGGCGAGTAATGGACATAATTGGAACATTGGTTGGAAAAAGTCGGCTTGGCTGACACCAGAGAATTAGACAGTATCACTCGTAGTTCTGGGGCTTTCTGTGAGAATAAGTGAAAGTTATTTTCGCAGAGAAGCACGCTGCCTACTTGATACTGTGCGACGTCGGGTTATTCCTCAGACCTATTCGTTCATGTTTATCAAAGCCAAGAGACTGTCAGAAGTCGACAGATTTCAGATACAAACTAGGACTTATAATCAGCTATAACAATGAGAAGATTTGTTTTACCTTTAAGCATCTTAACGGCGACTTTCACCCCAGTGGGTGCGAGCGATAATCTCTTGACCACCCCGTAAGCGCCTTCTCCGATTACTTCAAGCAGCGGGAGTGGCTTTGAGCGTAGCTCCCATCCCACCGGTCCTCAGATGAGGCACACTCTAGGTCCGTGTCGCCTTCGTAGACTAGTCTTAATCCTCACCCTCTCTCTCACCTTTAAGCATCTTAATATTGTTTCAACTTTTACCTTTAAGCATCTTAACATTGTTTAAACTCTAACCTTTAAGCATCTTAACAGCGACCTCCTTCCCAGTGGGTGCGAGCGTGGCTCTCCTGACTACTCCGAAGGCGCCTTCGCCGATGACCTCGTGCAGCAGGAGTCGCTCCGAGCGCAGTTCCCAGCTGTCCTCGGTCGAGGCACACTCGAGGTCCGTGTCGTATTCAGTATACAGCTAGTATTAAACCTTTTAAGCATTGTTTAACCCTGACCTTTAAGCATCTTAACAGCGACCTTCTTCCCAGTGGGTGCGAGCGTGGCTCTCCTGACTACCCCGAAGGCGCCTTCCCCGATGACCTCGTGCAGCAGGAGTCTCTCCGAGCGCAGCTCCCAGCTGTCCTCGGTCGAGGCACACTCGAGGTCCGTGTCGTCGCTGTCGCCCTCTTTAGGCGGCTTGTCTTCCGGCTCCTGTTTCAATACAGGTTATTGGTCTAGACTCTAGACGATTGCCTTAAAGTGATTGCAAGTGTTATTGTGAACCCGAGTAAATATGTAGTTAATCTTGGGGTGGTGGCGCTATGTGGCGGGTCATTTCATTCCCTCTAAAATGGTTGAGTGAGATGATGGCTGACACATACGTCATACTTGTGAACTTGTGTGGGGACTGGTCGACTGGGACTCAATCTGTTCATAATGTATTTAATATTTTTAATTCTATACCTGAAAGAGGTAACTGTATGGCCTGGTACTAGAACAAGTACAAGTATGTTAACTTATTGGACAAATATTGTAACAAAACTTGGCGATTGAAAAGAGCAACTATCGAGTTTCTTGCCGCTTCTTCTCGGTAGATGACTAAATTCCGAAGTCGGTGGTAGATTCAACGTGTTGTTTTATTATTGACGATTCATAAGTGCTTTTCTGAGCAAGGGCGGATCCAGGGGGGAGGTCACAGGGGTCATGACCCCCCCCTGGGCTGATTCTAGGACTTAGGAGGACCACTAACTGTACACAATGATTTTTTATCAATTTTGTCTCCATACCGATTTACAGATTTTATGAAACTGCATACATACATACCTTCCATATTTAATCATTTTAATTTGATACAGAGTGTCCCACCTGACCTTTAACAGCGAAATTCTGTAATTCTGTGTCTGTGTGTTCTGAGTCTGTAATTCAGCGTGTAATTCTGTAGATCATTAATTTTAGGCATTTTAAAACCCAATCTGGGGAACACGTGAAAAATCGTATTTGATATAGTGCGAACAAAAAAAATTGTCAAAGGGTCACAAAAATCAGTTTTTAGAGGTAATAAGCTTCAAATTGATATAAGATTGAAAATCATATGCATATTACGCATTTTTTCGCGAAACTCTGAAGTTCCAAACTTTATACCATGGTGTAAATTTGAAGTGGGTTTTGAAGGGCAGGTACTTTTACCGGTGGGCTCGAAAAAACATTTTAGGAATTTTCTGTACAAAATGTATGCTAGTCATATGTAGTATCATCGTTCCTAAATCTATGAATGCCGATCAAAATATCTCAAAATTTATGGATGGTTGTGTAACAATATTTTCTTGCAAATGTACCGGTTAGTGTACCTGCCCTTCAAAACCCATTTCGAAATTCCACCTTACGCCATTACAGTCAAAATAAACTGACTTTTTTAAAAAAAAATTAAACCGACTTCAAAAAAATCGTGAACACAAAAATTTTTAATTTTTAGTTTATTTTTGTGTTTACGATTTTTTTGAAGTCGGTTTAATTTTTTTTTTAAAAAGTCAGTTTATTTCATGATTTTTAGTTGTGTTAAAGCGTCGTGAACTTAATTATTAATAGGAACTTAGTTGTTGTTACAAGTAAATGAGAGTGTGGATAAATTACTTGTTCTCGCGAGAAGGCCCAGCGAGACTTCTCGGCGAGATTTCTCGCCGTGGGTCTGGATGTAATATACACAAGTATCACGTTAGCCCCACATACATTCGATCGACCAATTGCAGTTCTGCCTTCCAACTCCTAACCGTTAAGGAGTACTGTAGCTTCATCATCAGCACAGTAGCATCAGATGTTGATTCAAGCATACCTCACAAGCAACATTTAAGCCCTACATACTACTAAATAGTTTCCATCGACCAATTGCAGTTCTGCCTTCCAACTCCTAACCGCTAAGGAGTACTGTAGCATCATCATCAGGACAGCAGCATCAAATGTTGACACCCTGAAGCATATTCCTGTGTAAAACATGATTACGTAACAAAAACACCAAACGAGCATACAATTTTCGGTGGTTGCCCTTGATTTCTCCTGGATTCCATGATCAGATCCTGGACTGGTGAAAATGGGACCACGTCAGAACTGAACTCTATCCAACAAAAAAAAAAATTTTGAAATCGGTCCATATTTGACGAAATTATCGATGAACATTTGAACATACATAAAAAAAAAAAATATTATACATACAGACGAATTGAGAACCTCCTCCTTTTTTGAAGTCGGTTAAAAACTGATATTTTCAAGATATTATTTTCTCAAAACTTTGCGACTGTAGTCCAATGCTAGACATAGCTACGCTTAGGGCTCTCCATCCAGCCAAGTCCTCGGTCTTTCGCAAAATTTGCACGTTTTTGTGGATCTGGTTAATGGTGCAGCATCCGCTCACATGCTCATTCCGGTGATGGAAATTCGTTGAGTCTTCACGCAAGACGGTTCGTGAACACTCTTGAGAACACCTTGTAGACGTGGCTTAACTACTCCACGCCTCCGGAGTTCTCCTTTCAAAGAGGACAGCGTTAAAAATCTTACGTCTCGGTGCAATGAAAATATTCTAGTGGAAGAAAGAAGTAATTGTTTTTATTGTGATTTATTTTAACTTTATAAGAAGTAAACAGTCATATTGCTGTTCTTATTTTTTAAGTTTATCTTTTTGGTTAAGTAAGTGCATTTAAGACAATATCCATTTCTTTTTTCGTCATAGCGTCAGGGCTTTGCCATTTCCTATGGGACTGGTTCTTGCCGAATGAGTTCGTAAAATAGAGCCCTTCCTTTTCTAGATTTACGAGTATCTGGCCTCTATGATTCTGACTAAAAATCTATTAGATCCTTAATGTTAAAATCCCCCATAACAACGTCTTTGTTGTGTCGTGGAGGGTCCTCGATATTTCATCGAAGAGTTCTTCAACCTCAGCGTCCGAATGTGTCGAAGTCGGAGCGTACACTTGCACCACCTTGAGAGTGAGACCATATCTCTCTCTGAGTGTTTAGCACACTTGAGATTTCCACAACGTTGTCAGAGACCGAATAATTCATTTTTGGTGACCCGACGCCACCATGGAACTTTTGGTCTCCCTCGCGGCATTACATCAGGTGGCCCGACTCTAAAGCTTTTCGCTGAACATACATCGGAGTCCAATCTATGAGTTCTGGTCTCCCCTGGCCACGAATTTCACTGCTACAGGTTAGGTGGAAATATGTAGGTACGTGTATGTGTTGAGTTTTTCAAGTGTACAATAAAAACAATATTTTAAGTACAGTACAGTACTCACGTGCCTACATTAATATATACCTACTTTTTCTTGTACCTATCTATTTTAATCAAAATTAAATTATTAGTTCTTGACTTGGCCACGACTATGTGACCCCCTCCTGGCGTTAAAGCTGGATCCGCCCTTGTTTCTGAGGCCTATTTGAATAAAGTATATTTTGATTTGATTTGAAATAAATTAATATTTAACAACTTCACATTGATCTGACTCCGTGTTAATTAATTTAAGCACTTGTTTTACAGACATCAGAATTAACAATGGTATTACAAATATATACTTAAATAGATACATAAAACACTCAGACCAGGACAAACAGACATGTTCATCATGCACACAATAGCTTCTTGTGCGGGGATCGAACCCGCGACTTTTTGGTCTAATAGGCAACTACTTGACCATGACACCAAGCGGGTAGTCAACTTTCCTCTTTCAACGTCACCTGTTACACGTATCAACATACCGGGAAGTACAAATGGTTGTGCCTCTTCGCCCGCCTCCGCCTCCAGAGCAGCGCGAGGGCCGCCAGCAGCGCCCCCGCGGCCAGCGCCCCGCACGCGCCCCACGCGCCCAGCGCCGCGCGCGCCGCCGCCTCTGCTGCCCGCGCCCGCACACACTGACGTCAGGTTAGCTACTCCACTACGTACTATGCTAGCGACTATCTTATTTATATTTGGACCAAGCTGACCTCAGATTAATGAATACCATGGATGCTCCCTATGTCACGCTTGTGTGTCTAATGTCTCCACCAAAACGTCTTAAATTCACTTAGCTTTTCACTTAAGTCTGTTTCTCTCTCAGTCTCTCACAACAGGAGACGAGGGCCACGCGATAAAAACGTTAAAGTCGTCGTACTTGAAAATTATTCAAATTTTTTCGTCCGTTTTTTTTCGAGAGTTTTAGCAAGACTAACGGACAGAAATCCATCCATGGTCTGACAATAAATGGTTTATATGTCTTGTCATTTAGGTATTTATATAATCATTATCACATATAACATTGGCTCCTCGAGGGATTGGAACCCGCAATCCTTGGTTTTATAGCCAGGGTCTCTAACCACTAGAATAACGGGCACGTAATTAGCAATAAGATTTTTTTCATTAAATCTAACATTTAGGAAGACTCACCAGGAAACATTGCTCTGCTGCTCGTCCAGACTGTCCGTTCCTTCAGAATGGAGCCGATGGCTACGCGGTAGATACCGCTGTCGTCCACGCCTGGGAACACCGTTTCTGTCACGTTCTGTTGGGAAAAGGAGAAATATCATACAAAGGTACTAAAATGATGATCTTAAGATTTATTCGGATTTGGCGTAAATGCCGCGACAAGGAAGTAATTGAACTTTATTGTTGTCGCGGCTGGATTGTAAGAGAAAAAATGTATTGTGTGCATGAATAGAAGAAATTTGAAGTGTAGATATGGGATTTTTTGCTATTTATTAAAATATTCACTTATACAAATACATATATTATTTATTTACTTTTGTAAATTTGTACCAATTTACAGGTGCTTACAGCCTGATGACGGCGAATTTCCGCGTAGAATTATTTTGAATTATGACTTGGAAATAATTTTAATAATTATGCTGATTGGGTGACGACACTAATAGGAAGACCAAGCAAAAGATGGGTTGGGGATGTGTTGCGTTAAGTATGATATGGACGTGATATGGCTGATATGAGTGAGTGGAAGAAGAGAACATGTTTGCGCCGACCCCGCCTAGTGCGGGACAATGGTAGGAAAATGATAGTGATAGTGATACGAATAATACACACCCCTGCCAATAGCACACTCCTGGTCACATTGTCTGATACGAGCGTCACATTATAGAACAGAGGTTCATGACTGCTGTCCCATGAGATGTAGACGTCCCATCCGGAATCGGCCGAAGGCTCGGCCACCACCGTGATGTTTTGCGCCATTTCAAATTCTGAAAAGAAGGTAACAAACGTTGCTTATGATTTTACATATGTAGGTATAATATCAGTAAAACATCCGGAAAGCCTTAAAGAACAATGGCGAAACATTTGTTGAGTTATAAATTAAGCGTCTTAAAATGTCTTTAATACGAAATGATCTATTGAAAAATCGTAAGATTTTTCAGATATTTATCTAGTTCTGACTAAGTCTCGGGAAAAATATTAATTTTAAAAGGAGCTAAACGTTAATATTATCATACAATGTCAGTTTGCCGGCCATTTTGCCTTGTCACTTTAATGTCATTTGTGATATTACAATTGAATAACGGGCATAATTATGCTCGATCGTATTATTCTTTCAATTTTTACGAGTTGGACTGCTTCTGGACTCTTGGGATCTTCCTCGCGGGACTGGTGTTTGCCAAAGGATTCCGATAATATTCTGATATTATAATTTCGTTGTGGACTTGCAACTACGATTTTGCATTTTGTTTGTGTATGTCTGATCTCAAGCGTTGGGAAGTACTTTGTCCAGTCAGTACAGAACCTTCTGCGCCAAGGGGTTCGTGGTGTTTAGTGTGATGAGCACGAGCATTTAATTGTGTTTCCGAGTTTTGGTTGTTCATCTAGTTATTATATTCGAGTACGTTATTTCGTACCTAAAGTACAAGCTCTGCTTAGTAAGTATTGGACTTAATAAATGTTGTGTCTCTTAACTATTTAACATAGCAATTTATGTCAATAATCTTATTACCTACTAAAACACTCATAAGAACATTATATAATGCAATAAGTTACATTTGGTAGAAATATCCAAAGGAAGCATTCAGATACTCAAACATTTTGTAAGAAATCATTGTAAACATAGTATTTTACCTTTTTTATAGATTTTGGAAGACGACAATTTCTGGGAAGCTTGCAGAGATTTTACCATGGCTGCAGTTAATCATAATTTAGCAAGTGAAATGTCTTCTGATGATGAAGCTGGAACAAGTACTAGAGGACATACAAATGTCTGCCTTTTATGCATCTGCTCAATATTGAATTGAGAGAAGACGAGGAATATAAAAATAAATAATAACAATTAATGTTGTTTTACTTTTAACTAGCGGCCGCCCGCGACTCCGTGCGCGTGGTTTTCGGTTTCTGTACACAGGTATATACTATAGCCTAAAGCCTTCCTCGTACCATGAACTATCCCACACAAAAAGTTTTTTTTAAATCGGACCTGTAGTTCCAGAGATTAGCGCGTTCAAACAAACAAACAAACAATCAAAATGATCAGCTTTATTATATTAAGTATAGATTAAAACAATAAGTGGTCGTGCTTAAGCACGAAGTAATTAATTCATAAATTAATAGAATCAAAAAAACATTTATTCATTCATTGATTCATATTGATCTCTATACGTTATTTCTCAACTTTTAACGCAGTAAACACCCAGCAAATAATATGTATCTGTGATGAATAAAAGTTATTTTGCCTGGTCAAAGATAACTTTTCGCTTCTTGAAACTCTGTTTATAAGGTGTCTGTAGTTTATTGGGTATAAAATACTGATAATTATTTTGTTTGTGATCACTAATGTCTTATTTGTTCAGACATAACCTCAAAAACTTTAAACTGAAATATCTCAATCTCCAGACTTACGACAATCGTGTAACTTACGTCAATTAGTTGAGGGACTGAAGCTGTACATTATCATATTTTTTTCAATTCAAGACGCATAAAAAATATACTTGAAAAAAGTTGTATGGAGGTTCGCCATAGTTCTTTAGAATGAAAAATTACATGAATCTGCTTCGAAGGACCAATGATAATGTCTTTTTTAAATTCTTTATTTGTTTTATCATAGTAATTATTTTAATTTGCTTTGCCATTTCAGATCATGGTGAATCAAAATGTTGCCATCAGCAGTGAATTCCCTTCTTGTGCAATTACGGCAACAACAATATTAAATCAGTTTTGCGGGTATTTTCGCTTTGTGCGTGAGGTATTACTCCAGCCTTAATCACGACCGTTTTTCCTTGATATAAAAAACACAGTAATCACCAATACAAGCAGTCAGGTCGTTGCATGCAGACGTCTGGTACTTGTAGCGGGTGACACCGTACTTCCCAGACAAGCGGAGTTCGCACGCTGTGTCGAAAGGTAGTCCAGACACTTCGCGCCTGAAGATGTCAGTTCTGGAGTCTGTAGGCTGTGAAATGTAGAACGTATTTTTAAGTTTTGTTTAAAATTAACGCCTCGATGGTCTAGTAGTGGTTTAAGTACCGGGCCGTGAGTCGAGGTCCTGGGTTCGATTTCGCGGGTCGGGTAAATTTGTGTCGGTTTTTCCGAACACAGCCCGGGTTTGTGATCTCCAATCCGCATTTGGCAAGCGTGGTGAAAACCCATCTTTGTAACGAAAACATAATTTCAAGTGATGGAAGCCTTTGCCCTGCATTAGGACATTAATATGCTGATACATTACAGACTTTTGAAATTTTATCTAACATAATTAAAGACATCATGCGTGCATGATACTAACGTCCACACGTGATGGCTTGATCAAGGGAAAGGGAGATTTCTCTTTCTTTTTCGTTTTGTTTCGTTATTATCAGAAGAAAGTTTTCACTCACCCAAATTCGCGCTTCTTGTCTTTTCCCATTGCAGTGATTTAGAAAATGAAAACAGACATCTTCACCTGGAATCAAAAGCAACCCAATGTTTGCATATTATATGGGCTTCATACTTTCGATTGGTATGGAATTTGTTCAATAACCAAGCCGATGAAATATTTGAAAAAATATACTTTTTTAAGTGTAAATTAATCACATCCTGGACTGAAATTTTCTAGGCAACCCTTGTGCAATATAATTATTGACATGTTAAATTGTGTATAAAATAGGTCTCATCCAATAACCAGCTCGATGAAGGTGCTAGTATGGCGGGATCTTAGACTACAAAATTAAATATTGAACAAACTGTAGTCAGCGAAAAGTTAATGATAAAGTATGGCTAAATAATTTCACTCATCGTAATATTTCATCAACTCACTATCAAAAGGTTTCCAACTAAGCACCGCTTTGACCGTCGAACTGCCATTGACGACGTCATGCATCAACTGCACTTTAACATCGTAATTCCTCTGCTGCACCTCTCCTGTTAAGTTCCATGAGACCACGTCAGGCCCTCGAGCCCAGTGGGAGTGGGTCCCATCGTTGTATAGCAGGGACGTCCAGGTGGAATGGTGGCCAGGGTCAATCCGGAGCCGCGATTCGGACTTAGTTTTTTCTACGAGGTCGTAAGGAAGCTGGAAATAAGATTTTATAAATTTAATATTTATGTTTCTATAATATTTAAATAAATTAATTCTTTGTACTACCACACCAATTGTCTACCTAGTTCCAAACTAAGAGAAGAGAGAGAACTAGAAGCTTGTTCTATGAAAGCAAGGGAACGGCTAGACATACTTTAATACTTTTTATACACATCCATAACTCGAGTACAAATACCAATTAATTATCGTCCGTTAAAAAAAGATTCGGTTCAGTTGGTTTTACACCACATTTGGGAAAGCCATAGTTAGCGGCATAATTTTGAAAGATTATTTTTCAGACAATATAAGGTAGTTTGAGAAGTATTGGTACCATCCATATTCTGCTACAAAAGATATACCTAAGTAACTTATCCATTAGTGGAATATAAAATCCAATAAAAAATCATATAAAAATTGTAAAAGTACTAGTAGTAGTAATGTATTTGTAAAAGTAGTTATCGTAGGTATCGTAGGAAGTTCGTATTCGTACATGATTTAGGAAAGTAGTTGCAGAATGCCTAATGAAAAATTTATGAGTAAAACGTGATACGGGTTGATAAGATTGTTATGCAGAGCATGCATATTTGTTCCTATGCAAGTGAAATAACCTGCCATTTTATACACACATTTGTACACAGGTATTACTACATAAAGAGTGGACATCGAGAACTAGCCCCCTTCCCACCAAGTTGACGCACAGATTATGCGAAGGGAAGGAGGCTGTTAATCTAGTGATTTTTTTGTCTTTATATCAATGAAATGGCACGCCCACTAACTTAATTTTTATTGGACTAGACTTGTGATGGGTTAAAATTGTAATAACGTTTAAGTAACTAAAATTGAATTTGCCCTATTTTTCGGTTTCGAAACTTGCAGGTGCTGAAGATTTTTTTTTAAATCCTTAGTAAGTAAATGTCTTTACGCACTGTGCCAAAGTCTTCAAATAAAGGGTCCATATAGAAGTTTACCATTTTGTACGTAGCCAAGGATGACGTCCCTAAGGCTTCAAGGTTTATGCATAAAGTTTAATTTAAAAAACAATTATAAAAGAATCAAAAAGAAAGCTGTACTTCAAATCTGTACTTACATTACTGGGCTCGAAATCATGCGGGGTGAGGACGAGAAGTGTCCACGCATCATGATCCTGTGACCGTTCCACTTCGAACGCCACATTCGTCTCATACTGGCACATCAGTTTAACCTTCGGTGGAATATCAGCTTCGTGCTCGTGGGAATCTGAACAGTAAAAATATGGGTTTAAATTCAATTTTCTTTGTAATATTTGGTGTAACCTAAGTAAATGTGATACGGTTAGATTTATTAAATACTTACTGATAAAATTCTTCTGACAATTTTCATGCTTAAACGATGAAGACTGAAACAAATAATTAATTAATAATTAATATCAGCAGTTGAACTACAGCAACTAATAAATTGTACAGTGCTACGAGTGCGACCGTTTAATTTTAACTGTAGATGATATATTAGACCATACTTTGCTAATTTAATATAAGGCTTTTAAAATGGTGTAATTAGGGTTCGGTAGTATTTCAAAAAGAGCCCACACTGGCGACCGCTATCCGTTTTAATTTCTAGCCAACCACTTATATTTTAATTGATCACGATAGCTAAATTGCATTTCAGTGACAATTTCTACTTCACAAGTTAGTTAATACAACAGGTAACAAACATTACATAATTAGAAGCTAAAATTGGTGGTATGATTGAAATCGAAAGCTATCTTCGTCAGTGGGGTGTGTTTACGATCAGGAATGAGCCGTCACGGCGATCGACTCGTGCGCACGTCTGTTTGTCAACATGAACAGAAATAAGTGTTATTGCGATCGTCACTTTACTGGAAGAATTCACACATTCCTATCTTGGTATTGACACGATATTAATGGATCGGAAGGAAATTGTTTTAATCCAAAATTAATTGCTGCACCTGCACTGAGTGCAGTGGAATGCATCATTCGAAATTAAATAAAACTTGGTATGAGGGGATTTTTTTTAATCAAATATAATTATTGGCCCTTCTTTGTATCTGTTCCTCTGGTTTCGGTTACCGAGACCCAACGTTTATGATCAACGATTCAACAGGCACAATTTTGTTGCACAAGTTACGTAGGGTCATTTCGCCTGTTTGCGTCCATTTAGTGCAGTTCCCAAGTTTGACGGCGAAAATAAAAATATCCCAGCAGTAGTATCTATCTCAAAATTATTTAATAAGTTCAATATATAGTCTATTTTAAGATTAACTTTCAAATTTGCTTAGAACACTTTGTATTTATTCCAAAAAAATTAAAATATCGGAATTTGGCGTTTTACCCAGTTTGCGTCCACAAAATATAGATTGCGTCCACCCATGGACCAGTTTGCGTCCACCAGCTTAGTAAAGGATAATAGTGGTGATATGAAGAAAAATGAAAAGAAATATTGTATTCTATCAGTGTCTTTATTTAAGAATAAATATAAATATTAAAAATAAACATTGTAATCACTTTAAAAAAATAATTCGCTACAATTATTGCACTTAAAATAAGATAACTATGTTGTAGGAACCTAACCAGTGCTGGCACCTTTAAAGATAAACATTATGAGTTCTGTTAAGGGGCCGTCCATTTATCATGTGATGTTTTTTTGACCACACCCCTCCCCCTTGGTGAGGTTTAAGACCCCCCCCCCCACGCTACAACACTAGATGAACATAATCTAATTAAGAATGTCTTCACACAACAGATTTACTCCGATTTTTGGATAAGTATAGCATATTTGCCGGAAACAAAATAAACGTGATATACATATAACTACACCCCCTCCCCCCTTGTGACATTTCGTGATTTTTTAAGGACACCCTTCCAGCTCAATGGATGACTCCTAATTTTAATCTAAGATCAGTATTGATTAATAATAACGCGCTTCTTGCTTTTCCTTCCTAATACTTTCTTCATGCAGCAGAAGGTATGGTTGCTGGAGTACTGGGATTATCTTTTCCAGCATTGTAAAAAAATACTGGTCAGCTGGTCAGCACCAGGTGGTGTTCAAATTAATCAGTAGTTCCCTTTTGTGTAGTGGCTGAAAATGGTTGTAGCTATACAGTTGGTGCTGATGATGAAGTCAAAGGAGTTTCTGGAGTAAGTTCCTTCACGAGAGTTTCTTTTTCATCACTTAATATTGGAGTTTGATGCAATATCTTCTAATGGTAGAATTCTTTTATCGTCTAAGGACACCATAGAACCAACGTCGCTGTAACTTCCAGAAAATCAAAAAGTTGTTAGTGAAGCCAAAATAAGATTAAAATAAATTTTGTCCACTTGTCATTTAAGAATTTAAGCACTTAGATTATTATTATTTTTTTTATGTCAGAGGCGGCAAACGAGCTGGCGGGTCGCCTGATGGTAAGCAATCACCACCGCCCATGGACATCCGCGACACCAGAGGTATCGTTGATGTGTTGCCGGCCTTAACCCCATACCCTCCCCAATTGAGCTCTGGCAACCTTACTCACCAGCAGAAATATAGCACAACAGTTACGAAGTGCTACTTCACAAGAAAGGCAATTGCTTTGAACAAAAATACATAGTGGACGCAATTTGGTCTATTATGTTTATAGTATGCGTCCACCCGGACGCAAAGTGGAAATTTTGAAAATTTGATGTAGTAATTCGCGTCCACCTTATTTTATTAGTTAAATATAAAAAAAATAAACAAATTCATAATAACTATTATTCCTTTTTTCATTATAAAAGTTTAGAAACATTTAAGTTTACCAAAATACATATGAAACAATAAAATACTTACCATCGAACCCGCCGCTGCACACTATTTTTTTTCTTAAAATCCCGCGTTCGCGCACTTTTTGTTGAACAGCAAGGACAAATATTATTTTCATTTTATTTTGGTTTGACGTACGGACCTTTTGTTTATATGTGCTAGCTTCTTAAACATACAGGTTTAAGTAGTTAAATTGTTCGTTTGATTGGTGTAGTAGTTTACTTATTTTCGAGGATTTAAAAATAAAGTGGACGCGAACTGGGCGATGGACGCGAACAGGCGAACTTACCCTATTACCTACTCGTATAGGAAATATTCAAGTACAAGGTTCTGTGCAATTTTTTAACTTTGAATTAATTGTTTGCTTTTATTAAATTGTCATTTCGAAAATATACAGTTATTCTAAAGCTTAAACTCTGATTCATTCATACCACAATTGTGTATATAAAAAGACAAGTCTTAGTAAAATTATACGAAATATTCTAAATTGGGATTTGACTCCAATTAAACAATTTAAGAAAGCAATAAGATCGATGTATCCATTCGACCTTATACCAATACCTCAATGTGAAAATAAAATCAATTTGTTTTCATACCGACTGAAACTTGCCTGATGGATCGAGAGCTTACATTGTAATCTAGAGTGTTTTATTACATACTATCACATAAGAGTTAATATTTTTATTTTCGGTGTATTATCTTGATATGACCAAGGTAAGCCGTGGCGGTGAGTGTGGTGATATTGAGTCGTATGCCACACGTTATGATAATGATAGGCCGTGACAATTACCTACATGTGTTCTTTTGTTAGAAATTCCCGTCTGTGAAATAGACAGGTTAGAAGAAATTGCCTAAACTTTGACCTACGTATCGTTTTAAATAAAATATTTACTTTATAGGGTATTGCTAGGGCTGTCATGAATCCAGAATAATTAAAACAAATTCAATAATTCATTCCTAGTAATGGAAATTAAACCCTGTAAACATTAGCATTTACAAGGAGTTCCCACTAAGTTACTATAAATAGACGTGTTAATCCAAATTCTTATGTATGTACCTACCCGGAGAGGTATTACGTTCCCACATTTTTTTAAAAGCAAAAAAAATATTTCTCCAAGATCGTTTAAAAAAATATTTTGTAAATCAATAAATAGTTCTTCGCTTTTGTTAGCAATTGTAAACCGATTTATTTCTTACGTCTATATTGTTGTCGATAGGCAAAAAGCTGTTTATACGTATGTTTCATAAATTTACAAATCAAACGAGATTCAAATTTTGTCTGATCCCCGTCTCCGACTCTCGGAGCCCCAGCTTGGGTTCGAATAATGAAAGAGAATAAATTTAATAATTTATATTTTTTGCGTGAGGTAGCAAATAGCAGACGACAGAAATAGGTACCTAATACCTAAGTTCAAACACTAATAGAATATTTTGTAGGTACTTACTTTGTTTTGATAAAAATTCAAGTCCCAGCAGATGTCATATGCCAGTGATTCTAAAAGACCATCATCAGTTTCTAGTTTCTGTGTTAGTTCACTTGACTGGGCCTTAGTCCTTAGTGTTGAACTGCTTACACACGTTAAATTCGATAAATTAAACAAAAACAACACCTTCCAATACAAATATTCATTAAAACAAGACATTTTACTTAGATTACTAAATCATTTACACTGTCTAAATGTCACGCCGGCAATTGTTATTACAAATTTTATTGAGGGTAGATTTTCGAAGTCACTATTAAAATTAGTAAAAATAACAAAATTGTCTTTGCCTTCTTGAGCAAAAATTAAAAAAAAGTATTTATGATCTTTGTCGGTTTGCGGTTGGCAATTTAAAAATGTAAAAATTAAAACAATTAAAAACGCGGCAAAATATCCGCACGGTTGTTGACGCGGCGAGGGTAACCCGCGCGCGCGAGTCGCTTCTTCGGCGAAAACTGGGGCGCCGCGAAGCGCCACCGAGCTTTATGCGACTCACTCTCGGCCCATGTCCATTTCGACTCGGAAAATATATAATAGTTTTTCATCTGGTGACTGCTCAATTTAGGGAGGGCGTGGTGTTTTTAAAAGGCAGCATCAGCGACCCTTGACGAATGTTGACATAGGTACATATAGGGGCGCGGGCGGCGCGTTGTTGATCACTTTTCGCCAGGTGATCTTCTTGCTATTTTCATTCCATTCACAAATTATATTGTTTTTAAATAAAGCATAGAATTTCTTTCATATTAAGAATAGGCTTTATTAGAACACTTTTTTACTGAAGTATAGCGCAGTATTCTATTTACCTACTTCCAAAAGGGGTTTGATTGGTGTCAAGCGAGGGCCAAAGGATAGAAGATCAAAACGCAGATTGAGCTCGGGTTCAATTACTGGGTAAACCATTAGACTATTTTATATTAGTAATCGTTAACAATTATTTTTTTTTCAACTTATATTATTTTCCGCATATTATTTATTATTTCGTAGTTGTATTAGCAATACCAAAGGGTTATTGTGCAATAAGACGTCAATTTATGACCAATTTCATTTAAAAAAACGCGTTGGAATTCGGCAAAAAAATATGTCCTTCCGTAAGCGTGGGTCAACGCTCCCTTACTATAAATTCGATTAGGTATTTGAAAAGATTGGTTAATGTTTCATCATAATTACGGGGTCCTGGAATAGTATGTTGATGGTTCTGTAGGTATCACATACCTATTACATTTCATAAAACAATAAAAAAAATTGTTTTGGAATTTATAATGTTGTGAGGATAAAAATATGCGGGATGTTAGATAGCTTTAACTTTGTCTTTTATTTTTCGTCATCATCTTGTTTCACTTACTTGATGATTCCACACTCTAGGGTCGGGGTCGTTTGAAGCTGCTTTCTTTAGGCTTTAAGGAAACGATTTGGTACACCACCCTATTACCCCACTGAGATTACACATGGACTGCAACACTAAATTCACATTGGTGTGATGATGATGATGCTCGTGATCGATTTCGACCACGGCGACTGCATCACTAAGTGCGCTTATTGACGGCCCTATTGTGCGCTTTCATATGGCGATTGTGTGTTCCACATTGGTGTAATTAAATATTGGCTGCCAAATTCTTAAAGTTCCTTTATTAAATACCCGTTAGTTACAAACAAAAGTGTAACAAATAAATTATTATGGTTGGGGCTAAGCATGCTCAATATTTTGTATGGATTTTAACCCGAATCTCTAAAGTGAATCACGCCAAAATAATTTTGCAGATAAAATGAGTCATTTACGAATTCCATTTAATCGTGGGTACTCGAGACATGAATATCAATTAGCTGCCCTAGAGTCGACTGATTGAATTCTTTAAAGTCTAGCATTGTCAAATTATTTGAATGAAACACGAATGAAAGCATTTTCAGGGGAAAACTAACGTGAAAGCTTCACTCCTAGATTTAATAATAGTAGTGCCAGTTGCTTAACCGATTGCATCATTGTTTTCGCTTTGGATAAGAAATAATTAATATACAGTACAATCTTGGTATGCCTACTTGATAGTTGTCGGCTTTCCCTCATCTGACGTCTACAAAAGTAGATTCCGATTCCCAGATTTTACCAATGTAAAGGTACCTAGCTGGAAAATGTCGACGTTTGCTGTTGAAAATTTAAATAAAAAATATTTTATCCCACATACCTATCAATATCGATCTTTTCGTTTGATTAACAAATTGATCTTCAAGATTGTCGAAAAGCACAATTTAAATTGTAAATCATGCAAAATATGCTGCACCCAACGGCGAATTATCGTGTATTCTGCGTTCCGATATCAAAGGGCTGGGCGGCAGTGAACTTGTTGATGGAAATGCGAGGTCATCGAAGATCTTGTAAAGGTCTTTCTCATCCTTGCGTTTATCACGGTAACATCCATTGTAGACCTGGGGTAAACAGGATCCCAGGATCAAGGTCGCAGCGTATCCCCCCGGGAGCCGCAATTGATAAACGTTAAACGGAAGAAGTGTTTACCCTGTTATATTATCGTAATGATCACATTTACATTATAAATGTGAAAGTTTATTTGTTTGTATGTTTGTCCGTCAATCACGCTGAAACTTAAGACAAATTTTGTTGATATTTGGTATACAATCAGGGTATGGGCTTACGGGATAATGGTATTTATCTAGGTGATAGGATACCATTATCCCGATTAAATGCTCCCATGGGATAAAACAGGAATGGTTATAATTCCACGCGAGCAAGGCCACGTGTAAACTCTAGTATCAAATAAAATCTTTTCTAAATAGCGGTAACCCTGCTAGTGCAATGTGACCCCGCTCATTAGCCAGGTGTGAAGGGGACCTCGGTTCGACGATCGCACGATCTCGACCGCTTCCGGAAAACGTATCGGTATTAGTATTAGCCGGTCGATTCGCAACATTCCTATGCGAATCTGAATCTAATGCGAATACTATAACATTGAATAACAATACTTACCACGTGCGTGACGATTATCAGTAATTACAAAAAAAATATAGGTACCTACATATTCGATTGGATCACCTTTCGTTGAACCAGGTTATATGGGACTCCTTCTTTCATGAAGCAATTTTCCTTTTTTCGATGGGTTTTTACGAAATTGATCCAATTTCAGCTTTCTCAAATATTTCTACTGAAAATCATGAGGGCCTTTAATTACATACTTAGGATTTAAACAACTTGAAAATACGAGCCAATGTACCATAGAAGTAAATCCTAAGTGATTGAATAAAATGTTATCTAAATATCCGCCATTACAATTTATTTTAATTCTCGCTAAGTATCGATTTCTGTACCCATAAATTAAAATTGCACTAATGAATGAACACAAAAATACCTAAATTGCAATCTTCTAAATGTTAGATACAGGTCGGCTGGAGGAGTCGTTTTTTCGAAAGGTCACCAATGCAATTCCCGCAAAAAGCAAAAGGTTAATTAGTTTTAATACGTATAGCAATAAAAATAATAATACCACACATTCTTAGCGTAGATTAACTAGGCGTTTGGGATACAGGTGTGTCGCTTCACTTGGCGGGAAAAATAATAGTAAATGCATAATGACATTATGTGCCAAGTCGACACCTTTCTGTAATAATAGCGTATGAAAGTGAATGACCCTGTTTTTGGTGCTTTTATTTTATGATATTGGATGACACTTTTAATAATATCATCTCGGTTTGAAAGAAACAGGCTTTCCGGCGTTGATTTGTCGGTGCAGACAGATATAGCTGGCATACGCCAGAATATAATTAATTAATTAAATCTTAAAAAGGTGTGATACCTACAGTCACACTGAAAGCATTGCTTTTAGTTGTAGGCTTAGCATAAATGGGCGGCTACGGCTAGACGTGTTGTGTGTGTGACAGTGTGAGTCTGAAAGACTCACCGTGGACCAACTAATTAATTATGCACTATTATCTACTTGTTTAATTTCTTGTGCTGCTGTATCGTCGCATTTATGTTTGTGCGTGACTTGTTGTTGCTGGTATACCATATTAAATAAATAATAAAATGTATTGTGGCTGCCAAAATTGTTTGCGAAGAAAAGCCACGAATAAAACCATAGTAGATATAATATATGTACTCTTGATTAGACTTAGATTAATTGAGCCATGCTTTCTTATTAGATAGGACCTTCCGGCAGCTATCAGTCACTATTACTGACAAATAAATACGATAACAACATGTAAAAAGACTAACTCCCACACGTACTAGTGATATTCGTTATTAATCTCATGTATTCTTCGAAGCAGCAGCCCAGGGGCGCCAGTGGGCTCCACAAAAAACAGTTTGTTTTAAAATTATAATGCCGCGACCGCGTCGACCGTATAAACCGCTCTCATATTTTCAATTTTATTCTTTACAAGTACTAGTATTTATCCGCGGCTTTGCCTGCGTTATCAAGAATACTGGTTTATCCAATTGGAGCATTTCATTTGGATAAAAAGTATCCTAGTAGTCAGCCCTGCCTCTACAACAAATTTCATCAAAATCGGTTCAGTAGTTTTAGCGTGATTGACGGACACACATCTAAACAAACAAACTTTCACATTTATAATATTAGTACGTATAGTATACCTAATAGACTACGGGGCTATGTTTCTCCTACGTGATCATATCATAGCAGATCATTTGGTTCACTCGTTATCCAAAAACAAAATCGTATTATGAGTTGCACTAGCAACTTACTAGCAACTTAGCAAATCTTAGCTTTACTCCGCTCTTTTCTATTAGGTTAAAAAGTACAAGAATTTATCTTAGGTAGGTATCTTACTTTTGTTGATTTCTTACTGATTACCACCTATCGCTGCTTCCTAGCCTGAAAACTTTTTATTTAACGTCTTATAGGTGAACTTATAGGGTACCCAACTATACTTATGTACCTATGTAGTTTCGTGTGCAATATTATTGTAATACGTATCGTGTTGTCGAGTCCTGAACATCGATCAGCGGTCAAATGGCGGGTCCGGCGCATGCATGATTAATCATTTATCCCTCAGGAACACTGAAAATTCGTTCCGTCTGGCCTTCGTTATACTTTATCAGGTACATTATTCGATAAACAATATGTTGAAGGTTATTCCAGCATCAAATCTGTACTCCTTCATCTTGAGTCGTATTCCTTAGGTACTACTGAGAGTCGTGTTCATTGTACCTAAAAATGGAATAACGACTTAATTCACATTTGAAGGGATAAGTGGGTGATTCGCCATTGCCACCACCTATGCACCTCGACATAGTGCAAGCTTTGACTTACCACTAGGCTACCGAGCTCATTCATCTAAACCTCCCTAATTTCATCAGGTAAAATAACCTTCCCTGGTTATTTGTGAATAAACTCAACGTTTTCAGGAGTGGCAATAGGATGTAGCCAACCGCTCTCCCGTTATTTTTAGGTCATAGTAGTGAATATGATTAATTTAAACTGTTCTTAATATAGGTTCTTTTATGTGTAGATACTGGTTAACGATATCGTAAATTAATCCCTGACGTAAACAGAGAAGCTAAGCTAATCTAACCTAATCCAATTTAATTTTATAATATTTTGGAAGTCGTTAAGTCATAATCGGCAATGCAATTTAATAAATTAGTGCTCGATAAGCAATTTGAATACTTACATACACTTGAGTTAGGAATGCGGAAAACATTGATTAGTTCCATGAATTAACGTCAATGTTTTAGTGGAAATCTTACGCTATTTGCCATCATCGGGTTGCCCATTTTCAGAAAATCACGTCGTCGCATATCGTTAACTTAATTAGTTTCTTCGGTGATAAACATGGCTTCCATTCATATTAAACGCCGCTTCAGATTTTTTATATTTTAAGGCCAGTAGGTAATTTATGATCGTCCCAGAAAATCGAATTATATGAGTTCGAGAGCCAGACCGAGGTCTTCGGCCTTTAATCCGCCGATCCTTTGGTGCCTACGCGCCGACCTACCCTGGATAAAAAATATCCATTTATTGGTTCAAAAATCTCATTAGGGTCGAGGACCCTGGCGTAGTTCCGTATTGCGCGGTTTTTTTTCTTTAAATTTTTTACTCTAATCAGAGGGCACCGATCGGCGTTTACCTTGGCATGTCGTTCACAACCTTCGGCCGTGTTTCGTCACGTTGGGTCGTCGAACTGCAATGGCTGGTTAATGGCGTTATTATTTTGAAATGTATTTAATTACGAACGAGGATCTGTGGCGCGTCCTGTCAGCTGTCTGTCTACCTGTCGCCGCGCGGGAATGTTGCTCCGCCATTTTTATGACGCATTTTTGGTCAATGGGGCCGAAACCAATTTACATTACTTCGATGTGATTTTCTGGTTGTAATAAAATGCGTCCGATTTGTCCAATAATTCGTAGGATCCTTAATAGCACTTTTTAGCAATTAACATTTTTCTACCTACCTACATGCTAGGTACCTACATATTCGTCGGTTCAAGGTACTGAGTTGTTGATCAAATGTTTTTGTGCGATCATAGGGTCTAACGACAAAAAATAATAGCATCAAAATATTCATCTGTTAAACAAGCACCTATCTGAAAAACATCAAATCTATTCAAACAGTTTTTGCCAGTTATCTCAGTCGTATCAAGTATTTTGTTTTTCTTAAAACCCGGCCCCTTCAAGGAATACCTACTACCTACTTATATGCGTTTGAAATTCACATACAGGAATACTTTGCTAACGATGTAACCGTGTCAAGCAGAAAACAACCGTCTAATCCCGATCATTTCCGTTACATTTTCACCTATCTCGGCCCCTCATAAATAAATACGAAATTCAAGACTGAGTAAACATGGGCGCAGTTTGAAATCTGGTCACAAATACTGCGCAGGCGAATAAGATACAATGTACTTTAATTACGGATAGATTATTCACCGGCATATAATGATTGATTGTAAATGTTAATGTATAGTTTGGCGCCAAAATTCCGAGCAAAAAAACGCCCGACCGGCCGTGACTCGGCGCCCAAAAAACTACAAGCATTCAACATACTTAGACCAATCGAGTATTGTAATGATTAATTCTATCGCATGACTGAGGTGCAATGTACCTATAACATTTTAATCAAATACATATTTTTAAAGACCTGGATTGAAATAAAAATTAGAATGAGTCCTCGTCATTAGCACATTAGCTACCTTTATGATTTACTTGTAGCTCAATATAAATATACCTACTTACGAGTAAATGCTGAATCAGCACGCTCACCAAATGTGAATTGATGATCATTACAAATTCGGGCTGTGTTCAGAAAATCCTACACAATTTTTTTGACCGGGTATCGAATGCAGAACATCGAAATCACGGCTTGTTACGTAGACCACTTGTTAGTTCAAAGAGGATTGATGATGAATTAAATGAAAATTAGAAGCAAAACTCTTTTAGGGAAAAATGCGTATTCACACTCTATTTTTTAATCATCATCATAAACCAAGGCAATATAATACCAATGACAAACGGAAAGTCGGTAAAAAAATAGTTATTTACTTACAAAAATGTGTCGTATAAGTAAGTAGATTGTTTATGTAAGCATGTACCTAACTTAGTAGCTGTCGATCCTAGGGGTTACAAACTTTTTGTCATCAGTTAATTTTCCACATTCAATTTGTCTTTCACGTTCTTTACGCATCTCCTGAAAAGAAGAGTTCAATAAATTTTTATCAAACTATTCAATTCTAGAGTTCTAAGTAGGGCCCTCTTTCACCTATTAGAGGGCCTGGGCACATGGGCCCTTAAATCTCTGGTTTGGTAATTGTGGGGCCTTTAGACCCTGGTCTGGATCGCGGGGCCCTGAGCACGTGCCCATAATGCCCAGTGGGCAGTAAATGTAAAAGGCTTTGGAAGCGCCTTATACATTTATTAGGGCAATTTCAGAAGTGGTTCAAATTTTGCTGGTTCTTAAAAGCCAGGAGATTTGTTATCAGATCTCCTCAGGGATTAGTATTTGGTATTAACGAATAATAATATAAAATATGTAATGAAGCGAGTACATATCTCAAAGAATTATTGAACATTTGAAAATATGCAAAACACTTACGCAAAATCTTTTAAACTGCTTTGTTAAAGTATGACACTCTTTAAAATCTTGTATCCTGTCTTGGCACCTTTTAACTCCGCGATCAAGACCGTAGGCTTCGATGCACTCCATCATTTCAAGCTCCTGCTTTGCACAACGGCCGAGGAGTTGATGGGATAGTATGCCACCGGTTATATCAGTCACAGGATTACGAAAAAATGGCGAAATAGCTTGCATTGCGAGTGATTACGAATCTCTTCTCTCCTCTAAGGTAGTGATAACTTTAAATTCAATTTAAAACAATATTTGTAAGGAACTCTATTTACTAATTAAATGACACTTGGATGGCTGACATTTAAAAAATGCGAGTTTTTTTTCTAAATATTGGTTGCCAGTAACAATTGAAACTTTTTTATTGATAACTGATTTGATAATGAAAGTATACAAAAGTAGGTTGTGTTAAACATAATCAATTAAAACACATGTTAGAGAATGACTTATTATTTTATTACCTTAAATATTGAAACAAACTATTATGAATTAAATGAACTACAATGTGGTTTAGTAGCTGTCCACTCTTGGGGTAACATAAGCATTATCTCCTTTCAGCTTTCCTTCAGCAATTTGCTTGTCTCGTTCAGCTCTCATAGCCTGAAAAATATATTTAACAATTTTATTTGTAATCTGTGAAAATAAATCACCAGCGACTTTAATCAAAAAACAAACACAACTTATACCAAAACATTATGTAGTGTGATGATAAATTAGACTGAGCATTGAGAATATTAATTTTGGTTTGAATTGATTAAGAAGCTTGGAGATACCGCAAAAATATAGTTAATTATTTTTAACGTGAATTTTAACTATGTTTATCACAAAGTGCCTATAACTTAATTTGTCCTTATTCCTTTATAGACATGATTATAACTAAAGAATCATCAGTGAACATCTTTACCCACCATAAACCTCTTGAACTGCTTTGTCATTGTCTGGCATTCGTGGAAGTCCTCAAAAAGAGTGGCGCACTTGACGGTGCCTCTGTCCAACCCATAGGCCTCCAGGCACTCCATATACCGAGCCTCCTCCTTCTGGCATTTCCCAAGCAGCTGCTGGGAGACGATCCCACCAGTGATGTCCGTTATTGGGTTACGGAGAAATGGCGAGATAGACATTTTTCACCCTGAAAAATCACCAGTAATAAGAAAAAGAGACGAAGAAGAGGTTATAAAATTACGTAAACAATAAAATGTTACTGGCCACTTTGACGAACACAAATTATGTTTTAAAAATAAAGTTGACGAAAACAAATGAATTATATTTTTATAATGACCTGCTTTTCCAAATCTACTTGGAATAAAACAAAATTCAGAATTCAAAAACAAATTGGATCTGACAATTTGGAATGTCAATGTCAGGTCAGATCATTAAATGACAGCAGTAAAAAAAATCCAAATCTAGATAACAATAATTGATTGGTTTTAAAACAAATATTTTCTATTCATATCTCTTTTAAATTAATTCACTTAAAATTATCGTCTTTCATCTAAAATATTATAGCTAATCCAACTATTTTAATAATAATGTATTATTAGAAACACGTTTCGGACAGCTACCGGTGTTTACCTTAATCCAAAAAGTATAGTAATACTAATCTTTAAATGTCAAAATCAGCTGGACTTTTTGCCAGCTGGATAGACGGCTTGTTTTTTCCAGAGAAAAGTTATAATTTTAATTGGATTGACGAGATAAATAATCACACTTAAAATGGAGCAGTGGCTGTCTGAAGGCCTCTCTAGGATCCTAGACTTTGAGGTTCCTGAAGAGATGATAAGGTTGATTGCTTGCCTTAAAAAATGTTAGAGATATTTCACATTATTTAATGTTTATTGTTTTATTAACAGATATATTCTCTCCATTGAAAACGAAGGGGACTTGGATGAGTACTTGAAGACTCTGCTAGACTTTGATATTCCTCAACATAAAAACTTTGTTCAGGAATTGATGAAAAGAAAGTTTCCTTCAAGAGGTTAGTACTCTATTTTATTTGATTCTATTGCACAATATTAAAAAATAATATGTACTAATACTCATCAGTACTGATGGGTACTACTGATCCATCAGTACTGATGGGTTAGTAGGTAAAACATACTAAAATATGTGTCTTTTCAAGAGATGTACTGAACATTGGGATGTTCAGTACATTTCTTAAAAAAAAACATTCTAAATAAGATACACTTTAAAACCTTTGTACAACCTTTACAACGATAAATACTGCTTCTGAAAACTGTATCATAATAATTTGTTTAAATATTCAAGCTTGACACACAAGCTTTTAACCTGCCTTGCTTTTTACTTACCTAGTTTGAAAATAGAACAATTCAAGTACTGAAATACCTATTGGTAAATGACTTTTTTAAATTAAATATGTACTATTCCTATAACCTAATAAAGAGTAATGATTAGCAGTTTTCATAATAAGTTCAACTCTTTAATAATTTTCAGCCAATTCTTTGCCAAAGCAACAGAAAAAGAAAATATCGAAAGGCAAGCAGAAACAGCAGGACTTTGTTAGTGTTGACACCAAGCCTCCGGAGGTTGTTGAATCAGAGTCCAAGGCAAAGAAGAAAACCAAGTTTGTGAACCTTTACTCACAAGAAGGGAAGAATGCACAAGTTGTTCTTATTAAAGGTAAATTTGTTTGTAGTGGTTAATTTAGAATTATTAACCTAAATTAAAACAATTTTATAAAATTTACTCATTTGTTTATTCAATAAAAAAAATATTTAATTAACTAAGAAGTATAATAAATTAATATACATTAAATTAACAGTAAACTTTTGAATTTTAGTGCAGAAAAGCATTCTTTAAATTATTTCTTATTCAAACTTTGACTACTCTTCAACACCATCTGTCTATGATGAATATTGAATATTCATATAAGAATATTAAATCCTGATAGAATAATATTGATAAATAAACTAATTAGTCCACAACAAATCTCTCCGTTTCTCTTTCCCTCTCCCAACTTAGATCTGTTATTTGTTTCAGGCCGCCACCACTGTGATTGCCAAGCGTCTAAGCATGAACTTGTCAATAACTGCCTGCAGTGCGGCCGTGTGGTCTGCAAGCAGGAGGGTTCCGGCCCCTGCCTGTTCTGTGGCAACTTGGTTAGTAGATTACTATAATTTTCGACGGTGATGGGCCCATTTGTCTAGTGATCAGAGACTCAGTTTGGAGCGGAAAAGAGTTCAAATCGAGTCCTGGATGCTTAAAAAAATATTTAAGTATGTCTAACAATTCTCTAGCATCCATAGAACAAGCTTCGAGCTTTTGCGGCTAGGCAATTGGTGTGCAAACAATTTAATTTATTATATCGTGTTTTTAATATTGTATTTTGTGTTTGTTTTCAATTTAAGTAATTAAGTAAATTAAATGGGCATAAAACCAATAAACGCTGAGTGTAATTAATTATTTTAGGTATGCACACCAGAGGAGCAAAGGGAGTTGAATGCAAAGACTAAGGCAAGCGCTAAGCTCATGGAGACTTTGATGGATAGGAACCGACCGAAAGGTTGGGAAGCTGCGCTGTCGCATCGCAACAGGCTTCTTGAATACGATCGCACCAGGTATGGGATACAATTACACATTTAACCTCATTTTATGAAATGCTTTATGAATAAGATTAGCCTCACATGACCGTATCATCTTCTTGCTCATCTTCATACATAGATGCCTTTCGAAACCAATGCTTTGTAGAAGAAATGTGCTTGGATCTTTTTTGTTTTTTGTTGTAGATAATTTAAATATCTACAAACAAACTTTGTCTGAACCATTTTTCGATAGCGCTTGTTGTTTCAGAGGTATACGTAAAAAAATCAATCTTGTGACCTTTGACCTCAAATTAAACACAAGATACAAGCGGAATCCATTGGGACTTTTGAAATATTGGGAATTTTGTAATGACGTGTTGAAGGCCTGCACAAAAATCCAGTTTGTTGGAAATTAATGCAAACTGGAATGTCTATTTTGACTGGGCTAGTCTGTCAGATTTTAAGGGACTTATCTACTAAAGCATTCCCAAATGCAAAAGTGCCAAAAAATCAAAACTAATAGTTTAATTAGAAATTTTGTTTTGGATCTCCTGTGAAAAAATGATATTTGGGGAGGTATTTGTAATCACTAAAATAAATACGTAATCCGTTTTTTTTTGCTATTTTAGTAAGGGGGTCCGTGAAAACCGGTCTTGATTTCTAAAGGGTCCGTAGGCTGAAAAGGTTGGGAAACGCTGCTCTAAAGCAGTATATAACAGTATCACATGTCCCCAGCGAGCGTCGAACCCGCGTGACGGACGACGACAGCGACTACTTCAGCGCGAACAGCGTGTGGCTCAACTCCGGCGAGAAGGAGAAGCTGGAGCGCTACCAGCGGTCCTTGCATGACAAGAAGCACGCCTCGCGGCTTAGCAAGAAGATGACCTTCGACTTTGCCGGTAAGAACTCAATCTTCATCATCATCACTGGCGGTCGTCCGCGTCTTCGTTCGCGTGGATTTCAGATCCCTTTGTTTCGCAATAAAAGGTATCCTATATGTCCTTTCTTAGGGTCTAAACAAGTTTAAGCGGGAAAGCATAAAATACATACAGCCAGAGTTACTTTGGCATTTATAATATTAGTAAAGAAGTAGGCATTATCAACTCACTGTTACCACCATCAGATTTCACAGACTTGCCTCCTGCGTAAAAAGTATTCTAAGATTTACAAATTGAACAGAACGCAGAAGGCATTTTTTGAATCCCGTTAAAGGACCGAATGCCAAGACCAGCGCAATCATTTAAACACAGTTTAGTAACATTAAGATTGCTGATTGAAGGCTCGCCGTCCTTGAATATCTGCTAAGGTATTAGGTGCGTGACATAAAAGTACCGGTGCGGGGCAGTGGTCCAACTGTTCAGTCCAACCATAGACACAAGAACGTGGACAAAAAGTTAATTGTACACAATTATCATGTCTAAATCATCTCATTTGTATCCAGGTCGTCAAGTAGTAGAAGACAACACGATAGACTACGAGGCGGACGAGGACAAGATCCGCGAGATGACCAGCAGTGGACCGTGTCCGTCCACGCAGCAGCAGTTCGTGGATACAGGCAGGAGCATCACTGCTAGCGACCGGGATGTTGCACCTGGGGTTAATGCTGATATACTGCTGGTTAGTTTTTACATCGGCGTCAAGTACTACTAGCCTAGAATAGTACCTACTTCCTCATTTCTTCCTGTAAATGTCGAAAGACTGAGGGACATTTTGGGGGATGGGGAGCATCGTTCTCCTTTGTTTTATCGTTCACCATACTGTGGTCAACAACTTGCTTGTCCAGTGTGTTTATTGCGGGCATAATTCTTCATCTTGGGAAAGGTTACGTTGAGCCACTGTTCATGAGTCCACTGACTACAGCACGCTGATGATGAGAATTGTCCTCATTTGTTCTTGTCATTCTCGAACGGCTTTCGATAGATTTAAATTTATATTTAAAGCTAGCATATTAAAAGGTTGGTTTTTAACTTCTCGTATAGTATTCGCCGAGTACTGGCTTTATATAATTTTCTAAATATATTACATATATATACTAGCGGTCCCTTGCGACTCCGTCCGCGTGGATTTAGATTTCGCCTAAAGCCTTCCTCGTCAAATGGACTATCCGACACATAAATATTTTTTCAAATCGGACTAGTAGTTCCTGAGATTAGCGCGTTCAAACAAACAAACAAACAAACAAACTCTCCAGCTCTATTTATTAGTATAGATTTATTTACCATCGCCACGAAAAGAAGAAGTATACACTGTATCATTTCACATAATCTGTAGATAAGTTAATAATTTGCTGTTTCCCCCCCAGTTCGACTCGGCAGTAGAGGGTCAGGGCTACGCTGCGGCAGTGCAACGGTCCATCACTTGCGAGGCGCCGCGCGTGCAGGACGCCGCGCTGCAGCAGATGGGCGACGCGGGCCGCTGCCTCTCCATGCACCAGCCCTGGGCGTCCCTGCTGGTGGAGGGGATTAAGATGTAAGCTGTTCTATTATACGTCACAGTTCGACTCGGCAGTGGAAGGTCAGGGCTACGCTGCAGCAGATGGGCGACGCGGGCCGCTGCCTCTCCATGCACCAGCCCTGGGCGTCCCTGCTGGTGGAGGGGATTAAGATGTAAGCTGTTCTATTATACGTCACAGTTCGACTCGGCAGTGGAAGGTCAGGGCTACGCTGCAGCAGATGGGCGACGCGGGCCGCTGCCTCTCCATGCACCAGCCCTGGGCCTCGCTGCTGGTGGAGGGGATTAAGATGTAAGCAGTTATATTATACGTCACGAAGTACTAATAAAATGTAGTCCGCCATTTTGTACCGGCGGCCATCTTAGATTTAAATTGTTGATTTTATTATATTGTATTGTCATCGGAATTGAGTGTGTGTATTATAGCGCAGTCATTGAAGAGAAAAATATGGTCCAACCTCCGAATTTTTTTACTGTGAACCGATTTGCATGAAATTTTGGAATTAGTTTCATTGTACCCTTAAATTCAAAAGTGAAAATGATTTGAACGCCGCAACTACCCCTGGAGTGGTTGCCACCCCATCTCGGGGGTGAGTATTTTTTTTTTTAAGATAACCTCGGATATCGATTGGATTACTAATTTTAAGCAAAAAATCATCAATAAAGTTTTTCGATAAATCTAATACTTTTCAAGTTATTGGCAATTGAAAATTCGCAATTTTGTCACGTTTTTCATCGGTTTTTTGCAAATATCTCCAAAAATATAAGTTTTATCGAAAATTTCATAAGGAACAAAATTGTAGCTGGTAAAAAATTTAATAATTTTGTTTATCCTAAAGTTTTCTATGTGCAATATTAGATATATATTAAAGATCGTAGCCGTTTTTTATTTTGTCTGCAATTTAATCGATTTGGTCAATGTCATCTAGCGGCGAGCAGATGCATTTTATGGATTCTTATAATTAAGAGTTTTGTAGTGCTTGAAATAAGCTTTCGAATGAGTACAATTAAAAGTCTTTTGCACGTAAAATAAGTAAGCTGTATTACAAATAAGAGGATCATCGAATGCTTTTTCTTGTAAATCAATGGGTTTCACAAGTGCCATTTCCAAGCTATTCATGCTATCACAATTTCTAAAACAGTATTAAAAAGGTAATTAGAAGAACTACAACATCTTTTATTGCAATATATAATTAAAAACATTTTTCGAAAACGGTGAAGGGTTAAAGGGCTTAAGAGAGGCTGTGATTGCCGCTGCCACGCGCTCTTTAAACAATCATATCTCCGTCAGTTTTTGTTTCACAGAAATAAAAAAATTAATGAATTTTTTGTCAGAAAAATACCAAAAAATTTTATCCCTACACTTTTATACGCATCTATCGTAATTTTTGAGATATTATGAAAAGAAGGTGGGATTTTTAAAAATATGAGTTTTAATATTTTTATTTTAATCCTATCTATTTTGAAAAATATGTGTCCTAAAGCAGCCAAACTGATACAATTTATCAAACACTTCATAGTCAAGTTAATTCTTGGCGGAATACGAATAATTTCAATTCTGGTGGAAATAGCACTTATGAAACCCATTGTTTTAAAAGAAAAAATATTGGATGCTCCTCTTATTTGTAATACAGCTTACTTATTTTACGTGCAAAAGACTTTTAATTGTACTCATTTGAAAGCTTATTTCAAGCACTACAAAAATCTTAATTATAAGAATGCATAAAATGCATCTGTCCGCCGCTAGATGACATTGACCACATCGATTAAAATGCAGACAAAATAAAAAACGGCTTTGATCTTTAATATCTAACTTAATATTGCACTAAGAATACGTTGTAATAAACAAAATTGTTTAGTTTTTTACCTGCCACAATTTTGTTCTTCATAACATTATCGATAAAAGTTATGTTTTTGGAGATATTTGCAAAAAACCGATGAAAAACGTGACAAAATTGCGAATATTCAATTGCCAATAACTTGAAAAGTATTAGATTTATCGAAAAACTTTATAGATGATTTTTTGCTTAAAATTAGTCTTCCTATTGATATCCGAGGTTATCTTAAAAAAAGAATACTCACCCCCGAGATGGGGTGGCAACCACTCCAGGGGTAGTTGCGGCGTTCAAATCATTTTCACTTTTGAATTGAAGGGTGCAATGAAACTAATTCCAAAATTTCATGCAAATCGGTTCACAGTAAAAAAATTCGGACCCAAAATGCTTCATTGCCTGCACTATTAAGTTGATATCGATCTGACAACAGTAAAGTACTTAAATTTCAAATTTTTACCCAATCAAATAAATACCTTTCTGGTCGAGAATAAAACTATTTATTAAAAACGTTAGGACTCCACTCTGCGTCACGTACATATTGATGCACCTTAAAGCGAGCCCAGCTTCGTGTAAGTACGCACCTACACGCACGCAGTCCCTCAATAGCAAGCCTGTTGCGATAGCGACCTAGCGTTACGCTTTCTGACATCTTTTGTGTTGTGACAGTTCAAAAAACATTAACTTACTTAACGCATACACATGCGGCGAAAATGTGACTTCACGTCTGAGTACTGCCGTGCGGCGATGCGGCGTCCTTACTATATTATTGGGTTTCAAATGTTATGAATGACTAGCGGCCGCCCGCGACTCCGTCCGCGTGGATTTCGATTTCCAATATCCTATGTGTTTTTCTGATGTATCCCAACTAATATTATAAATGCGAAAGTAACTCTGTCTGTCTGTATGTCTGTCTGTCTGTCTGTCTGTTACGCTTTCCCGCTTAAACCTCGGAACCGATTTTGATGAAATTTGGTACAGACAATCTATACCCTGAGACAGAACATAGGCTACTTTTTATTTCGAAAAAAAGAAATCCACGCGACGGAGTCGCGGGCGGCCGCTAGTAAGCTATATTGTGGTAAAGTTTCATTCAAATCCATTCAGTTGTTTTTACGTGAAAGAATAACAAACATCCATACATCCATACTTACAAACTTTCGCCTTTATAATGGTTATGAATGATGGGTTAATCATTTTGTTTACTCTAAATGAAGTATTACTAATGTAAAATACGAACATTATTTTATTGTCAGGCACGAAGGTCGTACATGGTACACCAGTCACCGCGGGCGGCTGTGGATCGCGTCCACCGTCAAACCACCCGACCAGGACGTCATCCGTGCTCTGGAGAATCAATATCGTGTCCTTTATCCAGGTATTGTAAATACATATATTTTTGAACAGTTAGAAAAAACGCCTTTTTTATACAGGTACGGTGGCACAAATGCTTCATGTTGTATAGCGACCGCCTACGACTCCTTACGTATGGAATTCGGCTTCCGCACCCATAGTGTTATTCTATTACTTAAAGCCTTCCTCGTCTTATGGACAATCTATCGCAAAACTATTTTTTCAATTCGAAGCAGTGTTTCCTGAGATTAGCGCGTTCAAACAAACATACAAACAATCAATTGAGCTTGATTATATTGGTGTAGATAATAGATAATGAAAGGTCCTTTCTAAGAGCGTAAGCGTTACTCGTAACCTGAGGGAGGATGCTTGTAAAATCAGAGGCATGAACCATATCTAGCTCTCAAGACATTACTCACCGATATAAACACGACAGAACAGTGATGAAGAGTTGCTTTACTGTGTTCTTCTTATTTGTGGTGGTGGGTAATGTAAATAAGGTTGTTTTTTTTTGCAGATAAGCAAATTAAGTTCCCGTCGTTCTATCCTACCGGGTGCCTACTTGGTTGCGTTACGGTAGAAGACTGCCTCCCACAAGAGGAATACGAGAAAAAGTATGTCGAATCTTTTATTCTATAAATCCCTTCACAGAGAAATTGGTCGATAAGATAAAATACTTGAAAAAAGATTATGTAAAACGGAACGTATCCCTCCGTTGAAACACTGTATCCGCGAATAACAATGACTCCCAGCGTCACCTCGACCAATCGCAGCGCGGTGCAAACCGCGCCGGCCAATCACGGCCTCGCGCGGCATTGTAGGCCGATTTTTGATGACAAAACTTTTTCTCTCGGAACATGACTGTGGTATCAAACTGTGTGTGTTATTGTAAAACTTTGAGTAAAAGCATTAATTCATCACAATCTTGTTTATTTGTGGACATCCACTTCAACAATTATTTTTTTTCTGTAGCTCATTAAAAAAAAGTTTAAATTCAAAAGAATTAATCATAATAAAATGTAATTCATGTTTTCTACTTTTTTATTTTCATTTTTTTAGGTATCCAAACGGCGAGAGTGACAGCCCGTACGTGTTTATTTGTTCGAACCCGGTCAGCTTGAGGCTACGGTTCCCAATTAAAGGCCAGCATAAGATCTGTAAGTATTAGATTGTTGCGATACTACAGTAGGTTCTGTACAGTCACGAGCAATAACACGTATACACCTCGAATCTGATGTCGTTAAAGTTCATATTTCAATGTGTTTGTAACATGTTAGTGCTCATGACTGTACAGATAACATCACGTGGTGTAACACTTTGAACTGGCATTTTTTTACCTTGACGTTTGGCTGGCGGAGTACGCCTAATTATTATTTTACTATTATTATTATTATTTTACCTAATTTATTTAATTTTTTTCATCGCTTATTAGATCCTTTACAATCAGCGTTTGTAATTTAGGGTCAGATAGTCGCGAGGGAATTAAATTGTTATTTTATCTTTTCAGATTCCCTAGATAAAACAATTCACCATGCCGCGATGAAGTGCATACAGAAAATGAGCAAGATCCAGGCAGACGAGGCCCATGCCGGTTAATATGCACTTTTGTATTGTAATCTTAAAGGGAAGAGTTCTCTACTGGAGTTTTTATTTATGTTATTCATTTAACAATGTATTCTATCTACCACTTTAGTAGATTTTTCCTCGTAACAGTTAAAAACGAAGTTTCAAAATAATTAATTGAAGTATATATATATATATATATAGAGTAATTGCCTCCTGATTCTTATAAAGTTCAATGGGTTAAAATCGAGGTATATTTAAAGCTACTTTATTTATACGCGAAATTGCTTTACAGACTAAGAATGCATCAGGATTTTTTTTTGAACTGGCAACACTTGGTATTTGCAGCAAAAGTCTAAATGGGCTATCCTCCTATCATAAATGCTATTCCTTGAATGTGTATGTTATCGTAAATAAAGCACAGTGATTTTGTTACGAAAGTCGTTTATTTACACAGTTAACAACTAAAGTTTAACATAAATATTTCAATGTCTCCATTTACTCGCATTCTCACATAGCAGCCTCGCTTATTGGTGATGTAAAGAATACATTTGTTTGTTGAAGTTACTAGTAATGATTTAGATGACGGCAATAATTAAAATCCGCCGAACGCAGGATATTTTAATAAATCTGGTTAAATGCAAAAGTAACAATGTAGGATTTTTACGGCCAACACTGTCGGTAGTTTTTGTAAGAAGTGGTTATTATAATCGGATAAAAGTAGGAACTATCCAAATCTGGTAAAATAGATCAAAATGTTTAATAGTCCAATATTTAAATTGGCAATATGTTATTTAAATTTATTTTATGCAATGCCTATTTTCCTTTAGAGATTTGTATAATTAAAGTAGGTCAAAGAAAAAAACGTTATTGTTTTCTGAATCACTTTCCGATTAAACACCTTAATGATTCTTTACATCACCAATAAATAATATAATAATTATAATAACATTACGATTAAACCACCTACGTACTTGGCCAATCACGCTATCACTTCACAATATGATGCAATGATCTTACTAACTAAACAATGAGCACCAAAGTGAAATAATTAAAAATGCAGATAAAAAAGTTAGTCCACACTATTTGTGGTAAGGTACAGTGCCTGCAATAAATGCATGTTAAATAGTTAAATAAATTAGATAATTCGATAGTTAACTATAATATTATGGGTGTTATCCTAGATAATGCTTTTATATGCATAATAATATATGCATATTTATGATTGCATAGTAATTCATACTTCTTTATAGAAGTAATATCCACTGGGGTATCATGGGCCGAGTTCTCTCCGAAACCAATCAATGATTTGGCACTTACAACTTTCGTGAAAGCCAGTGACAGACCAATAAATGACATTTTTATGTCATAGTTTTCCTCCTATCAAGACTGCTTGAATTTCATTTTCCGAATAGAAGCAGCCATCGCCAGAAGGTGACGTATTTTTTTGCGTTAATTTTGCATATTTTTTTTCTATGGGAATCTTCTTGGACGTCATTACGTCCGAATTCTTGATGATCTCTAAATATTATTTATTATTAAAATTAGGACTACATGCCATTCCCAGTATACATTTGTAGCAGTTAAGCAATCATGACTTTAATAATGAGTATTTGTCATTTCTTACAATACATATTGTATAGTCTATCGAAAGTCTTAAAATGGTTAGAGCATTTAACTCAAAGAGATGCATAGGTACTATCATTTATGTGTTTCATAGCCAATTCATACATAGATGTATGCATTTTTTTAATAATATAAATATGCAAATAATAAATCGATGTAGATTGATTTATCGTCTGTTTTTCAGACCAATAATAAATATTGTTTGTAGCAACATAGCCACCTGTCATCTCTGTAATCTAAACACTCAAAATTAAAAATAAATGTTACGTATTGCCAGTTAGCAAAATAACTAAGATGAGTTCAATAACTTTGGCAGTCGAAGGATTTGGTTTCGCAAACTTAACTAACTAGGAACGTTACGATTCCTTCTTTTGGTTCAGTTGGGGGAAGAAAGCTTCTATCGGGAGGATCGGGTCGTCAGTTGCTATCGTGAAGTAGTTCGGTATCCGCCTGCTGTTAGACGAGACGGTTTTGAACATCCCAGGGGTGTTGTAGTCTTTGCTAGCGGCGAGGGTTAGGTCTGAAACCCGTTTTGAATGCTCAAAGATATGTTCTATGTGGTGGTCGTGATGTTTCTTGTCTGCTATCTTCATGATTGCGCTCTCTGACCTCGTTCTTTCTGATGTTATATCGTTCTTGTGATCGTAGTTTACTGTGGTCTCAGTGACAGATATGTTCTGCACTGATTCTCCAATATCGGAATCGGGCAGCTTCTTCCTCAACGGTCTCTTGCTGTGGGGTGTTGTAGGGCTTGTGGTTTCAGGCGTCTCCTCAGTCGGCTTAGGCCGCCGCTGCCCGTTCCTTATCCTAGAAGATATCTTCTGTGTAGTCGGTTCAGTGCTCTCTGTGACAGTCGTCTGTCTTTGCCTGTGTCTTATCGAGTGGATCTCTGTTTCGTCGTTCAATTCACCTCCATTCCCAACCTTATGACGAGGGTCTTTGGGTGTAAACTTCTTCCTTTCTGTCGTAGTTTCGCTTTCGCCGTTGTTTTCAGTTGTTGTTTTCCGGTGGGGGAATCTTATTTTAGGCGTGGACTCTGTTGAACGTTCCGTCGTGCTAGTGGTGGAACTCAAACGGTTTCTGTAGTCTTTAACGCTGAATCTGGTTCGGTTGTACTTGTTTTTCAATCGTGGCCTTTGTACTTTACCAACGTTACTAGAAGATGTCGTATCTGAGTTTCTGTTGGTAGTAGTGGAATCTGTTACGTCGGTGCTTCCGTAAGAGGATGTCGTAGTTTCTAATTTGGCTTCTATAGGCTTAACGTCCTTGTGGAAGGCGAACGATTTTGAGGCTTCTTCCGCCTGCGCGGTAGTCTTGACCGTGTCCGACAAACTGACAGATACGTCACTGGTCGGCGTATCCTTCTCGTCTTGCTTATGCGAGTAGTCAGGGATATCACCCGATCCTGTAAGTTTGGGGAAAGGACGCGTTGCTATTTTCATTATCGAGGAATCCTTGCTGCCATCGTAGTCTTTGAAAGATTGAGTTGTAGTGGTTTCAATCCGTTCAGATGTGGTTGTTAATGGACGACGTACAAGCTTCTTTTTGATGATGGTCGGCGCTGTAGGTGAGATGGTCGGCACAGCGCTAGTGGTCAAGTCAGTGGTGACGCTGGGAGTGGTAAGGTTGGGCTGTTGTTTCAACTTCGCCGGCCTGATTCTAGGCCTAATGGTGTGATACTCCTCAGATGAGGTAGTTTGCGGAATCTCCGTAGTAGAAGTATGATATTTGCGGGTGCTGGGGCCATCTCTGTTGGTAGTGGCTAGTGGAGGACGGCGTCTTCTGTTCTTGTTACGTTTTCGGATTTTGTCCTTATCAATAGTGGTTGCTTCCGTTGTTGTTGGTCGTTTGAAATGCTGCGTCGGAGGGAGAGTGGGCAATGGCGTCAACGTCACATCATCCAGTGTATCTTTATTTATGTTAAAAGTGGAAACCTCCGGTGGAGTGGTAAGTCTGGACGATTCACTTGGCTTTTTCGTTCGTTTCGTTGAAGTGTAGTCGTCGTATGCTGGTGTAGAAACTTTGTAGTAGTAATCCTTTAATTTGTGTTTGCCGATAGGCTCGAAGTCGTCGCCAAGAGGCCGCCTACTTTGGGATTCGACTTCGCTGTCGTAGCCCAAAGAGTTTCCATAGCCCTTCTCGGCTTCGGTCACAATGGCGTATTCTTCGGTAAAATCGGCGACTGGCGTCGTGGTCTGTTTGCTGAACCCAGTGTCTGGGTACAGTTGTTTAGTCACCGTTTGCTCGGTGGTCTTCGGATTACTGTCGTACGATTGAAGGTTCCAACCTCCCGGAGATGATTGGGTGATGATATCTTCAGAATCAGTAGTTTCAAATACTTCGTAGGTGGGCCTGGATTTCGGTGGACTGGCGTACTGCTGGCTGCCTTGGTTGACGCCGGCCGCTATGCTGTCATGGTGGATCTTTTGTTTCTTCTTCTGGTAGTTGTAATTACTCTGGGGTTGCTGGTCGTAATACTTTTGTGCTTGCGGGCTCGGTTGAGGTGGGAAGCTGTAGTCGTAATGGTTGCTCGCTAGAGTCGTCTGCACTGGGTTGTATGTCGTCACGCTGACTTTGTTATAGTCGCTGTGGTAATTTTTGATGAATGGGTCTTGTGGGCTCGCCTTGAATGATGATCCTTTGTTTGCGTTGGGGTCGATCTTGACCGAGCTGGCTGGTTTAGTTGGTTGGGTTGGCACGGTCTTGTAGTCTGAGAAGGTGGATCCGAACTGAATGTGGTTGACCGTCGGTTGCAGCTTGGGCGTCGTGGTCTGCCACTGGATGGTCGGAGTTGTTCTGAAGGTGGGCGTGTAGCTGAACGAGTTGAATATCGTCTGCTTGGTGGGCTGCGGGGCGAGATACGTCGTCTTGCTCGGGTAAATAGGATCTCTACCTTTCACCGATTGTAATCCAAACGAGCCAAATGTACCTGAAATGTAAGACATATTTTTTGTATTTGATTTATCAAACGTATTGGATTATATTGTATGTCTAGTATTAATATATGTTTCGTTAGGCCAATAGATACGAAAAAGGTGTATAGGCTTATTTTTCCTCTTTTTAACAATAACACATTAGAATTTAAGCAACCTAAAGGTTTGTAATTATAAAAAGGTAAATTTTTTTAGACACACATCTTGCTCCATAAACTTACCTAAAATGCTCGGAGGAAACACCGAATCCTGGTAGGAGTAGTGCGCGAAGGGATTGTTCGACTGCTGTTGGTGCTGTTGATGGTGTTGCTGTTGTTGTTGCTGTTGTTGGTGTTGTTGTTGGTGTTGCTGTTGTTGTGAGTGTTGCTGTTGGTGTTGGTGCTGTTGTTGTTGTTGGTGTTGAGGCGCCTTCTGTGTCGCGGCCTGCGCTTGCTGCTGCTGCGCTGTCTTTACTGGCTGCTGCTGCTGTTGGTGTTGTTGGTGCTGTATCTGCTGCTGCTTCTGCTGCGACTGTTGTTGATGCTGCTGCTGCTTCACCTGGTGCGCGCTAACCTGCTGCGGTGCCGTCTCGCTGTCCGGAAGCTTGAACACCTCAGGTTTAAACATCTCCACAGAATGCTGCCCGTGCTTGTTGTCCGGCCTCACGTAACCCTCCACTGGCTTAGCGTACTCCAAAGGTTTACTGGTTTGGAACTGCCCGAACTGAATCGGCTGCACGTTCGTCAGTTGCTGGAGAACAGTATTCTGCAGCGACTGCTTTATCTTCCCAGGGTATTTGAAGACGGGGCGAGCAGCGTAAGGGTTTTGAGGGTTTCTGATGAGCACGCTCTCGACAGGGAAGTTCTGCACGTATTTGTAGGTGAGGCCGTTGCTGTAGAACGGGTTGTGGTAGGAGCTAATGGGCTGGTTTGCCGGCGGGGGTTGTGCGGTGTTGACTGTACGTAGTGTAGTCGGGCGGTAGGACTGCGCGATGGAGGTGAGCTTCGAGGAGTCCCTGGCGACTAGTGGTCGGGATGACGACTGGTACACGTCCAATGGAATGGGTAGTTTGTACGCAGGAGAGTGTAGCTGGGTGCCGCCGTACGAGCCCGCGTATACGAGCCCGCCTGAGCCGACGACGGGTCTCCATCCGCCTTTTGAAACTGGTAATGTCTGAAATTGGAAAGAGATGCATTTAAATAACTTTATCTTTCAGGGTTAATGATGTCTTCCTATTGAAAATCCTGTCATAACAAAAATGGGCCGCATTTGGCTGGCCTATAATAGTGGCAACTAAGAGAAACTGGGGTTGGTTGGAATCACCTAACTGTATTTAGATTAAGCCAAAACCCATTTTTGGAATGAAAACATGATTTCAAATGATGGAGGCCTTTGCCCAACAGCGGGACATTATTAGGCTGGTACGTTTAACTTTACCTCACCATCGCAGCATTGAAATCCTATTGGTTACTCTTGCTTGGCACATCCCCGATTTGGTGGAGTCCCACCCTAAGTCCAGCAGTGGACTGCGATAGGCTGATGAAGATGATTATGATGATTTAAGTGTCTCACCGCTTGCGTGGCCATTGACCGCCGGTGGTGCCGCGCCGCGCCCGCTGATATAAGCAACAGCTGCAGGCTCGCCAACACCACCCATACTCGTGCACCTGGAATAAATGAACAAAATACATCGTAAGGAAAATATCGTTTATCTGTAGATCTTTCCTAGCAGTCGCTTCACTGTGATAACTTGACTTGCCAAATCCTGGATCATGGTCAAAGCGGAGCCCGCACAGAAACGGGATTTATGCTAGGAAGAACACCTGTTTTTCCAAACAGTCGTTGTGTTCGTGTCTAGTAAATTATAAACCTGCACATTAGGTACAGGTTTTATAATTTACTAGACACGAAATTTATTTGATTAAACTTCCTTACACGCGTAAGGAAGCTTAATGTTATACTAAAAATGCTTTAAAAAAAAAACAAACGCCTTGATGGCCTAGTGGTTTAAAAACCTACCGGGCCGTAGTCTCGAGGAGCTGTATTTATCCGAACATAGCCCAGATTTGTAATCATCAATCCGCGCGGGGCATGAATTTGGCAAGCGGGGTGATGAGGCCAAAACACGTCTTTACGAAAACATGATTTCAAATTATGATGGCCTTTGTCCTGCAGTGGAACATTAATTGGCTAATACGTCATTTTTTTACATATTTTTTAATTACTTAATTAATTACTGCTTTTAACGTTCGCGTTTAAAAAAATTTTTTCAATGTGTTTTAATACAATGTGTTTCCGACTCGTTGAACGTAAGACTTTTACTGATAATGAGTCAGCAACTTATTAGTATCTAATATTTGCTATTTATTGATTGCAGGCATTACACGTAAAAGTAGCACGATAGTGTCATTATCTAGCAAAATACCGTGTAATTTGGTAAACTACCGGCGAGTCGGTGATAATCTCGTCGTCCTATTAACTTTCCGCTGTTTTATATCGAATTTTGAACCAACCGCGGTATCCCACGCCCGTCACACTTTCCATGCTTGTTATTACTGGTACGGCCCGGTGGACTTCGAAAAACTTGCAATTGACGAAATTATCCGTCATTACGGGGTCATTTAATAGTTTAGAAAGGGAAAATACTCGTAAAAGTTATCATGCGCGTTCGGAAGTTTAAAAGTCCATGTGTCATTGTGAGTAAGGAAAGGGTCAATTATGTCTCGAAAACTTCTTGACGGTTTCCAATAATTTTAACGAACCTTACATCTATTTAATTATGAGACAAAAAGAAAGGTCGAGAATTCGATAATTTTATTGCATAAACAATTGTATTATTTGATGAAACACTTCCTACTGCTTACTGCCTAAGCTACCAACTTTTCACGGAGTCAGTTCAATGTATGGTAATGTTGTCAGTTTTGTCAGATATTAGTTGCCAGAGTTAATATTGCATAACTCTGTCAACGTATCTTCCATTCAAACATACTTATCAGAGCGCGTAAACATGACCTGATCCCAAAAGCTTGCAATTTTATAGTTCTCAGTTCTCCTCACAAAATGAGTAAGTAGGGCGTTTTGAGTTTGTCATTATACGCAGATTACAATACTGGAAACGTCAAGGGCTCTTCCTTTCCTTATAGAGTAGGTATTGGAGCACGACCGGTTGTCTGGCAGTTCCCACGCCTCGTCGGAAGTACTTCCGATCAGGTGTCGCCAAGATTGAAGCTTGTACTTGAAGCTAGTTTTGTGCAAAGTAGGAAATGTCAACGATATGTGTACTACTTGGTCAATATAACTTGACCTACTACCTAAATCCGGAGCTGTTCTCAAATATTTGTACAGATAAGGTTTGCTGACCGAGAAGTAGAATCAGTGTGAAAACAATTGTGGTTTGATGATTTTGAAATAAGCTTCAGAAATCGTTAGAAAAATGTAATGAAAATAAATAAAAGTGTAAATTCGCTTTTTGATGTATCTATGGTAGCGTAAAGATTTCCGCTTTGAAGGTAGAGCTGCTACTTAAAAAATTTAAAAATCATGTCTTACGTACATATGTTTAAACATTGACGTATTGTTACATATCCTAAGCTGTTATATTCGTAGATGCGGGATCAATGAAAAGAAAAAGAAAGTGTAAAATTAGCGAGTTTTTTTTCAGTATAATTTAGATAAACTTACAATGTTAAGTGTGAATGTGTCTGATTATGTTTAGAAGCATGCAATGGCGAGTGTTGCTTTGATTTGCATAACAATTACACAGTCAACTGCTACTTGTTATGACTTACGTTTAGAAAGTGAATAAGTAAATTTGTAAAATAAATCTTAATAAAAAACAATTCACGTGTGCCTTAATCACGTAAGATGGCGACGTGTAACTGTTACTACGCACTCGACGCGTGAAAATTAATTAAAAGTCATATTTATTTTAGTGTGAGGCCGCCTTCGTGACTTCGTTTTGTTTATGCTACCAATGACTTTTTATCAATGTTAATACGTTAAAAGGTAGGATGTATTGTTTGTTTAGATTGCATACGCTCCGACGACTGATTTATAATTATTGTTGTTTAGATATTTTCAAGCCGCTACGGGATAAATGTGTAAACGAGTAAACTAACATTAACTCCTACCAGTAGGGATGCATGGAACAGGCAGTACCGTAAAAAAAAATATCATCATCACTAGCCCGAAGCAATCTACTGCTGGACCTAAGTCACCGCCCGCAACTTTGTCCCCGTGGATTTCGGTTTCCGCACACATAGTGTTATATTCTAGCTTAAAACAATAAAATAATACCATGTGTGCGGTTTCCTACTCCTTCTGCTCCACTTCGCACGGTCTTCGGCATCCAAAGTAGTAATACCGTTGGCACGTCATCAAAAGCAGTACCATAACATTAACCCATCATCATCATCATCAATAGCCTATCACAGTCCACTGCTGGACATAGGCCTCTCCTAGGGTTCTCCACTTAGCCCGATTCTCGGCGACTCGCATCCAGCTCCTGCCAGCCATCTTGCGCAGATCGTCACTCCACCTGGCCTGAGGGCATCCTACACTGCGCTTTTTGGGACTCTTGCTAAAACGCGGTATCCACTCCAGAACTCGTTTACCCCAACGGTTCTGCGGCTTATATGGCCAGCCCGTTGCCACTTCAGCTTGCTAATCCGGTACAACATAACAGCACAAAAGCATCATACAAACTATGAGTCATAATGTCCAGCTGACTCCATTTTCCAGGAGTCAACAGAGCCACGTGGAAAAGCGTAGAAAGGTGCGCGTGCGCAGTGCGTGCGTCACTTTCTACGCGTACGTGATATTCATGCGCGCTGTGTAGGGCTGCTCTGTGGGGAATTGACGTGTAGATAGTTGTTTTTCTTTTATGTCATCATCATCATTGGCCTTTACGTCTATTTCAGACGATTTAATCATTGTCATGTGAAGACGAGGCCATGCATTTCCTTTCATGACATGCAGACCAATTCTAGATTATTTTATGTAACGTTGAGTTAATACACTCTCAATGTCCATAAAACATATATTTGAAAAACAACAACACAAGTGCCTTTATAATTTTTTAAAAAGAATTGGATAAAAAAGCATTCCTATTATGTGAACGAATTCCTAAATGATAAAATACAGTAAAATACGTCTTAGCTTTAATTATAAATCTTCTCCTCTTCTAGTTGCTGTGCCCTGCAATCCTTGTTGGTTTTAACACTTTTAAATATACAGTATGGAGCAATAAATTATTGATTGATTGAATAATAATTGGTTTGGAAGGCAGGTATGTCGCCAGTCGGAAAAGAGATCTGTTTCCTAATTTTGATAAATTATCGTCACCCTTAAACGAGCCAAGGTAAGGTTACTAGATGCATATTGCATAACATTATGTTTCTTTGTCTTATTATCCGATAATAACTTAAATGTGGCCCAAACGATTTTTTTTAAATACACGCATTGTAGGAATTTTGGTTTAATAACCGTTTCAGTGGCTGCAAATCATTTTACTGTAGCAAAACATATAATTATCTTAGACAGAAACGAAACTCCTTTTCTGATCAACATACGAGTAAAATGGCAGCCCTAAAATACTATACAGAAGCCTTGTTCGGTGGTCTATCTGTCATGTTTGTAAAGCACGTACCGATTTACACCAGGGAACAATGACCATTGCGACACTGGTAAACTACCATAGAATATAAAAGTAGGAAAAACTTCATTAAAGTTTCTACAAAAAAACATTACTTCTACGTGCAATTGCATTAGATTGCAAACGATGACAAAGAGGCTAATGATACGGTTCATACATGATATCGGCTGATTTTCGTTTTGTTACATTTAGTTTTCGTTGAACTTAAGATGACAGTAGTAGTACACAAGTACACGTGCTAACATGGTTGTTAAAATTAATGAAAACATGTCTTACTATATGACATAATTATATGTTTATATATCGGGGAATCAATTTCTGACTTTAGTTCATTTAGACCTGAATGTGTAACCATGATCCAATTTGTCTAGTTGCCCTCTATGGGTTACGAAGGTCTGATGGCAGTCGCTTCACTGTAATAACCAGACTTGCCAAATCCTGGATCATGGTCGAAGCGGACCCCGCATAGAAACGGGATAAACGCTAGGAAGAAGAGAAGATATCGGGAAATCAAGCTCTGGGGCGTAACATTCATTTCTTGCCACACTCATATTAGACACTTCCTTATACAAATTTTTCAGCATGTAAATGTAGAAAGTATGCCTTTTTTGTGTTGCAATATTTAGCATCAACTCGATTGTTGGAGGTGCACCCTGCGTGGATATCTGTGCAGTGATCTGCAGTCACAATGGCATGCATTCTTTGGAACTAAGCACCGCTCCGCTGCCAACATTAAATCTTTGATACAATCTTAGCTTTAGTTCAGATGGAACATTAGGTACATCTGAAAATAAGAGTAAAATAGTTAGGTAATATAAATTAATTTATTAAATTCCTTGGACTTACATACCAATTGCCTAGCCCCAAACTAAGCTCGTTTATTGGTTTTAATGAGTAACCTACGCATAGTAGCTAGAAGTTTAAGACATTTTCAATACATTCGTAGTACATTCGCGATTAACACTTAAACCTTTACCTTACTCAACATTAAGTAGTCATCTTGTAAAAATATTTAACGTGCATGTATTTAAATAATTCCATACCGATAAAATTAATAAATTAAGCCATGTATAACGATCGCATCATTTATCATAAATAGGAGTGTATATGTAATTTTCACCCGTTACTTGCTGCCCGTTAGTATCTGCATCGTAAGTATGTTTAATACGGTCCAATATGACCTGACGTATGAGTATTTTTAGATGAGTTCCTTAAAAATTTTGTCAATTCCTTGTTGCTCTTAAATATATATTACTACAAATAGAGTAATTTACTTGTTTTGTCATAAGACATCAAGTCATTGCCTATAGGAAGACCACTTTCGTCCGCCGCCATTGTTCCTCTCGGAAGCTATTGTCGGGTGCGCGGGCGCAGCAAGCAGGAAATCATTTAGCGTGTGCGTAACTCTTGTTCTAAGTTATGGTGGATTTGTGTATGAAGACATATACAATTGGTAAATATGCTGGCATTTGAATAACCTATGGCGTTCTTGTATTGTAGAATTCGTTTCTTTTGGTCTAGTTTTAACAAGTTTACTGCTGTTTGTTGTAATGCAATTTACAATTACCTAAATAATAAATAACTCGAGAAAATGTGTCGAGTGAATATTTTATAACGCCAAACCATAAGCATCACAATCGAGCATTCAACATAGATTAATGTCCCTTCAGAAACAATTACATGTAACTTCTAAATAAACTCGCATAAAATATTTCAACACTACGAAATAACTGTACGTTGAAAAGACATCAACGCACTACACACCTTCCACGATCAAATCTAATCAAATCAAAAATCAAATAGTTTATTGCATGTCACAGGTAACATAGGTGTTAACCATACTTGTCATGGTGTACGTATATTTTTTACTAAACACGTCTGATATAGTTTTCTGTCTGAAAACTGAAGTATGATATTAGAATAAATACAATCAATAAACAGCTGCAAAGTAAATAATTTCCAGTATTTGAGCATTGTTTGCATTAAACCACTTTAATCGTGCACTAAAACGTATGACTGATATACTTGTCGAATTTATGTTTATGTGCGTGTAACGCGTGTTAGTATTCAGATAAGAATCTTAAATTCAAATGTAATTCAGTTCAATAAATAACATCTGCTAAAGTAGTTTAGCACCATCCGTCTTCATTGGTGCATGATAATTGCCTATTAATTGTTATTATTGCCAGTGAAAAAGTTGCAATTTTTTCTTGTGCTAACGGTCAACGTAATTTCCATTTTACTGTTTCTGATTTGCGAGCCATTTAGTGCTAGTAGTATATGGAATGGATACAGTATAATTACTTGCACATTTAAAACTGTTTTATCACGCACTGGTCTTATAGTGCCGGTTTAGAATATTGCTATCCTTTCCAAGGGTATCGTTGGTAGCGGACGAATAAGGGACATAATAATAATAATACCCTTCTGGCCGTATTCGGCCATGGCGGCTGATCTTACGATCAGCCAGGTACGCAGGATATATTGTAGTGCACAAGTGAGTGCGCAAGCAAAGGTGCATTCCTTATTCCCTCACTCTCATAATTCGGTGGGAGAGCAATCTGACACGACTGTAGAGAGATCAGGCGCAGGACCAACGACTTAACGTGCCTTCCGAAGCACGGAGCAGCTCTAGATGACTGGCATCTGCAAATGTTGCTTAACTTTAGCAAGCGCAGGACGAGTGCGCTAACCACTGCGCCATCGAGCTCCATCAAGGGATATAACGGGTTATGGGAGGCAGCAGCCCCCTGTATTCATCGTTGACCATACTGCAATCACCTACCCACCTGGTCATGGTATGCTTGGTGACTTCGGTCATAACCTTCGATGCTCTAAGCTATGGGAGGAAATCCCGACACCAAGTTTGCTCGACTCGGAAATCGAACCCAGGACCTTGCGATACCCCAACTGAGCTCTGGCGACCTTACTCACCAGCAGAAACATATCACAACAGTTATGAAGTGCTTTTTCACTGTGGTCTTCTGTAAGATGGATGTCCTTCCCCAGACGAGCGGTACATTCGAGTGGAAGTCTCACTAAGCTCTACCCCACTTAAATTTAAACCACTAGACCATTGTTTCATTCATTATAATATTATATTCTTCCTTGGAATGTTGGGTCCATTTCTGCAGCAACAGCCATTCTTGCAGTCGTAGGCCACAATTAAGCATCTGTTTAATTACTCGGGTTCGCTTCTGCGCGTCACGGCTCGCCGGCGCTGACGACCGCACGTTTCACTCCAGATATTCGCCGCGAGAAAACATCAAGCACAACATTTTTATGCTCTCATCTCGCTTGAGAAACCACACGTATTCAACGTGCAAGTAAAATTGCGTTCTATGAACTAGAAAATAAAAGTGCTTTTGCAAAGGAAGACGGTGTAACGCGAGTCAGGTTTCGCACACGAAACTCCTGATTAAATGTAGATGTTTGTTCGATGTGTGTTGTTGCGGTAGGCTTGTTAGAACCAATATAATATTATAATTATCATATACAAATCTTTTTATTGTTAACTAGCGGCCCGCCCCGGCTTCGCCCGTGGTACTTGTCCACTATTTAATGGATGATATTATACATAAAAACCTTCCTCATGAGTTACTCTATCTATTAAAATAAAACCGCATCAAAATCCGTTGCGTAGTTTTAAAGATTTAAGCGTTCATAGGGACATACAACACACATAGGGACAGAAAAAGCGACTTTGTTTTATACTATGTAGTGATGTAGGTATCTCTTTACCTACAGTTTGTAAAGTTAATCGTGGCATTGCATGGATTAGCAATCAAACGGGTACCTTTCAACACACCCCTCAACATAGAGTTCATATTTGGTACTTTAAAGGGTGCAAGGATTCTCCCTATAAAATTTTCTGACATGCTCACGTCACTTCAAAAATCCCCGCTTGGGCTCCCATATTATCATTTTCATAGTTCACTGGGACAGAAATATGATACGACGGTAGAGAGATCAGACGCGAGACCAATAGCTTTATATGCTTTGCGAAATATGGTGTGTCATTACATCTTGACATCCTCCATTCAAGAGTTTAAAAAATTATGAGTGTGATTTTAAATCAACGGCCTTCTTTTTAATTGTCGCGGGCGAAATTTCTTAGATATCATCTTTAAGCATACCCGATGGGTTAAATGAGGCTATCCATAAAGCTTACCCATATGACAGGCCTGTTGGTCGAGTGGCTAGAGACCCTGGCTACAAAACCAAAGGTCGCGGGTTCGAATCCCGCTAGGGGCAAATGTTTGTGTGATGAACATCGGCATTTGTACTCGAGTCATGGATGTTTATAAATTTATTTAAGTATATGTCTATCCGTTCCCTAGCATCCATAGTACAAGCTTCGAGCTTAGTTTGGGGCTGGGCAATTGGTGTGTTAGTCCAATGAATTTATTTATTTATTTATTTATTTATATTACCCATTATAACCCTGTGGCTCATTTATCGTTCGAAATAATATCCGCTTACATACTATTATGATATGAGCTTCCCCGTCCCATGGACTATCCAAGGCCTGAGATAAGCGCGTTCAAACAAACAAACAACAAACAAACTTCTTGGCTTCATTTTATTAGTATAGACCCAGCAGTACTGGCGCGGCTAACATCTATATACTCACGGATATCTACAAACGGTATAGTCAACCGCGCGTCACGGTTAACTCTTGACGTTCAATAGTTTTATGCCGTTTTAATGTCCAAGAATCACAATATTTCGTCTGATGTGCTATTTTCGGTACAGTCAGTGCCAAATATATAGTTACACTCATGGTACTGATATAAATAGCGCCATATATATGGCGGTTTGTCTGAACCGATTTTATGACTTTTTGAATGTGCCGAGTTTTTAAAAGAACATTATGTTGTCAACAATATGAAATCTTAGTTTGAACCGATATTATTTTTTGGTTGCGTCTATTTATTTGATCACCCTAAGTGTAACTATCTGACGCTGACTGTACAAAGTCCAAACTGTTTCTGACTTGTTGTTGTCTGTACATAGAAATAAGAAAGTTCAGTATATCCTAATGCAGGAAACAGTGGCCAATCAGATAATGACAAAGGCTGCCGGAACTGATTGCGCCGGCCATGCCGAGCCGTCTCGACCGCTTCCCATTAGTTAGACATCGCGATGGAGTAAAATTGAAAGTGAAAAAATAACTGCTTAAAATATTATCTGGTACACTGAATTGGCATTTTTGGAGCTTAATTTAAGTTGTTGTTGACAAAATTAATGTTTGGTGTCACGGTTAAAATACGTAGTTACATACATATGTTGTTGCAGACTGGCGCTACTAATCATACTTATAGATAAGGAAATATTTCCTGAAATTAAGATGTGAATCTTGTAACTTCGGAAATCCTCAGATTGGGCAGTTTCTACTTGACGCGACACCAAAGGCAGTTCATTGTACATCGAGTGTTAAGATAAAACATTATCAGCTTTTGCGCAGGGGGGTGGGGGGAGGCACACAGTCTCTGGTCAAGTAAGTGGTCCACTTAAGTCCTGGAACCAGATATGGGAATTTCATGACCCCCCCTTGGATCACAGCGTCCTTTTTCCTCTTCATTACTCCTTCACAGTATGAAGAGACCGTCGACCAAAGTGTCTCGCTGGTAATCATCGCACGATGCCCCGACAACATTTGCGTAAGTCTATAGATATGGGCAGCTCGGTAGCCCAGTGGTAAGAGCGCCGCTTCACATGCGTGAGGTCGGCGGTTCAAGTCCGGTAAGGCACGCACCTCTGGATTATCAAAAATCTATGTGCGTAATTTAATACCAGCTGTACGGTGAAGGAAAACATCGTGAGGAAACCTGCACACTACGAGACATTGTGTGAAATGGAGAAGGCATTGCCAAACCACTCCATTAAAATAGCCAAGAGTGTTGTTGTGTGTTTTATTTCATACAATGATCACGGCCCTCAGTTATGAGGAATACGCCTCAGGGATAGCTACGGGCGCCGTAGGTGAATTGTGTCTTTATAAATTAGGCGTCAGTGGCGTAAAGAGAAAATATCGTGGACAATTCTGAGGAAAAAAAACGACTTATAAATTGCTCATGTAATAACAGTAATGTACAAATACTTTTCTGACAGGTTATCCAATACTATTCTCAATTGGTGCACGAGTTATGGGCACGAATGGGCTATTTAAATTCAATTGTTGCATGGCTTGAATACGAGTATGTTCGTGTTAAGAGTGAAGCAATTAATTCTCAATTTGGGTGCTTTGAACCATACATTTGACTAAGAGCTGTTAATTTCTTCTTTTACTTTGTAAATAACGAGTGTTAATAGTCTGTTCTTTAAATTGATTATGAAAACGTATAATATATTTTGTAATTTTTATTCCCGAAGTGCCCTTGAGTCGATCGTTCATTCCCACTCGCCACCACAAGAATTCGCACCCATGGCAAATGTCAAAGGGTGATGGACTACAGACATTTTTTAGCATTCGATACTAGAAATGAGAAGCCCCCTGTACCTATAAAAAATAAAAATATACCTTACCCAACGTTGATCACGTGTTAAGAATTAACCAATTTCGCTGAAAAAATCTATGCTAATTGTCTGGCGGATTATAAGTATTTTACAGGAATTTCTTCTTAATATAAACCTATCTTAATCTGAAAGTTTACCAGATTTACACTTAGGCGTTTTCGCAGCACCCAGTAATTAAGAAGTGTTCCTCTTAATAGTTCACTGACCCCGTGAATTTCACACGGCAATTTAAACAATCGATCGTCGTCACGTTTTGTCAATCCGACGCAAAATCGTTCACTTTCATTACAAAGACAAAAACTAGACTGATGCGAGGCCTGTGGGAAACTATTGTGGTAACCAGTGTTTTGTTGCAGTAAAAGTTGTGCATTGTGCAAGCACAGATTGATGGAGTAGGCTCGAGTTGAGGTTAAATGAGCCTATAGTTGCTTAATGTGTCACTGGCATAGACCGTTGTTGTGGGTGGGCAACTCTTCTACCCCCAAATTCATTTATTTATTATTTATTTTTTATTTATTAGTATATATGTACTACATAATTAAATCACGTTTAGTCCCGTGAACTTACATCAATAGGGCAACGTAATGTCCACCAGTTTTTTTTTAGGAATTTGTCTTTTTGCAGCCCTTTTGACGTTGGAGTCTTTATAGGTTATGCAGGACTCCAGGATTCAGCATTTAGCTTGCAAACTCAACTGCCTGCTAAAAACCAAACGGCAGCGTTTAGCATGGAGACTCAACTACCTGCTGAAAACCTATCGGTGTTAGAGTTTACTGGACCAAGACTTTAATGAGACCAAGTGTAAGGCAAGACATACACGGTTCGTAATACCTGCTACGGACACCCACACCCACTAAGTTGTTCATTATAATCTCTCTTAGTAAGCACGCCGTAGCCGATTGTAACTAAAAGGACATTATAAGGGTCTTAGAAAACCTAACATCATCTAGCTACTCACTGAATAATCCATTCATGTCGCAACAGCTTTTACTAATTGTAAGTCGTAAACGGTAAGCAATTAAGCAAACAATGTAAGCGGTGGGCCTTCACGTTTTTCCCTGGATTCGTAATACCCGCCAATCTATGCAGTATAAGCGATGCATAATACAACTTTTTATCTGCCTTACACAATGGCATATTCATCGAAACGCGTAATTTCTCCTATGTCCGGTAATACTATGTAATACCAATTATAAGCGTAGTTCTTGCGTATAAGTTTTTGTTTTTCCATTATTTGTAATTTATTCCATTTATTCTTCCGTATCTGCTGAAATCAAGTACCTAGGTAATCAGCGATAAATTAGTATTAACGCAAAATGTGAGTAGTCTATCAAATTGTTTTGATGTTAAATGTGTTGATCCAACATTCATTTAGCCTGTTATCATAATTATTTAAGTACATGTACGTATAATATCTGGGCTAAATTTAGTGCTTACTTTAAATGCGTGTTTGTTGTCACAAAACAGAGCTTTCATCAAATTGTTCATGAACTAGGAATTGAACGTACGATACCAAAATAATGCGAGAACCAATTCTTAATGTTATCATGAGAAATTTCAAATACAATATCTCAATAGAACTTTACAACGCACATACGAGTACATACATCACTCCATTCCACTAGTAAAAGGCCTAATATATACGCCTATCTATTAAAATCTACTGACTCATTACTTTATAGTGTCTGACATTCAGTGAAATCTGTAATTCATACACACGCTGAGATATCGGTAATTATCTGATAAGCCGCGGGAGATTTCGATTGAACATGAAATGTAATGATTTCGCCAAGTCATCGGCTCATGATATGAAAACATTTTACTTGCGAATACTTTCTCCTTCAGTATTTTATTGGCTATAATGTAATTTATATTACCTTTCCTTAATCAAGAAGTGATTGGGAAAACATTTCCCATTAAAATAAGAAATAATTAAGAAACATCTAAGTTGTTGTTTATGAGCTAATTATGTAATCTCACAGACATAACACTATTATTTTAATTTCTAGTCAATTATTGATGGTAATTACGAAATAGTAGTTTATAGTAGAATAACAAACAATGCCTTAGTTCAAGTTTGACACTTGTTAAACGCAGAAAAACATTTCACGAATTAATGATAAACAACAAACTGAATAATTAGCAACATTGTGTAAAATCTCATAACTTTAGATAGCGCGCAGGCTTTTAATTTTTAGACCAATTCGACCACACAAACCTAAATGAATGAAAGTTTCGCGCCTACTATAAACAATGGAAATTGGTTGTCACCTTACACTACGATTTCGTAATACAAATGATCGTCGAGTCATGCCCATGACCTTCGGCGCATCCCAATGCCGGCGTCATCGCCAACACTTTCCATGGAGCCGTGACTTGACTGATAGATCGATCACTTTCGATTTGAACACCTTTTTTCGAAGGGAAATGCAGCTATGCATAATGTACATGTAACGTATGTATACGTTTGATAGATAAGGATACTTACGAATTCTTTCAGTGCTTTAAATGTGCTTGCGGAAAATTTTCTTCACAATATGATAATTTGCAGCCAACCTTAAAAACGTGTCTAAACCTTTATTATGAAATCAAAAAGCAACTGAGCTGTCGGTTTCAAAGTGCATGATAATTAAAAAATAAGTAGTATTTAATAGTGAGTTGAACAGGCCATTCTAGAGTGAATTTCGTATGTAATATTTGTACAAAACAAAGAAACAAGTAAAACATCTTCTTGGAAGGTGTTTATTACGAACGAACTCCAAAAAACCGTAAAGTAGCACCTGATTAGTAGATGAACTTACCAAAGACTAGCGCTTCTTTTTAGGCTGCATTAGTTTTGTAACTTGTGTTAGGTCATGTTGCGTCTACTCACATGCGTTTACACAACCGACAGCATTACAAAACACATCCAATTTCAGCCCTCCCATAAATAAACTAAGTACGTAGTCACTTTCCCGGCGAAAGTTAATTAGTGACCGAAAAAGGAACGGTTCGGTCATTTAGCAGCGATTAACATCGCGTAGTAGAGGTAATAGGCGTGTGCGGATCTCGGGTGTTGAGCGGAAAAGCGAGCGTGTTTTCATCAACACCTTCGTTTAATCTATACTAATATATAAAGCTGAAGAGTTTGTTTGTATGTTTGTTTGTTTGAACGCGCTAATCTTAAGAACTACTGGACGATATGAAAAATTATTTTTGTGTTGGATAGTCCACTTGACAAGGAAGGCTTTAGGCTATAGGAAATCGAAATCCACGCGGACAGAGTCGCGGGCGGCCGCTAGTTGGATTATAAACTAAGGCTCGTATTAATAAATCGCTCTCAGGTCTGAGATCGATCTTGAGCGGAAACTTGAAGTGCTGTTTTGTATGAGAATGACATATCAAGTTCGCACGCAAGATCGAGCTCAGAGTTGAGTGCCATTTAATAATACGAGCCTAAGAAAAGCGAGAAGATTAAGTTTACTAATGTTTGACTGCAAAAATATGTTTCCGTCTTTGTTGTGTTAATTATGTTTGACTGGCCCGTTGGTCTAGTGGTCAGAGACCCGCTACAATCCTGCTCCGGCAAATGTTTGTGTGATGAATATCGGCATTTTTAGTAGAGTCATGTATGTTTATAAAAGTATTTAAGTACATATGTCTATCCGTTCCGTAGCTTACATAGTACAGACTTCTTGCTTAGTTTTGGACTATGCAATTTGTGTGTTAGTCCAAAGATTTTATAAAGGTGATGTCCAAAAAATGACCCAGAATCGACAGGAATGAAATGTATACCAGTGGATTGGCATTGAAATGTAATGTAATGTTACCAAGGGGGCAACCCTGAAATCGTTATAGTATAGGAGCTAGAAGCAAAATAAAATAAGGAAAAAATTCGTTCAAAACAATAATAAAATAAGTTTACGTCATGTTGTGGCTTAATATGACGTTGTTTTTATGTTGTTTTACTTGTGATGATTATTAGCAACACATTTCACAAGCAATAGCAACATAATAACAACGATATTCTCACCCACAACATGGCTCTTTGCTCCTATACTATACCAACTATTTTTATATTTGCAATCTTTAGCCACAGAATTACCAATAATACACACAGTACTGTAACGATTGAAGGATCTATGGGCCAGAAGAAAAAAATATTAAAAAACAGAGTGTTTGTTATGATGTGATTTAATATGATGTTGATATTAGGTTGCTGTTACTTGTGAAAGATGATGATGATAATTATCACAAGTAATACAACATTAAAACAACGTCATATTAAGTCACAACATGACGTAAACTTATTTTATTATTGTTTTGAACGAATTTTTTCCTTATTTTATTTTGCTTCTAGCTCCTATACTATAACGATTTCAGGGTTGCCCCCTTGGTAACATTACATTACATTTCAATGCCAATCCACTGGTATACATTTCATTCCTGTCGATTCTGGGTTTTTTGTCCATACATTTATGGACATGTCCTTTATAAATTACTGTCAGTGTTTTAAGACTTTTAACTAAGGCTGGATTTTAAACTAATCTAAATTGTATGTTCGTGTGGCGAGTTCTACCTATTTTTTCAATTATGACGAGCAATTAAACAAATTAAAGGAATCCTAAAAATAGAAGAAGCACAGGTAAAAAGAAGAAAATTTTGCAATTGATTTTTAAGATGACGGGACATAAAAGTTTCCAAGCATTCTCCTGTCACATTATTGATCCTATGCGTAAAATTATACAGTTGAAAGATGATTGCATCGAACTCCCATTACCTAACCTATAGCAATTAGAACCGATACAGCTATTTCCAGTCGTTTATTGCTCTAATTGGATAATAGGGATAGCGTAAGTCGCGTGTCTGTCTGTAGATATAAGTAACTTCTTATTCCATAGGGTTATGGAAGAAGAAGTTACTTATATCAGGAACTACATGCTTCTGAGAATCACGCCAATTCCATTATTGTTATGCATCAATATCCGTTGTGTATTAAAATATATACGACATAAGATAATTATGATATTTTAGTCTGCATTTCTCTTATATCCTTCCTTGAAAAGCTTTTAAGCGGATACAAAAATTATAATGTTATTGTAACTGCACGTTAGTTTAGTCCTTCGAAGCAGTTAACTATGTATAAGAATTGAGGCGACTCTTTATTTTTTCGCGGGGTATATAGGTATCCGTTGTCGGGGTGCACACTGTGCTTGAATATATTCACGTATTGATGATCTTAAGTTGGCATTTTAACCAGCAAATTACATTAATTGGTAATTTAAAGAGAATTTTTATTTTTGAAAAGTATTTATATTTTTTCTTTCATCTTGCGATTGAAACTAAGAAAATTTATTTACTTCTTTTTATTAAAAACTGCAGATCTGAATATTTCTAATCTGAATTGTTAATGTTAATCTACAATTACACTACAAGTCAATTACTCGTAGTTATAAAATTAAGAATGTTTCACATTCACAGTTGACATTTTTAACATTTCGTGTCGGGCATGTAGCGCAAACGTGTGATGCCACACGCGACATTGGAAAAAGGCATCATCTTGTGTCGGATCGATGATATACTTAGCTAGAGTCGAATGAACGAAGTGAATTAATTTCTTTTTATCTATATCTATACTTATAATAAATCTGTAGAGAGGTCAATTCTGTACATTAAATATTTTTGCAAAATAACTATCAGGGGGTGTTTAGTGATCGATACTGATACCAAAAATGCAATCAGTAAAATTTTTGTCTGTCTGTCTGTCTGTCTGTCTGTCTGTCTGTCTGTCTGTCTGTCTGTCTGTCTGTCTGTCTGTATGTTCCTTATAGAAACAAAAACTACTGGACGGATTTTGACGAAACTTGGTACCATTATTCTTCATACTCCTGGGCATATTATAGGATACTTTTCATCACGCTACAATCAACAGGAGTAGCGTAGTGAAGGGAAATGTGGGGAAAACGGGAGAATTTACTCCATTTCTTAAGCTTCAGTCACGTGTGCAGCCTTAATGGTTAAAGTCACATAGAAATCATGTAAGGTACCTGCGGCAATTAAGGCCCACTTAAAAGGAAATGGCTATAAATCTGAGAATAGTGCGTATAAGATATCAAAAACTTATTGTTTACATAGCTTATTTATGTTGCTGTAATAAATGGTGTAAAACTATTAAGAAACGCATATATTTTAATAAATAAATATACTTTTTTAAAACCCTTCTCAGGGGCCTTATTATACTACGGTAGTATATTAAGGCCCATATAAAAAATCGCTTTATTTTTTAATATAAGTGTCCTAAATTTACCTAAAAATCAGTCAAAATTAAAGTAAATGGTTATTTTTTACTCATTTGATCATTTTCCTTTATTTATTAAACGTCAGCCTTATTGGCCTCTTAATATTAATTACAGGCAATTTGATTTCAAATAACTAGTGGTCTTAATTATGTTAATTAGTACAGCATGTACAAAATATGCTGTGCTTCTACTACATTAAAAATTAAATAATCAGTTATTTTCTTATTAAACAAAGAATATCATTTTTTTCATATTAATTTATAAGACTTATAATCAGACTTTAATTAAAGGTAAAATCCTAACTCAGTTCTCTATATAATATTCCTAGAAACAAAAAAATATACTCTTAAAACAAAAGTAATAATAATCTTGCAAACAAAACAATAATTAAGAAACAATTAATCATACTGAGACGGTAAAATATAATCTTGTTAAATCACAGTCCCACCAAAATTTAATTTTTCTTCCGTCCACTGAGCTCTCTTCTTTGGACTTTGGAGGCATTTTAAACAAAATCTATAACAATGGTACATATATTGACAATAAAATGTACATAGTATATTGACCTGGAACACAAAAAACGAGCAATCTGATACTCAAATATTAAGAGCCCAATAAGGCCCATGTACCGTTTAAATGGGCCTTATTAACCTCATGCCATGTTTTTACAAATTAACCTTATAAACCTAAAATCTCTATCCCTGAATCGGGAGAGCCATATCCTTTGTATTGTACAACACATACTTAAAATAATAAATACAGCAATAAAAGTGAATTATTGAATTAAACGTAAAAATATTTACAGTTTCTTGATATAAAAATTATAAAATTGCATAGTAGCCGGCCACTCCACCAACGCATCGCAGATGACCGGCAAGATAGCGGCGCTGGCGACTGTCGACCAATTTGGAGAAATTCACACAGACATTTTGCACGTGTGCGTAAACAGTGAAGTGTTGTAGAAATGTATTTACGCAAAATTTTGAATGTGGGCCTTATTACCTCCTGGGCCTTATTTACCGCAGGTACCTTATGACGGAATTATTTTACATAAAATTGCCTAAAAAATATCACCCAACAGCATATGTCTATCTTTTATGGTTGACTCACAATAACACGTGCAACTCAAGATCCAAATTGGTTTGAACGCGCTAAGCTCAGGTTCTACTGGTTCGAATTGACAAAACATTTAGTGTTGGATAGTCCACTTACCACTTACCATTTGTCGAGGTAGGCTTTAAGCTATTGTATATTCCTTTATTTTATCATTGTAAATTGTGCTAGCGAACTATTTAGTTCTAAAATGTGCCGATAGATGGCGCACCTCGCTAGAGGCGCGGCCGCGGATCGGAATCGCGGTGAACAGATGATTTCTCAAATGTATAAGCTCTCCAGATTATTTATAGCGTTTTCCGTCCGTCACTTAATTTGACTATTATTTCTATCCTGAGTAATTAGTCCCATAAAAGTGTGCAAGTTGACTGCATGCATATAGACCTTTGTTTTATTCAGCTATTATTAGTAAGACTGTGTGCGGAAATCGTAACCCACGCGGACGAAGTCGCTGGCGGCCGCTAGTTGAGGAATAAGATTGTATACTTTCCTGTCTCGAGAGCACGAAAGTTGTTAAATACGGGTACAAGAATGTTTGCTGCATTATTGTTGTTAGTTCCAGTAATTCGGGACAGATTTTAAGCTCATATCTTCAGCTCTTTTATGGATTAATTTGAACGCTCAACATCCTAAAATAATCTGTAATTAAAACTGTGTAGCGACGGTCTTTTCCAGTGCTCAAAGAATTAATTAAAATAATAAGTAGGCTGATAGTTTTGTTCATCAAAATTGCCTATAGTTAAAGAAATAACCGCAAACATCAGATCTAATTTGTACAGTTTACAGAACAATAAAAGTGAAACTGGACAATCAATCACGCCCTGCTTTCTACTTTATTATAAAAAGAAGAGGAATGCTTTTTGTGTACTTTGTCCCTACTGGTTAAATGAAAACGGTTGTTCTTCCATTCTTTACAATCCTATTCTTGTCAATGGAACTGTTAGTTATTATTCTGTGTTACTCGTGAAAGCGATTAAGGGCAGTGCTAGGAACTTATTTTGCTAATCGATGATCGATGTTTTTTCGCTTGGTTGTAAGTTCCAAAAATGTTTTACCTAATTGCAAACTTATAGTGATATTTGTAATAGATAATGTAGGGAAAAGTTTGCAGCATTAGTCAGGCTACATGTTTTTTAGGTGAAAACCATAACTAAGAAAAATAATGATAGTAAAAGAAGACTTGATAGTAAAATGTTAACGTATTGTTAGGAAAATTTGTGAAAAACATTAATTAAATTCAGTATTTAACAAAAACACAGTAGAGGTTCTTTGAGTTAATGCACATGAAATCCTATGTATATCATTATTATATTTTTACTACATACAATAAAACAATACGAGAAGAAGTATGAATGTAGATTGTCTTGTATCATAAAGAGTTCATTTTGACATAACGTAGCGGAAAAAATAAGGCCGTATTACCTGCACTCTTTGTGTTACAACTCTGTTGCCTGTGTATAAATATAGAAACACACTAGGCCGAAAAAAGGAGCCGAAGTTCCTCGGGATTACGCATCAATGTATTTTTAATAAGGATGACACACTGCCGAAATTACGTTGCGTAATATTGTATGGAAAATGAACTTCGGCCGAACTTCGGTCGCGTTTTTTCATCTTAGTGTGTTTCTACACTAAGATGTAAAAACCAACTATCTATATTTTTTTTCTTGTAAGCAGGAAGTAAGCAAGCAATATGGTCACCGGATTGTAAGTGAGCACCGCTGCCCATGGACATCAATAACCCCACAAGGATGCGTTGCCTGCCGCTAAAACCCAATAAGTACCCTCACTCCTCACCAACTGAGCACTGTTATTACTAGTTATTCCAGGGCAGGAAAGTGTAGTAAAGTAGAATGTGGTGTAAAGTTAAATAATATAATTTTAAGATCAGCTTTCCATCCTGCACTAAGCCGTAAAACTATAATTAACTAACTGAACGTAGTGGTTTAGTGTTGCGTTTCGTGTCACTCTTAAATCGACTTCCGACAACGATCCGAAGATGGTACATAATTTTAACGTCAGTTTAAAAGGTAACTTTATTTTAATGACATGTTTGATAGGTTTTTCAATTTTTCCAATATGCGCAGCAGGCTTTTAAAATCGTAAAATTTCGATACCCATAATGAATATTGAAAATATTAAAATGAACAGATAGACGCTTTGGAAAAGTCACATGGTCAATGCATACAATTTGAATTTGTCGCACTTCACTATCGCTATCGTAATATTACATAATTCTGGGCCCCAGTAAAGTCCAAAGTTATATCGTTGGATACATTGTCTCCTCTCTGCCTGATGTTAAGCAAAAGATGAGTTCTAACTGCCATGACAACGAAAGTGTTACCAAAAAACAGAAGAGTAAAAAAGCACCGACTTCAGTTAGTTTGTTTAAGATTACTCTGACATAGTTTAGGAAAATTATAGTAATAGATATGAGGAATTATTTTTTTAATTTTTAGTTTATTTTTATGTTCACGATTTTTTTGAAGTCGGTTTAATTTTTTTTTAAAAAGTCAGTTTATTTAATTAGTTTTAGTTGTGTTAAAGCGTTGTGAACTCAATTATTAATAAGAACTTAGTTGTTGTTAAGTGTGGATAAATTTCTTGTTCTCGCGAGGAAGGCCCAGCGAGACTTCTCGGCGAGATTTCTCGCCGTGGGTCTGGATGTAATATACACAAGTATCACGTTAGCCCTACATACGTTCGATCGACCAATTGCAGTTCTGCCTTCCAACTCCTAACCGTTAAGGAGTACCTACTGTAGCTTCATCATCAGCACAGTAGCATCAGATGTTGATTCAAGCATACCTCACAAGCAACATTTAAGCCTTAAATACTACTAAATAGTTTCCATCGACCAATTGCAGTTCTGCCTTCCAACTCCTAACCGTTAAGGAGTACTGTAGCATCATCATCAGGACAGCAGCATCAAATGTTGACACCCTGAAGCATATACCTGAGTAAGACATGATTACGTAACAAAAACACCATACGAGCAAACAATTTTCGGTGGTTGCCCTCGATTTCTCCTGGATTCCATCATCAGATCCTGGACTGGTGAATATGGGACCACCTCAGAACTGAACTCTATCCAACAAAAAAAAAATTTTTGAAATCCGTCCATAATTGACGAAATTATCGGTGAACATACATAAAAAAAAAAAAGAAAAATATTATACATACAGACGAATTGAGAACCTCCTCCTTTTTTGAAGTCGGTTAAAAATGGTAATGTTTAAATTATTAATTTTCCAACGATGAGGTTAAAATGAAGATGCAGTGATATTTTTTATCCATTCCGGAGGTGCCTGCTCTACCGATAACACGGATAAATGCACTTTTAATCAGCTCTGCGATGAATATGCGATGTCGGTCTCATTGCGCGCGAGAACGCCGTTTCTGGGACGCATCACTTACTGCGCGTGCGCAGTTTCTTTTTAATGAAACTTCCAGATTGCAACGGTTTTAAACACGGTGGTAAATGTATTCTTGTTATATAATTAGATGAGGTTGAATTGAGGATTTAGTTTTTGTTAGAATGGTATACCGAAGTAAATATTGCCTCCTCGCAAGAATCTTGAAGAAGACGCTTGACCTAATCCTATTAAAATTTACGGTCCCGAAAGTTGCAATGCAACATATTACCTACCTACAAAATTAATAGTAGGGTACCTACTGCCGTCAGATATTACATTTGTTATATGCAGATTTGGTACTCATGAAATGTGAAAACTGGTAGGGAGTAGTGTAGAATGTGTTAACTTAACGTACATAGGTACCGCGTACATACTTACTTATTATTTAAATTAATAGTAATCTGCGTGCGTGAGTGCAACGTCTATGACAATTTTAATGAGAAAAAACATAATTTAGTAGTGGGTTTATAATCTAAACCGATCTTTATTTTCGTGCAATCTTCTCATTAATTTATTGTAACTTTCACGATAGTTTCACGGAAATACAACTTCAGTTCGCAAATTAAATTGCAGTGTTATGCTTTAGTTTTACAAACAAGTAATATTAAGAAGTATTATAAGTATTCACCTTCAAGAAAAGAGCGTACTCCCTTCTAAAAGGCCGGCAACGCATTTGTGACTCCTCTGGTGTTGCGAGTGTCCATGGGCGGCGTTGATTGCTTACCATCAGGCAATACGTCTGCTCGTTTGCTGCCCTATAATATAAAAAAAAAAAAAAAAAAAAAAAGTATCTAGGAAATTTTGGGTAAATTTTCAATATCCCTGACATACATAGTGCTACGAACCAGAATGCTCTAAATTAGGTATGTAATTTTTGTTCTTGAGGAATATTCTTTATATACCACCATTGTTCGGTACGGATTCTGGGCTAGGATGTGAATGAGCACTTTGTCAAGCCATCCACCACAGGAAGTTAATGTCCAGATATTAATCCTCGGTAATAACATCTTGCGGTGCTGGAATGGGATAAGCCGTTGATTTTGAAAAGTCTCGTCGACACTCGATTTCATTGATGGAAAAAAACATTAGTTTAGCACATTTTAAATTATTCTATTTATTTTCTAAACGATGGTAATATACACACACAATCATTTCATTCAAAATACAAAATTAAAAACTCGTAATTGTATATTAATTATTAAATATAAATTCGTTCACATTATTTCAAAAAATTCCAAAATGGCGTCGACAATTTCCTGTCAAATAATTAATCAAATAACTCACCGCACATATTCGCACTTAAAACAGTCCGCATATTTGTATAAGCACAGGTCTAGCACATCACTGCACAACACACGCGTTCTCTGCGCGGACGGCCGGCGACTGGCCGCGTGCGCAGGCGCAGCCGAAAACTAGGGGTAGTCGTGACGTAAGTGGCGTCATTCATTTTAGGTATTGGAACTTTCTCTGCTCCCTCACGGGTTGGTGGCTATGTGGTATCGTTTAATGTTATGAAAACATTATAGCATCTGTAGACGTTAGGCAGTGAAAGAGTGGGCGGTACGTGTGTCTTTCTTTTTCATATCATAAAGTAAAGTATCAGCCTATTAATGTCCCACTGCAGGGCAAAAGCCGCCATCATTTGAAATCATGTTTTTCGTTAATAAGATGGGTTGTGGCTTAATCACCACGCTTGCCAATTGCGAGTTAGTAATCACAAAACCGGGCTGTGTTCAGGAAAATCGACACAAATTTTACCCGACTCAGAAATCGAACCCATGACCAAGTCTAGTGGTTTATATTATAAAAGATTTTGGTCTAGTAAGTTAAAATTGATAAAAAATCATAAGTTTCTGTGGTAAACTGGTGGGAAGAAGTTCAAACATGAGATCAGGGTTTACATTTTCTCATTTCCCTTGCTGTTTGCAAAAGCACGCAGCTTTATCGATTATAACGAGGTCAGATCTCCCATTTCGAGAAAGATTAAGTACTCTACAGACCTTTAAACACGAGTTATACCATATTACATTAAATTCCCTTGGCTACCGGGCACCTAATTTACTTACACCTTTTGTCCACTGGCATCTCTCATCATCTGCCAGGGTTGCTGTTTTAACATTCGAAAGCATAGTGTGTTCAAAATAACACTTACCATCGATCTGTTTAACGAATAAAGTCAAACGAAAACACAAGTTAATGCATAACTTTAAACTTTCGCGTTGCATTATAATTATTTAACATTACAACGGGACTAAACGCGATATTATTTTTATAAGTACGTGAGTACTTACTGCTTGACGTTTCGGCTGCGATGCTGCAGCCGTGGTCACAAGCGAACTGGCGGTGCGCGGCGTCGTCTACTTGAACGGGCTTGAGGCGGTGAATCGGAAACTACCCCCGAATTAGCACTAATATTTGTACTGCAACGAATGTCAGTAAAGTCACTCCGGCACACTACACTAACAGTATCGGGGTTTATATTTTGTTGTTTTGACAAATATCGCGGTTTGCATTTCTCAATCACCGGATTCCATGCTGACGACAATTTAAATCCATCCTCCCGATTGAAATTTTTATACTTCTTGATTTCAATCGCTTCACGTACTACTCTGGAGTAATAATGACGATCAGTGGAGAGGATTTGAGGGTCATGTAACTCCATCCAGTGATTGATATTGGATTGCAGGAGATGTTCAGCAACCGCCGATTTGCTAGTCTGTCGATTTTTTACAGCTGCGATATGTTCTTTGACACGTTCTGCTATAGTCCGCTTTGTCTGTCCAATATACGAACTACCACAACTGCAATCAATTTTATAAACGCCCGGAGTCTGAAATGGTATAATGTCCTTTGGAGATCGCAGTTTCTTTGATATTTGGCATAGCGGAGTGTATACAGTCTTGATGGAGAATTTTCTGAGCACTGCTCCAATTTTGTCCGTTACGCCTTTAACATAAGGTAAAAATGCTGCCTGACGATTCACCTCTGGACATTTATCCTTTCTATTCTGCCTTTTACTCTTCTGTGACACCTTGTAACCATTTCTTTTAAGTACCTCCTGAACATGAGCAAGCTCCGAATGTAGATGTTCAGGGTCACAAAGATTATGAGCTCTGTTAGTCAAGGAGTTCATCACCGATTGAAGATGTCGAGGGTGATGATGAGAAGAGGCGTGTAGGTACCGATCTGTGTGAGTAGGTTTTCGGTATACCGTGTGCGACAAGGTACCATCCTCCTTTACCCTAATTTGCACATCAAGGAATGCTAAGGTTCTATTGTTTTCTATCTCATACGTAAACTTCACTTTAGGATGGATTGAGTTCAGGTGTACTATATATTGTTCGACCGCCTGCTGACCTCCGCTAATAACACAGAAAACGTCATCCACATACCTCCTCCACAGTTTCACAGTGTGAGGTCCTGTCGTTAGCGCTGTGTCTTCAAAATGCTCCATCCACAGATTAGCAATAACCGGAGCGAGTGGGCTCCCCATTGCAACACCATCGATCTGTAGATAGAACTGATTTCTGAAGAGGAGGTAGTTTCCGTCAAGGCAATTCTGAATTAGAACAATATATTCCTTCGGTAGCTCCTTATCGCAAAGCTTGCGTTTTATAACTTCCAGGCAATCCTTTAAAGGAACATTCGTAAACAGTGACTCAACGTCGAAACTCACCATAATATCTCCTGGTTCCAACTTTATGTCCCTTACGATATCCCTAAAATGATATGAATCCTTAAAAGAAATGGTTACAAGGTGTCACAGAAGAGTAAAAGGCAGAATAGAAAGGATAAATGTCCAAAGGTGAATCGTCAGGCAGCATTTTTACCTTATGTTAAAGGCGTAACGGACAAAATTGGAGCAGTGCTCAGAAAATTCTCCATCAAGACTGTATACACTCCGCTATGCCAAATATCAAAGAAACTGCGATCTCCAAAGGACATTATACCATTTCAGACTCCGGGCGTTTATAAAATTGATTGCAGTTGTGGTAGTTCGTATATTGGACAGACAAAGCGGACTATAGCAGAACGTGTCAAAGAACATATCGCAGCTGTAAAAAATCGACAGACTAGCAAATCGGCGGTTGCTGAACATCTCCTGCAATCCAATATCAATCACTGGATGGAGTTACATGACCCTCAAATCCTCTCCACTGATCGTCATTATTACTCCAGAGTAGTACGTGAAGCGATTGAAATCAAGAAGTATAAAAATTTCAATCGGGAGGATGGATTTAAATTGTCGTCAGCATGGAATCCGGTGATTGAGAAATGCAAACCGCGATATTTGTCAAAACAACAAAATATAAACCCCGATACTGTTAGTGTAGTGTGCCGGAGTGACTTTACTGACATTCGTTGCAGTACAAATATTAGTGCTAATTCGGGGGTAGTTTCCGATTCACCGCCTCAAGCCCGTTCAAGTAGACGACGCCGCGCACCGCCAGTTCGCTTGTGACCACGGCTGCAGCATCGCAGCCGAAACGTCAAGCAGTAAGTACTCACGTACTTATAAAAATAATATCGCGTTTAGTCCCGTTGTAATGTTAAATAATTACAAGTTAATGCAGTAAAAGATTTTCACAAAGTTTGCTCTACCAACTCCATTTTTACGATTCTCACGATATTATTTGCTGAGTCACTTTTACGATAATTTGGCCTTGTCACAAGCGGAACAAAAGTTTAACACAATTTCGTATATTTACTTACTCGTACATAATGGTGTTTATACAGTTTCTCTGCATTTTCTTATATGGACTGGACATGAGTAAAACATCTCAGTATTTTAATTTCTTATGATTATAATTATAACGTATTATCCAGAATCGTGCATTTCAAAATGTAGGAAGTTGGATATTGGGTCCTACTTTTCAAAACAGAGGCATTTCTTTTCCGCCTCTTATTCCATTAAAAACTATGAAGAAGTTTACTATACCTACTCTACTACAAAGAAAAGATAAAATTGTGCTCTATGAATGAATACAAGCCAATTTCACTCCGCAGGCGGCATCATATCCAACATAATGCATTTTTAAATAAGAAAGTAAATGTAATTATACTATTTAAGTATTCAATTTTCTAGCAACCTTTTTCTGGCCAATTATTTTATGCGTGCGTTACCTAACGCTATTGTCATAACATTTAATATATGTTTATGTAACATAAGTCGTGAACACGCTCGTGCCAAATCACTTAAACCTTCAGGGCTCGATATGGTGATCATTAAACTGTTTGGTAGCAGTTTTTAGGGCTGTCACATCAAGAAACTAAGAGAATGGGAAATCAATTTGTTGAGATTATTAAAATGACATTTTGTACACAGTTAAATGTCGGGTTAATTTTATTCTAATCGCGTCATCGGCAAAACCTCAAAATGTCTTTGTTCCGGAAAAGGATATATTTACGAACAACGAATTACGTAAGATATATGGGTTAATCACATTTATCCGGATCAACATTTATCCGGATCAAACAAATTCATCATTCATCAACAAAAACAACAACTAAGAGTGGTTTACTACAGGCAGCCCTATGCATACGCAACATTGAATCGTTTAAGCATGTGTCGAATACTTTTCCGGGACGTTAGTGCAAATAATGATTGCGAGCATGTAGGCTTTTAAAAGAGGTTGGTCCTATATAATGTTTTATCAGTAGCAGTTCAGAACTGGTGAAATGTTCTATTTCTCTAGAATGGCACGCGGGATCTCTATTGAATTTCTCTACATTTATGATGTTTGCATGGTAAGGCAAGCCCGTCTATCTTTCTGGCCTAAAAAAAGACAATTTTATAGAAATTAACATTTTCAGAACACAAATCTTGTTCTTGTATTTTGTAATCATTGAAGTATTTCGTAAACCTATAAAAACAACGGATTTCATGTTTGCGTTGATTACAGTGAGACATGCGAGATTTGTAATCGATCTTAAAAAATAAAGCCACTGAACTTGCGCAATCTTTCTAATAGTTTTACAAATATACGATTGCAATGTATCGCGGTTGCAAACAATGTGTAAAGAAATATGAATATTTGTACAGCTCTATTTAAAAAAACCCTTAAAGTATTGAAATTGATTTGACAGCTCACGAGATACACTAGTAGTTTTTAACGTACTTTTCCTAACAATGAAAATACTGAGTTGATTAAATAAACATATGCAATTTTAAAATTAAGTTTGATTTCATAGCAAAAATACAATGACAGATTGCCCATATCAAGCCCGTCTCACGTCCAACGATTCTCCATAGTGCATCGATAAATAAATTAATATCTATTGTGTTTGCTTTCCATACGATTTCGATTCTAGACAGGCGCGACGCATATGGGCCCGAGCGATATAATTTCTCTCGTCCTTTGGAAAGTCAAGGAAAGTCGTTCCGGCATATTTTGGGCAACCGATAAAATAGAAAGTCAATTAATACTTTGCATAAGTATTATGTGCACCGAGCATACGTATTGTAACATTGTTATGCCAATCATAACGATATGGCAGCCGATTTTGATGGATCATTATGTCTTTATTGAACGGTAGTGTCGGTAGTCGTAACAATACTTCTAATGGATGCGTCTAAGTAACGGTCTGGGCTATTATTACACAATGATGTGCAGATAATAGTTAGAGCTTATAACCACAGTATAACGATAGGTCTTCTACAAAACTGTAATCAGCAGGTCGCTTTAAGGTCAAGAGAGAGTTCAGATTAGAGGTAAGGTGAACATATGTATGTAAGTATAATGGGATGATGTACTCGTAAAATAATCGTTGTTGTAAATCCGGAATAAAATATTTCGCTATAATTTTATTTTTCTACGAAGAAAACATCCTTTATTATATTGTGTTGATGTTGCGAATGAGAAATATATAATTTATTTATTCATAAAATTATATCGTTTACATGACTTCATTGCGAAGTGATTCCCGCATCATCCAATATCTCTCTGACAATGACCAACGTCTTCTGCTTCGATTCTATCATATTTTCATCTTCTACTTTAAGATTCTTCTTCAGCATGACTAACGTCTTTACAATCAGACTCTCTTTCGACAGACAAACTCTTTTCTCCCCTTGACTTTTCTTTAGAGTTATATTTAGCAGAGTTAGCCAGTTTTGAGTGAATGTTAGAAATTCTGTAGTAGGTTTTTGTGTGAGTGTAAATTGTATGAGGGTGTGAGTCCAAGGTTGGGAGGTCAGAGTGGCTACGAGTCGAGGATCGTTTTTAGCCACGATGGCATATTTGAAAATGGAGGATAGGGTCTTCCACCCAGCTACGCCTTGGTTTTCAGAATTCTGTGGAAATAGGTTTAATTAGAGCATAATATTTTTTGTCACAAATGTGATGTTAAATTTCTACTGATTATTTAACGAGTTTTTTAGCGACATATCCCTTTATCATGCATGAATAATCATGAGTCATGAGAGTAACTAAGTAATTATTTTTTTATTATTTATAACATTTGTCCGGGTAAATAAATCAAATCAAACCGGATCAAATAACGTGTACAAGGCGTATGCAAAATTTCTGAAATTGAAATTGCTATCGTAAAATGAATAGTTAAGTAGTCCTTTCCATTAAGCTTTCCAACAACAATTGGTGTTCCTACACAGCAGTTTCAAGAACATGTTTACTTACCCTGGAGCAAAGCATGAGCTGTATCCTGAACATCAAGGCTCTGAGCGCGTTACACTGCTGCGCTACTGGAGGCGCCTCGTCCACCTCCAGAGCCAGGACCAGCGGTGTATTAGGTCCTGAGTTGAGCACCGTGTACACGAGCTGCAGGAGACACGCGCCGCGCTCACTCACGCTGTCTCGGCGGAGAGATTTGATGATGGACTGCGTTTGGATTTGGAGTATCGATTTTGGCTGGAATGGAGGAAGTTTTTGGAGGAGTATGGTGGTTCTTGGTCTATGATTGTTGACACTTATCAACGTTAGCAGAGGTTGTCACTGGACGGACGATAAACATTTTCATTTCAAGTCACTCCGTGCTTTGGAAGGCACGTTAAGCCGTTGGTCCCGACTGCATAGTAGTTCAGAGCCACCAATCCGCTCTGGGCCCTGGTAGTTTAAGGCCAGATCTCCCTAACCACACATGGGGAAGTGTCGCGCCACATCAGTGGGGACGTTAATGGGGTGATGATGTTGATGGGTTGGGGGAAATTCGGAAGATGATTTCTACAAGATGATGATGCGTAGTGGTCAATGAAGTGTTTATAAGGTGGTATAATGGCTGCCACTGCTGCGCGACTGGAGGCGCCTCATCCACCTCCAGAGCGAGGACCAGCGGTGTATTAGGTCCAGAGTTGAGCACGGTGTACACGAGCTGCAGGAGACACGCCCCGCGCTCACTCACGCTGTCTCGTCGGAGAGATTTGATGATGGACTGCGTTTGTATTTGGAGTATCGATTTTGGCTGCAATGGAATGAAGACAATTTGAGCCTATCCTCTGCTGGACGTAGTCTTCCTCCAGATGCGGGGCTTTGTCCGCATGGTGACCGCAGTATGTAGCACGATAAAGCACAGGGCTGCGCTTCTGCCTATTCCCCGGTATATCCTTTAATCGCTTCTCACGATACCCACGGGAAGAATTGGACTATTAATGGCGAGTACCTACTACACTGCAAGGAAGCTCAATAATTAAATGTAATGTTCTTAAAGTTTGCTGCACACACTGCTGCGCGACTGGACTTCCAGAGCTAGAACCAGACCAGTTGCAAGAGACACGCGCCGCGCTTGCTCACGCTGTCTCGACGGAGAGATTTGATGATGGACTGCGTTTGGATTTGGAGTATCGATTTTGGCTGGAATGGAGGAAGTGTTTTGAGGCTAAATTAGAAGAAAAATTTGGCAAGCTCATTATTTCCAGTCGGGACGCTCTTGACGTATCCGTCGTGGTCATGATGAGACAACCATTAAGCCAACATTTACATGCGTCTATGCGGGTTTCCATCCAAGGTTGTTAAAAACAAACTTTTCGATGGAAAAGTTGGTATAAATGTTGAACGTGTCACACAATGATGAACTGTGTTTGGGTTTGGAGAAGTGGCAGAAGTAGGAAGTATTTTGAGAATCTAAGTGGCGCTGTCTGCGATTGTCGAGGTTAAGCAACTCTCGTAAATGATTACTTCGGATGCATTGATATACAGTATTTGTATATCGGTGACGGAGTGATGATGAAGATGATTTAATGGCCTCTTCTAGGGCTCTCCTATCAGCCCGGTTCTCGGCGACTCGCATCCAGCACCTGCCAGCCATCCTTAGGAGAGGTCTTTGTCCAGCAGTGGACTACAAAAGGCTGTTAATGATGATAAGCCAAACTGAAATATTGCTCTAACACCTATCCAGCTCCTGCCAGCCATTCCTAGAAGAGGCCTATGTCCAGCAGTGGACAGTTTGGGTCATCAGTGGAGTGGCTGTCCCAGACTGAAATATTGCTCTGCATCCCTCGTGCCTCACCTGGTAGTTGTTCCTGGTGAAGTAGTGCACTGTGTAGCGCAGCAGCTGCAGCGCGGCGCAGGCGGCCGCCTCGTCCGGCCCCAGCGCCGCGCCCACCACGCGCGGGAGGAAGCCCACGCGGTTTATGTACGTCAGTAACACTAAAAGGAGGTTTTGTTAAGCGATCCCATTTTTGGTGAACGTCTGTCGTAATGAGTGTGTATGCGATTGAAAAATCCGCTAGATGGCAATACGTAGGCGTAAGGTCTAACTGACAATGACATAGCAGTGTCTTACTCCTATGTCATTGGTGAATTTTTGACATATCTGTCAATGTCATGTCAAAATTCATATCATTCTACATACTGCTATCTAGCGGAGTTTTCATTTGCGAAAACCCTCATTCACTTTTTCACTTTGAAATTGTGTCTTAAATCTACTTATGTATTGCTCTTTGTTTTTAGATCGTGTTGTTGATAATGTTCAGGAGAGATGCTTTTACAACCCAGAAGACGGCGTCAACGGCGTGAGGTGCAAAGAATATTTAATTGAGTTTGTAAGGCTAAGAAGTCTATCTAAATCTGATGTTTTTATATCAATGAGCGGCCTTAATCATTAACTCAGCATAGTGAAAGAGGAAGGAAAGAAAACCACTAAGGAGGCTCTTCAACACAAAGCTATCCTCCACTTATTAACTTCGCTCAAAGTTTTCTTAAGAAATCCATTGGAAGGGTTACCTACCTCTATTATCCTTATGGCTATTAGCCAGCCCAAGTAAATACAGGCTGAGTTTGAGACACCCATGTTCATAACTAAATCTGGAGTCCAAGTCGTCAGTAGAATTCTCAATGTCCTTGGAGAATATTGTGGTCACCAGAACAGCTATTTTCAAGCATACAGCCTGATCTACTGAGTCTGGTACTGCTGTCGTTGCTAGTTCAAGTACGTGGCAGATGCTAGGGTCTGGAAGGTAAGCCTTATTCTAGAAGAAATCTGAGGGTATTTTAACGTGTTTGAGGCGGAGAATTTCTTATGATTCGGATGATTATTATGTGTTCATGTAACTCATGTACCTTTTTTTGCAAGGTGAATCAAATAAAAGAAGATAATCACACTAAAAGTACTTTCAAATGTTAGGAAGAGACATCCCGTTCTATTCTTTACATAATTTTTCACAGTTAAGCATAGCTTGGTAGTATTGCTATCAGGTGAACTAGTAAACTGTACCATCTAGACCAGTGAAGTAATACAGTAAATTTCCAAGAATATGATCCCGAAAATCTGACATGCATTCAAAATTATAAGAAACTAGGTACCTACTCTTAGATGGCTTACCTATCTCACAGTCATAATCTATTAGCGCCTTAGACAAAGCATTGGGCAGCATCGTCCACACCATAATAGCAAACTCTTGGCGCTCTTCATCAGAACACTCTTCCAAGCAAGAGTATAGGGCTTGCATACAGTTGCCTACGACGATACTGTGCTTTTTGTGAACCAAGATGTTCAAGAGCAAATCCCAAACTTCAGGGACCGTTGCTAATTCTGATGGTATGCAGTCTTCTATTTGGAGCCATTGGGATAGCTGAAATTGATAAATTCTTTTGTTTTTAATTTTTGTTAATCTGTTTCAATTGGGAACGAGCCATTCTGATAATTAACAAGTGGTCACTGGCTACAGATATTCCGTAAATGTACACATAGTAAAATGGAAGCATTACTTTATCTGGCGCCGTTTGAAGGGGTATACAATCATTTGAACAGTTATGTATTGGCTTTACCTCAGCAAGCTTTACCTCAGCAAGATATGGAAAGATTTTTTTTAAATTACAAAATAGGTATCAAATTCGACGCTCGAACCGAGGATTCTCAACTCTCACCCAAGGGCCTTAGTTGACAAATTGATTCGAGAAAATTCTTACCACTTCAATTCTAACGTAGTTGGGGATACGTTGCGAGGTGAAGGTCCACAGTAGAACGGCAGGGTTGTGGGTGTAATAAACTGATGGTTCTGGATGCAGCATCGACACCAACCTATCCGTAGCCTTCTCAATGTACACACGTTCTTCTAAAGACTTCAAAGAGCCGTTTGAGATCGTTGACATCTAATACAGAACATGGATAGAATTGAAATTCTGTCGATATAATACCATAACATGTTGAATTCATAAATGCATAGCGTCAAATTCTAATGGTGCAAATCGCAAGTGGGTAGTTTAGTATTATCTACCAGCATTTAGCACCAAGATCCTCGGACTATAAAATCCTCGGAAAGCATAAATTATAACCTTCCGGTTGTTTTTGATCATGGCGGCCGATCTTACGATGAGCCAGGCACGCAGGATATACATATTATAGTGCATAAGTGAGTGCGCAAGCACAGACGTGCATTTTCTATTCCCTCGCTCTCATAATTCAGTGGGACAGCAAGCTGACACGACCGTAGAAATATCATTAAGAGCCTGTAGTATCCCACTGCAGGGTTATCATTACTTAGCCTAATAGAATTCAAGACACTCATCAAATCAATTAATGAATTGGACTCACCGCAAAAACTAGCCAGAGTGCTTTGACGATGTAAGGCGGCGGCTTGAACTGGGCCGGTAAACGCAGTATGTGCTCCACCAAGTACGGGAGGAGCGATGCCGTCGCTTCTTCAGGGCTAAATCATATGAATACCATTGATACTCTCTATGTCACGTTTGAGGGTCCATCCCAAAACGTCAAAAATACACCTTACTTTAATTATTTAAAACTATATAAGTCTAGTTCTCTCACAGAAGGATACGGTAAATATTTTAAAGTTAAGAAATTCGAAGATTGAGTGGAGGTTCATGTGCACTTTTGTACCATGCTTTTGCATGGTCTAGTCATGGTCTTCTAGGCATATGGTCCATTAAAAGACTATATCATAACTCAAGCATAAATAGCATTCCCCTGTTTGTCAGTTTAAATTCAGAAATTGAACTTATGAACTCCGCATTCAAAATCGATAGCTTAGAGTACCTATTTGCTTAATGACTAACGAACGAGTCAGGCGTTTTCATACTTATCTGAGGACTGGCAGAAAAAGTAAACATATACGAGGAGGCTGTACGGTTGTCCCTTCTGCAGCTGTAATCCGATGCTCTGTGGCTTCTCGACGCCACGCTGTAGTTCTACCAGACCCATCTACAAAACATTTCACACTGTAGTAACTATCACCTCTATGGGAATATTAGATGTAAAGATTAAGGGCTCGATTTCATCATCACTGAATACGTCTCTGATAGCTTAACATGATTCGGTTGAAGTTGCAATGGGTGGACTTTGCGACATTTTTTTTGGTTTTGTCGCAACGTCCACCAGTGGGGGGACGTTTGGTGGTGGACGTTAGGAATGTTAATTATTTTTGTTCCCAACCTCCCCCATTGGTGGACGTGGCGACAAAACCAAAAAAAATGTCGCAACGTCCACCAGTGGGGGACGTGGTGGTGGTGGAGGTTGGGAATAATCCTTTATTTCTACTTGAACAGTTAGGTATGTTTGTAAAATTCTACTCAAAGATCATTTTTATATGGTCACTTTTGACAGAAAGGTTTTTTTCTGACGCTTTGGATGTTTTAATCTCAAAGTCCTGGTTTAATTTTCCGGTCAAGATAAAGTGGTAGTCTCTTAAACAGCTAAATCAATTGTAATAATATTTACTTGTATGTCTCTTGCGTAGGTATCTTCACCAAAATTGGAATCTTCTATGTTCAAGTATTTGTAGGACAAAACTTTCAGCATCTCGGCCAAAATCAGCGTGCTTACTTTACGTACAGTCATGTCATTTCTGTACAGGAATAAAGTTACATTGCAATTGAATTAAATCAGCATAACAAATAACAGTCGCTTCTATTGTATATTTTATAAGGTATTGGAGTAGGTATATTTTTTTATAATTTTGTTATCAAATGAATGAACTAGTTCTTTGGTTCTTCCAGCAACTATTAAAAACCATTTAATAATAACTAAATTACTAGATAATTAATCCTCCGGAACCAAAACCACGAGTTTATGTCTATACCAACTAATATAATAAATCTGAAGAGTTAGATGTTTAACCCCCCAAACTAAGAAAGCTCTGATTCGTATAGACAAATTATTTTTGTGTTGGACGGTTCATTTCAAAAGGAAGGCTTTAAGCCGAAATCCACGAAGGCGGAGTCGTGGGCGGCCGCTTGTTTTAGTCATATGGCGATCATACCTACTCGTATTTACCATTTACACATTACCACCACAAATAAATTAATGTTTACATAAGGCAATTCACTTACCTCTCAATCTGTGTGTGCGGTAGCATAGTCAGGTAGTTCTTTGTGAAGAGCATATCGCAGAAGTCTCCCAGGGAGTCACGGCTTATGCTTTCGTAGAAGAAACTGAGCAAGAACTTTAGGAATACGCTGTATTCTTCCGTTGAGATTTGGGCCAAATTTTCCTGGGTAAAATGTTGAATTGAAAAAGCAGATGAGGGATTTCAGTCTAACTTATGTTCTAATGGTACCTATATTTAGTGATAATTTGACAGGCCCCAAAGGCAAGCATTGTACATATTAATACTTATTTAGAACAACTGTTAGGTACTCATAATATTTTTGTGTTTGAATAGTCCATTAGTCGAGGAAGGCTTGTGTACGGAAACCAAATTCCACGGGGATTGAGTCGCGGGCGGCAGATAGTCATAGTCCATTGATACTCACGGCAGAAACTAATTTATCTAGTTGTAAGCATTTCTATTTTGGATCTCACTACTTTATTTTACTTTTAAGTATAACTCACCCCCCTCAACAATTTTACTCACTTACACACTCACTCCCTCACAACACTTCTAACACACACATTAATATACACTCATACACACCAAATAACACACACAAAAATGAAGGTTTTTTCACTCAAATATCGACGTTCTCAGGCGATTTGTCTACCGATTTGTATTACACGCGGATATTATATATTAAACTATTAAATCCTGTTAAGAAAAGAAGTCAAAATGGCAGCATGCATAGATGATATCGACGATACACTAACGGTAGACTGCAAGTCGCTTGAGACAATCGATCTTTGCTCTGGTTTTCTGTTACCTATTCATAACTTTAAAGCGCTCACATTAAACATACGTAGCATACAGCATAACTTTGATGCCTTTCAAATAACACTACATCGCTCCAAGATTGAATTCGACCTGATCGTTCTAACAGAGTGTTGGCTGACAAAAGATTGTATATTACCGAGGCTCCCTGGTTTCAACACTTACCAAACATACAAATATATTAACAAGAGTGGTGGCGTAGTGGTTTATGTAAGGGAAACTTGGAATGTTCAGGTGAATGAGGCAGATTGCGAAGACTGTAACTGTTTGGAACTTACCTTTAATTCAGACTTTCTTGTATTAGCCATTTATAGATCCCCATCCTTCTCCAGCTGTAATAACTTTTTCAATTCACTAGATAATGTATTAGTTAAAGCTCAGAATATGAAGAATATAATTATTACCGGTGATATAAACCTTGACATATGCTCGGTTCCTTTAAGTGAACAGTGCAACATCTACGTGTCCCTGTTAACAGAACACCAATTGCTTCCTGCGATTTCGAAGCCAACTAGAGGCAACGCATGTCTGGATCACTTTTTCGTAAAGGACCCGAGACATGCCCTGGGATTGGTTTGTGCCAGTGATTTAACGGACCACTACATTTGTGTTCTAGCACTTTCACTTAAACCGATAAAAACATCAGTGAGACGTTCCCGTTTTAAGACCGACCACGACGCGGTCCGGGGTGAACTCGAACTTATGGACTGGGGAGATGTTGTGAATTGCCATGATGTGAATGAAGCTGCTAACGCATTTAATAATACAATTACAAAGGTAATTGACAGCAACTCAAAACAAATAAGGATCAGTCGCTCCAGACATGCAATAAAGCCATGGATTACTCCAGGTCTTATTAGATGTCAGAAACACAGGGACCGTCTACATCTACGAGCGAGAAAACACCCAGCTGATGACGTATTACAACTGACATACCGAAGATATCGCAACTTTTTAAATAGCCTCCTTCACAAAATTAAATTAGAATACGAAAGCCAATCATTGATTTGTAATAAAGATAACCCAAAAAAACTCTGGAGTACCATCAAGGACATATGTCATCTAAACAAAACCAAAACTCAACCAGTAGATTTATTGACAATCGAACGAGGAGACGTTTCATCGCTAAATCATTGCAACAAATTCTTCGTGAGCGTGGGTCGAAACCTAGCCAACAAAACATTAGAAAAATTGTCTACCTCACAAGATTATCTCGCAGCTTCAGCGGAAGTTACCAATTCCATCTCGGATACCTTTTTTTTGTCCCCAACAGATGAACATGAAGTAAACAATATGATTTGTGACCTAAAACTTGAAAGCTCTCCCGGAATCGACAGATGTACTCCTCTAATGTTAAAACAAATTAAAAACTTAATATTGAAGCCGCTTACACACATTTTCAACCTGAGTCTTTCTTTGGGGGTGTTCCCTGAAGTGTGGAAGACCGCGATAGTTACACCTATCCATAAAAACGGCAATAAGGCTGATCCCGGAAACTATCGCCCCATTTCTCTACTTACGATATTCTCAAAACTATTGGAAAAACTTGTTAACAGACGATTAGTCAGATATCTGGAAGACAACTCGCTGATCCCTGAACGGCAGTACGGATTTAGACGTGGAAAATCCACTGAAGAAGCTGTGTTACTCATGTCCAAAATTGTCTCCTCCGCTTTAGACCACAACAAAAGCTGCATCGGTGTGTTCCTAGATCTAGCAAAAGCTTTCGACACAGTGTCCGTACCAATACTTGCTAAAAAGATATCCGGCTTCGGCATCAGGGGTGTAGCACTGGATTGGTTCATCAGCTACTTGACAAATCGCAGGCAGTGTGTTCGAGTAGACTCCATCTTAAGCGACGAGATGACCATTGAATTCGGTGTTCCTCAAGGCAGCATTCTAGGACCTACTTTATTCCTCCTGTACATGAGTGATATAATGAAGATAATTTCAGGTATCGCGGACGCTATTTGTTATGCTGACGATACAGTGTTAATCTTTCAGGGATCCAATTGGGAAGAAGCCTTTAAAACAGCCGAAGAAGGGATGACCTATGTTTCGGACTGGTTGGATAGAAATCTCTTAACACTGAATCTGGGTAAAACTAAATACGTGGCATTTCACAAAACGCGGGCTTCACAACCGTCCCCATCAGCTTGTTTGAAGTTACATTCATGTAAGGACATCATTCAATCGACAACTTGTAGCTGCCCCTCTATTGACCGCACTTATGATATCAAATACTTAGGAGTAATAATAGACCAACACCTAAACTTTAAAAAACAAATCACCACACTAGCCGCTAAAATTCGGAAAACAGCATTTGTTATGAAATATCTTAGAAACTCGGCACCTATTAACATCCTTATACTTGTATACAAAGCCATTTGTCAGTCACTTCTTCTATAGGTACTGTATAAAAGTCTGGGGTGGCGCAGGAAAATCCACTATGATTGCACTGGAGAGAGCCCAGAGGTCTGTTCTAAAGGTGATGCTTGGTAAGTCATTTAGATTCTCAACCGACCAGCTTTTTAGAGAGGCAAAGGTTCTGAGAGTCAGGCAATTGTTTATTTTGAGCGGTGTTTTGCTCACTCACAGAGCAGCTTTGGCCTCGCAAGAATATAATGAACGAATCGCCCGTCGAGTGTACAGGATTCCTGTCCCGACTACACGCTCCACCTTCGCAAGACGCCAACCTCATGTTACACTCCCACGCCTATACAATTCTATATGTAAAAAACATGTTGATTTCAAAAAGCTTAAAACCCGAGAGGCAAAGCGAGCCTTAGAATCCTGGCTATTGAGTATGAACTACGTGGACACAGAAGACCTGATTACTTAAAAAAAAAAAAAAAAAAAAACCTTCATCTATTACACCCACACACCCACACACACACACACACACACACACACACACACACACACACACACACACACACACACACACACACACACACACACACACACACACACAAACACACACACACATACACTCACACACAAACACGAACAGATATTTTACTGTTTTATTCCTCTAGTTGATAATTTTTCTGTGTAACCACAAATAATATTAAGTGTATTAAATTTTACGTTGTCCATTCAAAATTAAAACTTTATGATGCTCGAGTTGTGTCCGTCCGATAAATCTTTCCAGTAAAACTGTTTTGGATTCTGCGATACAAGCTATAAGCTTAGTGTAGAATTCACTAGGTATAAGACATTATTGTAAAATGTTGTTCGGAAATAAAGTTTTATTATTATTATTATTATTATTTGTAGGTACTCTTAGAGATCTCGGGTCCACAGGGACCCGGTCCTTTGAAGCATGCGTGGGGCCAAAGCCAACAGCGCAGAGGCTTTTTTGTACCGTTTGATCTAAATGGGATGTGTACATCTGCCGGGTTCTATCTCTGACTAAATACAGATCTAGTCAAAGACAGTACCCGGCAAATGCAAGAACTATTGTAAAAATAAAAGGAAAACAAAATCCAGGTCTATTAGGTGCAATTCGATGGTTTGGTAACTGGGCTATTGGTTGAGACAACGGACGTCTGCCATGCAAATGTCTCAATGTTTGTTCTCCTAGCAGACGGTGACTAGCCTCACACTGGATGGGCCCCCGAAAAATAGCCACTGCTCTAAGCGGCCATGGCGGTCGCGGGTGGCACGAGGGCAACATGGTCGTGGTCAGCTCAGGGTGTCGAGAGGTGTACACCGCTTTCTGCTCGGTGGTTGCCCACCTCACCAACTCGCGTCTTACGCATATTTCACTTCCACCCTGCGAGCATATAGCTCTTGCGCTCCACTCCAGACGGCCAATTAAGGCAAGCCAGAGGTGGGGGAGAAGATGGTAAAGTTCCCCCGGGAGGTCTCGGGTCCGTGGTGTCGCCACACACCAACAGCTCGCCACAAGCTGCCCTGCGGAGACTGATTGCATTGGTGGTAGTTGTAATTCCTCAAGGAGGAGCTCCAACTTCCACCAACGGGCGATGGGGTCGTCACATCCCTACGCTCTTATTATTATTATTATTATTAGTTTAAAAACAATATTGTATTACTAGGACATAAGTCGACCTCACTTTTAGAACATAATGTGTTGAGTGCTACGTCAAACTTGGCCACAAACCTTTGTAAACACCACGAGTTCGGAAAGAACATGTGAGATGCACTTCTTCATTTCTCTAGCGCTCTCTCTAAGCAGGTTGATCTCGTGCTCATCAGCTAGGATGGTTTGAACGAAATCCGTGTTTTGCTTTTCGCTAGTCAAAAATTTTGTCAACCTGAAAGAAGATTTTTATGAGGAAGATGCCATATTTATAAGGAGAAAATAAAACTACAAGTAGGTCGAAGTTGTATCTTATATGTATAACATCATTGTATATAATAAAACTACAACTATTTACTTGTGTCTGATCTTTTCTAGATTCGAAATAAACCAATGGACCATGATTAACTTTTTATTATGATCTTCAAATTCGAAGTAGGTAGTTTATTTTGCAATTTGATTTACACACAAATTATTTTGCACGTCATATTTTTTTTACCTACTAGCACTTCCTTATACTTCCTACTTCACTTTTGGACGATAGTAGATCATCATCATACATGATTATATCAATTTATCATCATCATCAACTACTGAATTAAACACTTACCTTAGCACGTCGTTTCCAAGTTGACAAACTACAACATACGTCATTCCTGAAACCCCTGAGTCTCCCACCAACATTGCATGGTTCAGCGCTCCCATAAGCAGCCCTAGCCAGTTCTTCAAGACCTCTGCAAGCGCTGCCGCTGTACTACCACGAATGGCTAAGCTATCTGGCTGGTAAGAGATGAGAGAGTGCAGCACTAAAGCGCTGGCTGTAACGCTGCCCGGATTGCTGTTGATACGAGGACTAAGAGCGTTCAAACAAGCTAGGAGCTGCTCAGCGCTGTAAGCGCTTTGGTGGGATAGCGCTGGTGTAGTTTCGTGGGCACTAATCCTGTGGGAAACGGTGGGGCATTGTTATAATTTTTTTCACCAGAATTGGCAAACATTTGTAAAGTGTCACAATATTCAAACGGCACTAACGCTATCTACACGGCATCCAGAGAACACAATCCAGAAGAGGACATTGGTCTAAATTTAGAGCATCTAATTTCTGTATTCCTGCTGTCTCCATAAGCCATGTCCCCATTTTGGTGAACCCCCTACGAGCATTTATCAAAAAAGGGAAAAAAACTGATTTCTGATACGAAATTATTTATGCGGGCAAATGATTTTAATTCTGATTCTGATATTTAATTCTTGAAACCATGCCCATGACGGCTTTTTTTAGTAGTAGTAGGTCCTTGCTTGACACGCTTAACCAGACCATTGTGGTAGGATACGGTTCAGATCACAAAAAGTTACGCAGCGACCGCCCAAAGACGCTCCAAGGGGGCCTATGACACTCAAGCCTAAAACTGTGCTATATGTACCTAACTCAGGACGCTACTCCTGTTTTTTTAAAAGCTGAAAGATTCTCACCCAGTAAGTAAATCGCAGAGGAAATGCAGGCACAGGTCGACAGCAGCATGGGAGCCACTGCTGGCATAGTGCGCGAGAGCCCGCAAGCTGGCAGACATGGCGTGCGACCCGTGCTCCTCCGTGAAGAACCGCCGCTCGCGCCATAGCAACCGAATGCAGGATAACACAGAACTGCAGGAAAAAAAGTAAAATGGACGGATAGTAGTAAGCTCACATCGTCACAGAGGTATAGTAGGACTTCTACACAAATAAGTTGCTCGGTTGGTAAGGTAACTCCATTCAGTGAAGTATAAAAGAAAGAAAAAACGTATGGATTATTTCGTGTGTAATTATTATTAAAAAAAATGTAATTAATGTAAAAATTTCATAGTATTCACCGAAAAAGAGAAAAATCCAAATTAGATGTAGCCTCACACAGAAAAACGATAATATCGTTATCCAATAAATATTCAACAGTGCAAGATCTTTCCTTTGAATGTTTGGTATATCTGCTCAAAACTTCTATCAGATAACCGCAAGCTTTAGTTTGCGCCTCAGTATGACGAGATGTTAATAATCTTTTTATATCAGATAAAACATTTTGTTTTCCACTCGGGTTGTACGTTTTACTAAAGTTAGAATTTACCAAACTGATATTATTATTCATTTTAAAATCACAGTTTTGCGCTACAACCAACGTATAATTGAAACGAACGCAACAAAACTTTAAATTTTAAATATTGGCGCCATTATATTATTTTTTATTCAATGTTGCCATCACAAACAGTGACATACTAAAATTAATGCTACTTCAATTTCCAAGACAATGTCGTTACGTTTTTGTTTATTTTCATAAATAGTTTAATAACATTGGTCATTAATACTTTAGCACTGCTAAAAATGTAGTGCTTTATGCAAAAGCATTCATTTGTTAAGTTTTAATAAATATAAAAATATTAGCACGGGTTTTCTGAACACGATTCTACAAAGTCAACTGTCATTCTCATCTGATTGCTGTCTGTTGTGATCGTTCGTCGTAGGAAATACTTTTCATTATTTATTTATTAATCCTCACTTTAGTAAATTGTTCATCGTTGTTAAAAGTTATTAATAACATATTCTTTAGAAACACCATGGTGAGTTATACATTCCAACGTCTATGATTGTGAAATTCGAGATTGTGATACACCATGCTTGGACCTTGATGATGGCAGCCTTTCTACCTGTTTTTACCAGTTGTACGTTTTTCCACAGTCGGTGATGGAGTTCTTGAAGGATCTACCATCGTATGATGAACACAACTTTACATTATTCAATACAGACCATGGAATCAGAAACTGTTCGAAAAGACCGTCAATATACCTGCAAACTAAGGACATACCTTCCGAACAAAGTTGAGTATATGCTTTCATTACCGTAAACAGTGATCAGTTAACTTTTTCATTAGTGTATAATTATTTTTGATCTTATTTGAATCTCCTTTTATATTTCTAAGTACCCATGAAAAATACCAACTTAAATGCTTGGAACCATAATTTATACAACATTAATATTGAAATACTCAATTGTGGTTTCTTATAATACAATCTAATGCTTTCGAGTAAACGCACCTTGCACTTAGACACATGCTTTCAAATAAGTAAAATAACCTAACTTGAGTGAAATTTCTAATTGGGTAATTAGTATAAAAATAGTATTTTTCTGTTTCAGTAATTGTAACTGAAAAGACAAACATACTTCTAAGATATCTACATCAGCAATGGGAGAAAAAGGTATGGATGTGTACATTTAACTTTTTTCAAGCGCTAATTTTGGTATGTTTGGTGTTTAGTTTATAATAATACATACATACTGAAACAATATTTTAGTATTTAAAGATTCATGGTTTGCTTCTAATGCACACTGTGGCTACATGTAATTGTAAGAACAATTAGCCCAAAAAAATACACTTTTGCTGTATATTATGTTGGTAGTCTTTTAAGAAATACTTTTGTTTGTAATTTCACAGAACAATACTTCTCCAAAGAAACGTGACCAGACCCATATTGAGCAGAATGGTGACGACAGCAGGCCGCGCAAGAGGCCTTGTCTGAACTCACCACTCAACTGAAATTGTGTGCAACATGAAGATTGTGCTTCAGTTAGACTCTACAGTGTACGGCAGTTTTTATATCAACATTTTTACATCAAACTGTACATTGGTTTTGTATTCACGGTATCAGAGATAATTTGAAATCTGTAGTGCCATTTCTGGATGATGATGTCAAAACATAACATGTTAATTTTTTTATGGAAATATTAAGTAACATGTCGTGAGATTCAGAGTCTTCACTGAAAGTAACAGAGGTTACTTTAGCATGCAGAAGTCCATAATGCTCTCATTCCACATGTAGCAAGCTTTGTTCTGCTTTTTTAATTAATTTTTGATACTTCTAATAATAAGCACCTGATAGTATAAAGTAAGATTGATTGTGAAAAATAATGCATATATTTTAAAATCAATTTTTACGATGTGTTCAGTAATTTAAGTGGTTGGAAATCACAAGGTGCAGTTTCTCACTAGTAGTTTGCATCCACATTATAAATAATGTAGAAGCTAGTTTTGGTTTTCTTAAATCTGTTTGATTTTGTGAACCTATTCTTGTATACTATGGTATAATTATTATATCTTTAGACATTTTTCACAAAGCACCTTCTAGCCCAAAACTAAGCAATCTATGCAATATTGATTTATAGATTTATAAAAAAATGGAGGAGGTATAATGTACCTTATTAGTTTGTTTTGAAATTTCACCTGGCAATATATTAAGATACTCAAGTTTCATTTAATAAATCGAGCCAGTTGTAATTAAATTGTTGTTTTATTTTCTGTAAAAATGAAAAAAGGAAATATTAATTTTCCCCTTTAATTTTTCTTATTTGAAAATTCGGTAGAACATTACCTAATTATCCAAATAAATTAAGACTGGGGTGGATTTGGAAATGGAAGAAAAACTAACTGTCACACATAGAAGAATTAACTTAGGTAGGTACTTAACTTTAAAAAAACAGTCCTACAGTGACATTAGTTCAGCTGAACATCTCAATCAGAGTAAGTTACCACCCCATCAGGCCTTAACAAATTACTTGTGAATATAAATTCAGCAAAATAAAAGAGGATACATGGTTTTTTCTTACAATTCGGACCAATTTGGATAATTGGCATTTTACTGTATTTTTTCATTCATTCTAAAGTGGTAAAGATTAACAATTTCACACTTATTTTGTCAATCATTATTAGTGCATTTGTTATTGGTGTGGAATTTATCCAATATTTCATATTTAAATATTTAATCATTCCCTTGTTGCCCATGTACCTACATATAAATTTTTCATTATTATCATTTATTTAGTTAAATACTTTATACCTGAATAAAGTTAAAATTTAAAAAGTTGTTTTTATTATCATCTCAAAGTAAGAAGTACAAACATTATGGAGGCATTTCATCAAACTAATATTTTTGCTCTAATATAATCAAGTACCTACCTAGATAACAGTTTGAGAATTATAAAATACTAAATGAAATTAGTTAGACTGAGTTATTGTTAGGTATTGAAAATACAGACAAAATTTTGCTTTAAGTTTATTATATGATTATGTTGCTATAAAATCTCTCTTTCTCCTAAAAATTCAGGAGAACTTATAAAAATAAATTACAATTGGAAAATAAGTTCAAAAGTTAGGTTGTTAAAATTAAAAATAAAACTACAGAGTGACTGAAAAATAACTTTATTCTAATTATTCTTATCTCACAATTTGCAGAGAATGTCCACAAGCTGTAAACAAATGTTAGGTTAGTACCTAATGGAATTGTTCTTAATTTTATTAGTGATATCTTACCTAAAATATAACACCATATAGTCACTAGGGTAAGTTCTCTAAAAGCTTTCTTATAGTTATTTCACAATAAACTATTTAACTGTTTGTTATCATTCAAAACAGTAGTAATATGACAAACTAAATTATTACAAATGCTGAGAACCCTCAAATAGTACAATATTCTTTTAAAAATAAAAAAGATTAATCCAGCTCTGAAGTCATAATCGAAATGTATCCTTAATAAACATCTGAAGTTCTATCTTTTTAATCCTTAGCAGGTACTTCAATGACTCGTGGTTTGTCAATGATACGAGCAGTACGGTTCCCCTTCTCTACAATGCCGATAATCCAAGCCTGGTAGCCTTCTTGCTTCTCAATGTCTTTGCAGTATGCAGCTGCCTGTTCTCGGGGTAAGCAGATCAAGAGTCCACCAGAAGTCTCCGGTGCATGTCCTTGCAGCAGCTGGAACATGTTACCGCATGCCTTCGCAACAGCTGCCATCTTAGCAATAACCGGCAAATTATGAATCACAAATGAAACTTCATTCTTTTGATGGGAAGCTAAGTTTTGTGCATGTCCAAGTAAACCAAAACCAGTAACATCTGTAGATCCATGAGCGTTGTATTTGTGCATCAATCGGGCAGCAATGCGGTTCAGGCGGCTCATCGAGTCCATTGCACGATGGTATGCTTTCCTGACATCTTCTTCAGAGACAACTAGTTTGATGCGGTTCCAGCGTTCTGGCTGGTCTAGCCATTGGTGTGCATTGACAGCTACTTGAGTTCCAAGGGGTTTTGTCAGCACTAAAACGTCACCCATTACAGCATTATCGGGAACAATATATTCATTTGGTTGGCAAATGGTTGATGCAACCCCTCCAATTGTGCACCAAGGGTTGATTACAGTCTGACCACCTGTGACAGAGGTGCCAGCTTCAAGAGCAGAGTCCTTGAAGCCCCGCATTATTAGAGGAATAACCACATCTCGTTCTTTCTCAGTCATCTTCGTAGAGACGCCGAGTAACATCAACATATTGTCGCATTCCGTAACTCCCATCGCGTATAAGTCGCTTAGTACGTTGGCACACGCGATTTTTCCCATCATGTAGGGGTCGTCCACTAGGGGGTAAAAGAAATCAGTAGTTTGTACTAGGCACAGGCCTCCGTGCCTCAGTGGCGTCACCGAACAATCCAAACCGATGCCAATGCGCGGGATCGCAACATGCATGAATTGATCCTGGTCTTGCTGTGAGTAGTCCTGCTGCAACGATTCCACAAGTTTACCCAGCACATCTTGAGGTACTTTGCAGCTCCTTCCTTTTAGGTCAGCAAAGCGTGTCAGACGAAAACTCGCTTCCAAGTCGTGGGCTACCGGGTCGAATGGCCGACGCAAAGCCAAGGCATTAGGGTTACCGGCCATTTCTAATTGAGCCGCAGCTAATGAATCCTGTGCCACACTTGACTGATACGACATATTACACAATAACAAAACAATATTATGGTTTGCGTGGAGGTATATCTGGCTAAAATAATGAAACCGTACACGCCGCCAAGTGACGCTTGCAAAATGGCGTCTCCTTTACAAAGAGAAAATGGTAGCTCGAAGTACATTAATATCCGGATCGCTGGTTGGCTGATACTAATAGTAAACAATAGTATACGATCGCCGATTGGCTTAAACTGGAGAAACGTCAAATGAGGTTTATGAAAACGCACTGTTTGAAAAGTGACAACATTCCGTACCACGTATTTGAATATGTTTAAACGCAGCTATTTAATTTTTTATTTTTACTAAGACAAATTGATTAGAAACAGAATTATTTTTAACTTAAATTAGAGTTCTTTTTTTAATGCGATATATTTTACAATGTTTACATGATTATTAAAAATGTATTCTATAATTTTACGTTTTGCTTATTTGTAAAACAAAACGTTTCAAAGCTTCACCTGTGTCGACTATTTCAATAAACTGACCTCGTTTTCTATTGGTTAGGACATTAATTTGCAGTTTGTTCGTACCAATCAAATTTCTCTAATTTTCAGTTCATTGGTGACAAGTAACCTAAAACTTTTTTCATTGGTTTAAAATACACTTAATATAAAAGTCATGCAAGAATTTAAGGTTTTTTGAATGTCAGGTTTTTTTGAATATTTTTTGGCAGTTACATTGAAAAATGCAATTCTCGTTAGTGTTTAATTTTAATTTTATTTAAATGTATTAAACGAATAACAATTTCTATATTATATTTACGATGATCTCATAGTGTCTTAAGATGGCTCTTAGTAACTGGAAAAAGCTGGAAAATGAAGTTGGATATCCTTGTTATGTTGAGTAAGTACCTATTCAAAACTTTCACTGATATAAAAATTGTCTTGAACAAAGTTTTAATAACCATAATATTGCAGCGAAACCTCTGGTAAACAGCAATACGATCATCCGGAGTTCCAGAAGATAATACAGTCCCTAGAAGATTATGATGGAATAAAATATAGTGTTTACAGGATAGCATTCAAGATAAGTTCCTTACAGAAACAATTGAATGGTAAGTACAGTAAGTTCATAGACTTTTTGCGATATATCTGGTAGGAATGATCAACATCAAGAACTAGCATTGATAAAGACCTCAAAGGTTTTTTATCTTAGAATTTATGTGGAAGTAAGTCTTCACTAGATGGGATTTTCTATACAATAACTGTATTAGAGGTCCTAAGCTCGATATGTGTAATGTTCATCAAGTGTATCATGAATGGATGCTCTTCGCTAGTCTTAGTACAGTTCTTTTTTGTTTTTTTTACTCAGCAATATATACTCTGGTGTGTTCGAATGAATAATTAATATTGTATTCATAGAAACATTTTGTGATTAATTTGTAATGATCAAAATAGCGTTAACTCATTGTTTATTATTTTTTAACAGTTCCACCTCTTCGCATAAGCTCTGGTGTGTTCGCTCGACACCAGCTTAGCTTGTCTGAGAGCAGCCTTTCCCTTGACACTGCGGAGTTGGAAGCAGTCCTCGCTGATATTTATTTTGCTGCGGAGAAGGAGGGCTTGTTTACTGGAGATGTGGACTTGACTGTGGATTTGTTAATCAATTTGCTACTAAATGTTTATGACAAGTAAGTTGCCATTTAAGTATATTTTAAGATCTGTTATGCCAAAAATACAAACATATATTGCAGTAGCTGCTAAAATCACAGGCAACGCATGTGTAAATATGGACTTTAGTACTTTTGCTCTTATAAAGATATAAATAAACCACTTGGAAAACTACAGTTTTCAAAATTTTCTATTTATGTGCATAAGTTAATGTTTGACCAATCTAAAAAGTTCATAAATACACTAGTACAGACGTAAGATCTTAATTTTATTTTACTTTAAATTCAGAGACAGAAAGGAGCCGGTACGAGTTTTAGCAGCAAAAACACTGTTAATAATATTGAGTGAAGACCCAGCATCGGATAAATGGGCAGCTCTATCGAATTCCTGTGCAGACCACAATGGATGTGTATCACCCCGACGACTATCTGCGCTTCTGAATCATGTGACAGCGTTGCCAGCGTATCTTGGATGTACTCTAGAACTGTCGCAGGCTGATGTTGATGCTTGCTTTGACAAGGTAAGAGACGAACTTCTTAGCTATCCATGGATTCTCCGTGCGGGTGCCGGGTCCATCGCGTGGAACAGAGAGGAATGTCAGTCGGCGCCTGGGACTTGCGACCCAGCGTGTAGGTTTAAGGGGCCCCTTTATAGTATACTAACGATCACCTCCACCGATGACATTCCTCTCCCTTCCCAACCATATTTGGTACGAGCCGAGTAAAGCGGCTTTAGTTGCTCTTTCCAGTAAGGAGCTAATATTAGATCTTGGTAATCCTAAGTCCTTCAGTAGGTTGTAGAGAGATTTCGCTGGTATACCTCTCGCACCCACTTCCACAGCATACAACCGTGCTATATAACCATTTTTAGTAATTTCGTTGGTTAGGTAATAATACTTATTTGTTTTAAACGCGTGATCTTTGGGAATGTTTGTCTCCCATGGAACAGTAAGTTCTACCAACAGTACGCGCTTAAGTTTTCTAGAATAAATGAAAAGGTCTGGTCTAGACGACGATAACGCAATGTCCTCTGGAATACTGTAGTGCTTTTCATACGTGTCCATCATGATCTTCCAATCTGGAGCTACACTAACGATGGAGTAAGGTTTGACTTTGGACTTCTTGGTAGATCCTTCCTTGACGAAGTTGATGTTCCTTGTATTCGTCGTCAAACCTTTTGCTGCTCTTGCTATTGAAAGGCTCACCGCTTCACGTATGATCTGCAACACTCCGTCATGGCGGCGAGAGTAGTGACCTCTGTCTAGGAGTACTCTGCATCCCACCAACAAATGCCTTGCGGTACCTACGGCCTCACCACAGAGCAGACAGGTTTTGTCCACCGCCATTCCCCACCTTACCAGGTTGCTCTGATCGGGTAGGGTCAATTGAAAGGCATTCAGATAGAATTTAAGCAGCGCTGGAGACCAATCGTACAGTATCGACCGCCACTTCAATGCTAAAGGGATACAAAACTCACCAAGGGACACCCACTCGTTTTGCATTTCGAGATTAAGCGCATGTACTCTATACTCGTTATCTTCATCCATTCGCAGAAAAGACTTAATGATGTTCCGGTCATCCTCTCTTCCTCGACATCCCAATCCTACCCTGTTTGTTTGCGCTCCCACCATAAACTGCTTATGGAACCGTAGCCTAGACTCTAACTCACTCATATTCTTATCTTTTGGGAGTGTTGCCACTGCGTTGTCTTTCGATTTACCCAGAATGTGCATCTTGGTGACTCTAAGATGTTTGTATAGCTCCGATGGCTTGTTTAGGTTCATCCCAAAACTATTTTTGCCCCTAAATAGTGTAGAGGGGTCTGCCGAGTGAGCTAATCCAGTCCAAGACTTCAACGATTTCACAACAACGGCATCTAGTCGCGACAAAAGGGTTTTTCCGAAGTCGTACACGAGGAAAGGCCAAGACAAGCGCGATGACAGGTAGTTGTTGTAGATCCATAGCTTCTTAATGTTCCCTATGGGTTGGTTCTCAACCCTACTAATGGAATCAATGAAATCCTCAACAATACCCTCCAAAGATGGTGTGCGGCCTCTATAGTCTATCTTTCTGCCTAGAAATTTGAACGGGAGCGCTTCAGAAATTGTGGCAACATTCTGACCGCCAATCGTGAGTCCAGGGTCATAAGATGTAAATTTCGTATCTCGTCTACCCAGACATAAGCAATAGCATTTACTTGGTTTCACCTTCATGCCGTCAGTCCAAGCACAGAACTCATCCACCTTTTTCAATAACACTTGACACTGCTTCGGGTTTCGTGTCAAGATTGCGAGATCGTCAGCAAAGGCTAGGATTGATTCTGTGTACTGATTATTGATTTTAAACCGATAACCCCATTTCTTCTCCTGTAAAATCAAAGTGTCAATTAAAATATTTATAACTACATTAAATACTATAGGAGATAAACAGCATCCCTGAAATAGACCAATATTATAATTTAAAGGTTTTGTGTAACCGTCTTTACAGCTAATTACAAAAGATAAATTAGAATAATATGACTTAATCAAATCTAAAACCAAAGGGGGGAAGTTATACCATTCTAACGCGAAAAACATCAGCTCGTGCTGAACTGAGCCAAATGCATTCTCTAGGTCAATCCAGCACACCGCTATTTGCCTTTCGTGTTTCCTGGCATCCTTTAAACTTTCCGCCAGCAATGTGTTATGTTCTAAGCAACCAGAAACTCCTGGTAAAAACCCCTTCTGGTGCTTTGGCGTGAAGTATGCGTTGTTTAACATAAATTTTGACATTCGATCTTGCAAGATCGAGAAAAATATTTTCGATATCGTGTTTGTAAGAGCTATCGGCCTAGCATCTTTTGGATCAGTGACTGTCTCCTTTTTAGGAATGAGCACGAAAACAGCTTTACCAAATACTTCCGGAATCTGCTTTTTCGACCAAATCTTAACAAATATATTTAAAAGATGTCTACACACTGATGGGCACTTTTTATATACAATGTACGGAATACCATCGGGCCCCGGAGATGAACTTGATGCTTTCCTTTTTATCTGCCGCGTTAGTTCTTCTAGGGTAGGAGCCGTACCCTGAAACTCCGATACAGGATTGCAAGGTCTCTTAGAGCTCGGGTCATTGTAAATCTTCAGTTGCTTCGGCACTTCATATGTGCGCCTAAAATGGTCATATATTTGTTCATCTGTCAGTTGCAATCTTCCGGGCGGTTGTTTAAAAATACTTTTGGAGTACAAGAATGGGTTTTTATCGAAGTCAACTTCATGCCTAGCTCTCATAAGGTTCGCCTGATTTCTAGTCATTTGCAAAGAGACTCCTTGAATCAATTTCAAGATAGATCTGAGTGCTCTTGATAATTGGTGACTGAGGTGGTTATCTCCCATGGACTTCGCTACACGAAGTTGCTTGACCAATTCTCTTTTCTTCCTCCGCATTTTTGCCTTAAACATATTTTCTCTTTGTTTGTGAGCATGCCTATTAGGCGGTGGATAATGCTCACTAAAGTATGAGTGTATCTTATCCTGCATCGTTTCAACTTGGGTATTTAAATCCGCGTTGGTACCTGAATATTCTAACAGCACTGCCAAGTTGTCACTATGGTATTTCCAAGTAGATGTCTTTAAACTGGGGATGCTAAGACGTGCCCGGATGTTTATGGGCTCCTGGTAACTAACCCATGAAGGCCCACCATGAGATATGTGAGGGTCAACTCTATCCGTAGTGGAAGCTGAAGAGTTTATACTTACCGACGACCGTCGTTCTTCAACACCATCATGCGTTTTCAAATGCTTGAGGTACCAGGCTCGTCTCTTGTAGATTTTCCCGCACACAGGGCAATTCAAGTCCGTATTCTCGCCATGGTTGTCAACTAAATCCTCCGGTGGACAGTTCTTCCGCCCCCCCTCTCGGACTGTCCCAGGGGTATTTTTCTTGTTTGGACTTTTAGCGAGTAAATTCCCGGGTTCGGCTTGCTAGGCCATGACCCTCGACTGTCTTTCCAGTAGTCAGTTGTCTTCCCAACTGCCATCTGTCTTTCCAGCGTCATCTGTCTTTCCAGAGTCATCCCGTCTCTCCGGGCTGTCAAATGTTATGAGACGAACTTCTTAGCTATCCATGGATTCTCCGTGCGGGTGCCGGGTCCATCGCGTGGAACAGAGAGGAATGTCAGTCGGCGCCTGGGACTTGCGACCCAGCGTGTAGGTTTAAGGGGCCCCTTTATAGTATACTAACGATCACCTCCACCGATGACATTCCTCTCCCTTCCCAACCATATTTGGTACGAGCCGAGTAAAGCGGCTTTAGTTGCTCTTTCCAGTAAGGAGCTAATATTAGATCTTGGTAATCCTAAGTCCTTCAGTAGGTTGTAGAGAGATTTCGCTGGTATACCTCTCGCACCCACTTGATACAGTTATTTTTTAATTGTTTTATTTTTTAAAATCGGTTCCCGTAAACAAAGAGTATATTATAAAGCTACAAAGGGGAATTGTAGGCAGTGTTGGTTTTACTTTACCAGCTCCCGCGGCTGATTTTCACGACGCCCTCTATGACTAAGTAAACTTCTGACTATAACTATGTGTAGGGTATCTGTGGCGCCCCTATCCTGCGTCCTGGAATAAGATCAATGTATTTGATGTTGTAAAATATTTAATACTAGTGGCCGCCCGTGACTTCGTTCGCGCGGATTTCACTTTTTCCCATGGGAGCATTTTATGGAGATAAAAAGTATCCTACCACCTAAGTCAGTCTGCATACCAAATTTCAGCAAAATCCGTTCAGTAGTTTCAGCGTGATTAACGAAAAAACATTCAAACTAACAAACTTTCCTATTTATAATGTTAATTAGATTTATTTATTTACTTGACATATTTATTTATTTGACAGGCCCGTTGGTCGAGTGGCTAGAGACCCTGGCTACAAAACCAAGGGTCGCGGGTTCGAATCCTGCTAGGGGCAAATGTTTGTGTGATGAACATCGGCATTTGTACTCGAGTCATGGATGTTTATAAAAAGTATTTAAGTATGTCTATCCGTTACCTAGCTTCCATAGTACAAGCTACGAGCTTAGTTTGGGGCTAGGCAATTGGTGTGTTAGTCCAAGGCAAGGCATTTATCTATTTATTTTCTTATTTTTAGGGTTCCGTAGCCAAAATGGCAAAAAAACGGAACCCTTATAGATTCGTCATGTCTGTCTGTCTGTCTGTCTGTCTGTCTGTCTGTCTGTCCGCCAGTCTGTCACAGCCACTTTATTCCGAAACTATAAGTACTATATTGTTGAAACTTAGTGAGTGGATGTATTCTGTAAACCGCAACAAGGTTTTTATACGAAAATAGAAAAAAAATAAAAATAGTGGGGGGTCCCCATAGTCAGAACTGAAACTGAAAATATATTTTTTCATTGAACATATACGTGTGGGGTATCTATGGATAGGTCTTTAAAAATTATATTGAGGTTTCTAATATCACTTTTTTCTAAAGTGAATACTTTGCGTGACAGACCCTTCCAAAGTGGAAAAAAGTGTGTCCCCCCCTCTAACTTCTAAAATAAGAGGATGATAAAACTGAAATAATTATATAATGTACATTACCATAAAAACTACCAACGAAAATTGTTTCGAACGAAATCTATTCAGTAGTTTTTTTATTACGTCAAAAATAGAATTTGTACGAAACCCTCAGTGCGGGAGTCCGACTCGCACTTGGCCAATTTTATTTATTTATTCCAGAGCGCCGGCATGCTTGGCGTAACCGCGTGCGCAGTAGCGGAGTGGGGCGCGCAGTGCAGCAGTACGCGCTGGCTGCCGCTGCTCGATCGCGTGGCTACGGCTAGGACGAGTGTTGCTAGCGGAACTTGCGCTGTGTGCGCGCAGCAGTTTGCACAGGTAACTCATGCGCTTGGTATACTTATAGCATAGCATAGCTGATAAGGCGAAAAAAGTTTTGACAGGTAAAATATAAGTGAATCAAATTGCTGAACAAATTATTTCATTTCAAAACCGTCATTAAATTTGTAATTTTTGGGTACCTGCGAATCCGTCCGCGTGGATTTCGGTTTCCGCATACATAGTGTTATTCTATAGCCTAAAGCCTTTCCCGTCACATGGGACGCGCAGGAACTATTGGATAGAATGGAAATAAAAATTGTGTTGGATAGTCTATTTATCGAGTAAGGCGATATGTGTGCGGAAAACGAAATCCACGCGTACCAAGTCGTGGGTGGCCGCTAGTCTCAAATTAAGAGAAAAAATACCCACACAGAACAGCTATTTGTGATAACGATATGCTTAAGTCGTTTAAGCGAGGCTTCTGATAAATTTAACTTATTTCAATTTTTTTCTTTGTATGATATAATCAATATTTGATAATGAATAATATTATTTTTCAGGTGCTCAAATTTAAATGTTCAAAGTGCAATAACATTTATTTCTGTGAAAAATGTTACTTGTATGATAAGGATCTTACGGTCGTGACTGGACATAAGAAAACACATATTGTACAAGAAGTTTTAGATGGTGAGGTAAGATAGTCACAGAATCCGTTAAGTATACATTGCAAAACAAAGGGCCCTCTTTCACCTATTAGAGGCCCAGGGCATTGTGGGGTCCCCCATACCCTGGTCTGGGGGCCCCAAATGATCACGAGGCACATACCCATTGTGCCCAGTGGAAAAGAAGGGTCTGAAGTCACACCAATTTGAAGCTATGTCAGAAAATCTGAAACTATTTTTTTCCAATTTAATGTTCACAAATATATTAATTTTGAATCTCCATTGACCTCCGATTTCCTTTTATTAAATTAATCAATCCATATGTGTATGTTTCAGATCAAATCAGGAGAATGCCTAAGTTTTATGAAAGGTATGAAAAGATTTTTCTTTTGCACGCGGACTAAAAAGAAGAAAATTGCGAAAAAGAACCCTAAAAAGAGCGTTGAGAAGGTTGAAAATCAAGGCACTCTTAGAAGACGGAGGGATGGTAAACCAGCTATGTTTACCTCGACAGTGGGAAAAGCGTCTGGTAATGGCGTCAATAATCCTACATCAGTGCTGCAGGATATAATTAACAACTTGGAGGCTAATAATAGGTAATGCATTATTCTATGATCCTTTTACAGCTACACTTAGATTTTAAATAAATAAATTCCATTTTTCATTTCGAACATATAGTTCCTGAGATTAGCGCGATCAAACAAACAAACCAAAACGATTAACTAGATTCCTCTTTTATCCCATATCCCGATAAATGCCCTATCGGGATAAAAAGTATCCGATCACCTACGTAAGCCCAAACCCTGCCTTTGTCCCACATTTCACGAAAATCTGTTCAGTAGTTTCAGCGTGATTGATGGACCAACACCCAAACATCCATGAAAGTATGATTACTTCAATTTCAACTCGGAAAACTACCGGAAATACAAATAAAATAATTTGATTTATTGTTTTCAGTGCACTTCAAGAATTAATGACGCAATTGGACAGCGTATCGAAGGAATCCGATGATAACAGTTTAAAAGCAAAAGTGAACGCGCACCGAGCTCAAATATCGACGCAAATCAACAGGCTGAAAGTCTTTAAGGTATGAAGTAGATTAAATTTTTACTATTGTAGAAAAGTTACATTTTTCTAGTGGTGTAGTTGAACCTATCATCTTAATCTAGTTTATAAAAATAAGTGGCATTTTGCTTTGTTACTTCATAACTCAAGACCCAAATCCAAACCAAATTTTCAGGGGTTGTTCCGATTATTTAGTAGATGGTTTATTTGAAGTTTGCACAAAAACGGCCTAGTGATTCTTCATTTACCACACGTACTGCTAGTAGAATAATAACAAACTTTATTTCTAGGAAAACCTATCAACAACCACCCCAAACCACAAAGCCCAAGAACCCCAGAAGCAAGACAAAGCTGAACGTCCCCAAGCGTTTGACCTGTTCAGTCCCATCCCAGTGCTGGACGAGAAACAGTCCAAAGTGACGGATAACACCAAGCAGCCTCGTGTGTTGAGCCTGGACTCTGGCAACTTCTCCGTGACATCCAGGCAGACGGAGCTGCTGGCCGTGTCTGGGGATGCGTTGAAGCCGGTGGTGCTGCATGCAGCATCCGATACAGTGTCTACGATGTCTATGAATGATATTAGTCATTGGTATAATGGTAAGAATGAGATGACATTTTTGTGTAGGAACACAGTAGGCTGAATTACGCAAACGTTCGGCGGCAATGCATTTCAATACAAAATTACGCGACGTTATTTCGGCATAGTGTGTCATCTTCCATTTAAAAGTGCGACATATCATGAACACGATGGAACGTAAATTCAGCCGCGTTATTTCGGGCGCGTTTGTTCTAGCACTTAGGCTCTTTAAAAATGTTTTATTCAGTTGGACGTTTTAACACTTCTTAATTAATTTTGTTCACTAACAAAAGAAAAAATAATAAAGGCTGTCTTTTCAAATACATCTGCTACATGCAAGTGGCGTTTTGCAGGTCATAAGTACATATTTAAAAATCTTTATGTCACAACAGTAGCCCCACAAGAGTGCAAATGCCGATATTCATCCACTAACATTTGCCCCTAGCGGGATTCGAACCTGCGACCTGTGGTTTTGAAGTCAGGGGCTCTGGCCACTAGACCAACAGACCAGTCAGTTATACGAATGAAGTGCGTCATACATACGCCAAATAGGTCTATAAACATAAATCTTGTCCACAGACCAAGAATCAAACAGGCAAGCCAACCAGACCAGGCCGGCTGAACCCAACAACCAATCAATATCAGCGACGGAGCGCAAATACGCGGCCGACATACGAAGCGTGGCGACCAGCAATGACAAGATGAAGGAACTCAACGCAGACCTGGATACCGTGCTGGATCGGCTGCAGCAGATATTGAGCAACAACTTCGCTATGGACGGTGAGTTTTTGATTGCATTACCATATTAACACACAGTGTCATACTCTGAATGCTAAGGCGACCAGCAATGACAAGATGAAGGAACTCAACGCAGACCTGGACACCGTGCTGGATCGGCTGCAGCAGATATTGAGCAACAACTTTGCTATGGGCGGTGAGTTTTTGATTGCATTACCATATTAACACACAGTGTCATACTCTGAATGCTAAGGCGACCAGCAATGACAAGATGAAGGAACTCAACGCAGACCTGGACACCGTGCTGGATCGGCTGCAGCAGATATTGAGCAACAACTTTGCTATGGACGGTGAGTTTTTGATTGCATTACCATATTAACACACAGTGTCATACTCTGAATGCTAAGGCGACCAGCAATGACAAGATGAAGGAACTCAACGCAGACCTGGACACCGTGCTGGATCGGCTGCAGCAGATATTGAGCAACAACTTTGCTATGGACGGTGAGTTTTTGATTGCATTACCATATTAACACACAGTGTCATACTCTGAATGCTAAGGCGACCAGCAATGACAAGATGAAGGAACTCAACGCAGACCTGGATACCGTGCTGGATCGGCTGCAGCAGATATTGAGCAACAACTTTGCTATGGACGGTGAGTTTTTGATTGCATTAACTTATTAACACATTCAGTGTCGTACCCTGAATGCTGAAGCGTGGCGACCAGCAATGACAAGGTGAAGGAACTCAACGCTGTCTTGGATACAGTGTTGGATCGGCTGCAGCAGATATTGAGCAACAACTTTGCTATGGACGGTGAGCTATTAATTGCATCAGCCCATGAACCGATCATTCAGTGTCGTACCCTGAATGCTAAGGCGACCAGCAATGACAAGATGAAGGAACTCAACGCTGACTTGGATACAGTATTGGATCGGCTGCAGCAGATATTGAGCAACAACTTTGCTATGGACGGTGAGTTATTGATTGCATCAGCCCATCAACACATTAAGTGTCGCACCCTGAATGCTAAGGCGACCAGCAATGACAAGATGAAGGAGCTCAACGCAGATCTGGATACAGTATCGGCTGCAGCAGATATTGAGCAACAACTTTGCTATGGACGGTGAGTTTTTGATTGCATTAGCTCATTCAGTGTTAACGGGGGCCGTCCATCAATCATATGATGTATTTTTAGGAATTTTTAACTGCCCCACCCCCTTGGTGATACATGGTGAGGTTCAAGACTTCCCGAATACCCCGCCACTCATCCCACATCACGTGTATTTATAGTACCTAGCTACGAAGAATCTAATACATATTTTAAATTAAATGCAGGTTTAAGTATCATCAGATTTTATTCCTCAAAATATTAAAAAACTACAAGAGGTTTCTTTAATGCTTATTTCATATTATAGTGAATATTGTTTACCTATTCCAACTAACTACTAACTAATCTTTCCAGACTCGTGTTTCGACAACACTCAACTCAGGGAGACGGCTAACGAAATGGAAGGGCTGCTGGGAACTCTCATACGAGGGGTGGAGCAGCGTGCCACGCTCAACGCTACTAAGGGATTAGTATAAGCATGCAGAGGTAAGACAGTGAAGTACACATTCATAATCGTTGGGATGATCATTTGGTCATGAGAGTAAGGTCTACAGAGTCCAATAAGGGGGCTTAGAGGCAGCTCACTCATTTATGACCTTTCATCAAAATTAATAAAAAAATAATGGCAGCGCTAGTGTGCGGACGGAACGCTCTTACAAGTTTTAAAGGCAGGCAACGCACTTAAGACTCTAGAGTTGTTGATGTCCATAGGCGGCAATAGACACTAGCAAACATCTTGACGTTTTCCTCCCTCTCACCTAAAAAGATGATATTAGATGTATATTTTGACAATATATTATTGTATATCGGATGAAAAGAAAGATCTTATCATATTGAACTTATGATATGAATATTCATAATCTTATGTATTGCGTTATTAATGGTTTATATTTGTTGTAATTATGTGTGATCTTAAAAGTGCTCAAATTTCCTATTACTTGTGCTGTAGTGATACTTTTAGGTGTAAGTTGATCTTATGATAGCCGTTAAGTGAATTATAACATTTGTGAAAATGTGTTCAGTTTTGTAGTGTTGTAGATTATCTATTTATGTAAGGTTGTGAGTGCTAATATTGTTCTCAAGTTTTTTTTCCGATTTATTATTTTTAAAGTGATTCTACAACGTTATAGACAGGTTTTTGATTCTTTGTTTTTGTTTTAATTACTGTTTTATGAATATAGCTTGTTTCTCGATTTAAAAGCGATCAATTTTAGTGCGTAACTCCTGGTTCTTTTATTAGAATTCAGTAACAACTATTAAAAAACCTCTCATAGTTGTGAAAATATTTCTTGTAAATGTTGACTATGTATTTAACAGAAACGCATCTGGAATGCAAAATAACCATCACAATGATATTCTGACAAAATGCCTATACAAGGAAAATCTTATAACGATGTAACTTTGTCCTACAAGTAGGAACAAGTAGGACTGCTAAAAACAATTGGCCGCACATGCCTCTAACATATTTAGAGGGATTAACTTGCGTTTTGACTTAAAAAACTTTGATGATATGTTTAAGATATACATGAAGTTCACCGTCGTATTGAATGAAAGAAATTTTTGCGGTAGATAAAATGTTTTGTAAAAACAAAGACGTCGTTTAGATTACTTTGCAGTATTCGTGATCACGTTTTAGTCTGTTTAAGAGCTTATAAAAATAATTAAGTTTAGACTGTCACGATTCTGTAATGTAATCCAAACACAGAAAATGATCAACTGCTTGTTTGTCCATTTCGATTTGTGTTGTATCAATATAAAATGTTGTTTAAAATAGGTTTAAACGTTACTAAAATACGCCGTCCCACTGATAATGGTGCTTTTGCTAACTTGAAAATTAACTTAAGAAACTTAGTTTGTAAGTACCGTCCCACCCATTGGACAATAGATCTGATTTGATAAAGAAAAGACTCGCTTAGAAAAATAACATGCCATATATTTTATAAAATTTACATAATTATATTGCCGCGTTTATATTAAATATAAAAATACATTATAAATTAGACGTTTAAGTAATTATATCATCCATTGATAATTATCTCTTAAATTTAATAAATTGCTGTATTTCATTTTTGTGCGTGTAACAAATATAATGTAATAACAAAATAGAGCAATCTATCTCGTATTTAAATGTTAAGCGTATAATATCTCCGATATTTCTCATGAACACTGTAAGTGATAATATTATACGAATTATTGGAAGGGAAGTATAAAAATACTAAGAAAAAAACTTAAAATAAAAGTTTATACAAAATTTAACGAATGTTTTAATTAGAATTTATATAAAAAAGCAATTTGATTGCTTATGCACAACCACTCAAATTATAATTTGAATAAATCTGACATTTACTTCCATTATACAAAATGACATAGAATGTAACAATATTAGTATAATTTAAAAATAAATGATTATAATTATCTTACTGGACGGTTTTATTTAATCTACATTACTATAATGATTAATATCTACATTTGGGTATATTTCGTTTCATAATACATTACCAGTAAAGTAATATTTAGAACAACCTCTTTTCGCACCATATCCACACAATATGCATGATCCACTGTGGAGTGTAGTTACGTAATAACGTTCAAGAAAATAATATGGAAGAAATAGTTTGCATTTGTTATATTTCTGAGAACTATAATCAGACTCCTATGTGTAATCAAACTATAATAAGACTCCTATGTGTTATCATAGCATTTCGACTAAGTATTGAGTATTTAAATATTGGATCATGAAAACAAACATTCAATTGAAAAGTCAAATTCATTGTGTATGTAATTATTACATTTGACGTAAATCCGTTGTTATTTATGAAATAAAAAAAACTGGATGCTTGAGTAAGCCAAAAGTGGTGCAATCACTGAGTATTTTGCAGTGAAGATTGCTTTAACCCAAACTAGAATAGTACCTACAGTTACAGATGACAGGGCCTTTTGCACGAGAAAATGAACCCTATTGCATGAATGATTTTCAAACTTAGCTTGCTTACTATTCAAAGTCTATTCTTGATCTATCTGCATTTAATGTAAAGCTTATTATCGAGGTGGTAAGGTTCAGTTCCGCTTGCTGCTGTTGATGAGGTACTTGCAGCAGTGGGTGAGGAGGTGCTTCTCTTTCTCCGTGGAGCCGTTCTGGTGGATGGCGGTGGGGCCGCCGCGTTCGCGAGTGTAGATGTCGAGCCCGTACTGACCTGAGGAAGAAAATAAGTTTTATTTATTTCTGTACGGCTACATAACATTCGGTCTGGGTAGATAATGTAGTGATAATGAAATGGCTTTTATGGTACATTCGATTTCTTATAGCCTAAAGCCTTCCTCGTCAAATGGACTATCCACCACAAAAAGAATTTTTCAAATCGGTCCAGTAGTTCCTGAGATTAGCACGTTCAAAACAAACAAACAAACAAACAAACTCTTCAGCTTTATATATTAGTATAGATTATCCATTAACCATTGTAGTTTGTTACAAGAAAATGCAAGCAACCATAACATTTTGAGATATTTTTACCTTCATTCACCGATTTTGGAAAAAAGTTACAGTCGGCAAAAATGCTAAAATAGACAAAAAACTTTTTTTATGCTCATCAATCCTATTTCATGTAAGAATCAAATGTTGGGAAGGATCACTTGAGGTTTAAGTACTAGAAATGTCAGAAATGTCAAAAATCGTTTTCGATACATTTAATATTGAATTTTTTTTTGTTATTTGTTGTGGCAAAATAAGTTGCAACGAAAGCGTTAGCGAATAATTGTCAAGTGGCATCTTGGCTAGCCTACCAGATGGTCTAGCCAAGTCGCCAGTTTGACTATTATCGCTATCACTGTCGCCGCGACTTATATCTCCATCCCGCTCTCATAGATACTTCGTGTGCGGGATAGCAATATTAGTCGAAGCGATGGCGATGGCGATAGTGGTCGAAGTGGCAACTTGGTTAGACCAGGGCCCGTAGCCAAGATGCCAGTTTGACGAATTCGCCATACGCTTTCGTCGCGACTTATATTGCCCTCCCGCACACGAACTATTTATCTGAGAGGGGTAGAGATATAAGTCGCTACGAAAGCGTCTGGCGAATTCGTCAAAGTGGCATCTTGGCTAGACCATCACCCAAACATACCTTCTTCGGGGAAGGTGATGTAGAAAGACACGATGTCGTCTGACACGTTTTGCTGCACGTATTTGGACAGGCGCTTCTCGTCGACGCCGTTCTTGTGGAGCGTCGCCATGAAGTCGGCCAGCGGGCGGGACATGCGGAACTGGATCTCGAGCTCTCTGCCCGCGAAGACTAGTGCCTCCTGCGGAAGAGAGACAATACAGATTAGCATAAAAAAAATTAATATACAAATTGGTAGGTGTATCCGTTCGGAATAGAAAATAATAATGACATAAAACTAATACCTACCATTGGTATTAGATGATAGTATTGGATCGGAATAGATCGCAAAAAAAACTTTATAATTTCTGTAATGCGAAGTCCAGTCTATATTGACCAGCCCCTTGGTGTAGTGGTCAAGAAGTTGACTATTATACCAAGATGTTGCGGGTTCGATCCCCGAACAGGATAAACATTTTGTGTGTATGAACATGACTGTTTGTCCTGGTCTGGGTGTTATAATATTTATATATTTAAGTATAGATATTTATAATACTACTGTTGATTCTGATATCTGTAACACAATTGCTTAAGCTACTTAACACGGAGTCAGATCAACGTATGTGATGTTGTGAGATATTTATTTTAGTACATACCTGGTGTGTGATTGGTACAAGTCCGAAGAGTCTGGTTGCCTTGGTGGGGCCCCACTCGCCGCTGGCGCAGTCCGGGAGTGGTACCATTACCGTCTGCAACTCCGCGCAGCAGATCTGCAAGGAACAAAATTGTACAGAAAGGCGGACTTAATTCCTCGAGGCATTCTCTACCAGTGAACCTTAGGGCTAAGCAGAAAGAGAATGGTAAGTAGGTAGTGGTGTTAAAAGAAAATAAATTAACGCTTAAATTAACTCGTTTCTAGCTCATCTTGAATAGCTTCTTGGCGTAAAAATAAAATAAAAGATAAATTAATTCATTGGACTGACACACAAATTGCCTAGCCCCAAACTAAGCTCCAAACTGGTACTAAGGAAGCCAGGGAACGGATAGACATACTCAAATACTTTTATAAACGTCCATTATTGATCAGCATTCTATTTTACAGATTTTCGTTTTTTTCTTATAACTTCCTCTTTGCCTAAAAAGTAGGTACTATCCCTGATTGCTTTCAGGGATAATAAACATTGACATTGCTGTGTTATCTTACCTTAAACTTGCAGACACTCTTGAACTTCATGGGTTCCCCGGTGAGGTACTCCCGCGGCGTGACTGCGTTCGCGAAGATGTCCAGCAGGAAGGCTCCGCTGCAGGGCGCGTGCACTCGGAATGACACCACGTTGCCCACCACGGACTGGGGGGTTAATCGCATTTCAAAATCAATATCAAAATCAAAGAGTTCTTTATTTAAGTAGGCTTCATAAATGCACTTAATATCAACAAAAAAAAAATTACACTAGGATTTTACCACTGACTTCGAAAAGCTTCGAAAAGTTGCTCTTTTAAAATCACCAATTTTAACAATTATTGATTACAACAATTAATTGGAATCTCTAAGTCCGACAGTTCAAAAATAATTTAGCAATTGGCTAAATTATATTTCAACTAGGAACTTGAGGTGCACGGATATCATTGCTTCTAGAACAGAAAGGGTAATTTACGAACACATCTCAACAATGGCTGATCAGCTAGCAACCTGTGTACTTCGAATTTTGAATCTATGTTCAAAGTTCGAACAATATACCAGTACCATTTTGAGAAAAACTAAGAAGATATTTCTGGCATTTCCATTTTCTAGTTTTTTTTTTTGTGGCCGAATATCCAATTGAACAGTTGCATACTACGAAAGTCTTAATTTATCCATTGCTTTTTTTTAGAAATTACTTAGTTTTGTAAACTGAATGCTGAGAATACGTTAAATGTAATAAGTATAAGCAATAATGACCTGCATGACGAATCTCTTGAGGCTGACTCCGTCGAAGCCGTCGCCTTCCGTGTCGTAGAACTTGAGGTTGTAGTGGAAGATCAGGGAGCTCTGCATGTGTGCCGGCATGGCTATGCGCATAGTCGCCGCACCTGGTCACGAGGCAGATATTTTTAAAGCAAGGATTATAGGAAATACCTACTTATAATTATTAATGCGAAAGTAACTCTCTGTCTGTTACACTTTCCCGCTTAAACCTCCCAACCGATTTTGATAAAAGGCACAGACAATCTTTAGACACAGGACGTAGGCTACCTTTTACCGCAATCACAGCACACATCTTAAGCTTTGATGAAGTCTTACCCATAACCTTCAACCGCCTTAGAGCAGATCAGCTCTTACACCTACCTATTCATGCTTAAGTGCAGATCAGCACGCTTGCTACCTCTAAGCTAAGTCTAAGTCTTGCTGAGTCTAAGTTCGTTTATTTCTCAAACCTTGTTATAGTAACTATTCATTCATTGAGTGAATTTCTGCGTAGGACCAATGCAACCGACAATTTAAGTGTGTCAGAGTGATTGAAATTTGGGTCTTGTCGCCTGGTACATAAACGTTAAACAAAAAATTCGCCAAGTGCGAGTCGGACTCCCGCACTGAGGGTTCCGTACAAATTCTATTTTTGACGTATTAAAAAAACTACTGAATAGATTTCGTTCGAACCAATTTTCGTTGGTAGATTTAATGGTAATGTACATTATATAACTAGTTCAGTTCTATCATCCTCTTATTTTAGAAGTTAGAGGGGGGGGACACACTTTTTTCCACTTTAGAAGGGTTTCTCGCGCAAAGTATTCACTTTAGAAAAAAGTGATATTAGAAACCTTAATATAATTTTTAAAGACCTATCCATAGATACCCCACACGTATATGTTCAGTCAAAAAAAATATTTCGAGTTTCAGTTCTGACTATGGGGACCCCCCACATTTTTATTTTTTTTCTATTTTCGTGTGTAAACCTTGTTGCGGTTCACAGAATACATCCACTCACTAAGTTTCAACCGTATAGTACTTATAGTTTCGGAAAAAAGTGTCTGTGACAGACTGGCGGACAGACAGACAGACAGACAGACAGACAGACAGACAGACAGACATGACGAATCTATAAGGGTTCCGTTTTTTTGCCATTTTGGCTACGGAACCCTAAAAAGAAAGGTTAAACGTTACGCAAAGTAAGTAGAATCATACTCTTCAAAATCACTCACCAGTGGAGTCTGTATACATAACAGCTTTCGTATTCGGGTCGCTGAAGTACAGTCCGTATCGGAAGAACAGCGACCGCACGAAGGGCAGTTCCTCGAAGTCGTGCAGAGTTATGGGCGTCTTCAGCAGCTGCCAGTCCGCTTGAAGCGGGAAGAATTCGTAGATGAACTCGCGAGGGTCTGTCAGGAAGTAGTGGTCGTCGTACTCGTACCTGTGGAGTTTAACATTGGACGCTTGAATGTCTAGAATCATTCGATTAAGCAATGGTTATGGTGTACCCCTAACTAATTAATTTCACCCCCCTCCCCCTAAAAAGAAGAGAAGCAGCTTGAAGAGTTCGTGACCGCAAACGGGTGACGAATCCAGCCATCTTTAGCAATATCAAGCTGCCATTAGGTACGTGATATTTTATTTTCGTTATTTTTTTATGACGTAAAACATCGTGGAAGAACATTTCTTGTTAGCCAATAGCCATGTCCTTGAATGAATCAAATTGTCAGCGTGATCCAATTAGGCTGATTCTACTTTTTTAGGGTTACAGAAGTTTGACGGCAGTCGCTCCAACGTAATCTTAAACACATAACAGCTCTTATCAAAACTTGAAACATGGTGAAGGCATAGCCTGACTAGCAGATAAGGCCGCGGAAAAACAGTCCGTATCCGTGATACACGTGTAGACATAACCACTCTCATAAGGGAGGCGATTACATCTATCTGTGGACTGCAACAAGCTGACGATGGTCATACCTCAAGCTATCACTCTTCCCGCGGTTGCCAGGCTTGGGCGCGTCCTTCGCGTTGACCAGATGCCGCGCCCCCCAGTTGCACTGGACGAAGCGCCAGGCTCCCGCCACGAAGACGGCGTTCCACGAGTTGCGGAATCTGTTGTCTTCGAAGCGCACCCCTGGCTGGTAGCCGGCGGATTTGCTGTAGCCCTTGATGACGACGCAGTGGAGGCCTGCGTAGCTGTGGAGATAGAAGTGAAGGATAAGTGAAGGTCAGATGGAAATGTGTTGTTCTGTTATTGGAGTCATAAACCTCTTCCAGGAACTATTTCCATGCTACAGGAAGTTTATTATGCTTTGATTTAGCCAGGATAACAACGTCTGGGTGTCTACAATTAAAAGCCTTTGAGGAAAGGTTTTTAAAAGGTTTTAAGGGAGGTTTCGTAATATTCGTAGGTACTATGACTGTACACCCAATAAACTTGTATTTTATGAATGTAACACTGACATGTAGATTAATATGATAGATTAAATGTAGATTAATCGTATATCGATCCACTGGAGTTGCAGCTTATCATGCATCGAAGCAAACGACATACAAATGCAATTCATACCTACTTGAAAATCTTATTCAACGGTGTATTTTGCAGAATAAATAAGTAAGCTGCCCAACCATTGATGTAAGGTTCTAGATTCTAGAACCTTCTTTTGTATATCTGAACGTTTTAAGATGTAAGTAAGTCCATGTCGGTAACTCACCTGCACAATCTCTTAAACAGTACGTGGTAACTCTCAGTGCCGTGCTTGATGCCTCGCAGTAGACCCAGGGGCGAGTCCCCGCGTAGGTTCTCATCAAACTGGATGTTGTTGAGGTTCTTCACCGTGATCCAGCGGAAGATGGTCCGCGCCTTCTCCACGTCGGTCGCGCACCGCCCCACTAACTGCCGGACTAGATCTGTGAACGTTTTTTGGTCTTCTTGCGCTACCTGGAAAGATATAAATAATAGAATTATTTATGTCGCCAGTCTTGCTTCTTTGTAGATCGTTGGCTGGCGGAATTAAGCTGAATCAATCGTATGAAAAGCATAATTGCCGTCAAGCTATACTAATAAAGAGGGACGCTTTTTTGTCTTTTGGGTTTGTGGAATTTCTATCAATAAATTTGTCTAAAAAGCTATTGAAGTGGGATGATTTTTTTAAGAAAGTTATGTACAAACATAGCGTTGCACTTGGGAAAGTAGCGGTAGACTTTTTGTAATGGTAATTCCTCTTATTATAGCGGAATATTTGCATATTTCAACGGGGCAACGTCCTCCTCGCATAAGATCAGATGGCCGGCCATCGCCTGGATTTTTTGAGTATGGGCTTACACTCCTACCCAGATCAAACCAATCTCAAAAAGCCTTGCAATAAAATGCTCCTCAACTTTGACAAGACTGCGCACATAAGCCGCCAACATTTCACCCCTAAAAAGCGATGTATGTCAGTTCATATGATTACTTTCCTATGCTCGCATATTACCACCACAAATGGTTCATGTAATTGCGTGCTCATTAACGGATAACTGATTGAACCGTTAGCGGTAGCGATATATGTTTACTGTGGGAATCCAGCGCAATGCTTGATGGATGCAACTCTATAATTACTTACTTTATAATCAGTCATGATTAAAGCGGAACGAATTGTCAGGTAGCTGCATGTTTACGCAGACTTGCGGTTTTGAAATAGTAGGACAAAGTTTCTTTCAATAACATGCCAAAAACAAAACTCAAACGTTGGCATTGCTACCTTCATAGCTTGACGTGCCTCGATCAAGTGATCTGCCTAGTTATCAATTAAAAGCAAAAAATTGTAGTGGTTGGTTAGCCGACGTAGACTTACCGACATAACTTCACATAAGATAAGTTTTCGTTCCGATCCGAAATTAGTCATCAGGACCTTCAAAGCGTATAGTAGGACATTACTTGAGAACTTACCGAATCCTCTAAGGTAGAAAATCTAACACAAACTTTCGATCCGATCCGTTTCGTCAGATTCGCACCAAGGACAAAACATGAGCTGATACTGCCTCCGGGAGGAGGAGTTACTTACCGAGATAGCAATCTTGTCGACGTCGGCGAACTCCGCCGGGTCGGTGTAGATGTGGAACTTGGAGACGAGCGGCGGCTGCGGCTGCGGCGCGCGCGCGGGGTACGGCGGCGCCTCCTCGCCGTCCAGGTACAGCGACGACGCCGCCATGTACTCCGAGCGACGCTCCTGGATCAGCTCCATCATCTCGTGGCTCTGCTTCTTGGAGACGAGAGGTGCCTGTCTTTGTCTTACTTCCCTTTTATGTCGAGAAAGCTATCGTTGGCACTGCCTTTGATAGCCCCAGTGACTCACCGTGAAAATAAGAAACGAGCAGCGTCTAGGTCTGTCCTACGTCCAATAAATTACGAGATGCTTCGAGAGACTGTTGCTGGCTCTACATGTGATAATTTCAGTGACTCATCGTAGAACTTAGACACTAGCAGCACCTCGCTCTATTTAACGTCCCATATATGACGAGATGCATCGGGAAGACTGTTGCTGTCCTATGATAGTCCCAGTGTCAGCTCACCGAGATAGCAATCTTGTCGACGTCGGCGAACTCCGCCGGGTCGGTGTAGATGTGGAACTTGGAGACGAGCGGCGGCTGCGGCTGCGGCGCGCGCGCGGGGTACGGCGGCGCCTCCTCGCCGTCCAGGTACAGCGACGACGCCGCCATGTACTCCGAGCGACGCTCCTGGATCAGCTCCATCATCTCGTGGCTCTGCTTCTTGGAGGCGAGAGTTGCCTGGCTATGTCCTACGTCCTTTTTATGTCAAGATAGCTATTGTTGGCACTGCCTATGATAGTCCCAGTGACTCACCGTGAAAATAAAAAAACGAGCAGCGTCCAGGTCTGTCCTACGTCCCATAAATGACGAGATTCTTCGAGAAAACTGTTGCTGGCTCCACCTCTGCTGATTACAGTGACTTACCGTAGAACTTAGACACTAGACTAGCAGCGCCTTTATTCGTCCTACGTCCTGTATATGACGCGAGGCTTCGAAAGACTGATGCTGGCTCTACCTGTGATAATTGCAGAGAAGCACCGTGAAACTTAGAAACGAGCTGCGCCTAGCTCTGTTCCACGACGAGATGCTTCGAGAAAACTGCTGCTGGTCCTATCTATGACAGTCATAGTGTCGACTCACCGAAATAGCAATCTTGTCGACGTCGGCGAACTCCGCCGGGTCGGTGTAGATGTGGAACTTGGAGACGAGCGGCGGCTGCGGCTGCGGCGCGCGCGCGGGGTACGGCGGCGCCTCCTCGCCGTCCAGGTACAGCGACGACGCCGCCATGTACTCCGAGCGACGCTCCTGGGTCAGCTCCATCATCTCGTGGCTCTGCTTCTTGGAGACGAGAGGTGCTTGACTATTTCCTACGTCCTTTTTATCGCGATAAAGCTGTTGTTGGCACTGCCTATGATAGTACCAGTGACTCACCTTGAAAATTAGAAACGAGCAGCGTCTATCTCTGTTCTACGTCCGATATATGACGAGATGCTTCGAGAAGACTGTTGCTGGTCCTACCTATGACAGTCCTAGTGTCAACTCACCGAGATAGCAATCTTGTCGACGTCAGCGAACTCCGCCGGGTCGGTGTAGATGTGGAACTTGGAGACGAGCGGCGGCTGCGGCTGCGGCGCGCGCGCGGGGTACGGCGGCGCCTCCTCGCCGTCCAGGTACAGCGACGACGCCGCCATGTACTCCGAGCGACGCTCCTGGATCAGCTCCATCATCTCGTGGCTCTGCTTCTTGGAGACAAGGAGTGCCTGGCTATGTTCTACGTTCTTTTATGTCAAGATAGCTATCGTTGGCACTGCCTTTGATAGCCCCAGTGACTCACCGTGAAAATAAAAAAACGAGCAGCGTCCAGGTCTGTCCTACGTCCGAAAAATGACAAGATGCTTCGAGAGACTGTTGCTGGCTCTACCTGTGATAATTGCAGTGACTCACTGTAGAACATGGACACTAGCAGCGCCTATATTCGTCCTTCGACCTATATATGACGAGAGGCTTCGAAAAGACTGTTGCTGGCTCTACCAGTGATAATTGCAGAGAATCACCGTGAAACTTAGAATCGAGCAGCGCCTAGCTCTGTTCCACGACGAGATGCTTCGAGAAAACTGCTAACCTATGACAGTCCTAGCGCCAACTCACCGAGATAGCAATCTTGTCGACGTCAGCGAACTCCGCCGGGTCGGTATAGATGTGGAACTTGGAGACGAGCGGCGGCTGCGGCTGCGGAGCGCGCGCGGGGTACGGCGGCGCCTCCTCGCCGTCCAGGTACAGCGACGACGCCGCCATGTACTCCGAGCGACGCTCCTGGATCAGCTCCATCATCTCGTGACTCTGCTTCTCGACTAGCGCCGCTGTTGCTGCCCTGGAGGTAGAAATGAATAATCGAAATTAAGTTCAATCTTTGGACTAGCGAAGTGAAACTACAATTTGGGCCAGGTTCTGCTCGTTAGTAAGGTTGCGAGAGCTCAGTTGGGTGGAGTGGATTGGCGGGTGCTTGATGCGAAGAAGTGGCGAACTTTTGGACAAGCGTTTGTCAAGCAGTGGACTGCCATAAGCTGATGATGATGATGATTACCAGTAGGCTAGTACCGTCAAAGAGTTAGTAATAAAAAAAACAACAGTTTCAACAAATGAGAGTTTCTCATTTCGTTGGATTTGTCGATATTTTGTTTTAAGATGCTGTTTTAATTTGTTTTATTAACGTGAATGATTTTGTCATACAATATGTTTAATGTCTAGATTTTGCCTGATCATTTTACACATTTGCTTTGAACCCTCGACCTGCCATCAACCATCAAATATCTCAAGTGTTCGCTAAATGTAGCCAAGACACGATGACTTTGTCACTTTTCATTTAACAAAACGAACCATTAAAGAAGAAAGTTATGAAAGTTTGTGGCAAAAGTCGAAATAAATATTGTCATTCTTATAAAGTATTTTAAAGAGTTACCAAGGTGTTTTATTTCCAAGTTTCAATTAATTATCATTGTACTAAAACAACACAGTCATTAATTGGCCGGTAAACCAAGGCTTAATTCTATTTGATTTCCAAGGCACAGCTGTATGTTGTTTGTTGTGCACGTACTAACTTTTCATCCCTGATTCCTTATTAAGAATTATAAAACAAAAGTCATAAAAACGCTCTCTCATAAAACACACACGTTTATTCCTAACAAAAGTGTGGTACAAAATCTAAAGTTTATCGTCTGCTGGTATATGTACCTTTCATGCTCCAACATCTTCCTCGTGAGGCTCTCCTTCTTCTTGTCTCTCCTGAGGGTCATGTTCTTCTCCAAGTCCGCTCTCTCCTGCTGGTGCCGCAGGGTCAGCGCCCCTATCTCAGCGTCAGGCCGTCGCTTCTTCACCTGCATCTCTTGTTGGAACCGACTCGTCAACCTTTCTAACTCCCTTTCCCATTCGTTCTGAAAATCAAGTCATTTCATCAGTAACCATTATTGCCTAGCACAAAAAAGCTTGAAGCTCGTTCTAATCTCGAATTTCTAGGGCAATAAATATAATTGTAAGTTTGTATAAAATACCATATTAATGAATAAATACAATAACCCTTCATAGATTTCATCACTCAATTTTCCCTAAGAGGGATAAGAACCCGCGGCCCTCGGTTGTGGGATTAGGATCACTAACTACTAGACTAATATTGTGGTTTTAACATTGGCTTGGTACAGTTGGGAACTATTTAGGATTTAACGATCATAGAAACTTTTTATCAGGACTTTGTTTGGCATTTTTTTGTAAAAAAAATGTTTAACAGCTGCCTTTTGTCATAAACTCGAATTTTACGAGTAAGTTTATATTGTAAGGTATGAAAGACTGTACCTGTATTTCTTCACGTATTCTTCTGTTCTCCTCCTCGCGGTGCTTCGAGAATTTTCTGTACAAGTCATCTTCTTCCTGCCGATGTTTCATTTCCAGCTTTGTCTGTTCATCTCGATCCTGTGGAAGGAATAATTTAGCTTAATAAGTGATAGACTCAGATCAGAAGATTGGACTCATTTGAGATATTTTATCGATTTGGTGTTTCACAGGATTTGTTGATGATTCTAAAGATATATATATATGGCTGATATTGTTCTACAACAAACAAAAAGTTGGGTTGAAATAAAGGAATTTGTTAATTTTGTTTGTGTCTCCACTGCCGGAAATCTAAAGAATTCTATTAACCACCTACTAGTTATTTTAGTATCAAATTCGAATCCTAAATATTTTATCGGAATTAATTGACATTTATATTTGGTGTCAAGGATTAACGATTCGTGATTGCCCGCCTACCTCTTCTTATCTGGATCTCAATGTCCGTTTATATTTCAGAACATTTTGCGAAATATCCTCTGATGTCAAAATATTATTGGCTTTTTGACTACAAGTTACCGGCTAAGTAGTACTAATGCAAATGATATAGATTGGCAAATGGCGTAATCATTGGTTGCAAGGTACCTACCTACCATTCTACAACTTATAATCCTATATAATTAAGTTTTCTAATCTTATAATTTGATAGGTAAAAAATGTCGTGACGTTATAGGTGCCTAATCGTGTAAGTTCATTCATTTTATGAGAAGTATTCACGACTAGGAATTTAAATAAATGTTATGACATTGGATTAAATCATGTAAAAAATCTGGTTACGTGACGTTTATTTCAAAATTGTGACTAAAATCAAAAAATTCAAAACAACGTCAAATCCAACAGAAATAATATTTTTCGATAAAGAATAACGCGTTAATGCCTACCCTTATTTGTTTTCATACTAAAAACTTTCATCATCACTGACCTACGATAATTAAATCAAAGAGAGAGTAACTATAATCTCACATCAATAACTTTCGGACCAGCGTGAAAGAATCCAAAATCTTTTGCATGACGAAAGGTATCGTGAAACATTCGCTATTTGGAGTGTGAAATTTCGTCATGAATAATATTCAAGTTACAAAACTCAGATTAAATAATTTAGCTGTGGAACGTGATAATTTTGTATTTTATTAGTGTAATAAACTGGCAGTTATTTATTCTTACCCCACGTTGGAATACTTGTGTCGAGTAGGTTAATGAGAGTTGAATTTGAATTAGATAATCTTTGTAACCGTTATGTCTTTTCGGTACGTAAGTTGGCTAGATTTTAGTCGTATGTATTTTTTGAAGATAAAGAGTTTGCAGAAAGTTATCATGCACTTTGATGCTAGCTGTCACCGTTATTCTCGATTTGAGCTTATAGTAAAAAAAACAAGTGGGTTTATTGTACACTAGCGGCCGCCAGCGACTACGTCCGCGTAGATTCCCATTTCCATGCACATCGTTTAATGCTGTAGCCTATATAAGATAGCCTTCCTCGTCAAATACACTGTCCAAAACATAAACATTATAATTCGAGCCCGTAGCTCCTGAAATTAGCGCGTTCAAACAAACAAAGCTTCAGCTTTATTTTATTAGATTATAGATTAGTACCTATAGATATGACTTAACCATTTTCATTATGGTGGGTGTATCTTTAATAACGTGAAAAAGATTCACCTGATGCTAAATCATTACCGTAGACTTCATTTAACGCCCGTCTATGACAGCCCAGACCAGTCATATCCAATTAAGCTCTATTTACCTAATTAATCTAGGTCAACCATGTATTTAGTAAGAATGTTCTGATGACGAATCATGTCTGGAAGAGACTAACTAATGTTAGTTAGTCTCTTTTTATTTGTTTATAGGGATGTAGGTACCTATAACACAATTATAATATCTATAAACCAGCCAGGTAGCCTGAATCGCATCAAAATGACAAAAAACAAGAGCAGAAAAAAGAAAGTACTGCATACAACCTAAAGTTACATGGATAATCGCTCAGGTAACAACTTCTTGCAAAGCTTACGTATACTTGGGAAGTGTCGTCTCGTCTCATAATAATAATCACCGTCTGTTAGGCACGTCAAGCAATACGGAACAATTAGCTAATCTGTCACTCAGGAAGGAAAGTGTCGCCACCTCTCGGCTAAAGAAAGTGAAATGAATCCGTTAGGGATGAATTATTCAATCGTTTTTTGTTTATTGACTTATGGAATTAATAAATTATCCATTTAAACGGGCCCGTTGGTCTTGTGTTCAAAGACCCTAGTTACAAAAGCAAGAGTCGCGGGTTCGAACGAATCCCGCTAGGAGCAAATGTTTGTGTGATGAACATCAGCATTTGGTGATTTAGTGCAAGGAATTCATTTATAATTAATTTAGTTATAATTCCTAGTAATACGATGTTAAAGTCCAAAATGAGATAAGATGATGGGCCAACGGTTTTTCGAAGCCTAAATTCTTAAAAAGCTGTAACTTAAATACATCTTCTGAAATATTGCCTATACCTACATATACCTCTTGGTCTAATAGTCAGTTTCTTGACCATTACACAAAGCGGGTTGTCAAAATATTTTTACACAATACTTTTCTTCCTCGTAAAATATATCATAGAACTTCTCACAGTCATATTGCTATTTTACAAAGTTACAGTTACAATCTGACTGTCAAGACACATCCCTATGCTGTGTCGTTCACCTGCTGCGCGGGGCCCCGTTCGATTCGATTAGATATCAACCGCACCGTCTATTGTTTAGTTTACAGTTCATGTGATATCTTGTTCAGTGCAACAAAAAATATGAAAAGAAAATGTAGAGTTGTCATAAAGGTGCCTTTTAAGCTAAGCGATTTGTGTCAGGAGGAAATTTGAGTACCATTTGGATATGTGTTTGACTTAACTGTGTCAAACCTTTGTTTCTTTAACAGTTTGTGTACTTTATTTTATTAGCATAATTGCTTTTGATTTTGATAAGGAAAAGGAAAAGATAAGTGTAATAAAGAAGTATGCAACAGGTGGTCTATAAATTTTAGTTCATTTAAACGGAAACGTTACAGCAATATATCGAAGAACAAAAAGACAAAATTTGTTTTTTAGTTATTTTGAACTGCGTATTTAAAAACACGTTACGCAGACTTAAGCCCCAAGGTTCCATTTTTACACGCTACATGACGTTGTATGTCGGTAACTTTGTCGACATTAAGTGGGTCACGTCGTGTAACAATGATTGAATATCTATTCACAACCGACCTCACCAAACTTAGGAGTAAGCTCGTTGAATAGCATTCACTGCCATTTATCTGGTGCATAACATATTACGTAAGCCAGCCGTGAGGACGATACATCGTAAATATTGCATAAAAGTCATCGACACAATGGTAACACATTATCGTTTCATACATAATGAGCGTTTTTATCAATGCGAGGGTCGGGCCGCGCAAAGAATTTGTTTTTATACGACTTAAACGTATTGATAACGGTACCCGCTATCGTCAGTGGCGTGGCAGCGAGTCGCCGACCGGTCGTGTTTCGCTTTGTAATTTATATCGCAATAATGCTCAAACTTGTTAGAGGCGTGCGGCGACTGACCGCGCAATGCCGCCACCTCGGCCAGGCCACCGTCATCGGCTCCGAGCCCAACCGGGCCGACCCCTACTACGTTGAGAACAAGGCGAAAATGGACCTGCTTGTAGAAGAACTTCGTCAGAAAACATCCGAAACTATCAAAGGCGGCCCCGAAGATGCGGTCAAAAGGCACACGGCGAAGGGTAAACTGCTCGTTAGAGACAGGATTAACCGGTTAGTAGACGAGGGCACCGACGTGTTGGAGCTGAGCACTTTAGCCGCGACCGACCTGTACAAGGGGCAGGTGCCGAGTGCCGGCATAGTCACGGCGATCGGCAAGGTTCACGGCCGCGACTGCATGATCGTCGCTAATGACGCAACTGTCAAAGGAGGAACGTACTTTCCCATCACAGTGAAGAAACATTTGCGCGCGCAGGAGATTGCGCGAGAATGCCGGCTTCCTTGCATTTATCTCGTCGACTCTGGCGGCGCTCATTTACCGGACCAAGCGGATGTATTTCCTGACAGGGAACACTTTGGCCGGATCTTCTATAATCAAGCCAATATGTCAGCTGAAGGGATACCTCAGATCTCAGTCGTCATGGGTTCCTGTACCGCCGGCGGAGCTTACATCCCTAGCATGTCAGATGAAAGTATTATAATTAAGAACCAGGGAACTATTTTCTTAGCTGGTCCTCCGCTAGTCAAAGCTGCCACTGGTGAATCCGTTTCGGCAGAAGATTTGGGAGGCGCAGATCTTCACTGCCGCCAATCTGGCGTTACCGATCACTACGCGCAAGATGACGAGCACGCCCTGCATTTAGCTAGAAACGTCGTTTCTAATTTGAATTGGAATAACGATCAGAGAACGAGAATATATTCGCAAAAAGTTGATGAGCCTGTACATGATATCGACGATCTACATGGGATTGTGGGGGCAAACATACAGCGACCGTTTGACATACGCGAGGTTATAGCGAGAGTGGTCGACGGGAGTAGGTTCCACGAGTTCAAGCAACTCTACGGGGACACCTTAGTGTGTGGATTTGCATCGCTTTATGGACACCCTGTCGGCATCATCGGGAACAATGGAGTGTTGCAATCCGAGGCCGCTTTAAAGGGATCTCATTTCATTCAATTGTGTGCAGCGAGGAAAATTCCTTTAGTATTCCTCCAGAACATAACGGGATTCATGGTGGGAAGGGAAGCGGAAGCCGGTGGCATCGCGAAGAATGGCGCTAAAATGGTGACCGCTGTGAGTTGCTTCAAGGGTCCTAAGATAACAGTCATTGTTGGTGGTAGTTTCGGAGCAGGAAACTATGGAATGTGCGGAAGAGCATACTCGCCTAGCTTCTTGTATATGTGGCCGAATTCTAGAATATCCGTGATGGGAGGTCCACAAGCTGCGACTGTGTTATCTTTAGTAGCAAAAGAGAAGGCTTTGAGAGAGAAGAAGCCTTGGAATGATGACGATGAAAGGAAAATTAGAGCTCCCTTAGAAGCACAGTTTGAGAAGGAAGGAGTGCCATACTACAGTACAGCAAGGTTGTGGGATGACGGTATTATTGCACCCAAGGACACCAGGAGAGTTATTGGATTTAGTTTATCGGCTGCTTTGAATGCTCCGTTCAGAGACAGCAAGTTTGGTGTATTCAGAATGTGATGTGGTAAATAGAACATGGAGGTGTGTGATGAAATTATTAAGTATGATAATGACCTTTATTTTTTACAATTTATCTTATCTGTGGTGATAGTGTTGTTGCTAATGGCCGTATTTTCTATAAACACCCTGAAATCTTAACGTTGCTTTCGTGTTTATCAGTAACAGATATGACGCTGGTTTATTTAATTTGTTATAAGATAACAGTTGAGTAATCGCATTATATGAACTGATTCGTTTCACAAATCAGTACTCACGTCTTATTTAATGCGTAGGTAAAATAATGAAAAGTTTTTATATCTTTATATTTGTTTTTAGAGAATTAAACAGTTTTGTACATTTTAACTACTATTTGTAGGCAGAAGATTTTGTTATTAAATTTAAAGAATGAAACTATAACGCCCTGGTGGTTGTTTGTTCGTACCAATAGTCAAGTGTTGCCATTTAAAAGTTTATTAAGTTTGTGTTATAAATAAACAATCTGTTGACAGTTAGTGTGTTCAAATTACTTGTAAGACAAATAACATTTCCCTAATGTGATGTGATATTTTGTCATTGTTATATTTGACGATAGTTACACATAAGGAGTTATAACAAACGAATAAAGTGAAGGGGTTTAAGTGTATAAGTTAGTTAATTTATTGGATAGCTTACATATATGTAGCTAGATTGGAAATAAAAATATATGGTACGTTTAAATGACTAAAATAAATGGTAAATGGAACGTCTTTGGAACCTACAGACGAACATTCACTTCAGATCTGTGATTGTAACTAATTAAAAGTTCGCTTCGAATAAAAACAATGGCAGATAACAACAGCGTTGATTATGCAAACGTCATTCGTTGACCCGCCGCCGAGTTCAAGTTTAACAAAGGATACCACTCACTTTTAGACGTAGGTGCAAGGTCGGCCATCTTTGTCGCGAACACTAAACGTTTGTGTTTTGTTTCAGTTGAGTTTTTATTTTATTTAGGGAGGCAAACAAGTAATAGATTTGCCTGATGGAATATTTTTTTTGTTTCTGTGTTATAGGAGGCAAACGAATAAGAGAAGAGGGTCGCCTGATGGTAAGTGATTACCGCTGCCCATGGACATCAACAACCGCACAAGAGTCGCAGATGCGTTGCCTGCCTTTAAGGCCCCATACCCTCCCCAACTGAGCTCTAGCGACCTTACTCACCAGCAGAACATAGCACAAAAGTTACGAAGTGCTATTTCACTATGGTCTTCTGTAAGGTGGAGGTACTTCCCCAGACGAGCGGCTCATTCGAGTGGAATTTCTAAGAAGCTCTTCTTCTCTTCTCTGTCTAAGTGATCACCGTGGATATCAACAACTCAACAAATGTCGTAGATGCACTGCCTCCCTTTAAAACCGTGCATTCCTTATAATTGGCTTCTGAAGTAGGTATATTTTAAGTAAAAGAGCACTATCAGTACAAACAAAACAAATACTTCTTCTCTGTGGTCTTGTGTTAGGTGGAGGTACTTGCCTAGAAAAGCAGCTCGCAGTAGGTAGGTATAGGCTTGCATCTATGTATATTACATAATCTTTATTATGCAGCATAATACCACATACCTTATTATTATTATTACTTTTATTAGCCCCGGTAAATAAGTAAATATATAGTAATATACTTAAGAAGTAATTTTATACATTTATTAAATTAATTAATTAATACTAATTCACAAAGTGTTACGCGTATGAAGTTTTTAATTGGTAATAATTTATGAAAACAAGTTACCAACGAGGCATGTCACTGCATTTAAATAAATATTTACGATTTGTTAAGTGATGTAACGCTTAAATCAAATGATTAATAAAACGCAACTATAAACATTTGACGACCTCCTTTTGGAAGTTGCAGAATGATCAAGCCAATTTAGGAAATAACTCGGTTGTAACGAGCATTTATGTGCTTTTACACATTTCAGATTCTTTTGCCGTTTTTGTTCATTAAAAATTAAGAAACATAAACGTCTGTTGCTTCTTTTAGGACTTCACTATCTTAGTCCAAGTAATTTAAACGAGATGAGATATGATATCGGTGGGATAGGGTAAGGAGTTTTTTTTACCATATTGGGATCACAACATTTCTTTCACATCCTGGTCCAGTTAAATTTTTTGATACAACATTAACTCTAAGCAACTTAATGTTCGTATCCTCATTATCATTATATATTTTAAACTATACTTGCACGAATGTGATTGATACTTTTTACTGTACATTCCTACCACCAACCATTTATTTATAAGCAAAGTAGGTATTGCCTTCCAAGTTCCAACCGAATTTGTCAAAATTAGAATGGATCATTTCGTTTAGATGTCAAACAAAAGAAGACCTTGGAATTTATACTTTCAAACTGATATCAGATCATAAAAATCAACGTAAGTATTCTATTAACATGTCATTAATATTGATCAGCTGTAATATAAAGACTTATTCACACGGAAACAGCTTTCTTATCTCTAATACCAAGATATAAGATTTATGAATTCATGCTTCAGAGAATTTGTCATTGTTTAAACATTAACTATTTCCGTCATACCTTAAGTAGGTTTATAGGCAATGCTTAGATATATCTTATATTATTCAAATTGCAGTCCATTTAAGTTTGAAGCAAAACATTTATTATTAATAAAAGTATCGTTTTATGAAAGGTCAAAATATTAGATCATTAAAATGAAGCATGATATTAGATTAAAAGTGTGTTTCGCTTTGTGAGCCAGTAAAAACTTAATACTAAGTTTTTACTGGCTCACAGCTAGCACGTTACATATGGATATTGTGCTTATAACCGATTATAAAATCAAATAAATATTTTATACCCTACTACTATTATTAAGGCGAAAGTTTGTATGTGTGGATGTATGGATGTTTGTTACTCTTTAACGTAAAAACTACTGAATGGATTTGAATGAAACTTTACCACAATATAGCTTATACATCAGAATAACACATAGGATATTGGAAATCGAAATCCACGTGGACGGAGTCGCGGGCGGCCGCTAGTTTATTGATAATATTACATTTCTACGTCGGCTACGGAATGTTGTTTCTATTGAAATTGGTAAGAATATCAATTGCTTTTTTCGAATGACAATGGCTCGAGTAAAAATGCCGATGTTCATCACACAAACATTTGCTCCTAGCGGGATTCTTATCCGCGACCCTTGGTTTTAGCCAGGTTCCCGACTACTAGACCAACGGGCCCGTCTCGTAAAATCAAAGCTTTTTATCGCCATTATAAAATAATACATATTATCAAAATGAGGCCATCGCGGACCGACAATTAAGTCTGTTAATAGACTGCGAGTTTTCTTGCTAGGAATTCAGTTAGAAAAACGGACGCGTATGGCGTGGCGCGATGCTGGAAAGCGTGAACTGAGCTGCGCCGGCGTGGAGTGATGTGTCGTGGATGCGTTACCCCTCATGCTTCATTGGCCGATTGTCATATTTAGTAATAAATACACCAATTAAATATTCGTAACATCACATACATTGATCTGATTTCGTGTTACGTAGCTTAAGCACAGGGCCGTCTTTCTGTAAGATATTTCCAGCTATCATGGAGGTCTGGGCCTGAACGAACATCCATGAAGGCTGGACGGGATCGTTACCATAACAGGGGCCTTTGGCACATAGGCCTTAAAATCGTGCCCATTGTGCCCGGTGGGAAAGACGGGGCTGTGCGACTGGGATCAAGGTTAAAAATATCGGATCGGCCTGTAAGTCTCTGAATTGTTAGGCGGAAAATTGGTAAGACCAGGTTCTGTGAGTTGGCTGGCGGTGGCAAAGTAGATAGGAACTCCTGCGTCAAATCGTTGAAGGCGCTTGATTTCTAGTTTAGGACTTACCTATTTATCAAGCAATTTATAAGGGCTAATGAATAGGGAGTGTGGGTGACTTAATTATAATTTATACGAATCTTTCCAAAAAGGTTGTTTTGACTTATATACACAGTCGGGTCATAAGTTCTGTCACAACCTTATAATTTTGAGTTTTGAAGACGGACCAGATTTTCTGCGACTAATTTTAAAAATAGAACATTTATACATATCGGAAATAGAAGAACTAATTATTTTTATACATATTTGAATATGGAATGGACGATCAAAGACAATAGAGTCACGGGTTTTCCGTTGCACCGCTGTTGTAACGCATAGAAGGTGATTTTCAATTTCGTACAAAAGTTGAAAAAAGCGTCCTATTTCTTTTATTGTACTATGAATCGATACACTGAAGTCTCGAGATTTCAAAATCGTAAAAGAAGCGGCAGACCTTGCTCTTTTAGAAACACTAGCGGTCATCAGAGCAGTGAAGGCGTCAAACGAAAAAAATCCCGTGCGTAAACAAAAAACGCTAGCCCTCCAGCTGTGGCTAAACAGAACCAAACTAAAAAGAGTGCTAAATAAAAACCTGAAACCACGTGCTTATCGTTAGAAGACCGGATATTTTCAAATGATCGTATAAAGAAAATTAAGCTAGAAAGATCCCGGGCTCTGTTACGACGGCACGCTGGAAAAAAATCTGCGAAATTCTTTTTTTGAATGTCTTTTTTTTAATGATAGGTTTAAATTATCACAAACAAAATGATAAAGTGTATGCCCACATTAGTGAAGAAGCAAGCACGTGTATTTTGAGGGACCAGTGCCGTCTTCACTCTTACTCATTCATGATTTGCCTTGGACTCTCGTATTCAGGCATAACTGAGGTGTTTTTCGGTAAAAAAGGGGGAAAATCAAGGCCGTACTATATCAAAATAATGTCCTAACAAGCGTAGTACAACCTTTATCTTAAATAATAATCAAGAACAGACATACGACATTCCAACAGGACTGTACACCGACTCATTTGGCCCGAAGCACGAAATACTGGTTCACGGCGCGCGGAATTGACTTCACCCGGCATGAACACCGGCTCTCTTCTAGTCCACGTTTAAACCGATGGTATTACAAGTTATACCAATATTTGAAGGGGAAAGTCGGTACTTAACCTCACCAGAATTTGGTGTCTCTCCGAGCGTATCTGGTCAAATCAGCGAAAGAAAGGTGAATGAATATGGTGCGTGCAGTGATGGCTGACTGTCTTCGTAGATTAAAGGCATCTGTCCAAAATGGAGGAGGACATTTCAAATGGTGTTGATAAAATTATATTGCAAATTAAATAACCTTTCATTTCCAAAGGTGTATCAATAATTTCCTAAAAAGTTTATGACAGAACTTATGACCCGACTGAGTATAGAGCATCTGGGGAAATTCCCTATACATCCTTTAAATCTCTAGATAGATCGTGATGCAACGTGGTGCTAAGTTTCAGCCTGCCGTTGCAGTCAGGCGTCAGGTTATACGAAGCTCTTCTGCGGACTAAATTGACGTAGGTAATAAAATAAGACGAAAACGCAACAGATCGTAAAGAAATATAGGATCCTTATTAGTGAATGACCGCAGTCTCAATAAATCAAAACGCAACTGTATCTGTTTTCGTTATAATGATTTGAGAAAAGTTATGTTTATTTTATGCAAAATGAAACATAATTTCCTGTTGTAACACAATAATTTGAAGTCTAGTTTGGTTTGACTAACTAGGCATTATTTCTCAAACATTTCATATAAGAAGCGGCGTTCTTTGCCAGTTACTTAACTACCGATGCCCTCAATCGAGATCTTTATTATATTTCTGAGTTTGTCCACTTTGAGCACCTATAACTTGAGCACCCAGTTCACTTTTGTTTTTTTTATAAACAACAACAAATATTTCACAACATCACATACATTGATCTGAGTCCGTGTTGAGTAGCTAAGCACTTGTGCTACAGACATCAGAAATAACCAGAATCAACAGTGGTATTACAAATAAAACTCAAATAGGTACATATAACAGACCCAAACCAAGACAACAAACAGACAATGACATGTTCATGCACACAACTGTTGGCCCTATGCAAGGATCGAACCCGCGTCCTCTTGATCTAATCGGCAACTTCTTGACCATTACACCAAGCACCAAGCGGGTCGTCAAGCAATTTTTGACAAGCCTGTTTTTATTATTGATAAACTAGCGGCCGCCCGCGTCTCCGTCCGCGTGTATTTCGGTAACCGCACACAGCTATAAACTTTCCTTGTCAAATGGACTATGCAACACAATATTTTTTTTCTATTCATACCAGTTGTTCCTGAGATCAACACGATCAAACAAACTCTTCAGCTTTATTATATTAGTAAATTAAAGATAGGTACTCAAAACGGACTAGGTGGACTTGGCTTAGTGATCAAGTCGCGGGAGCTCAAAAATGGATGCTTAAAAGTGGATTACTCATAGTCATATTATCTGCGATAAATAGTGATCAGCTTAATGAACTGATAGAAACATCTTCGTGATATATGACCTGCTTTGTACGATGCACCATTACCGTTCAGAATATTAGGTTAACAATATTCTGTAGTGGGAAGATATCAAATCGCTCGTTCAGTTGCTAACGGTATAATAGACATTGGTATCCTACGAGTATTTTAGATTGATATTTATGTGGACTGCAATTGAAGTCGTTTTTCTAATTGTACACGTGCTGCTATTGTGGTTATGTTATCTTCTTGATATCAGTATGATGAATATTTAAATATGTTTTTTATTTCAATATCAAGTAGAATAGTAGTACCTATTCTTTATTGTATTACCTTACTGTCCGACTGCAGGATCAAGGCCCCTCACACAATCATGTTTTAGTTACAAAGATGGGTTTTGACTTAATCACCACGCTTGCCAAATGATCACAAACCCGGGCTCTGTTCAGAACTTCTGTTTCTGTAATCCATTATTTTTGTTGTACCTATTTATGTTAAGTGATGGGTATTCTTAAAACTACTGTATTATCGTTAGCTTCAAAGAACAACGTAGTAAGTAAATCTTACGGAGTTGTATGCAAATGCATTATCTAATAACAAGTAATTACTATAATTTCGTTTCCAGCATTGCATGATCATAAACCTTATCTAGCATTGGCAGCTCAGTTACAATATTACCTCAATTACAATGTTACAATATTTCTGAACGAATAAGCGTGAATTACGTCATTTAGGTATCCGAGGCAAAGGTATTTCCCTATTCAGCCACATGCTTCATCTGTTACGTTAGGTAGTTTAGGGCTGGCAAGACGAAGGTTTATTATGTGCCCTTTGTGATTGTTTTTTTTTGTTTTTGGTTGCTGTGAAGCCGGGTTACATAAACTGCCTCATTGGTGCAGCGGTTAGAGCGCTGTTATCAAATGTCGGTGGTCTTGGGTTTAAATCCCGCGGGGAACATTTTCAATTTGCGTGGGTTTGCCCAGTTTGGTTAAGCCATTTCAGGCTTGATGATGATATAATATCATTGATATTGACAATGATAACTGGTTACTTAATGTTTTGAATTATGTCAGAATTTTTGTTTGAATTATCTGAACATTCTAATGGACTGTCGGAGCCGTAATAACTCTACTAAGTACTCATTCGCTATTGTTAGAGTATTATTTTAAGTACTTTAAATACCAAAATGAACTTCATTTATTAAAGATTGTATTTAAGATTTTTTTCAACTTTTATGTAATATTAACGTCCATATTTCATCGCTGGCCCTAAACCAAGAAGTTGCACAGCCCTGCGTTACACAATCGCCAATCACCCGCTCTTAATTATCAACTTTCTCTCAATCACTGGCGAGTCAACGAACGCGGCGGTAGGCTGTACGCAGTCATCGCCATCTTGCGATTAAAAAAGAAAATAATTAAAAAGTTGATTACGCGGGAAGCGCGGGCTCCGCCATTGGCTATTGTTGTTCTTGTTTTCTTATGTGCCAGTTAGAATATGAATTACTGGTAGTGTATTTTTTTATTGTTATTAGAAATATTTTAATGGAATTGGAATGTAACTTAAATTATTGTAACCACAATATTTTTTATTGTGTCTGGCTAGAATAGTTCAGTTTTATTTATATTATAACTAATGATGGGCTTATGACTGTGTTAGAATAAATATTGATTTTTAAGTCGCTTTATAGAGACGAACGTTCAGGCGCATTGTGCCATTATGCCATAACACCGAATATTTTATGATTACACTATGTATATTCACAGAGTTTACAAAAAAGAAAAAACAAAACATTCCTAACACCCGGAATCTTAAAGTATGGTCTACTAAGCACAAAGGTAGTACTTATGTCTATTGATAGCTCACTATCAACATACTGCTTTCTAAAGTCTGTCAAGTGTAGATCAATAGTACTGCCCTCGAGTAAAAGTATCGATAGTGTAGCTTACATACCTACCTATTCAATATCGATATTTTTCGGCATCTCTATACAGAGTAAAATTGTAATTACAAAGATCACGTACTTACCTACGCATGTTACGTTAATTACTTTCTTAAACGCGTATTTCGACAATCTGCTTGGTCATCGCGTACAAAAAGTGCCTTTAGCAGACGAGACGACCGGTTTGAAGCCTCATATGCTCAAATCGATACTTATGATAGCAGGTATATAGTCAGAATCCGTGATGTTATAAAATGACTAGTGGAATATTAACTATAGAAGTGGGTACTGTTGTATGGATCTAAGTTTATTGGAAAATGTAATGTAAGCATAATGTAGCGCAAATACACAGTCCGGGTCCATTGAATGAGAAATAGCTTTTTGTCCTATTCAAATTTCCAAAGAGCGACAATTCCAAAGCGAAATCATCTTTAATTGACAACATTTAAATTTTTTCATGTGCTGTTTTTATTTTCTATTCTGAAAGATTTTCAAAAACTAAAACTTACGCATTTTTTCTTTTTCGTTTATTTTCTTTCCTTTTTGCAAAATAAATTATTTAAAAACGACTTATTCTAAAAGAGCGTAAGTCAATGTCATGGGATGAACGAACATTTTATCTTTGCTATTTTAAAAAATAAACTTGAATGACGGAAGTTCACACAAATGTTGCCAGGAGACTCTAGGGTAAATTCATGAAAAATGTTGTCCAAGTACCTAAAGTGCCACTTAAGTACCCAGTTCGTACTTTAAACTAACGTAAATAGTGTTTTAGGAAGATTTCATAAAGCTATAAAATTAAATCTGGTACATCAACTGAGTTATAATTTTTTCGCAATATTTAAAATCATGGCTTTTCCTCGATTGGCCAGGAGTTTTGCCAATCCGGCAACACTCTACGATAAATGTACACACACATGCACAGTTTTCTGTCAGTTTGACAAGAAACAGTGTCAAACTTACGTTTCTTTTTTTTAATTCACGTTGGCCAAATCGAGGCCAAGATTGAATGTGTGTGGATCCGACGAGCATTGAATTTGGAAACTTTTCAAAATATCTTTTTAGTTACTGAATGAAAAAAATTAAAAACATATTTTCTGTGTCAATTTAGCGAAAATCTCGAAATGGTTTTTTAATTATAGTACCTTATAAAAAATTAAATGTTGTCAATTATAACTAGGAAAAGCGATGTACGAAGTAGCTGATATACATATTATTCTAATAAATTTGTTAATAAAACCTTTAAAAACTAAAAAAAAAATGTTTAAACGACTGCCTGTTAAATTAATCTAAATATTCGTTTTAAAAATGTAGATGTAATCATTTTACATAATATTATTTTATTGTTCACGAGTTTAGCTAATGGCGTTATCTCTTGCACGATTGCATTATTTTCCGATGCGATCACAAACGTACCGAACACAATTAGTTCCTATTAGTACAATATTATTGGACAACACTATCTCTTAGTACGATCATACAATTCGTACAACCTCACGCCATTTATTCAACATACAAGGGTGGATCAACTTTTTAACCGACAAAACGGGCAAAAAATTTCGGCGTGTTTCAAAAAAATTTATTTGCTTATTTAACTATTTAGTTTACTCAGAAGTGTGTTAAATTTATCTGAGATACGGCTTCCTAATCGAGCAGCGAACTTTTTGAACTACTTCTTATTGAAAAACTCAAAAGTGTAAAGCTTGACCCAAATTTTTGTCACCGGAGTTACCCAAAGTTATTTCGCTGCAATTCTTGAATAAAAAGAGACTTAAATTTTTATTTTAGTGGATTTATTCTGTCATGCAAAATCAAATAGTTTGGTATACAGCATTTGTATGTAATTGTAATATATGGGCATTAAAATATGAGATGTATGTATGCTGAGTTACTAACGAGTCAGACACGTTGTTAATTTTCTCTGTACTTCTTTGAAAACTTAAAATTTAGTCACAGTTTTCTCTGAAATTAAAGTAAATAATCTTATTTTACCCTGAACCTAAAATATTCATACAAATAAAATCAAACACATATTGTTACCTTGCAAAAATGGCTTACAAATTTAGGGACAACTAGTAACGCCTGAGACATTTTTGGTAACTCAAGAGACAAGAGACAAGAACAATCTATAAACTTCTGCACATAACTACACTCGCGAGCAACCAAATCGACTCAAGCGCAACCTTTGCATTCAAACATTATTCTAAGTAAAAGTATGCAACATTATAATACAAATGATATGTCATTTGGACGCTTCAAACTTCAGATTTTATGTGATATCATCATTATTAATATCCATGTTTACTTTTTTATATTAGTGTCTGAACTTGAATGAGGGAAAATGGGATTTTGGGTATTCATAGGTGTTGACATCAGAATTGACACAAATAAAACAGGGTTTTTTCTTAAAGAGTATAAAAATTATGGGTCCAAGATTTAGTACCGCCTAGCCCTAATTACAGCCCGTAGTCGGTTCTTCATCGACCTTATTTATTTTTCGACGGTGTCTTGAGGAATACCTCCCCAATCCTCTAATTAAGCTGCCTTCAACTCTTCTGGGTTTTATGGGGCTGAATTTCTTTTTCATAACCTTCGTTTGAGCTCGTCCCATAAATGCTCGATGGGATTTAGGTCTGGAATTAGCGCAAGCCAGTCCATTGTGTTCAAATCGACTTTTTGAAGGAACTGCTGCCTAAAGCGCGCTGTGTGGCATCGAGCTTAGTCCTGCATTAGGATGAAGTCTTCGACAACAAATCCTGCGTTGGGCACAACATGTTCCAGGAGAATATTTGTGATGTGCCCCTCAGCTCCTAGTCCTCCTCGGCCTCATCCAGGCATGAAAGCGAGCTCGGTTTTATCTTCTAACGAGATACCAGCTCACATCATGCCAGAACCGCCACCAAAGGCAACGGTTTCTGCGAACCAGCTTTGGGAAAATCGCTCTCCCGGACGCCTGCAGTCCCGGTCTCACCTGTCACATCATGCACCCTTTGTGAACAGGACCGACCTCCATTGCCCAAAACTCGAGTTGAGATGCTCTCCAGCAAACTGTAACCGAGCTTGCCGGAGGCCTGCAGTCAATTTTGGATCTGTTTCAGTCAGGTTGGCTTCCTTTAGACATCTTCTTACTGTCCACTAGCTGACAGCTACATCTCGAACATGCTACAGATCACCTGCACGGCCACACCCGCAAGGTGTCGAATTCACAGGCAGGTAGAAACAATGAAACTGTCCTCTCGTTCAGAAGTACCACGGTAGCGGCTGGTTGTTAGTCTCCAAATAATGATCGAGTCTTTTTATATTGTTTGTATACTCGGGATACAGCAGACTGACTAAAGAGAAAGTAAGAAGAGACTACTCGCTGACTGAGCCTTTGTTGCAATAAGGTAACAACTTGAGCGGCTTTATGAGGTGTGTTATACATGTTTTCCATCATGGACACCGCCAGTAGCAAGTTTACAATCTGAAAGTAATTTTGATTTCGACTTTTCATGAAACTATGTCTATGAAAATCGCACAATGTCTAAAGAGTTACCAAAATTGTCTTTGGAGTTACCACTTTGGTAACGCAGTGTACAGGTAACTCAGCAGACATTTTTTACATAATGGCTCGTGAATTAAAATGTACTAATATGGCGAACGGTTTGAATTGACCAATAGGAAATCAGCCTTAAGGACCTTCAAAATTTGATGAAGAAATTAAAAAACATTTACCCGTTCATCGAAATAATCCGGTAACTCTGCCGACACTGAATAAATACACGCGCACTCCTCTAGAGTTTGCTGCGGACTGGCGGCGAGCCGGCAAGAATTTAAGGCTCGCCGCCGCGCGTGCAAGGAATAAGATCGTATCGCCGTTCTTTACTAGAAATTTGTGACGTATTGCATAATATTTTCTACGTTTTTTCGCGGTCACTCAGTATACACCACAAAATGAGATGAATTAGGGACAGAGCTTTAAAGCCTTTTTTTCTTTAAAATTAAGACCTATTTTTATATTTAACAGTGTAAGAACTAAACCTTGTTTAATTTATAAGCAATATATTAGCAGACTTAAGAATGTTCCAAGGAAAAAAACTCTTAAATTAGCAATTACATATAGCTACCTCGATGAAGGGACAGCTAAAATTTGTATGGAAAGCTATGTCTTATGCAAAGTCGTATACTGAGTTACCATAGTTTTTACGTTTCCTTCTTCATTTTATCTAGATAACATTGGTTTTTTATTAAGGTTACTAAACTGTAAATTGAACAAAACAAAGAAATAATTTCTAAATTGTCTTAATTTAGTCGTTTTTGAATGCGATGTCGTCGGGACAAACTTATGTCGGTTAAAAAGTTGATCGACCCACAAACGGACAACTGTGCAAACTTAGTCGTTACTAATCGCTTGTGAGGTGGAAATTCCAAGGCATTGTACTTGTAAATGTTAAGATGCTATGGAAAATAAGACGGTTTGACCGAAATAACTTATTTGGGTTGGAGTGTATGTTGTCTTGTATAAGTGGAACTTTCGACCACTTCCAGATATATGGAAAGGTTTCAATGATTCCTAATTGAACAGAATCCTCTTGAGTATCCTCGTATTCCTCATTACTGAGGGTCGCGATCATTGTATAAAATGACAAACAACTCTCTTGGCAATTTTGTTATGGAGTGGTTTTGCCATTGCACAGTATCATTGAACAGATTGAGATTCCTTAAAACTCGATCTAGGACTTTATCAACATCCCGATCAGCCTTTTGCAGTCCACTGCTGGACATTAGCCATCCCCCGATGGGATTATACCATATTGCACTCTGCTGTAAACAAGCTGCCCATCTGACTCAGGAAGTATAGAGTCGCTTTTTACGACATACTCTCTTGGAAAGAAATGGGTAAGTACTTTTATAGGCTAGATCTAATGATGTCATGTAGAATTTGGATAGGATTGTATCAAAAAGATTTTAATAAAATATTGAAGATTTCTTACACATTCACGACTTCTCCGTGGATTCAACTTCGAACCGGTAGTAAACTTTGTATCTTAATGTTTATTAATATCAATCAATCAAATCAATCAAATAGTTTATTGCATGTCACAGGTAACATAGGTGTTGAGTACATGATAAGTGCCTATGTGACGCCCTGCAAGGGCATAGCAACTTGCGAGAGTGCTAGTACGCATTTTATAACTACTTACAAAACTTAGCTTAGTATTACAAAATTATGTTTCTTACTTATATTAATGCCATATATATATATATATATATATAAAAAATAATAGAATAGAATAATAGAATATATTTATAAATTACATATATTCTATTACTTTTATATTACATTATATTTATTGTATATATTATATATATTCTATTATTTTTACAAAACACAGTTATAGTTTATATTATTATTTCCTATGTATTCTTTGTATATGTATTTAAGACATTTGCAACTATGTAGTAATGATTTACATTTTTTCACTGAAGTATTCGTCTAATGTATAGTAGAATGCCTTTATTAAGTGTTGTTTTAATTTTTTATCAATTGTTCTATAGTTTTTTTCGTTTTTAATCTGTTGAGGTAATTTGTTATAAACTTTTATGGCCATGTATTGGGGACTGTTACTCAACATTTTTATTCTGGACAACGGTAAATATATCTTTTCTTTATTTCGGGTATTAAAATGGTGGGTATCTGCAGTTTTTGTAAATGTATCTATATTTTTATATACGAAAGTGCATAGATCAAGTATGTAGATTGATATAAGTGTTAGCAATTTGAATTTTTTAAAGTAGGGTTTACAACTTTGTGTGTTATTTATATTGGCTAGTATTCTGACACATTTTTTCTGCATAATGAATAATTCTTGGGAGTTGACACTATTCCCCCAAAGCATTATGCCATACTTAAACCAAGAATATGCGTATGCATAATAAGCTGATAAAGCGGTGTCAGTGTTTGTACTGTATTTTATTTGATAAAGGGCATAAGTAAATTTAGAAATTTTTAATTTTATTTTATCTATGTGATGTTTCCAATTTATATTTGAGTCTATATGTAATCCGAGTAAGTTAAAGGTTTCTACTGTATCTATTTTTGTATTTTCTATATTTAGATTTATATTAAGGGGGGGTTTTGTGTTAATATGTTTAACACATTAAATAAAAATGGACATGGATTCATATTAGCAAGTTCTCAACGATTCATAAGTGATTTTTATGAATATACATATTGTTAAATTCATTAACTCCTGGAGGTCTGCGGTTGATTGCCGCTTTTTATTGCTTGTATATTTAATTGAGTTGACGAAAATTGGGTTGGCCGTAAAGCTAGGCATCAAAGTAAAAAATGATAAAAATGTTGTTGTGTTTAATGAGCCAAGTCAAAGAGAGGCACCGCTCATTCTGACAAAGACAAAAAATATGGTCGAATTTAGAATTTCCTCGTTAATTTCAAGTCGATTGAAAATTACGCAAGGAACTTGTAAAACACGAAATGGCTTTTGTGATTTGTGCCACAGATTAAAACCTCAGCTTCTGATATTCCATCCCAAACGCTATAAAAACCCACAACCGCGTTATTTACAGCTCAATAATCTATTTCGGTGACAAACGGCGCAGAGAATGCCATTTTAGAACATTCTCAAAAGCCAGAAGTCGTGGTCGCGGTCCTCCGTAATAGGTATTTGATGGCATTCTCAAGGTTGCTTGAACAAGACTGGTGACGTCATCGACTTGTAGGGCTGCCGGGAAGCCGGTTTGACTTTAAGTTGTAACCGTAAAATACTTTATAGCACTCAAGGTTGGCATTGTTTAGAGGGGACCATGGCAGGCTTACCAGTAGTCTTCTTTGCGCAGTGGTAAGCGCGCTCGGCCTGCGATTTCAAACTTAAGCAACTTTCGCAGAGGTCAGTCAGTCATCGGATGGGTGACCGAAAATTTCATCTCGAGCTCTTCCGTACTTTGGAAGGCACTTTGAGCTGTTGGTCCTTATATCCTGCGTACCTGGCTGATCGTAGGATAGGCCCTTGGTTTTGTAGCCAGGGTCTCAGATCACTAGAACTACGGGCCAGTCAATTATGACGGTAAACTAATTGATAACATGGGTTTGTTAACCCTACCATCGTGGCTAGACCATAGTTAGTACTGCCTACTTGACAATAGAAGACGTGATCCATTGAGTCGCAAAAAACGCCCGCAGCGCACTGGCGAGAAATGAGAACTTCTGCAGCGTAATAATCGATAAGTAGTAGGATGTTAAATTGATGAATTAATGAGTTTTAGTTATTATTAACATTAGCCTGTAACATAGTAGCGTATCATTGCATAACCGGCCACTTAAAATATCAAGTACATTGTCTTTTCAGATGGCATAGTTTAATGGTAAGAAATCCCTATGACCAATTGTATTTAGATTTTCAGGGACATTTGTGTCAGGATTTTAAGACACCTTGGTTTTGTGATCATCAATCGGCATTACATAAGTATAGTGACTAAGCCGGTAGCTACACATCACTGTAACGATCACTGATATCAATAATTTTGGATGCTTTTGCTAGGAGCTACACTGACAAATTTTGTAATTTTCCAGTTCCTACGAGTATATAACTTCAGGGTGCATTTGGATTACATAAACTGGAAGTCGACGTCAAACCCTTTTTGGATATAGAGCATATCAGTTCAAACTAGTTCAAGCCCTTAGAAAGTTATGTGAACTAACTTAATATCCAACGACCGATAAGGAAAACTATTTTCCTACAAACTGTGTCCTCGTTGGGCATTGCGACCCCGTTGCTTTTGCCAGATAAGGAAATGTAGGAACCTTGCAGGGTTTTGATAGTTTTACAACATACTTGGTTGGGTTAACTATGTAAGTTCTTTAACATCCTAGGATGTTAAGCGGTTGCACTTTTATTATGCCGTGTGTTGCCGGCCTAGAATAGCACTATCCCATTTCCTTTCGTTGGTGTCATAAGAATAAACTAAGGTACATTTCAGGGGGAAAGACAAAGCCTTCCCTGTGTTTTATCGATCATCATACAGCGGTAGGCAGCACTTTGGGCATAGCCCACCATCTGGGGAAGGCCTAGCCAGCAGCAGACTGAAATAGGCTGATGATGATCATGATAGGGTGTTTCTTCTGACCTGCTACTTTACTTAGACCTAACTTCAGTCTTGCCAACAAACACCACGTTGAGTTAATCACACCCGCATGCTAATGCTGTAGGAAGCGTCGCTCGGCCGAGACGGACCGCTCGATACTGTACTGTACATGATAATATTACCGTGACTGTACTGTGCACTGTTCAGAGCTAGTAATTACTGCAACTGAGAAATGACGAGAGAAGTGGCGATATTAACAGAGGTACCTACCATACATACATTGGTGAAGAGTTTTCATTTCCATTTCTATCCACCATACCATTCAAAAGACTGTCTGCCACAATGATCAGTTTCGTCAGGTCAAAGAAACGGACAAGCCCGTTGGTCTAGTGGTCAGAGACCCTGGCTACAAAACCCAAGGTTGCGGGATCGAATCACACTGGGGGAAAATGTTTGTGTGATCAACATCGGCATTTGTACTCGAGTCATGGATGTTTATATATGTATTTAAGTTTGTCTATCCGTACCCTAGCATCCATAGTGCAAGCTTTGAGCTTAGCTTGAAGCGGGCAAGCGAGGGAGTTGATGTGTTAGTCCGTGAACCAATCTCCTGTAAGATGAGAGGACAGTTAAGATATCGTGCTTGGATTAGCCGTTAACAGGAGCCAGAAACTCGTAGGAAACTCGTAAACAGTTTCATAGTGACCGTTAAGTTACTAAACGTCCTTAAAGTAGCGCAACTGCAATTCTTTGTGTTGCACCATTACATGCACGCTTCTCCTTTATCTCTCCTAATAAAAAAAATACAAAAAAATCATATGATCCTAGTATACAAAATGCTTTGATCCCGGAAATGTGGGGGAAAGGGGGGATATTCGAAAAAGAAATTGCGCACGGGTAAACTTAACAGGCGCGCTTCCACCGACACGACACCAAAGAAGTGATTTATGTTTATCTTCTTTTTAAAACTTTACGATCGCTTCTTACAATAGTGTAAATTGCTCAATATCAACATCCCACGGATTTCCCACACGCATTCAAGACGCCATAAACACGGAATATTGGTAAACCACCGATAACTAGGTGTGCCTGTATATCTAATGACCCGTAGGCTGGTAATTGGAATGTTGACTTAAATCAATACGGTTAAAACAAAACGGAGCTTAAAATATTGTTTGACGTTGTGAGTCATGAAATGAGTGTGGATAGTAAACGGATGTTTGACCGTTTTTTTTATATACATTTTTAAGCATTTTACATGCTTATTTGATCTTTAGTTATTATTTTTATTATAAACATGGAAAAAATCATCTGGCCTCAGGCAGGATATTTAAACATCTTGAGTTTTTTCAAGACGAATAAAGTGAACATTTATGTTTATACCAATAGAACAACTTATATTCTGAATCGTTGTTCCATTGGATTAAAAACATAAATTGAAGGAAAACTTGTAGCACTAGATATTTTCTATACGTACTATGCGTACAGGAGTATGATTGTTTTTAAATCATAATGTAATTTTAAAGACGGGTAAGTTACCTTAGGTATTTTACGTTTCTATAAAACAGAATTTGTACCTAAGATCTCGTATATGGTTACCTAAGGTATTTTTTCTAATAGGGAGCTTAAATAACTCGTTTAAATATTAGGCACAGTTAACTAGTCAACTAAATGGCTAGACAAGGAAGTTACGAAAACTAACTCAACATTTTTTTTCTAAAAAATGCAGTTAAACCCACACTTTTCCGGGTATGCAGGTAGTGCATATCATGCGTTGCATCGCCATATTCGGCCATGTTGCTTTTAAAACTGTCAAGGAAGTTGGGAAAGCGTACAAGCTGTTAAGTAACAGTAGTGGGACGTGAAGTATTAATAGTTTTCTGGGTATTAAAAACATTTTATGTAATATGATTGATTATATCTACATGCTTTCTACATATATTGATACGGTAAAGAACCTTGCTTACTTTCCAAGATACAGTGATGTCATATCAATGACCTACCAATTTTTAAATACTTTTTTACTCTACACGAAATCTAAGTTCACTTTTCCGACTATGAGGGTGCTTTCGACTAAATTCATATTTTTAGCTGAAGCTTTTATATTAAAAGCAGCATAAACATTATGTATATTTAAATATTGTGTTTATTTAAATATTAAAACGTAACTTAGTGAGCATTCCTATTTTACCATTTCTAGTTTACATGCAAATCACATAAAACATGTCAAACTTAAAGATGTTTAAGACAAGGAGCTGTTATCTGTCCTAATCTTTTTTTATTAAATTAGATTAGGACAGCTAATCGTATACAAATACGTTTATTAAACAGTTAAAACCTGTTCACCCATCCGGGTGGTGACAGAACCAACGTTGCTTAGCTTTCGTTTCAACGAATAAATCACAAAGCCTCGGACCTCCTAGGTGTATTTACCAATTCCAAATGCATTACGATTCCAATAATCCATTACGTTTTAACAATACACTGACCAAGCTATTAATATTCCTTGCCAACTTATTTAATGTTATTAATAGTTCCCTGTTGAGGTAAGTTTCAATACGATATTGCGTGGTCGGCTGAATCAAAGTTGCAAGGAGCTTGCCGTGAGCAATCTACAGTCAGGAAGTGCCGAGTGGCCATCGTAAATCATCTAGGACTCGACTATTGAACCGTTCGCCTGTTTTACATGGAAATTGCCTGTTTGTAGGATAAATTGAAATTGGGAATGCTTTTTATGCATGTGCCACTTTAGTGTTCTACTTGATTTTACTAATCTTCATAAGAAGCGTCTAACGGATTTTCCGAGGGAAGGGTCAAACACTATACTATTCACTACGGCTATCAACTCGCCGTTTTTTGTGGAGGAAAAATTATGTCCTTCCAGCAGTAGACTGCGACAGATTAATTATTATGACTAAGTATCTTATGAGGAGCTCGATGGCGCAGTGGTTAGCGCGCTCGGTCTGCGATTGCAACGCGCAAAAGCGTTTTTTTTTATCTCGAGCTTCTTCGTGCTCCGGACGGTACGTTAAGCCGTTGGCCCTGCGCCTGATCTCTCTACTTGTCAGATTACTGTCCCACCGAACTATGAGAGTGAGGGAATAGGGAGTGTACCTGTGCTTGCGCACTCACTTGTGCACTATACATATCCTGCGTACCTGGCTGATTGTAAGATCGGCCGCCATGGTCGAAAATCAGCCGCAAGGGTATTATTTGTATTATGACTACTTCATTCTACTAATAAATTCCGGTTTTGTAGCGAACTCCTTCACTGTAAAGGCTGTTAGACTTTGGAACACTCTTCCTGAAAATGTTAGGCAGGCTCCGAGTAGAAGAGCTTTTAAGTTCTTAGTTTATCACTTCCTCTCTAATTCTTGCGCATCATCGTCCACCAGTTCCAGTACTTAATCTAGCAAATCTAGCATCATATATCATTTATATTTCATTTCTTTATTATTTGGTTCATATTTATTTTAATTTTATATTATATTCTATATTATATATATAATATATAATATAATATATAGGTATTTTATGTATATTAAGTATCCTAGTAAATGAAGGTATATTTACTCAATTTTAATAGCACAACCTACCTACTATTCACTCTCTGTTTGACCCTAAGGTTGACTGGTAGAGAATGCCATGAGGCATTAAGTCCGCCTTTTGTACAATTTTATATCGTGCAATAAAGTTTAAATAAATAAATAAATTTAATGCTTTACTAGTCGAGCGATGCAAGGATAGTGAGTGCATATAAACAATGCGCTCGGATGCAGGCGGCGAGCGCACTTGCCGTGGGAACGTGCTTGCGCCACCGACAGCCACCTCCAGTCCATGCTACATTGTTTATACATTCGTGGACTCGTGGTCAAACTACCATTGGTTTCGCAAAGAGCAACTGCCGAGTTTCTTGCCGATTCTTCTCGCCAGTAACTGCTTTCCGAATCGGTGGTAGTCATTATTTTGTGGTTTCTGACGATTGATAAGTGCTTCTATGAAGCTTATGTTAATAAAGAATATTTTGAATTTGAATTTGAATTGACTCATATGGCTACCCTTTCTGAGTGTCCACATCGGAATAAGAAATGGAGTTTTATTCCAATGCTTTCCTACTTGTCGCCAATGGTACAAATCAAAGTAAAAGTGTCTTTGATAGCTCAAAATAAATATCTTGGTAACTTTATATATGTAGGTATACATAATGGCTCATAATTATGTTCGTCACACAAGGGTGGCAGATTCAAAGGGCTAATGTCTGTACATCTACGAAGGTAATGTTAATTATCAGGAATTAAAGGACCTACGAGTTGTAAACTAAATGATTTTCCACTGTTAGATACAGGTCTTCATAAGAGAATACAATCCAATGAAAAGATATCAAGAGCTTATTAGTGATCGCAAACTTAATCATGTCCTGGGAATCATGATAAATTGAGACGTAAGGCGATTTAACTAGTTATCAAAAACATGGAAGCACATGTAAATTTGCCCTCTATCAAATATGAAATACACACAAAATAATATCAGAAAGCTATAAAAAATTCCCACTGTCTTTTAAGCTTAACGTTTGCCCCAGAAAACAATCAGAACATTTCTTTTAACATTTAAATACAATTTGAGCGCGCAATTACAACATGAGAAGTATATTAAACACAATTTTAATTCTGCGGATTACGTGCTTTTACATGAATAACGTTACTTGGCGAATCTTCCCTCGGATGAGCCCGAACAATGCATGTGAGTGGGCACGGTAGTGTGGCGCGCCAAGACGTTAATTATTCTCACGTGCGTATTGTTCTTCTTGTAGCTACTTGGACGAGATATAGCGAAAAGTAATAATAATCTGAACTATCAAAGGGTTACTTTGAATAAACTCAATAAATAAGATCACATATCCTAATAAAACGGCACAACGGCACCACACCGGTGGCGCGGCGCCACCGCAGATAAATATTTTCGAAAGCAAACTTGGCTGACATTTTACTTTATGTTTTCGGTGGGATTTCTTTCGTCCCAAAATTGTACATTGAATAATATTACGGTACCAGACTCGTGGGAAGCCAGGTCCAAACTAAAGGTCACCGGGTCATCACTTCATTACCGTTTTGTTCGTAAACTAATGGATTTCTTAATTATAACTTAGTGCAATTAATGATGTTTCACGTTTTTGGTAAGTAGAGACTAAGTATGTCAGACTTATTTTTATAAATAACCTTGGATATTATTCTCATACCTACATAGTGGTATTAGCTTGCAATAAGCTTGCACAAAACAACAGATATTTTTACATGCATATTTGATATAAATACACACATCAACATTATCTAGGGATATCTACATATCATCAAATATCTTAAATACTATTAGGAATTTACTAATACTGTAAATGGAAAAATTATAGAGAATTTTATAGTTTTTAATAATAAATAAAAAAGAATGTGATTTTAATTCTATTTTTAAAAATAATTAACTTTTTATCGCCCTAGTTAAATTTGTGTGGTAGAAAATCTGCGTTTTTTTTAATTAAATGATCAAATTTAATTCAACTAAACAATTTTATTAATTTATTCAGTGTTGCCACCTCTCACGTTTATTATAGCATCAGTATCAATTGTCAATGCTCAAAATTAAGTTGTTAAGGTCTTGTTGCGTTATGAGACCCCCATGCTCTTTTAAATTGATGGTGAAGTTGTTGTACTGTCTTGGAATTTGGTGGGAAATGTCTTAAAACTCATTGATGTAACATGCCGCACGCATGCTTGATAGGATTTAAGAGGGGGTGTAAAAAATATCGCGTATTTTCAAACACATTTTAAACCTTGAAAATGAACTTTAAATGACCCGAAAAAAAAATCGTAGATATTCAAGCATCGTTCCTAAATAGTTATCACAGAAAATATTGAAAAAATTGCAATTTTCATTGATAAAAAAAATCTTGAAGTTGCGTCTGACTTGATTTTTGGTTACATTTATTTCCGAGACGATGCATTTTGGTGAACCAATATTTTGGCATATAATATCAAATTATATTATCTAAATATTTATCACAGAACATTTTGAAAAAATATCATATTTTACGAGTAATTCAAAGAAAACTAGTTTGGCGCTTACTGCGTTCATATTCCGCGCAGTAAGCTATCGTCTGTCGCACCTGGCGCGTGCTCACAGGCATGTTTTGTTTCATCGGTTAGTCGCAATCTCTCCGTTGAGACGAGAAGACTATGATTCAGTACTCTCCCGGCTCGAAAAAATATTTCGTAAAATTATTATATGGATTGACGTGAATGACGGATCGGCCGAGAGCAGTATATGCAAGAAAGAACGATGCTTTCAAATAGTCGCTTGTTGGAAGACTTAGTAGCAATTTGAAATTGAAAGTTTACAATTCCAGCCTAAACTATTAAAACTTATTTTTCATAATCAGTCTTTTACTGTGTACAATAAATGGACGAATAAATTAGGTGTTGCGGCAATATAATGTGTAAATGATTTATTTTGTATATTACTGTTACAAGATAAGAGATTTACGATTTAGAAGTTTTTGTTTTGCTCCTTTGAAACGTGACAATCTATACATAAAATATTTTAATATTTAAACTGTGCAAAAGGAACTGTATGACATAGTGAGAGTACGAAAGAAAATGTATTGAAAAATAATGTTTATAACGAGGCAAGCTAAATTAAACCCGTTCAAAAAATGGTGTTTCAAAAAGCAACTATCAAATTTCTTGTCTATAGATTACTGCTTCCTAAAGTCGGTAGTAGAATTTTTCAGTATTGTGCTATTATTATTGACGATTTAAAAGTGCCACACCGAGATCTACATAAATATAGTATATTTCGATTTTGATTTGGTTGACGGGAATCAGTAGTGTGTCTGTGTGTGTGGGAATCATGCAACTCATAGTAAATGATATTATAGGTAAGGGAGACGTTAATTTCACCGAATTGCGGTACATGCAACTGCAAAAAAATTACACTGTATTTTAAAATCAAAAATTTTGTATTTCACAAATATGTTTACCTACGTTTTTTAAACTAGTATAATAATTTTGTAGAATTAAGAAATTTAGGAGTACTACCCATTCCCTAAAAGTAAGAAATAGTTCTGCCGAGCGGTCGATCTAGCTCGGGTACCGAGCTCCTAACCACACTGTGTTGGTGTAGTAACGGAACTATATATTGTGGCGATACAGATGGGGCCTTATTTCAAAACACATTAAAATTAACCAGGCCGTAATTATTTTTATGCAATAATTGTAAATATAGCACATTGTAAATTAATTAATGTTCATTAATTCTTACAAGTTGATTAACAACGATTAAACACGTCTTTTTTTAAACCTACTAGCACTTAGGTAAACGGGCCTGGCCGTTCTCTGGAAATGGAAAATACAAATAAATCTTTTTTTAAAGATTTTTTTGTATTGCCATTGGTTTTCAGATACGTCAGTTAAATAATTAAAAATCTAGAATAATAAGAATGACATGGTTCTCATTCTTATTCATGTGCACAGCGACAAGAATTTGATAAATTTACAAATTATTGTCGACGTTATTTAAAAAATCTTGTATCTTATAATGTCCTTTTCTCTTTGAGCAATTCTTTATTTTAAGTCTAATTACATGTAAAGGTGCCAAATTACGGTTTTCGGTTTAAGACATTTATTTCTCAATAACAGAATACATGTTATTCACTTTCACTGAGAAACACTGGATAACAATTAGTAATTATTCTGTACGTTTAACATAAGCACTAGTAGTAACTAAGTAAATTATTTATTAGTAGGTCTGAATTTATGTTAGTATTTTCTTAAGTATTATGTCCATTTTTCTCAATTTTAATGAGGGTATTTGTCTTAATACACACAACAATACTGCGAGAATGACGAGTCAGTCACAGTTCTATTACGTATCGAAAAACAGTTGCTATCATAGATGCCATTTGCTGCCATGTGTGAGGAATCATGCAGATTTAAAACATTTAAAGTAAAATCAAAAATTAAAAGACAAAATTAAAATTTAAAGATTAAATTAAAATTCACAAAGATTTTGTAGTTAAAAAAACATATTATACGATTATTAATTAAATAACTTGCGCGTACCTTTGCGTATTAATAAATACCTGAAAAAAGTACAATACAAGTCACTCAAAGCATAAACAAAATAAATCATTATGATACTAACATTTATGTATTACTAGCTTTCCACCGCTTAGTTACGTCATCCTGCTTCCAATACTCTCTTTGACAATTTTTATCTGATTTACTTTGAATACTGTGCGGAATCGCCCGAAACAAATTGAAGTGGCGACCTCTGTCTCATTGCGTTGAAGGCATAGGACGAGAGGGGGCCGAGGAAGCGCGCGGGTGCGATCCGATGGGTGTCGAAATTGATGCGCCCTCTTAAGCCGAACGACTGAGCAGGGCAATCCAAAACTTGGATATCGTAGTCTCGTAGAGCGGCCGGCACCTACCGCGCCGCATGGGAATTAGCACTGTCGTTCATGGTTATAAATTCCTGGATGATTTGGACTTTGTTTAGGACAATGACAGATTTTACTACCTTTTTGAGATGTTTTTGCTTAGTCATGATGAACTGGATACAAACGGGCTGGGTTCGTTCACCCAGAAAAAATCCTTCTAAAACCATGATTGTCCCGCCTTGGTATAAGTGGACCTCCTAAGGGTGTCACAGACGGCTAATACTGTCAGGAGTTCTCAAAACGCGTGTTCTTCTTAAATCTAGATAAAATCTGTAGCGGGAGTCATCGGTTTACAGCATCACAGACCAAGGGTCGTCAATGCATGGAAAATTTTCCTAAGCCCAAGAAAGACGCTTACCGCGATTGCCCCATCACAATGCCCGTACACGCAGCGGTTGTCCAACATGAAGACCCACTTCATGCAAACTCCTTTGCACGGTTTGGTCGCTTTCCAGCAGCCGATGGTCCTCCTGGAGCCTTTTTACTAGTCGCATCGCTGTGATGTTTGGTCCTCCTCTAGCAGTCTTTTGGAAAAATTGATCCTGTGTCTGGGTAGTAATGCGATTTCTGTTTTAGTGCCGTTCAACCACGTTCCCAAGACTGCGATAATTGCTCCAAAACCTTGGTAACATGTTTTGGTTGGTGGTTAGGGCCTCGGCAATGACGCGTTCGAAGGAAACACTTTCTTACAAGTCCACGGATCGCAACATTTCATTTCAACTCAAATGATGCCGTTAAATTACTCTTAAAAGAACACTCAACAAGTTTCTTAAAAAAGAATTAAAAAAACATCACTTTTCTTTAGTAAAATATCAAAAAAACAAATTTAATTTTCATGCACTTTTCCCGTGCGAAGGGAACTACCAATATTTTTTTGCCATTCTTTTGTTTTTCTATAAAAATATTTTTTTTTATAAAAATAGAATAAAATACCTTTCAATCGACATATAAACTTCATATAAATATAATATAGAATTAACAATATAACGTAGTTTATAATATACAATTAAGATATCCCTAGATTTTGTTGATGTGTGTATTATTATGTATCTAATGACAACAAATTAGGTATAGCTAGAGGAAAAATTAATTATTATTACTGAGTAACTAGTAACGATATATATAGTTAGAAAACATTAACCGGAGACATTTAATTGCCGACTAACTAACATTTTTACGTTGGGGACCTAAGAAGAGCCCAAAGAGGGGCTCTAAGAGGGGCCAAAGAGGGGTTCTAAGAGGGGTCCTAAGAGGGCATTAAGGATTGCAAGGCTAACAGCCGTATGAGGAGCTTTGAACCAAAGGTATTTGTCCCACAACCACCAAATCCCAGCGGTGTCCATTGGCTTAGCCGATTTCATCCTAGCAAATCGGTCATCAGTTGATGTGTTAATTGGAAAGAGAGGAAAGGGTTACATCAAAGTGCTTGCTCAACAAAGGCTCTCATTGTCCGTCTCCGCGATAAGACCAACAATGACGTCGCGTATCGCCGAGATCCGCGCTTGCGCAACCAGGGAGAAATTGCACTAGGAGATGTATGTACGTACTACGTACGTACATATGTCCAACGCATCATGCTTGTAGTTGAATAGTGGCACTTTTGCCACTGTGAAGTTTACACCTAAGTGCGGTGTAAACTTCAGAGTCGGGGGATATTAATATCTAATATCTATCTTAAATCTGTATAGAGTAAAGTGGAACTTCGTCAGAAATTAGCGCATATAAATATATGTATATAGGCAAATAATAATGAGACATGTGGAAACTGATTTTCTCGCCCAAATCCTCTTAGGACTTAGGTGTAAAGTTAGGTGAATTTTTGACGTTTTGGGTTGTACACTCAAACGTGGCATAGGGAGCATTTACGATATTAATTAATCTGAGTACTAGATACATATTACGTATCAATTCTAACAATCCGAAGTCGGTGGTAGATTCATTATATTGTACATGTATCTTTGACGATTTATAAGTGCCTCACTGAGGCCTACATAAATAAAGTATATTTGAATTTTGAATTTTGAATTTTTGAACAGTATTATGTATTGAACTGCGGTATAATGTGCCGGGTGCGTGGGCGCAAGGCCGCGGGGAGGCCGCCGCGCCGTCGCAAGTCAACCGGTGCATTGTTGCAACTTGCAACCACTGACACTTGCACTAGCGATATTATTACACGGGTTATTAATTAGTTCGTGTTATTTCCTCGTCTGTTATTAGCTTTGGCAATGAACTTTTGCAGATTCTAGGTAGGATATTATTTTTATCTAATTACTAGCGGCCGCCCGCGACTCTGTCCGCGAAGATTTCGGTTTGCGCATTAATAGTGTTATTTTATAGCCTAAAGCCATTTAAGCCTTGACAAATGGACTATTTAACACAACAAGATTTTTTCAATTCAATGCAGTCACTCAGAAACTTTGATTTTTCGTTTGAACGCCGTTCAAACAAACAAACACATTTTATACTAGAACTAGCGGCCCGTCACGCGGTTTCACCCGCGTCCCGGGGGAACTACTTCCCGTACCGGGATAAAATATAGCCTATGTTACTCTGGGTGAATGTAGCTTTCCAACAGTGAAAGATTTTTTCAAATCTGCCAAGTAGTTTCGGAGCCTATTCAATTCATACAAACAAACAAACAAACAAAAAATCAAACCTTTCCTCTTTATAATATTTGTATAGATAGATGTTGACGGCTATAACTGCCGGTTCCTTTTTTTCATGTTTTCCACGACTAAATAAACTTTACTCTATGTTAACATGATCAAAAGATAGTTTTGTTTTTATTCATTATTAGTTTAGATAGGCCAATAACGATCATTAAACTTTAACTACATAAGTTGTACTTGACACAGTAAAGGAAATAATATGCGTCGACAGCCGCTCCTCCGTGCTTTGAATACATCTAGAGGTATGCGGCTCGTCAGGCCATTGCAGGGTTGCCAGTACCTAGGTAACATAGTACTTGTGTTGTGATGAATAATGGAATGTTCCGTGAAAAGGGAAAAGGCATTCGGAGAATTTTCATTGGCCTAGTTTGTTTGACAAGGGCTATTTGTTTTTCATTTACACTTTACAAAATTTAAAGACAAAAAATACCTACATAGTTAAATATTTTCTACTTTTAGCCTAAGTAGAAGAATAGAGGAACACATAATTGGTTTAAACTACCTAAGCTAACTAAATATTAAGTGCCACTTCACAATAGATATTTTTTCTTTCTATTTACATTCTGTAAGGACTTAGAGTACCATTAGAGCCTTTTTGTATTTTTTTATCGTTTATAGGCTGTGCTATGCTAAATTTTAAATGGATTCAAACAGTTTCACAGAAGCAATAGCTTCACCATATCTATACATAGATTTATAAGAAAGGTCTACTTTTTAAAAGGCGTAAATTCCTGATTTACTATACGCAGTGGTAATCTGTATTCTCATATAACACTAGGTCGGTTTTCTTCTTCTTCCTAGCGTTCATCCCGTTTCTATACGGGGTCCGCTTTGACCATGATCCAACACTAGGTCGGTTTTGCATATACAAAATAAATTTCCACGTGGCACAGCCCTAAGAGGCCGATCCTTTCGATTCCACTCCTTGGCACCTATCGCCAGTGAAACCCGGACGCAGACTAGAACTTTCAATGAACCAGCTAAAGGATGGAAAGTTAGGATCTGCGTAATGCTGTAGTGCTTCCTCACATATTGGTTATAGCTTCCTTAATAACGGACATACATAGCTATTACTAGCTATCAGCTAATATACTTGCTGTTAGGTGGAGTTTAATAAATAAATAAAATAATCTGTAAAAACAGCTATTAATATCGGTGTCCGAATCGTCAGTGAAAAAAATATTGAAATTAAATAGTGTCAATTCGGACACTGTGTCCGAATAAAATGTGTCCGAGTCGTCAGCGACTCAATTCTTTGGACTAACACACCAATTGCCTAGCCCCAAACTAAGCTCAAAAACTTGTACTATGGAAGCTAGGGAACGAATAGGCATACTTAAATACTTTAATAAACATCCATGACTCGAGGACAAATGCCGATGTTCATGATGTTCATCACACAAATATTTGCCTCTAGCGGATTCGAACCCGCGACCCTTGGTTCAGTGGCGTGCATAGGTTTTTTCACTTGGTAGGCACTAAAACTATAATGCATAACTAACCCTATAAACAGCGCCCTATTTATGTTTTGATTTTGAAGGCAATTAAAATTGATGCTTAAAAAAAATTGATAGCCATATTATATAATTGTTGTCTTGTCAATATCAGCTGTTGTACGCAAACAAAATTCTAAAGACCTACCAATCACTGCAATTTATTGATTGTTGTATATTCACACACAGCACACAATAATAACACAACACCACTTTTATTAGGTACATACATCATAGGCTAAATTTGAAAAATCGAATTTAGTTCGTGTAAAAGAAAACTATTTAACTGCTTTTTAATGCCTAAAACGGAAATACTCATAGGTTGGTTTTGTAGCCAGGGTCTCTGACCACTACCAATGGGCCCGTCAAATATAATAAATACTTGCTGTTAGGTGGAGTTTCATACCTACGATATGTTTTGATATGTCTATCGAAGCCTCTGTTTATTTACACAGACTACTTTTTACGTAAGGTATGGACTAGATTCAGTAAGTGAGGTAGGTAAATTGGGCTAGAATTTTTCTGAAAATTGACTTATGTTCGGAGGTTGGTTTTTCTAGCCATACCTACTGAATGGTTCGTTAAGATTTTAATCTATAAGGACCCTTAATTTGTACAATAATTTTGATACGGGTTTTTTTAAGTAAAACGAATCAACTGAGTCCAATGAGAAGCGATGTTATTATCGTATAGAAAGTGCAACTTAACTGCCATTCGTACTAGCTGTTTCCTTAATAACGACAACGTCGGTCGATCGCCGCTTATCGACGTTGCGAAGTAGGTATCTAGTTGCGGTTGAAACTCGTAACATTTAGTTATAAGTAACAAGTTTTCCGCCTGCGGTGTCGCGTGGTATTAAAGATAAATAGATGGAACATTTAATCGTGATAAAGAGGCACCTGCCTCGTTTGAGTCATAGTAGGGAGGGGTATTGGATGCCTTGTAAGAAGCTGATTGGACTGTAACTACTGTAAGTAAAATGTCCCTTAACTGGATCTTGCTACTTTCTTTTTGACGTGCAAATGTATCTTATATCTTAATAGATGAATCAAGTGGCATTTTTCGTAGTCCCTTTATAACTCAAAAACGGGCTCACCCTTCCAAACTTTTTCAGTGTTTGTTCGGACTATTTAATAGACGGTTTTTGTGAAGTTTGCACAAAAACGGTCGATTGGTTTCGTTCGAACAACGTATCGGGGCCGTTAGTTTTTTTATAAATGGTTTCAAAGACAATTTCAATCAATCTTACATGATATTAGACAAGGAGTACATACATAGGTACATGCTATCAAAGCTATGGCGTGGAAAAACAACTTCCATACTTCGGACTTAAACAACCAAATATGTTCCTTGTATTTGGCTACTAGAATGTCGTATGAAAACACTGCGAAATACAGATTACATCTACTTAAAACTTTAAAACAAAAATTAGACAATTTCAATCAATCTTACATGATATTAGACAAGGAGTACATACGTAGGTACATGCTATCAAAGCTATGGCGTGGAAAAACAACTTCCATACTTCGGACTTAAACAACCAAATACGTTCCTTGTATTTGGCTACGATAATGTCGTATGAAATCACTGCAAAATACAGATTACATCTTTTCAAAAATTTAAAACGAAAAATTATACATAGTGTTTGTGTTATTATATTCTGAAACTGCCTGCTATCAAACTCCGTATAAAGCTTTCAAAATCATCGCAAAGATAAGAATGGAGCTCACAAGCGGACGTTTAAGGCAAGAACGAATTAAGACAACAGTGTGCACGCTCCTTACACAGCGAATAGAGTGGACCCGTGTGCACAAGCCCTAAATAGGAACTGTGACGGAATATAACGTTGTGAGGGCCTAAGAGCGAACTGAGATATAAAAGAATAAGAGTTACAACTACTATTTTTTTAAATATTACATTTTAAACGAAATTAATGGAGACCTTTAGCCTGCAGAAAGGCATTAATTGGCTGTTACTTTACTATTAATCTTGCTTTATCTTTATAGAATCTGATGGGAACTGGCGATTTTTCCAAAAGGTCGCTTCTAACAGTAGCGATCAGATCTTTCGACTTAAATTTCACACTTTAATAAACGTATTTCCATTAAATTAGCACGTGTTAAAATTAAACATCAGGAAATTAATCTTTAATTAATAATTAATGCAAAACTTGTTACCCCATAACGTCTAATAAGCAATAATCTTTTAGCCAGCAAATAACTCGTTTCATAATATATGTTAATGGGACAACATACTAAAAGCGAAATTAGTTTGTTTGCATTAATTTATAACTCGTAGCCTTATGAATGTTATCTAACTGCATATTTAACATACAGGTTGACAAAAATTTAGGAGTATGTAAACGAAAATATGACCAACTTATGTCATCATCATCATCATCCTAGCGCCTCTCCCGGTTGCATCCTCGGCCATTGCCTTGGAGCCCAGGGTACGCTGCGACTATGATCCTGAATTGACATGCCTGGTTATTACAATGGAGCGACTGTCGTCTGACCTCCGTAACCACAAGGGAAACCAGACCAGTTGGAATATGACCAACTTATGTATTGATCTATAAATAATAATAAAAAATTGCTACTTTATATTGTTTTCTCTAGGCAGAATTTAAACATGTAGTATTTTATGACGACCCGCTTGGTGTAATGGTCAAGATGTTGCCTATTACGCAAGAGGTCGCGGGTTCCATCCCCGCACAGGACAAACATTTGTGTGCATGAACATGTCTGTTTGTCCTGGTCTGGGTGTTATATGTATCTATTTATTAAGTATATCTGTAATACCACTGTTGATTCTGATGTCTGTAATGTAACACAAGTGCTTAATCTACTTAACACGGGGTCAGATAAATGTATGTGATGTTGTGAATTATTTATTTATTTATTTATTTATTTATGCATTCATTAAAGAAACGACTCTATATGAATACTGTTATCTTCTCTTGAAAACAGTTTGTTTTGTCACCAAAGGCATTTTTCACCCTGTATACAATGAAAATCGCTGAATAAAGGAGTAAATGCCATTCTAGGATTATACAAAAATAGGTAGGATTGATAGACTTTATCTATAATTTATAAATTAAGCCCAAAAGTTTTGTCTAACGGCCTTTTTTCGCATGTAAGTTAAATATGTTATGTCTTTTTAAATGTTATTATTAATTTAATTAGGTTATTAATTCAAACGTGGATCCGGTCTTTCTATAGATGCCTAGCCTAGATGACTTAGACAGCTTTGATCACTATCTTTGAATAAAGATGTGACGTAAGATGTAACATTCTTCGGTTTGAATTTTTTAGAGGAATGCATTATGCAATTATTATAGAATTAGTTAATTTTTATTATAATATGTAAGAGTCCAGTTTGAAGAAGCGAGATAACTTCTAAGCTTTACAATGTACATTAAAACCGTAATATCACAGAGAAATAAAGACACCTTCTCAAAATATGTGGATAATTGTAGTTTCGTGTACAATACATGAATTTTGTGGGATATACATACATAGTTATGGTGCTTTAGAAAGCTAAACCAACAAGTAACTAGTAAGTAGCTTGAAACTAGAGGGTAAATAACAATTAATTTACCTACAATACAATATGTTATCAGGTATCTGTTTGTATTGTAAAAATAAAGTAACAACGGTGGTTTTCTCTTCGTTAGGAGTTGTAAAAACACTTGAATGTCTTGAATCACAAGATACATAAAGTTATCATGATAACAGAACAAGTCGTTTTTCGTGACTTATTCTAGAATGTTTTTGCTTCAAACGGTTGCATGCGATGATGAGATATCTTGCTCCACATGTGATTGTAATGAGGTAATTGGCCTCTTCTTGGTATCGATTCCATTAATTACTCGGTATTCGTCTGTTCTCGATACAATCGATCGATTATTATTATGCGGTTGGTAATGACATTGGTTAAGAGGGCGAACATTGGAGTTAGCAATAAAAGTTATAATATTCATTAAAACATTCTGTAGGCGACGCAACTCGTAGTGAATTAAATGTGGAAGTAAAAGTACTGAACCTATGATTAAAATAAAATAAAAAATGTGGCGCTAGGATACAAATGGAATAGTGTAAATCTTGACGTGGCCCGAGTAAGGTTAAAGTTCAAACATAATTTGTGTAATCGATTTGATTTTTATAGCCAATTTGAACAGTTAATAATAAAATTAAACTCTGAGATCGATCTTGGTATGTCATTCTCATATAAAACAGCATCACAAGTTCGCGTTCAAGTTCGATCTCAGAGTTGAGTGCGATTTATTAATACGAGCCTAAGTGTAAAGCATCGATTGTGTACATATTTCACAAGCAGAAAACCTCAAATAATTTGTCTCTGTTTTGCCAAAATAATGCGATCACAAAATTTAATAATGTATTTAAGATGCAGATGTGCAAGTAGTATAATAACAATAAATTATACATCGACAAAATAATCCGTTCTGATTTCGCTTGGTTTTATTACAGATGCCACGCAAGCTTAGCAGGGTTGCATGCTGGCCAGCAAAACTCATATTTACGTTGCATCTAAACTAACTAACTATAAGTCACAAACGTGCTGCAAGCCATTGAGGTATTTTATTTATTTATTTATTTATTAATTGCCAAACTTACAACTATCCTTACAGGCTTATCCTAATGCGATGGTGTAAATAATTATTCTTATTACCTAATACATACTTATCTTAATCTAAATTCTATACATAATACTACTTATAACTAATGTAATACAGATCCACCCTTGTGAACTCACTCAGAGCACATGAAAAAAGTATTACTACTACTGAGTAGACACCGCGAAGAAATTTCTTGTTATACGCATTGTTGTCCATGGATAACAGTTGTCTTCTATTGTACCTACTTTATTTAAAACCGGATAAATGCCGTCTTGTGCTTTAAAACATGTACAAATAATTATATGAGGAAAAATAAAGCTAGTGGCGTGTCATTTCATAGATGTAGAGACAATAATTTGCTAAATTATCAGCTTCAGGGTGGAACTCCACCAAAGCTAAGATTATGTGCTGTGGAGCGGAGATGTGTCGTAAGCAGCCAATAAGATTTTGGCAATAACAAGTGTTCAATCACAGCTTGAAATCTTATTGGCTACCCACACACCACACAGCTTTGGTGGAATCTCACCCTCAGAATTTGTATGTAGCAAGGCCAAGTTATGTTTTTAAATCATTACAAAATAATACATCTAATTTCCCCATGCCTCGATGGTCTAGTGGCTCAAATACCGGGTTGCAAGGCGAGGTCCTAGGTTCAATTTTAGACAAATTTGTTTTGGTTCTTTGGTTTACCATGAGATAGCGTGGAGCCAATATATAATCTTATTAGCGGCTGCCCGCGAATCGGTCCGCGTGGATTTCGATTTCCAATAGCCTAAAGCCTTCCTCGTCAAATGGACTATCCAACACAAAAAGATTTTTTCAAATCGGACCAGTAGTTCCTGAGATTAGCGCGTTCAAACAAACAAACATACAAACAAACTCTTCAGCTTTATATATAAGTATAGATATAGATATAAAAAAATCTTTACTTTACTTTATACTAACTCCCCCAACCCTAGTCCGATGCGGCCGCGCATTCCTCTCGCACACGCGATCTGTTCTACTCCGCGAGACAGGAATGCGAAGATCTGCTGATACCGCTCTATTACGTACCCGCAACATAGTTACACTGCAGAAGACAATTATGAAGGAGCCGTTCGCAATATATTAGATCGACGATCAAATATGGGAACAACGAAATTGTTACGGCTAATTTATGAGATTACTAGCGGCCGCCCCGACTTTGTCCGCGTGGATATCGGTTTGCATGACACAAATGTTTTTTCCCGCTAACTCCCGTTCCCGTGGGAATTTTGCAATATCCTTTTGCAACTAAGCATAAGTTTACTAAGGGACCTGCATGCCAAATTTCAAGCGTCTAACTTAAGTAGTTTAGATTAAGTAATTAAGTATTGAGTATGGAAGTATGGATATGGATTTTCGTTCTGGATTTTTCGAAAATCTACGTGTGCATTTGTGCCATTAGCTCGGCGGTGGGGGAAAACACCGTGAGAAACCTGCACATTCAGATAGTTTCTTACATTAGTTCAGTTACATCTGAATGTGTAACCATGATCTAATCTGTGTGATTCCCCTCTATGGGTTACGAAGGTCTGATTGCAGTTGCTACACTGTTTGACTCGCCAAATCCTGGATAATGGTAAAAGCGGACCCCGCACAGAAACGGGATAAACGCTAGGAGGATGATTATGATAATTACTTATTTATGAGCAACTTGAATTTTGTGCAGTGGGAGGACTGTTAACATTTTCAAAGGCACTCCAAAAAATAGTAACTGATTTCAATGAACTTGCATGAACAACATTGAGATATTCAAGAAAAGATGAGATTATTTTGATCTGCTACCCTGTTCTGTTCATTATAGCATTATGTAATCGTTTGAACCGACAACTAACAAAATTTTTCTGTGTCCGACTCAACATTAATTAATACTAATTTAATAAATACGTTTCTCTTCATAAAATATGAAACCTAAATGCAAGAATGTTCAAAATTCGGTTCAAAACTCTTAATGGCGCGTTTCAAAAGTTATTTTTCATAACATAGCTATTTTCTATTGCAAAGTATTTCAATACAATTGCAATGCGTTGGGCAAACTGCGGTTTTGATTGGGGTTATAGACATGAAGAAACAATTGTTAAACAAAAGGAACTAGAACCAGAATCGACAGAGGTTTTTATATTTTTGCATTGTTTATGCATGAATGATAAATAGTTTTTTGCTTTCATAGATGTTTGATATTAGTTTCAAATAAGTCAAAATGATGTGATATCATTTCACATTCACTTCTTTGTGAAATAAAAATATGATAATATTTAGAAAAGAAAATGAGAACTTAGCAGGTACAAGACAGATTATCTTAGATTGTGGTTACATTGCGTGAGTCATATTCCCGTATATTATTATAATACATTACATTTATTAATTTTCATTACGCTCTTAGATACAAATTATCAGTTATTAAGGGTGCAATATTCTACACCGGTTCTATTAGTCGTCATTGCGTTTATATTTACGTACATAACTTGTATACTTAAGTATATAACTTGAAGCCGTGCTTAGTGATAATTGATGGTTCATCTACGGAGGTCGCGTGCGACCTCTGACCACGCATTAGCACCTGCTTGGCCAGTTCCAGACAAATCGGTGCCCCGTTACTCAAGATAATCCGTGAGAGGTAATGCCAGAGAGGCATCCTACTTTCAGCTTGGGAGGTCGGTTAAGTCTGCAAAGCTGAACGCAGAACCACACATTCAACTTAGTTGTTGATATTATAATGAGCGTTTACTAACGCCTACGGATGCTTGTAACCAGTTGATTTGCCCGCGTGGTAAACCAGAAGCATCACTTGCGCTTCACCGACCGTTAAACCGTCTTCTGCCTCTTAAATTGGCAGAAACAAAGCTTTAGACTGCGATAGGTTGATGATGACGACGAAAATGATGATAGCTCCAGAGGGAGCCATACTTCATTGTGGTTTCCGAAAGGAATTTCTTTGACAAGAAGATAATTTTACAGGAAGATCTACTATGCTTTACCAAAAGTCAATGTGGAAGGAATGGTTCTGCATTCGCCTTTAAATAAAAGCCTTTAATTCTGTTACACCTCCGTAAATTTTCCACATCAAATGGCTAGCACGAGGTGGACCTATCTATAGGAATATCTGGGAACACATGGCTTTCCAATATAACGAAATGCAATATCTTATCTTAGTTTAGATGCTAACCATGCTTTGCTTGGCCACGCAGCTGACTTCCATCTAAGGTTGTTTTAACAAACGTATTTTATTTAATACTAGCTGACCCGGCGAACTTCGTACCTACCCTGGACTACTACAAATATTTTAAACAAATAAAATAAATAAATAATAAATAAATTCATTGGACTAACACACCAATTGCCTAGCCCCAAACTAAGCTTGAAGCTTGTACTATGGATGCTAGAGAACGGGTAGACATACTTAAATACATTTATAAACATCCATGACTCGAGTACAAATGCCGATGTTTATCACACAAATATTTGCCCCTAGCGGGATTCGAATCCGCGACCTTTGGTTTTGCAGCCAGGGTCTCTAGCCACTCGACCAACAGGCCTGTCGAAAAAACCAAAATCAGCTCAATTGGCCCAGCCGTTCTCGAGTTTTAATCAGCCTAACGAACAACAATTCATTTTTATTTATATAGATAGATAAACTCACCAGATAGCAGTCTATAGGCTTCTCCCGCGGTCGGTGGTAGGCCTTCTGCAGCTCGGTCTGCTTCAGCGCATGCGCAATGTGCAGGGCTGACGCGTCGAACCGCCCGTACTGGTAGTCCGGCGTGTCGCGCGACAACTCGCGCGCCGGCGAAGCGTGCACGCTGCCGCCGTTTGTTGCGCGCGTTGGGGACACTGGGGAAAAAACATTGGGGTTCATTATCATCATCATCTTCAGTCTCTTGTAGTCCCACTGCTCTTTTAGGCGGTGGTGGTGGTCCCCAAACAGGGGTAATATCCATAGTTTTCTTCCTGAACAGACGTGTTGGTGACCGCAGAATGGTGAAATATAAAACACAGAGGAACGCTGCTACTGCGATTATGAGTCAACCATATGAATAGATTCCAAGCTGGAATTACACGACAAACTTTGGGGTTAAGTTCCCTAAATTTGGGGTAACCTGAATCCCTATTCCGGCTCCCTGGATACGCATATAGTCAACCACGCTGGGCGTACGGGTTGGTGACTGCATTATTATGAACTGTTAAACAGGAAAACGCTGTAATCCATACCCCCGGAATGTCTCTAAGTGCTTTCAGGAAGAGCTGAGTTAATACTATTATAGGCCGGACTACACAGCATACTTTGGAGTTACTATCGAAAATCTTGTGCGACGCTATAGGGCGATCAAAACAGTGGGAACAATGCAAAGAACATCGAACCGCCCGTACTGGTAGTGCGGGTTGGGGACGCTGGGAAAAAAACATAAGGGTTCATTATCATTATCTTCAGTCTCTTGTAGTCGAACTGCTCTTACAGGGAATCTTGTATGGACCCCATACAGGGACAACCTGACACCCCATACAGGGACTGGAGTATGGGGAACGCTGGCCTCTCCGGCATGGCCCTTAGACGTTTCTTATACCCATCCATAGGAAGAGATTTGGCTATTATATGACGGCACTAAACGGCAAACATTGGGATACTGTCAAAAATATACAGAAATTCTTAGTTTGTCGCAAGGCTCAAAATTTCCTCTCCTTATTTGCAATGGGCCCGGATTAGCTCGGTAGAACTCTGCAACCAATTGGCTTCTTTTCTGTACATACTCTGTATTTTTATAATGAACAATTTATTATTGAATTGCGTCTGAAGTGATCCCATGAGAACAACATGCAATTATTTATATACAATCTGCAATTATATGGCATTATGTGTATAACTAGTGTTGTCCTTGAAAAGTCACTTTAATATGCTTAGATACATTATTCTCAACATATAATATAATGTAAAACATTGTGTACCTACGCCCATAGGTTTAGACTTCTCAGATTCTCAGATTGTTTGCGTTTAATTATTACTTTATTATCATATTATTATTCTCAAGGCAGGCCGCTGGCTTGCATGGGAATTGTCTAACTGATCATAAACAACCGCTACATTGCCCATATTGAATAGACGCATAAACTGAATAGGTTTAGCACTAGGACTAACTTTGTTTAACGTAATATTCCCACAATCAGTAAATGTATTTGATTCGATACTGGGGGCACAAAAGTTTTTTTCATTAACTCTCTTATTATGTCAATGATTTATCTGCCATTTTATTACAGTTGGTTCAGAAATAAGATACCTACTAGTTAAATCGTCCAAAAGATAGTATTATGGGCTAGGAACCCATGAAAGCACAAATACTCACGGCAAACGGAAAAAAAATTACGCGCCGAACTAACTTTACGAACCGGCGTCATTTCCAATTTAATCGGTGGCCAGGATCTATGACAATGCTTAGATCATAATTTATATTAAGTGGTGTACAATCGAAACCGTTATTTCAAAGCCTAATCAAATATTCAGCGTCTATTTATACACCAAGCAACACAAAAACCGCAATGTAAACTCTTGGTAGGTATCTCTATCATCTTTTCGTAGGATACCAAACCGGGTGTTTGCTTTTAAAAACTTGTCATGTAGAGTTCCGTATGTAAAGAAGAGTCTCGAGGTCAAGAACAAGTATAAAAAAAGTAAAATTACCCTTTCTATTTCTATTCCCGATTACACGATTTTTAATCGGCTGGGAAAAATGATTCCACCTAAAGAATGCAAGCTCGACTCGAGATTAGCATATCGAGATCTCGCACCATAAACGTTTGGTTGAGATTGGCCCATTCGAGATCTCGATCATAGACGAGTCGAGATCTCGCGAATTTTCGATATTAACGCGGTTTCCAAAAAACAATAAGTTAGGTAAAAAATATTTTTTTTAACGCGTTGGTCTACCGTTTGGACTCTCTAAGAATATCTGAAGCCTATCGATTTTAAACGGTTGACGTTCAAATCATTTAGATGTTAATTAATTTGCAAAGAAATGCTGTGACTTTGACTTTGAAAAAAGTGGGGAACCCCAATAAAAATTACAATAATACGCATTAAATTAGCATAACTGCTCAATTTACCAACACATTGAATATAATGCCGTATATTCGACGGATCTAATCCGATAATACAACATACCATAGAATGGAATGTTGCCGGCATCATAATTTGAACCTAATTTACAGCCTATCATGGTTCATATTCGGCGGAGCGTGTTGAGGAATGGTGTCAATGACCAACTGGCCATAAGTTACACACTATTTCACTAGGTAAATTAACCATTTGGTTTGTGAGGTGTTTCTGCTCGAAATAGTTGGGTTGCTAAATAGCTATTTCAGGCTAAATATACATTAAACATGATTGATCCAGGTAAGGTGTAAGTACGTTGTTTGACTTATAACGATGTCATTTTTTTCTATGCCCTAACAGGATTTAAAAATATAATTAGACCTTTCTGTTTATGTATACTTAAACCAATTATTAGTTATGTACAAAATATGTTCGTATAACATAGACATCGACCCTGCGATCTGTGGTATCGTAGCTGACTGTACAACAAACAAAAAAACCGCAATTCAATAACCGTTATTCAATACAAAATGGGGTATAAAACCTTTTTCTTATTGGTAATTTTCCCTTTTTGTAAAATGGCAATACTGGTTGCAGTTTGCAATTTCCAAGCTATTCAAAATCAGAGTGAATGCATAATTTCACAACATTCAGGTGAGACTAGCAGCAAGTCAATTGAGATGTTAGTCCGTAAGATACTAGTAAGTACATTATGCGCATAATAATATGGCCAGCGACCAGCGTGAAGTAAAAGACTTATCAGGCAGGTCAGGCAATAAATGGACTGAACCAAAGATCGCTACAAAAAAGTGTCCAAATTGTTGCCAACATAGTATTCGTTCAAAAAGTCGACACATTCAAGATGTCATTAGGATCGGTTCAGTCAAAAAGCTATAAATGGAAGTGCTATTCTCATATAGGTTCTTAACACCAAACCATTGATAATAAGCTGGCTTCAAGTTAGTTCGCCACAGAACACTGATAAATAAAATATCTGGTCTCAAGCTAGGTCTAAAACACGTTCACGCAGGAAATATCGACATAGTTTCTCAATAGACTTGGGCCATTGATAAATAAATTCGATTGAAAATCAATTGCTGTATAGCTAAGCCTTATACATATTAAAGGAAATTCTCATTAATGTTTGGTAGTAAGGCTATATGAGATGTTTTTTATAGTGTCGATATTACTCTGTTATAATGATCCCCATAAATAGTTTTTTTTGTTAAGGTCATGGACTCACCCTTTTGACCAAAAGGTCAAACAAAATACAAGTCAAAAGACTTGCATGACGTGCGTCAAACTCCGGGAACCACAGACATTTTTTTTGTTACATTTGCAGGCAAAGGGAGCTTAGCCCATACAGCCAACGACGTCTGAAATAAATTTCTTGTTTTTCTTAGCTTTGATACCATAGATAGAATAGACAATCCCACGACCCTTTGCGCATGAGGTTATACCAGGTTATAGGTACTTCACCGAAACGCCATTCAATAAAGATGCGCATGCATTTAATGACGTTACATAAACCTCCGAACAGCGTGATCTAACGTCAGCCAAGCTTTAGGTCAGTGGGCTGCGGCCGGTGGAATGCAGGCAGTTTTGCAACAAGTTCCTGCATCTCGCTCTACGAGTCTCGTTCGCACCCGAACACGTCCGAATGGTGTCGAAGGGGAATTTGAACAAGTGATTTCGCGCGTTTGCTTGGGCGTTCGAAGTTTGAAATTATGAATTTACTTTTTTTTTAGTTCAATTGATATTGTTTTTTTTTGAGTTGTCATATGGTCATGTATTTTTAAAGCACAATGTGTTTTGTATTTTTTTTTGTTTTTTTTTTATCCGAAAAAGAGATGGATGCATTGCGTGAACTATGATATGGAATATGGACGTAAAAGGAGTGAAAGTAGGGGTAACGGCTGACAGGAGTGAGTTAAAGGAAAATGATGATGATGTTTTGTATTACTGTTGTATCTTAGTATAATATTTATATGAAAAAGTATGTTTAGGAACAAAACATGGAATATCGTAACGGTGATTTGCGTAAATGATTTTGATTTCAGAATTTGACATGCTGAATGGTCCATTTGGTAGTGACCCTGCCCTATGAACTAGAGATCGTGGGTTTTAATCCCGACCATGACAAGCATTCATTTAATGAACTTGTTTATTTTTTCTTTGTGTGAGTCTATGATACTGGTACATCATGTATCTGTGATATTCCACAAATGCTTAAACAACTTTTTTATCACAAATAATGAGGCAAACGAGCCAAGTGAAGGTGAAGTGACATGATCATTAGCAAAACCTAGGGCATCAATCACACATGCATTTGATATACATATATTATCGTAGATATATTATGATTTTTATAATTGCGCTTAAAAACCTATTTGTTAGTATTAGCTATAGTGTGTGTGTGTCCTCCTCCTGTTGAAATGTTTCTCCTTGCGTCGTATCATTAAGGGTCGTGACTTCCCATCTGCATCAATCTTATGTGCATCGGTCTTCCTCTATCCTCATCCTGCCTTGGGCTGAATGTATGGCGTTGTAGAGTGTTGAGCCGACTATGGTACGAATCTGATCAGATCAGATTATCAGTCGCGAAGGGCTTTTCTAGATTGTCACCATCATTCCTGGCTATGTGAACAAAGTATCTTAAGGATTCTGCACAGACACTCGGAAATAAACGGAATTAATGTCCTACTGCAGGTTAGAGGCCTAGGGTATATCATATGAAACCTTGTCTTCTTTACAAATATAGGTGTTGGCTTATTCACCACGCTTGCCATACTGTGGTGGTGATCACAAACCCGGACTACGTTCAAAAACCCAACACACACATTGCCCAAACTGGCAGTCGAATCCAGGATATCGAGGCCACGCCCATGGGTTTAAACCACTAGACCATAGAGGGCAAAAGTCCCATCAACTTAATAAATTAATCGCACACCCATCTCCATCTTTACGGTGCGGCCATCTTGATAAAATCGCTTGATGTCATCTGGTGCCATCTTGGGACAAGCGTCGGCATTCCCAGTTTGTGTTAGTTTGGCGTATAAGGCAATGGGATAACGGGGCTTTGACAAATCATTATGGCTGTGTTAAAAATTGCAGCTTACTTTTACACTTTTCCGTTTTAATTTTTATTTCGTTTGAATGATACTGTTTTACCATACAAATATAATGCCATTATGTATAAAATAGGAAAGAAACACAAATGACCCATTAGTCTATAGTTATATAAACATATTGATAACAATTTGCAACACAAAAAATAATAAAAATAATGACAAGTGAATAGTGATCTGCCATAGACTCCTTTAATACCAGGGACTTAAAAACACTGACATTATTACCCTAAAGAGTATCGTTAGTTCGGTGGTTACAACCAACTGGACTACTTACACTTAAAAGTTGCTGTAGTTTTGTCAGCCGGACTAATAACCGAACTACTGCTACTACACGGATAATCCAAATGTATTCCCACAGTTTCCAAATGAATTTATTCGAGCAAAGCGCAGACTTATTTTATAATTACGATATTTACAAAAAACATGTTATACAACACAATAATTACATAATTGACGGTAAATCAGACTGCTGAATCAGTATTTTTTGCGATATTAAGTGCTATTAGATATTTAGTACAGTACACAAAAAGGTAATTTTAGTTGTTATATTATAAAAAGTTAATTTGTTAGGACACGCGAGGACATTTTATGTTCATGTTAATTTATAAATTATTCGATGTGAATACTTTGTGACCATCATAAAAAGTGGTGATGTAAAAACCGGAATACCAGTGTGGGAACCAATATTCTGATGAAGATGATACCAAGTGTAATAAGGAGGGAGTCCCCAAACTTCCGTCTGAGACAACTTGAAATAGGTATACCCAATAGAACCCCTGTGACGCTATTATTGTCCGTAGGGGGGAGGAGTTCCGGTAAGAGTACGAAGCTTTCTGCACAAAACTCTGATCTTTTTACAACCATGCCTGGTCTCTCTACAACCGTGTCAGATTGCTGTCTCACCGAACTATGAGCTTGATGGAAGATTTGTACTTGAATAGGTATCCAAGATAGGAACTAGAGTTTTAGACAGGTGTCTGTAACTGCTCGGGATAGGCGAGCAACTCTTAGACTCCATTTAGTCTTTTGATCTGTACGGTGAGAAATGCTTCTGGCCCAAAGTGCAATAAGTTTTCACCTTTAAGCATACCCACCAATTAGGATAGGTTAGGAGGTTATTTGGGGCTCTCCGTGTGTCCATGTTTTACGGTGTCAATCGGGTAAAGCCATTGGTCCTGCTCTTGATGTTTCTACGGACTGTGTCAGATTTTTCTCCGGCTTCAGGTTGCTGTCTGACCAAAGATTGAGCTTGAGGGAATAAGGAATGCTAGATAGATATTGTACTCACGTTCATTGTCATGGCTGTTCCTGGCGAGGCCCCTGATCTGCTCATTCACGTAGTTGTTGCTCTTGGGCACATTGAGTGCGCTGCGGATGCCCACGGACGAGTTGTCGAGGTGCCCCGGGCCGATCTTGGGCACATGGCTTGAGCAGTACACCTCTTTGTCTTCTGTCCAATGTTGGTTGTTGTAGTATGTCTGGGGACAATGGAAAGGTAACTCATTATGCTGTTGCGTTTTCAAAATTGAGTATCTTAAATCCGATCATAATACTTATCGCTTGTCGGTGGTTTAGCTGAGCCCCCGTTTAGGAACCTAATGCAGCGATCACACACATTTAAGAGAGATACACAAGCACCTTTATTCACTATCTCATCATCATCCTAGCGTTTGTCCCGGTCGCATCCTCGGCTTTTGCCTCGGAGTCCAGGGTCCGCTTTCCTGCTGCACCTACTCCACTTCGCACGGTCTTGGGCATCCTGGGTGGAAAGACCATTGGCACGCATGTCATCTTCAACGACGCCAAGCCAGCACTTCTTGGGCCTGCCCCTTCTTCCGGGACCCGGCGGAGGTGGCATGGTGAGACATTTGTTTCCCACGTAGCTGGCCGGTTTACGTAAAACATGGCCGTACCAACGTAGGCGACACTCCTGCAGTTTATCTGCAATATCACGGACACGAAGGCTACCCCGGATGCGTGAGTTCTTAATGCGGTCTTTCCGCGTCACTCCACACATCCAGCGCAGCATCTTCATCTCCGTGACACGCAGCATCTGCTTGTGTCGCTCAAGTACAGGCCACGTTTCACTGCCGTACAAAAGGACGGGCCTAATGATGGTCTTATAGACCTGTCCCTTCAGCTTAACCGGCATTTTGGGGTCACAAATGACACCAGTCACCTCCCGCCACTTGGCCCAGGCTGCTGAAATGCGGGCTTTGACGTCGTAATCGATGTCGCTAGACGCATGAAGTACAGATCCCAGGTATTTAAACTGGTCCGTACGCTCGACCAAGTCACCGTCTATGCGTACGGGTGGGGGATCTGTGTTGCAGGCCATGTATTCAGTCTTCGCCACGTTTAGTTTTAGACCGCCGTTCTCAAGTGCCACCTTCCACTTACCCGCTCGTCGCACCAGTCGTCCCCTGTCCGAATCCGTCAGCGCGATATCATCAGCATACATGAGCAGCCACGGGGGTTGCTCATGTGCGTCTATGATGCTGGTTGACAGTTCGTCTAATATCACGCTAAACAGGAAGGGACTAAGGACGGATCCCTGGTGGACTCCGACGGTAACGGGGAAAGGGTTGGTGTCACCAACAGCAGTCCTAACTATTGAATCGGAATCGTGGTACATGTCTCGGATGACGTCAATATAAGTTTCAGGCACCCTCTTGGACCTCAGTGCCCACCAGATCATCATGCGAGGAACACAGTCGAAGGCCTTCTGCATGTCCAGGAACAGGAAATGCAGAGGCGTGTTCTTCGTTCTGTATTTCTCCATGACCATCCTTAGGGCAAAAACAGGGTCCATGGTACCAAGACCAGGTCGAAACCCGTACTGACAGTCCGAGACAGTACACTCCTGTCGTAGCCGAGAGTCAACTATCCGCTCAAATAGCTTCATAGTGTGGGACATTACCTTTATACCGCGATAGCTACCGCACTCCTGCACCGATCCCTTCCCTTTGAAGACTGGAGTTATGATACTCCGTCTCCACTGGCAAGGGATCCGCCCGGTGTAGAGTATGCGGTTATAAAGGTCGGTTAAGATGCCCACACCACGAGAACCCATCGCCTTCCAGGCTTCAATGGGGACTCCATCGGCACCGACTGCTTTCCGATTCTTCATGTGGCGAAGAGCTCTGAGGACTTCATCAGGCGTTATGGGTGGCACTAGTCCTTGATTCGGAGGGAGGTCCGGTGGCTGCACCTCCTTATGCTGCTCGTTGAGCAGCTCGTGGAAATACGAGCGCCATCTCTCCTTCACCGCGAGGTCCTCGCATAATAGGTTGCCACTAGGGTCCTTTACACAGCGGCACTTGGAAATATCCAGTGCAGCTTTGACCCTAGAACGAGCTACTCTGTACACAAGCTTCTGCCCCTCAGACGAGTCCAACTTATTGTAGAGCGGTTGTAAGTGTTCTCGTCTGGCTCTGGCTACAGCTTGTTTAGCAGCGCGTTTTGCAGCCCCATATGCGTCGCGGTCTTCAGGAGATCTGGTCGCTTGCCACTTTAAGAAGGAGGCTTTCTTCTCCTTGATCTCCCTCTGGACTTCCGCGTTCCACCACCAAGTCTCCTTGTCACATTTGCGTCCACCCTTTGAGATCCCGAGCACTGCCTTTGCCCTGCACTTTATTCACTATCTATTTTCAAATATTTGCACTCCAATGAGCTGGTCTGGGGACCTATCTTTAGTACAGTTTACATCAGTAAAGTACCACTATATCCCTGTTGTCAAGTCCGTTGGTATAGTGAACAGTGCATACGTTTTGTGTGATCGGCATTTGTTCTCGAGTCATATTATACTAGCATTTGAGTATGTCTACCCGTTCCCTAGCATCCATAGAATAGCTCCAAGCTTAGTCTGAAGCTTGGTGATTGGTGTTTTAGTCAAAGGAATTTATTGTTAAGTAAACCGAGACTTAAGTCGACAACAACTGCTAAGTAGCTTCAGTGAAACTTCAAGATACCATCAGCGTTGGCTCGGATCAGATGCATTCGTATTTCTTATGATGGCAGTGAAAGTGACGACGGTTGATTCATGATAATTTATACAAGTTAATGCAGAAATGCAAGAAATTAAAACATGTTATGTAAGTACATAGAATATTTTAATTGAATTGAATATAGGGAAAAATATGTAAGTAGGAATTTTCCTTACGAAGTTTACGTCATATCGTACATATTTTTATAAAGTTAACACAGATTATTCTAAAATAAGATAATGTGTAGTCACTGATGAAAAATTATTGAGAAATGCCACATATGGAAATTGATTAAACAAACTAAAATGATCGAATGTGTTTCACCACGGTTCAACCAAGATAAACATTTTTGTGCATGAATATGTGCGTTTGTAGTAATTATATTATGCATCTATTTAATTATATTTTGCTATTTGACACTGCGCAATCGGGCTTTTCGAAAAATTTCATCTCGGGCTCCTCCGTGCTTTGGAAGACAGCCTTTAGTCCTGCGCCTATTTGCCGTCCCACAGAACTATGAAGGTGAAGAAATAATCATAATCATAATAATCTTATTGTGAAATAGGGAGTGCACTTGTGCTTGCGCCCTGACTTGTTCACTATATTCTGCGTACCTGGCTGATCGTAAGATCGGCCGCCATGGTCGAAAACGGCCGGAAGGGTATTATTATAAATGGCAAAGAGTTACTCTACTAATGGAGTCTACGATTGAGTAACGTTTTACACCGTGACACCGCGATTCTAATAAAACCACCGTTCATTGTGAGTTAGTCGTCGAATCAACTCGTTCTCATAGTCAACAGTACATGACAACATTCCCACAGACTCTAGTCTTGATAGTGTTTGGTTTGACAAGGGCTTTTTACTTCCTAGTTTACAGTTATTTAACTGTATTATTCAACACAATTCATATTGAATACAAAATCGTAAGTTCTGATTCTCATGATTTTATTTTGAATGGTTTTATTGTTGTTTGTATTCAACGTTGGTATAACAATATTGCGTTACTAGTGCTGTAGTTTGTAGGAAAATGTTCCCATGTCTAATCCTTAGAATTGTTGATAAGAGGGCTGAAATAACATTTATACATGATTTCTTTTGTCGACAATCATACAATACCCTAAAAGTGGGTTGAGAAAATGTTATGTAGCAATATGTTTAAACTGATTATTTCATTGTAACATCTTTGTTTGCGCATTTTTGCCGTCTCGTCAACTAATGTAGTTCGATGATTACATAGTACATTATTTTATAACATCAGATAAAAGTTGTTTGATACTGGCTTCTCCCAAACATCTTATTAAATGCCTACTTATAACAACATTCACATTAAACTTAAACTTTTCAACATCTAATGACAACAGAGAAGTAATTTCACATCTTCGACACCGCTTTATTAAAGGTTACAAAATAGGTCGCGGGTAATCATAGAAATTTTAGATAATGACTCAAACTGAACAATGATGAAGTCATTACACTTGTGTCATTAACCAATCATTATTGTAAACTAGCGATATAGACGAAATTAAATGGCAGTTAGCGAAGCCCCAGGGTCCTCGTTAAAGACTAGATTTAGTTGGACTGCTTTCAACTTATCTTTTTTAGATTAAAGGAATCTCATAAAAGTGAAGTAACAGTCATTTTATGCCAAAATGTAGGGCAGAGGTCTCCAAAATTGTAATCATATGTGTATTATCCGACCATTGTTATGTGTGTCTTTTAACATGGGAGTTGGAATTATGGTAATCAACGTGCTTGTCAAATGAATTAGCGATTATTTTATTCAAAGATTTTTTAGTTAACCAGGAAATCAAACTAAGATCCAGAGATTATGTACAGGCTTTGTCACAAACATCCTACGGTGTGCCACAAAAATGGATTTTATGAATGGAGATTATCAAATAATGTTGATATGGTGCAGTTTTTAAGCTGGCAAGATGGAACATCACCCTTATGAGCAGGTCCCCTTGCAATATTTATACTTCACAGCAGAACTAGGTAGTTTTTTATGCTACAGGTGTGTACTTGCAAAATAATGAAACGGCGTTTATCTCTCTTTTACCATGGCACCCTAAATTACAGTAATGTTATTTCCACTACGCATTGATCTCTCGAATGTTGACTTTCTACTCGAAATGTGTTACGATGCAGGGGTCTTATTATATTGGTACACATAGCTCTTTTGTGCGAGCTAACGAAATAATGTCACTATGATATGCTCAGTTAATCGTGACTGTAATGCTTTTATGATAATTCGATTGTAACCGGATGGTTCAAATGTCCCCTTTAAACAAGTAATTTGGAGTAGTTAACTTCTTTCTTCAAATTAAGTTATAAATTAAACGAATGTTGGACTATTGCAACAGGAAATTATAATGTTAATCTTTATTATATAACTAGCGGCCCGTCACGCGGTTTCACCCGCGTCCCGGGGGAACTACTTCCCGTACCGGGGTAAAATATAGCCTATGTTACTCTGGGTGAATGTAGCTTTCCAACAGTGAAAGAATTTTTCAAATCTGCCAAGTAGTTTCGGAGCCTATTCAATTCATACAAACAAACAAAAAATCAAACCTTTCCTCTTTATAATATTAGTATAGAAAATAAGTGGCATTTTTCATTTGTCATTACATGTATACCTAAAGAACGGTCTCACCTATCCAAACCAAATACTCAGAGTGTGTAGGGATTATTTAGTAAATGGTTTATGTGAAGTTTGCACAACATCGGTATATCGGTACAGATCGAACCCGCGACCTCTCGCTTAAATAGAAAACTTCTTTATCACTACACCAAGTTGGTCGAAATGATAGTAACACTTGTTGTGTCAAGGTTTAAACCTATTCTGGTGTCGAAACACCCCTTTTATAAGCGCAGTTGACAGGTTGACTACAGTTAAACACAGCCATTTCATGTTTATGCGAGTATTTGCACAAGTTTGTACACTTAAGGCACCGTGCGTAGCGATGACTCTGCCATCACGTTTCTCATATTCAAAACTTTTACTCTAAATGTCGGTAATTCTACTGTCAAACCACGGAAAAACACGATGCCTTATTCTGCCATCTAGTGACTCATATTCGAAACTTTTACCCTCAATGTCAAATTCTACTGTCATACCACAGAAAAAAATCGGAGTTATAACGCCCTCTGTAGTTTCTGCACGGTGCCTATATTCTTCTGCGCCAGACATCGTCGTTGCGGAAAATATGTAGAAATGCGTGGGGCCTACCAGTCTATGTACGTATGCACACAGAACACCGTTATAACCCACAGTACACTGCACACTCTGTTTATTACACGATACGATTTAATTATTGACTGAAACAACTCACTGTGACTCACAGATGTGTATCAGTGAGTCATATTTATTTGACTTTGATTGTACATATTTTATGCCACATGTGGTGGTATAGAAAACTTCTTTATCACTACACCAAGTTGGTCGAAATGATAGTAACACTTGTAAATTGTAGTTTGTTTGGTTAAGATGAGTAATGTGAGGAAAGTCTTTGGAGTTGCTGTAGGAGAAATCGGTGTAACCTGAGGCATTTTTTGCATGTTTAATAAGCACATACCTACCTACGTATTTTATACATTTCAGAGAGATATGGAAAAGATCTGTAAATGGTATGAACAGCTCATACACAGTCCATTGACATCTAGAACATAATGATAACAATACCCTTCCGGCCATTTTTCGACCATGGCCGCCGATCCTGCGATCAGCCAGGTACGCGGAATACCTACATAGGTATATGCACTCCGTGTATTCTCTAGCTCTAATAGTTCTGTGGGACAGCAAAGTGACACGACCGTAGAGAGATCAGGCGCAGGACCAACAGCCTAACGTGCCTTCCAAAACACTAGAGGTGGAGCTAGGTAGAACATAAGGGAACAATTCGCACTGACATTTTTAATTAAGTGTTTTACTCGGAAGAATCGCCATCAAATCGGCCATAAAATCAGCCATGACTTGAGCCTTTGCATGCTCATTTGAATGTTACAATTCAACGCCTTTCAAAGAGCATTTTACGTTCACTCAGAAAATTTAATTTATTCCATCCAACTCATTTATTGCACTGTATTTTACAATCTTTTATCTGTCGGGAGAATGTTAAGGCCGGTATGATGTAACTTTTCATCGCCTACGAAAACAATGCTGTTCCAACATGGATTTAAATCGATACAAATGCCCCGACACCACAAACTGCGACATTATTTCGTTGACATGACCCACGTTTCAACCAGAGGTTCCAACTCACTGGCACTGTGACAAGAAGCGACTGTGCCTTCAAATTTTAGTGCCAATTTCAGACCGGGTTGATGTTTGGCGAGGGCATATCTTGCGTTTAAATCTATGTGCTCCAATTTCGAGAGAAGACCTGCTTAAGTCGCTTAGCAAGGTAAACTACTACCTACGACCTGCCCTGCAAAACTTAGCACAGTTATATCCTTATACGTTGGTGATAAGGTTGAAATTTGCAAATCAGGTCGTGATATGCGACCGAAAAGGCTTTTGTCAATCGGCCCATTCAGAAAACGATGGAATTGCTAATTCATGGATTACGTTATCAATGGGATATGTCCAAAGTATTTGAAATACCCACTCCAAAGGAATAATTAATTTCAAATTACCTATTTATTCTAGGAATTTGCAAAGTGGGAGGCTATATTCAACAGTGGTCTGCGAAATTCTAATGGATATGATGATGATAGAAAAGGACTTTTATGGACTGGCGATAAAGTTGGTATTCTAGGACCTCGAGATCGCAGCTCAGTTCTTAAACCACTAGAGCAGAGATGCTGGGCATGTTCTCCTTTTTAAATGAAGTTAGGCAAACGAGATTATTTAGGTCCGGCATTAATTATAATAACTTCATATCGAAGCCCCCAAGAAATAACTACAGGAGAAAACTGTTTTCCTTAATTATCTTTTCAACAAGTTCGACGTCATTATCATTGAAGTATAAGAAAATTATTATTTTGTGTTACATAATTTAGCGTTCATTTTAAGACCTCGATTCTAAATTTCAAAGGCGTGATAAAATTATGTCTCCTTAAAAATAATTAAAAAAAATGCAAATGTGAGGATTTGCAGGCTGCTGATAACGAATTTGAAAAAACAGCATCAAGTTCATAATGGGACATTACCGAGTTCTTGGATGGGGGCATCTGTATAAATTGTTGATTCCATTTTGTGAATAGATTTTTATTCATTTAAAGCAAAGCTCTTTCGCTGTCCGATCTCCTCTCCATGCATATTATTAGCTGGCAACACTAGTCTAGATAAGAAATGGCAAGGTCACTGGAAGGTCGCGGGGACGCCGCAAGGCCGCCCGGACTGGTCCTGAAGATGCTAGTGAACTCGCTCCTTGAGATATATCAGATATGTAACACATATATGTTACTTTAGTGATAGCCGGCCTGATAAAAACGACTATTCAAGTCTGTGGGTGTAGCCACGGTGGGACACTTTGGCCTGTAATGTACAGCCAACGTCTGATAGAAAGTGACACTCAAGGTACTCAAATAAATAGACGCAACCAAATGGTCAATAATGTCAATACAAACAAAGTATCCACATTGTTGACAACATTATATTCGTTGAAAAAGTCGACACATTGAAACTCAAGACAGATATCGCGCCAATGGTACGATCAAGCCAAGAAATTGGTATACTATTCAAAGGATCAAAATCATGACACTGGATAATTTCCTCTTGCAAAACAGTTCAAGAGTCCAGAACCTACTTACATCATAGTTTGTAAACAATGTCTTTTGTTTTTCAGAAATATGAACAACGTCTTATATGAATGCAAAATATATCAAATAACCGAATATAAAATAAATATATCAATGACTTGGACAAACATACCAATTGCCTAGCCCCAAACTAAGTTCGAAGGTTGTACTATGGATGCTACCTGTACTTAATTACCTTATAATTATATAAATAAACTAAATCTTACCTTCAAGGTCAGTTTAGTCCCGCACACAGCGCACTTAAAACAACCACTATGGAAAAACGTGAAGTCTTTCAGAGGTCCTACCCTGTCCACTTGATACACAATCTCATTGCACCGAAAGCAGGTGCTCTCGTAGAAGTTCGGCCGGTACATCGTCACTGACTGACTGACTGACTCACTAACTCACTCACTGACTCACGTCATAGTTCACTGTCACTCACTGGGGAACCGCACATCACTAGTTTTAGTTGAGTTGAAGAGATATGACTCGTTGGTTTTTTCGATCTGTTGAAGATGTTATATTGGTTATATAATCTACCTAATATTAATTATTTAAATATTAAACTCGAATGATTATAATTATTATGTATGAATTGAATATCTAATTTTATATGAAGGCCGTAAAATTATAGTTTGAACTTTTGAATTAAATGGACTTTCCAATTCGACAAACTGTTGGATGTTACACTCCAACCAAATAATAACTGAAATGTTTGATCTAAAACGTTAGTTGTTTTGAAAATCTTAGATTGAGTATAAAGTAGGACGCGTCAACTGTCAACAAAATTATACATCTACCCTCACAAACCAAAATCTACGTCGTCTTATATGTCATCGATACGTTCCAATACACGCAGTAGAAGCGATTTTTATTTGTTTAGTTTGATTTATTATGAACGGTCGAAAGTTTGATAACGTGCAAGTTCTGGCCAGCAACAAAAATATTGATCGAAATCCACCCTCCCGGCTTTAAGCTGCGGTCACTTGGGGTAAACGACTTCTTATATTATGCTAATAGGGGTTGAATCATGTACAAAACACACCCTTAATAACTACGTTTTCTATTATGACAGGTTTGCAGCGTTCCTAAGTATTACATAACTCTTTTAGAGTTATACAAAACTATTTGTACCGTACAGCATTGGGTAAAAACGTCTGGACGAATTTCCCTTTTAATTTATTTTTAATACACTCTACAAAATGTAGACAAATTATAAGTTTTATCAAAATATGAAATCATTTTGAGGCTTTTGCTTCAAAAGTTTTAGGGGGCTCGCCCTTTAAACTTCTGAACCTTTAAACTTTTAGTGAAGAAATTGTCATAAAAAATGTTAATATCTGGCATGACCTCCAAAAACTAATAAAATTGAGAGCCCAATATGTAAATAAGTCGAGTTAAACATATAAAATATTAAATGTTACAATTCAAACCTGCCGCCCGTAATACCTACTACAATAAATCGTCAACATTTCAAAACTGACCGAGTTAACTGCATTACTTTTCTCATTTCTCTCGCCCGAGAAAATGAATAGAGCAAGTGCACCGTTAATCTGCAGACTGCAATACAATGCAGACGAGTTCTATTCGATTCCTCATAGTTGAGTGCGTTATTAACTAAGCAACGCTTTGCGGCCCCGAAGCGTTGGGTGTGGGGCGAGTTATGAGAGTATAAAATTGATCGCAATGTTTAGTTGTAATAAGTATTTTAATTGTTAAACTTGTGTTAGACAATTACAACGAATACAAAAAGAAAATGTATCTGACTTTTGAAGATTATGCAAAAGCTTTTGACAGCTTATACCACGAGTACATATGGTGTCTAGAACAACAAGGAATACCAAACCAATATACTAATACAATAAAAACAATATACTCGAACAGCAAGGAAAAAATCCAATTGGAAACGCTTGGGGAAAATCCTGACAGAGAGGCGTCAGACAGGGTGACAAACTACCACCAAAATTATTCTCTGCACTGCTTGAAGGTGTCTTCCGCAAATTGAATTGGGATTCTTATTATTATCATTTTTATTGTCGGAGTACGTGAGTTCCTCGTGGATTTAAATGTGTTGAATAAACCTACACGAATAAGTTTATTAATAGTTTTGGACAGATGTTTTTCTCCTCTGCAGAAATTACGCTTTTTACGCCATGAAACGCAGGCAAGCAAAGCTGTGGGGCTCGGGATAACTTCAAGACACTTCTAAATTTCATTCACAGTAATTCGATGTTTTAATAAGGGAAACGGCACGGTAGGTTCGAGGTCTTTTTTCAAAAGAAGTGCTTCTGATGGAAAAAGTTAAGCATAGCTAATGGTAGGTAATTTTGTGTTCTTACGCCAAAGGCTGAGAGGGAGTATCGGAGCGTGCCGATATAATGGCTAATGGGTTGTTTGCGGCGTCCACAACCCCGCATTCCACCGACAAATGTTAGTTAACTACTTTTGCATGTATACTAACTATACTCGTATTCATTGACTAACCAGGATCTAATTATGAAGTGCAAAACTTGTTCTAACGTAGGATATCTTTTCGATCGTGCAATGTTCTCTTTTTTTATTTTATACTTTCATATTTTTCTGAATTGACAGTAAAATTATAACTTTTTATTAATATAATGTTTAGATAATATTTGACAGGCCTGTTGGTCGAGTGGCTAGAGACCCTGACTACAAAACCAAGGGTCGCGGGTTCGAATCCCGCTAGGGGCAAATGTTTGTGTGATGAACATCGGCATTTGTACTCGAGTCATGCATATTTATTAAAAGTATTTAAGTAGTCTATCCGTTCCTTAGCTTCCATAGTACAAGCTTCGAGCTTAGTTTGGGGCTAAGCAATTGGTGTGTTAGTCCAAGGCATTTATTTATTTATTTATTTGACATACTTAGTAATCTTTCTTGATAAAATGTCCTATTGTATAGCTGCCATAGCCACATGATAGTACATAAGTGAACGATAGTGAGTGTACTATCAAAATGATTTGTGTATTTGAAATGCAGCACCTGATGGTGATTAAAATTGCAATAAAAGAAATCTACAGATGGAATGTAAGGATTCAACAAACACATTCATCAAACAAAAGTTCGCGTGATATTCACTCGTATTTCAACGTTTCAAAACTTATAAATAAAGCGGTCATAAAATTATTCAGTCAATCTTTAAGTGATTTATCGTTTCTTTTTGTTTTACTAGAAATCGAACGTTCATTCATTGAACTTTTCAATCGGCTATGAATGAATACAATGGTTCGTTCACATCTACGAGTAGTTGTAGTACAAATACTTCTATTTATGAGTACTTACAGTTAGCAAACTAAAGATTGAGTCAATGTATGAATGTAGTATGTCTTACCAAAAAGCAAAAGTATCTTTGAACTCAGTTATTATTGGCTTAACCCCTTAAAATAGAGGAATATCCCTCTATACTATGCCTGCAACGCCATTTAAGCTTTAAACTAATAAATGTTTTGGGGGATACATGCTATTTAATGCAAGAAAACCATGACATATACAAGTTAGTTTTCATATGTACACTGTTGGAAAACTGATTCTTTCTTAAGTACCTACTAGGTTCTTAACTTCTGCTTGCCGAAAACTATTTTCTTTGAATGTTAACCACTTCACTTAACAAATACATTACAGAACATTCCTAACAGCACTTCCGAAGCTTACCAAACAATCGCAAATATGACATCATTCATGAGAAATTAAACGTAATAAAACCTTCAAAAGGTGTTTTATAACGATTGGTAACAACACAATATGTTCACGAGATTATATTCGACAATATAAATGTAGTATAACGTTATAAATAAAGATAGAAATAATTTACATATGAATAGTTTCCCGGGGAAGGTGAAAATCGATTTAGCAACTTTGCAAAAGGAAATTTATGACTGTTGAGTCATTTAAAAGGTTATATTGTTGAAAGATTATTTAAATGTATTTAGTACCCGATGACTAACCGATTGTAGTGTTCATATCGATTAATCGACTGGTAATCGGATCCCTTAAGGGTAAATTGGGAATTATTTATAACTTTTACACAAGAGATAAACAGAGATTTGCTTTGGCGATTCCTGATTGGTCTATGGTATGGTATGGGATTTCGTGATCATAGATGATAGTGCTTTTTTTATAGTCAAATTGAGTATTTGTTTATGGTCCTAAATCTTATAAGCTGAGACAAAAAAGCTCATACATTTTTGATTAAATAATAATAACAATCATAAATTCCTTGGACTAACGCACCAATTGCCTTGCTCGAAACTAAGCTCGGAGCTCGAACTTTGGATGCTAGGAAACGGAGAAACATACTAAAATACCTTAAGATTTAATTATTTATATAACATCCTGAACTGAATTAACTGATTTATGTCGAATAATACAATCGAAAAACGATTGTATTCTTCGATGAAAAATCGGTAAAACATCACTAGTTGATAATTTCGAAAGTGTTTTGACTCTGTGGGTGTAAGAGCTGTTTTGTTTTGGCGACTGTGAGGAGAATGAAGTTGTAGGTGATAATTTTGGCCAGTATTGGTCAATGGTCTATGGGCAAATTATGCCAGGCGTGGGATTGATGTGGGCTGAGGGCTGATCGTCCAAACTACTTTTACTTGGGTCTGTTGCCGACGAAGGAATGGTAAGTACTTGGAAAATGGGTATTGTTTTTTATGAATATGTTAGAGAGCTAGCTTGAATTTTATCTGTTAGTAGCCGATGAGACTAGTTTTTTTGCAGTAAAACAGTATTAGCCTATTAATGTCCCACTGCAGGGCAAAGGCCTCCAACATTTGAAATCATGTTTTCGTTACAAAGATGGGTTTTAGGCTTATTCACCACGCTTGCCAAATGCGTATTGGTAATCACTAACCCGCGCTTTGTTCAGAAAAATCAACACAAATTTTGCCCGAACTAGGAGAAATCGAAACCAAGACCTCGAGACCACGGCCCGGTACTTAAACCACTAGACCATCGAGGCCTCAAAGCTCTGATTTCATAATATACACGCGTATATTATCAATTATAACCGTAAATAAAATCTTATAAAGTGACAACGTCATACACCTTAGTGATTTTACATAAACATAAACGAGCAAGTACGATGAATTGTAATATTCAGGGTCTGAATTTTTATAAACAATTAACACACTTTGAAATTAAGCACTACGAAGAGATTAACAGATAACATTTCTATAAAAAAAAATGAAACAGGCTCAATGAGACACAATCTTGTGATTTAACAAAAATGTTGATCACAGCCTTCGTTTTGGTTCTTCCAACCAGAGCATGAACTACAGTCATGTTGTATAACTGTTCTGTTTTCTCTTTATAACTTAAACTATGATGTTTATCATCATTAGAGGAAGCATTTATGCAATCTTAGATAACAAAGATGGGAAGTCATGTAAGTAGCTTGAGTCTTTTGACGACCAAATTAAATAATAATTAGGTGTATGCCGTTGCGTTATAGTGAAGATTATAATGAACAGAGGTTATCATTTGATTTACTTGTATTTGAAAATTGCATATTGAATAAGAATCCTACTTGCATATAGGATGGTGAGTAAATATGTTCTTGTCCGATTCATACCGAAGTACAAAACACTCACATGATAATAAGGTTTAATTATTTTCAGTAATAGTAAGCAATACAATAATAATAATATGATTGAAACCATGACTTTATTCGAATAAAACGAGACCTTTTTCCGCACGGGTAGATTTAGATATTGATACCTACTTTAATTTACGCTTTTTATAGACACACTCATTACAGTTTGGTCAAATTACCTACATCGTCAAATTGTCTCAGCATTGTCTCAAATCACTTTCTCAATGGCATTTCGAGTTGCATTCCAGTTGTTGCACAATCCGTAGGTTTGCGCGAACCTGTCACTGCACCGTTCGGTCTCAATTCAGACTACTTTGATATAGCAATAATAGAGCTTTGCAGAGTTGCTCCTAGCACTATATTTGTATTCGAAGATATACCAATAATTTACACGTGAGACTTTTGAGACGAAATTGGAAATTGGATTCGGACAGATCAACTTATATATTGTGTTTTATAACCGTTCTAGTTACAAGATAACATTTTTGGCAACGATACATAACTTTTTGAGATATTCTGATCTGTATTTAAAGATTTTGACAAAAGTTACAGTCAGCAAAACATCCCAACCGATTAAGTCTCTTATAAGGGTCAAAATGACTCTATGTGACCTTTTTATTTCTGAAATGAAAATCTCTCTTAAGTATAAAGAACAAATTAACGGACAGTTCAAATTGTTAGATGAGACATTATAAGTTTTCCAAGAACCAATAATATGTGTTAATTGATTAAACAAATAACACCTTCTATAAACAGACACCACAAAAAAATATTTGCTCTTTTGTTTCAAATTTGGTTATGATGATGACTAAGTTAAATAATAGCGGTGGTGTATGAAATTAACTGTAACATTTTGTTTTATATCAATTGGTAGACAGGTAGGTATTATACCTACTTGATGATAAACAGTAAGGTGGTCTAGTTCTCACTCTGATACCTTCACAGCCAGAAAGTATTGTCTAAGCTACGTCACAGAAGACTCTTTGTTAATAATGTTCTTAAAATTCAAATAAACTTAATGTTTCTAGATAAACATATTAAGCTTCGAAAAAAAAAAGAATTATCGTGGGAACTTAAGAGTTAATAAAATTGCTAACCAATTGGACTTTGAAAGACTTTTGTTTCAAGTTCAACAACTTTTGGGTTTTAAAAACTATCTAGTTTCTTGCAGATTCTTCACGTCAGAAACGGACTTCCAAATTAGATGGCAGAGTGATTCTTTATTTTCAATGACGATTCACGCGTTCCTCTTGAAATAAACAGATACAATTGTTATGCTTAAGTTTAAGTACCAAAGAAGGAAGGATACCCACTGGTAAGGTAAATGGGGTTTTAAGAAACCCTTTTCATTTTTTTAGACGTTGAGTGTGTATAAATTAACAATATCGTTCGCCAATGTTTAGGAAGTTCCAAATGCGGGTTTACCGTCACACGTCCGAAACGGTTCGAAGTAAAGTTCAATATCCCCCAACAAAAATAATTAAGCCCGTTTCTCTCATCGTTAGAATAGTTCAAATTTTAAGAACAACCAAGTAAAGGTTCACTAACGGTTTCAAAATGACAATAATTATTAAATAAATTAAGCCGACATCAAAAATACAATTACCATATAAGAAATATGTGATTGATTTGACACACGTACACCAATACGAAAATTTGCTGATTTAGGGAAAAGTCAAACATAAGAATTAATTATCATAATCATCTACATGAAACCGGAGAATAATATATGGATAACTCTTATGTAGTAAATTAAAATAAAACATAGGGCCATTCATGTAACCATAAGTTGGACAAACAAGCGATTTGTCTCTCATCCATTATTGTTTTAATAGTTCGGACATTGTTTTGTTTTTTTGTTGTTTTTTGATTGTACCCGTTGACCATGTCGAAGTTTGTCTATTCTTCTCTACGTTTAAACTTGTTTACTAAAATTATTTAATTTTTCATGTATTATTATAAATAAGTGATCTTTGATTTTAACTATACTTAACAATTAATGTGTTATGTGGTCTGTATCTGTGGTTACCTATTATTATAAGACACATCCAAAAAAGTGTCAATTTGTACTTTAGCTATTTATTCTTGCTCATATTTGTGGTCCTTAATCAAATGAATGATGTATTAGGTTATTGAAATGCTCGGGCACGAGGTACAGTTAGTTTCTGACAAGCGTGGTAATTAAACCAATTACTTATTGTTGTGAGATGATGAAGGCCCGAGGCTAGAAGTGGGGCTTTAATGCTCTGCTTGTTGAGGCATTCATAAACTTTACTTGTTGAACAATGAAATTAAAGTGGATGTTATGATAAGAAACTAATGGAAAATTAAAAATAACTCAAAAGTGGTTATATAGCCCATTAAAACAGTGATTAACGCTATGTAGATGAGATTTTCTTAACTTTTCTGAGTTTTCTTCCTCTAGAAAACAAGTAAGAAGCTATAACTTTGTATCATGAGATTTAACACAATGATTTGATATCTTTAATTTTCCTAGAGACCCTGGCAGATATTCTCGTCAAAAAAATCAAATATACTAATTAGGTACCTACTATAAAACAAACAATTTTTATTACCTTGGAATAATGAAATTCTATCCATCTTAATTTATTTTGCTAATTTTTATATTTTTTTAATTTGTGACTCGATAATTTGTGCATTTGCATTTTAACCTTTAGACAAGGTTTCGGAAGTCACACATTTGTTTGTAAGTATAGCCAATAAAGTATATTTTTGGTTATTTTACGTCTTTGCAAAGACCTTCGTTTCAGTCTTGTCTGTGTGAGAAACAGGTGTCGTACATAATGTTATTCTCATTTACGTTTTATAATTTGTTTTAATATTATTTGAATCCACATTTTGAGATCATTTTCTTTGGCAGGTTTATTCTTAACTTTGTTTGCACATCATAAATAACTACTCTTCTCAAGAACCTATGTTTTTAAAACAAAATACTTAACTCTGAATGTAGAGGTTCAACTTACTTAGGTAGTACTTGCCTCTGTAAGTTATCAATGAAGCCTCTTCATCGTGTCAAAATATGCCTTATTCAATACGATAAAATGTGAACATTTACATGATTTGTATTTTTGAACATAATGTTACGTAGTTTCAAGACGAGAAGAGAAATGTCGCCTCTCTTACTAAAGGCCTCCATCATTGAAGCAAAGTCATAATAGCAATGATAAACAGATTAACTATTATTATAAGCTTCGCTTCATCTCAACGCTTCATTAGAAATAACTTGTACCTTCTTAAACTCTATAACTCATTTTTAACTACTCGATATAAGAGAACATGAACAAGTCGAAATCCGAACACACCTTTCCTAATCACACGGATATTTGACTTTCAAACCTCTTACGTGCTGCGAAATGCAACCTCAACCTCAAAAACTTTTTTCTAACGTAATCTGTGGAGCATTTCCATGGAGGCCCATCCGTTCACGTCACAACACTGGTTGGTAAGAAAACCGTACACTTTTTGAATTTGACGTTTCGAAATTTGTTTTTCGATCCCAGTTTTTTTTTCTTTCAAATTAGTAGTGGTCACAGAACACCTGTTATTGGGTCGTCGGCTTTTTAAATTTGACGTTTGGTAAAATTTGTAATGCGATCGCGTTTTTTTTTAATGATTAGTGGTCACAGAACACCTGTTATTGGGTCATTGGATGCGGCGGGCGGCGCTCGCGGGGGCCGGCGCTGTACTGCCCGCGATTGTTTACGGTCGACTCGCGTCGGCAAGTCAAAGAGTGTGGGAAAGGGGGTCTTGTTTGGGGCATGGTTATGTGGATACAGCTTGGTTCGCTTTTGGAGATAGCAGTTGGTAGAACGGGTTTTGTGTTGTTGTGATAATGTTTTAGTAACATTTTTTGCATGGTTATTTGTATAAGTATCATCTACTTTTTAAGAAATGTACTCTTGACATCAAATTGGCAGAGATCTTTTCAAAGGTGTTCGAAGTCGAAATCTAGTAATTTTCATTCACTTCTTCCGAGACTAAAATATCTATGAGTTTAAAAAGATGGAAACGGTTTGGCAATTAGAGCACTACTGCCTAAAGTGCAGTTAAAGTTGTCAGACCAAAAAGTGAAGTTAGATTTATTTGAATTCTGTTACATACAGGCGTAGAATAGGGTTTGACTGTGGCATCATGCACATCCGAGCAATTCGAATTGCTATATAATAACTCACTTGAGTATTACATAAGTGCTGTGCATACTTTCTTCAAAACCGATATCGATTAGGAGTTGAAAATTGATATATTTATTTATTTATAACGAACTATCAATATTTCGGTACTTTTTCAGGATTTAAGATCAGTAATGGACAACTTTTATGGAAGATTATCATAATGAACATAACTTTGATCAAAGATAGTTAAGCTTTAATAAAATAATTTATTACGCAGTGTCCCTTCTGCGTCGTCATTTAATCTTTGCGTGCGCCGGCGCACGAGCGCAGTCCGCGGGCAGCGCACATCGGGCATTCCGGACGAGAGCCGGAGAAAGTAAACTCTTCCACTACTCCTACTTACTGAACCTTACCCCCTTAAAATAAGGATGAAAATCGCGTGACAAGGCCAAGGAAAAAGATCCAACTGGATTTTTTAAACTTTAGACGTACCTACTACTACCTACCGCACCTTATTACATTGAAATAAGGGCGAAAATCGCGCGACAAAGCCAGGGAAAAGATCCAACTGGATTTTTTGAAGTTTAGCTGTATTTGAGTTGGTTGTTTGAGACAGGTTAAGGTTGGCCTCAAAGTTTGGTATGACATAATCTGTACAGTGCAAAACCATGTATGAGTATGAGCTTTGGAGGGACAAGGGTTAATCCGTTGGTCCTGCGCCTGATCTCTCTACGGTCGTGTCAGATTGCTGACCCACCGAACTATGAGAGTGAGGAAATAGGGAGTGCACGTATGCTTGCACACTCTATATAGACGACGCGACGACGCTAAAAAGTCGAGTTAATTTTATTAATTTCATTAAATGTTGCTTCATGTAGAGCATATTTTAACTAGGTTTTAACTACAGCATCGTAAATATTCAGTGACATAAAAATATGTGTGATAGCATAGTTTACTTTACCTATCATAGGAGAACCTAATATGAAAAACAATATGCTAGCTAGTTGAAAACCACAATTTACTTTTTATATCTATATTAATTCTGATTTAAATCAGCAATAATGAAGATTGGTTAGCAACTTTATTTCTTTTATTCGTCTGTCTCAGATCTTTATGGTCTGTAAGGACATTTGTTTATTGATCGATTTCAATAATAATGTGACCTTTCGGTCCTGAATGTATAATGTAAAATGCCAAATTTTGCTTCCGCGACGATCGCTATGCAAAAGACATCAACGAGCCATGGCTCATAAATGAATCAATTAATTTTGATTCACAATTTTTTACATTTTACTATCATTATGAGGAAACACATGACTTTTAAAATGTGGCTGTATGCTAGTTTTCCTTAATGTAGACCATTTAGGAGGAAGTATCTTCATTTAGGCTCGTATTAATAAATCGCACTTAACTCTGAGATCGAATTTGAGCGCGAACTTAAGGTGCTTTTATATGAGAATGACACATCAAGTTCGCACTCAAGATCGATCTCACAGTTGAGTGCGATTTATTAATATGAGCCTTAGTTTCAAACATAAATCTTGAGAATGTCATTGTTATCACAAATATCAAAAAAGTGCTATAAAAATACACTAAGTAAATAATAACAACTAAACATTTTACAGTACAATTGAAAGCTCACCAAAAATATTTTTACACCCTAAGACCAGGTGAAATTAAGTCACTCCATAAAAAATAAACTGCTTCTAAATTAAGGTTCCTAATGGATGCAATAAAAATAAAATCAGGATCCATTTCTATAATACCTTAGGAAACACAATTTAGTGAATATTTTTCCATTTTGATAGGCATTTCGAATTTATTGGATGTGTATTTTTCTGGTAGGCGCTTAAACACAAGCCATCAATAAATACAGCTGCGACATTAAAGAAGTAACATAATATGAACGACGCAGATACCATGACGTTTGAATTTCGGTAAAGTCAACTCAATAGTCAGCTACATTAGACTCTACTGTGTTTTTAAGAAACAGGTACAGTCACCCTCTTCAGTTTGTAAACTGCAATTCAACTCTCTGTTACTTTGCTGCTACAATTTCAGCAGGGGTTTACTTTATAAGTCTTTTGGTTCTGAAATTACGATCGTGACTTTTTATTCTTTTGACTGTATGAAAGACAAAACCCGTTTTCTTTCGTCACACCAGGCTTTGATCTCAGAACAACTGACGCATTAAAACTGGTATGTTAATAATAATGTTTAAACTAAATAATTTTAAATTCACTTAACTTTTACATAATAAATAAGCATACTATACTAATATTACTTGGCTTGCACCGTAAATCGTCTGACATAGACGTAGAGGACCGATTGATTATTATTTTGTTTGTTAGTTGAGTTTGTTTGTTTGGATGTTTGCCCGTCAATGGCGCTGAAACTACTGAACGGATTTTGATGATTTTGGTATACAGACAGGGTATTTTCCGACTTAGGTGATAGGATACTTTTTATCCCGACTAAATGCCTCCCATGGGATAAAACGAGACTCTTGATGAAACGGGCAAAACCGCAGGTAAAAACTATTATAAAATAATATTACCACATAACAATTAGATCTTTTTATTAGTCTTATTCTAACAATTTTGTATAAATTAATAAGCACGTTGATACAACGTGTTCACTTCGACTAGAACCAATAATTTTTTCAATAAACTATTGAACTAAAATTATTCATTTGCCTATATAATAAAACTAAAATAATGCATTAATGGTAGCTCCTTGAAAATATGAAATTCGCGCTGTATATTTTTTTTAGTTATTATGTATTTTTGACAATAATTAATTGACCAATCAGAAATCCCATACTTATCTTTAGTAAAACAATTTTTTTATCAATTAATCCCGTGAAGTCTGAAATCTAACATAATATTTTTTTTTATTATTTCTCTAACTAAAACTGGACCATTTTATGTTGAGAAAAGAAGCCGACTGGTTCTAATCATGAAATCATAGTTTTACTTCTAACCGATGGAATGACGTGAAATCAAAACTTTAATTGTTATATTCTAATATCATGGCTCTAACAATACAATAACGATAAGTGTAGGAACACACTAGGGTGAAATAACGCGTCCGATGTTCGGCGGAAATGCATTTTCTTCACAAAATTACGCGACGTAGTTTCGACATAGTGTAGGCACGCCGAACTTACACCCTGGCCACAGCCCACAGCAGCGGTGCGACTTGCGATGCGTCTTGCGCCGGCGAAAGTGGCGAGCGAAAAAAACAAATAAAGGAAATTGTATGAAGCATGCCACAGCTACGGCGGCGAGATGCGCGACTATTGCCGCAAATCACGTCGCCGGCCTCATCGCACCACACGTCGCGCCGCTCGTCGCCGTAGCTGTGGCTAGACCCTTAGGTCGTGTTTTTCCCGCTGAGTTTGTTTCTATACTTCTTTACAAAATGACGCGACATAATTTTGGCCTAGTGTGTCATCGACGATTTAAAATATATTGCAGGCGTAGTCACGCCGAGCTTCGGTCGCGTTCTTTCCTCCTAGTGTGTTTCCATACTTCTATACAAAATTACGCGACGTATTTTCGGAATGGTGTGTAATATTCCATTTAAATAAATTTCGCGTTTTTTCCGTCTAGTGTGTTCCTATACTAATGATAACGCTACGCAGATAAAGGTTCGTGATGATTGCCCAAAACGATGTCCCTGTCATGTTGGGTCATTGTAGCCGGTTTCTTCTTTGGCTGGATAAGGTCGGTGCCCCAGGTCCACTGTAAACAAATAAGACAACATATTAACATAAGTACATGATTATGAAACAAATTAATATGAGAAAGAAGCCTATTCGAAAAAAATATCCTTGAATTTATAACATACCAACTGCCCAGCCCCAAACTAAGCTGGAAGCTTGTACTATGGATGCTAGAAAACGGATAGACATAGGTAATTAAATACTTTTATAAACATCCATGACTCGAGTCCAAATGCAATGTTCGTCGCACAAACATTTGCCCCAAGCGTGATTCGAACCCGCGACCTACGGTTTTAATGTCATGGTCTCTGACCACTAGACCAACGTGCCCGTCTGTCAATTCTCTCTAGTTCATCTATCAGAAATAAAGTTTCTGGCTCAATGTTCCCCGGCAATTCATATTATTAAAATGGCTTTAAAAAGGTGTTCATGCAAAAAATGTCTGTCCTATGCGGGGATCGAACCTGCGACCTTTTTGTCTAATAATTTTTTGCCCACTACACCAAATGACTTTTATTATTCTGCAGAATTTTTCTCCGTTATATAATAATGAATGACCTAAAAGTTTCAAATCACAGTTCAAGGTCCTCAGATGGGGATTAATCTCTTCAAAAACATAAATGATAACTAAAAACAGGAATAAAATATAATTCTTTATCACTTCTCTACCTAAATCCATTTTAATTTAATGACCAACAAATTAATAACTTGTAACGATAGTGTTCTTATCATTAACGAAAAGCATTCGCCGCCCTCATGTCACGATAACGGAAGACGTCAATGACTGCATGGTTACTGATATTGTTAAGTTTAAAAAACTCATATGTCTGTAAACTTTGTATGACGACGGAAGAATAATTGGCACCATAAATGGATGATCTACTTATTTACTAGAGCTCATTAAATATTAATTATCTGATATCAAACAATATTTAAAAACAACTTTGTTTACTTCAACTTTCAGTCGGCTAATTACTAGCATTATTTCCCGTATTTACTATTTACTGCAGTTGTAGGAAACTACATAGTACAAAACATTATTTCTGAATAAGGCTGGGCGCTGGGCAGACGGATAAACAACCACACTCCATATCAAAACTTAAACTCAGAATGTTCTTTATAGGCGTCATGCAATTACTTGTACTCAGCAATATTTTTGTTTTCCCTCAGAAACATAATTTTTTCCCAGAATAAAATGTACCCTATTATTAAATCCGGACTTCTAACTTTACGTCGGCAAAATTTGAAATTTTCCACGCTTGCCAAAAGGGGAATGGTGATCACAAGCCCGGGCTGTGTTCAGAAAAATCAACACAAAGTTATGCCCGACCCGGGAATCGAACCCAAGACTTCGAGACCAAGGCAATAACGAAATAAAAATCAAAAATGTCTTTATTCAAATCGGCATACAAACAAGCACTTTTGAATCGTCAAAACTAAGTTAAATAAAATAATAAAGTTCAGTATATCTTAATACATAAAAAAGCTCGATTACCACTCATCTTAATACATAAACACAAACTATTTATCATAACCGTTTACTTTAATGCGGTGTGGGTGCCATTGGGGGCTGGTCGCCTTGGACGCAACAAGATCATAAAAAAAAGTTGTGCTGTTAGAAAAACTGTATGACTCTGTGACTAAAACCATCCTTACTTCCTTACTTATATTATAAATCGGAAGGTGAGTTTGTTTGTTCCGCTTTCACGCCGTAACAATTGAACCGATTGCTCGTGAACTGAACTTAAAAAGTTCAGTTCACGAGCAATCGGTTCAATTGTTCTTGTTCTTCTGAACACAGCCCGGGCTTGTGATCACCATTCCCCTTTTGGCAAGCGTGGTGATTAAGCCAAAACCCATCTTTGTAACGAAAACATGATTTCAAATGATGGAGGCCTTTGCCCTGCAGAGGGACATTTAGGCTGATACTTATTAGTTTAATACTCACAATGACCACAGCCACCACCATCCCGAGCGTGTATCCGGCGAGCACGTCGCTCCAGTGGTGCTTGTAGTCGGAAACCCTGGACAGCGCGGTGAACCAGCTCAGCATCAGCGCGCCGAACTGCAGCGTGTGGCGGAGCACCCGCGTGCCTCGCCAGACCATGCGCTTCTCTAGGTATAGCTGGAAATAATAATTCATTATAAATTATATTTTTAATTTTTTTATTGTTATAGGGAGGCAAACGAACGAGAGGGTCACCTGACGGTAATGAAGCACCGCTGCCCATGGACAACAACCGCACAAGGGGGTCCCAGATGCGTTACTTGGCTATAAGACACCATGTCCCCTCCGCCCCCCCAACTGAGCTCTGGCGACCTTACTCACTAGCAGAAACACAGTTGGTACAAAGTGCTATTACATTTTGGTCTTCTACAGAAACAGAAGTTCCACTAAGCTCTACCTCACTTATTTTTGATTTTTTTATTGATTATATATTTAGCCCCAAACGCCTCGATGATCTAGTACTGGTCCGTGGTCCCGAAATCGTGCAATCGATTCCTGGGTCGGGAAAAATTTGCGTCGATTGTGATTGCCAGGGTTTGTGATCACTTATCTTCATTTGGCAAGCGTGGTGTTACAGGTGAACCCATTTTTGTAAAAAACACGATATCAAATGATGAAGGCACTTGTAAATAGACCTTATGTACTGATATACTGAAATACAAGGCAGTGATAACAACAGAGTCACATTGAATTGTCATACAATTACAAGGTAGTGAAAATTACGAGTCATGGCGTTTTTCATCGCCATTGGCCCTACCTCGTGAAGCAATTTTCTAAGTATCTGATCAAGAAACCTTCTAGTTTCAATTTAGTAAAGGGGTTTCAGTAAATAATTGCTTCCTGCAATAAATCATAAAAAAGATAACGCTAACATAGATTTATGATGCAACAACTTTTTTTACAAGTTCATGAAGGCTATGAAAATTAACCAGAATCAAGAATATTAATTTTCGAAGTTTTCCATTTCATTGCCTCTTGTTCTAAGTCTACAATGTCCTTGAAACTTTTTTGTTTTAAGGAAAACCTATCAGATATTGCGCATGAAATAGCAAATTGACTTTGCTTATCGCCTGGTCGCAATTTTACGAGTCCAATACTATTTGTCATTAAAATACTGTTGAAATGCCAAGCCAATATTTGCTTATAATAAAAAGGTAGGGAAACTCCACGCTGAGAGAATCGTTTTTATTTTTGACAAACTAACTAATAGACGCTACCTGGTGGTCTAGCCATGTTGCCACTTCGACCACAATCGCCATCGCCATCGCTTCGACTAATATTTCCATCCTGCACACGAATTAGCGACAATTGTCAAAGTGGCATCTTGGCAAGGGCGGATCCAGGGGGGGGGTGGTCACGAGGTCATGACACCCCCTGAGCGGGTTCCAGGACTAAGGTGGACCACTAATTGAACATAACTTTTCACTTAACCTTGACCATTTGGCTTGACCACGACTATGTGAACCCCCTGGCATCAAAGCTGGATCTGTCCTTGCATCTTGGTTACAACGTATAATCATGATGATAAATTGATAGTAACAATAGGCATTAGAAGTACCTAAACTTTGGTCTGATGATTACATTTTTTAAGTAATGTTAATATTGTCTCCAAATATTTATGTGATGAACGTTGGCATTTATACTCGAATGATATGCTCGAATAGATGTTTGAAAATCTACCAGAAGCTCATTTTGGAGCTTGGCACATGGTGGCTTAGTCAATGAAATATTTAAATATGTATACTCACAGCAAAATAAGTCATGGTGTAGGCCGCCCAAGCAGAGTGCCCACTCAGGAAGGACATCCTCATGTCTTTGAACCTCTGCGTATACAGCCCGGTGCAGGTGTAGTCATTGGACTGGATGTACCGGTTCTGCCAGACGGGAGAGCTGCAGTCTACTGACGGTCGGCACACCTGGAAGAGAAGGAGTGGCTTAGGGTAAGAGGAATCATCAGCCGTTGTAGTCTATTGTTGGACGTAGGCTTGGGAGTTAGGGGGTTATGCCTATGAGAAGGATTTGTGGATATGACTTGAGCCGCTCTGCTCATTTATCTATTCACTAGCGGCCGCTTGTCACTTCGTCCGCGTGGATTTTGGTTGCCAATAGCCTAAAGCCTTCCTCGTCTCATGTACTATCGAACACAAAAATATTTTTTCGATTCCCATCAGTAGTTCCTGTGATAAGCGCGTTCAAACATACAACCACACCACATCTAAAAAATATTTCCTCATATAAACTTAAGATCACTGAGTAACATAAAACTAAAAAAAAAAACTAGTTTTGGCATGGGTTTTGAACTATATGTAATGTTAACTTAGTAACTGCTATCTTAATAGATTGGTTATCTGACTTCTGGTGCCTGCTCGATAAGTGACCGATCTTCCGTAAATATAGGAAATGTGGATACATCCTTATCTAGTTGACTCGCAAAGGTACTTGGCTATGTTTTTAAGTTAATAATATACACATTCGAATACTTATTTTAGTAGATACATCTGTGATACATTTGACGAAAATTAAGAAATTGTAGATATAACATAACAGTTGGTCTATTAGTTAATACCCCGATCTCAAAACCAAGAGTCATGAGTTCAAGTACGATGATGATACGTAAGATGATGGTGACGACTTACATCAAAGAAGTGCGGCCGTGGCCTGCCAATAGTGCTCTTCGCAATGTTGGTGGTGAGCTCGGTGAATCAGAGGCCGAGAGCGAAGGAGGCGGCAGCGCAGGACACGCCTCGCACCCAGGCAGGGATGGTCACACGCAGGCAGCGCTCGTCGTCGCACTCATCAGGTATGACACTATCAAGTTGTACCAGATACTTACATCAAAGAAGTGGGGCCGTGGTCTCCCAATAGTGCTCTTCGCAATATTGGTGGTGAGCTCGGTGAAGCAGAGGCCGAGAGCGAAGGAGGCGGCAGCGCAGGACACGCCTCGCACCCAGGCAGGGATGGTCACACCCAGGCAGCGCTCGTCGTCGCACTCTTCAGGTGTGAGATTATCAAATGACACTAGATACTTACATCAAAGAAGTGCGGCCGTGGCCTCCCAATAGTGCTCTTCGCAATATTCGTGGTGAGCTCGGTGAAGCATAGGCCGAGAGCGAAGGAGGCAGCAGCACAGTACACGCCTCGGACCCAGGCGGGGATGGTCACACCCAGGCAACGCTCTTCGACACACTACTTATAGGTATGAGACTATCAAATGACACTAGATACTTACATCAAAGAAGTGCGGCCTTGGTCTTCCAATAGTGCTCTTCGCAATGTTGGTGGTGAGCTCGGTGAAGCAGAGGCCGAGAGCGAAGGAGGCAGCAGCGCAGTACACGCCTCGCACCCAGGCGGGGATGGTCACACCCAGGCAACGCTCGTCGTCGCGCTCCTTGCGGAGGTATGACCACTCGCATACGAGAAACTAGGAAAAGAAAAAAAAAACTAAATAAATATCATCATCGCCATCATTATCAGGCTGATTCGCAGTCCACTGCTTACATTACACACATTGATCTGACTCCGCGATGAGTAGAGGACTTAGGTTATAGATATCAAAACACTGGTGTTGATTTAAATCTACAGGGTGATCAACGAAACCTGGCAGTATTCACTACCCCAATGGGTCGATATAATATGCCACTAAGAAAAGATTCCCCGTCAGCCAATAACTCATACGATGATATAATGTCAAGAATTCAATGAACTTATTTTTACAATAAACACAATCTTTCGTCGATTTTAGTACATACTTAGACTTCATTGAAATTAATGTATTAATATACTACTAGGTTAATTAAATTCAACTTCTCATTATGTAAGTCTTACAAGGAAAACTACTAGCGCTAATTCTTTTCTTTTCATCAACCGTATTGATTCTCAATGTTTTTTTCCTTTTGAGTTCGAGGTAATTAGGTAAGATAAATCTAATCTGTATATAAGGAATTAAAAAATCTTATTATTGCTGGTCTCGAACCAATAGGGAAATCTCTGGGACATTATTAAAGAGATCTCTATTTAAACGTTGTCTTAATTAACACAACCTACATACCTACCTATATTATGCATGTATTATTATTATATAGATACATAAACCTTCCCCTTGAATCTCTCAATAAATAAGAAAGCGTTAAAATCGGTTCCGTAGTTTTAAATATTTAAGCATGCATTGCGACACGAAAAAGTGACTTTTTATTAAACTATGTTGGTATTCGTTGTGATTTATAAATAACTAGCGGCTGCGCACGACTCCGTCCGCGTGGAATTCGATTTTTAATAGCCTAAAGACTATCCAACACAAAAGGAATTTTTCAAATCGGACCAGTAGTTCCCGAGATTAGCGCGTTTAAACAAACAAACAAACATACAAACAAACTCATCAGCTTTATATATTAGTAAAGATGTTAGTGTCAATTACACCAGTTCTTAAGTATAACTCTGTCTCCAAATCTTACTTGCAGTTTCGTCTGCAGTTTAAACCCACGCGTCCTTTAATCCTTTGTTGTTATCTGATACCTAGCAATTGATAATGGCCGGAACTGCAAGAGACGTCTCGAATTGAGCCAATTACAGATACAAGACTACGGCTTGTGACACAGAAAACGGCGTAGAAGACAAAAATGTGGTTTGATTCCTTGAACTTGGTTGGGTTCAATGATATAAATTTTATTTTATGTTCATTGAGTAACTAGATTAGTAAGAGAGAACTAGTAAGAGAGTGCTTAATAGACTGTGGATGGAAAGACGAGCAGAGGAAGACCGAAAAAGAGATGGATGGATTGCGTGAAGTATGATATGGACGTGAAAGGAGTGAATGTAGAGTTGACGGCTGATAGGAGTGAGTGGAAGCAGAAGACGTGTTGCGCCGACCCCGCCTAGTGTGGGATAAGGGCAGGAGGATGATGATGAGTACCTAGATGACTTGGATATTACGAGAAAGTAAAGTATCAGCCTATTAATGTCCCACTGGCAGGGCAAATTCCTCCATCATTTGAAGTCATGTTTTCGTTACCAAGATGGGTTTTGGCACAATCACCACGCTTGCCAAATGCGATTAGGTAGCTACTAAAACTACTTCAATTCGAATTAGTAGTTCCTGAGTAGTAGTGCGTTCAAACAAACAAACAAACTCTTCAGCTTTATTATCTATATTAATGTAATATAATAATAAGTTTGTTTGTATGTTTGTTTGTTTGTTTGAACGCGCTAATCTCAGGAACCACTGGTCCGATTTGAAAAAGTCTTTTTGTGTTGGATAGTCCATTTGACAAGGAAGGCTTTAGGCTATTGGAAATCGAAATCCACGCGGATGGAGTCGCGGGCGGCCGCTAGTATTAGTATAGATTTCAGTACAATAAAAACATTGTTGCAATCACGAAATGTAGTCCACTTTCTGCGTAGTATTCGTTTTCAGGACACGCGCTATCACTGGATGACTTTCCATGTAATTGATGTTTCATCCGACAGATGTTCACAGCTCTTATCAAACTCTGATAATAATTAAACGAATGCCTAACATTCACAAACGTTTACTTTGTCTTTTAAATTATTAGATTATCTATCTCGAGTATTTGTTATGACCCTGCTCTCTATTATATTACATATAGCGACCGCCCGCGACTCCGTCCGCGTGGATTTCGATTCCCAATAGCCTAAAGCCTTCCTCGTCATATGGACTATACAACGCAAAAATATTTTTTCAAATCTGACCATTACTTCCTGAGATTAGCGCGTACAAACAAACAAACAAACAAACAAACAAACAAACAAACATACAAACAAACTGTTCAGCTTTATAGATTTGTACTACTATACTACTCGTTATTGTTTTAGATTAAGATTTCCCCCAGAGCAAATTAGAGTTTTCCTTCATCTGGTTGTAACAATGTAATACTTGATCGCTTGGTGAAATGGTCAAGAAGTTGCCTATTACAAGTAGATCAAGAGGTCGCGGATTCGATCCCCTCACTAACATTGTGTGCATGAACATGTTTTTTTGTCCTGGTCTGGGTAATATTCATATGTATCTATTTAAGTATATTTAATTCTGATATCTGTAACACAAGTGCTACTTAACACGGAGTCAGATCAATGTATGTGGTGTAATGAGATATTTATATATTTATTTGTTTATTTACTCAGTATAAAAATATCTCTTCAAGGCATAGAAATATTAAGCCCACCAACAACAAACCCTAACTGGTAATCAAAGTTGTGAATGAAAAGCTAAAAGGCTAGTATAGAAACCCACCGCAAGGGCAGGTAGACCGAGTCCGATGATCCTCAACCAGGGCACGGTGACGGTATCATCCTTGTACGGGAACATAAGGGTCTCATCGCCGCAGAAGAACCCTCTCTGGAACGGGTACCAGAAGAAATTCGTTGCCAGTATGCAGACCACCACTGGGGAAGATAAGAACACATTTTATAATCATAAATAGCGGCCGCCCGAGACTTCGTTCGTGTTATTCGGTTTTCGCACACGTTGTGTTGTACTATAGCTAAAAGCCTTCAGGACTAATCATGACTAATGGGCTATCCAACGCAAAAACATTTTTCAATTTAATTCAGTAATCCCTAAGATAAGGGCGTTCAAACAAACTATAGGGAAATTACCTTTTCCCGCCCAAGCAAACAAAGAAACTCTTCAGCTTTATTTTATTAATATACCTAGATGATCTTTGTAGCGCAAAAGTAAATGATACAGATTGCATCACGAAGATGAGACAGGCTTTAGACTAAGCATTTTATTTGTTAGCAAGTAATTACTCACTTTGAATACACATACTAAGATATTTAACTACAATAAAATTATAATAATTAAATATAACCATCAAGCCGTTTACACAGTTTGTCTGCAACATCCACATTGTTACAATAACAATATGTAATATACATTATTGTACATATTATAAAGATACGTAGAAACAGATAAACTAGCAGAAATTAAAAGCGTTTTCCTAAAATAAAACAACTTTTTGACCCGAGGATTGAATCTGGTACCTCTAGCAAAATACGTTGGATTCGCAAAATCCGCGGGCATTGCAAAAAAAAAAATAAAGTGTTTACAGGCAGGTATAGATTATAAGATCCTTATTTTTTTTTTAAACTCTTTTGAGGATGATTATAACATGTGAGATTCACCCAGTTGACTTAAAACCGACCTATACAAGACAATGTGCTATGGAAATCCCCCTGTAATACACTGGGTACCAAATGACGTAAACAAAAAATCTTGCTAATGTAAATCACATAGGTAGTTCATCCATTGAAAACTCACTGTTGTGACAATGATTTTCCACACTCAATGAATAGTAGTGCAATTATGAATAGGGTTATCAAATTCTAAAATAAAGTAGAAACTACCTAGGTATAATATTCGATGGGGAAAAACGTGAAATTATTAGTACTTACGTAATATGTAGGTAAATAAATTACGAAAGTATCTATTAATGTCCCACTGCAGGGCAAAGGCCTCCAACACTTGAAATCATGGTTTCGTTACAAAGATGGGTTTGGCTTAATCATCTTCACGCTTGCCAAATGCGGATCACAAACCCGAGCTGTGTTCGGAAAAACCATCTTCGTTACAAAAATGTTTGCACACGCATGCCAAAGAAAACAGTTAGCCGCCAATTTCCAAACTTTTAAGATAACACTAGTATGAAATAGACTATTTCCGTGCCGCATTATTTCAATGATACTGAAATCATCCTAAAAATCTTTGGTAACCCTAATTATGACCCATTTGCATAACGGACGGTTCTCCAAGTAATCTCATAGTCATTGTCTGTTTGAATTTTACGTTCAATAAATACCTGTTACAATAATAAGACTGCAGGGGTAGATATTTCCTTAAAACCGTTTTAGAATAACTGTCTTAGTTCTAGTGATTTAAACATTCAAATTAATTTAAACTGGACTCACTAAATCACTACATTTAACACAACAAACAAATAAAATGAAGTGTCAAATAAAAAGTCCCGCTAAAAAGTGTATCGTTTTTTTTGGTATATTTTTTTGACGATACTGGCAAAGAAAGCTGAGCCCATACAGCCATTGTAGTTGCGCAAATCCTTTTTTTTCATTTTTTAACGCCAAGATATTAAAATTTATTTTTTGGATTTATTTTTGTTTTAATCTATACATATCTGTAAAACATGAATTACATTCCTATTTAAATAGAAAAAACAATCTCGTCTGGCGCAGTTCCTATTCCCACAAGATGCATAACAATGGTCATTCAATCAGTGCTTTTATTAACATTATCTTTTATAATTGGTACCTACCTACTTTGTGGTGTAAAATATTATTTGTTTGTTTTAGTTACAATGATAAATTAATATTTCAATTTGCTTATGGCATGAAAGACCTTAAAGTCGGTAAGATATTTCTTTGAGGTACTCCTTTAAATATAATAATTAAATTTAAGAATACCAATAGAACCTTTTGTTATTTGCCGGTACAGCAATAAAAAGCGAACTATTTACTTAAGCACGTACCCCACATTAAATGTAAAGTTGTTTAAAGAATCACTTAATAACCAATGAGAATGACGTAATTAGTTCACTAAGACTGTACAATATTAACGACTTCACGCACTGATACCAAATTATAATTCAAAAACATAAAATCGCAAACAAACCATTCTCCCATTATAAGTTTACTAGCAACATGATGTAATCATAACGTGATGGTTGCTAGGGAAATTGTTGATAGCCGGATTTTGGCTAGAAACATTGAGATAGTTAGATTTGCCCCCGCCATACTTTGGAATTGGCACTAAAATTAGAGCGACAGTCGCTCCTTAGAGAGAGACAGCGTTGACCCGTTTCGAGGACCAAATGTATAAAAATTATGCCATTGTTTTCTAGTGTAAGGACAGACCTAATGATTTAAATGTATGGCTAGAAAGCTTTTTAGAGACGACCATTTAATTGACACTCTACACATTAATAAATAATTTATACACTTGGCTATGTGTGAAATATGGAAATAATATTATTTACGATGTGCAAAAACGGGTTGACAAATCCCAAGCGATTTTATTATATTTATTTAATTGTTCCAGGAGTTTTTTTTAGTTATTGATGACCATTTACATCAAACTCTGACCTCAAAACCGTAGTCCTATTTAGGTATTCGAATCCCGCTAGGGGTAAATGTCCTCAAGTCAATGTTTATAAATTTATACAAACTATTTAAGATTGATGAGCTATTTGGTAGCATGGACCTTAAATTTCTTTGATTTTGTGTTTGTATTTGTAAAGGGTTCATTTTGAATTGATGATGACTGACCAACTATTGCTGAAATGACGTCGCATGATTTTGTATACAAAATGAATTGCTTTTTACGGTCCCGTAATTTCAGCCGAGCGTGTTCCACACTTGATGCCGGGCAGTAGCTCCAATACTCAGTGTGGTCAAATCAGGATCAAAGATGAAATTTTGAGATTTAATGGCATCATTTGTTAGTTAAGTTAGTTAGTTAAGACCGGTGTCACTTAGTGACTTAGTGTAAGTCTTAGTACCAAAAGTTAGTTTTGTAATTGTAGGCGAGTTTCCCAGTGAAACTGTAGAAACGAGGATATCATTAATGGGCGACATACGATACGATGCATTCTACTTAATTACTAAGTATTTAGTCCGCACGTGGATTTCAATTGGAAAGTCTGTTTTCTTTTGCATATCACCAATGCATCAATTCGTCTAAGGCAGCACAGGGAAGGACATATAAAAATGGGATTTCTTTTAGTCAGTCAAAATACCAGGATACTAAATCTGATATAACTGGGTACACAAGTTGAAAAATTGGTAAGCGGCCCAGAAGTAGAAGTTTTGATTTTGAACATTGTAACGTATGTGCATCCTAAAAAGTGCATTGATTTTCGAATTTGTACTAGCTCTTTATGTTTCTAGACCTGAACACAATATGTGTAATTTTGTCTCCTATAAATAGTACGGTTATAAGAGGACATTGATTGCAGGTTTTCCCTCAACAATGGAACAAGCAGAGATGTCACTATCCATCATGGGGTTCCATCTTGTAACCCATCAGACCCTGACCAGGACCCACGGAAAACGAAGAAATGAAGACAAGTAATCAAAAATGTACTCACGTCCACAGATGAGCAATCCATCCACCACCACCTTCCTCAAGATATGCAGCGACGCTTCGTCTTTCGACATGGCTCCGTCTTTTCGTCTACTTGGTATTTTGGTCTTTTTCGTCTTCTAGTCTTTTCAGACTATCTAATCTAGGACAGACTTCTTATATAATCGGTACAGTCTACTCGTAGGTAAGTACTACTGTCCGATGGTCTTTTCGTATGTTATGTCTAACTGTATGTCACTGGTATGTCTGTTTTTCGCTATGTCTGCCCGCGTGCGGCCAAGAAGCGCGCGCGCACGGTAGTGATGCAATGTGAATCGGTAGCGCTTTAAGTATGGATTGCTATCGAGGAGCGCCATGGAGCTAGGAAGATTTGGATAAGCACGGTGGTGCAACTGAATGTAAATATGTATCAAATTCTTTGGTACCACTATGAACACAGTGTAAATTTAATAAATACCCACTTGTTTTTTGCAAATTAACTGTCACTCTTATGTTAAACATTTTTAATTTTTACGAAAAACATATAACACCGTCTATTATTTTTCAAATTCAGTTATTATACTGCTCGTATTAAAATGATCTTCTATTCACAACATTTACTTGTTAAAAATTCGTTTTTTTAGTTGGCACTGAAATTTTCATCTCTCGACTTTAAAATTTTATTTGATTTATTGTTATTAAAATAATAATATCAAAAACATTATTATATTATAAAATATAGCAACATAAAGCGAATAAATACGTAAGACATTTTGACCGGCATTCGTTAAGTAAAATGTATAATTTTATAGAAAACTTGAAATAATCATGAATTTTAAAAAATGCCGTATCCATGCACAACATATTCCAGTGACATGTTCACAAATTGATAGCTCTCGGCAAAACATGTTACAACTGTACGAAGTAGTAAACATCCATTGGGGTCCGGTACTGATAACACTTCGGTATCTAATCAACATGAAAATGCAGCGTGGCATGCTGGCCTAAGGACGGCTTCAGAGAAAAGTTTGGGGCTAATAAAGAGTTCTAAATTATTATAAACTAGCGACCCAACGCGACTTCGTGACAGTGGTCTTTGATTTCCGTACACATAGTGTTATATATTAGCGTAATACCTTCCTTGACAAATGGCCTATCAGAAGTTCCTGATATTAGCCCGTTCAACAAACAAACAAACTCTTCAGCTTTATTTTAATTAGTATAGATATGTTATGTTGCTACACACACTTTGGCTTACAGAAGACTGTGTAAAATGAATACATAGAATGTACCTGGGCTCCGAGCCATTGGCCGAGGAAGAAGCTTTGACAAATATTCAACATGATGATGATAATGATGTTTTAGCACATTTTAACGTGAAAAATATAAAGAGAGTAGGGAGTCGATTGTCCTGCAGTGGGGAAGTATTGGGTCATACTACACATCAATTAGGTAGACATGTGCAGTCAAAGTTAATTAATAAATAATAATAATAAATATAAATAACAAATGCCTTGGACAAACACACCAATTGCCTAGCTCTATGGAAGCTAGGAAACGGATAGACATACTTAAATAAGTTTATAAACATCCATGACTCGAGTACAAATGCCGATGTTCATCACACAAACATTTGCCCCTAGCGGGATTCGAACCCGCGACACTCGGTTTTGTAGTCAGGGTCTCTGACCACTAGACCAACGGGCCCGTAAAATTGCTTAAGAATTACACGTTTCACATTTGATACGAGCATGGAATCAAAACATGAAAACCTCAAGGCTACGTGCCGTACGAGTACATACTACATAGATTCATTCATTGCGAATACAATAGAGTAAACGAGTATTGTATGTTATGCAGACCTAACGTTTGTTATATAATATTATAGAACATAATAATATACTACCTTAGTGGCAAATGTTAGTACCTACTTATTATTGTTTCCGTGAAAATCTAACAATTTGTGGCCTAGTATGGTGTTAGGGCGTACCCTTGAATCCAAAAACTTTCAGTGCGTGAGCTCCCGACAAATAAAACACACTTTCGTTTTAAAAGATGTTGAAAAAATTATGACATTAGCTTTTTTAAAATTACTTTTGCCGCCTTTTTCTTAACAGCCAGCATTTGACAATTCAAAAGTGAGGTTTTAACCATAGAATAATTTTAAATAATTTTTATTTTGTTCTGACATTCATAGGACAAGTGTTCAAAGCATTGTTATTGAAAAACAAATAGCACATAATTTATTATACATGTATGTTGATCGATGTGTCTATTTGTCGACTGTTGTTGTGGTACGTTAATTACTCTACGTAAAACTTAAAAAATTTAAACTCAATAGCTACGTGTGTTTATTTGAAATAGTTTTTACCCACGGCTTTGCCCACGTTATTAAGACTTTCTGCTTTTGCCATAGGAGCTTTTAATCGGGATAAAAAGTATCGTATCACCTAAGTTAGCCTATAAATTATCTGTATACCAAACTTTATCAATATCCGTTCAGTAGTTTCAGCATGATTGACAGGAAAACATTCAAACAAACAAACTTTCACATTTTTAATAAGTTTACGTATGATTTCGACATGGAGAAATATAAACTAGAGTGCTTACAAGTACTTACGCGTTTATAAACAATAGATCATTTGTGATCATTTGCGACGAGCCCCTTTGTGTAGGGTTCAAGAAGTTGACTATTAGACCAAGAGGTCGCGGGTCGTGTGCGGTCCCCGCACAAGCCAAACACTTGTGTGCATGAACATGGTATATCCTGGTCTGGGTGTAATTTGTGAATATTTAAGTATGTTCCTATTACACTGTTGATTCTGATATCTGTCCCACAAGTGCATAAGCTACTTAATATGGAGTCAGATCATTGTAATAAATATCTCACAAACATTGAGATATTTATTTATTTATATTTGACATATTTGAATTCATACATTACGAAAACATCAGTCTCATTCATCTGTAAGTCTGATCATTTAATCGCTTCTCTTTATACTAAACAAAGTTATGAATGCCAATTGGCCAATAGGATCTGACATGTGACATTGTATGACCTGTCTTGTAGATGCATGGTCTGTGTTTGGCCCAAACAAACACTTCAAACAAGTCCCACTGGTTTACCGGAAAGTCATCACGATATGTAAGCAATAAAATAAAATGTCGACCAATGATATCGTTTAAATATGGAAAAAATATAAGTAGTTTGTTTTTTCTTTTTTAATTCTTGTTAAACAATGCCTTTCATTAATGTTTAAACGGTCAAGTCCTCGCGATCCTAGCCTAACTAGCTGAAAGTAAATTGAACAACCGGGAATTTTGTTATCTTAAGTGTGATAAGCTAACACTTGTCCTTCTTTACACAAATATTGACAAATAATTGACGAACAACAATTGAAATATAAAGTAGCGTGAAGTGTGGATTTATTTTATCATCTCAACAAGTATCAAATCTAGATATCTTAACGATGAAATCGACTAGTGTTATGTAATTGTATTGTACTACATCAATATAATATTCTTTTATTTTCTTTAGAAAAAAGATTTTAACACTTTATTCATCTGCTACCAACTCCATAAAAACCATCGCTACACTTTGACATTGAAGGAATGAAAAGTGCATCTGTGCAACACACTTGTGCACATATAGCCTTAAAAATGTGGATTGTAAATGATAGGTCACTATCAATAATTACCTATCTCCTGATAAACCGCCTAAAAATTAAATGTAAATAAGAGTAGTTAGACGTCCCTTATCTACGATCGCTTCGCGGACCACTTGGAATGACTCCAGGGACCACTAATGGTCCTCGGACCAAAGTTTAGGAACCACTGGCTAGAGAAAAGCATAGTCATGTATCATTTGAATTTGTGCATACATATAAAAATAATTATCCTTTTTACGGTTGGCCAATTAAGTTGCCCCCAGTTCTGACTACAATATAAATATATGTATTACTAAGGCTATGACAAATGACAACCTAGGTATTTGTTCGTGTAATGAAGGTAAATTCGACCTGCTAGGGTGACATTGTTCCTTCAAAGGAAAATCGACACTATTCTAAAGTAGTAAGTGACTTTATGGAAAATCATAAATACCTCGTGAAACTTATTGCTTTGAAATAAAGTTTCATTTCGTATAATAAGTATATCAGCTTTAGGGTGGTGGTAGACCACTTCCTTAGACGACCATACTTACAGTAGATTCACATACAAAGACCACGGCATACAAATCCTTAAAAGCCTAAATGCAAGTAACACTCTCACGCAATATGACAATAAATTGCACCAAGTGTGTAGTGGGCCTTCTCTGATGACAAACAGAACGTGTGCGGCCACGCCCTCCTCACGCGTATATCACTTGGCCCCCGAGTGACGACATATCGGCCCGGACGTATGTACGGCTAAATGTGCCGGATTGTTACTACTTGTATGTGTTGCTGGTGTTGGGGAAATCAGGTATTTTTGGATTTAACTAGAAAAAATAGTTGAGAAGATTGGTTGGACGTTAAGAGCGTTTATCTGGATCATTCCCGTTGCCCCCACGGGTGGGGACGTGTCTGGTGGGGACAGCGGGAACGATCCAAATTCCCGGAATCCAGGCAACCGGAATAGAAAAAAAACCCGTTGTTCCCACCGGCATTCTTGTGGGGACAGGGGGAATCTTGTCCTTTTAGAGTTAGGCAATTTGTGTGTTGGCCCCAGTAATTTATTTATTTATACATTTGAAAAAGTCTTAATGCAAGTAACAGGCCTTGCTTGATGACAAACCGAACGTGTGCGGCCACGCCCCCCTCACGCGCGTATCACTTGGCCCCCGAGTGACGATATATCGGCCCGGACGTATGTGGCTGTGCCGGATTGTTACTACTTGTATGTCTTGCTGGTGTTGGGGAATTTAGGTGTTATTAAAAATAACTAGAAAAATAGTTGACTAAGTAGGTTGGTTGGGCGTTAAGAGCGTTTATCTGGGTCATTCCCGTTGTCCCCACTGGTGAGGAAGGGCCTGGTTGGAACAGCGGGAACGATCAAAATTCCCGGAATCCAGACAACCGAAATAGAATTTTTGGTGGGGACAGCGGGAATTTTGTCATTCTGGGGCTAGGCAATTGGTGTGTTAGTCCTAATAATTTATTTATTTAAAAAAAAATGAAAGTACCAGGCCTTGCCTGATGACAAACAGAACGTGTGCGGCCACGCCCCCCTCACGCGCGTATCACTTGGCCCCCGAGTGACGACATATCGGCCCGGACGTATGTGGCTGTGCCGGATTGTTACTACTTGTATGTGTAGCTGGCAGTGGGGAATTAAGGTGTTATGGAAAATGGCTAGAAAAAATAATTGACTAAGTAGGTTGGTTGGGCGATAAGACAGTTTATCTGGATTAAATCATTCCCGGTGTCCCACTTGTGGGGACGGGTCTGTTGGGGACATCGGTAACGATCCGAATGCCCGGAATACAGCCAACGGGAATAGAAAAAAAATCCCATTTCTCCTACCAATATTCTTGGTGGGGACAGCGGGAATCTTGTCGATCTGGGGCTAGGCAATTAGTGTGTTAGTCCCAATCATTTAATTATTCATTTAAAAAGTCTTAATGCAAGTAATAAGCCATGCCTGATGACAAACAAAACGTGTGAGGCCACGCCCCCCTCACGCGCGTATCACTTGGCCCCCGAGTGACGACATGTCGGCCCGGACGTATGTGGCTGTGCCGGATTGTTACTACTTGTATGTGTAGCTGGTGGTGGGGAATTAGCTGTTATTGGAAATAACCAGAAAAATAGTTGACTAAGTAACTGGTTACCCATCCATTTATCAACTTGGTTGGGCGTTAAGAGCGTTTGTCTGGATCATTCCCGTTGTCCCAACTGGTGGGGACAGATCTAGTTGGGACAGCGTTGCCTGATGACAAACAGAACGTAGCTGTGCCGGATTTTTACTACTTGTATGTGTTGCTGGTGTTGGGGAATTGAAAATGGCTAGAAAAAAAATTGACTAAGTACTGGGCTACCCATGCATTTTTCAACTTGGGTGGGCGTTAAGAGTGTACCTTTATCTGTCACCACCGGTGGGGACGGCTCTGGTGTGGACAGCGGGAATGATCTGGATTCCCGGAATCCAGAAAAACAAAAATAAAATTAAAAGTCCCTTTATCCCCACGGACATTATTGGTGGGGAGAACGGGTTACTTGTCATTTCCTCCACCTCCGGAATACCTTTACTTTCTGTAACTTTTCGCATCTACTAGTTTTCAATTATAATTTTTCCACTATTGTTGTTGAATCATAGTAAAGGTTACTTGAAAAATGCCACTCATGTTGCCTGAAAAGTTTGATATACACCGAGTGAGGTAGCACTTCAATGCTATAATTTGTCTGTGTAATTAATACTATCAAACTATTAATTTCAAGCACTGACTGACGAGTTTCTTAAATAAGATAATTGTCTGTACCACATTATATTAACGAGGAACAAATCTGATCATCATGAAATATCTGAAAGCCCGTCCTTCTAAAACAGTCATCTTAATAAAATTAAACTTTACAGCAATACTTAATTTTCACTTTACAAGCGACACATATACATAAAATTATCTTAGTTAAAATTAAATACATTTTTATCTATCATTATCGTCTGTCGAAATTATCTTACGCAAATTAAGAAACAATATTTTTAAAACATTTTATCATTTTAGTTTAAAATCAGATGATGTTTTTCTAGGCCGTTGGGAAAATAAAATTTAGTAGTTGATACGATTACGATTGATAACAATGTACTATTAATCGTGTATTGACAGGCCCGTTGGTCTAGTGGTCAGAGACCCTTATCGTTAGTAAAGGGTTTAGGTAAAATACTTTACATCATATTTTTATCCGCAACACACTGCATATTCGGACCATCACTATTGATACCTTAGCAGCCATGCGGCGGTAAGCAGGAGGGCTTGCAGTATGGTGACCTGTTGTGTGGTGGCTTCTGCACCCCCATGAGAACCTATATTAACTCCATGAGAACCCTATAGTAATTTCTTTTCAACAACAGTCAAGATAATAAAAGAAAAGTACTATTCTAGATCTGCATTACTAGGTACCGTCTATGTTAATTTAACGATATCTGCTGCTTTTCAGAAGGCAAAATTTGTAATGCCTTTTTTAAAGCGTAATTAAGTAATTCGTATATTATGAGAATATAACGAAACTCAGCGTAAAACTCTTATAAGGAACTAGGTATATTAGGATAATGTCGAACGATGCCTATCTGTTATTATTAAACAATAAACTATTTTATGGGCTGATAGGAAAGGCTCGTCGATCGACGTCAATGACTTTATGATAATATTTTGATTCACCCGATGAAAATACGCATTGTGTACGTTTTGAGTAATCACAATAACATGATGTTGCGATGATAGTTAATAAAGACAAAATGGTTACATTTTATACAATTTCCTGGATAGTTATTGGGTAAACGCAATAACATGATGATGCGGCGATAGTTAATATACGCAAAATAGTTTGATTTAATACCATTTCTTGAATAGTTTTTATATGACAGACGACTTACAAGCACGACGTGGTTTGCCCTATCATAAGCCAATTCATAACAGTTGTAATTAGGCTCAAATCATTTTTATGGAAATATCGAAGCTTACATGAATGGTTCAGAGAGGCCTAATAAATAGTCAGGAATTTCGAAACGGCTTGAATCTACCATCAAGTTTCGCATGTTGCTTCTATCGAGAAGATACGGAGAGGAACTCACTAATAAATTTTTCAAGCGGCATTTATTAAATGTTTAAATGACCAGTCAAAAGATTAGATATTCTACTATATATCTGGGGAAGAACTAGTAACAAGATGCTTGTTCTTGTTTGTATGTTTGTATGTGGGTACGTCAGTCACGCTGAAAAATCTGAACAGATTTTGATGCAGAGTAGATTAATAGAGTAGATTAATAAGAATCTTGATAACGCGGATAAAGCTGCGGGTAAAAAGTATTGGATAATGATTATTCTAATTACTAAAAGCTTGATAAGAATGAGTCTTAACAGATATAAAGAGAACGTGTGGTCCAAAATACAATGGAAACATTTCGTCTCGTTGGCCTAGTAAGTAAGATTGTGAACGGAGGGTCCCAGTTTCAATTCAGATGTATTTATAAACTGAGTGACACACTGGGAGATAAGTGGCTGCTACGGAATGTTCCATTGTGGTATAATTATGACCAGGAAACGGGAAATAGGCTGACTGACATAACAAAGCCTTTGAATTCAATTATAAAGAGACGGTTGACCACTTACTATCAGGTTTTGTGGTAGCGATCCACGATTTTTGTGCTCCACCTACACCCACCACACATTTCTTTTTTTGAGCGTGAATTTAACGTCATTTGGGGAGGGTGTGGGGTCTTAAAGGAAGGCAACGTATCTGCGACCCTTGTGCGGTTGTTGATGTCTATGGGCAGCAGTGATAACTTACCATCAAGTGACCCTCTTGTTCGTTTGCCTCTCTTTAACATAAAAAAACAGACTGATGAAGATTCTGAAAAGTCTATCAAAGGGTTTCGATATATGCAGGCTACTTATCTACTTAGCTGTTACATAAGCAAGTATGCTAATAATAGCTTCAATGTGACAGTTTTTTTATTAAATTACTTCTTTGCTATTTTTACTTCAATAGACCGTATGGACTGTCGCTATGTATAATCGACCAGAAATCTCTGAACTTTGAGCCTTGCAGATTATCCTGGGGTAATTACTATTTATGTATTTATAATTTTCCGTAAATCTAGGTATAGGTATATCAATTAATTGCTCGTTTAAACCTAATTAGCATGTAATTAAGTGCTTATTTTGTAAACAATATGCTTCAATCAATATGGCCATTGGCCTAGGTTGAATTAGTTACGACCCAATGTAACTTTTGAACTGTACTTTCCATAATATTTTCTATTAAATGTGCTGATAAATAAAATTAACTATTGGGCTAGTGGTTTAGGTCAAAGTTACTTCCCTAATACAGATCTGACACCAAAAGTCGAAAATATTTGCACTACTAGTCGAAGTGTACATTTTGTAATTACACCTGAAAATATTACTTATATCACTTCAGTTTTATTATTTCTTTTCATAGTAAGGACACATAGGTAGAAAGAAACACACACAGCGGAAAAAACGCGAAAGAAGTATACATTTTAAACATTTTAAAAATAACGCGTAGTAATTTCTGCATGGTGTGTCATCCTCCATTTAAAATACATTATAGGCGTAGACGCGCCGAATTTCGATCGCGTTTTTTCGGCCTAGTGTGTTTCTGTACTAATACAATATTATGTAATAACTAGCTGACCCTACAGACTTTGTGGCAGGCTGTTTTGAGGGTTTTGCCGGCAATTATTAAATTTTTTCTTGGACTTCAGCAAACATTTAAAAAAAAGAATTGGCCAAATTGGTCCAGGCGTTGTTGAGTTATGCGCTAACCAACACATTTTGCAGTTCATTTTTAGGGTTCCGTAGCCAAATGGCAAAAAACGAAACCCTTATAGTTTTATATCATATGTAGATACATATGCCAAGGTTGATGTAATGACAATTTTACTAAAAATCACTTCAATGTAGTTTTATTATTTTATCTCATACTTAGAACTCATAGGTAAATACTGTAGCCACTGTAGGTAACATGTTGTGCAATCAACAGCAGTCGGTCAAAATAACTACAACAATCCGATAATGGAGGTCGCATTATTACAATTTTGTAGTATCAGAAGTTAAAAATAACAGGCTAAATATACAACAACATTTGTGTTTGCGTGGTCGCGGGGACGTTGGCCTTCATTGTGAAACCGTATTATCTTTTGGTAGCAATTTAGGACTTATGTGACATACTAGCGGCCACCTGCGACTCCGTCGTCCGCGTGGAATTCGGTTTCCGCACACATAGTGTTAAGCCTTCCTCGACTAATGGATTATCCATCGCAAAAGGTATTTTGCAATTCGATCCAGTAAGTAGTTCCTGAATTTAGCGTTCAAACAAACAAACATACTCTTCAGCTTCATTTTATAAGTACGATAGACTTAATTTATGAGTTTTGATTTATAAGATACCTATAAAAAGGCCAGGTTAGGTCCAGGGTACCAAAGGTATGCCCCTTTTATATTGAAGCTTGTCTTACAACGATAAGCTATACCTACCTACCTGAATATGATTTATCACAGCGATTCAAAACAAAACTATCGAAGTCAAAATAATTAATGATTTGTACAGGGCTATAGGAAACTTCAACATTTTCATTTTTGTTTACATTAGGTATGTACTTTACTTACTTTCACCCATACAAATTATTCAGCTTTATCAAGTTTCTAACTCCTCGCGACTGGAATAAGTCAAGTTTTCAATAACCCTGTATATTGAACTGGTTCTAGATTTAATTATCCATGCTAATCGTTAATTACAGGCTGTAATTACTGTGACCACGTGACACTTTACGTCACGTGTGGAAGATGCATGCTCATGTTTGTTTTGAAGATGCATTTTGCATAGCTATCTGATAAGTGATGCGGAAAAGTTTAAAGTCCATCGTCTATTTATATTTGATAAACAGTGAAATTGTTGAGAAATAGTCTGACCAAAGGTCGGGATCCATTCCTGCACAGTACTAATCAATAAAATGCGTGAGGAAATAAGATTCTATGGTATTGTATTGTGTGTACAAATAGATTATTTTTATTTCTAAAAAATATCTTTTAATGCTTAATAATAACAAAATAAATAAACCAAAATCTACATCTAAACACTCTCACACTCAAACTTTATCCAATAATAAATAAAAAATAAATAAAATTACCTTACTCAAAATTATGAGAGTAATAGGTAAGTTGTCTAGTTACTCTTGATGTCTATTTGTGTCATATTGTGCAGTTCATTCTCAATTTCATTAATATCTGGACAGTCTAAAAGTAAGTAAGTAATATACGTGATGTAGTTTCTTCTTCTCCCGACCGCATGCCTGTTATGAGGTTCTTTGTCTAATTACCGCATGCTAGTTCTAAGAGGCGACAGTTGGTTCCCTTGACTAGGAAGTTCGTTCATCTGAATGTCTCGCAAAGCACTGGCTAATGTCGGTTTCGGCTTTATTATGAAGATGTACTGAAATGAGAAAAAGGGGACATAAAATTTTTCAGTACGAAATAACTTTACATTACAATATTTTATAAAAAGTATGATCGCTATTTTATCAAAACACGCTGAGTACAAAGTTTAATTAATTAATTATAATTACTTATTAAACTTTGTACTCTTTATACGATGATATTTGTACGAGTATATCAGACTAGCGGTCGCCCGCGACAACGTCTCCGTGGATTTTGGTTACCGCAGTATATAGGGTGTAACAAAATATACTGCAAATATTTTAAGGGCGAAGTCTTTAGTGGCAATGTAATCAATATCAGATATTAAAAAGTCAAAATTAATGCCTAAAAATTTTGCATTTTCTGCATTGGCCAATTTGCTTTTTTCGTCCTGTAAGCTTCGCCCCCTCTCCACCACTTTGCTTTTGGGGCAGGATATGTGTAGTAATTGCATTACACTGATAAGACATGACCAGCTGTCTTGCATATGATAAATTTTATACTTTTCCCAATTATTCACTCAATTTATTTTGTTGATTTTCTCGGAAAGTAGCGTATTAACAAAAAAATTTTACTAGACTTTATTACATTTCCACTAAACAATTCGCCCTTAAATTATTTGCAGTAAATTTTGTTACACCTTATAGAAGTATAGATTTTTAACACCAAAAAAAGGATGTGAGAGTAATAAAACATAAAACTCACGCATAACGTAGCAGTGACGGCACCAATGAAGAAGCCGGCAGCGACGTCAGATCCATGGTGTTTGTTCTCCACCACGCGGGACAGGCCAGTATACCAAGCCCCCAGGAGGACAGAGAACTGAGCCAGGTGACGCAGCAGCTTCGACCCTCGCCACTTGCCTTTGTGCTGGATGTAGAACTGGAAAAGAGAAGAACCTTTTATCAGACCATAGGTTTAGGTTTAGGTAGCCGGATAATTTTTCGCACGTAGCATTTAAGGTGGAGGGCGACTGTGCGTATCAGACCATATGAATGAAACAATTCATGAATGTTGTGTGCTACTCATTCGACTTCATATAAGGATGAGGTATAATGAAAATATTCGGAAGATTGTTTTATGTCAGTTCATTGTTTACTGTTATTAAGGTATTCTAAGCTCAATTCGAGATCAGTTTTGAAAAGCATGCAAAGAATCGGCGATCCTTTTTTTTGGTATATGTAGGCAAACGACGAGAGGGTCACCTGATGGTAACTGATCACCGCTGCCCACGGAAATCATCATCCGCACAAAGGTCGCAGGTGCGTTGCCTAGCTCTAAGAACCAATACTCTCCCAAATTGAGTTATTTAAAATCTGAGATTTAACTGTGCAAGTGATATGTGAACTGCACTATTTGAACAAAATGTAATAATCACGAAAAAAATAATTTAGACCTTTTGCCGTGTATTATGACATCAATATTACAAGACATTCTACAGTAAAATGAGAAAGAGTAGGTACTCACAATAAAGAAGACAGCAATATACATGGAGAAGCTTGAGTGAGCGCTGGGGAAGGACAAACGGGCGTCCTTCAAGTAGTCGGCTGCCAGCTGACCTTGACACTGGTAGAACTGGATATAGCCATGGATGTTCATGCCTGTAGAAACTGGTCGGCATACCTATGGGAATGAGGACAAAGGTTTATTATTTAATATTGACAGGCACGCCCCCAATTACGAATCCGAGCGTCGCATGTTCGCTTCCTAGGTTTTAATTCTAAAAGACGTAAGTTCGGTCCTACTTGGATCAGGAGAAGGACACGGTGGCTTTACCTCTTTATATTACTCATCTCAGCTCTAGTACATAAGACCATTCTCCTGGTCCTGTCTCGATCTTCACTTCTGGCTTCTCAAATTCTGTGTAGACACTTACCATTTTGTGCCTTGGTCGTACGTACGCTAGACTGCCATGAGAACATAATGTTCTTCCATAACTTACATCGCACGGCACGGGTGTTTTGTCGTGGGAAATTAACCAGAGCAAAACATTTACGCGCCATAGCTGTTCCAGCTAAGCCTGTGTGTGCCTCGGAAAAGACTTCTCTAATTCCGCTACCAAGTAAACCCTGCAGTTTGCTTTGCACCCATGCTGTTGCTTTTGGCCGTTAGGAGAAAATCAACCCTGGACGTTATTGAGTCGGTTGAAAGTTTAATTTTCTACTCACATCGTAGAAGTGTGGTCGCAGCCTCCCAAGCGAGTACTTCCCCACATTGACGATGAGCTGCTGGCAGACCGCGCCGAACAGACACGCGCCCAGGGTGACGTAGCTCTCCCACACCCAGCACGGGATGATCCAGCTGCCTACTGACTTAGCGACTCACTGCTGCCAGTAGCGGGAGCAACTCCTTGGTATGCTAGTATCTCTCTGTTGCAAGCTACTTACTGATTCTACGTATAACGATGAGCTTTGTGGACTTCATTGGCATTATGGGTGGCTCTAGTCCCTGATCAGGAAGAAAAGGTAGCTGTACTTTCCTATGCTGATCCTTAAGCAGCTCGTGGAAATAAGAGCGCTATCTACAATCCTGCTGTTCTATGTCTGCTTCTGGTCTTTACTCACATCATAGAAATGTGGTCGCAGCCTCCCGAGAGAGTACTTCCCTACATTGACGATGAGCTGCTGGCAGACCGCGCCGAACAGACACGCGCCCAGGGTGACGTAGCTCTGCCACACCCAGCCCGGGATGATCCAGCTGCCCACTGACTTAGCGTCTTACTGCTGCCAGGAGTGGGAGCAACTCCTTGGTATGCTAGTATCTCACTGTTGCAAGCTACTTACTGATTCTACATGTGACGATGCGGTCTGAGGACTTCATCTGGCGTTATGGGTGGCTCTAGTATCTGATCAGGAGTAAGTTAAGGTAGTTGTACTTTCCTATGCTGATCCTTAAGCAGCTCGTGGAAATAAGAGCGCTATCTACAATCCTGCTGTTCTATGTCTGCTTCTGTTCTTTACTCACATCGTAGAAGTGTGGCCTCAGCCTCCCGAGCGAGTACTTCCCCACATTGACGATGAGCTGCTGGCAGACCGCGCCGAACAGACACGCGCCCAGGGTGACGTAGCTCTGCCATACCCAGCCTGGAATGATCCAGTTCCCCACTGACTTGGACTTAGAGTCTTGGTCGGATCCTCGGTATGCTATGATCAGCTCTGTTGCTAAGACCTGAAATATTTTGAAAGTTTAGTGGTGCATTCTGATAGTGAGGGTCGTCTGTGAAGGGTTGAAGGATAGTTGTTAAGATATAGTACGAACAATTTGTCAGATAACCTATTAGAAACTTTTCTGAGAGCAATTTTAGCAAATTGCACGTCATGTTTTTTTTCAATCAAATATTCTTATGGTCTAAGATCCCGCCATACAAGGACCTTCATCGAGCTGGTTATTGGATGAAACATGTTTTATACATAATTTAACATGTCAATTATTATATTGCATATGGGTTGCCTAGTAAATTTCAGTCCAGGATATGATTAATTTAGATTTAAAAAATTAAAAATTTAATTACTACACTATTCTTCCAGTTTACCAATTAATTACTCCAAAATGATACACAGAATATCCAAGTCTATCGTTATCCTTGTCATTTGCACTATCAAATAGCACGCGCACTCTCTTTTTCATAGCGGCAATATTTCACTTTTCAAAATGCGACAACCCTAATTTTGGACTGTTTTTTCGGAGGAAACCCTGTACCACCGTGTTCATAATGAAATAATCTTTATTTTCATTTAACTTTGATTCAATTACTTTTTAATTATTTGTATTATTTTTTCTTTTTTTTATCCTGGACTGAAATTTACTAGGCAACCCATATGCAATATAATTACTGGCATGTAAAATTGTGTATAAAAAATGTTTCATCCAATAACCAGCTCGATGAAGGTCCTTGTATGGCGGGATCTTAGACTATTATAGGTATATTGATTTCATCTCAAATTATCCTGTTATAGTTTATGGCTATAGTATTTTAGCTAAGATAATCCCATGGCAATGACACTTTGCCTTCGAAGGAAAAAGGATACTATTTTAAAGCATTAGCAACCCTTTTTTTTTTGCAACCCTATGGAAAATCATATAAACAGCTCGTGGAGTTTATTACCTTGAAAAAAAGTTTAATTTCGTATAAGAAGTATACCTGCCACTGACTGACATCGTCTCACGTGAAATTGACTATATCAATCCGTATGTATGCTTAGATCTTTAAAACTACGCAACGGATTTTGACGCGGTTTTTTTTAATAGATAGAGTGATTCTTAAGAAAGGTTTGTATGTATAATACATGTAAGTAAGTACCACGGGCGAAGCCGGGGCGGGCAGCTAGTTGATTATAATGCACACTTGCCTGTCAAGTTTCTTGCGGCAATTCCATTTAACAGACCAACTGCAGTCGAAGTCTTGGTAGGAAAAATACTCCCATTTAAGAATGTCGTTAAGTAAAAAAGTAGTCATTTAAAATTTCTTACCGTAACAAAAATCAGGGCAAAGCCGACACAACCCAGGAGTACGGCTGATATGCTCTCAAACACGAATGGGTAGCGAATGGAGTTGTCTGACTCGAAGAAGCCTCGCTCGAATGGCTCGCCGATTAACTGGATCAGGAGAAGAGGTAAGGCCACTGGAAAGATAATTCAATGCATTAATATTTTGAAGACCCAGTTGGTGTAATGGTCAAGCAGATGACTATTAGACCAAAAGGTCGCGGGTTAGATCCCCGCCCAGCAGAGCATTCATTTTGTGTTCATGGTTATTTATTTTTGTTCTCGTATGGGTATCAAAGTATTTTTACTTAGTTACTGTATCACTGCCGGTTCTGATATAATGTAACACAAGTGTTTAAGCTACTTAACACGGAGTCAGATCAATGTATGTGATGTTGTGAGATATTTATTGACTGGGAGGGAGTTCCATGAGGCAAAGAAAAAATAAATAAAATAAATAATTCATTGGACTAACACACTAATTGATTAGCCTCAAACTAAGCTCGAGGCTTGTACTATGGAAGCTAACACATCCTTAAATACTTTTTATTGATAGAAATATACTTAAATATGTACATATAACAGTAACACCTAGACCAGGACAAACTAAAATGTTCATGCACACAAAATGTTTGTCCTGTGCAGGGTCAGAAACCGCGACCTCTTGGTCTAATAGGCAACTTCTTGACCATTAGACCATGCGGGTCTATTAAGCCTTGCCAGAACATAATTGCCGTAGTTTATTTAAGAGTAAAAATCGAAAATTAACTTGAACTTACCCACGCATAACGCAATGAAATCCAGTACAACTTTCAGGATAACTCTCACCATTGTAATTCTTCTCTGGCTCAGTATACAACAGAGAAATGATTTATTATTCGACAAGATTTCAGGCCTTGAGCGTAACGGTTCTGCTTGCTCGCTATATTCCATATTAACCAATGTGCTATAATGTACATACCTACAATGATTTTAAGATAACGATACTTTATCAGTTCGAATTTGTAATACGATTTTTTTATCTACTAGCGACTCGCCCCGGTTTCGCACGGGTGTAACAAAAAATATCAGTGTTTCTCTTCTATAGTATGCATGTATAACTAAAGTACCTACTAGCGGCCTACCGCGATGTCGTCCGCGTGGATTTCAGATCCCTTCTGTCCTCGTGTTTTTTCTCACGGTGGAAAATTTGTCTGTAATTTTCATCAAAATCGATTGAGAGGTTTAAGCAGGAAAGCGTAACAGACAGACTGAGTTACTTACGAATTTATAAAATATTATAAATTCGTAGGGAAACACATTAAGTAATCGTCCTTTTGAATCTCATACTAAAAAATCTACTGATTAAAAAAAGGGTAGACAATCGGTTGTGCACTTTTAAAGATTAAGGCATACATAGGGACATACAGAAGAAAAAGATTTTGTTTTATACTATGTAGTGAAGAGGTGTGTACCTATATGAATTCGTGAGTAAACATTAGAATTAGTGTCAGCGAATTCCATATCGCTTAGAGATATCAAGCGATAAGTCATTTTAAGATTGATTTCAGTGTATTTTGGATTAAATGGATATATTTTTAGGTTTTCAGAAGTACAGAAGTACAAGATAAGACTATTTCAATTGCTACTCACCCTTAATTTCTGCTAACATAATAATAATTATTATAAACGTATTTTTTTCTTACTCGTGATAATTAACATAAGAATAAAAGTCCGACCTTAAGAAAATACATTTAATTTTTAATAATACTTATTATTTCATTAATATTCATCTCACTCCTAAACCCTAATGCTGTGCAAAACATGGGATGAATATTTGCATTATTTTAATTAACTGCATACTTTATTCCACTAGGTATAACACTATTATATTAATAACATTATCATTAAATAAATTTCCTTCCTCTAGGTACTTTTTATTTAATCTTCTGTTAACGTTTATACATACTATTTGACTTAACGTAAAACTGGATCACGCTTTTCAATTTCAAACCTGTCTTTTAAAAAAATATACTCTGCATAGTAACATCCTCTAAATAATACCTTTTTTACAATAAAATATAAATTTTCTGGAATGCAATTTTATTTTATAAAATAAAGGTTTCATCACAAAATATTATTTATTCGAAGATTTTTACGTATTAGATCTTTATATTTATACAGATGCTCCTTGTACTTATTTGACTAGTTTCGAAACATTATTAACTTCTATTGTCAAATATAGTGTATTTAAAAACTTTTAAGTACTTTGCGAAAACTAGACATTACAACCTTAGTGTTTTAAGATGATTTCCTATAAAAATATATCTACGTTCACTGGTAACAAATAACGTCGTGTTATTTAATAATGGAAAATCGAAGTGGTATTAATATTTGCTAAGGATTTTGACAATATTACTCATAATAGTCTCAGTTTATGTTTTAAACTTGAGAACAGGCTGGATTATTTCAATAGTCGCATATTAAAAATATATTAAAATCTAGTAAATAAAATAGCTGCTTTTTATCACTCTCACAATAATCAGATCATTGGTAATATAATTTCGAATAAAATTAAGAAAACATTTCTTTTTAGCGTTCCGTAGTTTTAATGTTTGTGAATTTATTGTGTTATTTATTTATTGCATCAATTTAGACACATGTATAGTTGCATTTTCATTTTATACTTGCAATATACCAAAGTAATATCCGAGCTTATGGCCGGGTCTATTAATAAGACTTAAAACTTCGGCGTAACATAGATCGATGTGAAGCGACAGTCGCTCTAAATCGAGTAACCAACGTTCTTCATGCCATAGTTCATCATTTTCTGGTGTCGTGGCATATGACGATTCAAATTTATCAAAAAAAAAGTAAGGGGTTAACTGATTGTCTAAAAGTCCGTTTCTATTATAACCAATGGCTCATTGTGAACATCCAGACCGAGTCAGCGGTTTAAGACAGCTCTTGGCAGTTGGTTGGTGGGCAGTGGCGGGTCCTGCCAAGTGCTTGGCAATCCGAACTTCTTCGGCTTCAAGACGAAGATGAACTGAAACAATCGTTTAAAAGTATTTATAAATTTTGTTTTATTGTCAAGTTCGGCCAATATATCAGTCTCATCATCAGCACCAGTCTGTTACAGTCCACTGCTGACGCTCCTCCTTTACTTGGATGGGGTGTGCAATCATAGCGGAAGATGGAAGTATAGGAAAGCAGATCCTAGACTCCGAGGCAATGGCCGAGGAAGCGACTGGGGCAGACACTAGGATGATGATGAGGTGCACTCATAGACTTACAGTCTTCAAGCCCAATGCCTCGATGGTCTAGTGGTTTAAGTACCAGCCGTGGTATTAAGGTCCTTTGTTCGATTCTAGGATGGGGCAATATTTGTGTCGGTTTTTTCGAACACACATCGGGTTTGTGATTACCAATCCGTATTTGGCAAAGCGTGGTGATAAAGGAGACGATCCATTTTGGGCTTGATTGTGCATGGATAAATTATATACCAAAAAAACTGTAAATTTTTGTTAATTAACCTCTATAAATAACAACGGAATAGGCTTTGGCCAACTTAAGTTAATTGCATAATTATATATTTTTCATTATCAAAAACACTTTATAAACGACATAGCACTATATTTTTTAATTTTTAACTGTCTTCGAAAACGCACCTAATAACATAACAGATTAAATAATCGATTAGAGAAAATCGATAAACGGAGATTAAATTAAATGCATCATGTTTCAGTGTCTTTTTGCTAAGTTTTGAAAAACTACAATCATTTATTATTTGTTATATTCGTTATATCTTAATAATGATCTACTTTTTACGTCTTCATAATAAAGATACTAATAAAATCAAACAATTGATCGATTGAACGATCAGTATCAATTGAAATGGAGCCATTTTGGCACTGACCTATATCTTGTCTATATATAGATCAGTGCATTATGGTTTTACGTCATACGTCAATGTCAGTCCTGTCACTTGATGTCACACCATATAGATACGGCAATAATTATGAATATTCATGCATGATTTTAACATATTTGGCCGTTGTATTCAGCTATTAAAATTGGGCAAATGTAATCTTTTGAAGTGTTCTAATTGGTGACCAATTTGTAGCCGTGCACATCCAGGCCCCCGTTTGTATGAGAAACGGATTTCTCCTTTAAATAGTAACGGAAATATGATTTCAATGATGGGAGGCCTCTACCCTACAGTGGGATATTGAAAGGCTGATACTTCAAGCCTAAATAAACGAATAAATACTCACAACAAGAGTTCCAAAAATGGCTCCAATGAGGAACCCAGAGGCAACATCGCTCCAATGATGTTTAAATTCGACCACGCGAGACAGGCCCACGTACCACGCTGCCAGCAGCACCACGAACTGAGCCAAGTGACGCAGCAGCTTCGACCCTCGCCACTTGCCTTTCACTTGGATGTAGAACTGGAAATGAATGCCATAGAAAGACAATGATCTATCATCATCATCATCATCATCATCATCAGCCTATCGCAGTCCACTGCTGGACAATGATCTATGCAGATATAATATTAAGCATATTGGAAATGCCATAATGCCAACATAAAAACGAACTATCCTTAACTTAACTCGCTCCTTAACTTAACTTAACTTGTTACGAGAAGTATTAACCGGTTGCATCCGCAGCTATTGCGAGCCCAGGGTCCTGAATTGACTAGCCTGGTTTTGTCAATGTAGCTACTGTCACCTAACCTCCGTAGCTCTTACAATGGAAACCAGACCATTTGGATCGAAGTCGGGACCAACGGCTTAACAAATGCCTTCCGAGGCAAAGAATCATCATTCTTATCGGAAAATCAGGTGATTCAAACCTGCAATGTCCTAACCAAACTGGGAAAACCTATTCAAAGTGAATAAGTGTTGGAACACAGCGCTCTAACCACTTCACCGCGAAGTGAGTTGTCAACTTCAATAGACGTAAAAAAATATTTAATTAACGTCTGCTCAGGGCCGTCTTTCACCTATACATACGTGGACATATGGAACTTTAAACCTATGCTTCTGTAAGCGTGGGGCCCCCATACCCTGGTCTGGGTGCCAAACACGATCGCGAGGTCCTGGGCTCATGTGCAATGGGGTACACGACTGACAGGTCAAATCACTCACTTTTATTAAACGTCAAAAACGTAAGCTTGTAGGGAAAATTGTATGAAATACTAAGGTTTGACGTCACAACTTAGTATTGTCAAATGAATACTTTTTTAGTTCCGATTAACTGTAATAATTTGTTAAAAGCGCAAAAGTTACTGTGGCATAATGATAAGCGATTATTTATTAATTACTTCTTTAATGTAAGAGTATCATAATTTTTTTTGAAGTCAGTCGTGTACCCTATTGTGCATTGTGGATTGTGGTGTGCATTTCCCTGTGGGAAAGAGGGGTCTGCGTCTGCGGCACTATGATCTCGAGTTGTGGTAACCGCATATACCTATGCGGTTACAACACCTTGGTGCTATAAAATTGGAGTCAACCAAATAATAGCTTTGTATTTTAGCCATTCCCTTTGGTTGGTTGATAAATGGTACCTATTAACTTTGTCACCAACAATGACAATAGTAAGGTAAGTGTTACGACACTGCAATCAAATACCACAATTGAAATTGATGTCTCTCACATTTCTATTGTTCAATCGCTCAACAATAAAAGGCTTTTTGTAATGCTATCTAGAGGCCATAGAAGCTATGCCTCTGCAATATTGATGTGGATTCAAACAAACTATGGTGGCATAGTAAATGAAGCCAAATTAACAATAGTCCGTAGCGTGCCGGCCTAGAATAGTAGGTACCTACTATCGAATAGAAAATAGAATAAAGAGATCTATGAACATAATATCTGCTTGGTTTTTGAATTTAATGCTACTTTTTTATTATGTATCTTTTTTTTCCGTTTTTGGGGTTCCGTAGCCAAATGGCAAAAAGCGGAACCCTTATAGGATTCGTCATGTCTGCCTGTCTGTCTGTTCGCCAGTATGTCAAAAACGTTGTTAGGCAACTATCCATAACATTGTGAGATTTTTTGAACTGCATTCACATATTTAGGAAAAAAGTAAAAGTCACCAAATAAAATGATGAACATGCAAAAATTGTTTTTAATCCAAACGATCCTAATTTCCTGTAAGGATCTTATGACTCTACAGGACCATTTGAGCTTTGAGTACTAGAAATGTCAGAAAACGCAAAAAACTTTTCCCATACATTTTGTACTGAAAGTTGCTGACATTTTTTAAGGTTTTGAGTACCTACTTTGATTTCGTTTGGTCTGGTGACTTACCCTAATGACTGAATAAATACACTTAAATACTCACAATGAAGAAAACAGCGGTGTACATAGCAAAGCTGGAGTGAGCACTAGGGAATGAGAGGCGAGCCTCCTTCAGGTGGTAGTCAGTCAGCGGTCCTGTGCATCTGAAGTCCACGATGTACCCGAGAGCGTTCCGGTCTGACTCCAGGGGAACTGGGCGGCATACCTGGAATACAGACAAATTCATATTAAAAGGATATGTTTTATAAAATATTTCCTCTTTGTCTTTATTTCGTTTTTCATCTATACTAACATAATAAAGCTGAAGAGCTGATTTGTATTTTTGAACGCGCTAATCGCATAGGAGTTCCTGTAACTCGAATTGAAAAAATATTTTTGTGTTGAATAGTCCGTTTGTCGAGGAAGGCTTTAAGCTGTAGCACAGATAACCGAAATCCATGCGGACAGAGACGCGGGCGGCCGCTAGTCATACAATAAAATAAGAAAGATTGGTAAACTATAGTGCTAGGTATAGAAACGATCCTGCAATCAATCAATTATGATGTTAATAGCATTATTTTCTTATTAGAACCATCACGTCTATTGAAACCCCTTAAAAATACTCAGTTATGTACAGTTCTTGTGTCAGTAATTTTATCTTTGCAGACATTGCAATATTGAAAACAGTTTTCAAACCCATTAGGTCAATGCTCTTTACAATAATGTAAAAATGAACGCGCTTTTCAATCGCCATTTTGTTTACACTGAGAATTAACACTAAACGGTACGTTGTGTCACCATGGATTTTTTTACACACTTAAGTACTTCTTATGCCAGTAGCTTCTTATCGTTATTCTTTCCGTCCTGTCGTACCGTTTTCGTGAGCCCTACGTCTTTACAAAACAGAAATGTACAATTGCGTTTATCCTGGTATTGAGGAAGTTGCATAGAAACTTTCAACCCCAAAATTAGGGGGTTGTCTTTGGGGTTATATTGGCTGCATTCTTTGTGTAGTGGTTAGAGCGCTATGAATAATACTCGGAGGATGCATAAAACTCGGAGGTCGTGGGTTTAAATTCCACTGGAATCAGTTTCACTTTGTGTCAGTTTTCCCAGCATGGTTAGGACATTGTAGACTTGAATCACCTGATTGTCCGATAAGAATGATGATTACGTGCATCGGAAGGCACGTTAAGCCTTTGTTCCCGACTATGAAACAAATGGTCTGGTTTTCCTTGTAAGGGTTGCGGTGGTTAGACGACAGTCACGCCTTTATAATAACCGGACTAGTCAATTCAGGATTTTAGTCGCAGCGTACCCTGAGCTGCGAAGCAACAGCCGAGGAAGCAACCGGAAGGCGCTAGGATGATTAAGGTGACCATAAGTTTACTTACATCATAAAAATGTGGCCTTAACCTCCCCACAGTGTATTTAGCAGCGTTGGCCACCAACTGCTGGCAGGCCGCGCCAAAGGTGAACACTCCTATGGTGACGTAGCTCTCCCACAACCAGCCCGGGAGCAGTCGGCCACCCAGGAACTTCTCGCCGGCTCCCGAACCTCGTTTGTCGCGGAATATCTCTGTTATTAACACCTGGAAAGAGGGAACGGGTATTGTACACAAAAATGTAAAGATGTATGACACCTCATGAATTGGGTTCGTGGTGAATTCAGCACGAAAAGACTTTATTTTGTTAATAACGTGTGAAAATTCTATGCTTAGGACGTAAGCACTAAAATATTGGTGGATGCATAAATAATCAAGTTTATACGAATCTAAGCTCAAATAAAATCAACGTCCATAGTAGCCCAATTTCGCTTTACGTTTTTGGAAATATTAATACGATATAAATTTTGGTTATCACAGCATTTTTCTATTACCTTGTTCATAGTCATTTCATGCCAAATAGCCTATTATGATTTTATCTGATAGTTTTAGTTTATACTCTGAATAACCTTACGTCGCGGTTTCACCTGCGCGCAATTTCTTTTTTGAAATATCCATACTCCCCCTCATATTTCCGGGATCAAAAGTATCCTATGTTCACGGGATAGTGTAGCTAGCCAACAGTAAAAGAATTATTCAAAGCTGTCCAGTAGTTTTTGAGTTGATTCGTTACAAAAATACCAATCTTACCTCTTCATAATATTAGTGTAGATGTATGTTGATAGTGTAGATGTAGATTGCTTAATTCTTACCGTGACAACAATAAGAGCGAACCCGACTCCTGCCAGTAGACCTTCGGAGATGGTTTCGTCCGTGAAGGGGTATCGGATGGAGCTGTCGGACTCGAAGTAGCCGCGCTGGTACGGACGACCAAATAGCAGCAGCAGCAGGAGTGGAATTGCAACTAGAATTGATATAACATACAATAATTATTTAAGAAACAGTTAGGTACCTACAACAGATTTTACAAATAAAAGTAGGAGAATCAAAGTTCCGAAGTAAGATGTTCGGAGTTCAGACACGTCGAACAAAAAAACCTACGCAGCAACAAGTCGCACTATGACAGCTTCGGTGTAAGGTTGTCGATGTATACCTATACATTTTCGAAAAAAGATGTTTCGAACACACAGGGAACCCGATTTTACACGCAATCAAAAGTCTTATTTCCCACTGCAGGGGCAGTAGAACCGTAACATTTGTAACAATATTGGAAAATAGAAAAATCACCACGTTTGCCAAATTAGCCTCGGTGATCATTATCGAGCTGTGCTATCACCAATCCACTTAACACGGTAGTTAAGCTAATACAAAATGTTGTCTCGGAAGCATGGAATTAAAACCAGGACCTCAGGAGATCATGGTCCCTTATTTGGACTAGGTACTTAGGCACAGATTACATAAAAGAAACTTAGGTAAACTCTCATAGGTAGGTAGGTACTTAGAGTAGCACTTCATTAATGATGCAATGTATTGTTATTCTGAAATTTCAAAAATACTACATAATGAGGTAGTTCCGTTTCCAACTTGCAAAGGTTACTTAAATGCCGGTAATGAAAACTGACATTTTGTGGGAGACCAAGGTAAGTGCCATTCTTAATTTATCACCAGATAATTTGTAAAGTACATAATACCTTACACGTTTTATGCACTACAAGAAAGTGGTTAAATATTTTTCAGTCAGACATACCTACCTTGTTCATATTTTTTTCTCGTGCTTTAGAAAGCATGGATGCCAAATAATCCAGTTAAGTGAGTCGGCAATAGACGTTAACGTCACGTTTTTGAAAATATTTATTTGTGTGCATAGGTAATTCGACAATGATCCGAAAATCTGAATCATGATCTATCCGACCAGGGAGCTGGCCTCGATATCACGGTCAGGTATCTACACTAATCACTAGACTTACATAACTTTAAAAAAATAGCAGAAAAACTCCGAGTCAAATTTAACACGAAATCGTTTTGTGATAACTTAAAAACGGGACTAAATGCGATATTAACATATTATGATATGGTAGAAATGCGTTATCAAGTAATTAATACTAATGATTAAAGCTGAAGAGTTTAACATAAGAACATCTTTTCGTTTGTGATCACTTTAACCGGGATATAGATGAAATGAGTTATCAAGACATTACCAATGTAGGTAAACAATGGCTTAGTCACAATTTAAGCTAACTGACTATCTTACCCACGTCACAGAGATCAATTCATTATTTTTTGTTTCATGGTGAAACGATTTCCTTATCAACAAGGTCAATAGTCTCGTGGCGATCTTTACTACCTACTCGAAAGAATCAATTTGATCGCGGCTTTCAAAAAGGAGGTTAAGATAAGATTAATGGTGTAACTTGAAAATAAAACTGGTGGACGATTTCCACTATGAAGCTTTCATTAAGTAATAAAGAAATAATAATAATAATAAAATATCCATCCGACCTGTTTCTGGACCATGACGGCCGATCTTACGATCAGTCAGGTACGAGGGATATAGGTTTTATAGTGCACAAGTGAGTGCGCAACCACAGGTGCACTTCCTATTAGGTACCTCACTCTCATAGTTCGGTGGAACAGCAATCTGTGACGGCCGAACATAGAAGTAAAAATTGTTTTGGATGGTTTTAGAACAAAACATAAATACCTAGGTAGGTTCCCTAAATTGAAAGCACCCAGTGACGACTGAAACTTTGTATTTATGAATGCACTTTACACATTTTGTGAGTCATTTTCTCCACTGAATAATCAATTTACACGACTGATTAACAATGCATTGTACTTAGCCGAAGATAAATTTGCTCCATTACACACATTGCATGCATATTTAATTTTATTTATCGACAGGACAGCGCTCACATGATTATGAATTTAATCGTGTACTCTGGAGCGAGAGTTTATAATTACATTTCGTGCTAGGTATTTAATTAAACAACTGAGTTTTTTGGTTATCACAAACCCGGGGTTTGTTCGGAAAAACTGATTTTTCCCGACACGGAAAAGCCCGGGTTTGCGATCGCCAACCCACTTTGGCAGTTGTGGTGATTGTGCCAAACCCATAAATGGTAACTAAAACCTGATTTAAATGTTGGCATGGAGGCTTTACCCAGCGTTTCTAGCCAGTGGGACATTAATAGGCTGATAGGTACTTTACTTTTTACGGGAATCGAACCCAGGACCTCGAGACCTTAGCCTGGTACTTAAATCACGTCACCCTCGAAGCGAAGGTGATGAGACGTAAACGATGTACGTAACGTACATAGAAGAAGGATGTAGTTATTTTCCGTACACAAAAACATAATTAGCATTAATTGTAAGGATCCCCGCCCACCTCTTTTAGCATAGAAACACACTAGGCGAAAAAAAAGCCCGAAGTTCGTATTTAAAATGGAAGATGACACTATTGAAATACGACGTGTAATTTTATATAGAAACAAATACATTGCCAGCGATCTTCATTGTAGGACAATCGGATGGTTAAGGATTTTTTCAGAAGAAACAAGGAACATCATTTAAATTACACAGTTTTTTTATTGGAATGCCGAGTCACTCAACTTTAGCACCTAAATCCATAGGTATAAGCTTATCTATAATTATGAGTAAAGATTTATTAGTCTTTGTTTAACATCCTTGGGCTATCTGTAGGACATCTGTATTACAGTTAATTGAAAAGGTCGTTTAGAAGAAAAAATATTATTTTATTTTAATGTTCGATGGCTTCCTTGTTGGTGCGACGGAAGTGGTATTAGGAATTCTCTTGTTTGTCTATTCATACCTTAAATTTTATAAATTAATAATATTATTTATTGAAATCATTATAGTCCACTTCACAGAAAATATTACAACAATTCCGCGGTTTTCCCAGTTTGGTTATGACATTGCTTGCTTCGGAAGGTTAGTTAATCCGCTGTTCACGACTACGATCTAAATCCTCCTCATTCAGACGACAGTCGCTCTATTGTAATAACTAGACTGGTCAATTCAGGGTCACAGTGATAAGAGGCAATGGCCAAGGATGCAAAAGGGAGAGGCGCTAGTATGATGATGAATCTAAGAACCCGTAGTCAATAGAATATCCGTTACACAAAGCTTTAAACAGAATAAATGTTAAGCAAGGTTTTTCATCCGATCAGATATCGATCATCATAATTTAATACCTATAGGTTCCCGATTATGGAAAAGTATTGATGGTAGTGCATACCGTCCGTTCTGTAGTTAGCATTTAGGTATTAGCGAACCGCGTTCGGTGCTATCTTGTTCGATAAATAGGTTGATATCTTTGTTTACAAAACATACAGTCATAAAGATAACAGTACTTTTACTTTATTAGTATTTCATGATTAATCATATTCTTCTTTTATGAATGAGAAGTAATTAAAAGCCATTTTTTTGTGTCTCCAAGTCTTAATCGCACTGTTTCATTAATATCCTTAAGGGAGAAGGTGGAGGTCTCCGCTACAATGCCTTTTAATTTATGATTGCAGTAAGCCCTTGATTTCTGTAATCTCCCATATTTAATAGGTTCCGTACCTTTTTTAAGAGCAAACGAGCTAGATGCCACCTTATAGTTAGCGATCACCACCGCCCAAGGACATCAACAACCCCACAAGTGTCGCTGATGCGTTGCCTGCTCTTAAAACATCATACCTACCTAGGTAGGTACCCTATCTAACTGAGAACATATTCTACATAAGTGAAGTGTTCTAATCATATTAATATTATAATCACATTTATATTGTTATTCACCAGACACTTAACTGAAACTACTGAACGGAGTTTGATGAAATTCGGTACCCAATCAGGGTATGGGCTGACTTAGGTGAAAGGATACTTTATAGGTATTCCCAATTTATAATACCTACTTGATAACGCGGGAGGATAGTTTACACGCGGCAAAGCTGCGTGTAAACTATCCTCCCATAAAAATAACCTTGACCTTTTAGACCGCGATGCCGACGTGCCTGCCTGGGAATAGATTACCCAAATGAAGACGCACCCTAGAAGCTTCCCCTCCCCTTTTAGGGGACGATGGGAATGACCGGAATAATGGGTCAAGGATTTTCTTTCTTATAACCTGGTAATAAGAACTTGTAAAAATAATGCCAATTAACCATTGACATCATTCGTGGAATTACCGATTTGAAATCTCCTAGAAGGTTCCTTGATTCGATTCCGTATCGAGAGGAAATTAGTTGGCTTTCCGTAGGTCTGAGCCTCTTCAGATTGACAGAATGCAATTCAAAGCAAATCAATTAGTAATTTAAGTCTTATTTCTCCAAAATTCGATACGCTTAGTGGTGCCGGGTAGCGATTAAGAGACCTTGGATTCGATTTCCGGATCGTTCAAAACTACCAAAGTCACAGATTTATCTTAAAAGTTTTTGCAAAATGGATAATTGTTCAATATGGGAGTTACTTAATGCTTTCGAATGCTCACGTTTTTGTAATACCGACAACTGGGAACAGCCACCTTCTTAGGTACTTTTCAATTAAATTAAGACCAAGTCAATATGTAATGTAGGTATGACTTATGAAAGTTATGAATGAGTATACAAGTTAGGTATGAATAAACATTTCACTGACAAAACTTAATCTTAAATTCTTTTCACATTCACTACCTATATTAGTGATTTCAAACCCACGAGCATTCGATCAACTCCTAATGGATCACTTATGGTAGTGACTAAAGGTTGGACAATACATATTTGTTGCATTTACAGAACTCAGGTGGTTTAATATAATATGCAACAGTAAAATAGATTTTTAAAAACTACCCGCAATAATGTAGCGAACTATTTACGATAGTAAGAAAACAGCAAACATCGTGTCTAAGTCGTTGCCCTCTGCAAGATGTGTCATTCAAAACCATAATAAAGTTAATAAAAAGAACCATAAAGATAAAAAAACTCACTCACCTATACAAAGCGCAATGAAATCCACCACAATCTTCCAAATAATTTTATCCACTGCCATTTTTTCACAACACAAAAACTAAACAACAAAAAAACTAAAACTTGTACGCCCACCGCACAGCTGAGTCTATATTCTAGTTGTGATAAAACAAATTAGTCACAGTATAAATAATATTCACAATCACACCACGATAACTTTATCATCTTGATAGATACTTGAATATTTCATTATCAATCCTTCGAATCGACATCATTTCGCGTCGTCAGCGAAAACAACTCTAACAACTAACGTACTGTTATCATACCGCGTGAAATAGGGTCACTCGTCCTTGTTATAAACTAGCGGTAAGAAAGAGATGGAATTTGGCAAATGCCGGTGGTAACACTCCGTGCCACACTGTAGCAGACTATGAAATAATAAGTTTGGCAATGTTTGCTCACATTTTTTCGTGCTAAGCGCCATCTAGTTATAACTTGAGGTACCTGTTGCTTTTGTAATTTACTAAGAAGTACCTACCGTACCTACAACTGATTTCAGGTAATATCGGAGGAATAAAATGTAAACTTTGATAGTAAACATTCTTGGTCGCAACAAATTTTAACATAAATATCAAATTGAGTGCATTATATCCAATAGTTAATAGCAACCCTCCACTGAAATTTTCACTAGATGTCGCTACTTGGATAAATGAATTTCAATATGCATTTGTAATATTTAGGCGAAGCAATCTGAATTATGCCGACATTTCATTTAAAATTAAAAAGACTTTCAAGCCTCCATACAAACTTCTTTTTGTTACCATAATGCCACATGCACAAAACAGAAGCAGTTAGTTGCAAACAAAACAAATCAAGGAAAAGAAAACAAATAATCTTAAATCAGACCAGTATTTATTATGCTTTCAATACTTAAAACCACAATATAAATAAGTGTAAATAAATATAGATGCCATTTGTATCGAGGCAGTGCATTGAAGCCCAGTTTGACTAACCCTTATTACAACTGATTACAGTCCATATTATAATTACAAACCCATGACGACTTGTGCAAAATACAAACATACATAGTCAAGTGATAAAATAGTATTGTTCAAACATAAGTATGAAATAGAATTAAGTATTAAACAATGCGAAATGATCGGAAAAGGAGTTAAAACTACATTTAGATAATTTTGCACTTAAAAAATGTTAAGTTCCAGAAATAATATAATTTTGAGGTGCTTGTGTAAAAATACAGGAGAACCAATTATTAAAAGATACAAATCATATTATTATGAAATTTGATTACATCAATCATCGATAACTTTTCCTGAGAAAATAATTATTTACGAATAAAAAGTGTTTTGGAGAAATTTACAAGTTGTTAATAAAACATTAGGATAAACGTTTCAGGCCATAATAAAATTTAAAATAGTTTTAAACAAGTAAGTAGTTAAAATATGGCATATTTGAAAAAGTCGTCTTCAGAATCGAATAAAATTAACTCTTTCCAATCCAATGTGTAGCATTAATAAAATCAAATTTAAATATTAAGGAGCATCTTTAAGAACTAGACACATATTGTGCCGTTTAAGAGTAAAAATTTAATCTAAACTATAAGTTATACTTAACTAGCACCTATAAAATCGATAATAAAACTAGAACTAAGGTTCATAGTTTAAGACCAAATAATTTTAAGTTATTTTTTAATATCATTGATATCTTGAAATATTATGATGACGGCTCGCTTGGTGTAGTGCTTACGAAGTCGACTATTAGACCGGAAAATTTTCCGGTGCGGGATCCCTTAACTTTAAGAAAATGAATAAATAAAGAAACAGGGGAACATGCATACCAACATAACAACATTTGGTAGAAATGCTCTCAAAATATAAACCTTAGTATTTCTTGTAATAATGGTATAATGTAATATTCTCTTTTTTATTACGACACTATATCACAGTATAAAATACATTCTCCCGTTGTCTTTAAGACTTCGAAAGACTAAACTCTAATTTCAGTTAAATAAATAAAACAAATGAGCGTTGCAGACTTTCCGGTAAAAACTGAACGATAAATGCTTTTGAAAAAAAAATCATATGCCTCTGTGATTTAAGAGAATAACACAAGTTTAACTAAACCTATTTTTATAAATATACTTGTACTTCATTCTGCATTATCTTCGAATAACCTAAATGAAACATGTGCCTAGATTCGTCAAAAGGGAAATAAAATACACAATAAATAACATAAAAGAAATACGCCTAAAGGAAATTGATTAAGTCGTGCGAAGAACAAGTAATAATACAGATAGATTTACATCTAAAGCTTAAAACTTAACAGGTGATAATATTGTGTGTGCAAAAGCAACGGTAATCATACTATAACTACTTATTAATAACTGCATTACCAAGACTCTGGATGATCTAGCAAGAAGTGCATTGTATAGTATGGTTAACCATTAATAAAAATGGTCCAAAATTACATTGAGACCATAGAAAAAAACCCTTTTGTTATTTGCTTGGTAAACACCAAAGCAGCTTCTTCAAACCAATCTTCTCTAATTCATCAAGCTTTATAAATATCCTTTTCGACATTTTAAGCCGACAAATTGTAGTATTTTCTAACAGATCTTTATAAAAGATATCAGATACAGTTCATTATCGGAATATTGTCCCTATTTTCATACATCTCACTTCTGCTGGTTAATTTGATGTGGCAGTAGGTCGTGTTAGTAATAATACTACTAATACCCGAAAATATTTTCTACTATTAACGTTCTTTTCGACATTAAGATTGCACTATACAGTAACATTCTAATTCTATTTATAAGAATAATATTTAATGTAATGTATAGAATATAATATCCATTTAACTTCTATACACAAATATAGCTGTTAGTGACAATATCGAAATCGCCAATTAATATCTTTTATTTACTAGTTTATTCACTAGTGATTATATAACCACGTAAATCTACAAATTCACAACAATAGAAGCTAATCAACATTGTTTACATTTCTGTAATTTTTCTTCAACCAATATTTATGTGGCACAGGCCCATGTGTTCTTCTGAAATGCAAAAACAATAATTCAAGAATCATTTGGAAGTCTTCAACTGATGGCACCCTGACAGAAATCGTTAATAATCTTGTGTTCCATTCAATTGATATGACTGCCTCCAGGGCTGTTTAAGATACTATGGTGAAAAGTATAATTCGCAAACTCATAATTCAAATTATTGACACAGGATATATGCATAGCGCAAAGAATATTGCCCTCTACTTACAAATTAAAAACAATGACCGCTTCATTACCTATCCAATTTTAATATTAATTGACAAATTTTCAAAAACTATCATCTTCAACTACGACGCTATTCGTACTTTTTTTTAATTTTATCACCATTTTCACCATTTTCAATCACACCAACAGAGGGTTTTACCAGATCAACCCATCGCTCGTCGATTGCTGTCATCGATGGACGATTGAGCGATTGATCTGGTAGCATCCTAATGAATCCACTTTAAGTTTTCGCCCTTGTCCGATGTCATTGGGATTTTCAATCTTCTGTTTTTGTTGGAGGCATTTTTACCACTCTATCATTCACACCAACTAATGGTAACACTTCAAGTTCCAAACTTATTCCAATATCGTTGTACCAATCTTTAAATTCCCGACGAAGTCTTTTTCCAACACTATCATCATTCACACCAACAAATGGAGACACAAAACTTTACGCTTCAACCTTTTCCGCTATCTTCCCTTTCTGTTCGTGAATGTTCGGGAAACTGTTAGTATTAGAGTCTATATACTCGTGCGATATCCATGATATCGTGACGTTTGGCGACTCCTGTCATGGCTCATCGTCGTCGCTACCTGAGCGGGAGCTGCTCGGGCTCGGATGTCAGACTTGCACGCGAGTTGCGGTGCGCGAGTTGCCGTTGGTTGCGTGCAACTCGGAGTCGTGGTGGTTTAGAGCTTGCCGGTTGCGCGGCGTCTTTCGGAGATTCGATACGAATAAGAACTGGAAAGGGAAAAAGAGAACTTAATTTCTTTACATGAACACATTTCACAAGGATTGCATGAGAAGCGCACCCAACAGTCGCCTGCAAGCGCATTCGCGGCGCCTTCGTCAGATGTGGACGCAATGTAACGTTTACAACTGAGACAAATGATTCGTTATTTATGTAAAATATTTTAGATTTGGTTTGCTTTATGCGGCTTTCTACGGCGTGTAATATACTTCCTATATGCAAATTGAAAAACATTAAAAGATAACAGGTACCTACATATATCCATTGTAACAGAATTACACAGTTTAATCTATACTTATAATAAATCTGTAGAGAGGTCAATTCTGTACATTAAATATTTTTTCAAAATAACTATCAGGGGGTGATTAGTGATCGATACTGATGCCAAAAATGCAATCAGTAAAATTTTTGTCTGTCTGTCTGTCTGTCTGTCGGTCTGTCTGTCTGTCTGTATGTTCCTTATAGAAACAAAAACTACTGGACGGATTTTGACGAAACTTGGTACAATTATTCTTTATACTCCTGGGCATATTATAGGATACTTTTCATCACGCTACAATCAACAGGAGTAGCGTAGTGAAGGGAAATGTGGGGAAAACGGGAGAATTTACTCCATTTCTTAAGCTTCAGTCGCGTGGGCAGCCTTAATGGTTAAAGTCACATAGAAATCATGTATGACGGAAATATTCTACATAAAATTGCCTAAAAAATATCCCCTAACAGCATTTGTCTATCTTTTATGGTTGACTCACAATAACACGTGTAACTCATGATCCAAATTGGTTTGAACGCGCTAAGCTCAGGAACTACTGGTTCGAATTGACATAATATTTTGTGTTGGATAGTCCACTCACAATTTGTCGAGGTAGGGTTTAAGCTATCTATAGTAACACTGTGTGCGGAAACCGTAACACACGCGGACGGAGTCGCTGGCGGCCGCTAGTCCTACATAATATGCATTGAGAACTAATTTCTATTATACGCATAAATTCTTATCAATGCGAACAAATTCCACGTTCTATAGCTTGTCACATTGTCACGCTTATAACGAGACATGGTTTACATTATTAATAAAATATGCTCTGTTATTTAAAGAACGTTTGGTTTTTGCAATGACTCATTGGCAGCATGCGCCATTTTTAGAACAGGGAAAATCTTGTATATTTATATGTATTTTTTCTGATGTAATACTTCGGATAATACATCAATATTTCTAGTGTATATTTATTACTACGTTGCATATGGGCAATGCTCTTTCATCAATTGATCTTAAAGAGATATTTACATATGTATCTGCCCGAAAATTATGTCTAACTAGACATTGAAATTGACAAATTATTCATGAGTTTTCGAAAAATAAATAATACCTGAAGGCCAGTTTTGATCTCTAACTGATTTCATTGTTTGTTTCATTGTTTGTCGTGTTAAACTCACCACAACAACAGCGAACATCATGCCAATACTGAAGCCGGCGAGGACGTCGCTCCAGTGGTGCTTGTAGTCAGAGACCCTGGTCATGACGGTGTACCACGCCATCAGGATCAGGCCGAGCTGCATCGCGTGCTTGAGCAGCTTCGACCCGTCCCATGTGAACCGCTTCTGGATGTACATCTGGAAGAAGGTGATCAATATTTTAAACCCAAATATAAACTCAAAATTTTTGAAAGAATTATCTTCTTCTTATTTTAAAACGCCGCAAGTGGAGCTGGATTGGCTACATTCTCCGAAGGGACCACGAACCCATACCGATGCCAGCACTAAACTGGAACCCACAAGGAAGAAGGCGTAAACGTGGCCGTCCAAAACAGACTTGGCGAAGTACTGTCGCTGCAGAAGTGAAGGAGTTAGGCAAGACCTGGTGCGAAATACAGCGCGTGGCTCAAGACCGACCGGGAAGAGACGTACTGTGGACACCCTGTGCCCCATCGAGGGGACTTCGGACCTTAAGTCAAGTAAGTCAAGTCAATTTTAAGATCTTCTTTTCAAGTCATTACTCATAAGTCCCTTGAATAGAATCAGACCGAAATATTCTGCTTGAATTTTTGAAGACTGCGTAACGGGGGAACGTCCAACAGTAGGTAATGCAACGAAGGAACAACTTAGTAGAACAACAGTATTGCAATAAATTGAGTGATCCTATTTGTGATAATGTGTTATGAAATTATCCGTTTTTGAGGCTCACTTCTACCAGGTGAGCTGTTTATTTGTTAAATAGTATAGCAACGACTTTAGCCAATTAGTAATCTATACTAATATTATAAAGAGGAAAGGTTTGATTTTTTGTTTGTATGAATCGAATAGGCTCCGAAACTACTTGGCAGATTTGAAAAATTCTTTCACTGTTGGAAAGCTACATTCACCCGGAGTAACATAGGCTATATTTTATCCCGGTACGGGAAGTAGTTCCCCCGGGACGCGGGTGAAATAAATAATAATAACTCAAGGTTTCTTTCTTGCTGAATTGAGATTAATATACCAAGCTACAACACACAAGACACTTGGTTTGCAGTAAAGGGAAGAAACTTACCGCAAAGTAAATCATAGTATAAGCCGAGAAGGACGAGTGCCCGCTCGGGAAGGACAGCCTCATCTCCTTGAGGAGTTTCTTGTCGTCACCGAGGCACTCGAACACTTCAATATACCGCCATCTGTTCTCTGCCGCCGTGCAGTCTATGTTGGGCTTGCATACCTGAAACAATTGGAATGGCCATCGTCAGACTCAAGTATCTTCTAGAAAAATGATGCGGATTGCTTGATTGGCATTAGGGTATTTTTAAAAGTCACCGTATTTTTAAATACTAGAGGGGGTGGCAAAGGAGCATAAGGTTCTTTTGGTAGTAAGTATTTACCGCCACCCACAGATTTAATTGAATACTGTTTCACCCCTCAAACTTCTTGATCGAGCTCTGGAGTTAATGCATTGGTTTCACTAGTGTAAAAACCCGGAGATTGTGGTGTTTAAATAGCTGGCAAGACTTATTCAAAATCTAATTTCAATGCACTTTTCAAATACTTTAGCACAACTTTATCAAAATCTCGAATCCCATCAATGTTTTTGACCTACTTAATGTTCGATACCGGAATCCGATGTTATTACTCGCACACGTTATCGCTTTAATGCCCCCATATTTTCCGTTCTACAGGTTTTTGATAAGCATGGCAAATTCTCTTATCTCATATCAACACCTACATATGTTTAATGTTTATGCACTACCGGGAAACCACAGTGGGTCAGAATAGTTACAAGGATTAATAGTTGTGCTTTATGGTACTGACCGTATTATGTTAATTGGAGAATATAATTGTAGAACCGTCCACGTACATGTTTAAAAATAACACCCATTGTATGCTCTAGTTCCAACAACTCAAAGCTTTTGCTGATTTTTCTGATATCCAATTTTTTTGGTAACACAGCCTGTCAAGCAAACCAACTGCATTGATATATCTAAGTTGAAAGCTAACTATCGAGCTAATATCATGAGCATCGATACCATTGTCTGTCACCAATTCTATTGTTCACGTTGCGATATTGCAATTCCGATTACCAATTGTCTATCAATTCGATTATGTGCAATCGAGCGGATCTTATTATTACCGAGACCTCGTCGTGACATGCAAATGTTCCCGAGAAGCTGTCTTCGCGTCCCACAGAAATGCCTTAACCGAATCCAATTATCCATAAAAGAAGTCCAGCAAATTGTCGGCCAATTAAGATTTTTTCCGTTAAAAATAATAATTTGACTGATGGTTCTTGGACTCGTTTTTTCTGCCACTATAACATGCATTCAAATTTGAATCTTATGACATTCTCATAAGAGCTTACGCGTGAACGTAGTATTACCATCACTGTACTGGTTCCTTGCATATTCAATTAAGTTTCACTAGTTCGCACAACATGGCAAGATATATGGCTCAGCTCTGAACAATTTTACGAGTATGTTTAATTTTCTTCGATGCATAATTTTGCATTGCGTTTACCATATTTTTATGGAACTCTCTTAAACAATCATTACGGATATAAGCTTCAACAAATTTGCAGAACCACTTTTTTAGAAGTTTGCCAATATGTCCTCTTATTCCATTGATTTAGAAGACAAAAGTCGTAGACCCAGAGAGTTGTAGTCCCATCGCCGCCACTCCAGTAGCAAACATAAATGTTGCTATTCATAATGTAACAACACAGTACAAAAATGAAGTTACCTTAATAGATTCAGATAAGCATTAATGAGTTAATAAACCAATTGGAATTCAAAAAAAGACTCAAAACAGACCCTACCACTTGCAAATATCAAATTTAAAGACCAAAACCGTTGCTCAAACAACCGGTCACGATCGCGACCGGTATTAACATTTTATTAGCGGTACGTAATTCTGTTTACAATCCTGATAAACGTAATTGCACGGTGCCTGTGCATTTTTTATTGCCTTTATAAGGAGACGTCAATCATCTCGTCATATTGAAGTATTCTGTTAAAGCGAATACACACTTAGTATTCGCTTTAACAAAAAAATATTTTGCGACCTGTTTATTTTATTTTGGCACTGTATTTCTGATAACTTTACATTAGTTTATATAGATGTAATATTTTTAACCTTCCACTTATAAGAACTACATTTGAAGGTAATCGAATATTAATACTAAAAAGACTTTTTAGATATATATTTTTTTATTTTATAAAGTACAATATTTACCTCGAAGACATATTAAAGCTTTTTAGATTATAAGGTATATTTTGAATATATGTTTAAAAATCCAAAGCAAAGTCATTTAATAGACAGAATTTCGTTTTAATTAAAATGATTGTAAATCCTTTCACTATCATTTTGCCAATAAGATTAATTTCATACTATCCTGTTTCCAACCGCATATTCTTGTATGCGACACTTAATAAACTAGTTCGAACCACATACCAGACGGTACTAGAATATTCAATCATGTGATTAAATTAAACAAGTTTCAATTACACCCTGATTAAGTCTAGAATTTAACCAAATATTTACACAACTCAGGCTGATTTAATGATAAATCGTTACTTATAGGATTTACTACATAGAATTAGCATTAATCTAGTTCGCAGCTGCTTTAATTAAGGTATCAGTCCTTCCTTCTGGATGTTTATTTAAATTGGAATTTGTACGTATTCAAAATGTGATTGCAGCTTAAAACTATGTATGAGAACCTATGTATTTTCAATTTGTTCGCATTCTATTTCATCTGATAAATTACCTTTGTTTTACATTACCTTGTTCGACTTATTGCTTATCTTACAATTTTAATCTATGACATTTAGACAACTGTTTTTTTTTCAATATTAAGTTATTTATTGGAAAGAGGGCTCTTTTACGAGTAGTCTGACTGACGAGTAGTCTGATTAGCTGACAAAAGTTATAAATAGCTGATAAAATAAATTAAATCTGCCACTATAATGACTCCAGCTTTTACTTGTAGAACTGACAACATTAATTGTAGAAGCCAGTACGAATAGGTATAAGGAATAAAATTTCGAAGATCACAGTAACTTAAAATACCACCAAAGCATGTCTTAATGAACAAGTTACAGTAAGCCCTTATCATTAAGTGCTAGTTGAGCAACAGAAATATCATAAAAACATGTGCTTATTCCGTAAATAAGTGCATAAACGAACCCTAATTATTGGTATTGCATTGCGAAAAATCTCAACGCTTAACATGTAAATGTCAGACATTTATTCAGCTTTTATACAGGGTGAAATTCTTTAATGCCACCAGAAGGTACAATACTCTTTTTACTGTACATATAATTTTTACGCAAATATTCCGTAAATTCCTTTGCCACGCCCAGTACATGAAACAACCAAAATCTGTCTCAATTGAATTTTTTTTATATGAAATTCAATTTATCTATTTCGTTAGATAAGTTTCAACCTTATAATTGATATCTTATCTCATATAGGTACAGAATTGAGAGTACTTTTTCTTCAGGTGTCATTACAAAATTCCACCCTGTATATTATACAGCCTCAATACTTCGCCGAAATGGTTCAACGAGGAGTAAGTAAAGTATTTATTTTTGCGTTTCGCATACTAAAGCGGCGCAGTAATTTAGTGATTATGGAAACGAGGCTCAGGGCGGGCCGAGCGCCGTGGGGCGGGAGTCTTGTATGTAGGGTTACCGTTAATATTTTATTTGAGGATTATTAGTTTCCGCGTTTTGTAATGTTTCCTTGCATTCAGTTTGAAGTTCTTGCAAAGAAGAAGTTTGAAGTCTATTCTAAGGGACTAATGGAATATTAATGTTGATGTGAACTTTTCATTATTTGAGATATTTAGCATTCCTTACTCCAAAACTAACAGTATGTGAGGACAGGTATAATCCACACATTTATCCTGACATCTAAAGCGTCGAATCTTCGGCATCCTGAGCCTTTTGTGAGCCAAAAGTAAATATTCAAAACCATTTTCAAAATCTCGATTTCATCCTACATAATAAATATCAACCGCCCCAGAACTTAAATAAAGGTAAAATTAAATTCCAGTCATTACCTATTATTTTCAACTTTCTTAATCCAATTAAATATTTCTACTCCTCATTTTGTCACAGCCCTAAAGCTTATTCTATAATACTTGCGCGCGAGTGTCGAAAACTTGAATAGTGAGTGCGCAATTTATGCCCTCAATGCAACCGAGCACTAATAGCGTTTAATCAGCGATCAATAAACACTCAGACATATCTACGAGGCATACAGATCAACTATAATAATAATAATAATAATAAAAATCAATTTATTTTCCACACAACATATTGTACAGGTACATAGTTCCAAAGATGAGTTAATTACAGGGCTAATAAGCGTGTGTGGAACTGGAGCCTAAGCTAGGGTGACCCTGTATTTCAGGACTCCAGGACCCACTCGCGCATCGACGAGGAAATTCGGGGCATGTGCCATCGTGTGTACATATGTGTGTGGGTGTTTGTGTGCGCGTGTGTGTATGTGTGAGTGTGTGTGTGTGTGTGTGTGTGTGTGTGTGTGTGTGCGAGTGTGTGTGTGTGTGTGTGTGCGAGTGTGTGTGTGTGTGTGTGTGTGTTATATATAGGACGTGATATGAATTTGATATATACTACATTTGTTAATAAAGACATACAGAATAATAGTAATAACAATAGATATATTTAAAGTTAGAGGGCCGGCAAAAGCAGGGATTCAACTTTGTGATAGTCTAGTTGGAGAAGCCAATTTTTTATAGCATGTTTGCACTCAATTCGTGGTTTGGAGTAAATACCCAATACCGAATTTATTTTGTTATAGAGGAACGGGGCAAGAAAGTACCATTGCCTTCTGATGAATGTTGTGCGGCAGGCAATGGTGTCGCAAACCTTGTAGGATCTACGTTTGGATTCGGATGGGCTCGCCACATATCGGAGCTCAGAATGTTTTAACAGCGTGGCGTGAAGGATGAACAACCTTCTGACAGAGAGAACTTGACATTCCTGGTAGAGATCATCGGTTGGGTAGCGAAATGGTTTCTTCATCATTACCTTTAGAATAGATCTCTGAGCTCTTTCTAGTTTTAAGATGTTTGTTTTACATATTCCACCCCACGCACTTATGCAATAGCTCAAAACTGATTGACCTAATGCAAAGTAGACGGATTTGAGTAACTGCGACTCAAGAATGTTTCTCAACCTTTTGAAGACCCATATGAGCTTTCTAGAGCGATCTGTTAGAAGGGTGATTTGTTTTTTCCATGACAGGTTATCATCCAGCAGTATACCCAGGTACTTCACTTGATCAACTCTCTGCAGCTCCAGGCAGTTACATTCGGAAGAACTGTTTGTTCTTGTCAAGCCACATGTGTGCGCCTTGATTGAATAATTAGAAGGCTGCGCTGACTTTCTGATTGAGAAGGTTACACATTTGGACTTCGAGACATTCAGTGTTAGGTAATTCCTTCCCAGCCAGACAACCATATGTTGTAGGCCTCTCTCAGCGCAACCCCCCGCCTCAGCCCAAGTCTTACCCCTGAATATGATCGCTGTATCATCTGCATAGGAGAAGATAGTGCCATTGCTTGGATGATAGTTGCAAAGCTCGTTTATATATAAGAGAAAAAGACTCGGGCCAAGCACACTGCCTTGTGGTACGCCACACACAATGGGAAGTTCAGAGCTACTGTGCTCACCTATCTTGACTCGCTGTCTCCTACCCGTCAAGAAACTGTGAAAAAGTTTTAGTGAGATGCCTCGGATACCAGCGGTTTCCAGTTTCTTTAGCAAGATAGGCGTAGAGACGGTATCGAAGGCCTTCGCCAAGTCCAGGAAGATACCAACACACTTCTCTTTGTGGTCCAGACTTTTAGCTATACTACTAACAAGTTGTGAAACTGCCCCCTCAGTGGATTTATTTGATTGAAAGCCGAATTGGGCTGGTGCGATGATATCCTCCTGTTTCAAATAGTTCATAAGGCGTGAGTTTATTACTTTTTCCAAGATTTTCGACAGCGACGTCAAAACGGATATTGGGCGGTAGTTGTCCAGACACTCAGTATCACCTCCCTTATGAATAGGATGTATGATTGATCTCTTTAAGCAGTCGGGGAAAACACCGTCGCTCAAACATCGGTTAAATATGTGTGTGATGATTGGAACTACTCTATCTAAAGTTAATTTAAGAAAAACGGCTGAGATACCGTCCCACCCCGTGGCAGCATCGTTCTTTAGACCAAGAATGAGGCTACCTATCTCTTTGCTGTCAGTCGGAAGAAGTACTAATGATTTGAGGTGGTTACTACTAGTTATTTCACAAGGTTTATTAGCAGCATGTTTATCTATTTTATCAGCCAATAACCTCCCCACATTCGTAAAATGTTCGTTAACTAGATTTATGGATTTCTGGGGACCGTTTGGATGATATTGCAACAACCTTTCGGCAGGATTTTTATTTTTAGACGTATTGGTTATGTTTCGAATAGCTTTCCAAGTTTCTTTGGGATTCCTGCAGTCCTTCAAAAGGGATCTCTCATGGTTATCCTTAAGTCGATGTAAGATATCATTACAATAATTTCTGTATCTTTTGTAAGAAACGCTTAGTATTTCATCGTTTGGTGACATTTTCGCTTTACGGTGAAGGGCATCACGATGAGAGATACACCTCAGAAGGCCTGGGGTAATCCAGGGTTTAATTATACGTTTTCTATTTGCGATCTTTTTTATAGTAGTGTGTTTTTGTATCGCCTGCATTAATCTTGTGATCAAGATCTCAGCGGCATCATTAGGATTTTCTATTTCAAGTAAGTCGGACAAGTCAGTGTCGTTGATATCCTTGGCGGCCTTAATATAATCAATATTTTTTATTTCTTTTGAAGGTTTCGGATTACAAGACTTATTATTTAAATTTATTAAAACTGGAAGGTGATCTGTTATATGTGTATTAATTACGCAGGTTTGTGAGGCAAAAGGGGTCCTTATTATTATGTGGTCTAAACAGTTGTTTTCCCTTGTAGGTAATAAATGAGCTGGTAGAAGGCCATTTTCCGCTAATAGATTTAGGTAATCATCACTTCTCCTGTCGAGGGTGTCAGGTTTTATGTCAATATTTAAATCACCCGCTACAATTACAGTTACAAAATCAGCAAATAACTTTAGTTTGTCATCAAGTGAGGTCAAGAAGGTATCGATGTTTTTGTAGGATGGGGATCTATATATGCCTAGTATTGCTGTTTCTTTCTTTATTTTTAATAGAAGACAGGTCGCTTCCGCTATGTCTACCTGTTCAATCTCACAAGAAATATCACAATGGACGTAAAACACCACTCCATCATTTTGATTATGAGTAACTGAAGAGTGATGTACCTTATAATTATCAATCTGAGGTGGTGGTCTAAGCTCAGATAGCCAGCATTCGGTGAGGATAAGAATATCACATTTAAGTTTTAATATATTGAGAAAAATCAAAAATTCATCCAAATTACGATAAATACTTCTGATATTTAAGGTCAGGATTTTCAGACTGTTATTTGGAGACTTGAGGTGAGTTACGAACTCCTGAGCAAAACTGAATGGGAACTTGATATAGCAAGATTGTCAAGTTCGTTGCTAATGTTATCCATATCAAGCTCTGTAAGTTGGACGGTTTAATAGAATATTTATAGGGTCAGGTGACATAAGGAGAGAGATATTACTATTCTGTATATTGAAATAACATGTATCAAGTTTTAAATTATCATGTATTGCATAGGGGTGTATTTTGTTAGTTAATGTGTTAAGTGATGTAATATGTTGTATGCAAATAATAGTGATGTGAAAGTGTGTGTGATAGTATATGTAAGAAGGTAATAGTGTATTGGATAAGTTTTTGGTAAATTGTGTTGAGTAATAATAAAATGTATATAAGTTTAGAATGGTGTTTATGGCACATACGTACAAGCAATCTAGTCATGAAGTGGCATCCGTAAGAGAATTATGGAGGTCTTCTATTTTAGTTATTTTTTTCACTTTTTCATCACCGTTTTTCCGGATGAAAACTTGTCCATGTTTGGTCCAGCAATATTGATACTCGTTATCAGAGGCGAACTTTCTAGCTTGCGCGTAAAGTTTCTTGGTACTTGTTGTCAGACTTTCCGATATGTAGATAGGTTCAGAAGGGCCTGGCAAGTTGATGAGGGTCGTATTCAAGTTAATGTTTCTATTTTTTTTTAGGTTTTTGATCTCTTCTAGTATATATTCCTTCTTTATTACAGTTGTAAATTCAACAATAACAGGTTTCCTGGATGAAGATTTTGTATTAAAACGAAATAAGTCTTTTATCTCGTTGGTCTGGATGTCAGTATTAATGGAGGTGCCTATCGATTTCACTAAATTAATAAGGTCCTCCTTTGTCTCATTTGGTTTTTGAGGGAGATTGCGTATTTCAATACTATTATAACGACTGGAACGCTCCAAGTTAGACACTCTGGTTTCTAGTTCTTGAATATAGTCCAAGTCTTTCTTTCGCTCCTCTTCAATTTTTTTCAATTTTGAGGACATTTCTTCATATTTTTCTGACATGAAGGCTATTGACCTGATTATATCCGAGTTTCGTTGCTTTATTTCGTTCATAGCCACGTACAGGGCTTCGAATTTGCGATCCTGATGCTCTAAATTAGATGAAATCATTTTTTTTATTTCGTTCATAAATGATTGCATTTCGTCCTCAATGATAATGCCAATATGTAGGAAGGTGTCCCGATGAGGAAGGGCCCGGGGGTCCGAGTGACGCTGGATCAGTAAGACACGGCGTAGCTGGTACACGTTTATTAGGTACGTGCGTGCCGTACAATAATGTAAGGGTGGACCCGGCAAAGTGTTCCAACTATTGTTAGAAGCGCTAGGCCGTGTGCCAACAATCTTTGAGATCACTGTACGTGTACAATCTTAATTAATTAGTTCGCGGGAGTTCCAATGGTTTGGAAGCAACTACAAAGCTAATTAGTAAGCTGCGGAGTACACAAACACAAAATGTATGGAGAGACCTTATACAAACGGAAAATCGAAACGATACCGTTATATAGAGGACTGGGGCTGCCATCTATTGACAAGCGGCGGAACTACGCTAGTCCTAGGGCGGGAGATGTGACATCTGTCATTATTAATGTTGTCGTGTTACAGTCTCCCCCTCTGTCTCTGATAGTCGTCCCGACGAAGAGACAGGATAAGATAGGTGATTGCTTGCACTTCTTTGTCCGCCAGTCTTCTCTTTTGGAAAAGGTTTCAGCAACTTCTTCAGGTACCGTCTTCTGGCACGCCCCCTCCTTTCCAGGGGTAGTATCGGGGCAGCAACGGCGACTGGTTCTCCAACGTACGTTATGAGGGCTGAGGCGTGAAACACTCCAAGATCGCCTATGCAACATCTCTGCGCTGGCGTACTCCATTGGGTGTTCGTTATCCTCCTCCCCCTAAACAGGAACTGCTCCGAAATCATAGGTTTTGGTTTGCTTACTATGGTGCAGGAGTGGACCCGGCAAAGTGTTCCAACCGACGTGAAAGCACTAAGCCGTGTGCCAACAATATTTGGTAGCACTGTACGTAAACTCTAACTTGACTAGTTCGCGAGAGTTCCAATACTTTGGAAGCAACCACAAAGCCAGTAAGTCAGTATTGCGTAGTACGCCAATTCCATACGTCGTCTTGCCGTCTGCATCTGGTCACGAGGAACTTCAGTCCACTGCTCTTCGGAACGCCAGGTTGTAGGTCACGAGTTCTTTCCACGAGGACCGACGTGAAGATCACCGTCGACGAGGAAGCCGCGAGTTGGGCGCCAATTGTAGGAGGGTGTCCCGATGAGGAAGGGCCCGGGGGTCCGGGTGACGCTGGATCAGTAAGACTCGGCGTAGCTGGTACACGTTTATTAGGTACGTGCGTGCCGTACAATAATGTAAGGGTGGACCCGGCAAAGTGTTCCAACTATTGTTAGAAGCGCTAGGCCGTGTGCCAACAATCTTTGAGATCACTGTACGTGTACAATCTTAATTAATTAGTTCGCGGGAGTTCCAATGGTTTGGAAGCAACTACAAAGCTAATTAGTAAGCTGCGGAGTACACAAAATACAAAATGTATCATTGTACTATAGGTATAGGAATACTAGTTGAATTACTATGTATAGGTACTCGAGACGCGGTAGTGAATTAAATGTCGCATCGATGTCTTCAATCGATTACTCGACAAATGGAGCCAAGGAATGAATAGTTTTACTTTCGATAGTACAGGATGTCGTAATTGGTATCGATGCCATCGTCGGTAAAACTACTGTAGTCGGGAATTTCGAACACTTAGATTTCCACACCAAGATACGCTCATAAGCATAGTCGTGACATATCTATACTAGAAGAATCATCTCTAATTTCCTGTTATGAAAATATAAACAGTTACGTTATATATTTCATTTCAAAATTTTGTCGAAATACGAGAATTAACAATCGTATGAAATTTTAAATACATGATAACAGTAGAAGTTAAATTATCAAACAAGATCGATTAAGCCCAGAATTACTTGAGACAACTGCAACATTACATCAAATCTACCGAGAGTACTATAAAACTTTCTTATCCCAACGTACCCTTGTAATACACAACATCTGTGGTAAACATGAACCCCACAATTAATACCAATATCTGTTGAGAGGAACCTGTGAAAATGTTAATCTGGATCATTACGCGCGCATATTTATGCGCAGGAGCACTCGTTATTCGGTGAGCACGGCTTTCGCTTTCGAACGGTTACTAACTATCGTAAGGGTGTCTGTGCTTTACTTGTTTGAAGGATAGTGAGTTTTTTCTTAGTCGATACATCAATTGTGGACTTTTTTCCGCTGGTGGAATGACGCCCTTTCGGCCTAGGAGATACCAGAAGGACGCGAGTCTCGGCTTGAGACCCCTTTATGCATGCTTGACCGACGGGGGCCGGTTGGCCCAGTCCAGAGCTCTCAGGCAAGTGAGGGGCTCACCTCATATAGAGGCATACCTACTAAAGCAACCATGGACTCGTGCACTCGTGATAACAGGATACGGCTGCGGGAGCCAGGAGCTCAATTTGCGAAAAAAATCATAAAATTTGTGATGAAGACTATCGAAGCTTAGGGATGCCCAAAAAAGTGTATTGTATCGATATATCGCATCGTAATGTATCGAACTTCGTGGTATCGATACGCGATATTATCGCTTTCCTTTGTATCGATATATCGTATCGTAACCGTATCGTATGTCTTTCAATTAATATGTGATATATTGAGTATATATCGTGCCAAGGGTTATCTTTTTAGTAGGTTTACTATATTACTATTTTTTTAAAGTAAAGTATCATTATACTGTATAAAGAAAAGATTTATTAAAAAAGTCTTACAAATATATGACATAATTTACACTCTCCACCGCTATCTGACTTTATAAAAAAGTTTCACACAGTTGACTTTACTGGCTCAAACTCGGAAAAAATGAAAACGGAGAACATAAACTAAACATTTATTATTAATCATATATTTGACGGTACTACAAAGTCTAAATATTTATTTAAATCGACCTCCATGTCTAAACAAAAGTCGGCTGTTCTTGTTCCATAAACCTTTTTGTCGACGTTATCTCTTATTAGGGGAGACCGGGGCTGGATGTGACACGGGTAGGTTGTTACAGAGACATTGGCCGCGAAACAGAGAGCGCAATTTTAACGTCAAAAAGAGCCAAATACTCTCCCCACCACCGGCTACCATGGTGCGAGAGCCGGGGTCGCCAGCGTTTTTGTGAGAGGAGCCTGCGCATGCCGCCCTTAAAATTGCAGTTTAGTAAAATTTTACTCTTTTAGGAATATTGGTTTACAAGCTATGTTTCATAATGTCAGAGGTTCTCTTCTTCTGCTATGTTTTCCCTAATTGTTTCCCTTTGCAATGAATATTCGGTTTTACAGATAAAATTATTAATGTTTTCACTACATAACTTTGTATGCTTAGATTTGGGGTTGGGGCAAAAAGTTACATTTGCTCGGGGCAGGTTGTGACAGTTGTTTTAACAGATACGCATGATAAAAATGCTTAAGCACTGAGACAGAACAAGAAAAAGGTAAATAAATCCAAAAAAGGAAAGTCTGCCGAAGAGGGAAAATCTAACGATAAGAGGGCAGATCAGGGAAATGCGTCTTATGCCAATAAGGAAAAGAGAAAAAATAACAAAAAAGCTTGCGGCAACAGGAAGATCCTACATTACATTAAAATACTTACTATTAGTATATAACATACTAATAGAATAGTTTTGATTAATGCAGAGCTATACGTATAATCTATCTATCTTACATATATATAAAACTCAAAGGTGACTGACTGACTGACTGACTGACTGACATAGTGATCTATGAACGCACAGCCCAACCAAACCACTTATATAAAACTCGAAAGTGACTGACTGACTGACTGACATAGTGATCTATCAACGCACAGCTCAAACCACACTGGGCGGATCGGGCTGAAATTTGGCATGCAGGTGGCTGTTATGACGTAGCATCCGCTAAAAAAGGATTTTGATCAATTCAACCCCCAAGGTGGTAAAATAGGGGATGAACAGTTGTATGAAACTTTGTCAATTTTAAACCGATCGGGTTGATACTTTGCATTAAAAAAGCTACTATGACGTAGGCAGCGTTTAAGAAATTATTTTGATAAATTCCACCCCTAACGGAATAAAAAAGGGGCTGAAACTTTAATGAAACTTTGTCAATTTAAAACCGATCGGGTTGAAAATTTGAATGCATAAAGGTACTATGACGTAGGCATCCTCTAAGAAGGGATTTTGATGAATTCCACCCCAAAGGGGATAAAATAGGGAATGAAATTTTGTATGAAACCGAAATCCACGCGGACGGAGTCGCAAGTCTATTTATAAATTGAGAAATTATCTGGATTTTGTTTTTGCGCAGTAGAAGACCTAATATTAAATTTGTAATTTCGTTTCATTTTGATGCATTATTATGTTTTCCTTGGTTTGAGGCAGGCAGGACTGCTTTTATTTGTTATGTTATTTAAATTAAGAAAAGTAACAATTTTTGATAAATTATTTTTAGTAAAAGATTATACAATACGTTTGTTTTCAATTGTAACAACTTGCCCCATGTAGTGTAACAATCTGCCCCGAGCACGGGGTTGAATGTTACACAGGTTTTTTTCCACAAATCACACATTTATGTCTTAACTATTAGTCTACAACATAACATTTATTTTGAATAAAGATCCTAGATAGTTTCTTTATCAAACAAGCCTAGACTCAGGTAAATCAATCAAACCTACGAATAGATATGACAGTTTGAAAAAAAAAATGTCACTACCAGCCCCGGTCTCCCCTACTAATACTAACAATATATACAATGACACTGTCTATTATGGTTTAGCGATGGTGTAATAGGAACTTTTAAAATTGTACAAATGAAACACCGACATAGTTTAATACGATACGTTAATGCGATATTTTTATAAGACTGCGATATATCGAAGCGTATCGTATGGTCAAAATATCGCAACAAATATCGATATATCGTATAGTGCTGTATCGATATTCCGATATATCGTATCGTAACGGGCATCCCTGAAGCTTATATATTTCTGTGAAAATACCTACTGACAAATACCTACTGTGAGAAGTTTGACTTTCGGCGTAACAAAAAAGACAAGATTTATATCGCCCAACAAATGACCGTAAGCCTGTAGTAACTTACAGCCGAATCATTGTCCATTAACTTCAACAAATTAACGGCACTTTTTGAGAAACTTATCGGAAGAAAATAAATTTCAAAAAGTCGTAAATAGTCTCGGTATTTTAAATATTTTACATAATTCATGGAGCACCTACACGGTGCGTATTAACCACTTACAATCTTATCATTACCAGCTCCCAACGGTTGTCGCTGAATAAATTTATACGTCGTTAAATTAGAATTTACGACCATCTGACCTGTTATTTATTGAAGCGACGTGGTAAAAATTGCAAAACCTCTGTCAAGGTTGTACTTCATTTAAGGATTTTAATTTTAACAATGCTTTACACGTTCGTAAAGTGGTAAGTGGTCGTGTGTAGAGATTGATGGTATCTGTTTAGGGGCCCTATTATTTAATGATAGCTTCTGATTAGGATTACGTTGGACCGGTTGATCGCTGGCGCAGCTTTTAGACGACCTCCTTACTTGGGATAAGAAACTAATGTTAAGCGGGTTTTCGGACAAATGCCTTCAGTCCAGGGCCCCATCAGACGGCTGCAGGTCTAGCTAGTTTGCAGCCACGTCGCGTAAATGCTGTCGCAATTGATAAAAAGAGGCTACGAGCATATATACTATCTGTCGGTCGCCTACGGTACTAGTCCTATGGTACGTTTATTTAATAATAATAATACCCCCCGGCCGTATTCGGCAATTGCGGCCAACCTTACGATCAGCCAGGTACACAGGATATATTATAGTGCACAAGTGGGTACGCAAGCCAAGGTGCACTCCCTATTCCCTTCTCTCTCATAATTCGGTGGGACAGCAACCTGACAAGACCGTAGAGAGATCAGGCACAGGACCAACGGCTTAACGTGCCTTGCGAAGCACGGAGGAGAAAAAATTTTTCGGTCCGAATAATCCGATGACTGGTATCTGCGAATTTTGCTTAACTTTATTAACCGCAGACCGAGTGCGCTAACTACTGCGCCATCGAGCTCCGCACAATATTGTCGCAAAAAATACTCAATCATGGCGCCAGCAATCTTCAACACACATCGATTAACATAGTTAATTCAGCATCACATAACAGACGAACAGCTCATGTGTTTAATATTTTGTAGGGCAAATAGTAATAAACTTAATATCATTGTTATATTATGCACATAACTGCATCATAATATATTCATATGCGCTCTGTGTATGCTGATGCTGATGTTCAAACTAGATGTAAATCTCTCGCTGTATTATGAGTATTTACATAGAGACATTATTTGAATTGTAAAACGGTATTACTTGATTCTTTAACATAATACTCGGGCCATTGTCCAAAGCTCGGAAAAGGGGTTAAGACTAAAACAAAAGGGTTAAAAAGATACTACCTACGCTCATTGTATTTTTTGGTAGTTGACAGTTCAATGGCTTATTCAACGCCTCCAGAGAACAGTGGCTAAGACGCTGTTGATTCAAACAAGGAAATTCGTAGATTCGATTTATTGACTTACACACAATATATTTTTTTTGCATTCATTCGTCTTACAAAAAATATCGCGATGTATAAGTTATTTTAAGAATTTTATAGTCGGGCTCCAACGAACGGCTGAACATATTAGACTATTAGATGATCCAAGCCTGCAAATGCCTAACCAAATTGAAATCTTCACAAAATTAAAGTGTTCTCCGAGTGGTTTGAACGTACGATCTTCGAGGTTTAAGAGCTTAGCGCTCTAACCAGTAGATAGATTCAGAGCAAGAAGATAATCTGAATCCTTCCGATCCCATAAAATAAAACTAAAACTAAATACCCAAATATGTACTTTGAAAACTGTCTGTAACTTACCGGGAGGTGAGGTACCCAGTTCGCTCGAATCATTACATTCAGTACCTACGCTACTTATCAAACTGTTTGGTAAACAGAGCGGTGCACCGAAATCATAATTTCACGGTAAACCTCGTTCCCCTTATTGGGAGCGCATTGTGCGAGCGTTATCGTGACCATCGGGTCGCCGGGCGCGGACGATTATGAGAAACTTAGGGCTTGAACTCGGAACATTTTTTATAGCAGTATTTTCCTTTTTTCGATGGAAACACATCTTACCTATGTGTGTGAATTGTAGACCATATACTACTAATGCCACGATGAATACTACAATACAAATAGGGACCAGCAGGGAGAGCACAGAAAAGTACCTATGAGACTATTGTTTTTACTGGGAGAATCTGTCGGGGATCCTCACATCTCTGACTGTCAGGAGATGATCAAATCATAGTTAATAGATTTTATTAAACAATAAAAACATAAAAAGATCAATAAACTTGCCCAAAAGACGTCTAAATATCCCATCACGACATATTATGGTAAGGCCCCACAGCCTCCACATTATGGAGCACACACTCATATTTTGACATGCCTCGCGCGCGGCAGTTGATTGGTCATTGGTCACGACGAGCGCGCGCGCCGATTGAATGTAATGGGTATGGGCTGACTTAGGTGATAGGGTACTTCTCATACCGATTAAGTTCTCCCATGGCATGAACCAAACTCCATGCGGACGAAGTCGCGGGCGGCCGCTAGTTAAATAATAAAATCTTAAAACAAAGAATAAATTTGCCCAAAAGGCGACACAATAGCCCTTCACGATATATTATGGTAAGACCCTAACATTCAACGTGAGCGCATACTCATATTTTGACATGCCTCGCGCGCGGCAGCTGATTGGTCATTGGTCACGACGAGCGCGCGCGCCGATTGAATGTAATCGACCAATTGTCTTGAAAAGCCGCTGAACGTGATTTAGATTTTACAGCGAAATTCTTATTTTATAACAAACAATCCAGTAAAAAAAAAACTAATATTGTAAATGGGAAAGTGTGTCTGTTTTTCTTTCACGGCAAAACGAAAAGGAGACAGTTGAAGGAATGGAGAGTAACATAGCCATTTTTTTTTTAATCTACTCTCATCTTTGAAAACCGGGCTATGCCGAATTGAACACGAGCGAAGCCGCGTGCAAAAGCTGGTTAAATAATAAAATCTTTAAAAAATATATATTAAGATAGGCTTGCATTTGACCTCGATTACTCCTGATGGAAAGTGTAGATGAGGCCTTAGATGGAATGAAAATTGCTCGAAAGACATTAAAATATCCCTTCACGACATATTATGGGCCTTACCATAATATGTGTGGTAAGACCCTAACAACCAACGCGAGCGTACACTCATATTTTGACATGCCTCGCGCGCGGCAGCTGATTGAATGTAATCGACCAATTGTCTCGAATGGCCGCTGATAGATGCAGCGATTGCAGATTGGGATCGTTTACGTACGTGGTTCAGATTTTACGACGTTCTTTTTTTCATAGAAACAATATTGAAAAACTTAAAAAAATGGAATAATTAAAAAGAGATTCTTTCGCAGAGAACTAATGGAATACATAAATGATTCCTGAAAAGAAAATTAATTATGGAACAATAATAAAATTATACTAACGATTTCGTCATGGACGTTATCATGTACAGCAATATCATTAGCTAAAATCAGAGTAAGGAAGAAGCAAATAAAATGCTATAATTAAAAAATAGATATTAGGAATTATTTTTTAATTTTTAGTTTATTTTTGTGTTTACGATTTTTTTGAAGTCGGTTGATTTTTTTTTAAAAAAGTCAGTTTATTTCATGATTTTTAGTTGTGTTAAAGCGTTGTGAACTTAATTATTAATAGGAACTTAGTTGTTGTTAAAAGTAAATGAGAGTGTGGATAAATTACTTGTTCTCGCGAGAAGGCCCAGCGAGACTTCTCGGCGAGATTTCTCGCCGTGGGTCTGGATGTAATATACACAAGTATCACGTTAGCCCTACATACATTCCATCGACCAATTGCAGTTCTGCCTTCCAACTCCTAACCGATAAGGAGTACTGTAGCTTCATCATCAGCACAGTAGCATCAGATGTTGATTCAAGCATACCTCACAAGCAACATTTAAGCCCTACATACTACTAAATAGATTCCATCGACCAATTGCAGTTCTGCCTTCCAACTCCTTACCGTTAAGGAGTACTGTAGCATCATCATCAGGACAGCAGCTTCAGATGTTGACACCCTGAAGCATACACCTGAGTAAGACATGATTACGTAACAAAAACACCATACGAGCATACAATTTTCGGTGGTTGCCCTCGATTTCTCCTGGATTCCATCATCAGATCCTAGACTGGTGAAAATGGGACCACCTCAGAACTGAACTCTATCCAACAAAAAAAAAATTTTTGAAATCCGTCCATAATTGACGAAATTATCGGTGAACATACATAAAAAAAAAAAAAACATACAGACGAATTGAGAACCTCCTCCTTTTTTGAAGTCGGTTAAAAATAAATACCCACATAATAATCTTACTAATGAGAAACATTTACAAAAAAAGTAGTTATTAAAAAAGGTACATATTTTATGCCAGCCATGGTCCAATATGAGTTAAGATGGTTTCATCAACATTCAAATAAATCATAACTAAACTTGAATACAATTTCAAACGATAATGTAAAAAATTTCAAAGTAATACAAAATAAAATCTTAATTCCATCTCATGATCGACGATTTAGCGCTTGCTGTACTGATAGAAATAAGCGTTGACAGGTAATGATATGAAACAAGATTTCTGCATTACAAGTCTGCATGCCTCCACTCTAATATCTTAACTCCGTAATCTTAGATAGAAATTGCCTCCATTTCATATTTTGCACTATTACGGGGTTGTCACAACTGGTTTTACATTTAAATATTTTGATGACAACATTTCAGGGGGATTAAAACGGACGAGTACGGCGGCAGCCGGCTGTTTAAATCTTGTGAGTGGAGCTCATTGGTAAAAATTGAGGAGAGGGGCTTTCTATCACAAGAATAAATCACTATGCTTATCTGTTTCTTTGGAGCTAGCGACTAAAATTACATTACTACGAAGATCTTGACATACCAAACTGTATTTATCCAACTTTTATATATTAAATGATTTAAAAAAAAGTTAATTGTGTCTGTCCTTTCCGTAGGATCCAGTGTAGGTACAGGCTTCAATCTTAGTAGCGTCTAGACAATTATTAGGTAAGGGCATTTGTTTTTAGCAGCTTTTTAAGGATTTCAACCAACCCTACCATCAATCCGGTATAACCTCAGTCGGCACAGCCCGTGGGATATGGCGTAGATACGGACGGCATGTGAGTGATGGGGCCGCGATCCCCTACCCGCAAGATTCACGGTAAATCAATTCACCGTGGCCAGCTCTTCCGATATACACTGCGATAAGAGTTGATGTTCTGTTTGATTTATTTAGATTTAAGACTTGGCTATTACATCGCTGTAGATACGAAGAAGTGAAGTTAAGTTAGGCGCCATAGAAAAGTTTTTTTATAGGACGGAAAACGAACAAGAGAGTCACCTGATGGTAGTGATTACCGCTGCCCATGGACATCAACAACTGCACAAGGGTCGCAGATGCATTGCCTGCCTTTAAGACCCCATACTCTCCCCAACTAAGCTCTGGCGACCTCAATCACCAGCAGAAACATAGCACAATTACAGTTACCAAGTGCTTTTTCACTGTGGTCTTTAGTAAAGTTGGAGGTAGTTCCACAGCGGCTCATTCGAGTAGAAGTTACACTTAGCTCTACCTCTCTTTTAAAAGTTAGCTCAAACGTTTCAGAAGTTAAATATTTAAAGTCACCTAAACGTGTTGGGCCATCTGTGATTTTATTAATCTTAAATTGTTAAAATTTTTGCCTGAAATTTTGTATGCAGGAATCGTTTAAGGCATTTCTGATGGCAAGCATCTAAGCAACCAACACATTTACCAAAAAGGAAAATCCAAGTTGCTGCATTTGGAATGTCTGCATGCTTATTCAATTCAAATATACATATAGTTGCTTCCTTCTAAATAGGTTTAGTTTAGGATACATTCAAAAGCATAGGTATCCGTGTTGAAATACTAAATTGTCGTAAATAGTACATTCAATTTGCAGCTGGTGGCTATAAGCATTGATATTATATGACAAATTCTAATTTATGTTACATAGAACCAGATCAGTTGGTATTGCAATATTATATAAAATCAAGTCAGATTAGTAACACCATTCATAGCTCAAGAACGGGTGTACCAATTTAAATCTGATCGAATCTGATGAATTTAATTTGATGAATTGTCTGATTTACTGGTGTCTTGTCTTTTCCATATTATAAAGATATTATGCGGCATCGCAAATTAATAAGTTAACTAGCGGGCGCCCGCGACTTCGTCCGCGTGGATTTCGGTTCCTTATCACCTATTTTTCCCGTTATGGGTGGATTTTTCAAATAATCTTTAAAAGAGGATGCCTACGTCATATTATCTTTATGAATGCAAAGTCTCAGCCCGATCGGTTAAAAAATGACAAAGTTTCATACTAACGTTCATTCCCTATTTGACCCCCTTGGGGGTTAGAAATTATCAATATGACTGCTTAGGCGATGCCTACGTCATAGTAGCTTTATGTATGCAAGTCTTAGCCCGATAGGTTTAAAATTGACAAAGTTTCATACTACCGTTCATCCCCTATTTTACCCCCTTGGGGGATGGAATTTATCAATCTCATTGATTAGGCGATGCCTACGTCAGAGTAGCTTTATGAATGCAAAGTCTCAAGCCGATCGGTTAAAAAATGACGAAGTTTCATACTAACGTTCATCCCCTATTTTACCCCCTTGGGGGTTGGAATTTATCAAAATGATTGCTCAGGCGATGCCTACGTCATAGAAGCTTTATGTATGCAAAGTCTCAGCCCGATTGGTTTAAAATTGACAAAGTTTCATACTACCGTTCATCCCCTATTTTACCCCCTTGGGAGTTAAATTAATCAAAATCCTTTCTTAGCGGATGCCTACGTCATAACATCTACCTGCATACCAAATTTCAGCCCGATCCGTCCAGTGGTTTGGGCTGTGCGTTGATAGATCACTATGTAATCAGTCAGTCAGTCAGTCAATCAGTCAGTCACCTTTGAGTTTTATTATAATGATTTTCTCACTATCGGTCTGTCTATCCCTTGGCAGTATTTTACTTTAACACCTTCGTATCATATTCCACAGAACAGCTATACAATTTGTCTGCACTGTGCGTTCCACCATATTCTGCCACAACGATCTGCGCACACACTCCATCATGAAAAGTTACTAATGGCTGCAATAAACTGCCTCTCGGCAACATGAGAGCACCGGAGCATACAAACAAAGAGACCAAGACAAATTCTCATTTGCAGACAAGCCTAGCGGACTGTGAAAATATTGTGGCGTTTAAACCGATCTTAAGATCAGCCGCGACGAGATGATGTAGCCGAAGGCGGTACTAGTGCGTGCAAGTGCAACTCAAGCTACCGATTACAATCCGTATCTGATATCCTGCAAGCCGAGGACTTTTAGAAGACCGATTGCGCAACTAACGCAATGTTATGTCACTAAATTGAAATAAAATATATTTCAAAACATCACATTCATTGATCTGACTTAACTTCTTGCCACGCACAACCAAACTGTGGAATCAACTGTCGCCTGAGGTATTTCCGGACCGATACGACCTCTTCACCTTCAAGAAAAGAGCGTACTCCCTTCTAAAAGGCCGGCAACGCATTTGTGACTCCTCTGGTGTTGCGAGTGTCCATGGGCGGCGTTGATTGCTTACCATCAGGCAATAAGTCTGCTCGTTTGCTGCCCTATGACATAAAAAAAAAATCTGACTCCATGTTAAGTAGCTTAAGCTCTTGTGTTACAGTCATCAGAATCAACAGTGGTATTACAAAAAAACTTAAATAGAGACATAACACCCAGACCAGGACAAACAGACATGTTCATGCACACAAATGTTTGTCCTGTGCGGGAATCGAACCCGCTACCTCTTGTATAATAGGCAACTTCTTGACCATCACACCAAACGGAGTCAGATCAATGTATGTATAAATATTTATTCAAAAAAATATTGTTATGGAGACCTATGACCCCATGACTCCCTAAGCGTTTGTGACAGCATCACTACCAAATTTGGAGTCAACGCCTGAGCTGTTTAATTGACTTATCGACGCATTTTGTAAACTTGTCCTCTGCATGCTTAAAATAATTATCAGTAGCGATACCAAATACCGATATTAATATACCGATAGTCCCATCACTGCTTACATGGAAATAGAACCAGTTACAGATGCTGGTGAGATAAATGCAATTATCGAAACGTATAAGCTAGATAATATTCAAGTGAAACTGATAGTTGAGATATCACCTTATGAGTTTATCACCATTATCGTCCAATGTAAAAGAATTGCACACTATTGATGCATTAATTTAACGCAGGGTAAAACCATGAAAAAGAAAAGATATAAGTAGAATTGTGAAGAATTTACATCTAAAGCTTTGTATATATTGTTTCTAGTCCCTAGAGTAAAAACATATTCACTACACTGTAACATACTCGTTTAAAGTTTAGTAAACTATAAATTACATACTACTTTTATTCTTTAAGTAGTAAAATTAAGAAGAAACTTAACGACTCGCCATCATCACACACATTCCCAAACATAGGGTTAAGTGCACTATATTTAAATACCGAAATAAAAATACAATGACAGATTTTACTGCACTTAAATCCAATTATGTTTTGGGCGAAGGAATACTAAAGTGTGACCTCGGGTCAAGAACCATTATAGCAGAAAAGGAAAAGAATTTAAAAGAGATACTTGAGGTCATAAACTCAAAATAAATAAAACTGCCTCCGTGGTGTAGTGGTTAGAGCGCTGCGCTCAAAAACTACGAACTCGGAGGTCGTGGGTTCGAATCCCGCGGGGAACACTTTCACTTTGTGTTGGTTTTCCCAGTTTGGTTAGGACATTGCAGGCTTGAATCACCTGATTGTCCGATAAGAATGATGATTCCGTGCTTCGGAAGGCACGTTAAGCCGTTGGTCCCGACTATGATCCAATTGGTCTGGTTTCCCTTGTGGTTACGGAGGTCAGACGACAGTCGCTCCATTGTAATAACCAGGCTTGTCAATTCAGGATCATAGTCGCAGCGTACCCTGGGCTCCAAGGCAATGGCCGAGGATGCAACCGGGAGAGGCGCTAGGATGATGATGATGATGACTTGAGGTCATAAAGACGCGACAGAAATATTAATACGAAAAGACAAAATCGCAGCACGAAGGTAAACCAAACCAAATATGAAAGTTAACGACACGCATAAACTTGCTTATAATAATTTTATTGTTGAATGAAGTCAATGAAAAGTTAAGGTTATTTTTTTTTTAAATCTTATTGCTGAGCGACTAAAGCCAAAAATGTAAATATCGAAGACCTTATTTCGCAGTCTTTTGCATTTAGATTTACATAATATGAATATAATATAGAGATAGATATTTGATTAAATGGTTATTAAAAATGTTAAGTTTGTCGTCGAATTAGCACTGCTATGTACTATGTAGTTTCATTTATATTTTACATCAATAATTGTAAGAATTGGATTTGCAACTATCGACTTTCTTGCCGCTTCTTTTTGATAGATGACTACTTTCCAATATTTTTAAAGCCTAAAAAGATGTTTTTTTACAAATAAAAACTTTTTGATTTCTTTTTTGATATGTTAGGCAAATAATGACCAGAACCACAATAACCAATAAAAGTTCTGAATGAAAGCAAACAGACAGTTTACGATAGGAAGCGATCACAACCTTCACCTTATCAGAGTAGCATCTGTGACGCAAGTCGAACAATGGCCTATGCCGTATTGAATGGATGATAACTACCAACATGGCAGTAGATGGGAAGAGGATATCGTTCATTACTACGTAATTGATGTAATGAAAACCGAAGTGATTCCATGTGGTGAGTACAATGAGAAATGTAATGACAAAGGGCTAGCTGCATTCGCCCAAGTAGAAAGAAAAGTTAGGTTAGCTAGGCTGGCGGGTTGGTGACTGCAGTATGTTATAAAACACCTGTTACCCTGCCTGCTTTCCCCAGTTGTTTAATGTTATAAGGAGGAAAACAAACAAAAGGTTCACCTTACTTAATGTTAAGTGATCACCGCTGCCCATGGACATCAACTACCGCATAAGTTTCGCAGATGCGTTGCCTGCCTTTAAAACCCCATACCATCCCCGACTGAGCTCCGGCGCCTCTACTTCACCAGGATAAAAGTCAGGAAGTACTATTCTACTGTGGTATTCTGTAAGGTGGAGATACTACCCCAGACGAGCAGCAAATTCGAGTGAAAGCTCTACCTCTCTCAGTATACGATATGTTCCTTAGTCATATCTTCCGATACCCTCGGCAAGAAATGGGATAATACACATCTTTCACTACACAACACATACGAGCTTCATAAATCGGCAATAAGATAACCTCTTTACGGCCAAAAATTAGCAGCACATGATGATCGAATTGAAATCAAGCTCAATTGAAATTTTAATCACAAAAGTTATCATGCCCCATCGGACCTAAATAGTCTTAAAGTTTATTTAGACATGTATATTATTTTAAACTCCATTGACCATATTTACAAACGTAAGACCGGCACGTTCTCTTAAACTATTAAGTATTTCAAAGAGTATATTTGTATAAACATTCACAATTTTGGCGGTACTAAAACGTGCAAGAATTGAAAACAAAACGATTGAGAAATCAACACCTACCACAGTGGTTCATAAATGCTTAAGAACTGTACTGTGTAACAAGCCAAAACATTTGCAAATGTAATTCAAACAAAGCAAGTGTACTAACGCTAGGTATTCATCGATAATTTCTCAATAAACTATGTTGGTATTTTGCTTTCGTTGGCAATAGTGGTGTTTGTAATTTGAAATGCGGAATAATACCATCACCGAATGGATGGTTAAATTATCATGACTATACATTCTGTTGAGTAATCAATAAGGCAAGAGTAGTTTTGATAGTGAAGATCAGAGGTTTCAAAGGACTACAGTCAATAAGCACAGTCGCTCGAAGAAAAAATCTTAGAACGTAGGTATGTAAAAGCTAAAAAGCTAATTTGACGTAGAAAGTGTAAAACGGGAGCCAATAAAGCGGCACTATTCCAGTGAGTATAAAAACAAACGACTGCGCTGTGAAAATAAAATTGCAATAATGCACCCTATCTAATGAGAAATTAACGCGTATTTTGTAAACATTATGCAAGGTTGAAGGTGTTTGAACGTTAAATTTGCATCCTAAGTTCGTTGCCAATACTCGTTTGCCAGTAAACGCATGCAATGTCTAGCTAAACACGGAGAACCTTTCGGATAGGAAAATATTTGCCGAGGGTGTAGAATGTCAGTTTTGTACAATAGAAGCCGTTGACAGTGTGACATACAGCAGTAAGTGGCGAAATAATACACGCAGTTAAAATTGTCGGAATATAGCCAGCACATTCTACTTAGAAAATGGTTCTAACTTATTGAATTCTTAATAGAATTTGATGTGAAAATCTCTTAAATAAAACTTATAGACAAGACTACCCAATTTCTGGAATTGCATTCAAACTGAACTTCTCAGAGCATAGGGCATTTTCAAATTAAGAAATTGTCCTGATTATACGAGCATTGCATGCAGTAATTATAACTCATAGCAACAAAGAAGCCTTATTAATCACGCCAATCAGATTTATTGGTGTCTAAAATTAAATTGTTTATGGAAATCGTTCCAGCAACTCAAATTGAAATGGCAAAGTTGATTGAGCAATAAACTTTAATGCACTTAGCCTAATGAATGCATTTCAAGATGTTTTACAAAGAATAAGTGTACCTACTACTTTAGAATTTATTAATTCTTACAAATTTTTCTTCGTTATAGTTTAATGATTTAATAAACCGTTACAAAAAAGAATGAGTACAAGATAACACTAATAAAGATCCCAATAAAAGCAACACAATTTTAATGAATATCAAGAAGTTTATCAATTATAATACACAGAATTTACATTTAATTATTACATTTGCAAATAATATGATATTCAGTTGCAATGACAAATACATCTATACTAATTTATAAAGCTGAAGAGTTTGTTTGTATGTTTGTTTGAACGCGCTAATCTCAGGAACTACTGGTCCGATTTGAAAAAAATCTTTTTGTGTTGCATAGTTCATTTGAAGAGGCAGGCTTTAGGCTATTGGAAATCGAAAACCACGCGGACGGAGTCGCGGGCGGCCGCTAGTAAAACTATAAAATCAGTCATCGCTGAATTCATAATCGTATAAATGACTTTAGTGCGTCCATAAAAAAATGCACGATATTATTTTCCTCCAATTACACTGCTGTTGCAGAAGTTGAGTATTGAAATTGACATCCTTTTATAATCACGACCAATTGTTAACGTTGAGAGATCTGAGGTGGAATTCACTAAGCGCAAATATCATAATCTCACGGTTGTATCAACGGCGACAGTACAAAATTAGTACTAAATTCCTACTGTCGCCGATGACACAACCGTGAGATTATGACATTTGCGCTTAGTGAATTGCAGTGCATCTTCAACAACTCAATCTGAGGAAGCAGCTGTCTCACGTACTTGCATGCTTTTGTTCCGTCCACTTTTGTTTTAATTCCATGTTACGGTATTGGATTTCAAACCCATTATGTTTCTCAGATCTTTTGAGCGTACTTTTCGAGAACTCTTTTTTAATGAAAAATGCCTGTTATAAAATCTATTATCATTGTATCCACCGTGATTACCTAAAGTGGATAATGTTATTGTCTTTAAAAAGGGAGTTTTTTTTTCATTCTTTCTTTTCACTTAGATAAGTTAGCGGACGTCCTAATTTACAAAGACCAGCAGCTCATTTATGACTTGGTGCTAACTACATAATATATATCCATAAACGACAGTAATTAAACAACATTCTCTGGACATCGCAAAAGATAAATATGTAATCATATATCAAGATATTTATCCCCGCTACAAATTATGATTGAGTCATGACCCCAAATTTGGCAAACACATTAAATTGAAACGTCTGTCATCAATGCATCGGAACATTCAAAACGGTATCGGATCAATTGTCATAATGATTTCGATGAAACAAGTTGATTGTTTTGAAAACCCTCCATAATAAATGGTTTAATTGCACTATCACATTCACATTTCAATGCCTTAAAACCAAACAAAATCTTTTTGCATTTTTAGACCATTTCAAACATGGATAGAACTTAAAATATATCATCATGTCTAACTAGACATAATAAAAATATGATTTATGTTCAATCTAATACACACACAGAACGAAATATGCATTGCCTTTCATTTCGTTAATCTATGGAAGTATCGTCAAGTATCGTCACGGTCCCTAAAAATAATAATAAACTAAATGTAACAATGAATCAAGCTAAGAAGGATGTACGCTTTTTAAAATACCTGATGTTATTCCGTCTTAAAATGGTTGTGTCTTCATTTCTGATTTTGCTTTTTCATAAAAAAGATCCAGTCAACTGAACCGAAGAGTCAGCAAACAATGCGACAGTCTTTGTATCGAATGAAAAAAATGTACACAAAAATGACAATTTCACCTTGAGCCTGCTAATCCTGTACCTACCGTGACACCATTGTACAAAAGGAGAGAACGAGACGCAAGTAAGCTTCGGATCTATTCATGTGGACAGCCGTATCATGAATGTAAGCCTTGACCACCTTTAATAGACCTCCGAAACATTCCAACAACTTGCTCGAATCGAGGTCTTCATAAGATGGACACTGATATAGTTTAAAATAGGGGTGATATTCAACAAATCAAAGAATTAAAGCGGTCCACAGGACCACTTTTGTGTTCCGATGGAACGATCAACGATGATGCGTCATAACTTTTAATTAAAACGGAATATTACGTTGGGGCAACTGTCGAAAACGAAATAATGGGGCCGGGGAACAACGCGATCCATTCAATTGTTATTGGCGTGTAATCGATTGTGTGAAGCGGAAAGAATAAGGGAAATCGATAAATTACATTCGATGATAATGATAATGTTGTTACGCGTATAAATATCACTGTTAAAGCGGCTGTCGTCGATGGTATTCATTCGAATACCAACGATTTATAAATTATTGAATTTATCACAGTTAATTCACTCGTTTTTCGGAAAGCGATGTAAACGAATCGTTTTAACTATTACCAAACATGTTACAGTAACTGCTCTCATGAGACAAACTGGCTCAAACTACCGGATTAACAAGAATGCTATAACGTTTACTGTGGTTTTATGGTCACTGACATATTTGTAACTGATTTATTTTAATGGGAATATTTACTGCTTTCGAGAAATTATAATTCTTAGAATCAGGGTGAAATAAAGACTTAAATTGTAATTGGAATTTATGACTATCGTTGAGTTTTGACTTCTTGTAATGGATAATGCGCTACATGATGTATAAGATGGTGCATCTAGCTGTAATTTTGTCACGTTTTTCTTTTGTCAGCATTTTCATTCTTTCAGGCCATGTGTAATTAGTATGACTGTCATGGTAGTTTTTAGCTTTACTTCTACGGCCAATAACATACTGGTTTTGCTAGTTAATATAGACACATTATCCAGTATAAGACGATCAAAAACATTTCATTTAATACATTAAACTACAAACGTAAGAAGATTATTTTAACTTTAATTACGTGTGCATTGATGGTATAAAAGATGGCTTACTTTCGAGATAATTTACGACTCTCAAAACTTTTAAGATCAACGGAAAACCCATAAAAACTTTAATTATTCTCCCCATTCATAAACAATGGTGACACTTTAAAACGCATAACTACAACAACACCATAAACCGGGAAGCTTTGTGGACGACAATAAAGTGAAATTGTCTTAACTAAACGATAATAAACGTTTTTACGAGTCACTGTACTAAATACGGTCGTTGACACGAAAGAAATTCAACAGCAGATACAAGATACAAGAGTAAGAGAAAACCTTTAAGAAAAACAAATAACACATAGGTATCATTGATATTGCCATTGTAACATTTACAGTAGCTGCTACAACGAATCATGTAAAAATGGACAACTGTACAGATAAATCCAAAGTTTATGATTGTATAAAAACACGGGCCCGTTGGTCTAGTGGTCAGAGACCCTGGCTACAAAACCGAAGATCGCGGGTTCGAATCCTGCTAGGGGCTACTGTTTTTGTGATAAACATCGGCATTTGTACTCTAGTCATGGATGTTTATAAACTTATTTAAGTATGTCTATCCGTTCCCTAGCTTTCATAGTACAAGCTTCGAGCTTAGTTTGGGGCTAGGCAATTGGGGTGCTTGTCCAAGGCATTTATTTTATTTTATTTATTTACTTAAAAACTATATGCAAAATCGGATAATCGTTACGTTTGTTTAACTAAATAAAATCTTGTTGAAAAACGATCCTCAAAATTAAACATGTCCTGCCCATTTTATGCTAATACCAAACGCCATAGTTGAATGCCTGTTTTAACTAAATAAAGATAAGATATCCTAATACTAAACAACTAGGCCATAGTTCGATAAAGATTACAAAATCACTGTAAGGATGAAATACGTCGCCCATTCCTATCCAATTCAATTCAATTACAAACGCATGTTACAAAACAAACCCAATTAACTTTTTGAGTGGTTGACTTCACAAGAAGTAGCGTATTTGAAACACACTCGCGAGAAAAATGGAAATAAATTTGAAAGTACATATTAATTTACATTGACGACTATCCATGAAAATTGAGGCGTTTTATTTGGTGGGCATAAAATTTTCTTCAATAAAAAAAACATAATACGATCAGCAGTAAATAAGGATCCTCCTCTTGCTTAAAAGATAAATTCATGGGTTAAAAAGTAAAACGATGATACAATGATTTCATACTCAAATAGGACCCATAACATGATTTGGCAACCATACTGAATTATATCAGACTAATGGCTGCCCGCGACTTCATCCGCGTAGATTTCAGATCCCTTTTTTCGCAATAAAAGGTAGCCTATGTTCTTTTTCAGGGTCTAAAGATTGTCTGTGCCGAATTTTATCAAAATCGGTTGGGAGGTTTAAGCGGTTAAAGCGTAACAGACAAAGTTACTTTCGCATTTATAATATTGTAGTAAGGAATATTGATATAATCTGTTTAAGACAAGTAAAGTAAGTACATAAACGAACTCGCTTCCGCCCATGCCTTAACTTTATATCAACTAGGAGATGAAGTTCGAATCGTCACTGGTCCGATAGCTCTAATTGGTCGTTTGAAACACCGCTAATGCATCAACGATATAAATCCACACATAGTATACGACCATAGATCAACGACATTGCTGCCGCTATAAATGTAGGAATTACTCGTAAATATATAGTTTTTTGGGAAGTTAATAAATAAGCATATCAAACACCTGTTGTGCAGGTGCCATGATGTGTTGACCCGGAACAGTGTCTATTGCCGATGATTTTGCCTAAATCATATGACAGTCTTGTCTCTTACGGGAACAGAGCCCCTGGGATTACATATAAAAGCCATTGCACTAGGTTTGACTCTGATAAATGGTAGATGAGTCCGACAAAATCTAACTTATCTAGAAGTTTTTTAAGACTCACTCATTAGGATCTGTTGATGAAACTTACCTGAAAAAATAAAAAATCACAAATTAGTATTTTATAGCGATAAATAACTTAATCATGGATGAGAATCACCGCAACAGGAGCTTAAAAAATGCAATCGGATTAGTTTGTAATCATAAAAGGTGTTCGATATTCTCTGTAATTGTTTCATAATTAATTTCACACTTCATACAACTAAATTGCTCCGTACAAAGTTGGTTTCCCGGTTGCTAATAAACTATTAGACATGTTTAATCAACACCTTTACCCGCAAGTAGGGCACAACAATTAATAATAATGTCCTGTTACTTTATTACGGATGTTAGACCATTAACATAGCAGTAGTTCCTTTCACCATAAACCCTTATAAGTGTAGAAAATAAAATATGATAATATACCATAAATTATGAAAATAAGGTGTCAAAAGGGTATTAGTGGAAATGTTATAAATCCTTAGTAGATATTCCTTATGCACACAGACTTAATCATATACAGAATATTTGTAATAAATAGGCAAAATTATAAAAGCCGCCTTTTAAAATACTACACCGAATTGGGCGCTAATTAATTCGCTATCTTTAGCAATTCTGTACCCATATTAAAACATCTGTTAATAATGGACAACTTGTTTAAAATATAAACATATACTCATAGATGACAACATAACAACACTATATGTTAGTTTGAGTACGTGACATTTGACATGTGTTCATATCAAAATAAAGATTGCACACGTTATGAAACAAACTGAGGTTCACGATCGTTTAGATATAATGAATTGTAAAACAGTACATAAACATAATAACAATGGAGATAAGACACACAAGGCCGTTTGAATAATACCTAACTTGAGATTTTTTTCCGCGAGAAAATGAGCAATGTGTTAACGGCATTGCTATATCATAGTAATCTTCACTAATATATACATATTATAAATCGAAAAGTGAGTTCCTTTGTTTCTCCCGCTTTCACGCCGTAACTACTGAACCGATTGCTTTGAAATTTTGCAGACTAATAAGAAATAATAGGATACTTTTTACCCCGATAAAATTGATATTCCCGAGGGAACACAAAAATATTGTTTACCATTTAATCGAATTCCACGTTGGCGAAGCCGCGGGCGGAAAGCTAGTTATTAATAAAGCATCCAAAGTTTTTTAATAGTGTAACCATTTTCATGACCAAATTCGGGCAATGCAACACCAAACCACACTCCTCGCCCATAAATTACGGTGCATTCCTTGAACACTTTCAACACGATTACGATTAGTTGTAGAAGTCAACCACGACTGAAAATATCGAGCGAAGCATCTGTTACACGAAACATAGATCCACTACCAATTATCTTTTTACTGACTGTAATTATGTCATCAACTTGTTTCACCGGGCCGAGGGTTGGAGAATTCAAACCCTTAGCTCAGGCTCACCCGTCACTTTATTTCCTGACCAACTAGGTAATGCGTAACAGACGCAGTCACTTTAATATAAGGTGTAACAAAATATACTGCAAATATTTTAAGGGCGAATTGTTTAGTGGAAATGTAATAAATTTGTCTAGTAAAATTTTTTTGCTAATACGCTAGTTTCCGAGAAAATCAACAAAATAAATTGAGTGAATAATTGGGAAAAGTACAAAATTTGTCATATGCAAGACAGCTGGTCGTGTCCTATCAGTGTTATACAATTACTACACTTGTCCTGCCCCAAAAGCAAAGTGGTGGAGAGGGGGCGAAGCTTACAGGACGAAAAGAGCAAATTGGCCAATGCAGAAAATGCAAAATTTTATAGGCATTAATTTTGACTTTTTAATATCTGATATTGATTACATTGCCACTAAAGAATTCGCCGTTAAAATATTTGCAGTATATTTTGTTACACCCTATATATTGAACTTTATAACATGTAAGGGCTTTTATCAAGTGAAGGCCACAGGGAGCGCCCAACTGTGGCGGGGAACGCACTTATTTTCGGCGTGACATTTACTTTACCAAAGGTCAAGCTTGTAAATCATTCTAAACCAAGTAAACGTCTTGCAAAGTAAGATCTAACGCAGGTGTAGACCTATTTGGTTATGACATAATCGAGAAGAAAGGGAATAAGGTATATTTTAATGCAAAATGAATTAACCTGCCAAACCTTAAGATTAAACGTCTCAATATACAACTAAACTAAAACTCGTAAATCAACTAACAGGAAGAAATTCTGCAATATTCAAGACTTTGCTTACTATTGCTTAAGAGACATTAAATCCGAGTTTCATTCAAATGTTGATGTAGAATCGTAAATCTCTTAGCATGACCAATAAATCAATCAAGGCAAAACAATTTGTACAACAGTCATCCCGAAATACCCTCGCAATAAACTAAAAGAGGACGAGATACAAAATCACTTACCAGACGCGTTGGTACGGCACGTCATTTGTCAAGAATAAAGATCAGGATAAAGAGACAAACAATCAAATAAAAACATTCCTTATTCATGTAGACTTAAAGATAAAGATGCACTTATAATCGTCAAAATTAAAAAGTGGTTGCAAAAACAACAGTATCATTTTGAAGTCCGGAATTTCAGGATGTGACAAAGCGCGCGTGAAGGTGTGAATGCTGATGTTTTTGTTACGCTTTGAACATTGCTTTTGGCAAGATCTCATAATGGTGTCGCTTTAAATTTCCTTGATATATTTTATGAAAAAGCAATAAAATAAAGTGGACATATTAAGGAGAAGTGTCCTCGTTACATTCATTGTAATAAATAAGCCGTGCTTAACGAAACTTTTTCCAGCGTTAAAAGGACCACAAAAATACTCGTAAGAAGCAACTTTTATTGCAAAACCGGGCAAGCTTCCAAATTAGACCAAGTTATGGTAAGTGATGACCATTCTCATGGACATTAAATTACTGCAACACCAGTTGAATTGCACATATTGTGCCTGTCTGTAAGGCATAACACGAATCTTTAGATAAAACTTGTCAATAAATCGCAATATGCTAGCACTGCATTTATCTTCAGTAACAAAGAACGAGCGCCCACTTTAATCTTTTTGCAAATCATTCGCATTTGTAGTGACGATTGACTGATTGAACGGCAATGACTCGACGACTTTAATATAAACCTTTATTTGTCACGTAAATACACACAAAGTGCATACAAACCATGCACGAGTGACTTTATTGAAAATGTTGTAAATGTTGGCGAACATTACAAAAGCTTTTATTCAAAAACGCTTTCATGTTGACGGAGTACGGTGTTACATACATATTAAAAATAATACGCTTCTGAGTTCTTATTAAACACACATCAATGTCATAGCTTCTTTTTTGTTTGCCACAAATAATAATACTCACCAGCTACTCGTTTACGCGTGGTTTGAAGAAGGGACAATGCGTACGTGACATGATATTAAAAATAATTCTGAATAAAGCGTCTTACTGCTGATGGGTTTTGATCACGATGACAATGTCAAGAACCGTGACTTATGAAAATGTGTCCAAACAAACAATAGGGATCACGAGCGACAAAAAACATTAATAACTACTCCATATTCATTTAAAAATCGTGGGTAATAAAAATAATTCGGGGTTCCTCAGGGGACAGTTCTATGGCCGATACTATTCCTCATGAATAGTTAAGCGGTAACTACCCGTGCCAAGTGTACATATGGATGGCTAAAATAAGACGTCAACTGAATAAAACACGAAGCTAACCTTTGAAAGCGCTAACTGTCTTTTTGCGCAGACATCGCGTCGTCACGCTTCGCCAATCAAGCGTGTTAAGCTGTGTACACACCCCCGGTTTAATCTTTTACGCTAATATGTTATATAGTCTGATTTACGACAGACAAAAAGCAATTTGTGTAAACTCAATGGCAGGAAACGGTATGGCCTGCACTGAGGAAATAATGATTGACGATCACTATCTGACTCTAACTAACTTTAAAATTTTCTTGACATCAAGAGAAACATAATATGTATCTAAAAATTGTTTTTTGTATTCATTTAGAATAAAACTATCAATATTATTACTTTACGTTTATGCTAGAAATCATGAATTCTATGGTTAAAATAAAGATAAATTAATGTATGAAGCAAAGCTACATCAAAAATAAAAGCGACATCCCTCCATCTCAACAAAAATCAACAAAATAACGGTCAGAAGGGAAACAGTTAGTTCAAAAACCAATAAAAAAACCGCAACAAGATCCAAATGTCTGCCGTGTTGATCCAATAAGTCAAAATTACAAGACGCCAGGCATCGGAGCGTGGCCCCTTGCATTATTTATACCGGCTGCGTCTACTTAAACACAGTGCGTGTTAAACACTTGACCAGCCTGATGATGGTGCAAAACACTTTCTTTTAGTCCAGGGATTATTATATTGAACAGTTGCATTTCAAAAGTGTGATATTTTTTATCTGAATAAACCATAAATTAGTGGCAACAATGAAGTATACCTACTTTAGATTTCTAGGCAATGATGTCATTTTCGTAGATAAAAGAGAGATAAATGAAAATGAAAACTGCTTCGAGGCAATTGACCAAACATTAAACGTCAGCAATGACTTGCTGATAGTGATGATGCTTAATTTAATTCCAAATAATATTATCATTTAGAAGATGATCAAAGACTTAAGTCTTCTTCGTTTGCAGACCATTTTGAGCTTCGCAAAACAGCAATAAACAGTCGACTCTCGAGGACCAGCACAAAATTCGAATTGGACACAATGATAGTTGTTGATTTCAGAGCCCATGAGAAATATCAGTGCTACCAACTTATTTGGCTCGGACTGTATACCACCGGAATCGCGATGTCGCGTCTCGTTGAGAAATGTTAAGTTAAAGATAATCGTGCACTGGGAATATTATTCAACTGAAATGTCACTTTTGCTTAACAACGGATTAAGTCGCATACATACTGTTTTCTCTTACTACGACAATATTTTATGTTTTTTTTGAGGAGCTCGATGGCACAATGGTTAGCGCACTCGGCCTGCGGTTGCTAAAGTTAAGTAACGTTCGCAGATGCCAGTCATCGGATGGGTGACCGAAAAATTTCATCTCGGGCTCCTCCGTGCTTCGGAAGGCACGTTAAGCCGTTGGTCCTGCGCCTGATCTCTCTACGGTCGTGTCAGATTGCTGTCCCACCGAATTATGAGAGTGAAGGAATAGAGAGTGCACCTGTGCTTGCGCACACACTTGTGCACTATAATATATCCTGCGTACCTGGCTGATCGTAAGATCGGCCGCCATGGCCGAATACGGCCGGAGGGTATTATTATTATTATTATTTTATGTTTTAGCTAGTAAACCACAACAGAGCAAAGGGCCTTCTTGAAAAGTGAAAATACGGGAAAAATAAAAGACTCATTAATGAGATCTGAATGGGCTCACATTATTGTGCAAGATTTTACCCATTTGGATAAAAAATGGTGGATGAGCCATGCTGTTTTTCGGAAATAGCTAGACTAGTTCAAAAGCCAAAGAAAACAGAAGCTCTATTTAAAGAAAACCATTTGCAACTGTGATTCCACGACGTGAAAATAAATCTTAGGTGAAGATATATTTGATATTGACGTACAAGATTTACGTACGGTGAAACTTCGGAGAAACACATTTTAATTAGACCGTAATACATTTGTGTGGCAGGTGAGGTACTTTATTATATTTATCGGAGAAGTGGCTGTTAAAAAAAATCTCACAGATTTTTGCAGTATGTTATATTTACCTATGTACTATTTTTGGGAAAAACGGAAATAAGAAAGACCAAAATATAGCGAGTTTTGAGGTTTGAACAATCAAATTAATTAATTCAATATCTAGACCAGATTAAGTGCCCATATGCAATTCATGTCTATGAAATGAATACAGTTAAAATAACTTACGAGCATTTTGTGTGAATGGGACTAATTAACAATCAGAAGAAAGCTGAAAAGAATCCGCATGGTAAAAACTATATTGCACAACAAATTAATCACTCTCGTTACGGCAAATAGCGATAACCTTGTTTCCATCACCGCCACCGTAACGGAAACAACCCATCAGATCTTATTTATTCATGTCCCACTATCAGATATCCTTTCTTCAACACACGATATTGTATCGTGTTTCACGCTAATTACATATCTTGATTTCAATTACTAAGTTACGTTCAATCGCTTCTATTTGTCATTTAACCATTACAAGTTTGTTTACCAGTATTCAAGATTGAAAACAATTGCTCTCAATTAGCAGTAAGTATTTAAAAAGTAATATCAATAAAGATGACACTTGCCTAAATATGGGTAATTCATTACATAAGATACCTTAACGTAATTCGGTTATGAAAAGCTAAAGCAATCATCATGTCAACAACTATCTAAGAAGAATGGTGATGATTTGTTGATTATTGTTCGTTCTTTATCTACCTTCTTTTAAATGTTGCGTGCCTGTATATTTTTATGAACAAATTTATCTATCTATCTATGTATGTATCTATCTATCTTATGGTCGCAGAACTTATCAATATTCATTAAAATTAATCAAAAAATATAATTCATACTAGCGGCCGCCCGCGACTCCGTCCGCGTGGATTTCTTTTTTTTCGAAATAAAAAGTAGCCTATGTTCTGTCTCAGGGTCTAAAGATTGTCTGTACCAAATTTCATCAAAATCGGTTGCGAGGTTTAAGCGGGAAAGCGTAACAGACAGACAGACAGACAGAGTTACTTTCGCATTTATAATATTAGTTGGGATACAAAGTATGTAATGCAAAAAAATTTGCTATTTTTTTTCTGCATATAGTTCCAAAGTGATTATACCCACAAATTTTTAACTCTTCTGCTTTTGTTCCCGTCATAATTTACTGTTATTTGACAGAGAACTTGACAGTTACCTCACCGGACCCACCCACACTCGTCCCAGACCTTTATTAATATGCGCTTATTTACATTGTCGCATGCTAATTTTCGCTACTGTCGATCACCTTGACAATGACGTCTGGGTTGACAACAGAATACTGTAGTATAAACCTCTATTAAAATTTGTTTTATAATCCAACAAATGTTTAATGTATTTTCTGAGATTTAGCACACTAAATAAGTTACGTTTCTTCACTACATAGTATAAAACAAAGTCGCTTTTTCTGTCCCTATGTGTGTTGTATGTCCCTATGAACGCTTAAATCTTTAAAACTACGCAACGGATTTCGATGCGGTTTTTTTTAATAGATAGAGTAACTCATGAGGAAGGTTTTTATGTATAATATCATCCATTAAATAGTGGACAAGTACCACGGGCGAAGCCGGGGCGGGCCGCTAGTCTAAAATAATAAAATCTTCTTCTATCTCTTTTAAAATAAAAACAACATTAAAACACTATTTTTTTTTGGCGCGACATGCCCAAAGACTCTTAATACGAGTACAACACAGGTCACACGAGAAACGCATGAGAGGACCTCGTCTAACTCGATAGAGTAGCTCTTATTATAATTATTCATCGGTACCTAAAAATCCACATTATTACTTTAACTAGTTTACTTATGCCCATTTTCGTTAGAAGAAGCCTTCGCTTCCACTTGAACATATAATTATGTTTCAATTATGTATTAATTAAAGGAAAACTAGCAGCTGACGAGTTAATCAAAGGAAAAACATGTTCAGACCATATTTAGCAGTAGCAAGGGCAGGAAAATTATGGTAATATTGATCATAAACAGTACTACCACGGTAATACTTTAGTACATATTATACTGAATTACCGCTAATCATGTTATCTACTCAGATGGAGCATAAATCGATGGGTCCCTATGAACAACATATTTATTTGCATTTGGAAAGTTAAAAGTATTTTTTTCAGAAACCATTAGCTCTATTGAAAGACCAGATATAAGAGTTTAGATTTATACATACTAAAATAAAAATGAAAACCATTTTTAAGATCAGACATGTCTATAATTCTGCATTATATTTATAGCAGCAATTTTAAGGGTTCTAAACAGTTCAATAGTCGTCGTACACGCAACGCATATACATGGATTGGGCAACCAAATATACAGATATTGCGACTTAAGACTTTCCAAACACTTTAGACAATTAGTAAAAGATACTTTAAAAAGCCCGCACTTAGTAACACTCATTATGTGTCCAAAATTACACCGTAGCCGACACATACCACCCAGACGGTAAAACGTCACTTAAGACAACATAGGCTTTCCAAATATAGATGTCGCAGGGAATGTTAATAAGCTGTGCCGCTGAATACTATAAAACATACAGTTTTTTGACATTCCGAGTATTTGAGAATCGGGTTACGCAAAGAAACGTTGATAAAGATTTAAGACTTAATTGCTTGGGTCGGTTTCAACACTCTAAGATGAGTTTTTGATGGACTGACAGTATCAAATACGATGAGCTACGCTCGACGGCCTATCAAAAGCTTACCGGACAGTAGTGAATCTGTCCACTGTTTTTTTAGGGTAAAACTCATTATGGTCACGATGTCCTGGGTTCAATTCCTAGGTCGGGAAAACTGGTCTTTGCCCTGCAGTGGGACATTAATAGGCGGATACTTATATTAATCATGATCATTATCAAGTACACATAATACACATAATTTCAATATCGACCAGTCAGAATTGAATTCAAGAATAATCACCTTGTGAGCAAGCTAAGACACTCTAAGACCAATAGTTTTTAACCTATGGTCCGTAGACCCCTGTTGGTGTCTGAAGCAAAATGGTCCTTCAGATCGGTGGTTCTTAAACTTTTAGGCATGAATGAAGGACCTAAATGTTTAGAGCAGTGGCTCTAGACATTTATTGAAACAGCTGACTACGCATCTGCCCGCAACTAAGCTATCGTTCTAAAGCCGGAGCAACACGCAGTCTGGGAATCCGAGGTGCGGCGCTGTCGTCTGATTGATGAGTCGATCAGTTGCGCGCCGCTTCAGAACTATCGGATTAGAGATTGCTTTTATTGCGGCAATGTATAGATGTCTATGTCGACATGAGCTAAACATGCGAACAGTATTAAGGAGAAAAAAATTGATTTTATTTTAGGTACCAGCGGTTGAATCACATGAATCCACTGTCCAGGCGAATGCACTACTCATGTATCCTTTTAAGATTAAAGAGTGGCGAATTATTTCCTTTCACTAGTTTGAACTTTACAGCGACTTTGTAACACTACATCTGTATGGTGCTAGATGTTTCAAAATATCTCCAACGACTAGAGTAAGAAATAGGTTTTTCTCTCCCAGTATGCCCATACCAACAAATATTCAGAAATCCACAGAAAATTAAATGCAGGCTTATTTCGGCATAAAGATTTCTCACCTTCGCATTTTATTGTATACTTTCTACGGACAAACCATAGCTTCGCCATTTCTCTCTAGTATTAGGTTGTTGTAACATAGCCGAAACGTCAAGTTGTGAGACATAATAAACATCCCATCTAGTTCTAGTAAGAGAGCCCACGACCAAAATTTTTGTCTCATAGCAATACGGCCAAAACCGCATCAAATCGATAGATACGATTATCCTGAACTCGAAAATACCAATATCAGACATTTTCCGCGTAGCGTTTGATCTGACCGAATTTTCAAAATTGTCAAAAATTTTACCGAACTGCATCATAGCAATATGTCTGATTTGCAGACTGTAGTTGAATGATAGTTCTGAGATACCGGAAACATATTTTTCAGACGTTAGTGGTGTAGCGCAAACCCGTAAAATAACTTTAAAAAAATAAAAATGAGACAAAAAAAATGTCTCATAGCAATACGTCTGAAAAATTTTTTTATTAGTAAATTTTGGTTATTTGATGCAAACAAAACAATTTTCAGACGGAAATGTGAACGCATTAAATTTTGAGACCGTTTTGAAAATGTTAACAAATTTTACCGATCGGTATCATAGCAATATGTCTGAAAATTGTTGGACATGGTAAAATAAGTTGTCCACATGTGCAAAAATTTATATCAGACAAATTAAGTGTAGCACCTTCTCTACCTTGGGAGTATATGCTACACTTAAAGTGTCTGAAAACAGGTTTTTGGTAATCATGGCAGCAATACGAAAAGTTGAAAAAAAAATTTATCCGTATTGCTATGATACAGGTCGGCTAAATTTGTTGACATTTTCAAAAATGCGCTCAGGCTATATGCTACGCGCAAAATGTCTGAAAACAAACTTTTTCGTAATACAATTATAAAATCTATGTACATTTTCACTATCAGACGTATTGCTATAATACCGACTGTCTTTTTTTTTTGACACAGCAGAAATGGCCTCCCACGCAGTTGCTACACTTTCGACCGTTACTACACACCTAGTCGGGTTCAGAATCATACAATCTAACGATTTTATAGGGTTTTTGCCGTATTGCTATGAGACATGGTTTTGGTCGTGGGCTCTCGTACCATTCTAGCCCGAGTTAGTATCATTCGACTATTTAAATAAAAGTAACGGATTAACACCAGAAACATCGTACGAACAAGCATTTTGTGAAATGATGCGCAAGTATGACGAAGCTGTAGTAATAGAGCCGCTCAAGTGGATCCAATTAGATAAGTGCTGAGGTTAATAGAATTATGCCGACTGACAGAGAAGTAGCGAGAATACCTTTCATTCATAATAATAGCGTGAAATGTAGTTCTAACGTTGATGTTATTTCCATCGTCTTCGTTTAATGCGACTTGCTTATAACTACCGTAAACTTATATTTAAAATTGAATGTTCAAATCTCATGTATAAAATATGAACAATGAATAAAACAAATCATATAAAACAATAATTGTAATGCCAGAACAGTGCAAATATAGACCATAGTTGTGAATGTTTTATCTCGACAAAGAAACGTCTTTTAATTCTAATGTATTAAATGATTTTATTTATTCTATTGTAAGTATAGTATGTAATGCTTTATAATTGAATTATGTTCCGATCACTATAAACTTAATAATAAAAATTAAAAAGTTATTCTGCAGGAAGAAAGCTTCAAACAAAACCAGTTGAAATAACACAACTACGGGCGCGGCAATACCGTTATTTGATTCAATAAAAAAACTCATAATAAATCCTTTCACGTCTCACGTGGGTGCACATCTCAGTCGGTGGTCCTTCCTTGGCCCATCTTATTCGCGGATGTACTTAAATCACAATCATACCGGCTTAATGCTTCGATAAGGAACCGAGTACTCCATTAGACATTTTGAATAATATACGTATAACAGCTAATTTATAGCCGCATTATCTTCTTAAGCCATGTTATGAGTAAGATTTCGTAAGTAAACTTTACTTCCATAAACTTTTTATCGGAAGATGGTTACTCTCTTCGGTGAAAGTAGGGAAATATTTATAGTACGGGAGTTGACAGCTAATAAAGCATGAGGGCTATTAAAAGATCTTTGCTACTAAGAGCAGTAACCAATCCATAATTCAAGTCTATTTTACATGTAGTGATTTATCTAATATTTTTAACTTAGTGATGTGGGATACTAATTTAAAAATACAATTGCAGTCAAGATGAAAGCTATAATGCTCATTATAACGAGTACCAGACAATCCATATTCATCTAAAAAACACTTATTTACGAGCGCTCGAAATTTTATCAACTTATTGTACATTACGATAAACCAATTGATTTTACTACAAGTAGCTTGTCATGTATAAGCAAGATTTAAACATGCCCATTTCAAATCTTCATTTCAAGTATTAACCAGGCTTGTCAATTCAGGATCATAGTCAAAGCGTACCCTGGGCTCCGAGGCAATGCCCGAGGATACAACCGGATGGATGGAATCGGAGGATGTAGTAACATCGTCATCTTAGCGCTTCTCCCGGTATATAAATAATTTTGTACGTCTTTATAATTAAGTTGCATTGCTTTGTTACTCGGTCGTCGAGTCATTATTAATGTATTTTTTATGACGATTCATAAGTGCTTATATTAAGCCCAATTGAATAAAGAATATTTTTATTTTTAGCATGTACCTACATTATGGATCCTTGGTGACCAGAAATAAAATGAAAAAATAATGAGAAAACATTTCAACGTAAATGAGCTCCTGCACTATACGACGGGAACACCTTTGTTTTGGCCCGATAATTTTAATTGGTAAACAATGTTTACCGCTTGGCAGCTTCCCCGGCGGTATAAGCTATTTTCGTTCGAGTGTCGATCGTGATTTTATCTCGGAACTTATTAGGCACACAGAGTACACAATACAATTAGTAACAGTATGCTAATGGGTATTAAACTGGCTGGATAGGGTGTTTGTTGGTTTTTATCCTGCAGGGATACATTAACTCGTCATAGCTTCAGCCGTGTGTGTGTTTGTAGGTTTGTGATAAAAGCCCTTCTCACTGTGAATAGTAAATAACGAATAGCCTTGGCAATCGACCTCACACCTAGCAGCACTTGGAGGATATACATAAATAAAGTACTTTTCAGACGTTTTAAGAGAAAATAGCTCCCCAGGTAGCCCATTAGTGTATGTAGATTTTTTTTTTGTTTTTCAACAAATTGCAGTGTTTTCCTTTACTACAGTAGTGTCTGGAAGTAAATCGTGATAATCCTACCAGGGACCCTTCATTGTGATAAACTTTTTTATATATTTAACGTGCACTTGCTTATTTTTTTTTTATCCACGGTGATGAAAAGATCTTCGTACGTTTCTACACCTTCCTAAGAAGTAAAGTTACTGTTCTCATTACACTGTGAAGTGATGTACGGCTCTTGCAGTATAATATTTCTATTAGGGACTTTATCTTAACATCGCGTTGGAGACCGTATTTAAACTTCTCTTAAGTTGCCTTGTCCATATATCTTTGACCATCTATAACGGATTCTTCTAATTAGATTAAAGTAATGTTCCTCATAAAATATCTTGAGGTGATGAGAAAAAAAGTTTAATCAAAGGCATATCAGCTTGGTGTGTTGTGTCACACAACACGCTTGGTGGTTAAAAATACAGGTCCTGGTTACAATTCCAGATATCTGGTTTACAAAATTCGTTTCGAATGTAACATAAGCTTGGATAATACAGCTCAATACATTCTACTATAACTACACGTAATCCAAGCATATATGACATATTTCTAGTCTGCTAAAGTTACGTGTACGATTCGGATATTACCCGAAACATATACAATATACAATTCGTACATACATGTTCTTGACAGCATACCTTTACACACTCTAAATCTAAATCGCACTCCAGTAAAAAGGTGATACATCTTCTTCAATCACGGGATAGTTGCGGCTAATTAAGAAAGTCCATACCAATTAACGCTAGGATAACAATCTCGATGTATCCGATGACAGCTCACGTAAACGACGCGCATGCCATCACCGAGATGATCACTGAGATCCAGATTAATTGCGAACTGTCATAATTAACGGATATCATGACTTGTATATGGGCTTGAAGAAAGCAGAATTTTGTTTGATATGATCGCCTAGTTTCTTCTAACACCGGGAATGTGCTGCAATTTTTCACATACTTTCTTCAGATCTTTAGATTATGACATTCTTTAATTCATTTGCACACACTGCCTCTCTGATTGGAAGTGATTCCCAACCGTTTACATATATTTATGTAGCTTTATGGGGACATAAGCGGCACCCACTGAATGTGAGCTACTAACTTCAGCCCGTCCAAGTGTAGGTAATGTGGCCGCAGGCCACCGATAGTGTAGTGAACAGAATAATATAATCATGCTACAATCACGGGATAGTGGTTGCTAATTAAGAAAGTCCATACCAATTAACGCTAGGATAACAATCTCGATGTATCCGATGACAGCTCACGTAAACGACGCGCATGCCATCACCGAGATGATTACTGAAATCCAGATTAATTGCGAACTGTCATAATTAACAGATATCATGACTTGTATATGGGCTTGAAGAAAGCAGAATTTGCTTGATATGATCACCTAGTTTCTTCTAACAACGGGAATTTGCTGCAATTTTTCACATACTTTCTTCAGATCTTTAGATTATGACATTCTTTAATTCATTTACACTCACTGCCTGTCTGATTAGAAGCGATTCCCAAACCGTTTTGACATATTTCGACTCATCCGTAGAATGAAGTCCGATCTGCAAGCTAGCATTCCTGCAGATCGGACTTTATTCTACGGATGAGTCGATTTATGTAGCTTTATGTGGCCATAAGCGGCACCCACTGAATGTGAGCTACTTACTTCAGCCCGTCCATGTGTAGGTAATGTGGCCGCAGGCTACCGATAGTGTATTTAACAGAATAATATAATCATGCTTCAATCACTGGATAGTTGCCGCTAATTAAGAAAGTCCATACCAATTAACGCTAGGATAACAATCTCGATGTATCCGATGACAGCTCACGTAAACGACGCGCATGCCATCACCGAGATGATTACTGAGATCCAGATTAATTGCGAACTGTCATAATTAACAGATATCATGAGTTGTATATGGGCTTGAAGAAAGCAGAATTTCGTTTGATATGATCACCTACTTTCTTCTGGCTACGGGTACGTGCTTTATTTTTCTTATGCTTTCTTCAGATTATGATTATTGTTGAAATGCAACCTATTCACTGCCTTCCTAAGTAGTAGTGATAGGACTACTATGTCGCCATTTGTATAATTGAGGATATTCTACCGCCAAGCATCGGCAACTATGGCATGTTAGTTATTCAACTGTATGTACTTGCGTAAAGTTATTAAATAATTCAAGAAAAGCACGCCAATGGAAACGGATTATCTAGTATGAGCAACTAAACAAGTGTCACTCGTACGCATGTAGGTTACAAATGCTGATTTTATGTGTTCGAATAAATTATACATACAAATATAAACAAAGAACGGAGCAAATAGAAATCAACAGATGCACAAGAGCAATCATGTCAACTAGGCCATAAGAGGTGGCAAACAAAGGTGACAAGTCACCAGTTGTTTAACGGCATACATTACACGGCGTTGTTTATATGACTATATCATTAAAACACACAATAATATGTTAGACGAGGTGAGAGCGTCACGCGAACTAATTTGCCTATACAACACGTGGGAAATACATTTTCTGCGCATTGTAGTTTGTAAATGAAGATTAAATTGTGAGATAGTTCGGAGATCTTAGAAACGCACGGTGGATCTTCAATAGTAGTTGTTCGAACATTAAATTATGTATGTCGCATCACAAAAAAGAATCGCAAGCAATAAAACTGCAAAGTAGACGATCTAAAGGTAGTATTTGCTCTGTCTTCATTTTCTGAGATTAAGCAAATTTCGCAAAGGCCGGTAATGGGTTGGGAGAACAAAAATGTTTGTCTTCAACTCCTCCGTGCTTCCAAGAGCACGTTAAGCCGTTGGCCCTGCGTCTGATCTCTCTACGGTCATGTCAGATTGCTGTCCGACCAGACTATAAGAGTGCACCTGTGCTTGCGCACTCACTTGTGCAATAATACATATATCGTGCATACCTAGCTTTTCGTATCATTGGCCGCCGCGTGGCCGAGAACGGCTAAGATGGTATTGAAACAAAAATGTGCTTCTGTAAGATTGGCAGATTCACTACTCACATCAAAGAAATGCGGCCGCAGCCTCCCAATAGTGTACTTGGCCACATCGGTGGTGAGCTGCTGGCAGGCGCAGCCGAAGAGGAACACCCCCACTACTCGGTACGCCTCCCACACCCAGGGGGGGAGGTCTTTGCCCAGCACCGCGCGAGGCCGGCCCTTGTAGTCTCTGAGCCGGATCCATTCTGTTAGGCACATCTGTGAAGAGAGAAAAGGTGGTTATTAAGTTTCAGTACATAATCGTATAATTAAGACAATTTCATGCATTATTAAGGGGTTCTAGTGTACTGGTTAGTGAACGTGGCCAATCGAGAGAGAGGAAAGCGAGGAGAGCGACGCGGATTCGCATTTATTTATTTATTTATTTATACAGTACAGCATCTCGCGGAAATTAGAGACTCTATGACCAAAAGAGTCAAGAAGTTAGCAGAATATTGAGATTGATTTTTAATAACGCTTCCTTATAATCGATCGACCACAGTGGCTAGCATGCCACTAAAATAGTGAATAAACAATTTCGCCTAATATATTCAACTGGACAACAAGACATAATCTAGTTGCAAGGCCTATTAAGATTATTTAGGCAGTTGTAGTAAATTAACAACTTAGGCAAGGTTTCACAACAGTTTTTCTGTAATTACAGTGATAAAATCTTGAAGATCTTGAAATGGACATGATGGCAACACATTTCAAGGCAATAATGTACATAAATTATATGCAAACGAACTAGGTATGTCATATAGACTCTTAAATCTTATTGCACCATGATCACGGCAAATATAGACACCCAGAATTAAGATCATCCTCAAAATCTTTTTCCATATAGGATCTGGCTGTATAATACATCCCACACATGAACATAAAGCTGTCCGAATACAGGACGTAAAAGGTCAATTTTGCAACAACTGCATGCCAATTGAAATGCTACAATATAATCTGGATGGCCTCACGTATTGAAGATGATAGCATCCTTTAGTATTGCTGCCAAAATATACAAGGCCAAAAGAGAAAGGTTGCGATTGGAGGATTACACTTTTAAAGCCATATGAATATGACACAAAACGATGTCAATCTGAATAATACATAAGTAGTTCAGCAATTATGCTTGCACGCTTGAGAATTACTGCTCAATTTTGAATAATTGAAATCACCATCATCAGTCCATTGAGGTCCTAACTGCAAGGGGCCTTCAATGTAGATAGATTGGGAGATCAGGGGTTTACAAGTCCTCGAGTGAGCATGCACCACTACCTATTATTTATTCAATTCTTGCAGCAATCTTGAAAATAAACAACTTATCCCGATCCTCAATCTCCGCGTAGGTTTAAAATCCCATGCCGCATTGGCAGAGGCAATCGAAGAATAACCATATCTCGGACAGCCCGATATCGATTACAACTAATAAGTCATTATTAATCGATGCATACGTCACTGCATCGATGGCGCACATCGATACGCGCTCATTGCGATGTATGCTGTCAGACTGATGCATGCTCTCGTTGGAATCGCTCCGATTAATCAAGTAGGTGCTCGTATCAACATCGGACACGGGACGCATTGTCTCCGTCTTAGGACGTTGACGAAATGTTCGAGTTGTGATAGTGATAGTTCATAAGATAGATTAATCTGATCCAGAATGATACGTTGTTCTTGCTAGAATTGATAGATGAATAAGAGTATTGTATGATGCATTGCTCTTACTAGGACTTATAAGCAAAGATAGTAGGAAGAGCCAGTAGAGCCAAGATGAATGAAATAAAATATTTTTTTCAATTTAAGGATAGTAAAATTGATAATCTCTTAAGAGTGAGTTTTAAACGAAGTTAATTGATTGAGGAAAGCAATAATGTCAAGTTAATTTGTGCGAGCTAGTTTCTTTCTACGAAGGTATAATTTGCACGAGTTTTTGTAGCTTAGATTTTTTCAATTTCATAGTGCGTTTTGGGAGTAATTTGAAATGACGTAAGTAAGTTAGCTTGCAAATGTAATTCAGACTTATTTAATATGCATTTCAAGAACTCATTTTTGCTGGGTAAAAAAGGAGAAGAAATGTTGTTCCCACGACGGTACTGGGTGTAAACCCGTCGCCCAGTAACCCACCTAACACGAAACATGAGCCATGATTATCATCACGTTACGACCGTGTGAGGAATTCCCTCGTGTTATTAACACCCCGTTTGTAATGATTAACACGTAACGTGTGACTGGCGCTTCTTCTACTTACACTTGTATGGACATTTTAATTCAAATAATAAAGAGGTTTGAGTATTTGAGTATCATACCCCACAATTCTCGGATTTGACACTTTATAAATGAAAAGACACATATAGCACAATCCCAGAGTACGCTTACGGTAAAATGAGACTTAATAAATTGCCCTAACCGATAATAAAAAATTAAACAAATCCAATTCAGTTCTAAAACACCATTGTCCGAAACCCTTAAAATTTAAGTGAATTTCAAGCTTCTTACTGCTTCTCGAAGGAGAGTTGCACTAGCCAACATCAATACAAATGGTAATTAATCATTTTGTAATTAATAAACAATTTTTTAAAAGAAGTTCTTTAGTAAAATAAAAGAAAATAGATTAATTTAAAAGCTTGTCCTCTATTCCAGCTATTGGAGAGTCTTGTGACCAAAAAAGACAATGCGTAAAATTGGCGTCTTTTTTTTTTCGAGCGTCCACCAACCAAACTTGGTAATCTATATTCTTGAGGTCATCACTAACAATATTTGCTATGGCAGTATAGCTGTAAACTCAGTCCGAACTGAGTAAATCAGGTTTGAACTTTTTTTCGCTTCATACATTTTTCTATGGGAAATTGAATTTTTTTGTTTCTTGCGTCCATCGACGAAACGTGAAAATATATATTCTTGAGGTCATCTCAAACAATATTTGCTATGGCAGTATAGCTATAAACTCAGTCCGAACTGAGTAAATCAGGTTTGAACTTTTTTTCGCTTCATACATTTTTCTGTGGGAATTTGAATTTTTTTGTTTCTTGCGTCCATCGACGAAACGTGAAAATATATATTCTTGAGGTCATCACAAACAATATTTGCTATGGCAGTAAAGCTGTAAACTCAGTCCGAACTGAGTGAGACAGCCAAAAAAATTCAATTTCATACATTTTTCTATGGAAAATAGATTTCATCGACGAAACGTGAAAATATATATTCTTGAGGTCATCACAAACAACATTTGCTATGGCAGTGAAGCTGTAAACTCAGTCCGAACTGAGTAAATCAGGTTTGAACTTTTTCACTCTAGGCGTTCGCTCCTGCATTTTTGTATGGGAAATTGCAACTTTTTTTTCGACCAAACATGAAAATATATATTCTTGAGGTCATCACAAACGATATTTGCTATGGCAGTATAGGCGTCTACTCAGTCCAAACTGAGTGAGACTGGCTAGAACTATTTAAATGTACAGTAAGGTAAGGAATTGAGGCCAGTTGATATTTTGATGTGTTTATTGACATAACTAAAAAAATCTGAGGTTATACCGCGTTCATAATATCATTAATCATTACATTAAACAGTACAAAAATGACGACAAGGAACTATTAAAAACCATTATTAAAAAAATGTCAACGTTGTTCAGCATCACTTGATTCCACGGCTTCTTCTTCTTGATTTAGCCGAATTATAATGCTTTCCAAAAAAGAGCAGGAGGACTTATGCTGTCCTAGTGCCTTCCCCATCCTAAATATTCCTGTATTATCCATGGACGAGCTAATCGTATACGCTCTTGGTACATACCAATTAAAGCAGGCTAGAAGCTATTATGGGGAACATATAAAAGAAAATGGATACTATAAAATAGAAGTGTGCAGGGAAATGAACACAAGAGATCTGGAGCATTATAACATCATGGTTTCTAGTCCATTGCTATTCAGGGGCAGAATACAGTCCCGACACCGGCATGCTAAAAAATACTTCTGCTATATTTTAGTTGAAAGAAATCGGCGAGGAATACAAGCCATCAAATCAAATCATTGTAGCTGCATTGTTGGAAAAAGAACACTGGGGACTTGTTCCCATATAATGGCAATAATATGGTATTTAGGATGGGGTAGGCATCAGGACAGCATAAGTCCTCCTGCTCTTTTTTTGGAAAGCATTATAATTCGACAAGATCTAGAAGAAGAAGCCGTGGAGTCAAGTGATGAGGAACAACGGTGACAATATTATTAACTGAGTAATAATGCTACTCAAAAGTTCCTTATCTGTATCATTTCTCAACTGTTTTATGTAATAATTAATTCTATGAACGCGGTATAACCTAACATATTTTTTTATTTCTGTAAATAAACACATGGAAATATTATCTGGTCTCAATTCTTTACCTTACTTTAGACATTTTAATAGTTCTGGCCTGTCATCTGATTGTGAGTCAGTTCGGACTGAGTTACAGCTAAACTGCCATAGCAAATATCGTTTGTGATGACCTCAAGAATATATGTTTACATGTCTGCTCGATGGACGCGAGAAAAAAAAACTGCAATTTCCCATACAAAAATGCAGGAGCGAACGCCTAGAGTGAAAAAGTTCAAACCTGATTTACTCAGTTCGGACTGAGTTTACAGCTTCACTGCCATAGCAAATGTTGTTTGTGATGACCTCAAGAATATATATTTTCACGTTTCGTCGATGAAATCTATTTTCCATAGAAAAATGTATGAAATTGAATTTTTTTGGCTGTCTCACTCAGTTCGGACTGAGTTTACAGCTTTACTGCCATAGCAAATATTGTTTGTGATGACCTCAAGAATATATATTTTCACGTTTCGTCGATGGACGCAAGAAACAAAAAAATTCAATTTCCCATAGAAAAATGTATGAAGTGAAAAAAAGTTCAAACCTGATTTACTCAGTTCGGACTGAGTTTACAGCTATACTACCATAGCAAATATTGTTTGTGATGACCTCAAGAATATATATTTTCACGTTTCGTTGATGGACGCAAGAAACAAAAAAATTCAATTTCCCATAGAAAAATGTATGAAGCGAAAAAAAGTTCAAACCTGATTTACTCAGTTCGGACTGAGTTTACAGCTATACTGCCATAACAAATATCGTTTGTAATGCCCTCAAGAATATAGATTACCAAGTTTGGTTGGTGGACGCTCGAAAAAAAAAAGACGCCAACTCCCCTAACAAAATCGGCATTGTCTTTTACTAAGTCAATTAGGCAGGGGTGCGCGGTATGTAATGGATGATCTTCAATGGGGCTATTAATTAACATTATGACCAACGATGGCCAATTACAGGTTGACGACAACACTAAGTGCGTTATCGTCAGCCTTTTCATTTAATTGTAGGCCGCGTTCCAATCAAGGTTGTCTAAAGGCACTCTTAATCATGCCGCAACGACTAAGTGTAGAAACACACCTAGCCGAAAAAACGCGACCGACACGCTCAGTGTGACTACGCCTGCACTGTATTTTAAATGGAGGATGCTACACCATGCCGAAATTGCGGCTCGTAATATTGTATAGAAAATGCATTGCCGCGGAACTCGGTCGCGTTTTTTCAGCCTGGTGTCTTTCTACACTAAGTCAATTAGGCAGGGGTGGGCGGTAAGCAGCGCACGCAACGCAATGGCCTTGCACTATAAGACGCCAAGGCCAGGCTTGCAAGACTGCATCGAAAATACTTATCTGCATAAGAATGAGACTATGTTGATTGAAGTACATTCTTATTGCAAATCTGTTTTATCCCTGCAAGCTGTCAATGTACCTGATGATCATTATTTACTTTTGTGTTATAACAACGGAAACTGAGGCGTGGTATTTATAATTGATTGCTTTATCCAAAAAAGACACGGAAAATTCTTAGATAACATCATCATAATCATGCGTGTTGTTGAACGATAAAAAACTGGAGAACGCTGCCCATACCTCCAGAATGTCCCTTACTCGCTTTTTGCTAGACCCTCGAAGAGAAATGTAGTAGTAGTAGCAGTAGTAGATACCTTTCTAGGCTCTCACACTCTTAATCATCATCGCAGTCCACAGCTGGACATAAGCCTCGCCTATAGCTGTCCACACAGCCCAATTCGCGGCTACTCGCAACCAGCTCCTCTCCTGCCAGCCATCATGCGATCGTAAGTCCATCTAGCCTGAGGGCGTCCTAGTCCTACACTGCGCCTTTTGGGACACTTGCTAGAAAGCGGTACTTACTCCAGAACTCGACTACCCCAACGGTTGCCTTGTCTCACACTATCTAAGCCTTATCTCGTAAGCCACTGCAGCGTGGTTAAAAACTGTGGTTGAGGAGATGGATAATAGTACTATCCACCTAATGAATCACTGCAGTCCCTTTGGTCTGCACCAAAGGCGGGGGGTTTGATCCCTGCATAGAACCTGTTTGTGTATTGCACTCTTAGTACGGTTAGCTTAGTTTGCTAGACATTGATTTTTTATTTATAATGTCACTTAAGCATTGAATGGTGTCAATAGCATACCATTGTTGTCTGTTGTGTATGCTAATTGCATAATACGACATAACAAGCAGAAACTACGAATTATAATGTACAATGCAAATGCCGAATTTCAATAGGTAAGTAGGACAAAATTTTCCTGATTTGACATATTTACTGTAACCCTTATACAAATAAAAATAATAAAAACTTATATTTGAGACTACAATAAATCAATATAATTGTAAGACAAACGTGCCTTATGATTCATTCAATCATTTAATCATAACATTTCTGATATGCACACAAATAAAAATAAACGATAAAAATCTTTAATATTTTCTAATTACCTCATGTTCTGTGACGCATGGTTTATTATATTATCACTAGTATCAGATATCTTTATTTTTGCAATGAAACACCTGAATGAAATGATAAAATGACGCAAAGTTTATAAAACATTGTATCAGAAGTCAAAACATGCTGTAATTTTATTAATTTTGCAATTGTTCTTTATCATACTTAATTGTAATGTATTGTATATTATGTTTGCGTTATTTAACGATGTCTAATTTTAATGCTAACAAAGTTAGACCACAATAAATAATATGAGTAGGTATATAATTTCGATGTAAAAAGTTTTTTTTTTCATTTAGTCATAATGTCCCAATAGGTCTGATACCATATGTACTGGAACATTGCGATGATTACGAGTCATTACCTCGCATATAAATACAAACTTTCGCAAATCACAAATCATGCATCCACTTATAATCGCCACCACAATTATAATGTAATTAGCATGATTCGTCTAATTCACATGCAAATCGTTCTAGAATTGCATAAACGAGACATCGAATCAACGACCTAGTGTTTTTGCCGCGAATACCAGAGGACCAATGGACCAACGGGCAGTACTGACAGATAACAGACACGCTTTCTTTGTCTACTCTAGAATTTATGACTTTGCTGGCTATAGCTATGAGGCGTTGTTGGTAATATAGCATGAGTTGTCTTGGTAATACATAATATTTCTGTATGTAAAAATCTGTTCTGTAGCATCAAATAAGTAACCAAGAATAAGGCTAATACCTAAATCAGATTTGGAAAATAATAGAAGTAAAGTATAAAGTATCAGCCTATTAAATAACGCCAAATGAGCTGAGACAGGAGATCCGAAAGCTTCAAGAGGGAAAGTGCCCGGGCTACGATCACATCGATGCCACCCTATTAAAAAATCTTCCACAAAAAGGAATTCTGCTCTTACTTTCTATCCTCAACGCATGTCTAAGACTTTCCCACTTTCCCAGTCAGTGGAAGATCGCACAGGTGGTGATGATTCTGAAACCAGGTAAACCAGCTCAGGAAGCGTCATCATACAGACCGATAAGTTTGCTACCAGTTGTTGGAAAGTTAATGGAAAAGGTCATACTGAATAGAATGAAGGAACACCTGAGGGAGGTAGCACCAACCCATCAGTTCGGTTTCAGAGAGGGCCACGGGACCATCGAGCAAGTACACCGTCTAGTCGACGTCATTGGCAGGGCATTGGAAAACAAACAATACTGCTGCGCAGTTTTCCTGGACATAAGCCAGGCATTCGACAAAGTATGGCATAAAGGCTTACTATATAAAATCAAAAACAAGCTACCACACTCCTTCTTTCCGATTCTAAAATCGTACCTTCAGAATAGATGTTTTGAAGTGAGACAAAATTCCGATACGTCGCAGATGTACGAGATCGATTCAGGTGTTCCACAGGGTAGTATCTTGGGACCCGTCCTTTATCTTATCTTCACAGCAGATCTACCTACAGGAAACTTCACCACCACTGCGACTTACGCAGATGATACCGCACTCCTCTCGGTTCATGAGAATCATGATACTGCATCGGAGAACCTCCAATCCCATCTGACCCTTATCGAAGCATGGTTCGACCAATGGCGCATTAGAGCCAACACAGATAAGTCTGTCCAGGTTACGTTCACGCTCAGAAGGAAAACCTGCCCACCCGTCCAACTATACAATAGAGATGTACCCCAACAGGATGACGCTAAATATCTAGGTATGCATCTAGATCGTCGTCTTACCTGGCGCAAACATATTTGGACTAAAAGGAAACAATTGGACTGCAAACTTCGTAGCATGTACTGGCTCATTGGACGTAAATCACAGCTGACAGAAGCTAGTAAAATGACCATTTATAAAGCCATACTTAAGCCCGTATGGACATACGGCATTCAACTCTGGGGCTCAGCCAGCAGTAGCAATATAGAAATACTGGAAAGATTTCAGAGTAAAACTATGCGTGCTATGTACAATATCCCACGAAACATATGCAACAGATATGTGAATCAAGACTTCAACCTGCGCACAGTTAAACAAGAAATTGAATTGCACAGTAAGAACTATCAAGCAAAATTGGACCATCATATAAACTCTTTGGCTGCTGATCTACGGAGAGATGGCAGTATAAAATATACTCGTCTTAAGAGGAATAGTATAGCGGATTTGGAGATAAGATTCGCAGACAAATCATGAGATTATTATCACTGGATATATAACTCAGCTAAAGACAATTTGACGAGGGAAACCAGCCAAGAGATTAGATTATTGTTTGGAAAAACAGATTGCTAAGTAGCAGGATTCAAAAAAAAAAAAAAAAAATGTCCCACTGCAGAAAGGCCTCCATCATTTGAAATCATGTTTTTGTTAGAAAGATGGGTTTTGGCTTACCGCCTTTGTCAAATGCGGGTTGGTGATCACAAGACTGGGCTGTGTTCCGAAAATTCGGAATCGAACTCAGGACCTCGACACCACGGTCCGGTACTTAAACCATCGTGGCGGCAAAGAAGCGCACAAGATTATACATTTTTTGGAGACAGGTGAATTCGGCACACGAATGTTGTTCAGTGCGGAGAAAGTACATGTGACCTTTGTCTAACTTTAAAAAAAAACACCCAATCTACCCCGCTAGTCGGTACCACAGCTCTCCTTGCATAAGAAAAGATCTTTAACTGTATGCAAATTGCAATTGGTAATTACAACAGCATGAGAATTAATTGCATGCTACAGATTTGTGCATTAGCATAGGTGGCGTCGAACGCCGACGCAGTAAGCATAAACAATTAATCATTAATCAACTTACTTATCTCGCAATAAAGTGTAATTTGATTATAGTGCTACAAATTTATTCATACATATTAATAAACGCTAGGAAGAAGAAGAAAAAGAAGACTGTATACTAATATGAAAAAGCTGAAGAGTTTGTTAGTTTGAACACGCTCATCTCAGAAACTACTGGTTCGATATGTTTTTTTTTTTTGTGTTTTCTATTCTAGTCTTGGAAGGCTATACTATGTCTGCGGAAACCGAAATCCATTTGGACAAAGACATTGCCTGCCAATATTGAATAATAAATATCGTACAGCATCGCAAACATTGCCCTGATTGAATTTTGCTCATGAACTTGTATTTGGGTATCAAAATTTTCGGTAATCTAGGTGCCTCAAATGTATCAGTGAAGTTTATAAAAATATACATCCATTTAGATGACATAAAAATGTACAGAACACATTTATGTTTATTATAATCAAAACAAACTTCGACACATGTTTTTTATGGGTAAAGTAAAAATAACTGTTATTTTTTATTTAACACATATTTACTATCGTCACAGAATACTAACTTCAAGCAAATTGAAACATCAAATAGCAAAATAACTGAACATCACTCAACAGTCAACATAAAAACAAATACATTCAACCAATAATTGCAGAACATTATGCACACATGTCTTACTTATTAATTAAACAATTAGCCTTTAACAAGTGATGCATTACTAAACATAGTTATCAGGGTTGACTGACAAGGAAGCAAGGTTACTATGCAAACGAGAGGAATGTGGCATTTCCTCCCGAAGATAGCCTTATCTGTAGGACGATTTATACTTGCACTATCCGATATGGCTTTGCGTTGTAGTAGGAATGGATGAGAAGACGTGCGACCTTAGCAAGATTACTTTTGACTTAGTTAAGGCTTAAACTTAAAGGCTAAAATTTTATATGCTTCAATCTGGTAGGTCTGCTTGAATGGGAGATTATGCCCGTATCAGAACATTGGACAAGAGGTTTGGTGTGGGCAATATAATGACTGATAAACACTTAGTCCTTTCTTACGACATTCAAGGCAAGAAATGGTGCAGTGCTAGTGAGCTGGCACTCATATGGCACAACGTTTACGACTTACGAATAGATTCGAAGATTATTATTGAAGAAATGGGAAAAAAATCGATATTCAAATTAATCAATTAAAACGATAATTTCCTATAAAACAGTGTTATCGTTTCCACGGAAGATGTGTGATTACGTCTATGACTCATGGATTGATTCGTTTTCCTACTCATAGCCCACTAATCACGTTTACGCTTTTTTAATTTTCTCACTAATTCAAAATTTCTTAGAACAAACATTTTTATTCGCAACCTTATCACACAACGGTTACTAAATAGCAAGCCTAATTGAGCATTACTTATACTCAGTACCTATGACTGGCTTAATGACGTTATTTGCACATTTGCTTCCAGGTCGTAGTCTCAAAAACAGTAATATGTGGGGAACACTTATGATTGATCTGTCAGAATTTTGGTTTATGCTCGCAAAAATAATTTCGAAGATGTGATATTGTATGTAGATCCAAAATTAGAAAATTTTATCATTGACCCTCAAAAAAGTTATTTTTATACAAAAAACACCATTAGCTTGTTACAGTCCACTGGCAGACTTAGGCCTCACCCAAGGGATGTTGAAAGTCTTCTTACATCAAAGAATTAGCTAGTACTATTTTAGACCGGCACGAAACTGTAATTTTCCATAGTACAAAAGAACATTTTGTCTTAAATTATGTCGGCATGTTTATGATCAGGCATGCAAAGGGAACTATTATTAGCACGATTATAACATAAAGTAAAACTTATTCCGACAACCCAAACGGCGAGCCTACTTCCCTACTTAAAGCTTACTCGTAAAATGTTCTAGAAAGGACTTGAATGAAATCCTTTCGAAATATACAATACAAAACACATTGAATTTCAGACTTAAAACACTATTACCGAACGTTCAAATTCCAGAAGCAGCCACATAACCCTTTAGCAGGATGTAAAGTTAAAGATTAAAGTATTACTTTTCTTAACGGCCGGCGGACTCATAAACTTACGCAAGTCTACATTCCGTTTTACGTATAGAGGGATTCTACAAATCTCAAAAACAAATAAGTTGCGTCTTACTAAACGTTTGAAGTAAATCCTGCCCCCATTATCTTTCCCAGCTGCGTTAAACGCATTCTGCATCGACCGGAATGACTGAATGATCCTACAATGATCCCGACTTATGTTTGCATTGTAATCCCTTGAGCTATTCCGGTCAGAATTGGGAAAGGATAAGGAATAGCTTTTCAATACGTGCTGTGGTAATGGAAGTGAGCTAAGAACCATTATATAGTCTGTGATAACTCTAATATTTCTGCTAAATCTACCAGTGACCCAAATCGTAACTACAAAACACAATGTATGTACATATATTGCCTAAAATCTAACGTTAATAATGTTATTAAGAACATTCAAGGAAAATACTTATTGTTTACTTTTTAAACGAACGACCTGCGACGCACCCAAGAATAAAATAATGCTTACCAAACATTGGATTTTACCTCAACCTATGTAAATGTAGGTACTAAGCTATAGAAGCCGCTATATCGGACAGACTCCGTTCTTGCAAACTTACTCAACAATTAAGTTTATGTTCAAATAGCTGGAGAGCTGGCAAGCATTTTTGGGGAGGTGCTTGAGGCAAGCTGAAAACTTGTCCTGTACCTCTCCTATTATATCCCAACACGAAACTGCAGACCTGGCTGGTGAGTAGCGGGGCTAAATCAACCCCCAAATTTTTAAAAGTATATATTTTTAAATCCAAAAATATGCTTGAGGCAATTTGCAATTTTTATATGTTGTAGTTTAATATTTACAGAATATAAAAAAAAATAAGCCAGACGATTCAGCCGGGGTTTTAACATTGCCAGGCCCGTCCAAAAATATTTTGCAAATGAATATAAAAAATGTGTTTGAGGCAACTTGAAATTTTAATAGAGTATTATTTATAACTAAAAAATAAGGCTCTCAAAAAGACAGATCATTTCGGTGGGACTTTCTACCTGCCAGGCGATCTAACAAAAGACAATGCCGATTTTGTTAGGGAAGGTGGCGTCTTTTTTTTCGAGCGTCCACCAACCAAACTTTGTAATCTATGTATATTTTTGAGGGCATTACAAACAATATTTGCTATGGCAGTAAAGCTGTAAACTCAGTCCGAACTGAGTGAGACAGCCTAGAACGTTTTCACTCTAGGCGTTCGCTCCTGCTTTTTTGTATGGGAAATTGCAACTTTTTTTTGCTCGCGTCCATCGACGAAACATGAAAATATATATTCTTGAGGTCATCACAAACGATATTTGCTATGGCAGTATAGCTGTAAACTCAGTCCGAACGGAGTGAGACAGCCTAGAACGTTTTCACTCTAGGCGTTCGCTCCTGCTTTTTTGTATGGGAAATTGCAACTTTTTTTTCTCGCGTCCATCGACGAAACATGAAAATATATATTCTTGAGGTCATCACAAACGATATTTGCTATGGCAGTATAGCTGTAAACTCAGTCCGAACGGAGTGAGCCAGCCTAGATCGTTTTCACTCTAGGCGTTCGCTCCTGCGTTTTTGTACAGGAAATTCCTACTTTTTTTCCAACAGTTGAAAATTATTGCGATTACGACTTGTAATGTACATTTAAATAGTTCTGGCCAGTCTCACTCAGTTCGGACTGAGTTTACAGCTTTACTGCCATAGCAAATATTGTTTGTGATGACCTCAAGAATATATATTTTCACGTTTCGTCGATGGACGCAAGAAACAAAAAAATTCAATTTCCCATAGAAAAATGTATGAAGCGAAAAAAAGTTCAAACCTGATTTACTCGGTTCGGACTGAGTTTACAGCTATACTGCCATAGCAAAAATCGTTTGTAATGCCCTCAAAAATATAGATTACAAAGTTTGGTTGGTGGACGCTCGAAAAAAAAGACGCCACCTTCCCTAACAAAATCGGCATTGTCTTTTGTTAGATCGCCTGGCAGGTAGAAAGTCCCACCGAAATGATCTGTCTTTTTGAGAGCCTTATTTTTTAGTTATAAATAATACTCTATTAAAATTTCAAGTTGCCTCAAACACATTTTTTATATTCATTTGCAAAATATTTTTGGACGGGCCTGGCAATGTTAAAACCCCGGCTGAATCGTCTGGCTTATTTTTTTTTATATTCTGTAAATATTAAACTACAACATATAAAAATTGCAAATTGCCTGAAGCATATTTTTGGATTTAAAAAAAATATACTTTTAAAAATTTGGGGGTTGATTTAGCCCCGCTACTCACCAGCCAGGTCTGCAGTTTCGTGTTGGGATATAATAGGAGAGGTACAGGACAAGTTTCCAGCTTGCCTCAAGCACCTCCCCAAAAATGCTTGCCAGCTCTCGGGCTAAAATGGGATAACATCAATTCGACAAATTGAAGCCGTGTTAAAACGGGTCGCCATCATACCAAAAGAAAAAACACCACCGCTCCAATTACAGGCCATATAAATTCCATCAACGTTTTGACGTTTAAAAATACCAAAAAACCTCGAACACGAAATTGGCAATTGAATCTAAAAACGAGACTAAAACCCGCATGTACCCGCCGTCTATTTTTAGATCGTGGCAATGACACGATGGAAGCTTCCGCGGCCGAATACATATTTCCAGGGTTACTAGATCCCTAGTGAACTACTTAGTGCATAGATAAGAAGCAACGATGCCACTACCATCGTGGCTAGTGCAGTCACGAGAAATAAGACATTAGTTAATAACGTCGAATCCGGGCTAGAAAGAGGGCAATAAAAGGTAGCCTATGTTCTTTCTCTAGGTTTAAAGATTGCCTGTGCCCAATTTCATCGAAACCTGTTAAGACGATTAAGCGGGCAATCCAGACAGACAGACAGACAGACAGAGTTACTTTCTCATTTATAATATTCGTATGATAAGGGACCTAATGTCCCTTACAAAGCAATCAGAAACCCATCTGAATGGTGGAATTGGTCCTTCGTATTTAATAACTATCATTACCATAACTAACTGAACAACTAGCTATCATAATAAGTATTATCAACCACTACTATCTTCTACTACCGTAAGCGTGTTCACACTACCACTTAGCACTTAGCTTAGACTTAATCGCGATACTAAGAGCTTGAAATGATAAGCTTAATTAGCATAAGCCATGTTTATAGGCAGCCACACTGATTAACTAGGAACTAAAGTTTATGGATTGGAATGGAATTTATGGACCTTCAGTCAGACACGCTTTCGATCCGCTGGAAAGAAAAGGCCGGTTTGAAGACGTATTATCTACATCTACACTAATAATATTACAAAGAAGAAAGATTTGTATTTTTGTATGTAACGAATAAACTCAATAACTACTGGACCGATTTGAATAATTCTTTCACTGTTGGCTAGCTACACTATCCCCGGTGAACATAGGGTACTTTTGATCCCGGTACGGAAAGTAGTTCGGTAGACGCGGGTGATGTTCATGGAATAGCCAACTCGTCAAAAGCCAATGCCTTGTAGGTACCTACTACGATTTTATTCAATGCTTGCACTATTGTTAAACGCATGACATTACAATACCGCTTTTAGCAAAGTAACAGCTTGATTTACTCACGATTACAATAATAATAAATAATAAATGCCTTGGACTAACACACCAATTGCCTAGCCCCAAACTAAGCACGAGTCTTGTACTATGGATGCTAGGGAACGGGTATACAATTGTATACAATAGACATACTTAAATACAATAAACATCCATGACTCGAGTACAAATGTCGATGTTCATCACACAAACATTTGCCCCTAGCGGGATTCGAACCCGCGACCCTTGGTTTTGTAGCCAGGGTCTCTGACAACTAGACCAATGGGCCTGTCAAAATATAAATAGTTAATATGTAATATTTATCAATAATTTGACCGATGCCTCTCTTTGGAGAAAGTTACTCTAACACTGGCGACATTGTGCCTTGAAAGACTTGGTTTCTATTTTACGATGTCCTAGGCACAGGAAAGTCTTTGTATTGAGCTTGGTTATCTCTCTACACAAGACTATACTTAGTCCTTACGGTTTAGGTATCCCAGTCGAAAATTGTATATACTTATATAATATGTTTCATCCGCGGGTAATTCCTTTTTTCAAATATTCCCCCCTTCCCCCCTCGTTTCCGGGACCAAAAGTACCCTTTGTTCACCGGGGATAGTGTAGCTAGCCAACAGAGAAAGAATTATTCAAATTGGTCCAGTAGTTTTTGAGTTTATATTTCGAGGTTTTTCCTACAGGGAATTTGTGCCGTTTTTGTCGGTGAGTTGCCACAATTCAGGAGGTTAAGATATTATAGCCCTTTTTGAAGCCCTTTAGCATTACAAGCGTGCAAAGACGACGATAGGTACGGTACTCCTGAGCGGTCGTAGTATAATTACTATAACAGACAAATAAAGATATAACGGCGCCAAGGTAAATTATTTACATTTCAATCATTATGTCACGGCATTGACAACCTCACTGCCATAACTATATACTGATACTCAGATTAATGAATATCATAGATGCTCCCTATGTCACGTTTGAATGTAGCACCCAAAACAAAAAATTCACCTCACTTTACACCTAAGTAAGAAGAATTTGGGCGAGAAAATCAGTTTCCACATCCCACTTGACAGTAAGGCCACGAGAGTACATGTGTCTGCTGTCTTGCTCTATCACACGTGATTCATAATAAGGAGAAAAAGGATAGCATAACTGTCAAATTATTCCCTTCATCTACTAATATTAATTCATCTGAGTACTGATATCTCACAAGGAGCATTCATCAAACACTATAGTTCATATTAAAACATCAATCATCTAGTAAACTATATTTATCCATCGAAATAGTCGCGATAAGAGCGTGCCTACGACGCTTACAAATTACGATGTTAATTGCAAAACAACCGCTGAGATTGTTTATAACTCATTTACTCGACAATTTATGAGCAATCTTGCCACCTGAGTAGACTTGACGCTTGTGACGTAGTTGATGAAGTTTATTGCACTCTTTTAGTAAAAAATACATCTGATAAAAGTAATAAATAAAACAAAATTATACATTTGGCGAGATGTTGACATCGTGGTGTCAACTGCACAATGTTTTTTAATGTCTACCGTTTAATAATCCTGAATATTTGGTTGTTGGAATTCATCTATCACAAACACAAATGAACGGCTCTCTATACTATAACTAAACTAAAAATAACTCAATATAATAGGTATGCATTAATATTTTTAATCAATAACTTTTATTCCCCACACAGTCAAGAGTCTTACCATTTGCTAAAAAAATCCTCGCACCATTTGTTACTGAGCCCGCACGTGTAAAAGCTGCAATTTGATAACAACTGAACGATATCGAAGTTAAACAAAAAACACTGGTTTGCTTACACAATTATTTTTAAATTATGTGTTCATTTTCCTCTTACGGCACTATGTTTGACTATGATAAGAATTCTTAGTAACAATAAAAGTACGTAATATGGTCATAATATTGACTTTTTATGTTTTGTTCATGTGCTGTTCTTTCTACCATTCACTTTAAAAAGAATTCGACACTTGAATTTAATTTTCTTTTAGTATTAGATTGTGCTGTCGTTACTTGAGCTCAAATAATCTGTCAACGAAAAATATCTAAGTACCATTTATAAGAGACATTACATTTTCCACTTACTATTATCTTAAAACTGTTCATTTGAAAGTTTGAAACGGTTCCAATCGACGTAGCCCGAAGAAGTTATTCGCCGATCGAAACGGTTAAAACAGTGGTAAAGTAAAGTATCAGCCTATTAATGTTCCACTGCAGGGCAAAGGCCTCCATAATTTGAAATCAAAACAGTGGTGTCAAACGGGAAATTCAAAAAAAGCTCGTGGTGCCAAACGACGAAAGTCCCAACTATTTACTACAAACACGAGGATAAACAAAATAAACCTGACTCACCAACAATTTACAATCGTGGTCGTTAGGAGAATATTTTCTGGCAAACAGCCACGTGCATTGGTGGTCAAGGTGAGGGTCAAATGAAAATCCGTTTTACCTAGCAACCTACACAATACACACGTTTTTACTTTCATTCACGGTTACACTGGATGACATATGCTTGGACTTTTTGTATAAATAGATATTGTCATTGAAATATCGGAGAGTCACGCTCACGCTGCTTCATTAACATGAATGGATTGAGCCGCATCCACCAGAGATGTTAATTTACTTATTTCTGTCAAAAATGTCATAAGGAGCGTGCAGTCCGCACACTAGCGCTGCCATTCGGTTTTATTCATTCACAATTAAAGAAAACCCAATGGCGGCGCTAGTGTGCGGACTGCACCGCTGAATATTTACATATTAGCAAAATATGCATTGTAAAGGTTAGCTCTAGTCTTGACACATTCAGACGCTGAATTTTCAAAGGGACCCAAACTAAAATGCGTAATCTTATATGAATCTTAGTATTGGTCGGCGTGGAGTGATGTAGTGCTGTCATTCATGCTCTTAGATGCGTAAATAAGTCATGTATGTAAGGCTAGCGAAGGCCCTAATACCCAAAGGCCTAATGCGCATGACTCAAGTTTTAGATCTCTATGAGCAAGGCTATAGTCAGACCTCTATTTTCCACTGGGCACAATGGGCATGTGACAAGGACGCCGCAATCGAATGGGGCCCCCAGACCAGGATCTCAGAGCCCCAGGATTGCCCAACCCGAGGTTTAAAGGCCCACGTCCTAGGGCCTCTAATAGGTGAAAGACGGCCCTGGCAATAGTTGCTTGGTATCATGCTTGTCTGCCTCCTGCCTTATCAATTTCTAGAGGAAATAGCGTGAAGAAATAATGAGGGATGCGAGGTGACATTAATTTTCTTTCTAGTAATCATCACATCTATGAAAGCGTGTATGTAATTGCTCAACTCAATGTGCCTAACTATAGAATGAAATTATATCCTACCACACAAACTAATTACATAATAAGTAACAATGGGTCATGCATACATTACTTTCTATTTCGGGCTCATTACCCTGTAGTAATCATAAATGCTTGATTGTAAAATGATTTAATTATTTTATCGTGACCAATTACAATAACGTTACCGCTTGGTAACGTTATTTTAATTAAATTTCATTGGCTTCAATGAAATTTTGAGTGAAACACGGTTAAAATTAACGCAATAACAGGCAGTTTGCAATAATTCAAAAGAACAAAACTTTTTTCCAATTTATAATAGAATGCTAAATAAATAAATGAGTCGACTTATTTCAACAGAGTTCGATTAAAGTAATATGTTGAGAGCGAAAAATACATACAAGATTGTAAATGAATATTTTTGAAACTCTCCATTAATATCTGTGTTATGGTTCTATTAAAGACTTGTATGTTTGACTGTGTATACAAATAAAAAATCTATCCATCTAACAGTCTGTGAACCTGATATTTAAACGCCATTCCTAGAATACCTTCCTTAATGGTGTTACAAAATAACAAACAGACAACTGCAATAATTCAGTCTGCAAGGATGTAAACGCCAACAAGATTCTTATCGACACTTGCCTTGCTTATTCAAATCGCAAATATTCGCCCTTCTAAGTTCAAATACCTACTAACAGATTAATAATGTTTGTTGTTCGTAATATTTGAATTACTAGGTCGAAACGACTGAAATATCATTGATAGATAATAGATAATGTACTTGACATCGTCTGTTACATTAACATATTATATCACTACATAGTATAAAACAAAGTCGCTTTTTCTGTCATGTTGTATGTTGTATGTCCCTATGAACGCTTAAATCTTTAAAACTACGCAACGGATTTTGATGCGGTTTTTTTTAATAGATAGAGTAACTCATGAGGAAGGTTTTTATGTATAATATCATCCATTAAATAGTGGACAAGTACCACGGGCGAAGCCGGGGCGGGCCGCTAGTACACTAATAAAATAGCGTCTATAAATAGACGTTAACACTTAGCAGTATTTAGCATAATATTGCTCACCAAATAAAACAATGAATGTGTGAATTGTATTGATTAAGTACCTTATGATAACTCACACGACAAATAAACCCTAAAAAAGACATGGCCAATATTCTACGGAACGTTTGCCTAGATACCAAATTCATTTCCCACAAACATGTCGTATAGCATTCGACTCGTTACTATCAGAACATACAATATCATTAACAATTAAAGTCCAAGAACTTGAGGTTACAATTATACAGACACACAAAGATTGCAAAAAACATTTCAATCCCTTACTGTAGCATTGTTTTGATTGATGACATGATACATTGGTTACTAAGGTTACTCGACGGTGTACCGTGAAAAAAGTGTTGTCTCTTTTTCTCTTATCATAATTTTGCTAACGCTTACTCTGTCACGCATTGTATATGATTTCCATGGCAACGGATTTAAATATTTGACAATAACTGTCGAAATAATGACTATAATATTCATTCCTTTCTCCTTAAAGTAATATTCATTTTGGGAAAAATAATAAAATTCTATGTTTTAAATAAGTTGTTTGTGATAAATAATACGTTAAAAGATACAATTTCATATAATTTTTAAAGTTAAAGCTATATTTTATTATATGTCACTGTTTTTCATACAATATTTTATTGTGTCTATGGAGGACGAGAGCAGACTATCCGTATTTACGTTGAAAGGAACGCATTTTTTCAAAAGCAGTATATTGCGGAAGTTAAATTACTAATTAATTTCTTTTAAATACTGACAAGTTCTACAAGATTGTAAAATATATGAAAATTCATATTTTAATTTAATATATTTTCTGCTTTTGTGCCATTCGTGGCCATCACTAGGCAGAAATGAACCATGTCTTTTTGACACTGTTACACCTCGTCTGAAAACACATTTGACAGTTTTTGTGGTTAAGAATTTTTGTCCACAGATTGTGTATCTATTATGATAAGATATTGAAACTTCCGCCTGCTTAACGAAAAGATACATCATAATGAGAGTAAGTATAAAGCCCTTCCCAGTAAAGTCATTTAATAGATCGACTGCATGAAATGACACAAAAAAAAAATATCACGGCTCATAATGTTCCGTGAAAACGAAACCATAACTAACATATAATCAACAGACACATTCCTTCATAAATTAACACTAACATATCGCCTACCTAAAGAGATCTCTTAACACTGATTCGAAAAGGTTTATATCAGTCCCATCTTCTGTCGTAACCGATCACCTTTTAATTTGATCGCAGATATAACCATCCGTTGCCAGGTTATTTCTTGTCGAATCTTTGACGTTTACTGTGGGTAGATTGGTTGGTCGTAAATTGTATTTTTTCGATCCATTGACGTCAATTAGAATGAAACGGGTTAAATGTGGAGAAGCTAATGTCTATGTGGTTTTTCTCACGTCAAGAATTTGTTGGAGTACACAATTAAAATTTTTGTGTCGCATTGAAATCGTTCTATATTTCTAAGTACCTATACTTCATATGATTATTAATAAAAAAATATGTCCGATTTCAAATGTGAAGTTTCTTGATAATTGTGTATTTGATCTTTAGGTACTCTCTATATTTTCTAAACACTGAAAAGTGTCCAATTGATGGAAAGGTTTTGCTATGTGATGCGTTCATATTCATCTATTCTATGCAAAGTTCTGTAATTTATTTAAAGGTTATCTAAATGCTAACACCAACCAGGAAACACATTACACGCACTCAAATATGTTCGCGTTTACAGATTTATAGGAAAATTTACAAATGCCAGAGCAATATCAATTGGTAGGAGTTTATTAGTAAAATGGATACACGTGCAGCGTACTCGTCGACATCGAGGGAGGGTATTCATGAGTGGAACTGATATGTAATTGATAGTCACGATTTGCGCGAGATGCGGACCCTGGACTTCTAGGCAATGGCCGAGGATGCGACCGGGACAAGCGCTAGGATAATGATGATGATGATGATTTGCGCGAGATGGCTGGCTTATGGAGAGGCCTATGTATATATGTCCAGCAGTGGACTGCGGTAGACTAATTATGACGTTGACGATTACTTAAAATCATTCCCGAAAAAATTACGCTTTTCTAGTAGATTTCGGTTTCCTCAAGCTTTCCTCGTCAAATTGACTATCCAAAAAAAAAATTTCAAATCCAACAAGTAGTTCCTGAGATTAGTGGGTAGAAACAAACAAACAAGCTCTTCAGCTTTAGTATATTGGTATAGATGATAATCGCTAGCTAGCTTAAAAATGGCAATATAGTAAAATACTAAAATAACAGCTCTTTATTTTAAAAGATTAGTCTGCTAAACCAGCTGAAGTGAACACATAGTTTAACAGAATTGCGACATAACCCACTTTTTTATCAGTGACATAATAAAGACGAACGTAAAACATTTGTGCAAACAATCAAATTCTACACAAAAGTTAAACATAACATTAGCTGATAAAGGCTCGTACACAATAGACTTAGCGATAGAGCAAGCGCGGTACGATTGATCAAATAGATTAATGTGTGTCAGACTTTATGTCAATAAAACGATTGACATCTTACTTTTTAAAGATTCTTGCCGAAATGTTTGAACGTTTGACGAATTTTATTAATTTTGAACTCTATGACTTTGAACATAGAGTTCGTTGAAATTTAAACATAAAAGACAATGCCGATTTTGTTAGGGGAGTTGGCGTCTTTTTTTTTCCGAGCGTCCACCAACCAAACTTGGTAATCTATATTCTTGAGGGCATTACAAACGATATTTGCTAAGGCAGTATAGCTGTAAACTCAGTCCGAACTGAGTAAATCAGGTTTGAACTTTTTTTCCCTTCATACATTTTTCTATGGGAAATTGAATTTTTTTGTTTCTTGCGTCCATCGACGAAACGTGAAAATATATATTCTTGAGGTCATCTCAAACAATATTTGCTATGGCAGTATAGCTGTAAACTCAGTCCGAACTGAGTAAATCAGGTTTGAACTTTATTTCACTTCATACATTTTTCTATGGGAAATTGAATTTTTTTGTTTCTTGCGTCCATCGACGAAACGTGAAAATATATATTCTTGAGGTCATCACAAACAATATTTGCTATGGCAGTAAAGCTGTAAACTCAGTCCGAACTGAGTGAGACAGCCAAAAAAATTCAATTTCATACTGTTTTCTATGGAAAATAGATTTCATCGACGAAACGTGAAAATATATATTCTTGAGGTCATCACAAACAACATTTGCAATGGCAGTGAAGCTGTAAACTCAGTCCGAACTGAGTAAATCAGGTTTGAACTTTTTCACTCTAGGCGTTCGCTCCTGCATTTTTGTATGGGAAATTGCAACTTTTTTTTCGACCAAACTTGAAAATATAAATTCTTGAGGTCATCACAAACGATATTTGCTATGGCAGTATAGGCGTATACTCAGTCCAAACTGAGTGAGACTGGCTAGAACTATTTAAATGTACCGTAAGGTAAGGAATTGAGGCCAGTTGATATTTTGATGTGTTTATTGACATAACTAAAAAAATCGGAGGTTATACCGCGTTCATAATATCATTAATCATCACATTAAACAGTACAAAAATGCCGACAAGGAACTATTGAAAACCATTATTAAAAAAATATCAACGTTGTTCAGCATCACTTGACTCCACGGCTTCTTCTTCTTGATTTAGCCGAATTATAATGCTTTCCAAAAAAGAGCAAGAGGACTTATGCTGTCCTAGTGCCTTCCCCATCCTAAATATTAATCCATAGTTTTGCCATAATATGGGAACAAGTTCCCAGTTTTCTTTTCCTCTTGTACTTGTAGCTTGTATTCCTCGCCTATTACCGACAATGTGATTAAAATTCTACAATATTAAAAATTATAAGGTTATTATTACACAATTTTTTTAAAATATACAACTATTTTAGTTGAAAGAAATTGGCAAGGAATACAAGCCATCAAATCAAATTATTGTAGCTGCATTGTTGGGAAAAGAACACTGGGGACTTGTTCCCATATAATGGCAATAATATGGTATTTAGGATGGGGTAGGCATCAGGACAGCATAAGTCCTCCTGCTCTTTTTTTGGAAAGCATTATAATTCGACAAGATCTAAAAGAAGAAGCCGTGGAGTCAAGTGATGAGGAACAACGGTGACAATATTATTAACTGAGTAATAATGCTACTCAAAAGTTCCTTATCTGTATCATTTCTCAACTGTTTTATGTAATTATTAATTCCATGAACGCGGTATAACCTTACATATTTTTTTATTTCTGTAAATAAACACATGGAAATATTATCTGGTCTCAATTCTTTACCTTACTTTAGCCATTTTAATAGTACTGGCCTGTCATCTGAGTGTGAGTCAGTTCGGACTGAGTTACAGCTAAACTGCCATAGCAAATATCGTTTGTGATGACTTCAAGAATATATATTTTTCATGTAAATTATTTACATGTTTGGTGAGAAAAAAAGAAGTTGCACTTCCCATACAAAAATGCAGGAATGATCGCCTGGAGTGAAATCGTTCTAGGCTGTCTGACTCAGTTCGGACTGAGTTAACAGCTATACTGTCATAGCAAATATGATTTGTGATGACCTCAAGAATATATGTTTACATGTCTGCTCGATGGACGCGAGAAAAAAAAACTGCAATTTCCCATACAAAAATGCTGGAGCGAACGCCTAGAGTGAAAAAGTTCAAACCTGATTTACTCAGTTCGGACTGAGTTTACAGCTTCACTGCCATAGCAAATGTTGTTTGTGATGACCTCAAGAATATATATTTTCACGTTTCGTCGATGAAATCTATTTTCCATAGAAAAATGTATGAAATTGAATTTTTTTTGCTGTCTCACTCAGTTCGGACTGAGTTTACAGCTTTACTGCCGTAGCAAATATTGTTTGTGATGACCTCAAGAATATATATTTTTACGTTTCATCGATGGACGCAAGAAACAAAAAAAATTCAATTTCCCATAGAAAAATGTATGAAGCGAAAAAAAGTTCAAACCTGATTTACTCAGTTCGGACTGAGTTTACAGATATACTGCCATAGCAAATATTGTTTGAGATGACCTCAAGAACATATATTTTCACGTTTCGTCGATGGACGCAAGAAACAAAAAAATTCAATTTCCCATAGAAAAATGTATGAAGCGAAAAAAAGTTCAAACCTGATTTACTCAGTTCGGACTGAGTTTACAGCTATACTGCCATAGCAAATATTGTTTGAGATGACCTCAAGAATATATATTTTCACGTTTCGTCGATGGACGCAAGAAACAAAAAAATTCAATTTCCCATAGAAAAATGTATGAAGCGAAAAAAAGTTCAAACCTGATTTACTCAGTTCGGACTGAGTTTACAGCTATACTGCCATAGCAAATATTGTTTGTGATGACCTCAAGAATATAGATTACCAAGTTTGGTTGGTGGACGCTCGAAAAAAAAAAGACGCCAATTTTACGCATTGTCTTTTGAATGCTTCTCTACCAAATGATAATGATCAGTGGCGTGCATAGGTTTTTTCACTTGGTAGGCACTAAAACTATAATGCATAACTAACCCTATAAACAGCGCCCTATTTATGTTTTGACTTTGAAAGCAATTGAAATTGATGCTAAAAAAAATTGATAGCCATATTATATAATTGTTGTCTTGTCAATATCAGCTGTTGTACGCAAACAAAATTCTAAAGACCTACCAATCACTGCAATTTACGTGGGTAAATCCAAAAGTTCGTGGCCTGACCATGAATGTCAAAGAAAGGTGGGAATAAATTATTTTTTATTGTTTAACGTAGTCCCTATCTAGTTGAACGCACGTATTTTAAACTGAATTGAACTTATTTATCTATCGAAAAAAAACCGATTCTGAAAGGTCGTTAAAAATGGCCATTTTCAGCGTCTATCACGACTTCTTTGGTCAAAAATTACGAACTTTCCGAATTTTTTTTTCAAGTTTGTGGTGAATATTTATCCGAGAGGGCTTAATCAGCCAAATAATGTAGCTGGTGCTATAATTCGAAGCCACAAATTGTGTATCTCAGCCATTGTTTCGGCACAAGTGTGAACCCGCGCATTAACTTGATTGAAAAAAACTTTCTTGGGCAGCATACCTGGCCGTTTTTAATTGATATCCTCTCGAATCTGCCTTTAAATGAAAGTTATATTAATTAAATTTATCGAATCACGTTTTAAAAATAATCTATCAAAATAATTTCCTTCCTATCCCAAAATATCGAAGCCATGACTTTGTAAGCTGAAAAAAGACCTTAGTTTTCTTCACAGTGGATAAACCAGATTTTTTCAATTATTTCGATCATTGCTTGGATTCTAGAATATGCTGGTGAACTAAGCTTTCATTAATAGTAACAAACCGGGATAAGAATAATCGGGATCTAGCTCAAAAAGCTCCAACAGTCACACGAATTTTTGAATCGAACGCGTTTTTGTTTGACTGAAATCAACCTGGGCACCCAGCTAGCAGAAACCCGATGGAATCCCAGTTTTTGAGTTACAATGATTTGAATCCGACCATAACCGATGCTTGTGATCTCAGCTATCTTATACATGGTCAATCTTTGGTGATTAAGAATAAGATCACATATTTTGTCGATGTTGTCCTTGGTAGTAGACGTTGAAGGCCTTCCACATCTAGGATCGTCTTCAACGCTCTCCTGACGTCACTAAAACTCAGCTATCCACATTTTTACTTCGGAATAAGATAAAGCAGATTGTCCCGATGTGTTAACCATATTTTCACGTATATATATTGGTTTGAGATCTTTTTAATGCATGTACTTGATCACTGCGCGGTGTTCGATTTTGCCCATTCTTGAAAATCTGTTCAGAAACTCTCAAACAAATAACCACAAAAAAATTGTTGCTTGTGTTAACTAAGCCAAACTTTGCTCATTTGCTACTAAATAACCATAGTAAAGATAGCGAAAAGATTTAAAATGATAGCATTGCTCTGTCTATGTTAGGCCACGAACTTTTGGATCCCCCCTAGTATTGATTGTTGTATATTCACACACAGCACAGAATAATAACACAACACCACCTTAGTTAAGTATATGTACATACATCATAGGCTAAATTTGAAAAATCGAACTTAGTTCGTGTAAAAGAAAACTATTTAACTGCTTTTTAATGCCTACAACGGAAATACTCATAGGCTCAAATTGAAAAAAAAAATAACAGTTCATATCATTAATTTATTTTTTCGAAATTCAACTAACCAATTACTTCTTGTAAAGAGACACTATTATTATGATTTTAGAGTTAAAATTGATTGTTTCAGCGCCATCTATTGCCGTGCAGATAAACTATCAAACAAATTTTGCACAATAATTATAAGTCTGCTGAACGCGAAATAAAAATTTAAAGTAAACTAGTACATTTGCACATCAAAAACATGATATTAACTTCTATAGACACAATTTTATCATTTTATAGATAAAAAAGTAATGAAAACTTGGGAACGCCGTACATTTAAAAAATATTGATTAGCTTTTAGCGCCATCTTTTGGCGGGCAGACTGACTGACTATCATAACACTAAGAATCCGAAACAAACTCGTGTCTTTTCATTTCTTAATATTGAATTCTTAATAGATTATGCCACGAAAGGTGGCTCATAAATACTTTTTTAATTATTACTCGTTCTAGTATCCATTATTTTCTCTGTAACACTTTTTATATGAATTCTCGCTCGAGATAAGCAAGCCTACTTTAGGAAGTAAATACTGCTATTTAAAAAATGTCACCATTTAGGTTAGAGTGTGCGTAACAGTGTGACTTCTTAATTTTGTTGCTTAGCCCGTCATATCGTATTTTGACAGCTAAGATTGGATATTTCATAGATGCAGTCGAAATAGTGCCTACCGAGTTCGCCGCTATAGAATTTGCCGCGTAAAAGTGGAAATTTTGAAATGATGATTGTAAATTAGTGTTTTTATGATTTATTTTGATTGTTTTATGTAATGAAATGTATAGTTATACCTAGTATTTGAAAATGCTTAAATAAAAAATATACAAAAAGTAATGAAATATATCAAATTTTTCTAACGTTTTGTTTGTGAATGTTATGAATATTTCTTGTATTAAGTTAAGGTAGGCACTGCCTAAATGCCTATATGGAATGCACGCCACTGATAATGATAATGGCTATCTATTCTTAAAAATAAGTTAAAATAACGAGATACATTAAAAAAGCTCATTATGCTTAAAATACCATTGTAACTAATATTCAATTCCGGATTTCTAATTCACGAAACGGTTTAAATTACTAAAACTATGAAACCCGAATGCCGCTAAAACGGTTTATGCTTGACGATGTTTTTTTAAAGATAAGTTTAGTGTAAAGACAGTTGGCAGAGGGACGGCCATTGACACCGCCCAAATGGATCAGCACAAAACAAACTTTGGACGCATAGGCGCCATCTTTTTTACGCAGTTGGGTAAACACAGCATACCAAACATCACAGTAACCTAGATAACATGATTTTGTCTAAACTATTACAAACACAGTTACGTGTGTAAAAGTCTATGCCAATTTGAATCTTATGTCAATTCCAATAAAACCTACTCTATATTTTCATATGATTTTACGGATGGTGTTTTTAAAAGTGTGTTTCACACCCTAATTAACCCGGCCAGATAATCCCAACGTTTGTGCAAAAATCAGCACGCAAACAGATTACTCCCTGTTCCTCTAATCTCATGATCCGGTGTAACATCTATACGACACGACCGGAATAATAATGCGCACCCCTGATGCCCAACCCACAGTACATACTGAGTTCTAGTCACTAATGCCCGCTTATGCAAGAACGATAAAAATAGATAATACTCAAAATAATCGATAAGACTTAACACTAAAACATGTACATAAGCCAGCCAAGCCTTATTAACACTTAAATATGTACATAAGCCACTTTGTCATAGGCGTCTATAGTTCGCTGATTTAGCATTTATTCATTAAAAAGTTCTACTAAGTACATTTGTAATAAACTGCAATAAGCACAAAGAATTTACTAGTGAAATAAGCAGTAAATACAACTAATTTCACTAGTAAATTCAGCACATTAATTTTTATCTTTAGCACTGGCATGGATACTAATGCGGTAATGTTATACCGCAGTAGCATCCAAGCTAAGGAAAATTCAGATTTGTATGGAACTATGTTCATAAGTGTCAATATAAGTAAATCTTACCGTAACGACTGGCAGACCGAGACCAATGATGTACAGCATAACGTTGGTGACAGTGGAGTCCTTGTACGGATGCTTGAGGGACTCATCGTCGCAGAAGAAGCCTCGTTTGTACGGATCACCCCATAGGTAGAACGCTAGGATGAGGAAACCAACTGTAACAAAAGATAAAAAAAGCTTAATTTCTTCTATTTATGACAAGAGACATTTTTGTAGTTGTAATTTTTCATGTACACAAATAAATGATAAAATTCGCAACGACCTAATAATGAAGAAAAAGAAGAAAACTCATTTTTTTATTTAAAACATATTGTAGTTATCAAGCGAAAATAGTAACATCACATAAAAAGTTCATCACATCAATGTTTTTTTATATTGTAAACGACAATCCTAGCGCATCGAATCATCAACATTAAAGATTTGTAATTCTAACAAATTAAACATAATTAAAAAACTTCTCAAACATCTAAATATAGCACGAAAAAAACGAACCACGAAACACAAGTCACAATAACACATCGAGTTAATAAATCAAACCGGCAATTAAGACTCCGACCATTAAATATGGTCCATCAGGATACCTCTACGTGGAATTTAAATTGGTGGTAAGAAAGCTACGGAACCGAGTGCATTGAGAAGACGAAATTAACTATTGTTTCACGGATTGTTTCTTGTCCAAACACATCTAGGGAGAGACAAAAAACAGCAGGTACGGGATGAGGCCGAAGATAAAAAATATTTGGAAACGATAAAAAGTGAGAGAATAGTTGTCTGCAACAATAAGTTGCATGATTGACGAACGAATGATTTGTAAGTCGTTGTTAGTATCTGTACTGTAATAATTTGCAAAGGCATAAGCAATTAGTTAAATATGTAGTAGACTCATGGAACAGTTCATAAAGGCCAACTCGTAACAACATCTATAGCACACTTTGGCAGAAGACATCATCCTAATATATAATTATTTTTCCTTCTTTTAAATGAAATTCATTTCTTAAATAATACATTAGTGCTGTAAATAATAAACAGAGATATTTCATTTCTCTGCATAAATCTCCCATGCACCTTCGTCTTTGGTTAAGTATCAACCAAAATGCGTTATTACCCTTGCAATAAAGTCCCAAATATACAGGCACTTCGCTGCTGCTCACACACATACATTTCTTAATATCTCTACATACATTATTACTTCCAGGTTTTGCAACAATGGCACATTACAGAAAGCACTTAGCAAAACTGGCCTACCACCTGCGATGAATACAATCAAGATGTAAAATATATTGAAAATATACGTCCGTACAGCTGCTTGTAATTTGTTAAGAAAACATAATTGGCATTTACATAAATAATTGACGAAGAAGGATTTACTGCAGAACAAGTAGAGTCTTACGATTTAAAAGGGCAGAGTAATTGGTACAACATTGAAATTGTTTGCGACATACAGAACGGACTACAAGTAAAATGTGCTAATATACTGTTTGTATGTCTTAAAGTAAAAATAGACATCACGTTACAAATACAATATTTAACTAATAGATGAGGCATATACGACCGCAATAAAGCTTCATTAAAAAAGTCAACAAACAACGAAGACTGAGAAAAAAGGGCCACATCCAGCAAACCGCACTCGGTTCCAAACCTTTTGTCATGGATCCGGGTAAAAATAACAAACAGTGCATTACGGCTCGCCCCATTATCAGGTTACGATCTTCCGAAGTGGTCTTGAGTGGCCTCCGACCGATAGCTGCTTTTATAGTAATTACACCATTGTGATTGAGATGCAATTTCAACGTCAATCACGCAGGTGAACTGATATTGTTGAATCCATTTCAAAATATTGATGAGCCTATGATTTTATTGGATGTAATTGGATGATGAGGGTTTGTTGGCGATTGGTTTCAAATATTGCTTCTTACTATACATGGACTAGCTATCATTTCAGTTATTGAACGACCATTAATGATTGATGAGCAAGACAGAAATTATAACAGCGATGACTTAATATTAATTACTATTTCATAATAAGATAGGCAAAGGCAAATAATGAGAAGCGGAGTTTCTTCTGTAACTTCATTGATCGTTCTATTTTAGATAAGACGAACTAACGAACACTTTTAACTTACTTCGGATTAAATTTAGTTAGTTAATTCCAATACCCAAAATGGTCTATCCCGTAAGTTGACATTTATTAAGCAATCACCATTTTACGGTGACATACTCGTAAAAAGTATGAATACTGTGGGAAACAAAAACACATCTGTTCATTTCTGTAACCCCTTTGTGTTATGCAAAGGCACACCTGTTAGACTTTAGCCCCTGTGGGGCACTAAACATACATTTCATCACTTGGTTTTAGAGTATTACCACAGTAGGTACTCAATATATGTATTTTTATACTGCATTTACTTTCTGTTCAGAATAGAAATGGGTAATTAGACTACAGCCGTCACATTCCACTTAAAACAGCGTCTTGGCTTTAAGCCTCGATATACTTTTGAGTGGCAACCGTTTTGGTAGCAAATTGATTTTACATTTGTCTCTTTTTTGTTAATGTATTATTTGCCTTGCACCAAATAAACTTACTTTTTCTCTTTCTTTCTTTACATTACTATTAAACTTACTACCTACCACACACCGTGTAAGTAAGTAGACAAGACCACAATACTAATGCGATGACATTAACACACGTGGTCACGATGCTTTTTACTCAGGTGTGGCCAATACATTAGTTGAAACACATTGAGGTGAGCCTCCAAATTACATGCCTTCGGTTTAAACAAACCTTTGACTAATGATGGGGTGATAATCATTTTATTATTCCTATGCGTTTATTCATCGATGCGCGACGCCCTGTTATTTTAAGATAATTACCATATTTATTAACTTGGAGTGGGATTTTAGAAGAATGTTGAAATATGTAGTTTTCCTTTCCTGATCTTTTTCTATTAAATTTAATATGGTCAACGCTATTGAACCAGTTTTGTGTAAGAATGTTTGACGACGAAATGTCATCTATTTTGGGAATAGTTTCTACGATAATACTGTAGTTCAACAAAAGGTAAAGGTTTCTACAACTATGAACATGTAACATAATAATGGAAAATTGTGTATGTTGATTAAAATTATCACAAGAGAACTTAACACACCTTGAGCTGATAACATTAAAAACAAAACCTGTTCACACAAAATACTAGATTACAAAGCAAACAAACTAACACAGTATAAATTAGTTAACGCCAACATCATTAAGTAATAGGACAAAATAAATAGAACGCTTGTAGACTCTTCAAATAAAATCATACATCAAAAGAATCTAACAGGTTTCAAACTTCGGTCAACTTTGTGTGAAGATAAAAATGCTGGGAAAATGGTAGATAAATATGAAGTATGTATTTACTTTGAAATCGATCATTGTATTGTCCAGCTGTAGTCCAGCTATTCCACCTGTGCCACCTGGTCATCCTACCTGGGTGGGAAGAGTGGATTTTTTTACACCCTTCGCACCTATGTATGGTAAGTGGAACTTTTTGATTCCCTCTCGTTCTACCTATCCCATCTGTAGGTAAATACATATATATTTTAAATCCACTCTTCTCACCAATGTAGGATAAAATAATAAACAACTGGAATGTTGTCACTTTCACTACGAGTACAATTCTTATTAGTTCCTTTAGTATACAATAAAACGTGTTTTGTTTACTACAATCGTTCGCTATCACTAGATTACATTTTATAGACGGCGTGGATGTCTTATCTTTCCACGACCAATGCTTACGGTAACTCCCGTATCAGGGTACTAACAGTAAAAACCCCATTACGACGTGAATAAACAAACGGATGCGTTGAGTAAAGTAAATATAATTAGATAATATCGTGAGCATCGACTCCTCAAATAATCTAGGGCCACCCATTGTGTACAAGATTCGGAAATTCCATGAAGCATGGTAAAGAAAACAAAACATTATTCAATTTTTAAGGAACATTGCTGGTTGAAACCGGCCCGTATAAGCAGTATCCTTTTCCATTCACCATTTTATAAAGATTTCACAACATCACAAACATTGATCTGACTCCATTTTAAGTAGCTTAAGCACTTGTGTTACAGACATCACAATCAACAGTGGTATTACAAATATTCTTAAATAAATACATATAACACCCAGACCAGGACAAACAGACATGTTCATTCACACAAATGTTTGTCCTGTGCGGGTATCGAACCCGCGACCTCTTGTATAATAAGCAACATTTTGACCATTACACCAAGCGGGTCGTCAATTTTTTACATTGCGTTCGCGTAACCGCCCTTGACGTGTGTGGTAGTTGGTGACCGTAGGGACGGAACCCCCATCTTAGAGACACCTAAGTCCAGCAGTGAAAACAAATAGGCTAATGTTGATAGTAGTGCTATATCTGCACGACGGGCCCGTGGGGTTCGAATCCCGCTAGGGGCAAATGTTTGTGTGATTAACATCGAGATTTGTACAAGCTTCGATCTTAGATTGCGGCTAGGCAATCGGTGGGTTAGTCTAGGCATTTATTAACTATTTATATACTTAACTCATTAGCATTGTTGTCGGCCCGATGATCTAGGAGTTGGACATAATCCATGGCATAGTCCTAGTGGATCTTACTAACATACCGTAAGTAAATGTAAGCGTAGCTATGAAGGAGAATAGCTTCTCCTCACGCGACATTATAAACGTAACACATTTTATAGAGATGTTTCTGAATGAAGCAGCCCTATTTCAAACGTGTCTAAAGAGCAATTAAGAATAGCAACTCCATAAATTATGTAAAACTAGGACTGTCTCGTGTTCTGATCTGTTTAATTTATTTATTTATTGAAACTTTATTGCACGACATCTAAGGCCGGACTTAATGCTTTATAGCATTCTCTACCGGTCAATCCTAGTAAACTGCTATAAAAAAAGGCTTTTGTAATACAAAACCCATATGAAGAAACAGGTTGCTGCGGATTACTCCAATAGAGACCACTTCACCCGACAATTGAACTTACTGGCAACAGTTGCAGTACTGTGGTCCATTTGAACTTTGAACTTTTATTTTCAAGCGTACTCCCGTGTTTACATTAACACTCGCACTGTGAAACAATACTATCGTCCCGGTATGTGCCGGAACATAAGATTTATTGTTCCATGAACTACAATGTGCTCCGAGTAAGTTCTAATTAACCTCATTTTACACAGTAAATAAGGGTAAATTATGCTAACGCTACTGAAATCATTCGTTGTAACACCACCGTAGTTACTAAGATTAGTAAAATTTAATCTTGAAACAATGTGCCAGAAATAATATGTATTAATGCTTTAAAACAAGGAATCTCGTAAACGTATGTAGTATATTTTACACACAATTTAGTAATAATACGATTACAAGCATAGGTATTATTTAAGTTTCACAGTCCGAGGTATTCCAAGTATTGAAGCTATTTTCTGTTCCAAAATGTAATTTTGCATTTTATATGGAAAGGAATAATTTGAGCATTTATTAATTTTGATATGAATAGTAGTGTGCTATTTTGTTAAAAAAAACGTTTATTTACAACCACAAATGTACATTTATTTTCAGTCTCATCTTGTGTCGTATATCATATTTTTCAAAAAGCAATATCAAAAATACCTTAAGAAATATGACGTAAAAACGTTAATTGTATTTTCTGTAATAAATTTCCACAATATCAAACCAATCCGAGAGAAAGCGTCACACGTATCGTAAATAATATGTCCACTTCCGACTTCTTAAGTGCAGTCACACTATTAACACAGACACGACCGACGTGCCTATGAATCATCACTCGCGGTCTCGAATTAGGTCACTGACCTCACTTGCATAATCAGAGATATCAGATAACGCGGATGGTGGCGCTAGAGTTGTGAGAGAGTGCAACTGCAACCAATGTTATTTTAGACGCGGTCAGTGGTTGTTGAGGTTTGCCTACTAATAATTTGACACGGTTTCAGTGTGGAAAGGTTTTCTTTGGACTAGCACGCCAATCGCCTAGCCCTAACCTAAAGCTCGAAGTTTGTACGAGTTTTTTTCCCTTTGGCCAACACGCCAATTTCCGCAATTTTGTGGTGCGTTGTGAATAAATGAGCACTTTAAACCTTTTAATTTTGTGCATTAAAGAATTTTACATTATTTTTGAATGAACGAGTTTTAATATACATTATTAAAAGACACACGGAATCGTTGTTCGAAAAAATATTACAGATATTATAAAACTTGATTTCTTTCACGTTTGTTTAATGAAATGTTATTTTTATCGTCCACCATTAACATTATACCGCACTGGCGTTTGTGCAGCGGAGTGTGTGACACGCGGTCTAGCCTAGCTAATGTTCTAATAATGTCATTCAGAGATTAGACGCCGTCCGCCGGACTATGCGGTAAGTTGCGCGTGAATCATTCACGTAACTCCATCTGACACTCAAGGAACATAGGTAAAAAATATCAAAACAACTGGTACTTAATTATAATGCTACTCAAAAATAATAAAGTCACAATGATGAAGCACTAGTAGTGAGTAATGCACGCTTATCAATTTGGGGTAGAAAGGTAGTTAATACGACGAATTGCGGATAATGCCTATGGTGTTGTACTCGTATCATCATGCAGCAGACCTCTTTCCCACTAGGCAAAATGGGCGCGTGCCCACGGCCTCGCGATCGTTTGGTGCCCCAGACCCTGCATTGAGGCCCCCAGATCATGCACTATTACCAAACCATGCAGGTTTAAAGGCCCATGTGCCCATGACTTCTTATAGGCGAATGTAGGCTTGAAGCTTAGTGGCCTTAGTGGTATCCAAAAAACAATACAATAAGACATAATATGTACACAAGTTTGTAGAACCAATATAGACCGTATAAGTCAGAAGTGATCAGGTGAAAACAACTTAATGTTACTACTTCAAATAGTAGTTAGCTCTGAAGAACTCAATATTTACTTCCAACGTATTGAAAACGCTCCATTTTTCAATCGAAAATCATGTTTATTTTAACAATATAAATAAATGTTAATTAAACATCCGTTCATGTCAAAATAAACTGTTTTAATCACTACAAGACGTCAGATCACAGTTACAAATTATACCAATCGTGGTAGTATATCACATACAAACAGCAATTTTGGACGAATGAAAATAAAATGTAATGTTTTAATAGCTTTAGACTGTAACGGGCGTTTAAAAATAGTAGGACGTGTTTCAATTGATAATTAGTTTCAGTCGGATAAAAATAAACAAGCGTCCTTAGATAAATTGTGACCAGCCGTTTCTTGTTTAACAGGATGGATATATTCGAACTTGCTCTTAGAATTGTATAATATAGCATGCTCTTTGGTACAGTTTGTGCTCCGGCTATCAATAAGATTAAAATTATATTATCGATACGAATTCTTCAGTACTTTAAGGTTGTGACGTAATGAACGTGAATTTATATGTACGGTAGTTAATGATCATTTGTAGAATGAAATAAATAAGTATACCTATTAACAATTTTAGTGTAGAGAACATCTGAATAGTTTTACAAAGATGGATGCTATATCATGCTACTCATTCATGAATACAACGATGGATATTGTCTAATAGTTTTCTATCAATTAAGACTTGCAAGTTGCAATGCAATAGATTAGCTAATTACAGGGCGTGCCAAGAATCATCTGCCATGTCTCCATTGGCACACGACTAATAGTACTATTGTAATCCCTGACCTAGGTTAATAGGTTTGAAGTTATGTTCTCTATTATGGAGCAAATCCCAACAAGATAACTAATCTTTTTCGTCCATAAAGCGGTTATCCCGTTTCTGTGCGGGATCCGCTTTGACCATGATCCAGTATTTGGCGAGTCTGGCTATTACAGTGAAGCGACTGCCATCAGACCTTCTTAACCCTTGACAAAGGGTTAGACATTCGTAACGCTTGACAGAGGGGAACCAGACAGGTTGGATCATGGTTAACTAGATAACTAATGCTTGCGGAATATTATTACGATTAAAACGAATTAGTATCATTCAAGATTTTGAAACGACTGTCAATAGGATACCAGAAACGAGGCAGAAATCGCCTACGGGTGCGTCCACATTCGACGAAAGCGCAGCGTGCAATTATTGCAACCGTTTGGCAGTTATTGCACCCTCACAATATTCGCGAAATGATTGCAACCAACATCATAATGCAAAAATATATCTTTAATTGATGAGTAGATAATCTGAACAATTGGGTGACGGTGATATGTAAATTCATGTTTGAATTAATGAGACTTAAATTTTCAAGTGACATCATGCTTCTTTATGTGACAGCTCTGTTGTATTTGAATGCCTGCAATATACACCTAAGAGCAAAAAAAAAATCTGCCTGCCATGTTTAGGAGACCATGTGGGATTTAGAATGATGTCATTTACCTACTTAATCATTCATTATTATGCAAGCTAAAAATAAATGCAAAATTATCATCCTAGCAGATTGAGGATAACCGACTTAAAAGGAACTTGGAAGGTTTGACCTACACATCTCATAAGGAAACTTAAATAAAAACTTCAGAATGCATAGGAATTTAATTTATCTTGATTAACATCTTCACATTAATCTTGGGCTTTAAAAATTTGCTATGAAAATATAACAAATACTATGTAGCAGTTATTTTGTTTAAAAAAGTACAAAAAAGCGGCAGACTATCGAATCACCTAAATAAACTGTCAACGTTTCCTTTGGACATTTGGCTCACCAGAAATTTCGTATAACCTTGGGCTTAGATATTTAACAGGAACTGTGATTTAACATTGATCACAACTTCTCTCACGGTCAAATGAGAAAGTATTCAAATTGGACCGTCTAAAAAACCTATTCACACAAGGGTCACCAATGATGATAGGTGCGATGCGAACTTGGTTGGGTTTTCCAGATACTTCAGATTTAACAGAAATGGTGTGAGTAAGCAGCACCTTTACCAATTTTTAAAGGTTGTCTGTGTTTTGGTAAGTCAGTTAGGCCCATTAGTGGCCCTCAACTTTAAAGGCCATCTGCTTGTATAAAAACCCTGGTTCTGAAGATGTCAAGCGACAAAGTCACTTACGATCAGATAAAGAGCATGTTCGTCAGCTATCATCCAAAAACAAAATGAAAAAATTATAAAAGAGGAAGTCACAAAACTCCTTCAAAGAAACTTGTAAATGGGCCCGATACAAGAAATAAACATAAATAAATTAACCCCTATAATTTATGGGCGCTTTCGCTGTACAAACAGTTTTATGGCCGTCCGATTGATTTCTTTACCGCGGCTCTTTTGAACGAGATCAATGACAAATGTAAACATTCAAGACCAGAGAGTTACAAGGTTTACTGATATACTCGTATCTGAGAAATACTTCTCATAAATATATTGATAAATTCTTCACAGCAATGTAACGGTAACTATTGAATTTAAAGGCATTTTACACGGTTTACGCGATCTTACGAACGACCGGTTTAGTGTAATTGTTATAATATTGACTACCAAGGTGTCACGGATCGATCCCTGTCCTACAAAGATAAAACATGTCTGTTTGTATTAAGTGTTTCATGTACCTATTTATGCATATGTGCAATATCACCGTCGATGCTGTTATCTGTGACAAGCATTGCTGATTTTAAAAACATGGAATGTTGTGTTGAATGCTACATTCAACTTCATATAATATCAGTCACTGAGTGTATGAGGAGATGTCATAGGGGAAATCAAGATGTAATAGCATCAGCCCTGAAAGTAAAGTATGTAGGACAATATTCATTTATTCATTTATTCATTGCATGCTACATTGGGTACAAAGTATTATAAAATGTGTACACTGGTCTTAGGTATTACAATGTAGCGCCCTGTAAGGGCAATACATACCTGATTGAATTACATTCAAACGAGAAAGATAAACTTTCCGGACATAAGGAATACTAGTGGTTTGTTTACACTTTCATAACCCCTAATAGGAACTAGAAAATATATCAGCATTCCGGACAAGATATTCCAGTTTTTAATCCAGTGAGTCATGCAAATTATGGTAAAGTTAACATAGTCAGGGTCTATCTAGTTAAACGTCTTTCACTATCGGTGAAGCAAAAACTAGGTCCGATATGGTTTGTTTCTTTTAATACCGCAATTAACATTCAAGTATGGAATTCTTTAGCTTTTAGTTTCTCACCTTAAGTGGTTACTGTGGTTTCTAGCGAAATCCGGATATACGAGGTGCTAATTTTAGCATGAAAGGTGGCATTCAAAACGGCGATTAAATAAACAACTAAATAACTAATAATTTCCTCGACGAAATTTTACTACGGCATACAGCTTAGTAGGACGATACATTAGTTACTGATTTCCGAATTACGGTATACAATGCACACCACTACCACCATCTAGTACACTTCCCAGTTCGCCATTCTTTCATATTTTAACAGACAGACAACTGACAACCACATACACAATTAGTTTTTTAGAAGAGTAAGTCAAGCGAAAGGGGATTATCGTCGCCCATACAACTACATGATTGCACTGCCATTATTTTTTTTGTTGCAGAGGGTTTATACAGCCAACCCCTCTAAGCGGACATGCACAATACACCGAGCATATAACTTCTCATATCGTGTTTAGAGAACACCAGTAATGATATAGATTTATATCGCTAGACATGCCGCGACACATGCAAACTGCGGCATCATTTTGTTTAACATGACAGTCTTTTCAATATGCTGTCATTGCGAAAGAGGCGACCGTCACTCTTAATTTTAATGCCAATATCAGAGCGGGTGGAAGTATGGCGAGGGCATATCTAACGACTTAAATGTGTAACAAAAAATAGCATGTTACCATTAGCGGTTTGCGGAGACGTCAGCTCTCGCGTCCGTTCCGCTTCGGATTGCCCCGAGGCGAGAAGAGTGCGAAATAACTCTTTGTACTGAAACGAGTTACGGTCCAGTGTCCAGAGACATCCTTCGGACCGGTCCGTTGAATAGGCCATTTAGCTTTTTTCCCCTTAGCATTATTTCGGGTTTATTGACCTACGTTCGGCAACCTACAGCTATGTGGATGATGTCATAATCAATCTTAAAAATTATTGTGTTTTTGTTATGCGATTGTAGACCTTGAACGGTCGTATTAAACCATGTCGAACAATAACGTTATTTAAAATATTTGATCGTGGTTATGTAATTTTTTGTTATTATTTCATAATTACTAAAATAAATTTTAGTATTTTCTAATTAAAATCCAACACGTTCCAATCCCTTACAAGTGATCTAAAGTTTTAAAAATATTACAAAATTGTTTTTGTCAAAACTACTTGAAACAAAATCTTACAGACTGTGCTTTTTGTCATCACGTACCAGTCGTAGGTACTTATTTAAAAAAATATAATGGTTGACCATTAATACCGGTAATCGGGAATGCCACTGAGGTAGCATCAAAAGACTTTTAATATCCGACAACCGTGCAAAGGCCTCCATCATGAAATTAAGTCATCTGAGTTACAATTATACGTTCTGGTCGTGAAAAGAAAAAGATGTGCGAAAGATCTGGCACGGGACCTGATCGGCCAAGTTCTTAAAGAACTAGATCGAAAGAAGTTCATTAAACCAAATGTGTACCTGTTTAATTTTGTTTTATCCCAACCAAGCATTGCAGAGAACCAACACGACCTACATTGACGAGTCAGCTCATCAAATAAAGAGCATTAAAAAAACATTTGATGACAAAATTATGCGCACGCATGCATGAGGTATGGAGTTATGGACTATTTGACTATTTACAAACTACTGACGTGAAGTCGTTCACACGAGAACACAAAGTCACTTGAATAAATATCGGTAGCCACAAATCAAATAGAGGTTGTTACTTCACTGAGAAACCATGGTGGAATTGAGGGAATATAAGAGCACAGTCGGTGTACTATTAACATTTTGTAGAATGGGTGGACGCCCCCTGCCCCATCTAGAAAACATAGGTTTTTAAGTCAAGTAAGTCTTTAACATTCTAGTATTAACATATGGATGCTGATAGGTGCCTCCAAAATAAAACAATATATAAAAATACAGAGAATTCATAGCAAAAACAATATAAAGCTATCCATAGTATTAGCATCAGCGAAAATAACCGACTTTTTGAAATCCATGGTTCGTGGAGGATATCATTAGCATCAGAGGGAATATTAAAGGAAGTTAAACAAGCAAGAGGAATCATCTAATTGAAAGTGATCGATCATCATCGCTTGTGGACAACAACAATACCAAATTCGCCGATACATTGCCTGGCGTATCTCATCATCCTCATCCTATACCTTATTCGCTACTTTCCTATCCATTGCATCATTTCTTTCCGTGGATGTCGTTAGATCATATATACCATACTATGTAGTTACATACATACATATAAACTAAGGCTCCCAGTGCAATAAGTTATTCACAGCCATAGATACGACACACGACACGATCGAACTAATGGACCGGACCATACTATTAATCTCGCGACTAAAGTATTCCTAATGCGGCAAGTATCAGCTGATTTCATTACATCGACCGAAGGCTGAGGATTTTAATCTTAATTAGAATTCCGGGTAGTTCGTTGACTTTTGTTTTTTTCTTTTTGTTAGTGGGTGTTATGGTAACGTAGATAACGGTAGTAGCTGACTATTTTGAACCAGTGACGCCACATTGTTCAATTGACTGTATTTTTCTTTTATGTCTTCTTATTTTATTGGTTTATATCTTTTCATTTCATATGATATATAAAAAATAAGGAAAACGTAACAATTATGAATGCCTAAAAATCAGAAAGTTTCTTGAATTTTTGAATTTTGATTCTAAAATTCTTAACTTATGATGATCATGTATTTCTTTGCAATAAATCTGCTACCACCAATAATCATGTACTTTTTGCGATACCAGCCAAATGATTGATTCGTGAATATCGCGATTACGGTTTTTAACTTCAAAATTTCATAACAATATTAAGTCGTCAGGACTGTGATCGCCACGTTCCCGCCATAATTTTACCAATAAGCCAACATTATTAGCAGTTTAGGCACAACACCCCTCAATTGCTGCCTCCGGTTACAAAAATAATCTTTATTAAGGAATCTATAGACTTTTCAATACATATAATGATATTTATTAACGGGACTAAACGCGATTTGATTTATGTAGTACATATATACTACTTACTGCTTGACGTTTCGCCGAAAATCCTCTCCACTGAACGCCATTACCATTCTAGGATGGTACGGGAGGCGATTGAAATAAAGAAGTACAAGAATTTCAACAGGGATGATGGGTTTAAATTAGCTTCAGCGTGGAATCCAGTGATTAGCAGATGTCAACCGCGTTTTTCATCGTCTAAAATGAACCCTGATACTGTCAGTGTCGTGTGCCGTGAAAGTGTGGGTGACAATATAATAAATGACAATTTGGGGGTAGAGGAAGAACATTCTTCACCGCGCCCGAGCAGACGACGCCCCGCATCACCAGTCCGCTTGCGACCACGGTTGCTGTAACGCAGCCGAAACGTCAAGCAGTAAGTAGTATATATGTACTACATAAATCAAATCGCGTTTAGTCCCGTTAATAAATATCATTATAGTAATGCAACGCGAAAGTCTAAAATCTCATATTTTCAATACATAGTATATTTTTCCTAGGGTAAGTTCGCCGGTTCGCGTCCATCGCCCAGTTCGCGTCCACTTTATTTTTAAATCCTCGAAAATAAGTAAACTGCTACACCAATCAAACGAAAAAACTTTACCACTTAAACCTGTATGTTTAAGAAGCTAGCACATATAAACAAAAGGTCCGTACGTCAAACCAAAATAAAATGAAAAAAATATTTGTCCTTGCTGTTCAACAAAAAGTGCGAAAACGCTGGATTTTAAGAAAAAAAATAGTGTGCAGCGGCGAGTTCGATGGTAAGTATTTTATTGTTTCATATGTATTTTGGGAAACTTAAATGTTTCTAAACTTTTATAATGAAAAAAAGAATAACAATTATAATGAATTTGTTTAATTTTTTTATATTTAACTAATAAAATAAGGTGGACGCGAATTACTACATCAAATTTTCAAAATTTCCACTTTGCGTCCGGGTGGACGCATACTATAAACATAATAGACCAAATTGCGTCCACTATGTATTTTTGCTAAAAGCAATTGACTTTCTTGTAAAAATAATTTATAAGCTTAAATTCTTAAATGACAAGTGGACAAAATTTCTTTTAATCTTATTTTGTCTTCACTAACAACTTTCTGATTTTCGGGTAGTTACCGCGACGTTGGTTCTATGGTGTCCTTAGACGACAAAAGAATTCTACCATTAGAAGATACTGCATCAAACTCCAATATTAAGTGATGAAAAAGAAACTCTCGTAAAGGAACTTACTCCAAAAATTCCTTTGACTTCATCATCAGCACCAACTGTATCGCTACCATCTTTATACCCTCAGAGTCTTAATTACAACCATTTTCAGTCACTACACAAAAGGGAACTACTGATTAATTTGAACACCACCTGGTGCTGACCAGCTGACCAGTATTTTTTTACAATGCTGGAAAAGATAATCCCAGTACTCCAGCAACCATACCTTCTGCTGCATGAAGAAAGTGTTAGGAAGGAAAAGCAGGAAGCGCGTTATTATTAATCAATACTGATCTTAGATTAAAATTAGGAGTCATCCATTGCCGCGTAAGGGTGTCCTTAAAAAAACACGAAATGTCACAAGGGGGGAGGGGGCGTAGTAATATGTATTCATGTTTATTTTGTTTCCGGCAAATCCTACTACTATTATAAAGGCGAAAGTTTGTATGTATGGATGTATGGATGTTTGTTACTCTTTCACGTTAAAACTACTGAATGGATTTGAATAAAACTTTACCACAATATAGCTTATACATCAGAATAACACATAGGATATTGGAAATCGAAATCCACGCGGACGGAGTCGCGGGCGGCCGCTAGTATGCTATACTTATTCAAAAATCGGCGTTAAATCTGTGGTGTGAAGACATTCTTAATAAAATTATGTTCATCTAGTGTTGTAGCGTGGGGGGGGGGGGTTTCTTAAACCTCACCTAGGGGGAGGGGTGTGGTCAAAAAAACATCACATGATAAATGGACCGCCCCTTAACAGAACTCATAATGCTTATCTTTAAAGGTGCCAGTACTGGTTAGGTTCCTACTACATAGTTATCTTATTTTAAGTTCAATAATTGTAGCGAATTAATTTTTAAAGTGATTACAATGTTGATTTTTAATTATTTATATTTATTCTTAAATAAAGACACTGATAGAATACAAGCTTTCTTTTCATTTTTCTTCATATCACCCCTATTATCCTTTACTAAGCTGGTGGACGCAAACTGGTCCATGGGTGGACGCAATCTCGATTTTGTGGACGCAAACTGGGTAAAACGCCAAATTCCGATATTTTTATTTTTTTGGAATAAATACAAAGTGTTTTAAGCAAATTTGAAAGTTAATCTTAAAATAGACTATAAAATGAACTTATAAAATAATTTTGAGATAGATACTAGTGCTGGGATATTTTTATTTTCGCCGTCAAACTTGGGAACTGCACTAAATGGACGCAAACCGGCGAAATGACCCTATTTATTTTACGTTGATTTCCCTGTAGCTTTTGGTAGGACATTGTAGATGTATGATTCATATGGAATATCCATATCCATATAGATTTGTGAACCTTCTTAAGGTTTTCTGCATTGAAAACCTATTCCTGACGCGTACTCAATAAACCAAATAAACATACCAGAATCATCACCTTAAGAATGCAGATTGCTGATAAATGCATCTTCTTCATCTATTATGCTATCGATTTCCATAATTCGAAAATAGAATGTGACAATCCACATTCACCTTGATATAAAGGCATACTCTCACGAATGGAAATAATGTCCAATGATCACTCGGGATCGTACATTGATGATACGAAGGATAAGTGCATAACCGGCCTAATTTGTATTCCATAATACATGTTGTGCGCCGGCGCACAAATAAAAACAACCATTGCGGCATGAATGGCCGCGCTGTATCCAACATCAGGCATTAGCTGTCTTTATAGCAATAACAATTAAACCTTCATTTTGTAACTTCACCGCAAAATTCAATGCCTTTTATGAACTACATAGATGTTTCAATGAAATTTCAAAAAAACTGTCTTTTTTTTCGCCAAATATAATCAGTAAGAAAAAAATACACAGAATTTTTCAAGCCAAAATGTACAAAAGCTAAAAAAGATTACAAATGCATATATATTTTTCCAAATTTACATATATATCCCTTGACAATATATACAAATACACATGATTACCAATCAAATACAATAAAATAATTCATATTTCGAAATGTTATTGCTTACATCAATTAATTAGTTCCACCAAATAGAGCACTAGTTAACCACAACATGTCACATGCCATTCAATAAGTTAAATTGATAATAACACCATATGACCGCACATTGCCATCACGACACGTAATGCGCTGGTCATTTAGACCATCGCTCAATGACCTCGGTCGGGTTAGACCTTCTATGTGGCCGTAAGGAAATCACATAAAAGACAGTTGATCATCATCGTGCAAGTGACAATCTACTCTTAATACTTTGGTATTGTTGGTTTGAGCAGCTCAATGGCGCAGTGGTTAGCGCGAGCAACGTTGCAGATGCCAGTCATCGGATGGGTGACCGCAAAATTTCATCTCGATCTCCTCCGTGCTTTGAAGGCACGTTAAGCCGTTGGTCCTACCCCTGATCTCTTTACAGTCGTGTCAGATTGCTGTCCCACCGAATTATGAGAGTGAAGGAATAGGGAGTGCACCTGTGCTTGCGCACTTACTTGTGCACTATAATATATCCTGCGTACCTGTTTGACCGTAAGATCGGCCGCCATGGCCGAATACGGCTGGAGTGGTATTATTATTATTATTGTTGGTAATAACTAAAGATACCTAATTTACAGAAAAGATACATGTTACAAGCCAATCAATTAGTTTAATTGATAAAAGCAGCATATGAGCGCACATTACCATCACGACACGTAATGCACGCAACTCCCGCTGGTCATTTAGACCATCGCTCAATGACCTCGGTCAGGGTATACATTCTATGTGGCCGTAAGGAAATTAAACAACTGACATTTGTTGTGAGATGCAATCATGCGAGAGACATTGTTACTCTTATACAAAGTGCAATGTTTGTAGTTGGATGCTTGTCTTATTAATTATTTTAGTAGAATTTTGAATCCCTGTCCTTTAAAAGGGTGCAGAACAATGCCAAGCAGATTGTTCTTTGCTATTGCTTGACAATGAAGCTGCCATAAGCAGATACACTAAAGCCTCGCTTGCCCACAGTTTTTCTTAAAGAAGTTATCAAAAATATGTAACGACTACTACAGTAACCTTATTGTCAATGACCAAGCCTAAAACAGAAGTAACTTAATTTAGATGAACACATGCCCTTTGAAACCCAACATTACTTATTCATATATGCAAACAAATTCAATTTCCAACTACATTGCCCACAAACCGACGTTCCACTTGACACCATGAGCGTATTGAAACAAATACATGAAAATTAAACGCAACAGAAGCCCACTTCTAGACTCACGCGAGCAAACTTACCATAAATTACAATAACAATACTTAGAACAACACTGGATGGTTTCCATGCATGGTCGTCGTCTTTGATGCTACGTTTGTATTCAATGATTTGAATATGCATGATTTTTTCAATGTATTTTCAGGACTCAGTCAATTTGTTAAGACTTTTGAGTAGGAATTGCTAATTTCCAGTAAACGTTCAATTGCTTCGAAAATTAGCAGAGTAGTACTGCTTACAGAAAACCCTAATGATAAAATTATCAGATCCGGAATTTCAACTGAAATCCTGTACTTAGTAATTTTGATCACTTTAAAGTGCAATGTAAAGACAATCGTCTTAGCAACAATTTAATTTAAATATGTCAAACAATAACTCAACCTTTATTAATTCATTTCATAACGTAATCACGATTGCTATAAAGCAATCCAAACTTCGGGTCAAAGGTATAAATGTTAATAAATGGTAAGTTAATCCGCTTAAGTTCGTTTCTAATAAATGCAAACACAGAACAAGATATCATTCCATGATTGTTCAAGACTGATATTTGCGAATTTCCAGGCTGGGCCTTCGAATATATTTTTTCTTCATTCGAAGTTATACACTTGTTATAATAAATTCACACAATTAATAAATGAATTCGAATATTTAAAATTATGTGAATATCACTATAGACGGTTGTGAATAAGAGAGAGACAATACATAATTTATTAATTATGTACATTTATAAGGTGAAGAATAAAGACAAAATACATAATACTTCTCTCAGACGCAGGTGTGTGTATTCCACATCTGTGTTTTACTTTAGTTAATAACACAAACATTATTGCTTTACAGAAACTTTATAAAAAAATTCAATTCGAAAACGAAAATGCAATCGAAAAGGGACTCATCACACGCACGACAGTAAGAAAAGCAATAAATACATTTAATAAGACGATGAAAAATAAAAGCATTCCTCAATAAAGACAAACGAACTGAACAAGCGATTAATCAAACTGCGGGCAACAATTGAAGCTGACGACTGATGAGTTAATTACTGCACGAACATCAATTTCGAGGATTGCACTCTTGTAACATTTAATTTTCTTAAAGATCTCAAAGTGAAATAAAGGAATATTATGAAAATTTGGCAACTTTAAAAGAGCAACAATCAATTAAGTTCCTGGCTTCGTCTTCTCGATGGGTTGCTGCCATTATCCGTAAACTAGATAATTGATGATTTATAAGTGCATGTCTTCATTCATGTTGACTTTTTTTCATTCAAATTGTATTAAAGCGGGTTACGACCTTGCATGCCACTTTCCTCAAAGACCGGCGCTACACAACACGTGTTTTGCCTCTTGTCTTACGCATGTCCTTGAGCGTCGATCACTTGCCAACACCAACGGCGATTGATTTAATTGTTTGCCTCATTTTTCGTATTAGAAAACTAAATAAATCTATCCACATAGATTATAAGTAAGAGATAAACGATAATCTTAAAAAACTTGCAGAAGCAATGAATTTAAGTTATTCAGTCTTGGTATTCGATAACCTCGTCCAAGATTCCTCATCCTTCTTTCTTTGAAATACATGCAAATTCAACCACGGACATGTCGCACTTACTATCACATTTCTCCGCCGAGTCGCTTGCACAGCTTGTAATTTACAAGATAAAACATATTTCTATAATAACTCTTGACTTTGGTGAAAATTATGGTAAAAGGATACCATAAAGAGAAGACAATCTAACTAACGAGACATTTATGTGTGATGACTAAATTGTTCCCTCTACAAAACATTTAATTGTTTTACTTCGTGTAGAGGTAAAGTAAGTCCTGTAATGGTTTCCGCGTTATGACAGATAACCTCAACCTATCCAAGAGGCTTTTGAACTCAGTTTCATTACCTAGCTTTGAGATGAAAGTCATTAATCTAACTCAGAGCTGCATGCCAGTCATCTATTTATCATATTGCACTGAGAACCCTTGGCTAGGCAACCTTAATGGTTTTACTTCATGTTCCAGGAATAAGGGGTCGAGATCACTTCGAAACTTTACAGCTTAGACGTAACAGTAAGATAAATAATTGCACTTTAGTACTTGCAATACTTTGAAACTAATTAAACACATGTTTATTTGTTCGAATTCATTTAAGTGTTATTCAAATAAGAACATTTAACACAACATTTGAATGAACAAGCGAATATATACTCGACACTATCGAATAAAGGAAAACTATCCTCACTTTTGATTAACACATTGAATGGTGTCTCAATGTTGATGCAAATAAAAATACGGATTCGATTGAATTTGAACACAATGCAAAGGGATGGGTTTATATCATGGAGATACCTACTATCCCATCACAAATAAAAGCATCAACCCCAATAGAATCTCAAGTCATCGCTCCGCCATAAATACCATTGAGTATTATTCAGTACGTCTAGCGTCTAATTCAACGTTTCCATTCACACCATAATAAAAACCATCGTAAATCTTCCCTAGCTTTATACTCCGATTATGGCTAGTTGTTAAAAGACGACATTAAAGGGAGTGCAGGCTCTAAATTGTATCCGGGTTGAAAGGCATCTAGAGAAGAAAGTTATACAACGGCATGAATATGATATGATAACCAACTCATTGTTTAAACTATTAACACAAATTTGCTATCGTAAACCTTTCCAAGAATAATATGCTTTCAAAGAAAATAGTAGCAATAACTACAAAAGTTCAAGAAGAACAGACACAATGTGTCGTAAAAACTGTTAAATTTAGGTAAATTAATTTTCCTGAATTTTCCTAAATTTAACCAGTTTCTATAATAATAAGTATATATTGTTTCAAATTAAATATAAACTCTCATAAATATAAAAGTGGCTGTGACAGACTGACGGACACACAGACAGACATGACGAATCTATAAGGGTTCCGTTTTTTGCCATTTGGCTACGCAACCCTAAAAAGTAACTCTGTTTTGAAATCACTTCCGATAATAACTACATATTGACACTCAATAAAGAATCCAGATTTTTCGGTTTAAAATTGTTTGCATTCATACTGAAGCCAAGCTTTAAATAGAGTTTGATGTTTGAATAGTTTCTCAATGCATACTGCTATGTTTTCACAATTACACTGTAATGGCGGAAGTTGCAAGAGCAGTAAGTAGGTTTACAGCAAATGTGAAAACTGTTGTTTATACATCTTATTTTAAACATACTATGTATGTATTTTGGTTTCAAAGAATTTAGAAGCTAGAAAAAGGCAGCATTATTTTAGAAAATGTAGTTTTATCTCAAAAGTTTAAAGATTCTTACTTCATTGAATGGATACAACTATATCATGAGGATTTATTCGTTGAAAAAAATACCTTAATGATAAGATATTAAGAATTCAAGAAAGAACTGTGGCAATTTAGTCATACATACTCGTACATAATTTAAAGATTAATCAGCTCTGCAATAAATATACACCATAATTTTCCACCAAAGAAAAAGGTTTCCAATTCCTTAAAAAGACATAATCCCTTCGTTGCCTCTAGATTAACCAAGCGCATCAAATATCAAAAATAAACACATAGTTCAAATTATAAACGTACGCAAACAGTAGATGACATTGACATTGGTCGTACAATCGGACCGACCACGTTAATGACTCATTCATTATTTAACATGCGCTAGCGCTGCGATACGATAACATTTAAGAGGTTGGAATTATATAATACCAAGCGTGTTTTTTTATTTTAAAGAAATGTCGTTAATTCTGGGCCTGCTATAAACATAATATCATTTAGAATTAAACGATACAATAAAATTCATCTTTCCTCGCTTTTACGTCGTAACCATTGTTGCCCATAATCTCATTTGGTTCATATTGTTCTTCATTTATTATTCGAACAAAATCGATTTTTGCCTAATTTGTTACCCAGTTAAAAACAAACTCTTCTAAATTGAAAGCATTATTGTTTTATATAATTTCTTTTCCAATTTTTCAGTACGTGTGTACACTTCGACTGAGTATTTTACTTTTAAATTGGGTATTTTACATATTATATTTCTAACATTGTCACGAAACGCTTTAACATCATAAACACTGTAGTAATAAGACAAAATTGTATCGTTATTGTATATTTACGAGAAAAACTGGTCAAAAACTTTCGAGTGGATTTGTATGAGAAAATCCGGTTAGTATTTGAATTCAACAACAGTATACACTAAATCAGGTGCATAATTTATTTCATCGTCCATTACAATGAATTCCGTTGTATCAGAGATTAGAGTTTCTTCGGAATGTTTCGTATTTATTTCACTTATCTTAATATCAAGCCGACCCTATTCAATATTCATGTTTGTCTATTTTATTTCGTCTGTAAGCGGAGGTGGCGTAGGCGTTACCACGTCGGCTGAACCATTAATTAAAACGATATCGTCAGTTCGTAGTTCGTACCTATTGTAGCAATTGTATTTCCCATTACAACGTTGGTTTAGCAGATAATTTACCGAGTACGATTTGTGATAAGAATATAAACATGTGGAAAATTATCACTACTACGCGTGCAGAATGTTTTACGCTGTATGTCATTTGTGTTGATGCATCGTAATTGCTGCTTTGGAAAATTCTAATGATATACTGTCGCATTAAAATCATCCGATGTTACAACTACATACACTTATAACAGTACAATGGGTTAGTAATTAACATTGCCCCCGTTTTGAGGGTATATGCGACTCTAAGTCTTTATAAAGTAGTCAGTAGACCAAAGTTCTTATTAGGTCATGAAGATTTTAAAATTGCGACAATCTGTCTTTAAGTTCGTGCACTGTTTAAAAAACAAAAAATACTTAGTAATTTTCACAAATTGTGGTCGGCCGAATATAGCCGGCATTTCAGATCTTTAAAGTGTAATACTTTTAAATCCGCTCTCTTTATCATTGTCACCGCAAATTAATTCCGCTACCCTGACAGCAATAAAGGATTGCAAAGGTGTATTAATACTCATTCATTTATATTGCAGATTAAAAACCATATCTCATTCGAAGGCGGCATCGCAAATTTAAGATCATACATTATAATTGCTTATTCATAACTCTTTCTTCTTTATCTTAAGGGTTTAAAGGATTTCAAAGTGCACGTTGCATTGTAAAGATACGATCGCGATTCAAACGTGGGTGTAGCATTAAGAAATCATAAATCTTCTATGGGCATTAATTATTTTACATCTGAGAAGGGACAGGCGTGTACGAGTTTTATTTCATTAGACAGTGAGATAGCGTTTGATGTTGATTTATTGATCTTGATTAACACCCTCTCGAGTCATTAAAACAATTGAAATGGGTCGTTTTTGTTGTCCATTATTTTCTTTTTTCACAAACATTGCTCGGGCCTGATACTTTCATGTCGTAATTGGTACTTTTATATGTACAAGCTGTGACGTGTTGGTTTCCAACTGGAAAATAAGACCTATGTGATAACAACCTACTAGGTACTAAACATTTCCTACCAACAACAAACCAAGCCATCTAAAAATTGAAAATACATTAAAATTAGTTTTTTTCAGAAAGCACATAAATCTCAATCAACCCAATAAGCTAGCTTCCTCATTCTTAAGCAAACTGCTGTTTATCAAATACAATAGAAAAGCGACGTCTTAAGAGTAGTTTAAACTCAAAACAATCAAGCAACCAGTACTAAATCACAGCTGAAACATAATCTTGAAACCAAATATCCTCACACCAAGTTAGACGTTAATCTAAATATTTCAAAATATACTTGCATTCAAATTAACGCCTAGATAATAATTCATCGGAGCTGCGAACTCGCTAATCACAAGTCATTCGATAAACGAACATAGGTTTTACTAATCTAAATTGCCAATTGGAACAGAGTCAGGAGATAACAGTATCTGTAATTAGGACTTCCCTTAATATCCGTTTCATTGATAGTGAATGCAATATCAACATCCTAACTGCAATTGTAAGCAATTGAAGGTACGGATGGTAACATTAGAACATCCAAGTCTAGCAATTTGGCCAATAGAAAGTTGTTAACATTTTATGACACATTATACCTCTATCAAAATGTTTAAAATGGTCTTTCACGCGGTGTAATGGAATGTTTATGGAACATTTCCTTTTTGGACCGATGGCAAAGATGAATTCGATGATCCACAAATGTGAACTTATTTAAATAAAAGGATGTGCGGTGGCGGATGAAAGTAACTGATGAAATGTTTAAACACATTAAGAGGAATAGGACAAACTTTTGACTAGCTTGACAACGATCACAAATCACCAACTGCCATTTTTTTTGCCAGCGCAATCTTTAAATTCATCACACGAATAAGCGAATCAAATCTGTCCACCCCGTCACATTCCTAACAATCTGAATTTATTGTCTGCCTACATCCATGACAATTGCCAACATGTACTCAACATCCTACCAGTCTTGCAGCAATTTCGCACAATTAGACTTTGCGGATGCAATAATTTCAGAGCTTCCCCCTAGCAACCGGTCAATAGGTGGTATTACGAGTAATTTGACGTCGTGAATCGCCGCGAAAACTGCCCTAACAATAGGCTTAGGAGTGGTTAAGAGCCAAGGTGCGGTTTCGGTGGATTACCTTAACTCGGCGTGAAGCTTGTTTAGTTTAACCTCATGCGGAGTTTCGTTTCGTTTTTGTTTCACCGCAAACGAGTGGGAACGTGGGTCGATGACATCACGACGAATGACCGTAATGAATTAAGCCCGGACAGAATTGATGTTGATGTCTGCACAGTTTTGATCCTGTATGGCGTGCGTGTGGTGCAGTGAAGAAAAGAAATAACGTTTCTGCAACAATTTGGTAGCGCAGATTTAAAATTATTGAGGGTCGTAGATGATAATAATATGTTGATTAATTAATAACATAATATCCTATCTTTTTTTTATTTGGTCAAGGTAATATTAAAAACAAACAGAGAATAATTCACCGATTCGAAATTATGCGCGTGATTCTTTTGTTGTTATGATGACATAAGCGATTCCAAAATAATTATAGTAATAAAAATACCTACTTGTAGGTAGGTACGCAAATAATACAAATTAAGTCTACATTATCATGACGCATAACGCAATTTTTGTGTTTATTTTAGATAAGTTAACTTATCATTAGGTACAAAGATTGAATAAACAATTTTAAGATCAACAGTTTAAACCGATTTTTTGTCTCTGGCTTCACTTTTTTATTCCTAAATTAAGTTACTTTTACAACCTTTTCTTTATTTAGGGCAATTCAGTGATATAATAAAACTGACCCTTTTTATCGCACTAGAAAAAATTTAACCTATCGCTGTGGTCTCATAACCCAGTTTTATTATCTGTCATCGCATTGCCTGTTCACTAGTATATGAAATCTATAAATATAACAAAGTTGAAGAGTTTGTTTGGACGCGCTAATTACAGGAACTACTAAGAAGATTTGAAAAAAACTTTTTCTGCTGGAATAATCAATTTGTTGAGGAAGGCTCAAAGCTATAATATACTTACCACTATGTGTTCGGAAATCGAAATTCACGGGGACGAAGTCGCGGGTGGCTGTAACTTACAAATATATATGTTTTCTAATTCTAGTTTTCCATAAATGTATAATTTACAGACTTGATTTATTATCAACATGACTTTTTGACCTCTCCACTTCTCAAGTATAGCCTCCCACTTTAAGTGCATACTACCTACAAAGGCACTCGTAACATTTCAATACCTAATCTTAACTGCACAGAGGCTCGTACTTACACCTTTACCCAACGAGTCGTTGAATTCAAAATAGATAAATACGCTAGCTTAAGCGCAAGACACACTATTTCAGCGTGCCGATCTTTGTCGGTATCTTTTGCAGGCAGGCGGACTAGTTGGCGACTCCTTTCATTGTGAGTTGGAGAAGTTCGAATGTTGGCCACTAGGCAAAAGAGCTCTGCGTACGCATGCGGGTAACATGACAACAGGTTGCCGATAAGATGCTTTTCATATATCCCAAAAGTGTTGGTCGGAGGGCGACAGCGCTCTGCACGTACGCAAGTCGCCCCAACATGACAGCAGTATGCCGACATGATTCTTTTGAAATAGCCTAAAAGTGTTGCCGAACAAGAGCTAAGCTAAGTAAGCTTAGTTTAGTTTAGCTTAAAGGAAAATTTTTCATCTTGCTACTTGTAGTTTTCAGCCTGCACACAAGCATGAAAAACTGCTTTGCGACTTGAACTGGGCCATTATAGCTAAGCTTCTAGTATATAAACACACTAGGCGGTAAAAACGCGACCGAAGTTGGGCGTGATTACGGCTGATATTAATTAATTTTAAATGGAAGGTGACACACTATGCCGAAATCATATCGCGTACTAATTTTGTATAGAAAATGCACTGTCGTGCCGCCGAACTTCAGTCGCGTAATTTCAACCTAGTGTGTTCCTACACTAAGTCTGCAACCCACGTGTCAGCACGGGCTATGTCTGTAGCCCCTCTGTGTGTACTCCGCTTTACAGCACTTACGAAAACTGCTCATTTTATTAACACGCGAATCAGTCGCCCACTACGCAGGATGGCGTCGGTTACAGCCGCCCCGGTGATAACCAATTGAAAACAATCAATGTATGCAACTAGGAAAGGCGAGTGCAGTAACATTTACTTTACTTAGAACTAATGACATGTTATGATGTGGAATGGTATGTAAAATGTTTGGGCTTCGACGCCAACGGCCAAGGTAGGTACGAAAAAATCCAATAACAAATAATTAGTCCCACCTGGGTTTAGAACCCGGGTACTCAACGCGCCTGAAGCTTAAACAGGCGATCATTTTCCAGTTAGGTATTAATTACACAATTCGAAGGGTAATACCTACTAATAAAAAGTTGCGCTTAAAAGAAAAAGACCAAATTCGAACAAGTCGCGAAAGACATTATACTATTTCTAATTTATGATTTTTGTTAGATACTCAAATATATTTAACAAGCCATTAAATACATGACATATGGGCAACGTCTATAAAGTTGCTTAAATTTACTGTTATTGATTCATTTTAGAGTGTATCGAATCGTTAAAACGGGCTACGTACATAATCAAAAGCTCATTTATTAGCATGTGTCGTTTACTGCCTGGCGGAAGATACGGGTTGCCGAAGATCGTTTTACGTCCAATAATGACGAACAAACACTATTTTATTGTTATCGTAAAATAAATAAGTAAGAATAGCCACGTTCCTTGCACGAGCCGAAAGAAAAATCATTGTAGAGAAGTCACATCAATCACAAGAAGACATAATGTACTACATGTGACATTCTGATATGCCGACTATTTGAACGAATTATGTTATCATAATTTATAATATATTTTGAACGTAATTGCTGTCTCTTCTAACATTTCTTCACGATACCTTCACTTTCCCATCTATCTTTATGGCACAATGTTGCAAGTTTATTGTTTGCAATCGTATAGTGTTGCTTCCTTATACGGTAATAAAATGTGGGAGAATTCAACAACATGTAGTTATGCGATTTTTCTACATTAAATAACAAATATGCGTAAAGTAGTAAAAACATCAACGGTATCACTTAAAGTAAAGTATCAGCATACTTAATGTTTCAATGCATGGCCAAAGCCTCCATCACTTGATGACTTGACTTGACTGATGAAGTTTTCGTTACAAAGATATGTTTCGGCTTAATCACCATTTTTGCTAAGTGTATTGGCGATCATAAAACCGGGGTATGTCCGAAAAACCCTCGAACTACGATCCGATCTTCAAACCATGTGGTACCAGGCAAGGTCTTGCCAAAGCTGATGGAAACAATAACATTGATCTAAATATATTTTTAATAAAACCAATTTCAATTCAATTCAATCCAGCTGAACAGATTAAAAGTTAATAGGTATAAACAATATAAGAAAGTGCGTAAATCCAATATCGATCTAATAAAGTAAGTAAATCGATCTTAGTAAGTGCGTAAATTAAAATATTGATAAACCTCATTTAAATTCAATTCAATCCAACAGAACTGATTTAAAATTAGTATAGACAGTTATATCCTATTATAATAAAATAATACATTACTCGTATTTATTTCAATTTACATAAAAATATTTCAATAGCCATTCAAAATATCAATTTAATATTAAAATAATTCATTTCATTTAAAATATCCATAAGTTTCATTAAATTATTCTAATAAAACCACATGGTGTAATCTGAAAGTGAATTGTAAGGGGCCATCCATAAAGTACACATCACACGTAAAGGGGGGGGGGAGGGGGTCGACAAAGTGTGACATGGTGTGACAAGGGGTGGGAGGGGTCCTAAGTTTCGTGACATCACATTTCAAATTCTAGAGGTACTAATCGCGTTGGATGAAAAAGATGTTGACACCACAAATGTTCCTGACGTGAAAAACGAAGTGAACTGTGAAGTGACTGCCATGCCAGTTATAAATAATTTAAAGGACTGGGTTCAAAGTCCATGGACTGAAGATGATTGAGTTTCTTTTTATTCTTTTTCTTTATATTCATTAGTTTATTTTTTTTTGTTATTGTTTCAAATATTTGATACTATGTTGATTTCATTAAAAAAGTACTTAATTTAAATGGTAATAAAACTAATTTCGGAACTGCTGTTTTAATTTAATAATTTTTCGATGTTACATTGCAAAACATGTGACGTCACACTAGGGAGGGGGGGGTCTCAGAAATGTGACCACCTGTGACAAGGACGGGGGAGGGCTCAAAAACTCATGAAATTAGTGTGACGTACTTTATGGATGGCCCCTAATTTATAATTCATAATTTAATAGCATTATGAATGACCCGATGTTTTCGATTTACTTTATGAAAATAAACTTCTAGTGTACATTATGTTAATTTAACCATACAATTACTATTACCGATATGATATGATGAATAATAAGCTATTATAATAAGGGAAGTCATGAACTCATGACACAAATGTTTACTTTCCATTTGACAAAACATTAACTATGTGGCATTCTTTAGTGAAGTGTATTTAAACCTTTTAGGCATGAAGGACCATTTTTCTAAATTTCGTGTCCACCGTATAGGTTTATTGGTAAGGTACGTCCACCAGTGGACTGCAAAAGGCATGTGATGATGATTCCCTCTTAACTCAAACACTTTTCCATGTAAAAGTACCTAAGATATGCTTTTAAGGGCCTTTGCATTTCCTACATAAAGCCGGCTGACGGGTAAACACACCTGAATATATGTAGATAAAGCTATAATAGAAGAAACACAAACGAGTAATTGCTTTAGACTTATTGTTTTGTGGTTATAAACTGAGAAATGAGAGCGTAGCGCACCTCAACAATACTTGTGCACTATTGTAGCCTACAGCGCTGTGAAACAGTCGTAAATACGAATAGTTATAGCACTTGTTGCATAAAATACGGTTGCACTGATTGTAATGTTTTATTAGAGTTGCCATGGTAACCAGAAATACCATTTTTTATTGTCCAGGTTTATAAAAAATTAGAAAAATTTTAAACATGATAAAGGCATAATATGCAAATATACATAAAGGTAACACTATCAGTTGGAGGTATTCGAATTGTTTTATGTATAAGCTTTGCATTCAAAGTTATTAATTGTGAATTTAATAGACTGGCAAAGATAAATAAATGTAATTAAACTAAATATCGGTAGCAAGTACGCCGCTTGTTTATTCAAGCAACAAATTCTTTCCACTATCCACAACTAATGTTGACATGTAACACGCAACTGTAGTATTCGATACAATGAAAAACTGATATTATTTCCAATATATCGTATTTCATAAATCTAATCGATTAGAAATAAAATTCCGTTGTTCTAGTTGACTGCTGCTTCATTCTCATTAACATTCCGTTCTTAAAAATATCACATTTCTCTTGGGATAGTAAGATCGTGTGGGTTCAAATGTGACATTGGACCCTGATAGGGAAGGATCAAGTTTTTTCAATCGATAAATAAATTCAAACCGCTCACTGACTGCTTCTGTTATTTTTTCTTTTGTAATTAAAGAGTATATTTCACTTTCACCATGAGCCTGTTGAAGTCCTCTGGTAGAAGAACCCCCCACTACCTATTACTCACCAACGCACATAGCAGACGCGTAATATGGTGAACAATATTTATCACACACAAGGGCATATCTAGGGGGGGTTTATGGGGTCATGACCCCCACCCCCATTGAGCTAGTTCCAGGACTTCTAAGTTCAGTCTCTAATTAACACTAACACCCACGGAGAGAAACGAAGTCAAAACTGTATCCAAATACAAATAACAAATTCTTGCAGAGTTTGGTAAATAGCCAAACAATTATGATAAGATTTCCTTTGATAATTTTCTTACAAACACACAAACTGTTTTCCCAGTACCATAATCAGTAAACAAGCAACAACATTGCAGTCAACAGCGGCAAAAGCCAAAAGAAGGCTGTTTCGTAACATCGAAACATACAAGATTGAAGATGTCACTATTCATCCAGAGCATATCACCGGGACAGCCGGCGATAGCAAATATTGGTACAAGTGCACGTGGGAACTCAAAGGAACCGCTGTATTGCATCGCGGCAAAGATTATGCATTATGCAACTATACGGGTTAAGCCTGTTATACAATTGAGTGTGCTCAGGTTAATCAGCTAATCTTTCCTGTTCGTCGTCGTTGCCTATGGCGATTGTAAGAAGCGACTAAGAGATATTCTGGAAGATAAGCTGCATTGCTGTGTGGACAGACTGCATGCCCAGTGAGCTGACTATAAGCGTAACCCCCCCTCTGGAGCTGATGATGAGCAACTCGTTTGCTTACGTATGCCCCGAGGAATTACTGCAAAGGGCGTTGATTACTACTTGAGCCGACAATTTGCCTAGTGTTAGAACGTCGCTTTATATGCGTGAGGTCGTTTGTTAAGATCACGGCTCAAGGAGAAGATTTACTAGGATTTAGAAGAATTCAAGATTTATAAGCGTCCTAGCATGAAGAAAGTGTGTCTATCGGATGTCCTTATCGGTAAAGTCCTACAGCGGAATTATGGAAACCACGGACATGACTCACTGATGGCTTGGCCCGTGCAGTACTGGAGTGGAGTGGCCGTCATGTAGGCAAGCGCACTGTGGGAAGTCCTGAGGCACGATGGGAAGACGACTTAAGGAAGGTGGAGGGTATCGCACAGAACCGGGATGGCTGGCGCACTTTGGGGTAGGCCTACGTTCAGCAGTACACGACAATAGGCTGATTGATTGATTGATTGACAACCAACCAACCAGAACTAGTCATAAAAGATATATTTTCAAAATTTAACTACCTAATAACAAGATTGGTAATGGGGAAATGTATTGGTAGAAAAATCTGAATATTTTTTGTAAGAGAGTGAATGCCGTTAAAGAGTCAGCAGCGGTTACCTTTAAGCGTCATGAGTTTTTTTCGTAGGCGAAAGCTGCATCAATCAATTGACATGTCATGTCTGGCCTGTCACCAGCTATTCTTTGGCGAAGGCGTCTTCCGCTAATTGTCATACAGCATGTACCACACGATAAGGCAAGTGTTCGCCGCGGGACGAACCACTTAAAGTACTTGAGCCAAAGTGCAGTCAACTTAGGAGATAATGGGCTGTTCGGTGAGAAAGTTGTCACAAAAAGAGTGGAGGAAAAAAATCGCATCAACGAAAATAGCTGGGACATATTGGAAGCTTGTTTTAGGTTCTTCAATGAGATTTGATTCTGAGGTTTGATGATACTATGATCTCTAGGTCCAAGGTTTATCTAATAAGTTAAAGCAAGGGAATTCCTCTGCATATTCAGTAGTAACTGACTAAATGATTGAGTTTTTAAGTTTCTTTAGCTAAATCTATACTAATTATAATAAAGCTGAAGAGTTTGTTTATTTGTTTGACTAATCTCAGGCACTACTGTTTCAAAATCGGTAGTCTATTAGTTAAGGAAGGTTTTAAGCTATAGTACGAGTATAACAGTATGTGTGCGGAAAACGAATTCCACGGGGCACGGGCGACCGCTAGTTCACATTTAAAAAGAGGAACATTCGTTGATGAATCATAGGTGTCTCAATAAATTGTGTGTTTATCGCGAATAATCTCAGCTTCTCACGTACTCATTTACTAAATGTACAGTAAACTCTGCAAAATGCATCGTTAATTGCACGCAATGCAACTGAAACGCAACACAATGCATACGAAAAATCCGTACATGGTCGTATGCAGTAAATTAACGCAGCCCGGTAAAGTACAATGCTTTTGTCTGGAAGGTAATTTATTTGTATTAAGTACAACATTATGCCTTTGTTCATTTTTGTTCATTTATATGACTGTAACAAAACTGTAACTTAAATTTTCTTCCAAGAAAAGGTATAATTTTGAGGTCTTAAATTGTAATATTTTGTAAGATATCTCCCGCTCCTAGGTCATGCTTGTATTGATTGTCACCAAGAAACCAGCTTATCATCGTGTTTCCATAGCAAAGATCAGAACAGAAAGAATCTGATGTGTTTAACTGTCTGACCGAGTGGCAAACGCGCGCCAACATGACATTTTACTTTTTAAACCCTCACCAAACTTCATTGAAGATGACATTTTACTTTTTAAATCTCCCGCTGGCATCGGCAACGGCATCCTGCCGTCCTCCTTAGCGGATACGGTTAATCTGACAGGCCGGTACGCGTCGGATGTTTTGACAGCGACGCAATTACCTGCCACTTTGTTTGGCGGCTGGCTGTGCCCACTGTTCACATCCTGTGGTACTCGCATCGAGGACTTAACTGGTTCAATCCTGATTGACGTAGGTACCACGTTATTTTTTTAAATCTTACATTCTTAAGATGAAATTGAGGTGGAACTGATTACGTAGGCGCATGTGAATGTTTCAGTTAAGACCACATTATCCATCATGGCTTCACAGAATTTAAATTAAATTAGGATAAGAAAACGGTATCACTTCCTTATCAGTTCCTTTTCAATTATTTTAAAGTTATAATTGAAAGCTTGAACAATCACGAACAATCGATAAAACTAAAACGAATCATAAAAAACATTTCGGCCATTAATCTGTCAAGGCAATTATCAGGTTTTACGAGTAAAATATTACTATTTTTTTTTTGCAAATCCTATAAAAATCTCGGCTTGACGAATTGATTGCCGTTCTGTTTCATTTCTGGGATTTAGGTAACTAGTTTTAATTAAAAAACATAGAGGTTCAAAGATAGCAGTGTAAGTGTACAACTGTAGGTAATTCAATCCAGTACCTGTTTACCACTAGTAATTCTACAATTGCTTCGCAACAAGAACAACAAATAATAAAATAAATGAACCACCGTCCGTGAGAACGGTTCGTCCTTCATTTCACATCGACTGGCACCTCAGAGCACGTTGGATTTAACGAAACGCATAGCTCAAGGCCAAATTGGGATAGTGCTATGGGAAACTGAAGAAACATAAACACAGTTGAATTACAAATACCTATACTTTAATATGTTGATAAGTACGAGTATGAGGCGACCAGAGCAAATCAAAGAAACAAATTGTGTGGATACCACACCCTGTCTTCTTAACCATTGCTAAGAAACCTTCAAAAGTTTCTTAATAGATGATAGTTAAAATTATTTCAAAGTCACATCCTAAAACATTAAGGAAAACTTGACATACAAGATCAAAATGCCTCAATAGAGCAATTAACATGCCAAAGATTTAACCATCGACCGTGGTGTGCCAAGGTCGGTATCGGCCACAGTAACATCTTTGAGCGGGATAACGTCACATTCAACCAAATACCAGATAACCTTTATACTGCAGTTATTTAAATGAGAAGTTAATCAATACTTACATTTAAAACAATTAGGAAGTGATGTATGCTACATATTATCAGTATCTTGAAACAAGTTAAAGCATCGAATCAGTACGGTCGCACAGTTATCAGATAAAATATGCAAAATACAACAGAGCGGCGTTGAAATTTTTTCATGTTTTCTTTTTGATGCGGTCTAGTCCAATATTAGAAATGGTCCATGTATGGAATAATGGTAATTGCTCATCATGTCGGTTGATTTATTTATAAGCGCGTTCAGATCTTTCATCATTTTATAAGACAGCAGAATTTAAGCAAAGCTCTCCTATAAATCAGCAGGATCCAAAAAAGTCTACTATAACCAGCAACCATCCCTATTGACTCCACCATAGTTGCCAACCATTGCACAATGGGTGTCGTCATTTGATGGCCAAGACTATTATAGTCATTATACTGCTTTTACGTCTGGTGTCATTAGTAGGTAAAAACAATTACATTTAAAAGATTAAGAACACAATGTTTTCTTACGTTTACGCGACTGTTACTCATAAAATAAAACTAATTTTAAACAGATATAATCGCGGTATATTCTTCAAACTATTAGTTTGAAGAATATACCGAGCGTTTAAAAGTAGTTTTATTTCATTAAGAACACATTCAATGCATCAATGCGATACTATTCAGATTGAGTTTAGATACCACCAAATACTTAAAAGAATATCAGTTATCTATAACACAGAAGAATGCCACTCAACCCCGTGGATCCCCCGAAGTCACTTCACCCACGAAAAGAAAATGGGGCGGCCAGCCTATATTATGAGAATCAAATAATTAGGTAAAGTTTCATCTCATGCAAAGAAGGTACAAAGAAGACAGGGCCATAGGTTACCTTCATTTCAGAAAAAACACTATTGCCCTTTCCATTTGAAATTGTGTACCCAAAGCCAACATAACAATGTACCAACATCATCACAACAACCGCTGCGCCCAAGTCCATTCGCCCTGAATCCTGAAACGGCAACAATCCAACAATAGAATGTCAATTTCCAAGTACCGATATGAATGCGAGGGCGCATGAATGGCACACTTCAGACGCATCAATGAGCCTCTGTGCGCATGGGAACTGGATGCGTGCGTGCATTGACCAGGGTTGCCAGATTCTGTATTTCCTTAGGACCAATTTCGCGCTATATCTGTAGGTTACCTAGAGCGATGGCAGCCTAGTTGTACGGACCGCGCCTCACATACGTGGTCCGTGGTTATATCCGGGCCCACACCTCTGGATTTTTCGAAAATACATGTGTGGATTTGTGCCATTAGCTCGGCGGTGAGGGAAAACACCGTGAGGAAACCTGCACATTCAGATAGTTTCTGACTTAAGTTAAGTTCGATCTGAATGAGTCACCATGATCCAATCTGTCTGCTTCCCCTCTAAGGGTTACGAAGGTCTGATGGCAGTCGTTTCGCTGTAATAAAGACCCCGCACAGAAACATGATAAACGCTAGGAGGAGCTGTAGGTTTCCGAGAATCTCACTCACTCAACACCAGCCTTGTCGATTCAGGATCATAGTCGCAGCGTTCCCTGGGCTCCATGGCAAGGGAACGCTTCATTTTGGATGCAACCCGGAGAGCCGGTAGGATGATGATGATCTGCAGGCTAGCTACTTAGACCTACAGCTAAGTGAGTTTTATTTGAAGTAAAACATGATATTGCCCTGCAGTGGAACATTAAAAAGGTGAGAAGAATTACATCTACATCAAAATAACACAGTTTAAAAGAGTAACAATGCCAAGGAAAGTTTAAAGTCAGAATATAAATGTATTTTTGCATGTATAAACTTACTAAAGAGGACAAAGAATTTTGCTGGAATGGAAACCTTGAAACCAGGGTAATATGGAGAACAGATGAAGATTTAAAGTAGAACAAAATTATGTGGTAGAACTTTTCATTTTGGATGCCTGATGGATAAAAAAGGCTTTATTATCTTAATAAAGTGGTCATGTGTTGTATTGGAATCATAATTTATTTAATGATTAAAACTCCACATAAGGAAAGTAGGTAAAGTCAAAAATATAGTAACTGACAAATGATAACATCGGCTGACAACTTGACCGATATCTGTTGCAATATTAATCAAGGCCGCTCATATTACTATCATAACATATAGCAACAACCCTATCGGAGTTACACGATGCGTTAATGCATGAGTGTAAACTTTGTTAGTATCAGCTTTGGGTATTGACATCTGCTTTTAAGTATCACTCCGACAATTTGAATGCTAACGGTTGAACCGCATTGGCCAATATCAATGATTTTGTGTAGACAACAATAGCAATATTTTCTGCATTGTGTTCAGGGTTACTAGATAGAAAGCAGTATTGACGGGCCCGTTGGTCTAGTGGTCAGAGAACCTGGCTATGTAACTGAGAGTTGCGGGGTCAAATCCTGCTAGGTGCAATGTTTGTGTGATGAACATCAGCATTTTCACTGAGTCATGGATGGTTTATGTATAAAAAATATTAAGATATGTCTATCCGTTTCCTAGCATTCATAATACAAGCTTCCAGCTTAGTTTGGGGCTAGGCAATAGGTGTTCTTGTAGAATTAAATTATTTATTATTAAGTATTTAGTATTAATTTGGATAATACAATTTACAAAATACAAGTATTTATATTAAATTTAGAGAGGGTACCACATGAAGCCACATATCATTTATATAAGACCATCAATTAAAAATTGCTAGAATCAATTTTAATAATGATGGAAAAAGTAAACATAAGTGGTATTGGATTTTACTTTTATTCTTATAGAATCTTCTGACTGTTCCCTCTGAACATGATTTGCTAGGTAATTTGCCATTGCAAAAAAATATAGGTAATCTAGGTGGGTATTAATCTATGTACCTACTCATTCACTAAATTAGCAAACAAAATAACAAATAAAAAGTCATTTTAAAATGTTTATGTCCTAAAAAATACAAACTTTTACCTATTATCAAATCATCAATGTATTCATGTTTTTTATTTATCCTGGCTTTTATGAGCCACAAATGGCAAGTCATTGTGATTTTGCAGATTGTATGTAAGTATTATAATTGATTCAGGTCAAGATCAGGATGAAACACTTCATCCAAGGCAAATTGCATAATTTACACACGACATTACGATAACAACAATAACAAACAATATTATTTGTAGGTAATTCGACGACTTGACACGTTTCGGCGGTTATTTAGTCCTTGTCATGTATCATTAATAAGAAGAGGCACGAAGCCAATTAACAAAAATTTCAAGTAAACATTGATAACAAAATAATCAGTTAAAATATTAGAGCTAAAACTTACCGCAAAATAAAATGACAAAATCCGTAATGACTTTTCGTATAATAAACGCGGAATCACGATCGATGTTAAATGCATGGCTGCGAGAGTTTGTTTTGCGATCGTTTCTTTCCATTTTCTTGAATATATTTGCAGTTAAACCGTGAACAAAACACTTTTCACAACGATGTCTACGTTACGAAATAATGACAGCGGAAAACTCGAGTACACAGCACACGTCAGACGCGAAGCGCATGCGCGCGCAGACTGATTTGAAATCAGCGTGGCGTTTACAAAGCCCCTTCTTTTATTACGTTTCATAGGGCTTTTTACGATGAAATTGATAGATATGGATTAAATAAATATAGTAAAGCATATTTTATGCTGATGTAAAATACCTTTGCACAATAGGTAAATACCTTCTATTGTATGTATCTTTTAATTAACAAAACCAATACTGGTGGTCAAAAGTTGAACTTATGAAAATGGGCATGCCTTTTTAGGGTTCCGTAGCCAAATTGGCAAAAAAACGGAACCCTTATAGATTCGTCATGTCTGTCTGTCTGTCTGTCTGTCCGCCAGTCTGTCACAGACACTTTTTTCCGAAACTATATGTACTATACTGTTGAAACTTGGTGAGTAGATGTATTCTGTGAACCGCAACAAGGTTTTCACACGAAAATAGAAAAAAAATAAAAAAAAGTGGGGGGTCCCCATAGTCAGAACTGAAACTCGAATTTTTTTTTTTCATTGAACATATACGTGTGGGGTATCTATAAATAGGTCTTTAAAAATTATGTTAAGGTTCCTAATATCACTTTTTTCTAAAGTGAATAATTTGCGTGACAGACCCTTCCAAAGTGGCAAAAAGTGTGTCCCCCCCCCCTCTAACTTCTAAAATAAGAGAATGATAAAACTGAAATAAATGTATAATGTACATTACCATAAAAACTATCAACGAAAATTGGTTCGAACGAAATCTATTCAGTAGTTTTTTTAATACGTCAAAAATAGAATTTGTACGGAACCCTCAGTGCGGGAGTCCGACTCGCACTTGGCCAATTTTTTTAGATTTTTAGTCTTTTTGTAGATTATTGTGTATACCAACTAAACTCTATTCTACCAAACCTTTAGTTTTTGGAACACACTTTCGATTTGATTGGTATGTGCGCATTCCACCTCTGCCTCTTGCACACCTCACACTCGCATAGGCATTAGGTACCTCCGCATGCATGACCCTCACAATAATTTGGTATAATAAAATAAGGTAGGTACCTATTTTATGTCTGTATTTCATAATCTTTTCTGTTATTTCGCATAACTATAATTGGTTTTGATTGATTGATTGTATTGTTTAATACAGCATATCGATAATATAATATCTACTGTATTGATATTAAGATATTATCGCTGTTTTCGTTTTACTTATTAAATGTTTTATCGCTGACCAGCATTCTATTAGCATCGCACAACACACAATAGGTAATGTACAATAACAGAGAAAAACATACTTACAATAAAATGCACAAACAAAAATAATAAAAAATAGTAGATTCTATTTTGTTAAGTGTAGTAGAATTACTTTTTATTATAAAGTAGGTAGGCTTGATATTAATATGTAGGATTAAAATGTATTTAATCAAGTTGACCAAAAACTTAATCAGCCAGAAGCAAGTTGAAAAATCACTTTTACGCAACTCATTGAAATCAAATCAACCCTAAAATTGTACATCACAAAAGACCCAGTTTAATCTTTATTTTTTACACCTTATGTCGAAGCGATAAAGGAATGCCGCCCGTCGCTTTGGGTTCAGTAGCGATCTATTGATGTGACACCTGTGGTCCTTTCGATTTTGTTCGATTTTTTATTTGGGCAATCGATCGGGAGTCTCCAGTTTATATAGACTTTTTTCATGGTAGGTATTTATTGTATTTGCGCGTAAGTTGAGCCGCAGGTAGGTGGACAAATATGCACAAAAATACAAGCCAGCTATCCAGGAAACTAAAAATTTTCTTGATAAAAAAAATTGTTCAAAAATTTAGTTGAGGAGTACCTTAATGCTAAATAGCAGAGAAGAGATAAAATATGTTTATTAAAATATGTTGATTGTTGTTTTAATATAACTATCTATATTCTACTAAGTAAAAGTGAAATGTTATGTTTAAATTTTTTAGTTGCAATACCCTACTTATCAGGGCCATGTACCTAGCCTTAATAATATATCTCAGTGTTATGTTCATTGTGCAATAAATAAATATAGAAATAAATACTTAGTACCTTGGTAATAGAACTTTACAACCAATAAAACATCAATTAAGCAGGTTTGAAATTATGTTGCCGTAACTTCTTTCAGAATTTTCATTGCGATATCAAAACAAATAAAATAAGTTAAAAAGCGCCATCTAGCGTATTGTGTAATAACTACCACAAAGATGCATGCTTTACATAATTAACGCCATCTATAAGTAATAAACTGAACTAGACACTAACTGACTAGTACAGTCATCTAGTGGTAAGATTTTGATTTACTATTTCAACAAAAACTTAACAGATGTCGCTGTAATGTTTTGCACATATACACCAAAAGATGGCGCTTCAAAGAGAAAATAAAATACGTCAGTTAAAATAATATGGTAGATGACAAACACAAATACTCCAATCAAATTAATATGATATTAAAATACAGATAGAACAATAACTCACATAAGTAGGTCGATGCCTATATAAAATTGTTAGTGGCCTTTGTAATGATGTCGGCCCAGGCTTGTCAAAACCATAGTCCCACATCCTGAGCTGCCGAGGATGAAACCGGAACAGGCGCTAGGATTATGACGATACGATAGATTAAAATTTAATATGAGACAAGATGGGTATTTTTATTATTATAGATCTGATTGTTGATTAATATGTGGATTGTGGATGTTTAAGAAATGTTTTTTGTAAATCAGCTTAAATTTTTTATTTATTTATTTAAAACCACCTTAATGTTATCATTACAAGCTAAAACTTAAATGCGATAACATGGCTAAATACTAAATTAATCATACTTATTATGTAGCTGGTAGGCTAGTGCTTACCAGCAATACCTACCTACCTTCGATGGCTTGAGAGCAGAGCACTTTTTATACTACATACCTATTTAAAGTTTTAAAAATACTTGTTGTTGGTAACAATGGGCAACAATGTTGGTTACCTACCTACATGATTAAAAAAAATTATAATCGTCGACTCTCGATAAAGTATTAAACATAGGACGATCCTCTTCCTCCTCCATCCTCTTTGAGACGTAGGTGGGTATTCCTCAATTTCTGAAGATCGTCATCATTGTATGAAATGAAATGAAACGCACAATGACTCTCTTGGCATTCAAACTATGTAAATATATTTTTTTAAACTTCTCTACACTAATGTTATAAAGAGAAAAGATTTGTATTTTTGTATGTAACAAATAAACTCAAAAACTTCTGGACCGATTTGAATAATTCTTACACTGTTGGCTAGCTACACTCTTCCCAGTGAACATAGGGTACCTACCTACTTACTTTTGATCCCGGAAATGTGGGGGAAGGGGGGGATATTTGAAAAAAACAAATGACGCGCGGGTGAAACAGCAGGCGGAAGGTTAGTTTTTAATATTTGTGAACTAAGACTCATAGTGTTGGAAAAGAAAATGAAACGAGACGAAGGGACGACGGAACGGATAGGAAAGACGTTACGACGACAAACGACGGGCGTCGGGATTCGGGATAGAACGCGGTCGAAATCGCTAGTGGATATACCTTCTTAAGACAAGAAAAAAAATTTACTAAATATACATTATTTAATTATTTAAGGTATTATAAGTTTACAAATTTACATACTTGCGATATTTGGCGTTACAAGGACTTCAAGGTACTAAGTAACAGAACTGGTTAGAACTGGGGAAAACGCGTTTTAACTAAAAACCAGGTCTTTTACACCTTTGCATGAAACACGTAAGGCATCGGTTATTAATGAATTCCTGTAAAATTGGTGTTTATGAAAATTAGGAGGTAGATATTTGTTAAGTTAGATAAGCGTTGTTATTAAAACCTTGAAATATTAAGATTGTCCGTTAGCCGAGGGCCGAGACTATTTAATATTATAGAATAATAAAATGCCTACTGATACCCATTTTCATTCAATAGTTTTTAATTTCATAGGTACCTGGAATGCGTTAATTTAAGTCATGATCAAACGTAGTGTTCAGTTATTTTACGGATTGGAAATAATAACCTACTATTTAAAATTCTACTATCAAAAAGTTACCTGGAAACCTTGTTATATTACAGAAAAAGTAGAGTTAATTACGATTCTGATAAAAACTTACTGAAAAATACATCAATATGCTAGATTTGAAGTACCTACCTAATAATTTTAAAATATGAAAAGAGTATTTTTTCCGTACGAATCTGTGCCTTGTCCTTAGCTTGTGATAAATAAGAATATCAACACTCATAAAATTTTCTCTAAACATCAACTACCTACTAAATTAAAAATCCCAAACAGGCAATAACAGATATTAATTCGTAAAAAACTTCGTATTGTTTCTTGCCGTAACTGGTGACATGAAATTGAGATCTTGCAAAGGCTAAAAAATCCAGAGCACCGGTCCGTGGAGGCAACCGATGGGGTTTCAAGAAAAGAAAGAAAGACAATTTGGGGCTAGACAAATAATACATCTATTACTTACTAATATTATCAAGCTCATTCACGCTAAGTAACATATTCTATACTAGCGGCCGCCAGCGACTCCGTCCGCGTGGGTTACGATTTCCGCCCGATTTGTGACTATAGATAGCTTAAAGCTTACCTCGACAAATGGTAAGTGGACTATCCAACACAAAATATTTTGTCAATGCGAACCAGTAGTTGCTGAGCTTAGCGCGTTCAAACCAATTTGGATCCTGAGTTACACGTGTTATTGTGAGTTAACCATAAAAGATAGACATATGCTGCTGGGGGATATTTTTTAGGCAATTTTATGTAGAACTAGAATATTTCCGTCATACCTACATGATTTCTATGTGACTTTAACCATTAAGGCTGCATAGGCGACTGAAGCTTATGAAATGGAGTAAATTCCCCCGTTTTCCCCACATTTCCCTTCACTATGCTGCTCCTGTAAATTATAGCGTGATGAAAAGTATCCTATAATATGCCCAGGAGTATGAAGAATAACTGTACCAAGTTTCGTCAAAATCCGTCCAGTAGTTTTTGTTTCTATAAGGAACATACAGACAGACAGACAGACAGACAGACAGACAGACAGACAGACAGACAAAAAATTTACTAATTGCATTTTTGGCATCAGTATCGATCACGTATCACCCCCTGATAGTTATTTTAAAAATATATTTAATGTACAGAATTGACCTCTCTACAGATTTATTATAAGTATAGAAGATTTTAAGCCCGTAGGTACGGGACAATAAAAAGTAAAAGCAATATGCTACCAAACCGGTTGCCACTCAGAAATATCTAATTGTCAGTGGAACCAAGGCAACAAGAAGAGAGGGTTTATCATTAAACATGATATGTTTAATGTAGTGACATTAAGTAAGTACAGTGCGTACCTATTATAGACAGTTGAGTGCGTTGTCGGATTTGCAATCTCAAGCTCTAACCATTGAGCTATTACTACGTAGAAGTAATAACCATTGAGCAATAATAACTATAAAGCACATCAGACTGTCGTGTTTGTTTGAAAGCGTTCTTCTGACGGAGTAGACAGAAGATGAGAGTCGCAAACTACGCTTTATTTCTTTGTCGAATCAAATCCCAATTATTTGTTAACTGTCCGTGACACCGTGACACCCTATGACATTCCACAATCCAATGAATTACCGCAAGTAACCGCAGAATAATTCATATTAGTTAATAAAAAGGCTTCTAGTTGCGTCTTTATACTACGAGTAAGTATAAGTACAATATTTAACCCTTTAAGCGCGCGAGATAAACTCGCAAAAAGAAAATAAAAAAGGAGCTTTTTACGTAACAAGCATTAAATGAAAAGCTACAGCAAATAACTGTACATTTTCCATAAGAATAACTTAAGGCATTCGTCAACTATGTAGGAAATCCAATTTAACATCGACCATGAAAAACGCCGCACTTTAGGTACAATCCGTGAAATCAGAAGTCAAAATGCTAAAACTTTTCCCACATTAAAATATTTGAAATTTTGAATATGCAAAGTTAATATTTTTTTGTGCGGTTTGCTTTTTATACACCTACTTATTGGCATAAGTAGATAGATATCAATTTCTCAAACAATTTATTAGTGAACCTAGCAATTCACTATAATGTATAGGTACAACAATAGAATTCGTAGATAATCCCTTCGACTCTTGGTAATTTAAGCTCCTGACGTGATACTAAGCCACTCCTAAGCGCAATATTTAACCCTAAAAAGCTCGCGAGAACCACTCGCAAAAAGATCAAAAACAACGCTCTACGCAACAATCGGCGAAAATCCGAAGCTACAACAAACAGCCGCAAAATTCCTTCATTACAACGAACAATGTCTACAGACGGCTACATACAAATAACTCGCAGCGTCCAATTTAAATAACAGGCTCGCAAAGCTGAAAAACAACCCGTAACCGAAGTTGGGAATAAATTAGCGGGGGATGCTAAGACCCCCCTTTCCCCAGTGTGTACATTGTGCAAAATATTATTTGCCTTGCCAGACAATAATAGGATCTAATGCCCCGCCCTGACATGTTAGCTTTGCGGGGCTCCGCCCAGCGCCGGCGTCGCGGCCATTGGCGGAGCGCATCTCCCGTCCTCCTCGCCGACTGGCGCTATCTCTGTCTCTCGTGTAGCTTTTTCCTCGACGCCCGAGGGGTAAATGTTTTGGTACGCAACATATACGAAGGTTTTCTACGGAGCCGCGCCGGCATTGTCAACCGGTATCGTCTGTATATTTTTTGCGAGACTTTTATTTGAAGACGTCTACCTGAATGGAGTGCCAGGATTCGCTTTATGAGATTTTTTTCAATAACTACGTAACGAGACGTTCAGGATTAAAGGATCGGCACATATCTCTGTAAACAGTCGCCTTTGACATAGCCCTTTGATACATTTGCTTTGATTCTGAACTTTCAGGAGTCTTATCTGATTATGATTATAGATAGCGGTTTAATTAAACAAAAAAAATATTATGACGGAGCTTATTATATGATCAGATTTAAATACTATCTACAAGAGGAAATAAACAGTAATTAGAAATTTTGTTTTTAAAAGATTAATATGTAATAAATGATTTCTAATTAAATAAATTGTTAAACTGGGTTACCATTTTCTTCATTTGACAACATTAAACAACATATTACTCGTACCCAAATCCGTACTACAATTACCTAAAAATATCTGCATTAAAATATTGAAGAACTACGTCAAAAATATGTTCAACACAAAAGGTAAAAACTGATCCGTAAAAGCAACCGTCCAAAATAAATACCGCAACAAAGTTGAATCGATAAGCACGGAGAGGACTAATAATTATTAGTCGGCGGCCTGAAATTCATGCACAAAGCTCCGACCCGCAGTAATAATAACGACAATTGTTGTGTTTACTGGAACGTAAACGCGGGGAGGGCGGGGCGCGGGGGGCGTGGGCGGGGCCGCGGAGACACCGCCGGGGCGCGCTCAGTCCGCCGCGACAGCCGCCGCACTCGGCCCGCTCGGCAGCGCAGTGGGGACATGTGACCGAGCATGGAAGACTGCGAGCTCGCCCAGTACCGCGACATGATCATCGAGGGCGACCTGCCGCTAGACCTGCGCCCGCCGCCGCGCCTCTACCTGCCGCACTATCTGCGCGAGCCCGCCGACTACGCGCCTGACGACACCTACGTGTCCGTGGACGAGGACGCGCCCGACCCGCCGCCGCCCGCCGACGCCGACCACTACGACGCGCCCAGCCCCACCGACGCCAAGCCCGGCTCGCCTAAGAAGCCCAAGACCAAGTCGTCCTCCCAGCTCATCAAGCCACCATACTCCTACATCGCGCTCATCACCATGGCCATCCTGCAGTCGCCGCACAAGAAGCTTACGCTGAGCGGCATCTGCGAGTTCATCATGACGAGGTTTCCCTACTACAGAGAAAAGTTCCCCGCCTGGCAGAACTCGATCCGACACAATCTGAGTCTGAACGATTGCTTCATCAAAATTCCCCGGGAGCCAGGGAACCCGGGCAAGGGGAACTACTGGACGCTGGACCCGCTGGCGGAGGATATGTTCGACAACGGGAGCTTCCTGCGGCGGCGGAAGCGGTACAAGCGGCCGGCGCCGTCGCTGCAGCACGCGCACGCGGTGGTGGCGATGCTGGCGCGCGAGGCGTACGCGCCGCTGCTGCCGCTGCCGTGCTACCTGCCGCCCGCGCCGCTGCTGTCACTGCCGCGCCCGCCGCCCGCCACACTGCGCCCAGTGCCGCTGCCGCCGCGCGTCGCGGAGACAACTGAACCCCGTAGCAAGCGCTCGCGCAACGGGTTCTCCATCGAGTCCATCATCGGCTCCCAAGATTCTCCATCGTCCGAGCCTCGAAGAAGCGCCTTCTCACCGCTTCACCAGGGCACCAGCCCGCCGGACGATTGGGCCAGGTGAATGTATCTCAACGGGTGTTTCTCGAGTCCATCCCCGTTTTGAGCCTTCGGGCAGTGAGCCTCGCTTGACTGAAGTGGTAGTTTCATGTGTTTCAGTGATGTATAAATAAATGCCAAAAACTACACGGGTATCGAAGCTTCAACCAAATATTAAATAGTGTTAGTATTATCGAGACCAAGCCATTTGTACAGTTTAAGAATTTGGTTAATTAAGAGGAATGTAAGTATTGATTTCAATGTTTTGTTTGCTGCATGTTTATTGTTGTTCAGTTTCAAATTATTTAAAGTAATGGTAAAAGATAAGTATCGTCCGGATTTAAATATTAGAAATATTCGTGCCAAAATGTTACCTATCACTACTTTTTACGAAACAAACATTTTTGTTTGAAGTAGCTTCATTCGCTAATTAATTTATCTTTCAATTTGATAGATACATACCTTCCTATTTACCTACCACATCTTTTATTATTGTACGTTTGTTGAATAAAAAGTAGCGATAAAAGAAGATATCTAGTCATTTTTATGTACAAAATAGTACTTAATATGTAATTTAAGATTCTCTTGTAAATATTAGTGTTTAACAGTTTCTTTCTAATCCTAAGTATGTAATTATACCTGCAATAATTGAATAGTGTAGATAAATTACAGTATAATAGGGATCAAAAATCTTGCAGTTTGCAGATCTCATAAGAAACTACTTAATCTAAATAACAGTCCCAATTTCAAAGGATTTTGTACTTAAATTGAGAAAATAAATTAAATGTATCTAAAAACTAAGCGGTATGATTGTAAGTAGTATATTTTTGTGTAATAATTTATTTTTAAGTGATAAATATACAAATAATATGAAATTGATGGTTTTGTTATCATTTCACCAGTTTTATAGTACCCACAAATCACACAGTTTTATCAATAACGATTATTTTTACGAAGTTACAGTGCTTGAAAGCACAAAAATAAATTTTAAGTTTTGCCATAAAACACAATATTTACTTCAGGCTATTAATAAAAGCGTACAAATTGTCCGATTACTAGTACTATAAAGAATTTGATCAAAGCCGTCCTAGAATTTCTACTGCGACATTTGCAGTCAAAATAGTCCGGCGGTCGCACGGCGCCGTCGGAATAAATATCAAACTTATAGGAATCAAATAAGACTATTTTGTTTACAACCTATATTATAATTTAATGTTTGAAATTATGAGAATAGCCGTCCTGCGCTAATACAATATTCAAATTCAAAGTTTTTATTGCACTCACGTGTTTACAAAAGATCTTATTAAATAAAAAATAAAGTTCCAACGTGAACCCGTACTTCATACATTATAAAAAAACATAAAAAACTTTTTTTGGTCGCTCTTTGCACATTTCTTTTTCTTTAAGTGATTAAATGTTGGAATTTTAGATAAGACCCAAATCAAAGTCTTTTTTTCCTAACAATACTAATATGTAGTTCAATCTTCTCTGAAAAAAAATATGAACTATTTTTTCGTAAACAAAACAGTATGACGAATTAAGTGTACTTATATTTAAACTAGGATTACAATATGGTGGTGTGTGTGAATATACCTATCTTTTTACCTTGACAGGCGATTTTAATAAAAAATAAAGAAATATAAATTACATCCCTTATCTGCAGCTAAAGGGTTAAGAATATGACGGTATTTTTTTTACATTGAAATTAAAAAAAAAACTGACCTAAGTATTTATTGTTATGGAATTATCTCGCACTTAATAAACCAAAATGAAATTTACTAAATTAAATTGTTAACTGAAATTTTATTTGCTTCTTATGGTTATTTTTTGTCCAATTTAGTTCAGTGTAGGACGCCCTCAGGCCAGGTGGAGTGACAATTTGCGCAAGATGGCTGGCAGGAGCTGGATGCGAGTTGCCGAGGATCGGGCTAAGTGGAGAGCACTAGGGGAGGCCTATGTCCAGCAGTGAACTGCAGAATAGATTGATTATAAAATAAGAAAAAAATATATACCTAATGTAAGATAAGAAATAACAGAAACAGAAAGGTATAGAAATTCGTGTTACATTATTTTACGAGTATTTTAAAGGCCTTCATAATATTGTGATAACTATTTATCTTCTGAAAGAATGAAAAGTGTCTATGTTTACAGTTCAGGCAATTAAATTCACCTTTCACTTACTTATATTTTCGATATTTCTTCTTTACACAGTTGGTATTGGGTCACCTTACCTATATTAAAATATCATTGTCGTTATGTATTCTGCTGACTTCATTTCTTTCAAAACACTCGATAGGCTTATAATACTTTATTATCCCATTTTTATTTAAGGTTTCTGGATGAGAAACTTTTAGACTTGTCTAGTTCTAAGGTACTAAGGGTAGTATACATTATTACATTGATGATATAAGGAATTTTTAAAGGCTTGTAGGTAGTTGGACAGTCATTTGTCAGTTTCGGCGATGAAAAGAGAGTCTGGTTCTCGATAGATGACCAAAAATGATTTATTTATTTATGTAGTAACTAGTACTATTCTCAAGTCATGTAGTATTACTAAACCAATAACATTTTATTGTCAGTAAATTATATTTAAATGCAGATTCTCTAGTCTCACCCCGCACTTTTAAAGGAACGCAAAAATTGTCGTCTTAACCTTAATGACATTAACCTTAGTATACTAAAGAGCTCAGCAACCCAGTGGTACGAGTAAGAACGCCGCTGCACATGCGTGAGGTCGATGTTTCTTTCCAAAAATATATGTGTATATTTCCTACCAAAACAACGGAGAAGGAAAATGCGTTAGTTTGCGAAATGTAAATGATGATCAATTCGTGATTTAATTAATACAATGATCACGACCAGTAATAATGAATACGGCTTAATGAAATGGGGTTTTAAAGGCTGTCAACACGCGGCAGCGGTGATGACTCACCATCAGGTGGTTGTTTAGCAACCTTTTACAAGAAAATAAAACAAGTGACACAGCAGTGGTACCCACCTAGGCGGCCCAGTGATGGCATATCACCTACCATCTTATAAACAACTTACATTAATCTTGCTATACTACCCCATTCCAGCCGTTTTCGACCATGGCGGCAGATCTTACGATCAGCCAGGTGCGCAGGATATAATTGCACAAGTGAGTGCATTGGCACAAGTGCACTCCCTATTCCCTCATTCTCATAGTTCGGTGGGACAGCCATCTACACGACCGTAGAGAGTAAATAAATAAATAAAATAAAATAAAAATCAGGCGCAGGACCAACGGCTCAACGTGCCTTCCGAAGCACGAAAGAGCTCGAAATACATTTTTTCGGTCACCCATCCGATGACTGGCTTCTGCGAAAGTTGCTTAACTAAGCAATTGCAGGCCGAACGCGCTAACCACTGCGTCGATGGCTCCTCAGCTTAAAGTAAAGTACTAAGCCATTTTCCCACAAGATTACAGGCCACCGCGAGGTCTGACGTCATACGTCACCCGCTATCTCTAATATAAACCACATAAGCTAGCTCACCTGTCCGTCCGTGTGTACGGGCCGCACACGATGCTGTGTTGCTCTTAAGGATCGGTTTAAGAGGCTTAGTTTAAGCTAAGTCTGGTTGGGAGAAGCAAGTTTTTAAGCTAATCTCTTCAGCAAGCAGGAGAAGTTTAAGTATAAAATCCAAGTGTGGATGGCGGTGGACAAACTTAAGTTTGGCATGAAAAATGCGACAAAATGTTTTCTCGATCAAGGAATTGAACCAAGTCCCTCACTCAAGATAACAGTCAATTGCTCAGGGCACAATTACTATGCGGCGTTTTCAGTTAAGGGCCATAGATTTCTTATTATGTATTTGTCCAAAAACTTTGGTATCTTCATCGTTTAAGACAAAGCAAGAGAGAAGAAAATGTATGATTCGGTAAGTAGTAAACGTTCAAAACGGAACTGATAAATCTTTGCAAAAAAAAAGCGTTTAAAAATAGCAACTGTCGAGTTTCTTGCAGGTTTTTCTCGGTAGAAACTGCCTCCCGAATTGTGCTGGTAGAGTCATTAATTGACAATCAATCTTAAGTCCATCTTCGAAGCCTACATGAATAGATATTTTTTTCAGTTTGATTTTAATCAAATTATGGGCCCGTTGGTCTTGTCAAGTCTTGTGGTATTCGCGGGCTTGAATTCTGCTAGGGGCATGTTTTTGTGTGATAAACATCGGCATTTGTATTTCTCTCCGTTCCCTAGCTTCCATAGTTCAAGTTTCGAGCTTAGTTTAGGCAGTTCGTGTGTTAGTCCAAGAAATTTATTTATTATTTATTTATATTACTTTCTAAAATGATTATTCAACCAGGTTCGTAAGTTTTTAATGAAAAATATTCCACAAGATAAGTTTGATGCATTGTCATTAATTGCGTCTTATTAGTCACTGACGAACACACAGACAGAGCGTTTTACGACATGTTACACTATCAAATCCTCTGTCATAGCACTTACAATGTTTTTAAACGAGAGCATTCGTGTTTACCTGGCATAAATTACATTCATACTGGGGTATGCTTAGCGAGAAAAGTGTTAAGTGAGCTAAATCGGAGACCCGAACTTGAAAAGGAGAGAAAGAATTTAACTATTCAAATAACAGTAGAATTATTGGGTATACAAAATTTTTCTTTTTTAAACCAATATTTTAAAGATAAGAATATCCTTCATTTTTAAATTATATTAATTAGGTACATTCTAATACGAACAACTTGCCCCGACACGGATAATAAACGTAGAGTTATGAATGACTATGAGTCTTTTATTTTGACTTACTGTTAAATTTTTTAAAAAGAGATTTTAAAAGGATATTCGCCAACTCTCATACAAAATATTACCCCAGCTCCGGCGGCAAAATAATATATCTTAGATTTTAAAAAATAGTGAAACTATTGTAAAGAATCCCTACTCCAATATTCACATGCTAACATATTTTTTAGCCTGGAGAATTTTCATAGGCAGTCTATGTAAAAACTTTTTATATTGAGCTTCTAATTATGAATATATTCCGATCTAAAAAAAATATGTTAGCATTTGAATTAAGGAATAGGGATTTTATAAAACAGTTTCACTACTTTTTCTCTTAAAACTGAGATAAAAATTGTTGGTGACGGAGGTGGGATCATTTTGGCGAATCTACTTTTCATTCAAAAAATCACTTAAAAATGTTATCGGCGTGTAATAAGCCCCGACAATTATTGCATGTGACCTTATATTACGTTTTACGTTACTTTACAAATAACAAAACCGCTATCTCTTTTCTCTCCGAGTGTACACACGTGTATCTCTAACCAAATAGTGCTTACTAAAGTTTGTTTTCCCAAACACAAATTTTGTGTTGGTTTCTATTTGTCCTCTTTCACTGTTGACGGAGTGTTAAATGTCATTTTTTCCCATTGTGCAATTTTATTATCATGACCACATTGTTGTAATTAATGTGTAACAATTAGTTTTCTTTGTGGAGGGTATCTATAGATAGAGTTTCAAAGTAAAAGTTTAAAATAACAAAGAAATAGGAGATTTTTTTTTTTTGCTTTTTGAAGATTAAAATCTTCAAGGTATAGGAGGAAAACAAAATGAAAAATGTTTATTTTTTATTTGAGACGCTGCTGTTACTCCCGTTGATACTGCTAGAGCTTTTCGATTGATGTTGTCCCACCAAACACAACAAAAACGGAGTCTACAGAAGTCCCTCCATATACGCGAATATGACCGTTACTGAGATTTTCAGAACAGAAAATGTGAGTCAAAACTTTTGGGACATGATTTTAAAATTTTACGTGTTTTTTTTTATGTCAGAGGCGGCAAACGAGCTAGCGGGTCGCCTGATGGTAAGCAATCACCTCCGCCCATGGACATCCGCGACACCAGAGGTATCGTTGATGTGTTGCCGGCCTTAACCCCATACCCTCCCCAACTGAGCTCTGGCAACCTTACTCATCAGCAGAAACATAGCACAACAGTTTTTTATGACCAAGGATAATGCTTATTGACATTGTGAGGCTCGGAAAATATCCACTACATAACTACACTCCGCCTTTTCCTTCACAACCAAGTAAACACCGAAGAGGTCCCATTCGTTTCCCACTCTGCTTTCGCTTACGAGAACATCAGTCACGTGACTCACGTGGCACTTAGCAAATACTGTAAATGGAAATTTACAAGTAAACTTCACCCACTCTCTACACAGTAAGTATAAGACAAACTATTTTCGTAATTGTAATCCGCGGTAATAAATCACAAGTTAAAACAAACGGTCGGAAACTGGAACGACGAGTATTAGTGTTATCTGAATACAGGATTGCTGGATGTTACGAAAAACTTAGATACAAAAAACTAACAGAAGAGATGTGCATTGACGGAACGTTGTGAAATGTCACGAGCCTAGAATTATGTAGGCAACTTTATAATCGAGTCATTGATGTTAACTTACGAAAGTAGGTATAAAAGTTATATTTAGCTATTCTCTAGCATTTATTAGCGCGATCTAATGATAACCTTATAGTTTAAAGCACAGAAGGCAAATGTTTGGTAGTATAAAGTCAAATTGGTAAGTAATACCACCATCAGCTTAACATGCCTTCCGAAGCACGGAGGAGCTCAAGATACAAAAATTCGGTCCATGAACGGCCTCGGCCGAAAGTGGATTATGAAATTCTTAACCTACTTATCTTGGAGTCAGATTTATATTTTGACCTACCTGATACTTTGATGCGCTTTGTGTTATCGTATAAATATAACAATTAAGTTCTTACCTTCGAAAGAAAGGAAGGTACTTCCCTTAATTATAATACACACAAGCCCACTGTGAGTGAAGTACTGTTAGGTAGAGGTAGAGGTACTTCCCCAGACTAGCGGCTCATTCGAGTGGAGGTTCCACTAAGCTCTTCCTCTCTTATTATGTGTGAAGATAATCAAGTCCACGTGCATAATTAATTAGGTACTCATCACTACCATCATCTCAACACATAAACAAATACCTTGGACGAACACACCAATTAGCCTAGCCCCAAACTAACTAAGCTCGAAGCTTGTTCAATGGAAGCCAGGAAACTGATACTTTAAAAACATCAATAACTCGAGTACAAATGCCGATGTTCATCACACATACATTTGCCCCGGGATTCGAACCTGCGACCATTGGTTTTGTAGCCAGGGTCTCAACTCTCTTTTTTAAAGAAGAAAATTTTGCGAATTTAACTTTACATTAGCTACGTTAGCAAAATAAGCTATAAGTTCCAATATGTATTGAAATGTCGACCTTGAATAAGACATCAAATTTTCCGATGCATTATGTTTGCACCGATGCAGTTGACAGTGCAAGCAGATCAATCAGCTGTTGCATAGTGAATGTCTGACAAACACACAGAAGGACGTACGCAACATAATATTTGACTATGTTGCAGTCAATTATAATTACAACAATGATTTTACGTAAAAGATTTTAGTTTTACTAGATGCCTTTTGACGTTGTTGTAACATAACCTAATGTATTTGCAGTAATTATGATATGTACTCGTAGTACATAAATAAATATCTTTTTTAATCCCGTTATAACAATATTAATAACATTACACTTCACGTTTATACAAGTTCTTAAATTGTAGTCTCCTCTTTAGTTTTGCAAAAATGTTTCCTAGTTTTTTATTTGAAATAATAGTCACGATTAAACGACATATTTAGTAAGGGGTGGGACTTACATAGCACAATAACTAACTGTTATTATAGAGAATTAATAAGAAAAGCATTAAAAGAAAATGTGTGGAAAATTAAGGAAAATTTTGATTTCTCACAAATATTCATTAAAATGGAGTAGTTTTTTAACCGACTTCATGAAAGGAGGAGGTTCCCAGCGTCTGTATGTATAATTATTTTTTTTTATGTGTGTTCATCGACAATTTCGTCAATTACGGACGGATTTCAAAAATTTTTTTTTGGTGGTCCCATTTTCACCAGTCCAGGATCTGATGATGGAATCCAGGAGAAATCGAGGGCAACCACCGAAAATTGTATGCTCGTATGGTGTTTTTGTTACGAATTCATATTTAGTCTCATTGATGATTTAGAAGCATTTTCCCACAATTTTCTTGGGGTAAGTGAAGTTTCTCCGAATTTTCACAAGCCTACCACTCTCACCATAACATTTACCAATCAAACATCACACAATTAGCCATATCTCTGATGTAACAACACTCTTATCATTCGCAATCTCTATTTGCAAGCCCAGTTATTGTAATGTTACAATGTTGTTGATTCCATCACAAATACAATGTTAGGAGAATCATCAGAACAAATATTAATCATTTACATAGGAGAAATTATTGTACGCTATCAGAGTTATTTAATGTTTTGTACATGTTTGGTGAAGATAATTTTGTTATTGTTAAATAAATAATTAGGTTTAAAATAAGCTGGTGACGTCATTGTATTTGTTTGTTTAGTTATTTAATGCAAGGCTGTTTAAGAAGGGTACATACTAAATATTGCGCACAAATGACAATTAAGAGGTAGTTTCAAGTACTTTCTCATGCAATATAATGACTGAGCTGATATAAATTATGTAAAGTCATATTTTTTTTCCAATGAGCGTCATTTATCCTAAAGTGAGCATAGTTAGCAATATTTTTTTTGGATTTTTTATGCAAACAATTTAAAAAAAATCTGTTTTATTATAAATTTGAAGTAGGTACGTTTAAGGTTCTTATAGCAGAAGGAATAGTGAACAGTATTGAGTAACATAATTAGTACTTAAAATAATTAATCAATAGAATTCAAGTGGTTTTCCCATATATTTATTTTCATATTCATTAGCGAGAGAGAGCACAAAACAAGCCCGTTTGAAATTATCGATTCTTTTATGTACGTATGATATCAGTTTCTTAGACGGACACCTTGTAAGAACACCGACAAAAAATCAAAAAATACGTTCCGCCAACATTATCTACAAATTTAACACTGAACTAATGATCCGTATCGATTTCACATACAGCACATTTACAATAGCATCTTTGTAACCACCGAGAAGTTAGGAAGTACCGCCGAACGCCCAAGTCCCAAGTGCTACGCACAATTGAGACCACCAGAAATTATGCGCATTGATTGGTATCATTTAACGGAATAAAGTTACCTACATTATGACAAAATGGTGCAAATTTTTCTTCCTATATATTTATTAAGATATTGTTTGGAGAGTGCAAGAGAAAATTAGTATTTAAAAATTGTATTTAAAGATATCATCAGTTGTTTGGACTATCTTGTCTTTTAATACTACGAGTATGATACAAATTGTTATCGTGCCCTTTTTAAAATGGACGGACACCTCTTAAGACCACTGACAAAAAATACACTTTCCGTCAACTATCTATAAAACTAATAATGAACTAATGATCCGTGTCGATTTCACAAATAGCACATTTACAATAGCATCTTTGTAACCACTGAGAACTTCGGAAGTACCGCCGAACTCACAATAGCACAAGTGCTACGCACAATTGAGTCCACCACCAGAAATTATGCGCATTGGTTAGTCTTAACAATTGGTTTTTAAATCGCAATGAGCGTTTAGAATAGGGGCTTTGCAGAAAGGTCATGCCGAATAAGTACTGTCAGAGCCTAGAAATATTTCGGTGAAATTGTTTAAGTCCCCAATGGGGTCAATTTATTTTAGCAAATTGTCAGAATTATAATTTTTTGTATCTGTCGATGTTTTTATAACTGCACTCAAGAGATAAAATTAAATCGATAATAGAATCAGGAAAACGGAGGGAAAGTGTTTAATTACAATAATAAATAAAATAAAATAAAATGGTTTACGAAAAAACCATTGACGCCGATTTAACTTCAATTCCTAAGAATCAGTTATAGCATGCGGTTTTTAAAATCACCATAAAACTTCCTTTACAAGTTAAAACCTTAAGATAATATGGATTTGTTTTGTGAAGGCCCACCTTAAATATCAATATTCAATCTATCTACTCCTATATATAAAAGTTCAAACAAACCTGCAACTTATCGACGTAGGCAGAAATCACACTTCTTTCCGCTGACTATTCTGTACCAATATATCCCTAATCTTTGTCCACACACCGCCCGCTGCGCGCCCCTACACTTTCCATACAAATCACGCAACTCATGCGCAAATGTAGCATCTCATATTATGACGGGTGCACTGCTCAAGGGTTCTCGAACACATGCGTCCCGGGTTCGACTCTTATTGAGTTTGCTCGAGATGTTATTGTCGTGTTTTCTGGGGGCGATTAGTTTAAGTGTTTTTTAATTGTTGGATCTTTTATATCGTACCTATTTACGAGTATAGGGATGTCTCGTTTGACATTTCATTTGAATGTAAAGTGTAACTGAATGGTTGCAAATCTGTCGTATTTAAATCAGATGGCATTGTTGAGTGGTCGCGATATTTTTTTTGATATTATTGTTGTCACGCTGAATTAAAGTTTGGAATAGCATTCAGTAGGATTTCCGACCTAGCGACTTTTAAGAATAAGTTTGTTCCTTCCTTAAGAACCGGCAATGGAGTCCACAGTTACCGGACTATAATAGTCTATGTTTGCTGATGATCATGTTTAGGTCAACCTTTAGCTAAAGAGGTCGTGGGTTCGATCTCCGCACAGGGCAGGGTGTTATATGTATCTGTTTAACTTTATTTGTCATACCACTGCTTGACATGAACCTTTTGAAGAGCTAAGGCTCTTCCCACAGTTTTTAACTGACAGGTCAAATCATCTACTTTTAATAACTGTCAAAAACGAAAGATTGCAAGCAAATCTGTAACTTCATATGTGACGTCACATGTTAGAATTGTCAAATCAATCCTTTGTAAGTTTCTTTTAATTGTTAATCTTTTAAATCTTAAAGCTCAATAGAAACTGTGGCATGCTGATTAGTGCTCATTTTTAATATCGTCTTCAAAATTAGGTCTTTATAATTAATTTTGTATGCAGCCAAAGACTAAATTCAAATAATTCTTTATAAAAGCCATCTGTAAAACAAGATCTGAATACAAGAAGGTATTACGATCGGTATCGAACCGAGAGTCCTCAAATTGTTTTCGGAAAGTCCGCCCGAGGGATGTTTATTAGATTCACAAAGGAAAGACAAGGGCCCATCCCTTCTTACATAACAATATGTACATCTGTCCGGCAAGGCCGATTTCGTATTGAGGAATCCATCTGTTTACTCGCCACTCGGTGGATTCAATATTGTGTTATTACATAGTCGTTGATTAACCTCAAATGTGTTGGTTAAATGTATAGACCCACCTTCCATCCTTACTTCCTAACACTAATCTACACAAATATTATAAAAAGGATAGATTAGTTATTTTTGTATGTAACGAATAAACTCTGAGAAAGTAACTCTGTCTGTCTGTCTATTACGTTTCCCGCTTAAACCTCTCAACCGATTTTGATGAAATTTGGCACAGACAATCTTTAGACCCTGATAAAGAACATAGGCTACCTTTTATTGAAAAAAAAAGGAACTGAAATCCATGCGGACGAAGTCGCGGGCGGCTGCTAGTTTTATATAAAATATTATTAGCCTAAGAGTAAGCGGTGCTTAACAGCTTATGGCTTGGCTGAAAGTAAGCATTCTCCGTGACCTATGGCAATTTGTCATACCAAAGGTCGCTGACTTCAATGGAATTCTGGAGACCTCAAATGGGTTCTTCCCTCCCCGACTGACATACACCATCACTTATCATCAATTGAACTCTTGTTAGCCTGGCATTGAATAAAATTGATTAGTAATGCTGAAGGAATTGCATGACACTTTATTACTTGATGAAGAAACTAGTAGGTATAGGCTACATACTTACGTACTAGGCATTCGCCAGGCCCCGCCAGGCACGAGAACCAGTCCGTTCCACCACACGGGTGAGAAGGAAACCGCAGGGCTTTAGTTGGTAGTGGAACGAAGTCTCGAGCCCAACGCACGGCTGCAGGTCTAAGTAGCCTGCAGTTATGGCGCGTCAAAGCGTCTCCGCGCTTAAAAAAAGATATAGGCTACATGTCTGACTTTATTGGGAGGAGTTCTTAGTAGTAAAGATATCAAGTACCTAACTAAGTTAAGTAAATAACAAACTGTTTTTTTGCCCGAAATAAAACATTCCCTCAAATTTTCTTCAAATGGGTTCATATCCTTACCCTTTCCTTGAGTCCGTTCCCTAAACACTCCCTATAAGCTCCTTAAAATTCAAACTATGCTCAAACTATTCCTCATACGACGACACCCCATGAAATTAAGAGTCCCAGTGACAATTTATTCGAATTAAACGTATCTCACTTACCCCTGTTTTGCTACCCTATATAGCCACACAAAAATACACCTCAACCCTTTGAATTAAAATGCATTTTGGTTTGCCAAACCTCCCCACAATGGAACTGCGTTTGATCGCAGCATTATCTTCAACAGTGCTTCTCATTGAAGCCACGTTGACGGTTCGGTGGCACGGTGGTCCTTATTGCAAGGGATTAAGGTCGGTTTTAAGGACAATGTCTCGGTGGGGGTCGAAAAATCCCGCTCTCGACTGCGACGCCCCGGGTAGTAAGCTATGATCTGTTACTGCGTTTTGTGGCTGGTGAAGTGGTGAATAAGTTAGTTAGAAAAGTGTCTAGTTGCGACGGAAATATTTTGTGTTGAAATGTTCCGAAGCCACGTTATGTTAAATCACCCAAATTAATGTTTTTTTTAATGTAAACTTTAAAAGTGTACACAATTGTTTTGCGTATGTATGTGACATGAAATTGTTCCGATAAATAAATAAATACTACCTATAACAGATTTTGCCTGGGAAAATTCTTCGAAAATCGAAGTACACCGTGGTAAAAAAAAAATGAAATTGATGTATTTACGTATTATGAGAGTGTCGTACTACATGAGAGCATGATATAACACATTTGTACAATTTACGCTTCATTCAGAAACTTCTTACAAAACCGAACGCTCACAGTTTCACCGCAACACAGATTAGAGGCCATGAATAGGAGTAATGAAATAAATATTTTGCCGGTGGGGCAAATTCGATAACGCCCGGCTGCCCGCGCCCCCAATTTGCCGCCCGGCCATTTCACAAAACGCCCGATTGTCTGCGACTAAGCACCGTACATGATTTCTATTGCGTGAAAACTACCGGATTTTTTTCACAATGGCTGACAACGGCAATTAGTGTTTTAAAGGTTGTAGAATAATAATATATGTATCTCAATGGTGTCATTTTAACAATAGTGCGGTAGTTTGATGTGGTAAAATGTATCTCGGGTATTTTAAGCTCAATCTTTATTATTATTATTAATTAAATCAAAGGTGTCTAACTGACATAGTGATCTTTCAACACATAGCCTTGACCACTGGACGGATCAGGCTGAAATTTGACATGCATTACGATACTATGACGTAGGCATCCCCTAAGAAAGGATTTATATAAATTGCACCCATACGGAGATAAAATAGATGATGAAGAAACTGAAATCCACATGGGCGAAGACGTCGACAACGAAAGTAATAAGTGTCATGAAAGTCAAACCATTGATCAACTGAACAAAGCAGTTGACGTAAATTATACAACATTTTTTTAATCTTTGGTTGAAAATCAGGACCTACTGTAGTTTCGGCCACCAACATGTCGCCATATCGGCCAGCAACACACTCGGGGGAGGTTGCCGACATAGATCGCCAGGTTATGTCGGCTGGTCGGCCAGAAGATATTTGTATTGAGCGAAACTTTTACAACTAATTATACACAGCACTTAGCACCTACTAATTCACACCGGTTTCTTATGAAATCGGCTCATTCACGCAACTAAAGTAGCGATCTCTCCTCCCATGTAAATATATCAAAATCCTTTATTAAATCCACCACACTCGGTCTTTCCCACGAGACGATGTCTTTCCTACGCAAACACTTCCACGCGTTTAACTATTGACTTTCGGGACTAAATACTACAAATAAGATTTAAATGAGAGCCCGGGGCATAAATCCCTTGGCACGATTTATTTGGGGGCATTGGGGGCGCTTTCAATAATGGGGCTGACACTTGGGGTCAGTTACGATGTATTAAACTTGTCAATTTATGTTGACAAATGAGAATGATATTTATTGACGGTTAGGTTATTGGGTGACAAGCAAGATTTTGAAATAGAGCGTCCTCTGTTAGAGCTTTGTCGGTTATGCTTGTTATTGTTTGACGACCCGCTTGGTGTAATGGTCAAGATGTTGCCTATTACGCAAGAGGTCGCGGGTTCGATCCCCGCACAGGACAAACATTTGTGTGCATGAACATGTCTGTTTGTCCTGGTCTGGGTGTTATATGTATCTATTTAAGTATATTTGTAATACCACTGTTGATTCTGATGTCTGTAACACAAGTGCTTAAGCTACTTAACACGGGGTCAGATCAATGTATGTGATGTTGTGAAATATTTATTTATTTATTTATTTATTTATTGTCCCATTATGGGCGTGTCTAAACCTAAATCGCTAACTGCTGCACTATAGTTGTGAGAACTTCAAGACAAAGTTATGCCAACGATTCATATATATATTTTTTTAATTGATCAGCTCACTTTCAGGTTAAGTAACTTTATAAATAATATCTGGTATGAAATACATTTTAAATTGATAAAACAATCGTTATTGTTAAACAATCACAATTCCATAACACAAGCGTTTATTCATTCCAAATCAAACAACGAAACAAAATGCTTTGATTTTCAAATTAAGAACGCCACATCACCGACGCTATTCCAATAAAAAACCTGATTATTTATTTTTAAAAATAAAACTGTCACATTTTCGCGCGCAATTTTCCTCGTTCCACAGACAATAAAAGTGAGATTAATGTTTTAGCTCCGAGTCGTGCGCTTTTAGGCCTCATGAAACATTCAAGGCCCCTGTTTGCAGTTCCGCTTACGGCAGATGGGCGTTCCCAGGCCCAATCGGGTGGGCAAACATGGGCTAGGCACTTGTTTAGATTTAAGGCGATTTTTGCATTACGAGGGTGACTTGCGTATGTGACGTTATTTTTTAAAAGATTTATAGTAGAGCTGATATTTAGTGCATTTAAAATCTAATTCTGACATTAAATTCAATATTGATAGCTGTCTTTACGGCTTCGGATTTGGATTTTGAGCTGATTAAAATGTCAAAGTACATAGATAGAAGAAAATAAAAATGTTTTAAATAAAGAACGTAATTAATCCCGAAATTGTAACACTGGGTTTCATTGACCAAAACATTGCTTGTCATGATTTTTTGCTCCGCTGGAAAGCTGCATGATGTTTCTGAGGTAGGTATTCCACCATGTTCACGTGGTCCCATTTATTTGTGTTTCATGTCTCTCTGCTGGAAGGCGAGATTATAAAGGAGTTGCGCAAGCTTTACGCAAGAAGAGTAGAATGATTTGGTACCGGATAGATCTGGATAGAAGCTTTTCATTTTAAAGGTCAAACACTGTTGGGATCGCCTCAGACCTAATAAGTTAAGTATGTAATTAGTGATTACATTTTCAGCTGCTCTCAAGAGTCTTGTTGGGCTAAGGATACCTAAATGTCGCGCTTGTCCGGATTGCAAGAGGGACTGGGTTCGATTACCGCCTGAGCCGTCTAATATCAGATTATTTTTTCTTTGCTTATAAGTTTTAAAATTATAGATAGTAGGTAATAATAAGCATGTAAAAATGCTGCAAATAAATATATAAACCGTTAGCGATCTCTATATTTCTGCTCAATTTACATTTGACAAGGAAAAAGGGGCAAAAAGTTTGTAATACCTAACCGCCCAAATTGGAACTTAACATTAACTTTTCCTATCTTCGCAAACTCACCTTATTCTCATAAACCATATTCCACATAGAGCTGGGTACAGTCAGCCGTCGATATTACTATGTCGAGTGCAAACAGGAGGCCGGTACAGTCGGCGACATGATCCGCTCGAGTATTGTGTCCACACAATATACGCGCAAATAAACCGGATCTAGCGCCGGGATAGACTGGCCAGGGAGTTATGATACTGGAGATATGTGAATGAAAATATAATTAAAAAAGAAATATAGAATTGATTTATATTATCTATACCTACTACTTACAAATAAAAGTTACGTGCTGTTCATTGATTTGCTTAAATCTCAAGAATAGCTGCAGTACCGATTTGGCTAATTTTGGTCTAAAAAACATGTGGTAGTCCAGGGAAGGTATATAAATAACTAGCGGCCGCCCGCGACTCCGTCCGCGTGGATTTCTTTTTTTCGAAATAAAAAGTAGCCTATGTTCTGTCTCAGGGTCTAAAGATTGTCTGTACCAAATTTCATCAAAATCGGTTGTGAGGTTTAAGCGGGAAAGCGTAACAGACAGACAGACAGACAGACAGAGTTACTTTCGCATTTATAATATTAGTTGGGATAATAAGAAAATATGGAAAATTTTCGAGAAAATAACTAGAAACGACTGCTTTATTTTCTGACACTAATCCTACCGGTAAATTGTTATGACACTGACAGTGATACGAAGTTCACCGGGTCAGCTAGTTTCTAATGAAAGTGCTGTAGAAGTCAAAAAAGCAGCGAAGCATTTTAGTGAACAACGTAAGTCATAAAATTCTAAGAACATTCTTGGAAATTACACTGATAGATTTAGATACCTTTATCTGGATACAAACATATTAAAGCAGAGCAAAAGCTTTCATAATTGAAATTAAGATAGCATTTACAACAAATAAGTTGAGTACACGGCTGTTTTTACAAGTAGTTCAGGGAAGGTGTGATAACAATGTTGTGATCTAATATTATGTTATAGCGTTAAAGTACAAGATCGCAAAGGAGGAGGTACTTAATAAAATGTAGCACTCAATGGAGGTTAACCAACATAATACCTACTTTCTTTTCCTAAAAGAAACCTAGTTTAATAGCAGTAGTAATCTAGCACACCTGCCAGCCGGTCACTGAACTCAATTGTCAAGAAAATGATTTTACACTGTATCAAGACGTGCTGGCCAGACTACAATCGTACCAAAATAGTGCTTTTCAGTCTGATGACACGTTTTCAAGCACACTTTGAGCGTCGCAGAGATTAAGCCAGCCACGGTGTTCTCTGCGCGGATGTTCGTATGTATGTGAATGTATGTACTCATTTTGTACATTTATACGTAGGTTATGTATATTTACGTACATTACTCGCAGCTCTAATGTGCCGTGATTTTGTAAATTAACGTGTGAGATTAGAATTTTAAAGGTTTTTAATACACTTTTTCGTTGGTGAAATGTTTTCTCGAAGTGGAGACTCTACCATTATGTCTCATATCTACATAACTGTTATGACAGTTAAGACGATTTCACTTCACAGATAACAAAGATTAATGAAATAATTATAACATTGCCGATTTGTAGGTCAGGCATCCGCGATTTTTGAGCACACGTCTCTAAGTACTACACCACGGAGGCAGTTCAGTGCAGTGTTCAGTCGCTAATATCACAAATAAACTTATGCATTTATCACAAATAAATAAACATAATTATATTATAGGTTTATAGTATCATCATAAAAACAGAAACATAAGAAATTGGATAAAAAGTTTCATATTCCACTTGGTATATTCTTAATTATCAAAGCTCCGCTCATATATCACTACGTCAGCTAAAGGAATTTAGTTTAACATGTTTTACTTAACTACTTTTATTAAGGCGAAGGTTTGGAAGACATTTACCGTAGCGAGACGAAATTCACGTTGCTTTATTTCTATGCTTTTTTTATGAATGTAGCAGCAGAGATTATCCTTGCAAAAAATCTATGTTTTACTCAATTTGCTAAACATTCTCTTTAACTTTGACTAAGCCTTTTCATAGACATCTATAATACAAAGAAATACTCGTTCATCTCCATGGTTTCCTGGGAGATTGTGGTACGATTGGTGGTATCTCAATTTTTGTGACGTTTGCCAAAGCTATCGGACAGACAGACAGATCAATATGGCCGTTTTGCCGAAATTGAACGTTTTACTTAAAATGCAGTGGTATTTGAAATCCTAGGTCCTAGGTCGATATCATTTTAGCAAGACTAGCGGCAAATGTTAATTATTTTTTTGTTTCTTTTTTAATAAATAATTTGATTTGAATTGAATTGAAAATTATTTTGTGTTTCATGTATCTCGCTCTTTCTATCTTCCCATCTCACTCTACCCGTCCTCATCTATCAAACAACCCTAATCGCAAACACGACGCAAATTGAACACCAATTTATCGCCACACCATCTCAATATTACAACACTCCGTGCCGGCCACGTGCCTACGCCGACTATATTGCTTTTTTATTTGCCCAAACATCCCTTCAAAAGTTGTCAACTTGTTTCTTTGTCAAGATACCAACTTATCATTCCAACCCTCTTTTAAAAATTCCCCAGCATTTTCAACCTTAATACCCTTGTCATAAAGTCTTCACAAGTCAGAGTAAAGTGTAAAAGTAACTTGGTATTGAATTTGTTCGTCGTTTGCTCTACGGATATTAGCTGCGTTGGAGTGGACTATTTGGATATACTCAGGATTCGTTCCCATAGAAATGGCATTAGTTGTGATTCTGTTGTTTTTCCATTTCACAGTCGGCTGTGTGTGTTTAAATGTTTAGTTTCCGAGCTTAGTTCTTTATCGGGAGGATTAACAGTGTTACAATTTGCAATCGAACGGTCCCTGATTTATTTCTTTTAAGCAAGGGACATATGAATATTTTCTGCTTTGACTCGTTTTTAATTAACAAAATTCATCTTCTTTTTTCTTGCCAACGACTAATAGCCGAATAAAAGTATGTTGTGTTTTTCATGAACGCAAAAAAGCGAACCTTTTTGTTTTTACTAGTTTATCTAAGTCACTGAAAAACTTTTGAAGTCATTATGAATAGTTTTTAAATTGTTTTTTTATAATAGCTTCTCTACCTTGACTTCCCCCAGAAATCTCAGAAATAAATAAGAGATTCGAAAACATAGATTGGTCAATAAAAATTGGCCGAATTATTAGTGCCAATAAATAATCCAGTTACGTAAGTAATAGTTATAAAATACGTGAAAAAAGAAAGCGATGATAAAACTTGAAAATTAAGTCGCAATGCGAAAACAGTCCTAACAGACTTCAATTTTCCTCCCGAACAAAAAGGGAGCGCATGTGATTTTTTTTAATCCGTAAAAGAGCAAAGACAAAAGGCGGAAAGTCAGCCTTTTAAGATGGACATTCTTCATTACAAAAGTGCGCGGCCGAGGAATGCCTTTCTTCACTAACGCCCTCTAGCCTTAATGAAATACCGTTTTGATGAACTCTGTGGACTTTTTAGATAAAAAAAATCCGAGCAATTGTCTCTGGCCGCGTAAAGCGAAAGGTGGTTTGTGGAATTAATGCAATTTGGATGGCGGGATTAAAATATTTTGCTTGGGACAGTCTCTTCAGTTTTAATTGTAGGCACGAAAATGGCTTCAATTTTAGGTTTGGCAAATTAGATCTTGCTAAAGGAAACGTTCTCCTTTTGATGCCTAATGTGGTAAAATTACAGTCGAAAATGGTTAATTTTGATTTTGATTGCTGAAATACTTTTCAGGCTAAACTAATAATAATAAATACGTATAACGCTATCAGAAGTTTTAAAAAGTGGTTCTTCCCGAATCGTTACTTTAAAATTGATAAATCGGTAGGTACTGACAATTTGAAGAGTAGAGTACTATGTAAGTTACTAAGGAAATTAGAGCATTTTATTTGCATTGTTGTTGACATTGGGTGCGCAACAAAAATTGGTGCGTTTCGAGTTAAACCTAACTATTTTTTCCTCATTAGGAAAAGCTTTGAATGTTATTAAAAGAGTTCGAATCAAAAAGTTCGAATTCTAAATCTACTTCAATTTAAAAAAAACAAGATCATTATCTCGTAGTATCAAACTTGTATCAAACACACTGCCCATTGGAAGGCGGCAGTGCGAACATTACACAGCCCCGCGGCGCCGCGTGCCGCACAGATTACAGATATACAAACAAACACGACAATACTAAAGGGTAAGATTGGCTAGTTAAATACCCTTCTTAGTTAATGTTGAAAACGCTTTTATATAAAACTTTACGTACGTAGTAGTAAAAAGTTACATCACGGCAAATTACTATGACTGTAAAAACATTTTTTTTTTGTGATAATTGAGAGGTAACCAAGCAATCATTAGGGTCACCTGATGGTAAGTGATCAGCGCCGCCCATAAGAAACATAGAAGTACAACAAAAAAAAACATAGTAGCTGCAACAGTTCATGAAGTGTTCTTCACTGTGGCTTTTTGGAAAGTGGAGGCCCTATGCAAGCGGCGCATTGGAGGGAAAGTTTTCTATGACACAAGCGGAAAACGATCTTGCTTGTCGTTTGATGGTAAGCAATCTCCGCCGCATACATCCGCGACACCAGAGGTATCGCCGATGCTTTGCCTGCCAGCCCCCATACCCTTCCCAACTGAGCTCTGGTGACCTTGCTCGCCAGCAGAAACATAGCACAACAGTTACGAAGTGCTATTTCACTGTAGTCTTCTACAAGGTTTTTTTTTTATGTCATAGTCGGCAAACGAGCTAGCGAGCGGGTCGCCTGATGGTAAGCAGTCACCGCCGCTCATGGACATCCGCGACACCAGAGGTATCGTTGATGTGTTGCCGGCCTTAACCCCATACCCTCCCCAACTGAGCTCAGGCAACCTTGCTCACCAGCAGAAACATAGCACAACAGTTACAAAGTGTTATTTCACTGTGGTCTTCTGTAAGGTGGAGGTACTTTCCCAGAAGACCGACTCATTCGAGTGCAAGTTCCACTAAGCTCTACATTCATTGTTTATGTACATAGTAGCGGAATGCCACAAAACCGTCGGCTTCCCCATCCCCGAAACGGGAGTGAGTAAAAACAATAATTGCTTTACGGGCATTTTATTTTCCTCGGAGATGCGCTCCGCCGCGCAATTATAAATATTTCAATTAAAAACCAGGAGGAATCCCGGGTCCATTTTCATTTGGACCGTTCAGACTGTGTTGCGAGCTTAAATAAGAATATTATTTATTTGTGTTATGAAAATAGGGCCTATTATTTTCAAGCAAAGCAGGGTCATCAAAGTATTAGAGGTGCCTTAAGTTTTCCCAAATATTGGTAACTTTCCACTCATTTGCCTCCAAGTAAATGCCTCAAAATTCCTAATCATTCCTGAATAATTATGACAAACAAATAATATTAAAATGGGACTAAACGCGATATTATTAAAGTAAGTAGGTACTAGTACTTAACTATAATAATAAGTAGCGTAATGCAACGCGAAAATTTAAAGTCTTATCTTACAAACAAATATGACAAAATCTACGCAACATACAAACACATTTAGGTATCTTTGAAAATATTTTTGAAGAATTCGGATATCCCATAAATCCTAGTTAAAAAGTGTACCCACAATGTATGTAGCAATGTACAGCGAGGCGAAAGTGGGGACAATACTTTCTCAGTAGCCTCTGGTGGCGACTGGGAATTATCATTCTCACTAGCGGCCGCCCCTGACTTCATTCCCGTTGATTTAGCGAGTGTGAAAATGGTAAAAATTATATCTACGAGCAATCAGACAAAAAATACTCGCAGAATGGCCATAGAAACAGCACAGTGTGAACGCAGTTAAAACTAGGGGATGAATAATATTCATAATTCGAGAGTTAACACTTATTACCGCGCGGCGCCTCATTTAGCGGCTTAACGAGTTGCCGGCTTTCTGCGTTTTACAATCGAAATACTAATACAATATTACTGGTACAGTTACTAAGCAGGTAAGTAATACGTGTCTATCGTGTAGAGAAGGTGTCGGCACAGCGAAACATATTCTATGCGGTTGTAAGGTATTACTCGATGCGGGACAATACTCATTCCGGCATGATAAGGTCCTTCAAGTGATTCGGGAAGCCATAAGTTTATCCATAGCAAGAACAAAGAAGGGGTTAACTGGCGGTAATTTTCAGGTAGTCAAGTTTGTTAGAGCTGGTGCCACTAAGCTACAGAAGGGAACACCCAAGCCAATTTCAATCTTAGGTGCAGCAACTGATTGGACACTGCTGATGGATACATATGAAAAGCATTACGAAATGCCTTCGTAGATATGTACCACAGCCTTCAGACCGGACATACTTATTTACTCGAAAGTGACAAGACATGTAGTGCTTGTGGAACTTACTGTACCATGGGAAACAAATATCCCTAAAGATCACAATTATAAGTTAAACAAGTACTGCAATTTAGTCGACCAGATAGCAAGAAGGGGATTCAAGACTGATCTATTTGCAGTTGAAATCGGTGTTAGGGGATTACCTGCGAAGTCGGTCTATAATTTCTTTAAGAATCTAGGATTGCCAAGATCTGCAATAAGCTCATTTATGGATAGAGCTTCAAAAACTGCTCTGGAGGCTTCTTATCGGATTTGGATAGGTAGGGAGAGGGAGGTTGAGCACGGGACTGGAATTGCTCCACGTCCTAACCAATCGCAGGTTAGCTGACGAGGCTTGACGCGAGCCGAAACGTCTGGCGCTTAAGTGAGCAACGGTGGCCACCGCTAGTCTCGTTCTCAATAATCCCTCTTCCTGTCTTGCAATGGGCCCGGATTTGCTCGGTGAAGCCATTGACTGCTGAGTTCTACACCTACGCTACATTGCTTAACCGGAACACATTTCAATTAATAAATACCAATTAATTTTATAGAAGACAAGAGTTTTCATCAATCTAGGGCTTCTCCCGGTTGCATCCTCGATTATTGCCGCGGAGCTCAGAGTGTTTGAGACCCTTCGAGTTTGATCCAGAATTGAACGGCCTATTTTATTTTTAGCGTACAGGTTAGCAAAACCAGCAGCCGTTTGTGAGGCTCAGACAAGGGCGGATCCAGGGGGGAGGTCACAGGGGTCATGACCCCCCCCTGAGCGAGCTCCAGTACTTAGATCGACCAGTAATTGAACAAAAAATATATTGTTTTTATTTGTAAATTTTGTCACTCACCATACATATTTCATGTAACTTTATACCTTCAAAGTATTCAAGTAATTTAATATAAAAAAAACAGGTCCGCGCCGCCACTGCCACCTTTTTTTATACCATTAATGTATTCTCGCGTCCATCGACTAATCATGATAAAATATATTTTTGAGACTATTCCTACCTGTAAACTCAAACCAAACTGAGTGAGACAGACTCGAATTTTTACCTATGGACCCTGGCAGTGTGTAAAAGTTGTAACCTGTCTTACTTAGGTCGGACTGAGTTTACAGCCATAATGCCTTGAAAATATCGTTCGCAATGCAAGAGCATTGGTTGTTGATGATGATGATGATAAAGATCAAGAGATCTTTATCATCATCATCATCAACAACCTATCGCAGTCCACTGCTGGACATAGGCCTCTCCTAGGGCTCCCCACTCAGCCCGATCCTCGGCGACTCGCTGGATGCGAGAGCTCTTTATCTTATTTCCTATTTTAATTTTATAAATGTGAAATTTTGTTTGTTTGGAAGTTTGTCCGTCAATCACGCTGAAACTACTAGACGGATTTTTATGAAAGGAGATGGCTCAACATCCATACAAAAAAAATCCCAGCGTCGACAGAATGTTCTTGTGTCCGTTTTGATAGGGGTTTATATAAGTATGCAATAAATATATGCATTTCGATTTTTCTCAACTAATATTAGAATCCGTTAATCGCAAAAAACTTTTCCTGTACATTTTGTACTGAAAAATTCTCAAACGCTGTTTCCCACGGTTTTTACGAGAAAGTTTTTTAGTTCTCAAACCTTAGAGGGTCTCATATATAGATGCGACGCCGGTTATTAACGATTTTAACCGTGCGGGTAAATATGCATTTTTTGTTAGAAACGGTTAATAACCCGCATTTTATGCATTTTACGGTTAAATTCCACTAGATTCCGCTAGATGTAAATAAGTGTTTGTATAATAATAATCGTAATAGATTGTATATTAGACGCAATTATAAATTAAAGCGACACATAATTTAACATTTACGTTTTGTAGTATTTGCGTGAAAGAGTAACAGACATCTATCCATCCATCTATTCTTACAAACTTTCGCATTTATAATCTTAGTAGGATTAGGTAGTAGGATAACATCTAAAATGAATTTTATTTATCTTTTGAATATCGATTTTCTCTTCACAAAGGAAAAAAATTGGCCAAGTGCGAGTCGGACTCCGCACTGAGGGTTCCGTACAAATTCTATTTTTGACGAATTAAAAAAACCTACTGAATAGATTTCGTTCGAACCAATTTTCGTTGGTAGTTTTTATGGTAATGTACATTATATATTTATTTCAGTTTTATCATCCTCTTATTTTAGAAGTTAGAGGGGGGGGACACACTTTTTTCCACTTTGGAAGGGTCTGGCACGCAAAGTATTCACTTTAGAAAAAAGTGATATTAGAAACCTTGATATAACTTTTAAAGACCTATCCTAAATATTTCGAGTTTCAGTTCTGACTATGGGGACCCCCCACTCTTTTTATTTTTTTCTATTTTCGTGTTAAAACCTTGTTGCGGCTCACAGAATACATCCACTCACTAAGTTTCAACAGTGTAGTACTTATAGTTTCGGAATAAAGTGGCTGTGACAGACTGGCGGACAGACAGACAGACAGACAGACAGACAGACATGACGAATCTATAAGGGTTCCGTTTTTTTGCCATTTTGGCTACGGAACCCTAAAAACTATACCCTTTTTAGCTGTCACTGTCAGATAACTAACCGTTAACAACTGCATTTTATCGGTAGCTAACCAAAAATTTGGTTATTTAACGGTAGCTAACGGGTTTTTTACAACTATAGTCTCATACAGTATTTTGATCCATCCATGATAAAAAATAGTTTGCAATGAAAAAAAATTGGGATTTTCACAGATTCTCCTCAGGTATGGGCTGACTTAGGTGATAGGATACTTTTTATCCCGCTTAAATGCTCCCATGGGAAAAACCAAAATCCGCGCGAACGAAGTCGCAAAGTTCGGGCCTGACTTACTCAGTTCAGACTGAGTTTACAGCTATACTGTTTTTGCAAATATCGCTTGTACTAGTCTCAAGAATATATTTTTCTATGTTTGGTCGATGGACGCAAGAAAAAACATGACGCCACTTTCCTTAGAAAAATGTAGGAAGCCAAGGTCCAGTCAGTGTTTAAAAGTTCTAACCTGTCTGACTCAGTTCGGCCTGAGTTTACAACCATACTTACTTTGCAAATATCATTCATGTTCTTAAGAATTTATTATTTCCATGTTTGTTGATGGCCGTTGGAAAAAGAAAAGATATAGTGTTAGAGTTTCTAACCTGCCTCACCCAATTCGGACTGAGCAGGTTACAGCTCATCTGCCATAGCAAATATTGTATGTTTGGTTGATGGACGCTAGAGAAAAAAAGATGCAATTTCCATATAAAAGTAAAAAGCGAATGCATAGAGTAAAAAAGTTTAAGCCTCTCTATCTCAGTTTGTACTGATTTTTTTTAGATATACTGCTATAGCAAAAATCGTATGTAATGACCTGAATAATTTATATTTTCATGTTTGGTCCATGGTTCCCATTGAAAAATGTATAAAGCGAAGGCCTGAAGTGTAAAAGTTTAAGACTCTCTCACTCAGTTCGGACTGGGTTCACAGATATACTGCCATAGCAAATATCGTTTGTAATGACCTCAAGAAAATATATTTTTATGTTTGGTCGATGAATGCGAGAAAAAAAACAGTTGCGATTTTCCATAGAAAAATGTATGAAGCGAAGGCCTGTAAATGTATTAACGAAAGTGTAAAAGTTTTAACCTGTCTCTCTCAGTTCTGACTGAGTTTACAGCTATACTGCCATATCAAATATCGTTAGTGATGCCCTCAAGAAGATATATTGCCATGTTTGGTTGGTGGACGATCGAAAAAATAAAGATGCCAATTTTAGGCAATGTTTGAGTTCTACTTTTCGCAGTAATTGGCAACCAGAAGCGAACGGGATTTACCTATTTAATATTCCCAAATGTATTCCCAAATGTAATCTAAAATCTGGAGAAGATTTGTACACTTAGATATTCATGATAATATTATATAAGTTCTGTAAAACAGAATAACATTTCTATCGGTCAAAATGAAATAACATTTAATAGGTAATATTTAAAAAATCAAGTTTCGGCGGCCAATCATAAAACTCATGTCAATCGACAGAGAAGGTGATTAAAAACAAAAAGTGTTAAGTAATCAAAGCTCTAATTGATACGGTTTCTGAGATATAAAACCCATTGTTTTTTTATAAAGATTCGTTAAAAAAGAGGCGTTTCATTGGTTCCGCACACAGGCGCTGCTGGCGGTTGGCCCGGCCTTAGCTAGCTACACTATCCCCGGTGAACATAGGGTACTTTTGATCCCGGAAATGTAGGTGGAAGGGAGGGATATTCGAAAAAAGAAATAACGTGAGGGTGAAACCTGCGCAAGGCTAGTTTGCAATATAACAGAATTCCACGGGGACGAAGTCGCAGGCGGCCGCTGTAGGCTATATTTAGTACCACTTAGTGGTACACCAGACCAGTGACCCCCCCCTGGCTCCAAAGCTGGATCCGCCCTTGGGCTCAGAACACTCCTAGTACCCACTAAACTTCTGCGGTTTCCTTCGTACCCGAGCAGGGAGACACCGGCACCCGCCTTGTGAGAAGAATTGACCGGCCTATTTATTAAAATGGAGCGACTGTCGTCTGACCTCCGTAACCCATACAAGGGAAGCCAGACCATTTGGATCATAGTCGGGATGACTTAACGTGCCTTCCGAAGCACAGAATCATCATTCTTATTTGACAATTAGGTGATTCAAGCCTGCAGTGTCCTAACCAAATGGAGAAACCCTACATAAAGTGCTGGCGTTCCCCGCAGGATTCGAATCCACGACTTCCGCGTTTTTTGAACCCAGCGCCCTAACCACTACTAAACTACGGAGGCAGGAACCAGCGATCTTACCAATACACCGCGGAGGCAGTTGCTACTTTAGTAGGTAAACATTTATCTATTTATTAAACGTTACTAAGACGTGCTTCAGTTAATCAGTTAATCAATTCCTCTCCCATACAAACACCCAATAACCGTTGAAGTGTTGCATTCACACTTTGATGTAGCGCCACGTGTCGAGCCGACGTCACCACTTATTAACACTCCCGCGCACGTGATCAATTCCATTCATATTTCAACCTTATTTACCTACACATAAGAGTACACGTATGTCTAATCACTAGTGTCACACGTGCACAAACACATTCAATTTTAAACTTTATTGCAACCACATAAGAGTGAAGATGGACATTTGTATGTACATATCACTGGTGTTGCAGTTACCACTTGATTGGAATATTACAAGAGGGCGTGAATTAGATGTAGCGAAACGGAAGGAATTGGAGGATTGTAATCAATAAGCAAATATTTATTAAAATGTTTATTGGATGGTTGAATTGGCACTGTATGGCAGCAGTAGGTCCGGTTCCCATTAGGTACACTATTTTCGACTGAAGTCAGCCAAAAGTGATTATAAATACCACCGTATAGTTACTATTGCCTCCTTGACGTGCCCAATGGCGCAGTGGTTATAGTCACAGCGTCGCGTCAGTTAGTGATCCCGGCTCCCCATGGACATTAAGGCTCGTATTAATAATTCGCATTAAACTCTGAGATCGATCTTGAGTGCAAACTTGAGGTGCTGTTTTGTATGAGAATGACAGATCAAGTTCGCATTCAAGATCGAGCTGAGAGTTGAGTGAGATTTATTAATACGAGCCTAACACCAGGCACCTGCGACCCTTGTGCGGCAAGGGTCGCAGGTGCCTGCCTTTAAGACGCCATACCCTCCCCAATTGGGCTCTGGTGACCTTACTCACCAGCAGATTGTTTGATCAGTCAGATTTCTGTACCCTAATGTAGGTAATTCTACATACCACACAACCAAATTACTATAGTATGTGCTTACCTACTATTAAAATTGAACCCAATACCTCTCGATCATTCGATTCCCGTTCGACGTTCAAACTTGCGAGCTAAATTAATTAATTAACGAAATATTCGGAACAATATTCCGCTAACAGAATAAATGATTGCCGTCGAACAGCGTCCATTCCGTCCTGTTAAATATGCAACGATGCGCTTTATGCACTTTTGTTGTGCATCTGTTAAGTAACTGATGAATTTAAATGTTTGTATTTTGCTGGTCTTTTTGCGGGCTTTGATTAAACAAATGCTATGTAGAAATTATGGCTAACCATCCCAACAGAATTAAATAACTGCTGCATAGGTAGGTATATTTTTTCTGATTGTGCTGTTTTTTTTCTTAATGTGTTTCTGCCAATGGAGACGGCTCCTTCAGATTTCGAATACCTATGCTTTATTCATTTTAAAAGTTGTTGTACATATTTTAACTATGTAAATAAATTCGTTGTAACAATAACTAGCGGCCGCCCGCGACTCCGTCTTAGTTGAGTTCGGTTTCCGCACACAGTGTTATAGTAAAGCTTATAGCTTAAAACCTTCCTCAATAAATGGACTAACCAACACAAAAAAAAACAATTCTAACCAGTAGCTCCTGAGATTAGCGCGTACTATTATCTTAGCGTATTAACCAATGATATATTATTTGTAGTTACATCACTTCTACTTGTACCTCACGGTTGCACCTAAGCTGTGTGCATGCGCGGGACCGGCTGCACATCAATGATGCACGATACCAGGCACGTCACTTAGCGGGATGAACTGCTAGTACCTACTGTATGCAATACCTATACAGCTACGGTTCTCACTCGAATACTCGTTCTCATTATAATAGGTTTCAATAACAATACTTAATTAGTTTCATCATTTGGAATCTGAACATTAATTAATTATAGGTTATGTCTTTGTTTACTTTTGGGCAGCATAATATATTTCACACTTCTGTTTTCTAAATTTGTTACAAATACTCAAAACATTAGAAAAATTATTGCATTGACCGAATCATTCTTATGAAATTTGTTGAATTGAATTACACAGAGCCAATGTAGTGATTAGGTACATCTGTTTTAGATATATTATTTGGATTGAATTCTAGACAATCTGAGACAAATAACACACTTTGTACGCTTAATAAAGTAAATATTAGTGTAATTTATATGTGAATTCATCAGATTGATACAGATATTACATATTACAGATTAATTTTTATTTTGTGTGGCCTACCCACCTATAATTTTAAAACTTGTATGACATTCCTTTCTTAAAATATACAATTAGAACTTAAAATCTTGGAAATTTATAGCTACAACCATTATAAATTATAAGCTAATTGTTTTATATTTACCAGTCTTGTTAAGTATTAAATTAGTCTTGAGTAGATAAATTCATAACTTCTCTAACTTAATCCTCTCCGGTACTCCGTTATTGTTATCTGACAACTGTTGATCTCTCAATTAACTTTTCCAGATATAATTGAACCTATCAAGATGATGACCAGGAAGGCCACCACCCAGGATTTAGAGCAGAAATTAAAAAGGGCCCTCCAAGAGATTATTGAACTCAAGCGAGAAAATAGTCAACTCCTTCAGGAACACAATGACAATGAGATTGACTCTTTAAAGATAATAACTCAAAACTCCCACTTGAAGTCTGAACTGTCTACCCTACATGCCCATCACACGGATACTCTTGGTGAACGGGACCAGCTTCTTGAAACAATTAAAAACTTTGACGAATGCAGTGTAACCTTTGAACGGGCTCTGTCTCGAATCAATGAGCTCGAGGGTGACCTGCGTGATGCCAACAACACAATTCAACATCTACAAGAGGAGAAGCTGAGTCAGTCAGCCTTGCATACCCACACATTGTTTGAGGAGCTGCTCGACTCACCGGGGTAGTTCAAGTTTAAATAAATGTAATCATATTATAAACAGCAAAAATAAACTAAAAAAGTATTGTAAGATTAACAAATTTATTAAGAAAACTAACAAATTAATTAAATATCAGAATTGCTTCAAGATAAATATTAGATTAAGAAAACAACGTGCTGACTTATTGGACAGTTTGGAACGTTATAGTAGTAAATTAAAAGAGAGTAGGTTACGCCATGAGGTTGAAACCCAGGAGCTACATTTTGAATGCTCAAAGTTGCATAGTGTATTAGACGCTATGACAAAAAAATACACTGCTGCTAAGTCACAAATAAGAGAACAAGTGTTAGCGTTAGAAAAAATTATGAGCCAGTGTAATGACAATGAGCACCAAGTTGATAGCAATCAACCGCTCTTGATAGATTCATCTAACAAAATTTGTAATGATAGTTCAGCAGACAAAAGGGATGTGTTTATGTTCTCTGATGGTTTTGGGGTTGGCTATGGGCCTTTACTAAATAATAAGTTGAATGGCAAAATTATAAATAATTGTATGCCAGGTGCTCCTCTTGAGCAAATTGTAAATTCCATACAATCAAATAATTATAATGAAAATTCAATCATTGTTTTAATGATTGCAAATGGACTTAACACTTGTAAAAGGGAGATTATAAAATCACTTTCAACTTTGTCAAAATTATCTGTTGAGAAAATAATATTATGTGCTCTGCCCTTTTCCAAGTGTTATACACATGAACAGAATAACAGTATTCATGTAATGAATACTTCAATTTACAATTTTACTTTTAGTCATAGCGACAAATTTGTGTTTTTTGACACAAACAAATTTATTAATTATAAGTTCACAGTGACTGGCAATATGTTTTATTTGCCTTACAACTTAAAATCTGACATAGCTACATTGTTAGCATTCAATATTAATAATATTATTTGTAAAAAATCTTTGGAATTAGTTCCAAATAATCATTTAAATTTAATTTTGAGACAATAGAGGATCACTCTAGCAACTTAGGTGTAGGTAATGGACACCAAAATTCAATTTTTCTAATTCATCAAAATATTCAAGGATTAACTGGAAAGGAACTTGAAATAGAATTATTCTTAAATGATCAGAGTATCGATATTATTTGTATTACTGAACATTGGTTAAAACAGCATGAATTGATTATGAGCATTAACAATTATAAGATCGGTAGTTCGTTCACGAGAGTATCGGCTATCAGAGGTGGGTCACTAATATTATTAAAAAGTGGGATTGATTGTAAAGAACGTAAAGACATCGTCTCACTCTCTGTGGAACGAGCTATTGAAATAGCGTGTGTAGAGGTAGGGCGGCACATTGTTGTATGTGTTTACAGACCTCCATCGTCTAATTATAATGAATTTGAGACTGTTATGGAGGATGTGTTAAGAAGGTTATGCACCTCCAGTAAAAAGATAATCTTATGTGGTGACTTTAATATTAATATTTTAATCACACAAAACTCGGGTAGGTTTCTCAATCTTTTCCAATCTTTTGATTTGCACCCGCTTTTTGTGGAACCAACGCGAATAACGCCTACATCCGCTACTTGTTTGGATAATATTTTTTGTAATGAAAATGTTTTAGAAAAAAGGATTATCAATTTCATTAATTCTGACCATAGCGGACAGTTGGCGGTATTCGAGTGGCGTTTTGCCTTTCCTCCATCGACATTTGTTTGCAGGCCAATTACTGACAACCGTAGACAACAATTTAAAGAACGTGTCGACGGTAAATTGTCCATGATACAGTGTGATGATAATAAAAATGGACATGAATTATATGGAAACCTTTTTAACATTATTGAAAAAGAGTTCACTAAAATCTTCACTAAAAAAACTATTAAAGTCGATAGTAATAAGGCTAAGTTTAGTGACTGGGCTACTCCTGGCATTTATACAAGTAGAAGGAGGTTATTTGAACTATACAATTTAAAAGCAAATTCAAATGACCCTGCTATTGCAGATTACGTAAAAAAATATTCGAAATTATTTAAAAAAGTTTGCGCAGTAGCCAAATCAAATCGTATCAAAGATAAAATAATTAAAGCTCCTCACAAGAGCAAAGCTACTTGGAAAATTATTAATAAAGAGACTTGTAAAAATAAAACACGAGACAGCAAGTTCTCTTTAAATATAGGTGGTATTAGGCACGATTCGGATGTTGACGTAGCAAATGCATTTGAATCATTTTTCTCTCATATACCAGTCACAACTACAAGTAAATTGAACTCTAGCCCTCAGCTTGCTCAATCCATTCTCATGTCTAGTGTAAGTGAGTGTACAACCAGCTTTAGTTTTACACATGTCAACCCTACCACAATTTTAACAACTTTCAAAGGTTTAAGCATGAAAAGAACAGAAGACTTATGGGGAATTTCACTAGATATAATAAAAAATATCATTCACTCCATGGCGCCATTTTTAGCCGTTATATTTAATCGATGTGTTGATAATGGTCAATTTCCAAATTTAATGAAGTATAGTAAAATAATACCACTATTCAAATCAGGAGAAAAAAGTGACCCTTCAAATTACAGACCAATTTCGATTTTACCAACATTAAGTAAAATATTTGAAAAAATTATATTCAATCAGCTATTGCTTCATTTTAAATTGAATAAGTTATTACATACTAATCAGTATGGGTTCACTAGAGGGAAATCCACCACAGACGCGGGAGTGGCACTGTTAAAACACATTTTTGACGCCTGGGAAAATAAGCAAGATGCTATAGGTATCTTTTGCGATTTGTCGAAGGCATTCGATTGCGTTGATCATCAGACATTGTTGATGAAGTTGCGGCATTATGGTATTACTGTCGACTCGCTGAATCTGATACAGTCGTATCTATCAGACAGAATTCAAAGAGTAAATATCAATGAGGTAGACTCAATAGGAGCTCCTCTAATTATGGGCGTCCCCCAAGCAAGGGCGGATCCAGGGGGGAGGTCACAGGGGTCATGACCCCCCCCCTGAGCGAGCTCCAGTACTTAGATCGACCAGTAATTGAACAAAAAATATATTGTTTTTATTTGTAAATTTTGTCACTCACCATACATATTTCATGTAACTTTATACCTTCAAAGTATTCAAGTAATTTAATATAAAAAAAACAGGTCCGCGCCGCCACTGCCACCTTTTTTTATACCATTAATGTATTCTCGCGTCCATCGACTAATCATGATAAAATATATTTTTGAGACTATTCCTACCTGTAAACTCAAACCAAACTGAGTGAGACAGACTCGAATTTTTACCTATGGACCCTGGCAGTGTGTAAAAGTTGTAACCTGTCTTACTTAGGTCGGACTGAGTTTACAGCCATAATGCCTTGAAAATATCGTTCGCAATGCAAGAGCATTGGTTGTTGATGATGATGATGATAAAGATCAAGAGATCTTTATCATCATCATCATCAACAACCTATCGCAGTCCACTGCTGGACATAGGCCTCTCCTAGGGCTCCCCACTCAGCCCGATCCTCGGCGACTCGCTGGATGCGAGAGCTCTTTATCTTATTTCCTATTTTAATTTTATAAATGTGAAATTTTGTTGTTGTTGTTTGGAAGTTTGTCCGTCAATCACGCTGAAACTACTAGACGGATTTTTATGAAAGGAGATGGCTCAACATCCATACAAAAAAAATCCCAGCGTCGACAGAATGTTCTTGTGTCCGTTTTGATAGGGGTTTATATAAGTATGCAATAAATATATGCATTTCGATTTTTCTCAACTAATATTAGAATCCGTTAATCGCAAAAAACTTTTCCTGTACATTTTGTACTGAAAAATTCTCAAACGCTGTTTCCCACGGTTTTTACGAGAAAGTTTTTTAGTTCTCAAACCTTAGAGGGTCTCATCTCATACAGTATTTTGATCCATCCATGATAAAAAATAGTTTGCAATGAAAAAAAATTGGGATTTTCACAGATTCTCCTCAGGTATGGGCTGACTTAGGTGATAGGATACTTTTTATCCCGCTTAAATGCTCCCATGGGAAAAACCAAAATCCGCGCGAACGAAGTCGCAAAGTTCGGGCCTGACTTACTCAGTTCAGACTGAGTTTACAGCTATACTGTTTTTGCAAATATCGCTTGTACTAGTCTCAAGAATATATTTTTCTATGTTTGGTCGATGGACGCAAGAAAAAACATGACGCCACTTTCCTTAGAAAAATGTAGGAAGCCAAGGTCCAGTCAGTGTTTAAAAGTTCTAACCTGTCTGACTCAGTTCGGCCTGAGTTTACAACCATACTTACTTTGCAAATATCATTCATGTTCTTAAGAATTTATTATTTCCATGTTTGTTGATGGCCGTTGGAAAAAGAAAAGATATAGTGTTAGAGTTTCTAACCTGCCTCACCCAATTCGGACTGAGCAGGTTACAGCTCATCTGCCATAGCAAATATCGTATGTTTGGTTGATGGACGCTAGAGAAAAAAAGATGCAATTTCCATATAAAAGTAAAAAGCGAATGCATAGAGTAAAAAAGTTTAAGCCTCTCTATCTCAGTTTGTACTGATTTTTTTTAGATATACTGCTATAGCAAAAATCGTATGTAATGACCTGAATAATTTATATTTTCATGTTTGGTCCATGGTTCCCATTGAAAAATGTATAAAGCGAAGGCCTGAAGTGTAAAAGTTTAAGACTCTCTCACTCAGTTCGGACTGGGTTCACAGATATACTGCCATAGCAAATATCGTTTGTAATGACCTCAAGAAAATATATTTTTATGTTTGGTCGATGAATGCGAGAAAAAAAACAGTTGCGATTTTCCATAGAAAAATGTATGAAGCGAAGGCCTGTAAATGTATTAACGAAAGTGTAAAAGTTTTAACCTGTCTCTCTCAGTTCTGACTGAGTTTACAGCTATACTGCCATATCAAATATCGTTAGTGATGCCCTCAAGAAGATATATTGCCATGTTTGGTTGGTGGACGATCGAAAAAATAAAGATGCCAATTTTAGGCAATGTTTGAGTTCTACTTTTCGCAGTAATTGGCAACCAGAAGCGAACGGGATTTACCTATTTAATATTCCCAAATGTATTCCCAAATGTAATCTAAAATCTGGAGAAGATTTGTACACTTAGATATTCATGATAATATTATATAAGTTCTGTAAAACAGAATAACATTTCTATCGGTCAAAATGAAATAACATTTAATAGGTAATATTTAAAAAATCAAGTTTCGGCGGCCAATCATAAAACTCATGTCAATCGACAGAGAAGGTGATTAAAAACAAAAAGTGTTAAGTAATCAAAGCTCTAATTGATACGGTTTCTGAGATATAAAACCCATTGTTTTTTTATAAAGATTCGTTAAAAAAGAGGCGTTTCATTGGTTCCGCACACAGGCGCTGCTGGCGGTTGGCCCGGCCTTAGCTAGCTACACTATCCCCGGTGAACATAGGGTACTTTTGATCCCGGAAATGTAGGTGGAAGGGAGGGATATTCGAAAAAAGAAATAACGTGAGGGTGAAACCTGCGCAAGGCTAGTTTGCAATATAACAGAATTCCACGGGGACGAAGTCGCAGGCGGCCGCTGTAGGCTATATTTAGTACCACTTAGTGGTACACCAGACCAGTGACCCCCCCCTGGCTCCAAAGCTGGATCCGCCCTTGCCCCCAAGGCTCGATATTAGGCCCTTTGCTTTTTTTAATTTATATAAATGATCTTCCTTATTATTCAGAAAACCTTTGCGAAACTGTTTTATTCGCAGATGACACCTCTTTAATATTCAAAGTTGACAGACATAAAAATGTATTTGACGATGTGAGTAACTCGGTCTCGCTCATTGTTCAATGGTTTACAGTTAACAATTTATTATTAAATGCTAAGAAAACGAAATGTGTACAATTTACAATGCCTAATGTGCGACACGTTATTCCTACTATTGCCATAAATGGGGAACCTGTCGAGATTGTCAACTCAACAGTGTTTCTGGGAATAACACTCGATTCTAAATTGCAGTGGGGCCCTCATCTTACTGCTATAGCAGGGCGACTTAGTTCAGCTGCGTATGCAGTGAGGAAAATCAGAAATCTGACTGATGTAGAAACAGCTAGGTTAGTTTACTTTAGTTACTTCCACAGTATCATGTCGTACGGGTTGCTTTTGTGGGGCTCGGCTTCTGACATCAATAATATATTTATACTGCAGAAGAGAGCTATCCGTGCTATTTATGGCCTCAAAACTAGGGATTCTTTAAGGGAAGTATTTAAGGAGATAAATATATTAACTGTTCCATCTCAATTCATCCTTGATTGTGTCATGTATGTTCGCAAAAACATCGAACAGTTCTCAAAAAAGTCGGATTGTCATAGATTTAACACAAGAAATAAGCATAAGCTTGCTATCCCTAAGATTAGACTTCAAAAGATTGGAAATTCGTTTATAGGATTAAGTATTAAATTATTTAATAAACTCCCTCTAAAAATTGTTAACTTACCCTTACATCAGTTTAAGTCTCATCTAAAATCTCGTTTAATGATGAAAGGGTATTATAGAGTTGAAGATTACCTGAGTGATGGAGAGCTGTAGATATTGGTGGCGCTGGCCGTCTTGCCATTTCTGCTTACTTGTTTATGTAAATTTCTATGTTAATTATCCAATGTTTCCTTAAAAATGTATCTAATTTACTTTGGTATTGTTGCAAATTTATTTTATAATTAATTGTTGAAATTGTTTATTTAAATTTATTATTTGTTAATGTGCCAACACTCTGTCCTACAGTTACCCCTTTTTATATTTTCTTTATTGTTTTTAGATTCTTCAATATTTTACTCTCTGACGGTTGGCCTGCTTGAGTCTTAGTAGTCATGCTCACTTAAATGTCCCTGGGGTGGTGGCGCTATGTGGCGGGTCATTTCATTCCCTCTAAGATGGTTGAGTGAGGTGATGGCTGACACATACGTCATACTTGTGAACAGGTGCCACCTTTGGGGACTGGTCCACTAGGACGCAACCAGTCCAGAATAAATTAGGTTTTAATTTTAATTTATATTGACAGTAGACTGTATGACTCAGTGACAGCTATTTGATGCATTATTGTAGACACATTATTGTAAAAATTATGGCGTTTAAAAAGAGCAACTGTCGAGTTTCTTGCCGATTCTTCTCGGCAGAATACTGCCTTCCGAATCGGCGGTCGAGTCATTGCTACTGTAATTCTTTTTGACGATTCATAAGTGCTTATATTAAGCCCAATTGAATAAAGAATATTTTTATCTTTTTTTTATCTTTATCTTTTAATAAACTTGACAGTATCATTATAATACAATTAATAAATATCTGTCAATATCACATACATTGATTTGTAATAGTGGAAAATACATTATAGGCACTTAAAGAGATGAAAGCCATGCAATAACATGTTTGAGTTTTGGAGGGTATAAAAAAGTTTTACGCATTTTTTACAGCGCAGCATTTTATTCAGATATAATATAATCTTCTTATTGTGTAAAAATCGATCGCAAAATGTGTTGGTAAGCGCATTACTCAATAACGCCGGAACTAATTTGGTCAATTCTTTTTTTTTAATTAATTAATTATTTTATGTCCAGGGATGTTTTTTAGGAAAGAAAAATTTATGACTTAACTAAGGGACGGGATGACGGGACGGGACGCGGACGAAGTCGCGGACGGAAGGCTTCAAAAGTTTATTATATGGATTTAAAACTTCGTATCATAATTCATTTCGTTGTTTGAAAGATCAAAGCATACTCTTCTCACATATACATACCGATACATGGGAAGGGACCCCAACTTAAGGGGTAAGGATATTAGTTTATGGCGGGGTACATAACTTATTATGTATACCAATGTGGTACTTTCAACGTACTTTCACAGAAGCCCTCCCGACATTTTATTTTAATTCGCCGCAGTTTAATTATTGGGGGAATTTGGCTTGCAAATGCAGCCGCCTCTGAATTATGCATAGGCTTGTGCTCACAATTATAGCAGTGCACACACTGAAGGCAACGCGATACAAAATGCTATGCAACGCTATGTAGAGCAGTGAACTTCTTGTTACTTTTTGCATAATATCTGTATTTATAATACAATACAGCTGAAGAGTTTGTTTGTTTGTTTGAAGGCGCTAATCTCTGAAACTACTGGTTTGAATTAAAATAATATTTTTGTGCTGGTTAGCCCATTTGTCGAGGAAGGTTTTAAGCTGTGTACACTATGTTCGCGAAAGTCGAATACCACAGACAGAGTCGCTGGCGGGCGCTGGTCAATTTTAAAGATGAATTGAGTACATTACAAACTGCTAATTCCTGACAACATTACGAGTATATTATGTCAAACATGTCTTCATGGATGGATTGCGTGGAGTATGATATGGACGTGAAAGGAGTGAATGTAGAGTTGACTGATGATAGGAGTGAATGGAAGACATGTTGTGCCGACCCCGCCTAGTGTGGGATAAGGGCAGGAGGATGACGATGATGATGATGATGATGATGTCTTCATCTGGAAGACCAAAGTCGGCTGCCAGAGGAACTTAGGTACTATTGGCACTTTTATTTTGTGGTTTGAAGGTGGTGAAAACTTGTTAATATGAACATTCGTTACGTTACTATTAACTAAATGTTTGAAATATATTTTACATACTTTCAGATATTTTTTTAATTGTATTTATAGCACCATATCTGCCCGCAGTGTGTTCAATCCTTAGCTAAGAGTCTAAGCGAGATGAACACTAACTTGGTATACGACTCTACTTATTAGGTAGACATAGGAATACTTTAAATGTCTGATTTAGCTTATGGTATATAAATAGTTTTTTGTAAATAAAGAGATGTTGGGCATCCTGCTTATATTGAAAATGAAGAAGTAATCAGTTTTAAGCTTACCCTCTGAACTGGTCAAATAAGACTTGACCTGCAGAAAGGATCAAGTGCAGAGAAAAAATACTGTCTTATGCCAAACATTGATCACGATGCTTTTTAAAACACTGATTTGTAGGAGGTGTATTAAATAAACTAAACTAAACCGCGATTTTAAAAGTAGTTTTGTTTGATTAGTAAAAGTCGCGTAAACCTATGGAAACATTAGTTTATTTTTATGTCTAAACATCCGCTGGAATCTGCGTCCGATTTTCTCAAAATCTGTGTTGGATTTTTTCGAGATTTGTGGCTCATTTTTATCCAACTCCAGAATAGGTCGTACTTACTCCGTAACATCTGCTTAAATTACAATACTATCCACGCAATTAAGTCATTTTCAATTTAATATAAGGATCAAATCACACTACAAAACAAATAAAGAACCCAACAGGAGAAACAACTTCAACTCCGAGTTCCAATGCACGCGTGACGTCACCCGTTAAAAAGTAAAATCGATAAGATACTAACCTCTTCCCATTGTCTCCGAGCCATTGCACGCACACAGTGCAACTCGATTCAATTGAACCGAGTGGGGTGGGGGAGAAGACGGGAACGACTGACGACGCCGCTGATGGCTAAATCGTGTTCGATTCGCACCTGAATTGTAATACCGTGTGGCGGTATGCTCTACTTGGAGGCTTATTGTGGCTGTTTTTGATTTGACGTGGAAATGGAGACGATGGAATGCAGACAGATATTATTGCACCATAGATCGTGGAATGTCATCAGTCGTAATTAACATACCTGCATCAAATGCTAGCTCTGAAACTAACTTGTATTGTAATTTTCTATGGAATGAATTGACTTCCATTGTAAACATTTTAGAAAGGCACAACTGGGTACAAATGCACCTAGATGGATTTGAAAGAACTTTGTGCAGTAGTGTGCCTAATTACTGAAAATTAGAAAAGTAATCAATTTATCCAAGGAGGAAAATGGGACACGGGCGACTGAAGAATTGTAATTTTGTGTGGCGCGGTGCTCTGCTTCAAGCTGATTGGGTAGGACAATCGGTACCCAATCATAGAATAGAGAGTTAAGAATGCAAAATAGAACATTCTCCTTCACATGTCGAACCTAAAGTTTCATCCGACACGACGAATAAACCGCAATAATGTCCGCCGCGTCACCTCGCGCGCCGCGCCGACATCCGCGGCCGCCCGACTGCGCAACTTGCCGCGACTTTACAGCGAGTCTTACAGATACTACTTGTCCAGTAATTACATAATCCTTGTGTATGGAATTTGAGGAATATATATTTCGAATAATTACTAATAATCTCCGGAGATATAAGACGGCTACGTCTGGAATACCTATCAGAGACAAAATAAGTGATAGATTTTCAGTTTGTACACCTGCTGTACTATTTTGATTGAACATGCTGAAAATCGGTGGTAATATTTTAAATTGCAAAATAGAGTATTCTTCTTCACATGTCGCAACTAAAGTTTCATCCGACACGACGAATGGACCGCAAAAATGTCCGCCGCGTCACCTCGCGCCGACATCCGCGGCCGCCCGACTGCGCAACTTGCCGCGACTTCGCAGCGAGCTTTACAGTAACTAGTTGTCTATTAATTACATAATCCTTTCCAAACTCATCTATGCGCTTGATAGCTGGTTTTTGGACATCGTGGAACTAAAATTTTGGAAAGTCATTAACAATCTTTGAAGGTATAATAAGACAGATTTGAAGTACTACTGTCATTGAATGTGCTGAAAATCGGTGGAAATATTGAATTACACCTAACCCGCAATTTAAAATATAAAATAGAGCATTTTTCTTTACATGTCGCAACTAAAGTTTCATCCGACACGACGAATGGACCGCAAAAATGTCCGCCGCGTCACCTCGCGCCGACATCCGCGGCCGCCCGACTGCGCAACTTGCCGCGACTTCGCAGCGAGTTTTACAGATACTAGTTGTGTAGTATTTACATAATCCTTTCCATAACCCATCTTTGCGAGTGATAGCTGGTTTTTGGTCATCGACAAACTAAAATTTCGAAAAGTCATTAACAATCTTTGGAGGCATAATAAGACGGTTTGAAGTTTGTAACATCTGTTTAAGAGCTATGTTCATTGAATGTGCTAAAAATCTGTAGAAATATTGAACTTAAACAGGAGAAAGACAGTTTAAAATACAAAATAGAGCATTCTTCTTCACATGTCGCAACTAAAGTTTCATCCGACACGACGAATGGACCGCAAAAATGTCCGCCGCGTCACCTCGCGCCGACATCCGCGGCCGCCCAACTGCGCAACTTGCCGCGACTTCGCAGCGAGTTTTACAGATAGGTACTAGTTGTCTAGTAATTACATAATCCTTTCCAAATCCCATATAAGCGACTTAGAGAATCTAAATTTCGAAAATTCATAAGCAATCTTTGGAGGTATAATAACACGGATTTGCAGTTTCTATCATCTGTTTCAAGTACTATTTTCATTGAATATGCTGAATGTCGGTGATTATATTAAACTAAAACATGAAAAAGAGAATTTAAAATACAAAATAGAGCATTCACCGTCTCGTCTCTCGTATGTCGCAACTAAAGTTTCACCCGACACGACGAATGGACCGCAAAAATGTCCGTCGCGTCACCTCGCGCCGACATCCGCGGCCGCCCGACTGCGCAACTTGCCGCGACTTCGCAGCGAGTTTTACAGTAACTAGTTGTCTATTAATTACATAATCCTTTCCAAATCTCATCTATGCGATTGATAGCTGGTTTTTGGACATCGTGGAACTAAAATTTCGAAAAGTATTTAACAATCTTTGGAGGCCGAATAAGACGGATTTGCAGTGTGTAGGTATCATCTGTTTTATGTACTATTTTCTATGAATATGCTGAAAATCAGTGGTAATGTGGAACTCAAACATGAAATTAAAATACAAAATAGAGCATTCGCCGTCTCACATCTCTCGTATGTCGCATCGAAAGTTTCATCCGACACGACGAATGGACCGCAAAAATGTCCGCCGCGTCACCTCGCGCCGACATCCGCGGCCGCCCGTCTGCGCAACTTGCCGCGACTTCGCAGCGAGGTTTACAGATACTAGTTGTGTAGTCTTTACATAATCCTTTTCATGACCCATCTTTGCAAGTGATAGCTGGTTTTTGGACATCGAAAAACTACAATTTCGAAGTCATTAGCAATCTTTAGAGACCGAATAAGACGGATTTGCAGTGTGTATCATCTGTTTTATGTACTATTTTCTATGAATATGCTGAAAATCAGTGGTAATATGGAACTCAAACATGAAATTAAAATACAAAATAGAGCATTCGCCGTCTCGTATCTCTCGTATGTCGCATCGAAAGTTTCATCCGACACGACGAATGGACCGCAAAAATGTCCGCCGCGTCACCTCGCGCCGACATCCGCGGCCGCCCGACTGCGCAACTTGCCGCGACTTCGCAGCGAGTTTTTAGAAGTTGCAGGCCACGCGGCTTGCGAACTTGTAGTGTTGCGCCGTGGGAGATATTTGAAAAAGTTGCGGTGTTATAAGTTCCGCGGTTGGCACTATTTAGTATTTAAGAAGGCTCAAATAGGCTAAAACCGTCCAAAAACCACATATGTATAGTAAACTAAAGTTTCCGGCCCGCTGGTCTAGTGGTCGGAGACACCGGCAACGAAATCAAGGGTCGTGGGTTCGAATCCCGCTACGGGGAAATGTTTGTGTGATGAACATCGGCATTGGTACTCGAGTCATGGATATTCCCTAGCATCCATAGTAGTAGGTTCGAGCTTAGTTTGTGGCTAGGCAATTGGTGTGTCAGACCAAGGAATTATCTTCTTTACTTATTATTGTCAGCCTTTTCATGTCTCACTGCAGGGCAAAGGCCTCCATCAATTAAAATCATGTTTTCGTTACAAAGTAGGGCTTTGGTCACGCTTACCAAATGTGGGTTGGTGATCACAAACGTGGGCTGTGTTCAGGAAAATCCATACAAATTTTGGCCGCGCCCCAGGAATCCAACCTTGGACCTCACCAAGTAAAAAGGCAATTTTTAGTTTGGTTCTGCACTTAAAAAGCAACTAGGCCACATACATCGTAAGTAAGATGTGAATCTGATCATAATATAGGAAGACTTTAGTGGGTTGTGGTGGTGGTGAGGGTGTGTTTCTGTTATTATAATTTAATTACATTGAAATTGTTTGGTGTTAGCGAGGAATATAAAAAATACAAATAAGCTCCACCTTTTTGTTGTAATTTTCAGATTGGTCAGATAATCTATCTATACTTATAATAAATCTGTAGAGAGGTCAATTCTGTACATTATTTTTTTTTCCAAAATAACTATCAGGGGGTGATAAGTGATCGATACTGATACCAAAAATGCAATCAGTAAAATTTTTGTCTGTCTGTCTGTCTGTCTGTCTGTCTGTCTGTCTGTCTGTCTGTCTGTATGTTCCTTATAGAAACAAAAACTACTGGACGGATTTTGACGAAACTTGGTACCATTATTCTTCATACTCCTGGGCATATTACAGGATATTTTTCATCACGCTACAATCAACAGGAGTAGCGTAGTGAAGGGAAATGTGGGGAAAACGGGAGAATTTACTCCATTTCTTAAGCTTCAGTCGCGTGTGCAGCCTTAATGGTTAAACTCAAATAGAAATCATGTATGACGGAAATATTCTACATAAAATTGCCTAAAAAACGTCCCCCAACAGCATAGGTCTATCTTTTATGGTTGACTCACAATAACACGTGCAACTCAAGATCCAAATTGGTTTGAACGCGCTAAGCTCAGGAACTACTGGTTCGAATTGACAAAACATTTTGTGTTGGATAGTCCACTTACCACTTACCATTTGTCAAGGTAGGCTTTAAGCTATTTTAAATTCCTTTATTTTATCATTGTAAATTGTGCTAGCGAACTATTTAGTTCTAAAATGTGCCGATAGATGGCGCACCTCGCTAGAGGCGCGGCCGCGGATCTGAATCGCGGTGAACAGATGATTTCTCTAATGTATAAGGTCTCCAGATTATTGTTGACAATGATAAGCGTTTTCCGTCACTTACTTTGACTATTGTTCCTATCCTGAGTAATTAGTCCCATAAAAGTGTGCGAGTTGACTGCATGCATATAGATATGTAGTTTGTTGTTGTTTTAATCAGCTATTTTTAGTAAGACTGTGTGCGGCGGTTCGTAACCCACGCGGACGGAGTCGCTGGCGGCCGCTAGTAATTAATATATTCAAATACCTGCATTCTTATAGTTATGGTAATGTACAATAACATTTATAAAAGGATAAATAGCTCTCGTATTTCATATTTTTCCTGGACAAAGGCCGCGCTCAAACCGCCCGCCCACGCATGTCGAAAGGAAAATGTAATGTTTTTTCGCCTTATTTAGGTTACCTATGAAAATGAAGGGAGAAAATATGATTTTCACGCAACAGGTCAACAAACTTATACTTAGTTATAGTACTTATATTTATATTGTTTGGTTTTAAGACAAACTAATTATGAAAAAATTACTCAAAAGTTTTTTACTTATTTCCTTTTTTTTATTTGAAAGTAGCGTTGCTTATGAATGTCAGATTAAAGCTACTTAAGGCTACAGCAAAGGTACCACATTAAAATGAGGGGATGGAAAATTCGGTTTATCTTTATAAAAACTTTTGGAAAAATCTGGAAAATATTACTAGGAAAACAGGTTAAAGTCATTGACACTAAAAATGTTTGTTAATTAGGTCGTTATGGATTATTATATTGATTAAGGATTTTTTGTACAAACAAATATTTTGGTGTGCAGAGTAGTTAACCTACTAATTGATATCGAAAAAAAATCGTTGGAAAAACGAATCTAAAATAAATTTAAATACTTTGACTACAAAAATTTGAGCTTTTTATTAGATTATCTGTAAAATAAATCAAAAGCATTTATCAATCGTCGCAAAACAAATACCGGCACAGCACGCACGGCGGCGCTCCCGTCCCGTGTAAAATTAAATTCGCCACCGTATTATTTTCTTCGCAAAATTCATTATCCATTTACGGTTTCGCCGGCAATTGTTTTAATCCGATACCCAGCGCGGCTCAATGTGGAATGAAATAATTTAATAGCCCCCTCGCCCCCACCCGAATCCAAGATGGCGGCGGGGCGGGGCAGAGGGTGGGGCGTGCCGCCTCATTTGAAATTCGAACGCGAGCTTCCCGAACGTGTAGCCGCGGACGGGTTTTCGACCAATTAATCCTTGCATAATTCGGTTTCGCACTGTCTGCACTAGGCTTTATTGTTGTTTAATTGCTCCCGCTCGTGAGTGCCGCGGCTTTACAATTGGATACGCGCTTTGAATTGCGCTGTTTTATGACTCAAATTTTGCTCCTTGCGATCCTGTTTTGTTTTCTCGAGTTTGAGGTTTTGGGAAATTTGAAATTGGAATTGAAACTTTCGTTTGATTTTGTTTTGACTAAATTAATACCTCTGTAATTATTTGGAGGCTTTACTTTAACGACTGAAACAATTTTTTCAAGTTCAGACTTTTAGATATTTTTTTCTATTTTGCAAATAAAATGAAAATAGGGTTGTAGGTCGTCATTCACAACAACTCAAAAGTAATCTCTATAAATATAATAATTATGGAAAAAATTAACTTGAAACATTTTTATGAATTTTGTAAGTTACTAGAAAATGGAATAACTCCCGAGGAGTTTATGATGACTAAGGGTATTTTTTTAAAATAAAAGTTTTTACCTTTATTCATTTCCATCTCGGAAAACCATTTTAACTGCAACTCTACTATATATACTATGCTCTTTAATAAGATTTCCACATGAATAAGTAAGTTAGTTAGTAGCAACCTACTCTGTATAAAAATTTCTTTCAACAATGTAACTCTTGTCGTAGTTCTCGAACTTTAGCGAAAATTATTAAAAAGTCAGACACCCTGTAAAAAAAATAACAAAATAAAAACAGTTGAATTAGGAACCTCCTTTTCGAAAGAGATAAAAAACAAGTTGACATTGCAAACGACCTTAAAAATATTCCAATATAACTCTAAACTCACTATAATGTCAAGATTAACTAGACAAGTTAGTACCAAAAAGGTTATAACATGAAAAACAGTAGAATTTGGAACCTCCTTTTTGAAACAGATTAAAAAAGAAGTTGTCATTGCAAGCGACCTTAAAAATATTCCATTAAAACACTACACTCACTATAACGTCAAGATTAACTGGACAAGTCAGTATCAAAGAGTAAGTCTCGGATTAACATAAGCTCTTCTGTAACAAACACAAGATGACAGTTAAAATATTTGTGCAGGCATTTCCTCGATGGCGTTGAGGAAAATTCTCTCGGAAAATGTGACGAAGACAAATTGGTTATTACCTACATCTTTTAATTTACCAGGGTTGAAGGACATACCTTCAACAGCATAACATTGAAAGAATTCTAATTTATAAAAGAAATAGAGATACCTATTGCTTTTAAAAAGAAAATGACATTGGAAAACGAGAAGAGATAATGAAGGATTATCGAGTTCCACTGATATAATGATTTTTGGTATTTCGTTTCAAATGTTATTTGAAGCATAATATAATTTGTGAGGTAAGTAGGTCAATTTTTTTTGTGCTCGTCCTATGAGCGCATTGACGACAATATTTTGAAAAAAATATTTCTCACTAACGTGGGTTCCCTTAATAAATATTTTAATTTTACGTTTGAATTACAATTAACAAATAAGTGATTTTTATTACCAGTATTTAAATAGGCAAAATAGACCGTAGGTATATTAAAAATACGAAATTCCAGCGAACCCGAAACTAGCCACTTCCCTATCGATCCACATCAACCTGTCTATCCATCGAAACCGTACGCATAAAGATCTTAAAAAATATCCCTCCCATTGTGCCGTTGAACGAGATGTCTCACTTCTCGTAATCTTCGAATCGTCACCATTGTCGAGTTGAGTCAGGACATTAATCCTGCCTTTTCAAGACAAGAGAGATCCATCAATTGTCAACACTGGACTGGCGGGAACATCCCCTCAACCCCCTTTGAGGGGGGCACCCTATTCGGTACTCACACAGCGGTATCGGCAAAGATGAAGTTGCGAAGGAAGTGGAGATTGGGGCAATTTGTTTTGATGCCTATTTGGAAATTAGTACATTCTTAGTGAAGGAACTACGGCAATGCATTTTCTATGAAAAAATACACGACTTTATTTCGCACATCGTCATTTCATCCCCCATTTAAAAGTATGTCAATCATGAACACGACGGAACTTAAATTCAGGGTCGTAAATTCGGTCGCATTTTTTTTTCGCATAGTTTGATCCTACACTAGTTGTCAATATATTCACGTAAATTCTTAAACGAAAGGATACAGAATGGAAGATAACTTCTAGTATACAATAGTACTTATAGTTGCACTAAGACTTTCGAGATTACTAAAATGATGGCGATAAGGGAAGTTATTTTTCAGAGCTAGTTTTGCTCATAATTATTTGCTCACATAGGATTTGAAAGCAACATTTCCAAGAATTGTCTCTTCCTGTACTGACATATTTAAATGAAAATGAAATAAGTAATCATTTTCATTTCATCACATTAGTAACATTTGAAAATGGCAATGGAAAATGAGGCAGCTGCCCCATGGATAATTAAGAAAACGACAAAAATTAAGAAACGATTTCTTGGCTTTTGTTTACAATACAAAATGTTTACCACTTAGAATCTTAGATAATTAAAATGAAAATATTTTTAAATTCTTTAGAAGCACTTGGCTAATTCAAATTTGATTTGCCACCCCCCTGGCCCAGAACCTGGGTTCGCCCATGTAGATGAGAATATTTCCAATTACACTACCCCTTCTGTGCCCCATCTTTGCCGGCATCCGGCACACATAGCCACAACGGAGTGAGCTAGTGATTGTCAAAATTTGGCTTCATAGAACAAAGCGCTATTTACCAAGCGGGGAGAGCCTTTGTGTCGGTATTACAGCTCTCTACATAATATTGTGAAAGTTCGCACAATACAGTGTTTGCTGCGAGGCATTATGGGGCCTTTGTTGAAAAATACCGACCGTTAAGTTTATCTCTGGCTGTTAAGAATGTTGCTGGCTTAGTAGTTTAAGCAGTCGTGTTTGTGGCGTGACTTTCTGCGGGAAATTATGTATCGGGTTTCGTAAAAACACCTGAGTTGTAGGTAAAGCTGGAAGTGATACCTATATCTGCTATGAAAACACCTTAGTAATTATAGCTGACTGTATTGCAAATGGGTATTGGGTTTAATTTTAGTTTTTATGCTTAATGAAAAATTATACTCAATCCAGCAATGTAAGCTTTCAGGATGGAACATTTCAGAGTGAAATCTTTCGAAGAGAAGTAAGTCTGCTACAATAAACGTTTTGATTGCTTTCATGAAGATCTTTAAAAGAATGAATCGTAGGTTCACCTGATCCCTAGTTGGCTGTACTTATATTGAAAAAGCCTTTCGACATTAAGATTTGAAACCGGACAATTCTTGAAAATGTTGCTAACATTTTCAATATTTTTTGTCGGTATTACAGCTCTCTACATAATATTGTGAAAGTTCGCACAATACAGTGTTTGCTGCGAGGCATTATGGGGCCTTTGTTGAAAAATACCGACCGTTAAGTTTATCTCTGGCTGTTATGAATGTTGCTGGCTTAGTAGTTTAAGCAGACGTGTTTGTGGCGTGATTTTCTGCGGGAAATGATGTATCGGGAGCCATAAAAACTCCTTAGTGGTACAGATGACTGCATTGAAAATGGGTATTAAGCTTAATTTTAGTTAATAAATTAAATGTCAAAATGACCCAGTCAAGCAATGTAAGCTTTCGGGATGGAAAATTTTCCGAGTAAAGGTTTCGAAGAGAAGTCTACCGCTATAAATGTTTTGATTCCTTTCATAAAGATTTTTGAAATATTAAATGCACACATGATTCTAAGTTGGCTATACCTACGTATATTGTAAAAGCGCTAGGACATTAAGATTTGTGAGCAACATTTTCAAGAATTATCCCGAATTTCAATTTAAACAACAAAATCTCAAAATATACCAACAGGACACACAAACAAAATTAAAAGTAAAATCGTTGATTCACCACTAATCCTTTTATTCAATCGTCATAAATATCGACTTTAACCGAAAATCCATAACCAAAGCTTACCGTTTAATACTTCAATATAAATAAGTAATTGTTTGAATCGTCCGTCCGTATGTCGGTGCATCATTGCAAACAAATGCCATATCGGAGACCGCTAATACTGTAATTTATGGTGGCGTGACACCATGATTATAATGGGGTTGAACGCGGTGGGGTAACTACGCACGAAATTGAAAATTTATACGGGAATGTCTTTTATAAATTGAAACACTTCTGGGAGTAAAATTAATATGATAAATTTGCGAGTTGAAATTTATTTAAAATGGAAGAAAAATATCAAACTAGTATTAAAGCAAAAAAAGGCTTTTAATAATTAAATAAAACTCTCTCAGAATAAAAAATGTAGGTAAATCTAAATCTCTTCAGATTCTATAACCTACTCTGCTGCTGTTTAAAAATAAAAAAAGAATTATTTTGTTCAAGCATAAAAATTGCATTGCTAATTTAAATTATAATAACACACACATCACGTTATAAACCCAACTAAAGTTTGGTTAGTATAAACTTCTATGCAAATGCAAATTAGGCAATATTTCGTCTACCTATATCAGCCACCAATAAAACGTATCAAGTGAACAATTAATTCGTAATTGTAATTACTCTACTTCACTGTGCCTCTCCCCACTGTGTCATATTAATAATCACCGGTCCCCCGATCGTTAGGGCGTGATGGCACAGAACGCAGTGGGATTACTGCACTTTTATTGTCTGTGTAAATATTATGAGCGAATTTCCGGGAGTTTTGATGGGTTTTTAAAATTTCACAATTAATGGGTTGTTATGAACGGTGATGACGAATGTTTAAGATACGTGACACGATATTTCCCACAAATTTTGTCAAATTAGTTATTTGTTACGATGGTTAAATCCATAGGACCACCTAGCGGTAAATCTGCTTTGTCATGTATAATTTATTTTTTTGAAAATATACGTCGGTAATACATAATATAATATAAATAATGCCTTTTCAGATCGTAAGGCTTTGAAGTAAACCTAAAATACCTATGTAGGGTGCATTGGAAATATTGGATCTTACAAGGATGCAGTAAGATAATATGCATGTCCTTTATCCTTTTCCTTTACATCATCATCATCATCCTAGCGCCTCTCCCGGTTGTATCCTCGGCTATTGCCTTGGAGCCCAGGGTACGCTGCGACTATGATCCTGAATTGACATGCCTGGTTATCCTTTTACCTTTACATCTGGTTCATAAACATTAGACAACACACACAACAGAACATTAGGAAGGGACAATCTTTTTTATCGTTTGAATTAAAACAAGCACGAGACGGAATAATTCAGTAATCGCATTACGGGACACTTTTTCGCGCAAGTGTTCAATGAATCAGATTATCAAACGCAATAATATATGTTGAATAATATCAAGGTGAAGTATGTATAAATACCCTCCGGTCGTTTTTCGACTATGGCGTCCGATCATACGATCAACCAAGTACGCAGGTCATTATTATAGTGCGCAAGTGAGTGCGCAAGGTGTACCCCTATAGCTTATGAGGAAACTCGCCAGCATAAAAACTCGACCATAGGCGAGTTTACCACTGAAAATTTATTTATGGAAATATCGCCTGATGTTTATGCCTACAATTGACAATAGTAATTTCGACCACACACAATACACATAGAATAAGAGCGTAGTGGTAGCGGTGAATCATTTACGATCAACATAATATACAGCAGCAGGATATATTATAGTGCACAAGTGACTGCGCAAGCACAGGTGCACTCCCTATTTCCTCACTCTCATAGTTCGGTGGGACAACAACCTGACACGACCGTATCAGATACCGACCAGACGTAGGTCCTTCGGAAAAACGTGCCTTTCGAAGCACGGAGATTCGATGACCAGCATAAATGCGAAAGTTGCTCAACTAAGCAAACGCAGGCCTAACGCGCTAACCACTGCGCCATCGCGTTCCTAAAGGTACACCCACAGCTGTTTAATAAAAAACAATCCTAAAGAACAATGGTAATAGACAATATTTTTTATCGCTCGTATTAAAACAAGCGCGTGACGGAATAAGTCAGTAATCGCATTACGGGACACTTGTCTGCGCAAGTGTTTAATGAATCGGATTATCGGCGGCGAATTTGATTCCTAGTTAACTTGTGAGGGGGCTAAAATGACGCCGTTATTTTTATGTGATGTTAGAGTTGTTTAATTTATTTAAGATTTAATAGTATTTTTATTATAATTTACTGGTGCATTTATTAGTAATCAAGTCGAAATCTGCTTTGAGCTTATTAGCTTATTAGAATTCGTCCGTTCGTCGCTATAAAAGGTAGCCTATGTTGTTTCTCAGGTTTTAATGATTGTCGGTGCTAAATTTCTTCAAAGTCGGTAGAGAGTTGAGAGGTTAAAGCGGGAAAGCGTGACAGCCAGACAGACGGACAGAGTTACTTTCGCATTTAAAATATTAGAAGGCATTTTACTAATAGTACCTACTAGAACTGTAAATCGAAGCTATTGGAGCAAAGCAGTCACAACCACCCCATTAAATAGGTAATTTATAGTCCAAAGGCCCTTATTAAATTCCAGGATAGGAAAAAAATAATATGCATTGTAAACACTTGGAATCAGCATAGAACGAATATCTAGAAGCAACATTTTAGCCTCCATCATATCACAGCTTCTCGACCACCCGCTGCACAATACGAATCGTTTTGACTTTTCAAACATCACAACCTTAAATCTTGGCAATAAGGTTCACAATCCAACAGAAAACACGCCAACACGCCGACAGATGGTGAAATGCGGGATAATACCACAGTCGTAATATTCATACGGTTATTGGTTGTGGAAGCCGAGCATGCCCATTCGTTCTTTATGAAGGATCAAGTTTGTTTGTAAATATATCGAGTGAATATTGTGTTGTAGTCATAATTATTATTTTTATGAGAGTCAATTCTTAACTTAGTAAGACCGATTTAAATGAGTAGAATTTTATTCGGAATTTGATACTGATCACGGTCGAAAATATTATTTTAGAATGAGAAAACAATGTATCGTAGTAAGAAGTATCTTTATTCTTCTCAATACCCACCTTTAACATCAGCAAAAACACGGCCTAATTAAAACCATGAAACTAAACAATTTGAGTGGAAAGAGAACTCTTTTTCCCAAAAATCCGTTATTATTATGTTTATAATAAAAGTAGAAAAATATTTTCTAATTCAATATTTTTGTTAACTGACACAACTACTTTTCCTAAATTCAAAGTAAATAGCCCTAAAACACTTTCTGGACGACGATAGAGTTTCTAGGCTTACAAAAAATCATGGACCACTCTGCACCTTTATTGGTTATAACATTGAAGCGACTGCCATTTGTGACCTCTGGAACCTTTCAATGGCGAAGCAGAAAATTTTGAGATCACAGCACGGAATCATTCTAATCAGAAAATCAGGTAATTCAAGCCAGTAACCAAAATGGGCAAACCCCACAAAGTGAAAGTGTTTGCGGGGCTTAAACCCCCGACCTCTTTGGTTTTAGAGCTCAGCTTGACCACCTGCACCATGATAATCACAGCTCATATTACTCAATATAAAATCCTCTCACAAATTGAATGTAAACGGGAATTGAACTGTAGACCTCCTCAGTTTTAGTTAGAGCTCGGCATGACCAATTTAATCACAGCACACAGCTTTTACATGGGATTTTATATTGAATTTGTGAGAACAAATTGAATGTAAATGGGATTTGAACCGACGTCCTCCTTGGTGTAAGAGCTCAAAGCGTAACCACTACACCAAGTTAATCACGTCAAGATAACGCAATGTAAATATTTACAGCCAGCCTGGATTACGCTTTTACTGTGTGAACCAGCCTGTTATTAACTAAGGACTAGCATAATAAGCTAAACAGATGTTTGTGTTCGGGTGTTATGTTAAAGGCGTTTTTATGACGACAGATTCGTTTAGAGTCGGCTATTGTTTCAAATTTCCGAATTGAACAATGTTTCGTCTCGTGTTAAAATATGGATACTTATAAGTATAAGTACTTACCTACCTACAATATGTTGAACATACAAAGTAGATACTTGTAGATATAAGTAACTAGCGGCTGGCAACTGCGTCCATGTGAATTTCAGATCCTTTCTACCGCAATAAAAGTTAGCCTACATAACCTAATATGTAAGACCTTTCTCAGGTTCTAAAAATTGTCTGTAACAGACAGACAGGCCGAGAGAGTTATTTTCGCATTAATAATATTAGTAGGGATTATATTTAATATAATAATTTCATCGAGTGTTTTCTTTGATTCATTGAAGATCCTAAGGCATTTTTTAGTATTAGATAGTCTATTACGGTACTGTTTCCTAACAGACTCTCAAAACAGAGAAAAAACATACTATGACAATACAACACAATTCTTTAGAATTATGTGTCAAAAATATCCTCACAAAAAATCCTCTCACAAACATCCCATTTTAACCTCAAAAGATCGCAAACCGAAACCCATACAAGTATTGTGGGTTAAATTAAATTTATCGCATCACACAAAAGCCGGTAAACCACTACATCCAAGTTCTGAGTCGTAATTTCCACTTTCCCTTTGACTCCTGTGTGTATCAAATTCATAATAATTTGAGGAACAATTAAGGTAGCCCTTTCATCTGAACGTACACCTTTGTGTGCCATTGCGACCTATTTAACTTGAGCGTTTAATAGAGAGTTACCTCAAAGAAAAATGTACTTACAAACAATTACACCTACGTATGGAACTATGGGGCACTTGCTAGGAAGCTGAGTCAGTCGACACTCGGTAGTGGTGTGGTGTGGTGTAAGGTCGATGTTATCGATAGTTATAAAATAAGTAGTGCTTTTCTTGGACGATGGACAAGCGCCTGAAGCCATTGGTTGAATAACTTACGCTGCTAAATGGTGTAATATAGACTATAAATCTGAAAGTTTGTTCGAACGCACTCATATAAGGAACCACTGGACCGCATTGAAAAAAAAAATCGTTCGATAGTCCTTTAATGGAGGAAGGCTTTCCTTCACTCTAGGCTAGCGTTGCAACCAATAGTATAAAATATCGATAGTCTATCGATACTATTGTGACCTTGATAAAAAGTAATACTATCGATAGGACTATCGATAGTATCGATAGTATCGATACTATCGATAGTATCGATAGCCAATAGTATGCAATACTATTGATGGGCAGCAATATTTTCGATACTATCGATACTATCGAATTTAGATACTATCGATAGTATCGATAGTATTGATAGTTTTTAACTGTTTTGTTCAATGAAGATATTTATTTAAAATATTTAACAACAACGTCTATTTGATTTTTGCAGTAGGTCTGCGTATAACATAGAACGAATAAAAAAAATGATATGGGAACGAATTCAAGTATGCCACGACCGTGAGCCGCCACTTTAGGTTGGTCATGCATTAGCGCCATTTAAAAATACGGATAATAGCGTTTTTTGTGTTCAGTTGCAAGTGCAAGGCTCTTAGGGATCATGGAAGAACAAGGTTACGTTAACATCTGACGTTTTAGTACACAAGTATTTAACTTATCAAATTCATTCAGAAATTAATACTATTGCTTATTCGCCTAATATCGATGTAACAATACTATCGATAGTTTTTAGCTATCGATAGTTCTTCATAAAAATAGTACTAATAGTATCGATACTATCGATACTATCGATAGTATTGATTAAAAACTATCGATACTATCGATAGTATCTAAATTCGATAGTATCGATAGTATCGAAAATATTGCTGCCCATCAATAGTATTGCATACTATTGGCTATCGATACTATCGATAGTATCGATACTATCGATACTATCGATAGTCCTATCGATATTGTGACTATTTTTCGAGGTTAACTATCGATAGTCAAACTATCGATAGTTCTGCAACGCTACTCTAGGCTTTAAATATGCGCCGCCGCCGTTTGTCGGGGTTAAGAAAATACTGAGGGACACAAATCTCACCAAACTGAGCACAAATCGCAGACATTCATCTCTGGTTCTTGACACAAAGTACAGCCGATGCGAAGTGCATTTTGTGCACAAAAGTACTTTGTACGAGGGCAGTTTGATAAGTTCGTGCAAAAATAAAAAGTATGTTACTTTTTGAGGTAAACCTTTTTTATTCTTCGACATAGACTCCTTAGAGGCTTATACACGTGATTTAACGCTATTCGAATAAGTTAATCCTTTCCAAATAATAGGATTTGTAAAGGTCTAAAAAATAGCCAAATTTTTCAGCCATCACCTCCTTGTTTGAACAAAATCTTATTCATGCAAATATTTTTTTTTAAATAAAGCGACAGATTATATTCAAAGGGAGTCAATTCTGTAGAATAACAGGGATATTAAACAAATTGGGAGCCTATTTCTACTAATTTTGGGACCACAACTTCTGGGGTGTGGGCTGGTACATTTCCATAATAAAAAATGACTTTTTCAGACAGCTTTCTCGTCTCTGAATGTTGGTGAATAATATTATGTACTCGTTGATTCGAGATGTCCATAGCACTAGTAATCTCATGCATCTTCACTTTTCTGTCATCTATCACTATGTCATGGATTTCAAACAATATTACTGCAGTAGTACCCTCTACAGGACGTCCAGATGGCTTAGCATCACTTGGACCCATAGATCACTGCAATTTTTTTTAAACACTTTATAATGTAAGGTGCAGAGTCTCCATAATGTTTGTCAATCATCACTTATGTCTCCTGAGGAGTTTTGCTTTTCAGACAGTAATGTGAAATCACCACACGAAATTCTGTTTCACAAAATGTTCTGAAAATCACTCGACTTCCTTTACGCGAATCAATGCCAAACACAAAGAAGTAGGCCGATCAAGCTGAAACTTTGCGTATGGTCCTCTAAAAGATGCTAGTAATCAAACATAAACTCAAAACGAAGCAATAGCATAAGCTCTCGGATTTTGCACGAACTTATCAAACCGCCTATGTAAGTAGGTACTTTGCATAAAAACCTAACAATACGTACTCGTAAGTACAATCATTTATTTACATTAGGTATGTCTCCTTTATTTGTCTTTTGTTGGCCCCAAATACAATTATTCCATCAGATATCTTATTCATCGACAACAAAACATTCCATCGATATCGACACACCGCTGCATTCACCCCTTATCCCATCACGAGCTCGTTTCACCCGCCGGGTGGCCTTTGTGGAGACTCTCCAATATTCGCTTTGTTACTCCGAGCCCCGCCGATACTCCTAGAATGTTTGCCCTCATATAAATACATGCTATTTTGCGAATTATAAACCTTCAGACGGTTGGAAATGAGATTTAGGTACCGAGATTTGGTAAGTAGCTAGCTGGCTTTGAATAAAGTTTACTCGTATTAAATATTAGCAGCCGCGACTCCGTCCGCGTGAACGGGCTCCTGATGATGATTAAACCCAAAGTTTTATGCAACTTTATTTGCAGTGAAATTATTTTGCTAGTCAAACATTAGTTTACCTAATCAACTTAAAAGCCATTGATGAGAAGAAGTGCCGGAAGGAACTCAACACTTTACCTTTTTTTAAATACAAGTATTTATTTAGTTAATTGGATCTGCACAATTACAGCGCAAGAACATCAACATCTCTAGGGTGACAGATGCTGTATCTAAGTTAAGTCTGTTTCAGCCCTCCACAATTTAGCATGAAAATTATTCTTCATGATATTAAAAGTCGAAATCCATAACATGCCTACAAAAGCCTGCTTATTAGCAATCACACTAGCTATAAAAAGAAAAATAATTTCACTCCTCAATCGATCACCTTGTCGAGCCAAGGAAACATTTTTTCCCAAAAGCAATCTGCCGTTCTCGGACCTAATGAATTTAGCCGTAATGGACGCCGGCGTTCGACCATTTACCCACTGTTCATTGCTCACTATTCACCGAGGGAGAGGGTGCTGAATACCCTTATTTTTTATAAGTAGTTCTATAGAATAGAAGACATAAAGTGGTGTGATTATTATACCTAGGACCGAGAGAGTGATCTATTATACCTAGGACGGAGAGAATTTATAAGTCTAGAACTTTAACTTCTCGCTAAGGATCAGTTTATGCATTAACTACAATTGAAAAGTATTTCATTGATAAGCATTTGTGTCGGATATCATACCAACAGTGGCTTACATATTATACTTAAAACAAACTCGAACTACCCACTTGAAAATCGAATCATTACCAAAGTACTGTAAAAAGTTGTATAAATCATTAGAGCATTACTCGAAATTCGAAACCGAACCATACCATAACCGAACAAGTTTTTTCGTACCGCTGTCCAATTACACCTACAGGCTGTGTCTAAGCTGTATACAGGCTGTATAAATCTGTATAAGAGGGGCAAACAGTGGAGATGTCCTGCGCGGGCAATCCACATTCGCGCGTGTCCCGGCAATATCGCGATGCCCGCCGGCTCGTTTAATCACGCGACGGAATCTCGACAATAAGGAGACGGCTTCTCAGAAAACTTATTTCTTAAATAAATAGTATTTTAGGTATATTTTTATTTTAGCATTTTTAAATGCTAGGTATTATTATACCTTTTAACTATAATGTTTGAATTAGAAACAAAGAAAAAAATCATCTGATCTCGTGACTCAAAAAGTATTTTTTGTTGCTCTTTTCCGCAAAATAAATTGTAAGTAGTTACAGTAGTCACTACGGAGGTCTTTACGAACAGCCAACACTACAAGACATGATAGATGGGTACTTTAAAGCATCTTTCTAGCCGAGTTTCGAATCAAGAGCGGCAAACAATCTCTTGCGTCTGCCTGGCAATATTGAGCTAGGCAAAACTGAACAAGTTGTGTGGACCTCTGTCAAATTACAACTACAGGCTATATAAAGGCTGTATAAATCTCTATAAGAGGAGCGGCAAACAGTAGAGATGTCCTGCACGGGCAATCCACATTCGCGCGTGTCCCGGCAATATCGCGATGCCCGCCGGCTCGTTTAATCACGCGACGGAATCTCAACAATAAGGAGACGGCTTCCCAGAAAGATTAATAATAAATAAAAGTTATTCTTCGCTAGAAATATTATTTGCAAAATTTTAATTGGCATTGGTAATTTTCTTTAAAATATACTCAGGCTTAGTACGGGGTCGGTATTTACAAACAACCAACACCCAAACACAGGAAAAATTGTTTTACTTATAATATACAAATAAAAAAGATTGCGCCGCTTAAGTAGTAGCCCGAGTGGCCTATAACCTACAATCAAACTAACCACGGAGACTGCAGTGGAGGGCAAACCCTAAAACAGCAAAGCGAGGCACTTAGACTCAGTTAATGGCTGATGAGCGTTAAAAAATACTTAGAACACGCATACGGACAGTCCAAGTCAGCCATGCAAGCGATGCTCCAAACCGAATTGTGTCGGCGAGGTCGAAGGCCGAACGGTGATTAGGGCGTAACCCCATAGCATGTAGGTACGTTGCAAAGAGACATAGCTCTAAGCGCGACCACAAAGCGGTTGCCCAAAGCTACTATTTATCTTTAATCTGTCTTGTCTTTAATAAATATCTGAAAAAAAAACGAAAAGTACTCTTCCACAATAATCGTGCGAAGGAGCTGACAAAAGGCGCGCGTCCAACGCTCGCTTATTGGACGAGTCAATGATGTACCTCGCGGACGACCGGCCGCTTGTATGTCAGCCACGCACTACGACACTGGGGCGTACAACCGCACAAAGTAAAAATATCAAGATAATTACTGGGTACGATGGTCTAGTGGTGACGGTCGGAGACCCTGGCTACAAAACGAGAGTCGCGGGTTCAAATCCGCTAGGGGCAAACGTTTGTGTGATAGACATCGGCAGTTGCTCTCAAGTCATGGATGTTTTTAAAGTATTTAAGTATGTCTATCGGTTCCCTAGCATCGATAGTACAAGGCAAGACATACTTATATACAAATGTAACAGTTACATATAACACTCAGACCAGGAGAAACAAAAATGTTCATGCACACAATTCGGAAATCGAACCCGCGACCTAAGGTCTGATAGTCAACTCTTGACCACTACACCTGTGAGTGTGACTACACCAAACGGGTCGTCAAAATGCACCCATTTAGATTAAAAACAGTGAAAATCTTTCCTCAAAGCCGAGCGTTTTCCCAACCCAGTGTGCGTTCATCTGCGTACCAGAGGGACCGCCATAACGCAGTGATAATGTTGCTTGTACTGCCGAGCTCAAGGGCGGATCCAGCTTTGGAGCCAGGGGGGGGTCACTGGTCTGGTGTACCACTAAGTGGTACTAAATATAGCCTACAGCGGCCGCCTGCGACTTCGTCCCCGTGGAATTCTGTTATATTGCAAACTAGCCTTGCGCAGGTTTCACCCTCACGTTATTTCTTTTTTCGAATATCCCTCCCTTCCACCTACATTTCCGGGATCAAAAGTACCCTATGTTCACCGGGGATAGTGTAGCTAGCTAAGGCCGGGCCAACCGCCAGCAGCGCCTGTGTGCGGAACCAATGAAACGCCTCTTTTTTAACGAATCTTTATAAAAAAACAATGGGTTTTATATCTCAGAAACCGTATCAATTAGAGCTTTGATTACTTAACACTTTTTGTTTTTAATCACCTTCTCTGTCGATTGACATGAGTTTTATGATTGGCCGCCGAAACTTGATTTTTTAAATATTACCTATTAAATGTTATTTCATTTTGACCGATAGAAATGTTATTCTGTTTTACAGAACTTATATAATATTATCATGAATATCTAAGTGTACAAATCTTCTCCAGATTTTAGATTACATTTGGGAATACATTTGGGAATATTAAATAGGTAAATCCCGTTCGCTTCTGGTTGCCAATTACTGCGAAAAGTAGAACTCAAACATTGCCTAAAATTGGCATCTTTATTTTTTCGATCGTCCACCAACCAAACATGGCAATATATCTTCTTGAGGGCATCACTAACGATATTTGATATGGCAGTATAGCTGTAAACTCAGTCAGAACTGAGAGAGACAGGTTAAAACTTTTACACTTTCGTTAATACATTTACAGGCCTTCGCTTCATACATTTTTCTATGGAAAATCGCAACTGTTTTTTTTCTCGCATTCATCGACCAAACATAAAAATATATTTTCTTGAGGTCATTACAAACGATATTTGCTATGGCAGTATATCTGTGAACCCAGTCCGAACTGAGTGAGAGAGTCTTAAACTTTTACACTTCAGGCCTTCGCTTTATACATTTTTCAATGGGAACCATGGACCAAACATGAAAATATAAATTATTCAGGTCATTACATACGATTTTTGCTATAGCAGTATATCTAAAAAAAATCAGTACAAACTGAGATAGAGAGGCTTAAACTTTTTTACTCTATGCATTCGCTTTTTACTTTTATATGGAAATTGCATCTTTTTTTCTCTAGCGTCCATCAACCAAACATACGATATTTGCTATGGCAGATGAGCTGTAACCTGCTCAGTCCGAATTGGGTGAGGCAGGTTAGAAACTCTAACACTATATCTTTTCTTTTTCCAACGGCCATCAACAAACATGGAAATAATAAATTCTTAAGAACATGAATGATATTTGCAAAGTAAGTATGGTTGTAAACTCAGGCCGAACTGAGTCAGACAGGTTAGAACTTTTAAACACTGACTGGACCTTGGCTTCCTACATTTTTCTAAGGAAAGTGGCGTCATGTTTTTTCTTGCGTCCATCGACCAAACATAGAAAAATATATTCTTGAGACTAGTACAAGCGATATTTGCAAAAACAGTATAGCTGTAAACTCAGTCTGAACTGAGTAAGTCAGGCCCGAACTTTGCGACTTCGTTCGCGCGGATTTTGGTTTTTCCCATGGGAGCATTTAAGCGGGATAAAAAGTATCCTATCACCTAAGTCAGCCCATACCTGAGGAGAATCTGTGAAAATCCCAATTTTTTTTCATTGCAAACTATTTTTTATCATGGATGGATCAAAATACTGTATGAGATGAGACCCTCTAAGGTTTGAGAACTAAAAAACTTTCTCGTAAAAACCGTGGGAAACAGCGTTTGAGAATTTTTCAGTACAAAATGTACAGGAAAAGTTTTTTGCGATTAACGGATTCTAATATTAGTTGAGAAAAATCGAAATGCATATATTTATTGCATACTTATATAAACCCCTATCAAAACGGACACAAGAACATTCTGTCGACGCTGGGATTTTTTTTGTATGGATGTTGAGCCATCTCCTTTCATAAAAATCCGTCTAGTAGTTTCAGCGTGATTGACGGACAAACTTCCAAACAACAACAACAAAATTTCACATTTATAAAATTAAAATAGGAAATAAGATAAAGAGCTCTCGCATCCAGCGAGTCGCCGAGGATCGGGCTGAGTGGGGAGCCCTAGGAGAGGCCTATGTCCAGCAGTGGACTGCGATAGGTTGTTGATGATGATGATGATAAAGATCTCTTGATCTTTATCATCATCATCATCAACAACCAATGCTCTTGCATTGCGAACGATATTTTCAAGGCATTATGGCTGTAAACTCAGTCCGACCTAAGTAAGACAGGTTACAACTTTTACACACTGCCAGGGTCCATAGGTAAAAATTCGAGTCTGTCTCACTCAGTTTGGTTTGAGTTTACAGGTAGGAATAGTCTCAAAAATATATTTTATCATGATTAGTCGATGGACGCGAGAATACATTAATGGTATAAAAAAAGGTGGCAGTGGCGGCGCGGACCTGTTTTTTTTATATTAAATTACTTGAATACTTTGAAGGTATAAAGTTACATGAAATATGTATGGTGAGTGACAAAATTTACAAATAAAAACAATATATTTTTTGTTCAATTACTGGTCGATCTAAGTACTGGAGCTCGCTCAGGGGGGGGGTCATGACCCCTGTGACCTCCCCCCTGGATCCGCCCTTGCTTGGGGGACGCCCATAATTAGAGGAGCTCCTATTGAGTCTACCTCATTGATATTTACTCTTTGAATTCTGTCTGATAGATACGACTGTATCAGATTCAGCGAGTCGACAGTAATACCATAATGCCGCAACTTCATCAACAATGTCTGATGATCAACGCAATCGAATGCCTTCGACAAATCGCAAAAGATACCTATAGCATCTTGCTTATTTTCCCAGGCGTCAAAAATGTGTTTTAACAGTGCCACTCCCGCGTCTGTGGTGGATTTCCCTCTAGTGAACCCATACTGATTAGTATGTAATAACTTATTCAATTTAAAATGAAGCAATAGCTGATTGAATATAATTTTTTCAAATATTTTACTTAATGTTGGTAAAATCGAAATTGGTCTGTAATTTGAAGGGTCACTTTTTTCTCCTGATTTGAATAGTGGTATTATTTTACTATACTTCATTAAATTTGGAAATTGACCATTATCAACACATCGATTAAATATAACGGCTAAAAATGGCGCCATGGAGTGAATGATATTTTTTATTATATCTAGTGAAATTCCCCATAAGTCTTCTGTTCTTTTCATGCTTAAACCTTTGAAAGTTGTTAAAATTGTGGTAGGGTTGACATGTGTAAAACTAAAGCTGGTTGTACACTCACTTACACTAGACATGAGAATGGATTGAGCAAGCTGAGGGCTAGAGTTCAATTTACTTGTAGTTGTGACTGGTATATGAGAGAAAAATGATTCAAATGCATTTGCTACGTCAACATCCGAATCGTGCCTAATACCACCTATATTTAAAGAGAACTTGCTGTCTCGTGTTTTATTTTTACAAGTCTCTTTATTAATAATTTTCCAAGTAGCTTTGCTCTTGTGAGGAGCTTTAATTATTTTATCTTTGATACGATTTGATTTGGCTACTGCGCAAACTTTTTTAAATAATTTCGAATATTTTTTTACGTAATCTGCAATAGCAGGGTCATTTGAATTTGCTTTTAAATTGTATAGTTCAAATAACCTCCTTCTACTTGTATAAATGCCAGGAGTAGCCCAGTCACTAAACTTAGCCTTATTACTATCGACTTTAATAGTTTTTTTAGTGAAGATTTTAGTGAACTCTTTTTCAATAATGTTAAAAAGGTTTCCATATAATTCATGTCCATTTTTATTATCATCACACTGTATCATGGACAATTTACCGTCGACACGTTCTTTAAATTGTTGTCTACGGTTGTCAGTAATTGGCCTGCAAACAAATGTCGATGGAGGAAAGGCAAAACGCCACTCGAATACCGCCAACTGTCCGCTATGGTCAGAATTAATGAAATTGATAATCCTTTTTTCTAAAACATTTTCATTACAAAAAATATTATCCAAACAAGTAGCGGATGTAGGCGTTATTCGCGTTGGTTCCACAAAAAGCGGGTGCAAATCAAAAGATTGGAAAAGATTGAGAAACCTACCCGAGTTTTGTGTGATTAAAATATTAATATTAAAGTCACCACATAAGATTATCTTTTTACTGGAGGTGCATAACCTTCTTAACACATCCTCCATAACAGTCTCAAATTCATTATAATTAGACGATGGAGGTCTGTAAACACATACAACAATGTGCCGCCCTACCTCTACACACGCTATTTCAATAGCTCGTTCCACAGAGAGTGAGACGATGTCTTTACGTTCTTTACAATCAATCCCACTTTTTAATAATATTAGTGACCCACCTCTGATAGCCGATACTCTCGTGAACGAACTACCGATCTTATAATTGTTAATGCTCATAATCAATTCATGCTGTTTTAACCAATGTTCAGTAATACAAATAATATCGATACTCTGATCATTTAAGAATAATTCTATTTCAAGTTCCTTTCCAGTTAATCCTTGAATATTTTGATGAATTAGAAAAATTGAATTTTGGTGTCCATTACCTACACCTAAGTTGCTAGAGTGATCCTCTATTGTCTCAAAATTAAATTTAAATGATTATTTGGAACTAATTCCAAAGATTTTTTACAAATAATATTATTAATATTGAATGCTAACAATGTAGCTATGTCAGATTTTAAGTTGTAAGGCAAATAAAACATATTGCCAGTCACTGTGAACTTATAATTAATAAATTTGTTTGTGTCAAAAAACACAAATTTGTCGCTATGACTAAAAGTAAAATTGTAAATTGAAGTATTCATTACATGAATACTGTTATTCTGTTCATGTGTATAACACTTGGAAAAGGGCAGAGCACATAATATTATTTTCTCAACAGATAATTTTGACAAAGTTGAAAGTGATTTTATAATCTCCCTTTTACAAGTGTTAAGTCCATTTGCAATCATTAAAACAATGATTGAATTTTCATTATAATTATTTGATTGTATGGAATTTACAATTTGCTCAAGAGGAGCACCTGGCATACAATTATTTATAATTTTGCCATTCAACTTATTATTTAGTAAAGGCCCATAGCCAACCCCAAAACCATCAGAGAACATAAACACATCCCTTTTGTCTGCTGAACTATCATTACAAATTTTGTTAGATGAATCTATCAAGAGCGGTTGATTGCTATCAACTTGGTGCTCATTGTCATTACACTGGCTCATAATTTTTTCTAACGCTAACACTTGTTCTCTTATTTGTGACTTAGCAGCAGTGTATTTTTTTGTCATAGCGTCTAATACACTATGCAACTTTGAGCATTCAAAATGTAGCTCCTGGGTTTCAACCTCATGGCGTAACCTACTCTCTTTTAATTTACTACTATAACGTTCCAAACTGTCCAATAAGTCAGCACGTTGTTTTCTTAATCTAATATTTATCTTGAAGCAATTCTGATATTTAATTAATTTGTTAGTTTTCTTAATAAATTTGTTAATCTTACAATACTTTTTTAGTTTATTTTTGCTGTTTATAATATGATTACATTTATTTAAACTTGAACTACCCCGGTGAGTCGAGCAGCTCCTCAAACAATGTGTGGGTATGCAAGGCTGACTGACTCAGCTTCTCCTCTTGTAGATGTTGAATTGTGTTGTTGGCATCACGCAGGTCACCCTCGAGCTCATTGATTCGAGACAGAGCCCGTTCAAAGGTTACACTGCATTCGTCAAAGTTTTTAATTGTTTCAAGAAGCTGGTCCCGTTCACCAAGAGTATCCGTGTGATGGGCATGTAGGGTAGACAGTTCAGACTTCAAGTGGGAGTTTTGAGTTATTATCTTTAAAGAGTCAATCTCATTGTCATTGTGTTCCTGAAGGAGTTGACTATTTTCTCGCTTGAGTTCAATAATCTCTTGGAGGGCCCTTTTTAATTTCTGCTCTAAATCCTGGGTGGTGGCCTTCCTGGTCATCATCTTGATAGGTTCAATTATATCTGGAAAAGTTAATTGAGAGATCAACAGTTGTCAGATAACAATAACGGAGTACCGGAGAGGATTAAGTTAGAGAAGTTATGAATTTATCTACTCAAGACTAATTTAATACTTAACAAGACTGGTAAATATAAAACAATTAGCTTATAATTTATAATGGTTGTAGCTATAAATTTCCAAGATTTTAAGTTCTAATTGTATATTTTAAGAAAGGAATGTCATACAAGTTTTAAAATTATAGGTGGGTAGGCCACACAAAATAAAAATTAATCTGTAATATGTAATATCTGTATCAATCTGATGAATTCACATATAAATTACACTAATATTTACTTTATTAAGCGTACAAAGTGTGTTATTTGTCTCAGATTGTCTAGAATTCAATCCAAATAATATATCTAAAACAGATGTACCTAATCACTACATTGGCTCTGTGTAATTCAATTCAACAAATTTCATAAGAATGATTCGGTCAATGCAATAATTTTTCTAATGTTTTGAGTATTTGTAACAAATTTAGAAAACAGAAGTGTGAAATATATTATGCTGCCCAAAAGTAAACAAAGACATAACCTATAATTAATTAATGTTCAGATTCCAAATGATGAAACTAATTAAGTATTGTTATTGAAACCTATTATAATGAGAACGAGTATTCGAGTGAGAACCGTAGCTGTATAGGTATTGCATACAGTAGGTACTAGCAGTTCATCCCGCTAAGTGACGTGCCTGGTATCGTGCATCATTGATGTGCAGCCGGTCCCGCGCATGCACACAGCTTAGGTGCAACCGTGAGGTACAAGTAGAAGTGATGTAACTACAAATAATATATCATTGGTTAATACGCTAAGATAATAGTACGCGCTAATCTCAGGAGCTACTGGTTAGAATTGTTTTTTTTTGTGTTGGTTAGTCCATTTATTGAGGAAGGTTTTAAGCTATAAGCTTTACTATAACACTGTGTGCGGAAACCGAACTCAACTAAGACGGAGTCGCGGGCGGCCGCTAGTTATTGTTACAACGAATTTATTTACATAGTTAAAATATGTACAACAACTTTTAAAATGAATAAAGCATAGGTATTCGAAATCTGAAGGAGCCGTCTCCATTGGCAGAAACACATTAAGAAAAAAAACAGCACAATCAGAAAAAATATACCTACCTATGCAGCAGTTATTTAATTCTGTTGGGATGGTTAGCCATAATTTCTACATAGCATTTGTTTAATCAAAGCCCGCAAAAAGACCAGCAAAATACAAACATTTAAATTCATCAGTTACTTAACAGATGCACAACAAAAGTGCATAAAGCGCATCGTTGCATATTTAACAGGACGGAATGGACGCTGTTCGACGGCAATCATTTATTCTGTTAGCGGAATATTGTTCCGAATATTTCGTTAATTAATTAATTTAGCTCGCAAGTTTGAACGTCGAACGGGAATCGAATGATCGAGAGGTATTGGGTTCAATTTTAATAGTAGGTAAGCACATACTATAGTAATTTGGTTGTGTGGTATGTAGAATTACCTACATTAGGGTACAGAAATCTGACTGATCAAACAATCTGCTGGTGAGTAAGGTCACCAGAGCCCAATTGGGGAGGGTATGGCGTCTTAAAGGCAGGCACCTGCGACCCTTGCCGCACAAGGGTCGCAGGTGCCTGGTGTTAGGCTCGTATTAATAAATCTCACTCAACTCTCAGCTCGATCTTGAATGCGAACTTGATCTGTCATTCTCATACAAAACAGCACCTCAAGTTTGCACTCAAGATCGATCTCAGAGTTTAATGCGAATTATTAATACGAGCCTTAATGTCCATGGGGAGCCGGGATCACTAACTGACGCGACGCTGTGACTATAACCACTGCGCCATTGGGCACGTCAAGGAGGCAATAGTAACTATACGGTGGTATTTATAATCACTTTTGGCTGACTTCAGTCGAAAATAGTGTACCTAATGGGAACCGGACCTACTGCTGCCATACAGTGCCAATTCAACCATCCAATAAACATTTTAATAAATATTTGCTTATTGATTACAATCCTCCAATTCCTTCCGTTTCGCTACATCTAATTCACGCCCTCTTGTAATATTCCAATCAAGTGGTAACTGCAACACCAGTGATATGTACATACAAATGTCCATCTTCACTCTTATGTGGTTGCAATAAAGTTTAAAATTGAATGTGTTTGTGCACGTGTGACACTAGTGATTAGACATACGTGTACTCTTATGTGTAGGTAAATAAGGTTGAAATATGAATGGAATTGATCACGTGCGCGGGAGTGTTAATAAGTGGTGACGTCGGCTCGACACGTGGCGCTACATCAAAGTGTGAATGCAACACTTCAACGGTTATTGGGTGTTTGTATGGGAGAGGAATTGATTAACTGATTAACTGAAGCACGTCTTAGTAACGTTTAATAAATAGATAAATGTTTACCTACTAAAGTAGCAACTGCCTCCGCGGTGTATTGGTAAGATCGCTGGTTCCTGCCTCCGTAGTTTAGTAGTGGTTAGGGCGCTGGGTTCAAAAAACGCGGAAGTCGTGGATTCGAATCCTGCGGGGAACGCCAGCACTTTATGTAGGGTTTCTCCATTTGGTTAGGACACTGCAGGCTTGAATCACCTAATTGTCAAATAAGAATGATGATTCTGTGCTTCGGAAGGCACGTTAAGTCATCCCGACTATGATCCAAATGGTCTGGCTTCCCTTGTATGGGTTACGGAGGTCAGACGACAGTCGCTCCATTTTAATAAATAGGCCGGTCAATTCTTCTCACAAGGCGGGTGCCGGTGTCTCCCTGCTCGGGTACGAAGGAAACCGCAGAAGTTTAGTGGGTACTAGGAGTGTTCTGAGCCCAAGGGCGGATCCAGCTTTGGAGCCAGGGGGGGGTCACTGGTCTGGTGTACCACTAAGTGGTACTAAATATAGCCTACAGCGGCCGCCTGCGACTTCGTCCCCGTGGAATTCTGTTATATTGCAAACTAGCCTTGCGCAGGTTTCACCCTCACGTTATTTCTTTTTTCGAATATCCCTCCCTTCCACCTACATTTCCGGGATCAAAAGTACCCTATGTTCACCGGGGATAGTGTAGCTAGCTAAGGCCGGGCCAACCGCCAGCAGCGCCTGTGTGCGGAACCAATGAAACGCCTCTTTTTTAACGAATCTTTATAAAAAAACAATGGGTTTTATATCTCAGAAACCGTATCAATTAGAGCTTTGATTACTTAACACTTTTTGTTTTTAATCACCTTCTCTGTCGATTGACATGAGTTTTATGATTGGCCGCCGAAACTTGATTTTTTAAATATTACCTATTAAATGTTATTTCATTTTGACCGATAGAAATGTTATTCTGTTTTACAGAACTTATATAATATTATCATGAATATCTAAGTGTACAAATCTTCTCCAGATTTTAGATTACATTTGGGAATACATTTGGGAATATTAAATAGGTAAATCCCGTTCGCTTCTGGTTGCCAATTACTGCGAAAAGTAGAACTCAAACATTGCCTAAAATTGGCATCTTTATTTTTTCGATCGTCCACCAACCAAACATGGCAATATATCTTCTTGAGGGCATCACTAACGATATTTGATATGGCAGTATAGCTGTAAACTCAGTCAGAACTGAGAGAGACAGGTTAAAACTTTTACACTTTCGTTAATACATTTACAGGCCTTCGCTTCATACATTTTTCTATGGAAAATCGCAACTGTTTTTTTTCTCGCATTCATCGACCAAACATAAAAATATATTTTCTTGAGGTCATTACAAACGATATTTGCTATGGCAGTATATCTGTGAACCCAGTCCGAACTGAGTGAGAGAGTCTTAAACTTTTACACTTCAGGCCTTCGCTTTATACATTTTTCAATGGGAACCATGGACCAAACATGAAAATATAAATTATTCAGGTCATTACATACGATTTTTGCTATAGCAGTATATCTAAAAAAAATCAGTACAAACTGAGATAGAGAGGCTTAAACTTTTTTACTCTATGCATTCGCTTTTTACTTTTATATGGAAATTGCATCTTTTTTTCTCTAGCGTCCATCAACCAAACATACAATATTTGCTATGGCAGATGAGCTGTAACCTGCTCAGTCCGAATTGGGTGAGGCAGGTTAGAAACTCTAACACTATATCTTTTCTTTTTCCAACGGCCATCAACAAACATGGAAATAATAAATTCTTAAGAACATGAATGATATTTGCAAAGTAAGTATGGTTGTAAACTCAGGCCGAACTGAGTCAGACAGGTTAGAACTTTTAAACACTGACTGGACCTTGGCTTCCTACATTTTTCTAAGGAAAGTGGCGTCATGTTTTTTCTTGCGTCCATCGACCAAACATAGAAAAATATATTCTTGAGACTAGTACAAGCGATATTTGCAAAAACAGTATAGCTGTAAACTCAGTCTGAACTGAGTAAGTCAGGCCCGAACTTTGCGACTTCGTTCGCGCGGATTTTGGTTTTTCCCATGGGAGCATTTAAGCGGGATAAAAAGTATCCTATCACCTAAGTCAGCCCATACCTGAGGAGAATCTGTGAAAATCCCAATTTTTTTTCATTGCAAACTATTTTTTATCATGGATGGATCAAAATACTGTATGAGACTATAGTTGTAAAAAACCCGTTAGCTACCGTTAAATAACCAAATTTTTGGTTAGCTACCGATAAAATGCAGTTGTTAACGGTTAGTTATCTGACAGTGACAGCTAAAAAGGGTATAGTTTTTAGGGTTCCGTAGCCAAAATGGCAAAAAAACGGAACCCTTATAGATTCGTCATGTCTGTCTGTCTGTCTGTCTGTCTGTCTGTCCGCCAGTCTGTCACAGCCACTTTATTCCGAAACTATAAGTACTACACTGTTGAAACTTAGTGAGTGGATGTATTCTGTGAGCCGCAACAAGGTTTTAACACGAAAATAGAAAAAAATAAAAAGAGTGGGGGGTCCCCATAGTCAGAACTGAAACTCGAAATATTTAGGATAGGTCTTTAAAAGTTATATCAAGGTTTCTAATATCACTTTTTTCTAAAGTGAATACTTTGCGTGCCAGACCCTTCCAAAGTGGAAAAAAGTGTGTCCCCCCCCTCTAACTTCTAAAATAAGAGGATGATAAAACTGAAATAAATATATAATGTACATTACCATAAAAACTACCAACGAAAATTGGTTCGAACGAAATCTATTCAGTAGGTTTTTTTAATTCGTCAAAAATAGAATTTGTACGGAACCCTCAGTGCGGAGTCCGACTCGCACTTGGCCAATTTTTTTCCTTTGTGAAGAGAAAATCGATATTCAAAAGATAAATAAAATTCATTTTAGATGTTATCCTACTACCTAATCCTACTAAGATTATAAATGCGAAAGTTTGTAAGAATAGATGGATGGATAGATGTCTGTTACTCTTTCACGCAAATACTACAAAACGTAAATGTTAAATTATGTGTCGCTTTAATTTATAATTGCGTCTAATATACAATCTATTACGATTATTATTATACAAACACTTATTTACATCTAGCGGAATCTAGTGGAATTTAACCGTAAAATGCATAAAATGCGGGTTATTAACCGTTTCTAACAAAAAATGCATATTTACCCGCACGGTTAAAATCGTTAATAACCGGCGTCGCATCTATATATGAGACCCTCTAAGGTTTGAGAACTAAAAAACTTTCTCGTAAAAACCGTGGGAAACAGCGTTTGAGAATTTTTCAGTACAAAATGTACAGGAAAAGTTTTTTGCGATTAACGGATTCTAATATTAGTTGAGAAAAATCGAAATGCATATATTTATTGCATACTTATATAAACCCCTATCAAAACGGACACAAGAACATTCTGTCGACGCTGGGATTTTTTTTGTATGGATGTTGAGCCATCTCCTTTCATAAAAATCCGTCTAGTAGTTTCAGCGTGATTGACGGACAAACTTCCAAACAAACAAAATTTCACATTTATAAAATTAAAATAGGAAATAAGATAAAGAGCTCTCGCATCCAGCGAGTCGCCGAGGATCGGGCTGAGTGGGGAGCCCTAGGAGAGGCCTATGTCCAGCAGTGGACTGCGATAGGTTGTTGATGATGATGATGATAAAGATCTCTTGATCTTTATCATCATCATCATCAACAACCAATGCTCTTGCATTGCGAACGATATTTTCAAGGCATTATGGCTGTAAACTCAGTCCGACCTAAGTAAGACAGGTTACAACTTTTACACACTGCCAGGGTCCATAGGTAAAAATTCGAGTCTGTCTCACTCAGTTTGGTTTGAGTTTACAGGTAGGAATAGTCTCAAAAATATATTTTATCATGATTAGTCGATGGACGCGAGAATACATTAATGGTATAAAAAAAGGTGGCAGTGGCGGCGCGGACCTGTTTTTTTTATATTAAATTACTTGAATACTTTGAAGGTATAAAGTTACATGAAATATGTATGGTGAGTGACAAAATTTACAAATAAAAACAATATATTTTTTGTTCAATTACTGGTCGATCTAAGTACTGGAGCTCGCTCAGGGGGGGGTCATGACCCCTGTGACCTCCCCCCTGGATCCGCCCTTGGCCGAGCTATGCGTGTTTTATTGAGGGTAGATTGGACTCGTATGTTCGCCGATGATGAGAATACTGAGCGTAGAGACAAAACCGTAGGTATTGTGTTAATAAAAGGTCGGCACATGAGCTTTATACTTAGGTAATATGGTTTAATTAAAATAAAGTGAGTTATGCATACCAATTTGTCAGTCGAAGAAGATATCAGACTACCAGCGTTCATATTACTACTAATACTAATACTCGTAGGTACATTGATTGATTTGACGCAAAATTAGCTTAGAAGATATTGTTATATGTATGTATGAGGGTAAACGAAAGTATCATAAATTTTATGAAAAATATGTAAGGTCATTAAATTTTTTTCTTCATACGAAAAACAAAACGGACCCAGAAAAAGACAAGAGATTCACATAAATATATACTTATAACTAAAAACTTACCCCGCTCGTAGATATTGGCAAGTTCTATCCCCGCCCGATACCTAGAACAAATAAAAAAAATCATGTAAGAATAACTAGGTATTTCCTTTCGCATATTTTCTTACTGCATTCAGTTACTTTACCTACACAAAAAACTTAGGTTAGTCGCTTATCATCTTTGGTTCAGTACCCATTAGGGTTCATAACTGGTATAAATCGTTTATTACGAATGTGCATAACTGCATACAAACGCCATGAATTCAATAAAAAACATCCCTGAGTGTATAATAATTGCGTTAACTCGCGCCACTTGAAATAAACAATGGACTATCGCACAGAATCGACCTCTTCAACATCTGTGATGCGAGGAATCGTCATCATCTACATCCCATGGCAAGAGTTACTCTGGCTAACCGATAAACTGTAAGCCCTTTTGGTAAGGGCTGTTTTTGAATGACAGTAGGTATTATATTTGTAGTCGGTACTTGTGATTGAATGGATGTGATTATTTAAATAGATTTTTATTTGATTTCAATAATATGCATGTTTGTTAGAAGTATGTAGGTAGTGTTTAAAATGACAGTGTAGTCGAAATAATTATCTGAGACTACTTATGACCAATATTGGAAAATATTTTTAAAATTAAAGTTATCTTAATCGTGCCTTCTCTAGTTTTACCTTAAAATCATACAACGTGAGGGAACGTACTGATATCACGTCATTCATCTACTTTTTAGGGTTCCGTAGCCAAAATGGCAAAAAAACGGAACCCTTATAGATTCGTCATGTCTGTCTGTCTGTCTGTCTGTCTGTCCGCCAGTCTGTCACAGCCACTTTTTTCCGAAACTATAAGTACTATACTGTTGAAACTTGGTGAGTAGATGTATTCCGTGAACCGCAACAAGGTTTTTATACGAAAATAGAAAAAAAATAAAAAAAGCGGGGTTCCCCATAGTTAGAACTGAAACTCGAAATATTTTTTTTCATTGAACATATACGTGTGGGGTACCTATCTATTAATAGGTCTTTAAAAATTATGTTAAGGTTTCTAATATCACTTTTTTCCAAAGTGAATACTTTGCGTGACAGACCCTTCCAAAGTGGAAAAAAGTGTGTCAACCCTCTAACTTCTAAAATAAGAGGATGATAAAACTGAAATAAATATATAATGTACTTTACTATAAAAACTACCAACGAAAATTGTTTCGAAAGAAATCTATTCAGTAGTTTTTTAATACGTCAAAAATTGAATTTGTACGGAACCCCTTAGTGCGGGAGTCCGACTCGCACTTGGCCAATTTTTTTAAATGTCAAAAACGTAGCCTTGTAGGAAAAAATGTATGAAATAAAATATTGAATCGTGGCGTCACGATGCAATAGTGTCAAATCAATAATACTCTTTTAACTTCAATTAGCTGGAATAATTTGTTAAAAGCTCAATAGTAAAAAATTGTGAGATAAAAAATTGTGCCTAATTTTTGATTTCGTCTTTAATCTTAGAGTGTCATAATTTATTTCGTATGCAGTCAAATACCCAATTATGATAACATCATCGAAAAATAATTACAAAACTTTTTGAATTTTAGGTTGAACCGTACGTGGCGTTCCGTTTAGCACTAAACTTTAAGAAGAAATTATTTAAAGTAGTGATTCCGTATATTGGAACATTTCTTAGTTCAGAAACTATTGAAATGGAAAACAAAAGTTCCTTATTTTCTTTCATGCATTGACTGTTCATGATTGTTTTAATATTTTACAACTTTGATCAAAAGTGAGAATAATGCCTATCTGCCGACTTATTCCCGTTAAAATTTCATTTTCTTGATAAAGAAAACATTTTGCAAATATAACTCATGCAAAACCAGTTTCTAGACGGATTAGAACTTGACGTTTCCTTGAAATGACTTTGACATTTGGTTCTCGAAACAAAATCAATCTTTTCGACAACAATTACGTAAATTAATCCGCTTTTACTGCAAAAATATGTATATAGTTTAATTTTCTACATAGTGTTATATTTTATTTATCTTCTACAATGTGGCAATTAATGCAAATGCATTCATGTCAGTTAATAAAACAGAGGTAAATATTTATAACCTATAACTAGTATTATTATTTAGTTTTAGATTAATAATAATGCATTTTCTTTTGGTTTTCAGGTTGCTTACTCCAAAGAATAGTGGATATTTTATAAATGCATTGAAACACAAGCCGTCGGATGTTTTTAAGCGACACATTACTGATCTTAAGTGTAACTCTGATAAGGCTACAAAAAGTAATGTGTTTTTAATATGTAGTCCTTGGAAGTTGTGTACAGGCATTAGTTTAGGCTTAGCAGGGCGCGCGTTATTGACCAATAGTCAAGTATTGTGTAAGGCAAGTCAGAATTCGAGGATAATTCAGAGGCGGCCCAATATAAATGAAGACAGTGCTAAATTCGATTGGAGGAGGCTGTTTGAGTATCTGAGGCCTCACAAGTGGTTGTTAGCTGCTGCTGTTGCTGTGAGTATTGCTCTACTAATTATGAAGAATACCCATATACAGTTTTCTTTGCATTCCCATAATGGAGATATATTTATCTGTATAGAAGATAATAAGTGAAATAACATTTTTATTACCTTTTCAGTCGGCATTAGCAGTAGCCTTCCTAAATGTGTACATTCCTGCGATGCTGGGTGTGATAGTAAATGTTTTAGCCAGTATGAAGCACAATCCTACAGCAGACTTTATGGAAGAAATTAAAATGCCAGCATTGAAACTGATATCTCTGTACATTGGACAGGTAAATTTTTATTTTTATTGACAACATAGTGTTTGTTAAGGCAGTAGATATATATTGATGGACTACATACTAATATTATGCTTGTATTACTAATATAATAAATGGACCAACAAACATTAAATTTATCCATCAATGCATCTCAATTGTTGACAGAATATCCATTTGAAAAAGGAAATAGTATTATCAATATGAATCAAGTTGTATAAGCAGCAATAAGCGTATTTTGGTAATGAAGAATGTAATTAATTATTATTGGAACATGTATATTACAGGCAGCATTTACATTTTTCTACATCCACCTTTTGGCCCAAGTGGGAGAGCAGGTAGCGTCACAAATGAAGCTGGATCTCTTCGAGTCCATTCTCCGTCAGGATATGGAGTTCTTCGACAGAGAAAGGACTGGAGAAATTGTAAACAGGTAATTCACCGATTCAACTATGATTATTTAAAGCAAAAAAAGCCTAGCACGCTTAAGTGAACAATGGTTGCCATTGCTAATCCAATTCTTGATTTAATTTTGATATTCTTGATTCCTGACCCTTACTTGAAATGGGCTTAGATTTGCTCTGTGAAGCTATGGGTCGCGAGTATAGATGCGACGCCGGTTATTAACGATTTTAACCGTGCGGGTAAATATGCATTTTTCGTTAGAAACGGTTAATAACCCGCATTTTATGCATTTTACGGTTAAATTCCACTAGATTCCGCTAGATGTAAATAAGTGTTTGTATAATAATAATCGTAATAGATTGTATATTAGACGCAATTATAAATTAAAGTGACATATAATTTAACATTTACGTTTCGTAGTATTTGCGTGAAAGAGTAACAGACATCTATCCATCCATCTATTCTTACAAACTTTCGCATTTATAATCTTAGTAGGATTAGGTAGTAGGATAACATCTAAAATGAATTTTATTTATCTTTTGAATATCGATTTTCTCTTCACAAAGGAAAAAAACTATATCCTTTTTAGCTGTCACTGTCAGATAACTAACCGTTAGCAACTGCATTTTATCGGTAGCTAACCAAAAATTTGGTTATTTAACGGTAGCTAACGGGTTTTTTACAACTATAGTCGCGAGTACTACAGCTGCACTTTCATTATTTCTTTGTACTTATGTGTAGAAAGCATCTAATGTAAAATATGTAATATGTTAATGAAGAATATTTTATTTTGAATAGTCTATGTTTCTAATTCTCTAGAAGTCTTTTTTTTAGTGAGCTCAAATAAATAAATCAGAAAAAATGCAGGTATCATAGCTAACATAATCCTCAAAAGAAACAAGGCATTTGCTTATTTTATATAAAAATCCATTTCCAGATTGACAGTTGATGTTCAAGACTTCAAAAGTTCATTTAAACAGACTATATCCGGAGGGCTAAGAGCTATCACCCAGGTTATCGGGTCAGCCGTTAGCCTGTTAATAATATCACCAACTTTGACGTGTCTTACGATGGTCTGTGTACCGTCTGTGGTGATTGGGGGTACGTTCATAGGATCGCTGCTGAGAAAGTTGTCTAGAGAGGCTCAGAATCAGGTAAGCTTTTGTTCAAAGCTATTTGTGTATGAAAGGAGCAATGAGAGTTGTTTATCCTGATGTATTATTAAATGAAAATATTGTATCATACATATTAACAATTTAAAAAGATGTGTATTACATGCATTTGTTTTTTTAAATACATTTGTTTATTTGGTTGATTCAGCCGCTAGTTATACAAGAAGCTAAGCTCACCACTGATTAAGGTCATAATTGGACCAATTTATTTAACCCTTTGACTGCCGAAATTTTAACAGACCATTTTGGTGGCTACCATACAAAATACATAAATATCCAAGTTTCTGGTGTACAGAAGATTTTTTAAGTGGCTCATCTTGGACGGTATTATGTAAATAAATAATATGTAAACATCTAAGGTTTAGGTGTAGCTAAGGTTGATGAAAGTTTAAATATCAGTTTTTAATATTTATAGATAGAAAAAGCAACGCTAGTAGCGGAAGAGGCGATATCCAATATGCGGACGGTGCGAGCGTTCGCTGGCGAAGAGAACGAGGCGACAATGTTCGCGGAGGAGTGCGCGGTCGCCGCTAACCTCAGTATGGAGCTTGGTTTAGGTGTCGGGCTGTTCCAGGCGGGAACCAACTTGTTCCTGAACGGGTAAGATGGATAAGGGAACAAATGGCCTGATGAATGGCGACCAAGCGTTAATAACGGTTTAGTTAACACAAATATAAAGCCATAAGAGGCCTTGAAATTGACAATTTTAATTGTACCTTCGCACTGCTGCGGCAGAAACTTCCCGTGAAGTAACTAAAAAAAATTGGCCAAGTGCGAGTCGGACTCCCGCACTGAGGGTTCCGTACAAATTCTATTTTTGACGTATTGAAAAAAGTACTGAATAGATTTCGTTCAAACCAATTTTCGTTGGTTGTTTTTATGGTAAACATTTTATAATTATTTCAGTTTTATCATCCTCTTATTCTAGTTGCTTCTTATTGTATTAGCTATGTTGACACACTTTTTTCTTGAGTTTCAGTTCTGAATATGGGGACCCCCCACTTTTTTTATTTTTTTTCTATTTTCGTGAGAAAACCTTGTTGCGGTTCACAGAATACATCCACTCACTAAGTTTCAACAGTATAGTACTTATAGTATCGGAATAAAGTGGCTGTGACAGACTGGCGGACAGACAGACAGACAGACATGACGAATCTATAAGGGTTCCGTTTTTTTGCCATTTTGGCTACGGAACCCTAAAAACACAGGCAGGCTCTAGCTACGAGCAATGATTAATTCACATGTATATGAGTTGCGGTGTAGTGTCGTCCTAGAATAGTTGTACCCATAGATGCGACCGTGTATTTCAGGACAATGGCAGAAGCGTTCCCTTTTGTTTCATCATTTACTATTCTGCCGCCTGTCTGTATATCTGATGCTGATAAAAAATACCCCTATTACACCAACGATCTAGCTCCCGATGTCATAGATTTTAAACCTAGCATCTGTGAATCCACAGCATGGTCCTCGCCACCATGTTCCTCGGCGGGCACCTGATGTCCACGGGTCAGATGTCGGCCGGTGACGTCATGGCATTCCTGGTCAACGCTCAGACAGTGCAGCGGTCCGTGGCACAGCTATCACTGCTGTTCGGATCGGTGGTCAAAGGGTTAAGTGCCGGGGGAAGAGTTTTTGAGGTAAGGCTTTATGTGTGATTAAATAAGATTAATGAAGTTATTAAATAAATACGTTCAGCAGTGGACCGAGTGAAATTCGTGGAATTTTTTGATGACTGTAACTTTTTTTCAAAATCTGTAAATGTAGTTCAAAAATTGCCCAACAACGATTTTTTGTAACAACAACGGTTAATGTACTTGCTCTTCAAAACCTATTTCAAAATTGCACCCTGTGTAATAGTATAGTAATGTACATTTTCAACGAAGTGTTTTGATATGGCAAATGCTAAGCTGAGCTATTGGTTTATGAACAAACATAATTAATACATCATCAATCATCATCATCAACAGCCTATCGCAGTCTACTGCTGGACATAGGCCTGTCCTAGGGCTGTCCACTCAGCCCGATCCTCGGCGACTCGACTCGACAATATGACAAGACAAGTGTATTAAATAAAAGTTCTGTTTATCAATATTGTTTTCAGTACATAAACAAAGAGCCTAAGATGGACACTTCAGGCACTAAGACGATAAAGTACCACGAGTTTCACGGGGACATACAGTTCAAAGACGTCACATTTGCCTACCCAACACGGCCTGAAGCTGTGAGTATGATCATACAAATGTTTTTTTCTATGTTCTTTATATTAATGTTTTTTTTAGGTTACTTGTTAAATAAAAATCTTTATTATTTCTATTAAACTTATAGGCCAAATATCCCTTACTGTAAGTGCCTCAAGGATTTTAGTACCAAATGTAATGAATCTTATTCGAGTTTCAATTGGCAACCAAAAAAAAGATAATGCCTATAAATAATGTAGCTTATAGAATCTTATAACTTTATGTATATCTATTTTAGGTTGTTCTGAAGAACTTTAATTTGATGATACCGGCGGGCAAGACCGTCGCGATCGTTGGAACGTCGGGTAATGGAAAATCAACTATTGCTGCTTTATTGGAAAGGTAAACCTTATTTAAAAAAACTGGCCAAGAGCGTGTCGGGCACGCCCATGAAGGGGTTCCGTAGCCATATGATGGGCCGACCGCTTGACGCACCATTTAGTAAGGGCAACTGCACGTCATAAGTTGGTCGAGTTGTATAAAAATAACTATGTATGATACAGAGTTCGCTATAGTTTTCGTTGAAAGTACTTACGTGGAGGTATATATCACATGTTTTTCAGAATTATTGTAATAGTATTTCAAAAGTTAAGGGGGGGGGGACTCTCTAATTTTAACTTTGTATTGATATATCTCGAGAATGGGGGTTTGATCCACATGGTTTCAAAGCAATTTTTGTTGTATTAAAAATACCTTTTTAACGATACCCCACACGATGGGGTAAGTCGATTTTTTTTTTCGAATTTACTTTTTGCTGGTGTTGGGGGATAAAAAGAAATATTTTTCAAATATTTTAAAAACCAATTCTTCAATTATCAGTATACATCTCTCCACCAATTTTTGTGGCAGTCGGTGCAGAAACGGCGGAGAACGAGCCAGGACAGACAGACAGACATGACGAAACTATAAGGGTTCCTAGTAGACTACGGAACCCTAAAAAGTACTTAAATACCTGTACTTAACTGTTATTTATGAAGAGGAATTTCATAAAAAGACATATTTTGCAGCTATAAAGTATTAATGAAATAAAGCACTTTTCGTTTTCGGCACTGAATGGGTTAACACTTTATATGGCAGGTCAACGTCACTCGATTTGCTCGTCTACTGAGTTAATTACTGGGGCGTCAGCTCGGGGCCTCGGATTCGATTCCTGGTTCCGGGTCAAATTTTGTGTCGGTTTTTTCGAACACAGATCGTGTTTGATGATTACCAACTCCCTTGGCTAGCATGATACTTCAGCCATAACCCATTTGTTATGAAAACATGATATTATGAAGTAAAATCATAAAGTTCTTGCCGTGTGTCGTCAATAGGTCGACGCTTCATGTTACTATACATACTTTCACTGCGTACTATATCTGTTCCGGATCTCTACGGTATTGTCAGACTGCTGTTCCTCTGAACTATGAACGCGAGGGAACAGGGAGTGGGTGGAGCAGTCCTACCCTGCATACCTGGACGATTGTAAAATCGGTCGTCATGGCCGAAAACGGCCAATACTTTCGTCTTTCTATCTGTCATATTTGTCACACCCCAGGTTCTACGACGTGAACTCTGGCTCGGTGACGATAGACGGCGTGGACGTGCGCGCGTGCGAGCCCGCCTGGCTGCGCGGCCGCGCGCTCGGCCTCATCAGCCAGGAGCCCGTGCTGTTCGCCACCAGCGTGCGGGAGAACATCCGCTACGGCCGCCCCGACGCCACCGACGACGAGGTGGGGCACGTCACACACTAGGTCTGCAGTGTAGCAGTAGACCATAGCAAGCCTCATCAGCCAGGAGCCCGTGCTGTTCGCCACCAGCGTGCGGGAGAACATCCGCTACGGCCGCCCCGACGCCACCGACGACGAGGTGGGGCACGTCACACACTAGGTCTGCAGTGTAGCAATAGACCATAGCAAGCCTCATCAGCCAGGAGCCCGTGCTGTTCGCCACCAGCGTGCGGGAGAACATCCGCTACGGCCGCCCCGACGCCACCGACGAGGAGGTGGGTTTGGAAGAAGCAGGGAAATACAAGTATAAGAGTTGTCTCAGTCATGGACATGAAAAAGTATTTAAGTAAGTCTATCCGTTCCCTAGCATCTATATCACAAGCTTCGAGGTTAGTTTGGGGCTAGGCAATTGGTGTGTGGAATTTATTATTTATTTATTTATTAATTAACATCATAACATCAGATTCGGCAGGCACTGCTGATAATGACACTACTGATAATGAAGTCGGTCATCTTAAGGGATTATTCTTCTCTTCACCACGGCGCCCCATTGGGGGGGGGGGGTGGAATTCTACTTTAGGCACTAGGTCTAGCCCAAGAGCCTGCACGTGTGAGAAGGAAACCCCTAGGTTTCACATTCGCTCTTAAAGTCATCATTTAAGTTTTTTTTAGATTTTGAAGTTTCTTTTAACATGTTTGCAGGTGGTCCGCGCGGCAATGACGGCGAACGCACACGAGTTCATATCTGGCTTCCCCGCCGGGTACGACACGCTGGTGGGCGAGCGAGGCGTCGCGTTGAGCGGCGGTCAGAAGCAGCGCGTCGCCATCGCGCGCGCCATACTCAAAAACCCGCCCATTGTCATATTGGACGAAGCGACCAGGTATGTTACTATTTTGGACCGTATTATAGTTGAATATGGTTCAAAATATAGCAGCAAATAAATGGTTAGATTTTTATCAAGGATTTGCTTGTTAGCTTGAGCTTATAGGTGTGTAAGGGCGCGGCTAAAGATAACAGTCGGCCAGTAGTCATGTTGGACGAGGCCATCAGGTGAGTAACCTCGTTACGGCGCTTGTGGTCGGAATAGCGTTGAAAGAGGTTGAAAGTAGATGTATGCATAGCCTACCAGCAATTTTCCTGCTACCACCAAAGCTGCAGCCGCGCGGCAAGGACAGTGAACCCGTACGCATTCATATCGGGCTTCCCCGCCGGGTACGACACGCTGGTGGGCGAGCGAGGCGTCGCGCTGAGCGGCGGCCAGAAGCAGCGCGTCGCGATAGCGCGGGCCATACTTAAGAACCCGCCCATCGTCATATTGGACGAAGCGACCAGGTATGTTACTATTTTGGACCGTATTATAGTTGAATATGGTTCAAAACATAGCAGCAAATAAATGGTCAGATTCTAATTATGGATTTGCTTGCTAGCTTGAGCTTATAGGTGTGTAAGGGCGCGGCTATAGATAAGAGTCGGCCACTAGTCATGTTGGACGAGGCCACCAGGTGAGTAACCTCGTTACGGCGCTTGTGGTCGGAAGAGCGTTGAAAGAGGTTGAAAGTAGATCTATTCATAGCCGAGAGAGGCGTCGCGCTGAGCGGCGGCTAGAAGCAGCGCGTCGCCATCGCGCGCGCCATACTCAAGAACCCGCCCATCGTCATACTGGACGAAGCAACCAGGTCAGTTGTAGACCTTATTACAATTGAACAAGGTGCAAAATGTCATATCAAAAGCCAGATTCTTTAATAGGATTCGTTTTCTGACTTAAGCTTATACGAGTGTAAAGTTAGTGCTCAATGACAAACACAGTATTTGGTGAGTAGAAGCTTTGCTCTTCATGGACTATATATTGTTTTCACGGCCACCCTCATCTTGGGTGTTAATAGACAATAGAGAAGGTGTGTTTGAGTAAAGCAATAAGCGAAAATCCACTGATGAATCAATGTCGTACGGTAAGCATACCACAAAATAAACCATACCGCTGGGCCATAGCAAGATACTATACGAGATGGTCCGCGCGGCAATATCATTGAACGCGCACGCATTCATAACGGGCTTCCCCGCCGGGTGCACTGAGCGGCGGCCATACACAAGAACCCGCCCATTGTCATACTGATACGGATGAGGCTACCAGGTTTATTGTAGACCTTATTATAATATATTATTATATTATAACTAGCGGCCCGTCACGCGGTTTCACCCGCGTCCCGGGGGAACTACTTCCCGTACCGGGATAAAATATAGCCTATGTTACTCTGGGTGAATGTAGCTTTCCAACAGTGAAAGAATTTTTCAAATCTGCCAAGTAGTTTCGGAGCCTATTCAATTCATACAAACAAACAAACAAACAAAAAATCAAACCTTTCCTCTTTATAATATTAGTATAGATGAGGGTTTTCGCAACTGCAGAGATCTAGATGGCAGTAGGTTCTGACTGGTACGTGAATTTTAGATGTTCCGGTGGACACTTCTGGAGATGTTGCCGTATAATAAATATTATCCCATTTCCCCCACAAGGGTACAATCGCCAGATGATCCCAATGGGGCACACCATAATGTGTACTTTGTGTCGAAAAAATTTTTTTTTGAAAAATCTGTGAATATAAACCATGTACAGAATTCACAATGTAAAGATGTTTAGTCAAATTCAAAATTGCGATCGTTCCGATTTCAAAATACCATGTTGCATGCTTTCGTATTTGCCCGAACATTTTTATAATTGTCGATAGAAAATATCCGTCATTATTCAAAATTGTTTTACTCCACAGTGCCCTGGACTCCGCCAGTGAGAAAGTTGTGCAGGATGCACTAGAAACCGTTACTAAGGGCCGGACCGTCCTCGTGATCGCTCACAGACTGTCTACCGTCATCAACGCGGATCTGATCGTGGTGCTCAATAGAGGGAAGATTGTTGAGGTATGTTTTATTTTTATTTAATTTAATTTTAGATTTAAACCGTTAGATCTGCCTTACACCAGAAAACTGTGGCATTATCTCGACGTACGCCATCTAGCGAACACAATGTACACTAGCACTACACATGAGATTACTTTCATGGCAACTGAATGAAACACAATTTATAAATAGACGAATAATAAAATCTAAGCTTTTACGCATTAAATGTTACACTTTAAGCTTTATTTGTGATTTAAGAATTATTACTGCACTTCAAAAAAGGCATATTTCTAGAATTTTCGTAAAAATGTGAAGCTGTCACACTTTACACATTCGAACCTTGGAACGGGTGTCACTGCTCTAAGAAGGGACGGTCGCTTTTATTTTAGTGCCAATTTCAGAGAATGGCTAAGTTAAATCTAACGATATGAATCTATTAATTTTCATGTAAAAGTTGAGCCCTCGATGTTGCCCTGACCGCAGGACCTAATTTTAAATCATTAAAAAAAAAGTGAAGGGCGAATGTATTCAAAACACCGCGAGGCAACTATTTTTTTATCTCGCTCTCCCTTTTTGTAGATGGGAACCCACGACCAGTTGAAGAAGACGAAAGGGTTCTACTGGAACCTCATCAAACAACAGGACCAAGACTCCGAAAGTACCAGGGAGTTATGAGAATAAGGCGCATAGATCAAATAGTATAATTTGTAGATACTCATTTGCACGTATGTAATTGTAATGAAAGTGTTTGCGATTGAAAAATCCGCTGGATGAAAATACGCAGGCGCGAGTTGTTACTGCTATGTCATTGGTGAATTTTGACATACCTGTCAATGTCATGTTAAAATTCATCAATCACATACCAGTTAGTTAGACCCTAGTGCCATCTAGCAGATTTTTCATTTGCAAAAACCCTAATTGTTTACATAATATTTTTCACAAAAGTATATTTTAAGGGACATTTTGCCTTCATAGAAAAATCTACATTATTTCAAAGCAATAAGAACCCTATTAAAGTAATAAAAACAACGTGTGGAATGTATGACTTTGAAATAAATTATAATCACGTTTATGAAGTACACCTGTCACGAAATTATTTTTTTGTGAGAAATACTAAAGTTACGAATGTGAACGAAGAGGTTATACAGCAAAAAATAGCTATTGCTAGGTTGACACATTTGGTAGTACTGGCAGTAGGTAACAATATAGGTTGGGGTGTTGGAATTCCGCCAGAGACGACGAAACGAGTGTATTGGAATTGAAGAAAAACACAGATTCAAACGCTTCAACTGTGTGTTTAAATCGTACTCGACTCTGAGATCTATCTTGAGTGCGAACTTGATATGACATTCTTATACACAACAGCACCTCAAGTTCGCGCTCAAGTTCGATCTCAGAGTTGACTGTGATTTATTAATACGAGCCTTAGAGTCATACTAGTATTTGTTAAATGCAATTATAATATTGGCTGTGTTCTAGCAATATTAAAATCAAATAAGCCTTAATGTCTATTATATTTACGATGAGATAGATGTGCTGTACTTTTGAACGTTCAAGGTTAAGCAATATAATTGTAAATTAAATATTTATTGAAGGAGCCTTATTTTTTATTGCAAAATTGAATTTTGTTTTTGTGATGAGGTTTGAAAATACGAATGGTACGGGTTACTTTGTTTCGCGTTCTTCCTTTTTAACAATATTCTGCAATAATATTAGTATCGTTTATTAATTGTAAAGTCAACAGGTTGAAATCCATAATTTTCCATAAAAAATGCTGCCGTTACATGTTTTTTGAAACAACTTATATACATTTTGTAATGCTTTCCTCCAACATAATGTTAAGTATAAAATATGTTTGTAAAGTAATGAATTATATTATGTAAGGGCGTGATGTTTTTTAAGGGGTTTTTTTATGTTGTATTATAATATAATTATTAAATATTTGAAATGAAAAAAAGAAACCTGTTCACTGATCCGGAAGTTACTTTGCAATTGATAATGATTAAACAACTTTAAGTTGAATAGCGCAATGTGCCTTTGTGGTAAGTAATCATTGCTAAGTTAAAATAATTTGAACATTATTGACATAAAAATAAGGTGATCGTTGTTCAAAGCATTTTAAATTGCATTGCGATAAATCTCAACGTCTTTCCATTTCTCCAGAATTTTTATATAGGTACCTACCGACAAATTATATTTTTGAATATTATTACTCGAGTACCTAACTTATTTATTATTTAATTTTGTATCTTGATTGACGGGTATGCTTGTTAAATCTGTTGAGAATAAACAATGTTATGACCTATTATTTTGTTCTAATTCATTTTACGTTAAGAAAAAAAATATTCGAAAAAATTCGCAGTAAGTATTCTTATTTTTACTACCCACCTACTTTTTTAGCAGAACATACTGATCCTTTTTTACACTCACTTATTTTTAAAGTAGCCAGAGTTTAATTTAATTGTTGGGTAAATGAATTACCTACGTCCTTTGGAAATGTTATTTTTAAATCTCAAACATGCCGTCATTAATTTTTAGGATAGGTAAGGTACATAAATGAAGGTACTTACAGGATATGATTTCTAGCTGAATGTTGTATCTTCAGACACAGGGATCTGTTTTGTTAACCACACACACTCACACGGCACAATAAAACACTCGATTTGAGAGAAATAGTTTTCACCTCCTGCGCGCGCGACGGTCAAGCTTCGACTGAACAGAAACGTCAAAGTCAGGTTATTAACGAGGGAGGTGGGGGTAGTTGTCAAAAAAGAAATAAAAAGTAACATGACAGGAAACGGAAGTGTTAAAATCAATTTGCAAACAAATAAAATATGAAATTACTAAAACTAAATTAATAGATACATTTTGATCCGAAGAAATTTAATCTTTATTGCATACTGGATCACCAAAATTGTTTGTACAGTAAATTTCAATAACACTGACAAATTATTTACATAATTAACTAATCGTAACTAGCTACAGTTTTCATTAATTACATCATCAATATTTACATGAAGTAACAAATTTAGAATTAGACAATAATTTTATTTCATAATTTTGAGTATACTGATGGTACAGTCACGAGTAAAAAAGTGTATTCGGATATTTTATTCTCTTTCATTTTAATTTATTCTTATTTGATTTTGGAATTAATTTATAGAAGAACTAACGGATTGGGATACGAAAACCGAACTTTTACTAAAAAATACTTTTAGCCTTAGAAAAATAAATAAACTACTTACCTGAATAAAATTGATGGGAATTGGGCTGGCACAATTGAAATGTATGATAAATGATTTAAATAGATTTCATGGCATTTGAAATTTCATGTTATATTACATAATACCACTTTAATATTGTTCATACACCTTTTTACCCGTGCATTACAACTGGATAGACTTCATAACACTATGGTCTTACCATAACCATAGATTCTTGAAGAATCGCTTGATTATATTAACTCGTTTTACGTTTATTAAATTTAAATTGCCCACACCTAATTGAGCAAATCAAATTCAGTGCACCAAAAAAACTGCCTCGTGCTAGCAGGTTCAACATGTTTGCACCAAAGCCAGTCAAGAGCAATCTGGGTTACCACTCCGTATTAAATAGGATACAGAAACAATATAACGCCCTTTCGCACGATAAAAGGTTGGGTGACTTGGACATGTTTCACCTCAGCCCACGAAAATATAAAGCTACCGTCAAACTGATTTGCAGTTACGTAAGCCCCCAGTCAATTTAGAGTAAATTAGATTAATTTTTTCACGATTTGTCACAATTTGTTTGTTTTTTTTTTCTTTTGCAATTTGGTTGTTAACTTTCTTTTTTTTACAGTCCATATCGCATGTCGTGGCTGTCTTTAATTGTAAACTATTCTTAAATGTGTTTTTCTTGTTGATCTTTGGTGTCTCTGTTAGAATAAGTTTATGTTGACTGCCCTATAAATAAATAAATAAATAAATAAATAAATAAATTCATCCGATGTCGTAAATTAAGTTATTTATACACTTTTAATTAATCATAAATGGTATTTACCTACGCTTTTGACAGAAGTTTGTTTTATATTGTTCTTCATTATGAAATGACATGGGTAATGTGATTCTTTTATTCAATTTCTTTACCCCCATGTTTTTACAACTTTTGTATGCGATTATTAATGGAATGAACTTTTTAAAAACTATGGTAACTAGTGATTTTTAACGAATCAATTTTGTACAAAGACAATTTATACTAAACATACCCTACATTTTAATTCCATGGAATTTATATAACATCGTTATTAAGATACGTACCTACTGCTTAAGTCAGACAATAACTAGATAATTTTAATATTGTACCTACTTAGATACAATTTATATTCATAATGATGTCTGTTAGAAAATATAAATATATAAGTAGATCGTAATGGGGAGATGATTTTTTTTAACTCCTACAAATGGAAAAAAAATATGTATTTAAAAAAATAGTTTTTTACATAATAACACTTGTTTCTTTTTGCTTTTGTGTGTATGCAACTTGGCAGCACCCAGAAAAGTATACCTTAATATTTTAAAATGAATAGTCCAATTTAATCATTAAAATGTATGATTTTTAAATAAATTAAATAACATTTTATTACAGTTATGAAGGTATACATCTTCTTTATTCGAGAAGGTAGGTTAAATACACTGTTAAAGTTTTTGATGGATTACAATTTAAAAGTCTAAATTAAGCAGTGGATATTATTAAGATACCACGAGTTTATATTTTATTATTTAGTCAATTCTCGAACTTAATCAAATTTTTATAATTAAATGTTACCATAATTAACCCTGATCATTATTCTATGGAATGTCAATGGACTTATTCTGAAAATAATTGCTATAGCAAAATATTAACTGTACAATTGCGAAAAAAAGTACTGTTGAACTTATAATTTTATCATCATAACAGAAGTAACAAAAATTTATTTATTACGTTATACCTTATTTAATTGACTTAATTTGGAATTATTACTATTGCCATTACAAGGCTATGAATTTATAAAAGTTGAGAGCTCAAGATTTGTAACAATATAATATTGTACTGACAGCAGGTCAGAATAACAAAAACTTTCAAATATCTGACTAGATGAAAATGTACATGTGTGCAATAAAATTAAAATGGCTAATCAAGATTAACATGCTACGTTTTATTGAAACGTTCATAACCTACTATGTTTTTCGTATCAGACTGTACAATATTGAATCGTCTTATTTATTTGAAATTACAAAGGTGTTTTTGATACAAATTGAATGCATGAATGGACCATACAAAGTTAGACGATGTAACGTATAAATACGTTATTGTGGATTAATTATTTAAAATAAAATACATAACACAGTCCTGTAAAAAGTGTTCACAGAGTCAGGGGTATCTGTTATTGCCAGATATTTTTTATCTATTACACTATGAATCCCGTGTTGAGCTCTAAAATACTTACTGACCAACAGAAACATAGCGCAACACTTATGAATTACTACGTCACTGTTGTCTTCTGTAAGGTGGAGGTCTTTGCGTTCAAACTGCGTTCAATAATTAAAAAAACAAAAAAAATATTTATCGTTACGTCTTTTTTTACGACTAAATTTGTGAACACCTTATAACACGACCATTTTAATCTCTGGAATTCCTTCATAAACATATTTGCGTAAACGTTACCTATAACCTACCGATAGTATAGGTAGACTAAGTTATTACAAATTGTTTTACCTAATCGAATCAACTTATGTTACAATTCAATACACGTTATTTCTTAGAAACGATTGAGGGAAATATCTATGTTGTTCTTAACAACAAGCCACTGAACGGAGTAAGTCGATTGTTTGTTAAAGTAATATTGATCTTTGGATACCTTACATTAAGTTTGGTTACTTAATCAAGTTTGATATACACCTACAGAGACGAGGGGTATTTAATTCCCCTGGCGACAGAAGGTTAAGAGTTTGTCAATATACTTACATAGGTGTATGGACCGGTTCTTGTGTAATAAAGCATGTTATTTTTGACATTGTTAACCGTAATCCCAAGGCATTCGGTGTCCAATGACTGTCAGCCAACTTAAGTTTACGCTTTTTTCTCGTTCAATTACTCCTTTTTAGTAACCATATTTGTAATAATTATAATAATATATTTCATAAGTGATCTCAAAGTCAGATTAACATAATGTGTTGTTTTCAGAGATTTCAGTTTCAGCTGGAGTTATCGCTCTTATCGGCCGCCATTTTATTTTTGAGCTTCAAGTTACTCAATGACTGTTTTCGGGGTCTCCAGTAGGGTGCAAGAAGAAGATATCAGTAATATTATTTCCCCACCGCAGCAGTTAAATTTTTCGTGATGTTATTTTCTTTGACGACCCGCTTGGTGTAATTAAATACAAGAGGTCGCAGATTCGATTCCCGCACAGAACAAACATTTGTTTGCATGAACATATCTGTTTGTCCTGGTTTAGGTGTTTTAAGTATCTATTTAAGTATATTCGTAATACCACTGTTGATACTTGTGTCTTTAACATAAGCTTAAGCTACTTAAAACGGAGTCGGATTAATGTATGTGATTTTGTGAAATATTTGTTTATTTATTTATTTATTTATCCGAGGGACCGCCATGCGCCATCTCACAGTAAGGGACATTTCCTCGTAGAATAAACGTAAATACTTATTCACATTCAATCGACTCGCCCCGCCCTAGTCTTAACTAACTAGCCGTACACTCGGCCCCGTTGTCATCGCAGGCCGTAGTGCAGCAGCGCGGATCCGAGCAGCAGCAGACAGGTCGCGCTCGACGTGATCCCGTGGATGGCGCTAGTGTTGCGCCGGAGGATCGCCGCCATCTTGTTACCTGGAAGATGATAATGGAGGATTTTTATGCGGCTGATGTTACTTTGCCGTGTGACTGTGGACTAAGTGGGTAATTTTGGAGACTTGCACAAATTCATTTGGACGCTTTAAAACTATCAAACAGAGAACAATAGAAGGGAATAAAAAAACTGGAATTAAAAAAAAAAACAGTTTCTTTATAATGACCTCTACACGAAGAATTTACACAATTTGTGGTCATGAGTTTCGACTTTGCGGACTGCTTATATAGCTTAGATGCCGCTGTGTTTTAGAAAAAGAGGAACGTATAGGCGGAAAACCCAAGAGGAGAAATTCCATGAGTGAGAAAGATAAAAGCAGCTGCCTTCACGCACTGCACGTGTTGTTCCCGGAGTCGCGCAGGGTGGCGCCGCGGACGGTTACAGAGACAACGGATACTAACTGCCCTCAGACACGAAGACGTGTATGCTCGCCGGCTCCGTGTTGCTCGCGCTGCACGTGTAGTTCCCGGAGTCGCGCAGGGTGGCGCCGCGGACGGTGACGCAGAGACAACGGATACTAACTGCCCTCAGACACGAAGACGTGTATGCTCGCCGGCTCCGTGTTGCTGGCACTGCACGTGTAGTTCCCGGAGTCGCGCAGGGTGGCGCCGCGGACGGTGACGCAGAGACAACGGATACTAACTGCCCTCAGACACGAAGACGTGTATGCTCGCCGGCTCCGTGTTGCTCGCGCTGCACGTGTAGTTCCCGGAGTCGCGCAGGGTGGCGCCGCGGACGGTGACGCAGAGACAACGGATACTAACTGCCCTCAGACACGAAGACGTGTATGCTCGCCTGCTCCGTGTTGCTGGCACGTGTGGTTCCCGGAGTCGCGCAGGGTGGCGCCGCGGACGGTGACGCAGAGACAACGGATACTAACTGCCCTCAGACACGAAGACGTGTATGCTCGCCGGCTCCGTGTTGCTCGCGCTGCACGTGTAGTTCCCGGAGTCGCGCAGGGTCGCGCCGCGGACGGTCAGGCGGGACTGCGTGCGGGCGCCAGGCTCGGTCTCGACGGTGATGCCGCCGCGCGTCGCGTCGTAGTTTATCATGCGGTCGTTGTGGTACCAGAAGACGTACTGTGGCGGTGTTGGGCTCTGCGGAGTTTGAAAAAAGAAGATTAGATTGCACCCTGTATAATGAAGTTGAGTTTTTGTTGCGGCCACTTTAGTGCACAAACTTTATGGAGATGTACTTAGACCGTTTAATAGGCTTTCTCAAACCCAAACAGATGATTGTGGTAGGTAAAGTGTGTCAGGAGAGGTAAGGGGTTGTCGACTATTTATTTATTTAACGAAAAAGTAATAATGTAGTTCTGTCAATTTGACAGGACCGTATAAAAAAGCGTAAGACCAATGGCTTTACTAACTTTAAGACATTTCGGACGATATCTAAGAATGTTAACTTTGTTCCACATCGTTTGATGATCGTTGAGACTAGATATCGTATTCAGAACGTAACACCTCCTAAATTGCGATGCAACTTTTGCCGACGACGGTATAAGTCTAACCTTATTCTAGCACTAAAAACCTCTGAATAAACTTTATTATATTCAAAGAATACAACCGTCTGCTGAAATAAATACATCCACACGTTTCGGTTCATCCACATATAGTGACAGTAAATTATATGAGTAGGTACATAAAGTCTAATGTACACGCGGTAAAGTCCAAATTCGGCTATTTCTGTGCACACATCATTGCAAGTCTGTACATCGGCATCGAGCACATAATAAAACGGTAATAACTAAACACAGCGCTTACGAATTTTCAACCGGGACCGTCTTTAATACGTATTCGTATGAAAATGTTACGATCCCGCGACATTTTTACGATCCCGGAGATATAATCGTAAAATGGCATGTTTTATTAACTCCGTCGACATGTAGCCGTCGCGTGATGGAATACGGCAATCCGTAATGTTTCCACACGGCATTTTTGACAGTCGAAAGCGTTCTAATAAATTTGCAGATTGCGAGCTAGTTCGTCGGATTTGTGGCATAGTTCTACCATTTCTGTTCCAATTTTTTTTTGCTGTTCGCATGCAGAAAAAGTATTTTTCGACTCTCATTTGTTTTGGATTTGACGTTATCTGATAAAGCAACATCTTTTTCGTGGAATAATGTTTAATTTATGAATAATTATATTGTTTGCAATGTTCTCAGAGGCCTTATTTTGAAACCGTTTTGAGTTGATCACGCGATTTCAAGTTTAAACGTTCATAGTTGAATACTTATAAGTTCTTCATTAATGCAAAAACGTACAATTTTGATAAATAATTCATTAAGTCAACACTGTTTGTAATGAAAAGTAAAAAAAAAGTTCAATAAACCTGATGAATAAATTGTGAGCATTAAGTTCGATTTACATATGAAATTTTATTCTAAACTGGGGCATAGCTTCGATCACCAATCTTTATTAGGCAATTTGGCTATCCATTGTGACAATTAAAGAAATTACATTATAATGATAGGACGATTACAAAGCTATCAGAAAATTATAGGCTGGTACTAATTCAGTTTTTTTGTATATTTTTAATGACAGTTATTAAGAATGTAGTAGTTATTAGTACAGTATCAGATCAGGGAAAAGGCCTTCACAATATAAATCAAGTTAATCTTTACAATAAAAGTTATTGACTAGATCACCACTCTTGCCAAAGGCGAATTGGTGATAACGAACCCGGACTACGTTCGGTAAAAAACCAACACCAATTTTTCCCGACCCGAGAATCCAACCCAAGACCTGGAGATCATAGCCCAGTTTTTAACCACTACACCGTCACGGCACAAATTGTGATCGAAAGTATGTCATTTATAATGTGATGTAATTTTTAATAAGAGGCAGCTGTTTAAAACACGATGGATTGAATTCACGTATGATACAAACAAACACAGAAATTAACAACTAAAATATAATTAAACGTGCAATAGAAAACCTGTCTAATTGAGTTTACTAAAAGCATATTACTGTTTCATTCCGAATACGTGTCGTGTTTGGATTTCACGGAAATCAGAAAACAGTATTTAAACAATTTCGTGAAATCCAGTGAAAAGCTGGAGCTACCAATGATGTTATGAAACAATTAAAATAAGCTTATTTTGAAATGAATCCACATTTCCCTAGAAAACATTACGCGTGGTAGACTTTACCTACATAAATATTATTAAGTACCCTTGGTTTTGGCGAAAAAAGATTTTTCATATTCTTGGGCGCTTAATTATAAGCAAAAAATATTTGAATACCAAAAGGTTAAATAAAATAAAATAGTCAGGTTAGCTACTTAACTGTTCGGTAGAACAGTAGAAAGAAAATTGTTAAATTCTTTAACATGTTTAAAGCGTAAAATCAATAATCCCTAATGGGATAACCTTGAACCCTGTCCCTTAGCGATGTCTTTTAAATCCGGTCACGCTATGGAGTTACGTACTTTAACATACCTACTTATGTTAAAAATACCCTCCTAGCCGAATTCGGCCACGGCGGCCAATCTTACGATTAGCCACTTGCGCGGGATATATTATAGTGCACAAGCGCATGCGCAAGCACAGGTGCACTCCCTATTCCCTCACTCCCATAATTCGGTGGGACAGCAATCTGACACGACCGTAGAGAGATCAGGCGCAGGACCAACGGCTTAACGTGCTTTCCGAGGCACGGGGGTGTAAATACACCGCCAACTTCCAAACTCCGGACTGTGTCTGTGTTATCACAACATGAAAACATAGACACAATTTCATCGGTCCGACCCGGGATTCGAACCCAGGACCTCCGGCGCGGCCGCCGCTATAAAGTGCGACACACTAGCCATTGCGCCACGGAGGCAGTTAAAAAACTAAGTTTAGAAACACAGTATAAGACATAAAATCTGTCTGTCCGCCAGTCTGTCACAGCCACTTTCTTTTGAAAATATAAGTACTTTACGGTTGAAACTTGGTGAGTGGATGTATTCTGTGAACCGCAACAAGGTTTACACACGACAATAGAAAAAAAATTGGGGTCCCCATAGTTATAACTGAAAACGGAAATATTTTTTTTCCTTGAGCATATCCGTGTGGGGTATCTATGGATAGGTCTTTAAAATTATATTGAAGTTTCTAATAACATTTTTTGTACCGTTATTTTTGACTATTTGGTTGCGTCTAACTATTTGATTACACTGATTGCCACTATCTATCTGACGCTGCTTGTACCCAAGACCTCTAGATCGGCAGCCACTTTACATTACTAGCCACTGCGCCAAAGAGGCAATCAATATACACACATAGACCATATCTATATCACGGCATGACATCTGAATGAAAACGTAAAGAGCGTTCATTTTGCATCCAATCGCGTGCTCGCGTGTCTTCGGTATATTTTAACAAATCCACGGCCAGATACCTACTCATGTAAACGAGCCCAATTCTTTGAACTGCACGTATATTTCACAAATGGTTTTGCATTATAAACTTCCTGCTGGCGGACTGACATCCATTTTTTTAAATAAATAACCCTTACTTGATAGACCGTAATTTGAAACTGGCGCCCAACGTGGGCTTTAATGATTGCTCATTTGAATAGGTAATAAAATTAAATAGTAGTAAGAGTTGTTTTAGCCAAAGAGTTAAAGATTTCGTGTGCTTAAATTTACTACCTATAAGCTTAGCTGATTAGCCTGTAGCTATGGAATTAAATATCGTGATTAAACCCTTAGCCCAATGACCTTGTACTAACTATCTTGTTGAGTATGCTAGAATTAAGCAAGAACTATTTTTAACTTTACGTTGTCAAGTTTAGATTTAGGTTTTAAAATGTAGTTTTTAATTAACCCGCAACTAAGATCCTTCCTTAGTCGTTTAAATTAAGAACATAACTTAATTCCCAGCAAAAATTAATTGCATTAAAAAGTGACACTAACATTTTCTACAATAGATAAAAACTTGCTCTTACCTTTTCTACAATACAGATGAGGTGTATAACGCTGCCGAGGTCCACATGATGCTCCCCTGAGCCCAGGATGAAGGCTTCTGGCACGACGATCTGCAGCCGCACGTAGTGGGAAACTATACCCGTTCGCGTTGACACCTGGAATTGAGATAAAGGGATATTGTTGTATTTTTTGAGATTGGGGACAGAAGTTATCTACTTACAGATAACACCAGGCAAATGTAACTTGCTTATTGATTAACGAAATTAACGTCAAGTCAAGGAAAGAATAACAACAGCGCCTTCTTTCACCAATTAGAGGTACCTTTAAACCTGCATTGGTTTAATCATCTATACTAATATAAAGCTGGAGAGTTTATTCGTATGTTTGTTTGTTTGTTTGTTTGTTTGAACGCGCTAATCTCAGGAACTACTGGTCCGATTTGAAAAATTATTTTTGTGTTGGATAGTCCATTTGACGAGGAAGGTTTTAGGCTATTGGAAATCGAAATCCACGCGGACAGAGTCGCGGCGGGCGCTAGTTGTAACATATGCAGCTTTTAAGAAATGTTTCTACTAACAAACTATGGATCCACGCTGTCCTAAATAAAAAGTTTTATTTTATTTTATTAACTGTGCAGGGTCTGAGGGCACCAATTAAGGGTCTGGGACCCCAAACGGTCGCGGGCACGTGCCCATTGTGCCCATTGGAAAAGAAGGGTCTGAATACCAGGGTAACTGTGTGATTCAAAATACATACGGTTTGTGACTATCACCTTCTTTGAACATTTGATGGACCGAGTGTATTGCCAGCCTTTATGGATTTAGCGTCCATTAACCTTTTCTAAACGACGTGTAGTATGTACTTCTATAGTGAAGTACTACTTGACATGATCAGTGGGGTGATTCACTAAGCGCAAATGTCATAATCTCACGGTTGTGTCATCGGCGACAGTAGGAATTTAGTACTAATTTTGTACTGTCGCCGTTGATACAACCGTGAGATTATGACATTTGCGCTTAGTGAATTCCACCTCTGTACGGTCGAACAGATATATTTTTGCTAATAGCCTCTATAAGTATGTTTTTTTTTGGTTGGTTTTACGAACTCATTATTGAAAGATGTTACTTCTATTAATGTAAACTTGAGTCAGCAAGGATTTAGACCATTTCTTATCTCAGTGGCTGTGTCGTCAAAACAGATGTCATATTAATATTTTTATTTGGCCAATAACCACAATAAACCAGCATCATCAATGGAGTGAGTGAGATAGAATACAAAGGAAAGAATGAGAACGAAAACAATCTCATCGGCCCTTACATCACGAATAAATCGAAACAATTTCTTACACGAACTATCTTTTTTCTTATGACGAGAAAAGTCTTATTGGATCGCCACTCAATTTTAACTTTTGAGAGGCCTTTCACAACGAAGTGCTGCATCAAAAGAAGTGCCTTTCAAAAGAATTCTTCTGTAAATCAAATTCCAAGGTTTGAACCTTTGACATTATACATGATATTGATTCAACTTGAATCAATAGTACCAGTCTGATTCAATAAAATTTAACTCCAAGTTAAACAGTAAAATTAAATCAAAGTAAATATCAGTTAGGCTCTTGCTCTTTTAGCTAAGAAGGTTAATTAAATAGTGCGATGACGTTCTACGAGTAAGTTAGATCTATACGAGTAGGTTGGGTATTATAAAATTTTCGATGCATAGTTACAAGCGATGCTGCATGCGATGGTGGCCTAGTGGTACGAACGGCGCCTCACATACGTGAGGTCCGTGGTTCGAATCCGGGCGCACACCTCTGGATTTTTCGAAATCTATGTGTGGATTTGTGCCATTAGCTCGGCGGTGAGGGAAAACACCGTGAGGAAACCTGCACATTCAGTGATTTGTGTCTTAAGTTCAGTTAGATCTGAATGTGTAAACATGATCCAATCTGTCTGGTTCCCCTCTATGGGTTACGAAGGTCTGATGGCAGTCGCTTCACTGTAATAACCAGACTTGCCAAATCCTGGATCCCGTATAGAAACGGGATAAACGCTAGGAAGAAGGAGGAGTTACAAGCGATGCTCTTTAGTATTGTAATTTATGCTCGTCGTAGAATGTTGACGACCTATCAATATGAACACGTAAAAATAATAAGAATTGAATAATCTGAATCAAGAGAACTTAGACACTTACTTTTACTAACGTTAAGTAAATAGGACATAGATTTAAGTGTCTAGTACCTACATAGTAAAATTTTTGAACAAAACAAATATCTATATTTCTAAATTAATTATATTTCTAAGTTAGTTAAAAGTTGTCTTAGATCTGCTTCATTTAAATATGCACTTCCTTCTTAATAAACAAAATACATTTATAAACTTTATGTACACTACATAAAGTTTATTTGAAAATATTTATCAACATATTTATCGCATACTAAGATTAGTTTCCTATTAATGTTCTTGACAGATATAAAGCATATTGAGCTATAAAACGACGAATGGCCGTCGCATATCAAGGATATAATAAAATGTGTATAAATGTTTGCGACTGTTTACGTATACTTGTGTTTTATACTGGCACTAGCTTTCGTCGGCGTAAAAACAAACAATACAGTTTTGTTCAATCTCAATTGTACCCTAAATTTCTTTAGATTTATTTCATGACTTTGTTGCGATGCTATGCTAAAATAAGTACATTTGTGCCAAGTAAGGGCACAAAGGGAAGGAGAAAGTGAGAAGAAAATATTATATTCGAGACAATAGCACTTATCAACCGACAATAAGTACCAAAAAAAAATTCGTTGACTATCCTTTTCCTAATTCTTTTATGGCAGGTAAAAAGCATTGGAAGAAAACATACTTCCAAAATTAAATTCATTCGTCCCTGAATTTGTTTCTTTGTACTAAACTATGTATTATTCAATTGGACACTTCGTCACGGATGTAGCAAGTCCATTTAAGTCAATGATCAGTTTGCGAACTGAATACAAATTAATTGAGCTGACAACCTTATTCTAATCGAGATATTTATTTTTCAGTATTCCCCTGAACGTTCGGTCCGGCTAACGAGTTATTAGATTTCCGATTTGATCACCCTATTCATGCAAGTAACTGTATTTCGTGTTTTAAATGCCGGGTTAAATAAAATTTAGCTATTGTGCCAATTTATTTATGATAGAGAATATGCCAATTGGACTAATATTATTACACCGAATTCTAAATAAGCTAACCGTACTATCCGTAATATTTTAACAACACTTGATTACTTGCTCATACTTATTATGAATAATAATTTAATAGCCGAAAATACAAGTCATTGGTAATAAATTAAAAAATATTAACATTTGTCCCTGCGTTTGGACTGAAAGAGCCTACAACTCAGTTTAACTGCTCGAAGAAATTCTGTTTGATTTAGAGGCTAGCAGTTGAATGTATAAAATTACAATCGAAGCAGCTTGGAAAGGACAACATTTTAAGTGCCATATCTGATTGGCCCATTCCTTTCAGATGTTTGAGAGGTTTAAGGTTAAATTGTCTTCTGTCTAAATTTCTACACTGACTTGTGCACTGTAACATATATTGCATAGTTGGCTGATTGATTCCTGTAGACAAAACACATCTAAATAGAACGGGCTAGTAAAAATCATCGAGCATGAGCGAAAAAAAAATTTGAGAAAGTATAATATTGTCCTAAAATAGTAAAGAATATTATCCATTAAAATCCTTTTAACTATGGCGCTTAATACACCATCCCAACCAAGGGTGTGATGGACTGAAAAATCAGCCTAAAATATACCAAATGATCACAAATGGGCTACGTAATTGCCGACTGAGCCCAACCGTGCCCTTCTTTTAAGTAGAACTCGAGGCAAAAGTTTTTACAACCCATTCCTACGTGGGGTACAATCTTAAAAGCGATTATTTTTCTCTGTAGAAAGAGAGAATTCGTTTTATTTGCGTTAAGGGTGCAACGAAGATTAACTAGCGCCAACCTTGCGTTTTATTCAAAGTTTATAATAATTTTCGAGCAATTACAGTCCAAATGAGTTAATTTTTACTTGTTGAAAAGTAAATAAAAGAATATTTTAACAAGAGCTTACCATTGACTTATAAAATCCCTCTTGTTTTTACTCAATGAATCGCTGAGGTGAAGGAGACCTCACTGATTTATACTTTTCATTCTCTATAATCGGATCCAGAGTTAAATGACGAAAATTTCCATATTTTGTAAAATGACATGTCAAACCTTAAACTCATAATGGAAAGTGGGGGAAAACTATTTGTTATTTTTAAATTCAAGACATAGTGAAAATGAAAATGAAAATGAAAAATGTTTATTTCAGTACTCCAAACAATAACAACAGTACAATTCAAGTGGTACATACAATACTATAATCTTATATAAAAAAAATAACAGTAACCCTGGACTCCACACTAGGATTCCCTGTGTCGTGGAGGCCAGTGTCTTCCCATATAAGTAAGGATTATACATACATCTTATTATGTGTGGTATATGTGCGCGTGTGCATGGGTGTTCGTGTGTGTGTGTGTGTGTGTGTGTGTGTGTGTGGGCGTGTTTGTGTGTGTGTGTGTGTATGTTTGTGCGTGTGTGTGTGTGTGGTGTGTGTGGTGTGTGTGTGCGTGTGTGTGGTGTGTGTATGTGTGTACAGAAATATAAATATTATTATAGTTTATAAGCATTTTTAAAATATCTATATAAGATATAAAAGAGGCGCTAGTTAGCGTTTCATCCACCCTTTTAACGTTTTTATGGCACCAACTCCATAGCAGAATCCCAAATGACTTCTCAATGCGTGAAATCATTTTCTTTATGTAAATATAACGATTTGATCTGCATACAACTGAGAAACCCCTTTAAAGATTCATTGCGGGGCGCAGATACGATGGATTGCAAAAAATCGTACGCAAAAAGAGACGAACCCTTGCCTTTGCTTTTATTTTGAGAGTTCACTAACCCTAATGGTGATAAAAACACCAAGACATGATATTTTATTAATTTATTTTATTAATTTGAGAAGAGGCATACGAGCACAGTGGTAAAAAGTGCTCTAGCGTACATAATCATCAACTACTTCACAATATCATTATATTTTTTTATGCTATTGTAGCACAAGTACGCGTTTCATGTCTTTAAAGTCCTGTGTTCTCCTCAATTGAGTTCGAAGATTATTAAACAACTAGCCTTCCGCCTGCGTTTTCTGCCGAGCGTATTTGTTTTTTCCAATAATGCCCCTTTATCAAACTTTTCCGGATTTTAAAGTACCCTATGTTCACCAGGCATAGTAGCTAGCCAACAGTGAAATAATAATAATCCAAATGGGACCAGTATTTTTTGAGGTTATTCGTAACATAAAAAAAGATAAATGTAGGTAAATATGCTGCCATCTTGTAACTCAGTAATGTGCTTTTATGGACTTTATGCTGTTAGGTATATCGAATTCGGCATTAGCAGCCTGGAATACTTTGCATTTTTTTGCAGCACATATATGTAAGTATAATCTATTGAAAAAATATTTTTAGGGTTCCGTAGCCAAAATGGCAAAAAAACGGAACCCTTATAGATTCGTCATGTCTGTCTGTCTGTCTGTCTGTCTGTCCGCCAGTCTGTCACAGCCACTTTTTTCCGAAACTATAAGTACTATACTGTTGAAACTTAGTGAGTGGATGTATTCTGTGAACCGCAACAAGGTTTTCACACGAAAATAGAAAAAAAATAAAAAAAAGTGGGGGGTCCCCATAGTCAGAACTGAAACTCGAAATATTTTTTTTTCATTGAACATATACGTGTGGGGTATCTGTGGATAGGTCTTTAAAAATGATATTGAGGTTTCTAATATAATTTCTTTCTAAAGTGAAAACTTTGCGTGACAGACCCTTCCAAAGTGGAAAAAAGTGTGTCCCCCCCCCCCCCTCTAACTTCTAAAATAAGAGGATGATAAAATTGAAATAGTTATATAATGTACATTACCATAAAAACTACCAACGAAAATTGGTTTGAACGAAATCTATTCAGTAGTTTTTTTAATACGTCAAAAATAGAATTTGTACGGAACCCTCAGTGCGGGAGTCCGACTCGCACTTGGCCAATTTTTTTCAAATTGGACCAATAGTTCCTGAGTTTAGCGCGTTCAAACAAACAACGTTTGCAGCTTTATTATTTTAGTATTAGTATATATAACCTGTTTATAAAAAATTTGTTATTTTTTTTGGATATATCTTAACATATAAAATAACCAAAACTTGAGCTAACGGCTGCTAGAAGTGAGTAGAAGCAGATGTCATGTTGCTCCGACCCCGTCTAGTGTGGAATAAGGGCAGGAGGATGATGATGAAATAGCCAAAACTTTGCTTGAAGAACAAACACCAGCTCCATTTTCCTCGGCCGCCATTGTACTTGATATTTTCGCCGCCCGCCCAGGCTTGTTTGTCGCAATCTTAAGGAAGGAAGCAATGGGTTGGAAAAGAAATAGATGAGTTTATTCCTTTTTAAAGGTACAAAGTAATGGGTGTTTTTACGAGTACAACCTGCGACCTGACTTGATCAATCGTTTCATTATACTGAGTGCGAAATATCATGCATGATAATTCTTATAAGGCATGGGTTTGTCGACATATACAAATTGTACAGTTACTGCCTATAAACACATTTTTAAATTTTTACTTGCTCACAGGATAGACTTTGTTTGGAATTATTTGTGATGTCAAACGTCATATGTATATCACTACACATATTAAACAATATAATGTATTTTCGAATGCGTTAGAGAATCTTTTTATGACATTCACAAATATGTACAACAAAAAGTAACAAGATAAGTCGGTGCTGGTTTTGATATGTAAATGCCACCAAGGGAAAATGTATAATTTTTTATAAATCAATCTTTATATTTTGTTCCATTCCATTCCCGACCCAGCTCAACTGCTTTAGGAAGAAAGTCGAGCATACGATCTAATTTTATGCTTGTCGCATAAATAACCGACAAATCCAGTTCTACTCGTAAATATTGGTTCAATCCTGGTAGACAAAGAGTGGTGTTTTAATTTAAATTCTGACTACAGTCCAAGTAACACCCTTGGACGTATACATTATTATAAATAATAAATAAATTAATAAATAAATTCATTGGACTAACACACCAATTGCCTAGCCCCAAACTAAGCTCGAAGCTTGTACTATGGATGCTATTAAACGGATAGACATACATAAATTCATTTTTATACATCCATGACTCGAGTACAAATGCCGATGTTCAACACACAAACATTTGCCCCTCGCGGGATTCGAACCTTTGGTTTTGTAGCCAGGGTCTCTAGCCACTCGACCAACAGGCCCGTCATTAGCATTATACAACTAATATGCTATCCTAATCGATAACAGTTGTGCATAAATTGTAACAATATACATTGTCGCGCGTCTCACTGGTAATGTATAGGGAAATTAAGCTGATTACAATAATAGAATTACCTACGTTTCATTACTGATGAGTTTGCAATGATGCATCCAGATTATCTAGAAGCCCTAGAAAGGACATAGAGCTTAATCCTTTGAGCTCGTATGTAATTGGAAAGGAAATTTCACATATTCAACCATGTCGTTTATGATATGGAAGTTTTTATAATATTTTGAAACTATATATTTAATTTAACCCATAGAAAGGTAGAGCTTTGTGGAACGTCCAATCAAATGAGCCACTCGTCTGGGGAAGTACCTCCACCTTACAGAAGACCACAGTGAAGTATCACTTCGTAACTGTTGTGCTACATTTCTGCTGGTGAGCAACGTTTCCAGAGCTCAGTTGAGAGGAGTGTGGGGTTTTTAAAGGCAGGCAACGCATCAGCGACTCTTGTGCGGTTGTTGATGTCCATGTGCAGCGGTGATCACTGGCCATCAGTTGACCATTTTGTTCGTTTACCACCATATAACATTTAAAATTGAGTTGTCTTTTGACAAAAACGTAAATATTCAGGACCGTCCAATAAAAATACGAAGACTTTGTAACAGATAACAGAAAACACTTCGCCATTCCCTTTTGAGCTCAAGTCCGATGTATTTAATAAAAAACTATTCGACTGTATCCCGGCGGCAGTTTGCCTCCAAAGCCCATTGGACGACTAAAAGTCGCGTCACGTATACCCCTGATTGTTTGTCGGTTCTCATGTATAACGCATTGTTGCTTGCCCCCCATTTACCTACAGATGTTATCTTCCAAGAAATTTGCTCGCGACTATGAAAATAAAATATGAGAGATACGACCATCCCTTTGGACCGGGTAATGTCTGGGAAGTTTTTTTATACGGACGATAAAGTATTTGTTTATTTCCGTACTGTTTCGGGACGGAACGTTTTGGACTGAACATTGATAACAGATTGCCTGTTTTTATTAGAGCCCGTGAGTTATGTCGGTTGAAGAATTGAACGCAGGTTCGTATTTCATCCGTGGATAGTTCGCGCGAGAATTGAATATCGGATTTGCATTGTCCGGACAATTCAGGTGGGAAGTGAGGATTAAAATATTCTTTTTTCAGTACAGACATGTTTATGTTAGCCAAAAAAAACTACCGCTGGCCATCTATAACAGAGGACTGCGAATGTACTACTAGCGGGAAATTCATAAATCCCTTGAATTAAATGACTGTAAAACGGATGAAAACCGCAGTTTATTTAAAATTTGATTTTACAGGAAAAATCCAACGTTTTGTATTGAGGAGATAGAATTTCAGTAACTTCAAATTACAAAAAAAGGAAAGGTAAAAATACTCGTACCACTTTTCACCGCTCTTATTTGCTACCAATAGATCTTACAGTATTTGGCTGGTCTATCCCAATGGAGGGTAAATGATAGTTACTCAGAGGAACGCTGCTTCACATCACTTTCGAATGAGCTGCTTCTTGAAACTTTTTTTATTTTTAAGCATTTTTCACGCTGAATATTTACCTTTACAATAAAAATAAATATTGCAGCAAAAAGCTAATTTAAATTAGCTCGCGACTTTTAAAATAAAATAAATATAATTTTATAAAATAAAATAAAAAATTACAAACAAAGAGAAGATAGGGAGAGAGATGGCGCCACTGCCAACATAAACATTAGCTCCGTAAAGTAATTTGTTTTAAAAATAGTAAAGTGCTACAATTATCATCTCATATTGCACTAAAACAGTTTAAATATTGTAAATATTAAGTGGTATCGTTTGCAACGTCGATCGTCACGGATTTACGTGAAACTGCGAAAAAAACAATTTTTTGGAAGTGTTTACCCATCTACGAAGCATTTTCGATTAAAAGTGGACAAAATTTTAAATGGTACTAAGTGATAATAAGTGTTCAGTGACTGTGACAGTGAGAAAGGAAAAAAAACAAGTTAAAATATCAAAATCCGTACATCAACACAAAAAATAATAATTTGGAGGTGTCAACGAACTTATCACTATTCAAAATACCTGACAATCAGTTACAAATTCTAACGATATTTTCACAGTGAATACAGATTGCATTTTTCGCCGCTTTTGCTAATACAACCGTGGCTCAATGGTTAAGCGTGCATGAAATTTTGCTAGATTGACCTTGTAGAAGTGCGAGATCAAATCCGGCCGAACTATAAAAAAACTTTTTTTGCTTTTTTTTATAATAAGATTTTGGAAGTGCTATTTAATTTTAAAATAAATTAAATTTTTATTCTCTTTTTGCTGATTTTAGAGAAATAAAAATGGCTGTTTGTTCAAATTGCAAAAAACCTTTACCTAAAAGGGAGTTTTTATGTTGCGCTAAATGCAAACTAAAGTACGATTTAAACTGTGCCAATGTTTCTATTCAACGCTTCAACAACACCATGTCACCTGAGCGTAAGAAAACCTGGATATGTCGTAATTGCTTAAAGAAATGTAATGCACCATCTACGAAGAAAGCTATTAACTCTGATAAAAGTCAACCGAAGACGCCCTGCGTATCAAACACAGCAGCTACTTCAACACCTATTCAACATGTTGCAGCCAATGATGAGGACCTCAAAAGTTCAGATACTGCCTCCGGCGTTGAGTCGCATTGCGTCGAAGATTTTATTACTTATCGTAAACCAAGGACATTAATATCGGCAAAATCGTGTGAATCACTGATTCAAGACGATCCGCTGACTAATTCACTAGACATAAAAGATTGCGTTAGTAGAAGTACTGAATCCATTAATGATTTACATATTATTAAAGACATGAAGGCTGAAATAAAGGAGTTAAAGACAGAACTGATCATCGTGCAAAATGAACTTGAAAATCAAATGTTAGAAAATATTGAACTCAATAAGACTATCAATAAACTATCTAAGAAAAATAATATCCTAATTGATATTTGTCGTAAACCAAGTTCAGCAAAGAAAACTAAAACACGGCGAGGAGCTACTAATACTTCTATGTACACTTTCGAAACAAAAACGATTATAGAAGAGTTACAAGAAAATAGTGAGATTAAGTCAGTGATAGACTTATCAAAAAGCTCGGAGATTGCTACAGTGATAGATAGAGATAATGAACGTATCAAGGATTTGGAAAAACATGCATTCGAATTATTAAAACAATTGGAAAGTGCACACGAAGAAATATTACGCTTGGACCTAATAGTACAGTCACTGAAAAAAGAATTGGATTACAAAATACCATCGCAACACTTACAGACAGTATCTACTAACAAAAAACAACATAAACTATGTATTGTTTCAAATGATAATAGAATTAAGACCACGTCAATTATCGAAGACTCAGATTTGGGAACATTGTACGATTTCTGTCATTACATCAAAAGTGGTGCAGGTGTACTGCATCTAATGCATGATCTGGAATTCATGATAAAAGACTTTGACTTTAACGATTACTGCGTGATCATTTTGGGTGAACACGACTTTAAAAATTTTACAGATAAGACCCTTGTCTCAAAAATTAGCGCAAGACTGAAAAATCTGCAACATACTAATATAATAATTGCTTCGCCAACCTATATTTGTGGAGCACCCATTTATAACTATAAAGTAGAATCATTCAATAGATTATTATCTGAAGAAGTAACAAAAAACAGACACTTTTATTGCCTCGACTCTAATAGAGATGTTACGCTGGAAATGTTTTCACCTAGAACGGGAAAGCTGAATAACACAGGCATGAGAACAATAATAAACAATGTCAATCGACTCATCAATCAAATAAAAAGTTATAACCAGGAATACTTTTTTCGTCAATAATGATAGCTTATCGGATACTAACTACAATGATTATTATTTATGTCAAAATAATAAGACACTCGCTACAAAACGAAATAATAAAATAAATATTTTTCATCTTAATATATCTGGAGTACTAAATAAACAAGAAGAATTGCTATGCGCAATACGAAAACTAGAAGATAACTATACGTCTGTAGATGTTGTATGCCTATGTGAAACTAATTTACAAGCTGGATCAGAAAAAAATCTGAAGATGGATAACTTCAAAACAGCAACGTGGTTTTCAAGAAAACAAGTTAAACGAGGAGGAGTTGCAATCCTAGTTAAAAGGGGTGTTGAATTTAGAGTAATAAGTGAGATGGCACATCTGCCACAACCCTTTAGATTCGAATGCTGTGGTGTGGAGTTAACACAATATGGTATCATAGTAATATGTATTTACACAAATAAGACACCAACATCAATAAAATCACTTTTTTTCGAAAAATTATCAGATCTTCTTCATATTATTGGTAACAAAAAAAGAAAGAAAATTGTGATATGTGGAGATTGGAATATTGATGTTATGAAAAATACTAACAAATCTTTGGAATTGAAACAGATAATGGAAAATTATAATTTTGAATTAAAGGTGCAACAACCCACTAGAGTTACAAACAAAACTGAGACATGTATTGATCAGATAGCTTCTAATATAAAAAGCAGTATTGCATCCATACATGATTTGGGCCTATCTGACCATACAGCCCAAACTCTTGAAATTCCTGTAAAAAGTAGAAAAGTTGCATGCCCCAAAGGATGGTATGAACTAAAAAGAGACTATTCTATTGAAAATAAAAAACTTTTTGTAAACTGCTTATCAAGACTATCTTTTTCTGAAGTTTTTATACAAGGCTGAAATGCTGAAAGATCCTTTAATGAGTTCTATAACATGTATAAATTGTTTTATGACCTGTGTTTCCCTATCGTAAAATTTAAAGCCACTTCTAAGAGTAGTAATTCCATATGGTTAACAAAAGGCATAACAAAGAGTTGTGATACGAAACGAAAACTGTATTTTAAATATCGTAAAAATGTAACCGAGTACAGTAATTATTATAAAAAATATTCTTATGTTTTAAAACAGTGTATTAGAGTATCACAAAGAAATAATAATCTAAAGTATATATGTAAAATGGAAAATAAATGTAAAGCTGTCTGGAATATTATAAATAATTACACGTCTGAATGTGATCGTGGTGCAATTGATAAAATATGTACAGAACATGACGAATTTAATGATCCTCAAATTATTTCGGAACTTTTTAATAAGTATTTTGTAAACAGTATTATTGAAAATTGTTCGACTGGTTTAAATGAACACAATATTGGAGAAAATGTAGAATCTGTAGAAAATACTATATTGCTCTATCCTGTTACTAAGGAAGAACTATTAAAAATTGTAAAATCACTTAAAAATTCTAAGGCAGTAGGATATGATGAAATAAGTACCGATATAATCAAATTGAGTGTTGACACTGTAATTGAACCATTTACCTTTGTTATAAATCAGTTACTTATGGAAGGTCATTTTCCTAGCATTTTGAAAAAATCTGTAGTTAAGCCTCTTTACAAAAAGGGCGAAAGACCATTATTAAATAATTATAGACCAATAACACTTATTCCTATATTTTCGAAAATTCTCGAACGTGTTATGTACAACAGACTGATACGGTTTCTTGAGAAGTATAATGTAATAAGAGAGGAACAAAACGGCTTTAGGAAATGTAAATCTACTTCACTAGCTGCATTCAAATTGATTAAAACAATTACCAGCAACCTAAATAATAACATTCCAGTTACTGTACTGTTCTTAGACATGACCAAGGCCTTTGACTATGTATCCCATGAACGCTTGCTTGATAAATTGTATAAATATGGAATACGTGGTCCAAGTTATAAGTGGTTAAAAAGCTATCTATGTGGAAGGGAACAATGTACAGAAATCCAGAAATACTGTCCTAAAAGTAAATCCATAGAAAAATACAGATCTTCTTTCATAGAAAATAAATTTGGTGTGCCCCAAGGCAGTATCCTTGGCCCTCTTTTGTTTCTCCTATATATTAACGATTTGCCTAAAAGTATACCTCAAGATTGTCTTCTCTTTGCAGATGACATTACAATTGTCTTTACAGGTAATAGAAATGTAAACATTAAACCACATGTAGATGATATTAATATGACCCTTACTAAAGCTATTGATTGGTTAAACTCTAATAACTTAAAAATCAACATATTAAAAACTAAATTTATGCAGTTTGGTACATATAAGAGGAAAACCCAGAACCTTAATATAACGTATAACGGACAGCCTGTAGAGGAAGTCAAATGTATAAAATTTTTAGGCATTACCTTAGACAGCTTTTGTGACTGGAAAAAACAAATATGCGATGTATGTTCAAGACTAAATAGATTTGTATTTGCCCTAAATCGAATTAGTCGTTTGGTTTCAATAGAGGCAGCCATCACAGCATACAATGGCTATGTTAATTCTCTACTAAGATACGGAGTTCTCATTTGGGGAAATTCAGTCCACAGAGATAGGGCATTTATAATGCAGAAAAAATGTATTCGTGCTATTTTTCACTTAAAACAAACAGATTCGTGTCGTCCTTTTTTTCGTAAATATAATTTGCTTACATTACCTTGCTTGTATATTTTTGATATTTGTCTCTTTGTGTATAAAAATAAATCATTATTTCAAAAAAATTCTCAAGTAAATAAGCGGGATCTTCGCTCCATGTATAAAAATAAACTTTATAGACCTGCAGCAAATTTAACCTTAGTTTCTAATAATACTTTTATGATGTGCATCAAAATATATAACTTTTTACCTGACCATTTCAAAGAATACAAACTTACAAAGTTTAAAAAAAATGTTAAAGCCTGGTTAATTGTAAAATCTTTCTACAGCATACAAGAATATTTTAATTATAAATAAATAGTGTGTAAATTTCATTAGGTACCATTATGTTATAGTTTTAGTATCCTATGTGTATACACTTGTAAAAGTAGGAATAAGAGTCCTTATTGTAATATTATAACATCTACTTTTGTAAATCACCTTATTTCATACACAATAAATTACTTTACTTTACTTTACTTTAAGAAGAATTCACCTGATCAGAGGCGGGGGATTAAGGGAGGTGCTGGGTTCATCCCCCGTCTGAGATTAGATGTTTTTTATTTGCTGCTTGCAACACCCACAGTAAGAAATGGTTTTTTTTACAACATCTACGATAAGGAATGATTGTACTTTTTTAGGCGGGAACTGAAATTTCAATATACACAACTCAAATCACGAAATACACGATATGAACACGATTTGTACGACCATTCCGATCGAAACATTGACGCCAGTCCGTTCACCTCCTAAAATCGTTCGGGCACGCATAAAAAAAATATGGCTGACCGTCAAACAGACGTCCATCTTGTAATAAAGAATTTATGTGAATAAACCTAACACTAGAAAGCACTGCCGTCTTATTCCACTTTGATTCTTTTATCGTCTACCCTTTGGGTATGACTTCAAGCGTAATAAAAAAAGATTCGAACACTGCTCTAGATGTGATAGCTTTGCGATCAACGTTATTTTAAAAACAATAGATGAATGTTTTATGTGATATACTGTCCTACGCTTAAAACTGCAGACACATTAATAAATTTATTTCGTTTGGTTAAAAGGTTTGCATACATACAAATGTCTAGAATATGACAGCACACTAGATATTATATTGCCGTGCATTTGATTTTCCGAATTGAATATTTAAGCGTTGACAAAGTCTTCTTGTAAATGTTGTACCTAAAGGAGATGTCCCAGAAATGTATGAAGCCTCGGCCTGGTCCATGTACGCTATACCTAAATATAGGAGAATAAGTGTACTACAGTTTTAATCACTCCAATTCTTATGGAAAACCTTAGTTTTTTGGCTGAAACAATAAATTATACCACAATATTGCAACTCAGTACAATATGGCGGAGGACGCATCCATAGAGTAAAGTAAATATACCAAGACGCATCTTTGAAACTTGAATGACGTTTATCCGTCAGTATATTTTTGTTTTGACAGTATGCAGTATATTTCACAAAGTATTTATATTTTTAGGTTACAAACGACCTAAAAAGGCTGGGGTCCAAAGCTGTAAATCCCAGTAAAGAAAAAAATTACAGTTGCCATCTTTACGAAGTAAAGTGAACAATTATGTATTTGATTTTATTTTTAAGCCACTAAACTACGGACCAAAAATGTTTTATTGTATTTTTAATGGAAATAGCAATATTTTATCGATTTTTGGTACCACGTACATGGTGCGGGCCTGGGATGGGACATCTCATTTCCTGGTAATATCCAGTACATAATACTTTAAAGCTATTTACTTACGCAACAGATTAAATGTACGTGACCTAATACTGATGTTTGTTATCAAATACATCTTTAACCTCGCCTCCGGCACAGTCCTCCGGGCAGCACAGCAAATAATCGCTGTTTTAATTAGGAACATGAAAAATCGCCCAATGAGACGGATCAAAAGCGTGCCCGCTTAAATTATTTATTTACAAACCGAATCGAATTTATCGGAGCCTTTCGTAATCCAAGCTGGGATACAGCGAGAAAATTTTAATTAACGCTAAAATGAATATCGCTTCCCTTGTGTCATTGGAGCTTGATAAAAATGATTGAACAAAATTGGATCACTTATCAGTACTACAGTACATATTGTATATTGTTCACGAGATAATCCACTTGGACCATCCAATTTTGCGCAACCGCAAGTTGACACTCGGCATAGTCTTTTTTGAGCACCTTATCCTTTTTGACCAACCGGGTAGTCATTGTCCAGCTGACCCCGGACAAGGCTAGAGGTGACGACTGGGAATAATCTATCCAATATTTGGCTTGTCAAAAATATCAATACCCCGTTAACAATCTATCAGTGTTCAAAGTGAACTTTTTTATGTTATCGGGAGGTAAACGAATAAGAGGGTCACCTGATGGTAGGTGAGCACCGCTGCCCATGGACATCAACGAGGGTCACAGATTCGTCGTCTGCCTTTAAGAACAAGGCTTGGTGTTTTTTAGGGTGCTAAAAACTCGGGTGCTCCAAGTGGACTATCCACTGTTCAGGGCGTCCTGAGTTTTTGATGTTGCGAAATGAAATGTAATCGCCGACGTGTTTTTGTTTTACGATCTGATCTGATTGCTTGTACCTGGATCTGATTGGTTGCCGCTGGATGAAATTCCGAAGAATATTTTTTGTCTACTTTTCGTTTAGTACTTTCATTTTAGACGACTAAAAAGTTCAAAGTACAGCGATGCGTGGAACGGGCAGAGACCCCACAAGATACTAAATAAGCTGTTTACCTAAGTGTGGAAGACTTTGGTGGTGCAGGGGAAAGTTGAGGGCAAGAGACCACGTGGACGCCAGTGGAAGGACAGACACAATTAAATCGGTAACGCACTCCAGCATCAGTGATTGCTCTCATCAAGCTAAATTGCATGGCGTCGAATTTCAAGAGCAGCTGTTACTCGGAAATCGACTGAAACATGACCACGACCACTCTGCCAAGAGTGTACGACTGAGAAGAATTCAATTCAGTAATTTTTCTGTGCTGGATTGATTCTGTAGTAATTGTATTTTACTTTATCGCTATGCGGTAAAGTTCTCCGGTTCAAATCCCACCTCAATTCATAAAAAAATACATTAATTCATAAATTGACGACCCGCTTGGTGTAATGGTCAAGATGTTGCCTATTATGCAAGAAAAAAAAATTAAATGAAAATGTTTTATTACATAAACTAGCGGCCCGCCCCGGCTTCGCCCGTGGTACTTGTCCACTATTTATACATAAAAACCTTCCTCATGAGTTACTCTATCTATTACAAAAAACCGGATCAAAATCCGTTGCGAAGTTTTAAAGATTTAAGCGTTCATAGGGACAACATGACAGAAAAAGCGACTTTGTTTTATACTATGTAGTGATACAACAGGTCGCGGGTTCGATTCCCGCACAGGACAAACATTTGTGTGCATGAACATGTCTGTTTGTCCTGGTCTGGGTGTTATATGTATGTATGTATCTATTTAAGTATATTAATATGTAATACCACTGTTGATTCTGATTTCTGTAACACAAGTGCTTTAAACGGAGTCAGATCAATGTATGTCATGTTGTGAAATATATAAAAAAAATAGCACATCACATAATACTTTACTACACAAATACAACATTTTTTTTAAACAAAAGTAACAAACGAGTTACTTCACAATTGTAACGTTTATAAATGAAATCTGAATTGCTCTCCGAATTCATGGCAGATGAAAAGGTAGGCCTAAGATGTCTCTTGGGAAATTTGACGACGGCGGTATACCTTTAATCACAGGAATTATAGATTACATTCGCAAGAGATTACATTCGTACTAGCACGGAATACGTAAGTACTACACACCATTTCGGTGGTTCAGAAAGTTTGGGAACTTTCATAGAAACTCTTTTGTTTTTCTTCTTTTTTGATGATATTTTAGGAAGCTTTGAGTCAAAAAGTTGTTGGGATTGGTCGCATGCTAGCCCCAGTGTTAAGACTAGGGTCTTCCCTATGGATGGATAGGGAGATTCTATTTCCATCCATAAGGATCATCATCATCCTAGTGCTTATCCCGTTTGCACCCTTGGCTATTACCTCAGAGCCCAGTGTAAGCTACAACTATGATCCACAATTGACCAGGCTGGTTATTACAATGAAGGGACTGTTCTGACCTCCGTAACGCTTACAAGGGAAACCAGACAATTTGAAACATAGTCGGGACCAACGGCTTTACGTGCCTTCCGAAGCATGGAAGCATCATTTTTAGGACACTCAGATGATTGAACCTGGAATGTCCTATCCAAACTAGGAAAACCCACATGAAGTGAAAGTGTACCCCGCAGGATTCAAACCTCCGAGATTTGAACCTAGGGCTTTAACCACTACACTTCAGAGGCAGCATTTCATATTATACGTAAGTATGTACATTTAAAAAATTCTTGCAAATTCATTTGTGCATTATCGCATTGCCTGCCTGATCGTAAAGTTTGACCGGCTAGGAGGGATTTTTTATTATTTAATGGGATATACCATAAAGCCTTTACGATTGTGCTAGAATACTGACGCAAAGAGCTATGATAATGTGAGGGAAATGCATTTTCGTACTAGTAACCATGTCCTTTTTCCAAAATATACGAATAGTTCTATCTTGTAAGGGTGAGACTCCACCAAAGGTAGGATGTGTGCTGTGGAGCGGAGATGTGACTTAAGCAACCAATAAGATTTTGGCATTACCATGTGATCAACCACAGCTTGAAATCCTATTGGCTACTAACGACAAAGCACACAGTACACATCTTAGCTTTGGTGGAGCACCCCACCTTAATGTCTAAGATTTTAGTATATTGAACTAAGTAAACAAGCCGCAATCTCATTAAAATAAAGTATGCCTGTAAAACATAGACAATACAGCGAAATCGTACGTCTGAAAATTCAGTCTAGACCAATTTGGCAACGTTCGTGCATTCAAACCGCACCGGGGTACCCCTTTAACACGAATAAATCTAGATATTAGCATAGCATTATGAGAGCTTATTATATAACTAGCTTTTGGCCTGCCTCGTAAGTAATTGGGCATCGTAGAATAGTGGTTAACGTATAATAGGAATAAGAATAAGAATTTTTGAGGCTTCAAAACCTTAATCTTTAAAAGTTCTGGCGATTTTATGACAATATGAATAAAAATACAGACATAAAATTAAAGACTTCAGGATTCGTTGAGAAATATGATATACTCATAGATTTTAATCATGAAGTAAGTATAGCGGATATACCCACATAAAACTTCCCAGCGCAATTTGACCGTCCGAATATTCCTCAATCATAGTTTGGAAACACAGGCAGAAAAAACTCGACCGCATTGCCGCCGTACTCCGGTTGCGTAACTTCAGCCTAGTGTGTTTCTACACTCAAGGGCATATATTGTTTCAACTAGTTTCAAATGACCCAACAAATTTTGCTTCAATAATATTTATACATACAAAACTCACGAATTTATCTATCTAACATTTATTTTTACATTTAGTTCCGCACATAACAACACTGACAGGCTTAATAATCAGATCACTTAGCCTCATTTTGTCTCAATGAACGGATTAACTAAACTCGCATTACAAATTAATCGTATAAATTCAGTATCAACCGGGGATCAGTATACATACCAAATACCTAGAGACAATGTGTGAATCCTTTCATTAAACATACAAAGGGCGTAAATAATTAATACATGGGGTGGCTTACAACGTCTTGTTAGCGGTATCAATCAATCTGTAGGCAAATGGAAACTTTTCCCATACAATAGAATATAAGCCCTGTGCAAACGGAACAGAGTCAAGAATAGTGCGAACGTGGTAGTGAACTCGAAGTATTCCGATTTTCGATAGAAACTAGTCCTTGTGTTGGTGCACTACGGTTTGTTTTGCCTTGAGGGACGAGCTAGGAATGTGTGAAGGGATATTCGATACATACTAGTGACATATCGGCAAACCTGACGCGCTGTCATCTGATATTTGAGTGGCTGACATCATAGTGAGGGCACGTACCAGTAACTGATCACGCAATTAATCACAAAATCTTGTGGTTGATTAATTTGTAACAATATGTTGAAAACAAGAACACATAACAACGCCATTAAAGTCTAGAGAAACTTATTACTTGTGACTAGCCTGTTGAAGTCCTATTTTGGGTTGAGATATTTTCTCAACGTGCCTGTCACGTATTTTTGGAGGGGAAAACAGCAGTTCTATTCAATTGCAACTTTCATGGCCAGATTTTCACGCTTATAATTTACGATCTGCCTTATAGTTTTGTTTATAGGAATAGTATGTTTTGCTAACAACCGATTAAACGGATCACCAACTGATGGTCAAACATCACCGCCCATAGGAACTACCCGCAATACCAGAGGAGTTATTTAAGAACACCGTCAGTGTAGGAACACCCTAGGCTGAAATTACACGACCATCGTTGCGTAATTTTGTAAAGAAAATGCATATTTTCTATACAAAATTACGCAACATACATAGTTTCGGCATGGTGTCCTCTAACATTTAACATACATTGCAGGCGTAATCACGGGTCTCGTATTTTTCCGCTTAGTGCATTTTCATAGTTATACATAGTTCGACGCCATTAAAAGCTACATTTTAATTTTATCTCAAGAATATTTTCTCTCCTTGTCATGTATTATAAAACGCGTAGAAATCACAGTGACAGTCACTGCGCCTCGGGACTGCGGCAGTATCTCGCTCGAGACATGAATATTTTAATCCAACGGATCGCGTCTTGCTGTACCTACCTACCAAAGCACCCTTACTGGTAAATATTCATAATATGTACAGACATATCGCCCGAACACAAATTCACCTTTATTGGTGGGCTCTAGTATGGTTGTTGGGTAAAGGTAGGCATACAAATTCACCTTTTAAGGGTTCCGTAGCCAAATGGCCAAAAACGGAAGGTATAGATTCGTAATGTCTGTCTGTCTCTCCGCCAGTATATCACAGCCACTTTTTTGCGAAACTATAAGTACTATGTATACTGCTGAAACTTGGTAAAAGATGTATTCTGTAACCCGCATTAAGATTTTCACACGAAAATAGAAAAAAATATTTTTTAGGTTTGATATGGTGAACGATATACAACACAGGGCAGCATGGGCCTTGCTGGTATTTTTTTGTAACTTGCATTTTATTGTGTTTAATAAGGTACCTTACAGATCAGAGACAGGGTGGGGCAACGCTCCAGATTGCCCCCTTTCTTTAAATTTCTTCCCATATGTCTGCAATATTCATTCTCTTCGTGCCTTAACTACAGATGACTTTGATTTATTCGGCACAGAAAACCACGCAACGCAAAACCTTGAACCTTAAGTACCTAGCTAATTGAATCGAAACTTCGCGAGTGAGACACTTTCCCGCTAAGCGCTATTGTCAATCACTCTAACAATCACTTTCGATTTAATCGATTTAGGGCAAATTCGGTTACACCAGATCACAGATTAATGCTCAATTTAGAGAGTCTCGTGTTACTTTTGAAATGCAAAGTGGGCCATGTTTCATCGCTGGCATGAAAGGTTCTTAGAATTTATTAACGGAAAAGGTATAGGTAGTACATTAGGAATTACTTTTACACATTGTCACACAGAAAAAACTTCAAAGTATCGCAGTCTTTGCCAATACATTCTACGTCTTGTGTGGTAAGACACTGTACTGTACTGAACATGTACTTTAATTAGGTACTAGTACCTAGTCATGTCTGAAGAGGCACTAAAATGGCTTATTCCACTTTTCCCCGTTGAAAATCCCCGTTAACGGGGATTTGTGAACTTTTTGTTATGCCGATCAAATAAAAAATACAAGCACACCAATTGGCACTTTTTAAACTAAGCCTGAAGCTTGTATCTTAATACATTAATAAATATATCAATACATATTAATTGTTCATACTTATGTGAACAATAAAAATCTGATAGGCATAGATGCATAGATCCATGACTCGAGTTGGATTTGCAACCTGCGACCCTCGACTTTTTAGGCAGTCTTCGTTTCAGCTAATGATAGTACCTAATGCTTAAAAGTATACATAACACCTTATCAAGCACGCAATATCTTCCCAACAAACATTACATCCAATATCGTAGCATCGGTAAATCGGCAAGTCTATTTGAATAATACCTCTTATTTTATGCATAACTTTATCTCTGCTACATCTCGTAATGACGCCGCGGGTAAGGGAATCATGTTACGTATTCAACATAAGTCACCGGGAGAGATTCTTTCATTCCGTATGTGTAAGGATTACGCGTAATGTCACGGTGGAGTCGTGAAACACGTGACACACGAGTGGAGTTTGAAGAATACTGTCTAGGATTTTTTTTATTTAAGGGCGTTTTTGTTTGTTAGGATAAGTCTGCCATAAAGATTGATTTAAGCAGGCGTGCTTGTCCCATAGAATGCCGGCCTATAAAAGTACTGCTACTACATTTTGTCCTCGTGAGTATCATAAGATGCGGCTAAGGGACATTGCGGGTGATAAAAACAGCATTATTCTGTTTTAACTCCTGGTATAATTAACCCTAGAGCTAGAAGAACAGACCATGATTGTTATTTTATGAGATTCAGGACACCCTCCTAACTTTTAAGTTTGCGTTCTATCCTACAGTTTGTGTGATAAATCACGGTAGTTAATTCTTGAACTTGTGGCGTACAGAGTCTAGAATGAACCAATGATTGGCAGATGTATATCAAAGCTGCTAGTTCTAATCGACAGTGTAAAATCATGTTACGTATTCAACATAAGTCGCCGGGAAAGATTCTTTCATTCCGTATGTGTAAGGATAACGCGTATACGCGTAATGTCACTGTGGAATCATGTCTTTTGCACATGAGTGGAGTTTAATAACACTCTATTGAAGAAAGCTCTCTAGCTTTGTTCTCTGTTTACTGAGGTGATAGGTAAGTTAGGTGCAGTGTAGTATATATTTGTTTGTTAAACTTTGAACGCTCTGTAAATTGATTTGCGCATATTTGAGGGTACAAAAACGCCATGTATCTACGATACACACAAAGTCAAAGAGATCTCTTTGCGGTCACTTTTCGCCAGAACGTGACACTTTTATTATTTTTTCTGTTCTGCCCGAAGTGAATTGTTTTGATATCCTTAAGCTTTGAAGCATACGAGTCTTAGAGGTACTGATAAAAAAGTGTGTCATATGGTTTCATATATATATTACTCATGATATCTTGGAAAAAAATAATCTAACTTACCTGGCATTCATAGGTGCCGTTGTCTCTTTTCTGCACGAATTTGATCTGCAGCGTCCAGTCTTCTGATCCTTCGCCGTGTAGGACCTGAAATAATTAAAATTTATATATTATTAATAAACTGACAATCTCCAATATGATGATCTGTCTCCGTGGTAAGGAGCTTAATCATCATCATCATCACCATTCACGTCCCCACTGCTGGAGCACGGGGCTTTTCTATAGATGACGTGCCAGTTGGTGTAATGGTCAGAGACCCAAGCTACAAAACCAAGGGTCGCCGGGTTCGAATTCCGCTAGGGGAAAATGTTTGTGTGATGAACCGGCACATTTGTTCTCGAGACATGGATGATTACACAAAAAAGTATTTAAGTATGTTTTCCCGTTCCCTAGAATTCATAGTACAAGCTACGAGCTTAGTTAAGGGCTAGGCAATTGATGTGTTAGTCCTAAGACATTTATAGAGGATAAGCTTTAGCATTCGTTATACGGATATCAGTCAAATAGTGGTATTAGTTTTTTACTTAATCGATACATAGAAACACACATACCAGTATCTGCGATCTTTTGGTGAATCTTTTAAACCATTACACATATAATTCCCGACTATTTCTTAATAAATAGTGGACAAGTACCACGGGCGAAGCCGGGGCGGGCCGCTAGTTTCTTAATAAATTTTTTTTTTTTTTTTTTTTTTTTTTTGTCTTATTATTCACTACGATCTGTCACATACTGGGGGACATTAAGTAGTTGGTAGGTCGGGACTTGTCATGACGTGCTCGGAATGCGACTAGGGTCACATCCTACTTTACTTTATTGTTTAAGTATGTCTTGGGGCATTTTCCTTTTAAGTCGACGAGTTGCGCGAGTTTCCTCCATCAAGACTTTCGCTAAGCGATTTGGGTGGTTTATGATCCTTTCTTTGTAGGTCTTTGTATGACGCAGAATTTCTTGTTTGACAGTATATACTTGAAGGTCGTGATGCAGCTGTTCATTTGTCACGTACCATGGAGCGTCGGTTACCATTCGCAGCATTTTATTCTGGAATCTCTGCACGATTTCAATGTTGGAATGAGAGGCGGTCCCCCACAATTGGATGCCATAGGTCCAGATTGGTTTCAGCATAACATTATACAGAAGAAGTTTGTTGCTCATTGATAGTTGCGAACGGCGACCAATTAACCAGTAGTACTTCCGTATTTGCAGTCCCAGCTGTTTGCGTTTGGTAAAGATGTGCTTTTGCCATGTAAGTCGCTTGTCCAGGTGTAAACCTAAATATCTAACATGATCTGCTCGTGGAATTTCGACGTTATTAAGCGTTACTGGTGGGCATATACCCTTTTTTAAGGTGAAGGTGACATTTATTGATTTTGTTTCATTAGCCTTGATTCGCCACTTCTTCAGCCATGTTGAAATATCGTTTATTCCTTTTTGTAGAATTTTTGACGCCTCTGTTGGATCCTCGTGAGAAGACAAAATTGCGGTGTCGTCGGCAAAGGTTCCAGTTGTTACACAGTCTGAAGTTGGAAGGTCAGACGTGTAAATCAGATAGAGTAGCGGTCCCAGGACGCTACCCTGGGGAACTCCCGCATTAATATTGCAAAGACCTGAAAAAGCCTCTCCGTGATTCACCAAGAAATATCTATTTTCTAAGAAGGATTTGAGAATCTTATAAATGTTGTTGGGGAAAAACGATTTAATTTTAAATAGTAATCCTTCATGCCATACTCTGTCGAAGGCCTGCGATATATCAAGAAAGACACTCGCGCAATACCTTTTGGTTTCAAAAGACTTGTCTATTTCGCCTATTAACCTGTGCACTTGGTCTACAGTCGCGTGTCTTTGACGAAATCCAAATTGGTGGTCGGGTATCAGTCCATGCTGTTCGACTAATGGCATAATACGTTGTAGTATTAATGTTTCAAGTATCTTTGATGGTATAGGTAACAGGCTTATTGGTCGATATGATTTTGGATCTTCAGGTTTTTTATCTGGTTTTAATAACATTATTATTTGTGCAGTTTTCCACTGCGGCGGAATAAATTGGAGTCTAACTATGGCGTTATAAATGGCTGTAATCATTGTGATTCCAGAGTCAGGTAGCTCTTGTAGTGTTTTATTTGTAATGAGGTCATATCCTGGAGATTTCTTTGATTTTGCCTTTTGTATTACTCGTCTGACCTCTTTCGTTGTAAATTTCATTGACGTAGTGTCCTGTGTTTCTATTTCTTTCAGATATTCGGTTACTTTCTTCTCGTGGTCTGCTGGCCCTTCATAGGGATGGGGTTGGAAAACATTCGATAGATGCTCAGCAAACGTGTAAGCTTTCTCTTGGTCAGTACGAGCCCAACAATTGTCCGCTTTTCTCAATGGTGGCGAAATTGTTGTAGGTCGTTTGATGTTTCTTGTTGCTTTCCACAACGAGTAATCAGTAGCTGAAGTGGCATCAAGATCCTTGAGATATGCCTGAAAACTAGCGTTTCGATCTTGATCGAGGATTTGTTTGAGTTTTTTTACAACGTGGACAAGTACCACGGGCGAAGCCGGGGCGGGCCGCTAGTTTCTTAATAAAATAACACAATATTTCTTAATGAAATTGTCTCGGCGGTTCTTTATTCATCAAAAACTGTTGTAACAAAATAATACCTTGTGCATTTTTTGTGTCTCTATTCTCCAATTACTGAATGCCACAGGCAATGTTATTTTTGGAATTTTATTGAAAGGTATTATCAATAGGTACGATTCGTATTAGTTTTGAGGATAATGCTGAAACTGACTGTTATGTACGAGTACATAGAATATCTTTAAATATAGTATGTTTAAATAAAATCCCTTTCCCATATTCACAAATGTGTATGTTTGCTTATATCTTTAAAACTACAGATTTCAATATAAATCATGATTCAAGAGGAAGCTCTTACTACATCCTACTACTATTATAAAGGCGAAAGTTTGTAAGTATGGATGTATGGATTTTGTTACTCTTTCACGTAAAAACTACTGAATGGATTTGAATGAAACTTTACCACAATATAGCTTATACATCAGAATAACACGTAGGATATTGGAAATCGAAATCCACGCGGACGGAGTCGCGGGCGGCCGCTAGTGTATTATAAATGGTTAATCGACAACAATAATTCATGTCATTATGAATAAACGTAGACGTAGATCAAGTAATTACATATTTACATGACTTTATGACATGACTGCGATTCAAACATAAATAATTAAGTATAAAGGCAAAAGTTTGTAATCTTGATGACGATTACTAAAGGGCGGGTATTGAACCCAGGACCACTGATAAAATTGTTATTAACACCTAATCAGTCATGTCTAATTATGAAAACCTTTTATCTCGTTATTTACATTACTTCTTCTATATTTAGAATATTTACTAAGTGAATAAATAACACAAAGTACCCTAATTAACTGAATAGCCTTCAGGGCGTCTCTTGTTGTGTAATTAATTATAATTTATTACTGACTTAATTATTAGTTTGTGCTGTAATTTCATTAAATAACAGAATCCTGGACTTTCGTTTTAAAAGAATAAAGCGTTTACAGAAAAAAACTTTTTTATTTCACCGTTTATTAAAATGATAGTTTTTTGAAACATAACATGAAGAATATTCGATAAAAAAAATATTAAACATGCATACAGTATGCGTTATTTATTGTTTTAAATATGTTTTGTCGTCTGTTATCTATACTAATATTTAAAGCTGAAGAGTTTGTTTGTATGTTTATTTGTTTGTTTGTACGCGCTAATCTCATGAGCTACTGGACCGATTTGAAAAGATATTTTTGTGTTGGATAGTGCATTTAACGAGGAAGGCTTTAGTCTATTGGAAATCGAAATCCACGCGGACGAAGTCGCGGGCGGCCGCTAGTTACTTAATACTCGTAATAATCTTTTGGTACAAATTATGGAGTCCTCCATGGTTAGATTTACTGTAATATTGTACGAACTACATACTCGTGGTAAAGAAACACACTAGGCCGAAAAAATGCGATTCAAGTTCGGCGGACTTACGCCTGCAATGTAATTTAAGACATCTTTCGAGGTCGTTTGTTCGAATCCTGTGTCAGGCAAAATTTATGTCGATTTAACTAAACACAGCAGGGATTGTGATCACCAACCCGCATTTGGAAAGGGTGGTGATCAAGCCAAAACCCATCTTTCGAAAACATGATTTCAAATGACAGACGTCTTTGCCTGCAGTGGGACATAAATAGGCTGATGCTTTACTTATACTATAAGATATTTATGCGATTTAGAACAGATATTCAACATTATCAATCACAAAATCCGACACGCTGGTAATTCGCAGAAATGACCGCAAAATGACCGCAGACAGCTGGCATTCGCTAATGCGAAGCCTCAATTTAGCACAGTTTCAATTCAGCACATTGCCGTCATAGATTTAAATCTATACTAATATGTTAAAGCTGAAGAGTCCGTTAGTTTTTATGTTTGTTTCTTTGAACGCGCTAATCTCAGGAACCACTGGTTTGAAAAAAATATTTTGCGTTGGATAGTCCATTTGACGAGGAAGGCTTTAGGCTATTGGAAACCGAAATCCACCCGGACGGAGTTGCGGGCGGCCGCTAGTCGTTAGATATGCCCCAACACCAGACAACTGTGGCGTTAACTCTATTTGTGGTGTAGTGGTTAGAGTGCTGTGCTCTAGCCTCGGAGGTCGTGGGTTCAAATTCCGCGAGTAACCCTTTCACTCTGTTTTGGTTTTCTCAGCTTGGTTAGGACATGGCAGGCTTGAATTACGGCGGTCAGAGGACAGTTACTCCATTGTAATAACCAGGCCGTTCGTCTCAGGATAATAAATGTAGCGTACCCTGGGAGCTTCGAGAGAATGCCACCGATGCAACCGGGAGAGACGCTAGTATAACGATGATGATGATGACCAGAAATCTTTAGTATTATTTTATTCGACTTAATGCACGTTTTAGCCTACTGTCACTGCTATAAGAAGCGACTGTCGCTTTAAATTTTATACCGATTGCAGAGCGGGTCAAATTATGCTCGAGGGCATATCTAACCAATTAAAATCTATGCTTACCGTGGCTCCCGAATTCACTATTTAGAATTACCGTGTATTTAGTATTTCGGCAAATGAATATTAACAATAATTGGGTCCGTGGTCGAAGCTTAATTCAATATTGGATTTGGCTTGACTGTCCTTTATATCAGGGGTACGAAACCATTTTATCTAGATGGAGGATTAAACAAATGAATGAGGACGATTTTGTTCAATTCGGAGGCTTTAAAGATGGCTAATTATCTTTGCTGAAATGAATATTTAATCAGTGATGAATCAGGTACTTACTAAAATATATCTATCATTTCAATTTTGGAATGTTTTCACAGCGTACAAGTTAAAATCTTTATATGGCAGAGTATGTGATCATTAATCTGCAATTAGCAAGCGTTGTAAGCCATGAAAGTACCTATTATTAAGTAGTGCAAGGTATTTGCGCTTGGTTGTGGTGGAAGTTAGAACATAGCGTGCTATCTCACTTTTATCGACAAACGTTTTTGTGTACAGTCGTGAGCACCAACATGTATACAAACACATTCAAATATGAAATTAATGCACAAAAGGGCATAAGGTTGGCGACCCCTGCAAAAGTTATTCCAGTGTGACTATTACGCACTGAGGATTTCAGTACAATTTTCTGTTCAATTTTGCCAATTAAACAACCTCACACACAAATATAAATTAATGCCCGTTCTCCACCTCTCGGTACGAGAAGGTTGGCGACCCCTGCATAGGTTCCAGTGTGTCTGTTACACACACTGCGTTTAAACAGTATATCCTGTACAATTTTGCCAATTAAACAGCCAACAGTAATATAACACTCAAATCAAAATTTATGAACGTTCGTCCCACCTCTAGCCACGTGTAGGTTGGCGACCCCTGCATAGGTTATTCCAGTGTGACTGTTACACACAGAATTTAAATATTATTCCCTGCACAATTTTACCAATTAAACAGCCTCACACACAAATATCAATTAATTTACATTCTCCACCTCTCGCTTTGAGTAGGTTGGTGACCCCTGCATAGGTTGTTCCACTATGACTGTTCCAAACACAGCATTTATCCATTAGGTCCGGCTAATGCGCTGAGCGGAATGTGACGTCATCCCACCGGATTATATTGTTACGCCAAAGAGCTCTAATAAAAGGCTTGTTTAGTTTGGATATTATCTCTGTTGGAATAATTGTATTTTACAATATACACAAAACACGGTTTTATTGACTTTTGAGTAAAGCACCCGTTTTTTAGGGGTTTAGGAGCTCGATGGTACAGTGGTTAGACTCTCGGCCTGCAAGTGCAAATTTAAGAAACTTTCGCATAGGTCAGTCAACGGATGGGTGACCGTAAAATTTCAACTTGAGATTTTCCGTGCTTCGAAAAGCACGCTAAGCCGTTGGTCCTGCGCCTGAACCATGAGAGTCGGAAAATAGGGAGTGCATCTGTGCTTGCGGCCTCACTTTTTCACTATAATACATATAATAATATATCATGTGAACCTTGATTAAAGATCGGCGTCCATGATCGAAAAACAGCCGGTAGGGTATTATTTGACGATAAAGAAGGAAATTCCAAACAAGAATGTAACTGACAACCTTTTGCTAGATTGGTGACCCCCGCATAGGTTGTTTCACTGTGACTGTTCCAAACACAGCATTTATCCATTAGGTCCGGCTAATGCGCTGAGCGGAATGTGACGTCATCCCACCGGATTATATTGTTACGCCAAAGAGCTATATTAACAACAAGGCTTGTTTAGTTTGGATATTATCTCTGTTGGAGTAATTGTATTTTACAATTTGCACTACGCCGTTTTGTTGACTTTTGAGTAAAGCACCAGTTTTTTAAGGGTTCAGGAGCTCGATGGCGCAGTGGTTAGCGCTCTCGGCCTGCGATTGCAAAGTTAAGAAACTTTCGCAAAAGCAAAAGTCGAAAGGGTGACAGAATTTTTTCAAAACGAGCTCCTCCGTGCTTTGGAACGCACGTTAAGCCATTGGTCCTGCGCCTGATCTCTCTACGGTCGCGTCAGATTGCTGTCTCACCGAACTATGAGAGTGAGGGATAAGGGAGTGAACCTATGCTTGCGTACTCACTTGTGCACTGTAATATAATGTGTACCTAGCTGATCGTAAAATCGGGCGTCATTGCCGAAAAGTAGCTGGAAGGGGTATTATTATGTTCGGTATTACCATTTTTATAGTTAATCCGAATTATATACTGTATTAAATAAAGATAAGATATCAGACTTCGAAGTGCATACATATCTGTGACATAGCTGACGAGAAAAAAAGTCATGTTACTTTTAGTTATGCAATAAAATTCGCAATAGGTTGTTTGCATCTGCATTCATATGCAGGAGTAAGCAACCTTTGACTATTCCACAGCCGCTACTACACACAATTATACATTAACTTTAATGCGAGCTTGTGACGTCATAATATTGTCGCTCGGATTATGTTGTTACATAAAAGAGGTCTTTAATATCAAAGCAACAATGTTCAATTTGGGAATTTTCTTTGTTTGTGTTATCGTTGTTATTGTGGGTACCCTAAAAACGAGTTTCTTGTTTTGTTAATATCGTGGGGTGTTTGTTAGGATGGACCATGAGGGAAATATACAGAAGAGTAGTAGTACTAATATGTATGTGTAAATTTTATTTTTTCAATTCCTACCAGTTCCTGAGGTTAGCACGTTCAAACGAAAGAAACATAAAAAGGTACCAACGAACAAACTCTTCAGCTTTATTATTTAGTATATAGATGTGTACAGAAACCGAAATCGCGCTTCTAGACATTTTACGACTACATTTAAAAGACGATTTCCTTACGAGTTACACAAATCCTTTAATAGCTGTTTCCATACGGAGACCCACTAAAGAAAACACTTGACGAATAAAGGATAAGCACTATTTAATGTACATTAAACCATATTTGTCCCTTAAGGTTTCTAAAGGTCTTGTACCTCTTACCTTCGAGTAGGGTAATTGAACCCTTCTCGACCCTAATCAGACAACAGCCTGTGAGAACTTCAGACTAGATCTAATATTGAGAACGCAAATTGAAAAAAGATGAGCTAAAGATTTAGGGTCGTGTACGAAACAAAAACTACGTAGAATCTAAATCAACTTCTTTGGATGATTTTAGTATGAGTAAGTTTTGTGACAGGTGTGCCTCTTATACGAAGTTTCGGATCCTTTTGTTCGCAATAAAAGGTTGCCTATGTTCTTTCTCAGGGTCTAAAGATTGTCTGTGTCAAATTTCGTCAAAATCGGTTGAGAGGTTAAAGCGGAAAAGCGTAACGGACAGACAAACAGACAGACTGAGAAATTAACTTTCGCATCTACAAAATATTTGCAATACCACTGTTGATTCTGATATCAGTAACACAAATGCCTAAAATAAGCTGCTAACCACGGAGTCAGATGTATGTGATGTTGTGAGATATTAAATCTTAAATTTATGTTAGATGTATACTAATTTTATACAAAAATGTATTGATGTTTGCAAAGATTGAAATCTTTAGATTTGTCACTTAAATAAGAGCGAGACAGCACGTTGACCATTGATTAATACGAGTGACTGTTAACGTGCTGTCTTGCTCTAAGAAGCCACTCTCACTCTAATTTTAGTGACAAATTAGAAGTATGGCGAGGGCAAATCTTACGATTTAAATATAGGGGAGTATGTATGAAAGTTTATTTTTTAGTTTATTTTTAGTAATTAATTTACCTGAAACCGCTCGTCATTCGTGTAGGTGAACTTCCCGGAGCTGAGGATGTGCCAATCCCTTTTCCTGATCCAGGAAACTTGCTGAAAAAAGATAAAATAAACTTTAATTTATGTATCGTGCACTGTAAATCCTACTATCCTACTACTATTATAAAGGCGAAAGTTTGTATGTGTGGATGTATGGATGTATGGATGTATGGATGTTTGTTACTCTTTCACGTAAAAACTACTGAATGGATTTGAATGAAACTTTACCACAATATAGCTTATACATCAGAATAACACATAGGATATTGGAAATCGAAATCCACGCGGACGGAGTCGCGGGCGGCCGCTAGTATTTGATAATTTTAGAGTTCGATCCTACTACTATTATAAAGGCGAAAGTTTGTATGTGTGGATGTATGGATGTATGGATGTATGGATGTTTGTTACTCTTTCACGTAAAAACTACTGAATGGATTTGAATGAAACTTTACCACAATATAGCTTATACATCAGAATAACACATAGGATATTGGAAATCGAAATCCACGCGGACGGAGTCGCGGGCGGCCGCTAGTATTTGATAATTTTAGAGTTCGATAATCGTGTTGACATCTGTCATAGCGGGTAGTGAATTTTATTCTTACTTTGGCTCTGCACAGATAACGTTTGAGCCAAATGCTTGCTGCCTACTATAAAATATTTTGAATTTGGTATTGGTTTTTTTTACAGAATGCAACTTACAACTTATCTAAATATTTTTAAATTATTCTTTTATCTGCCTGACTTTTTACGTTATTAAATAAGCTTTTGACAATTTACTTATCAAGGTAGCTAGAATGGATACAATTATGAATTCTTTAAGTCATTTAAGGGTATCGATTGGTGGCACAATTGGTTAGTGCGTTGGCCCGGTTGCAAGATGTACGGGTTGAGTCCTGCCTGAGGTCAATTTATTATTTCCTTATTTACAAATAAACATTTATTACACCAATCATTTTTTTCTAGTCTACAAACCATCACATTTACCACCATAACAAGGAACAGATTGGCAAAAATGCTAAGTATTTAGCATACTCAAGCTTTTTACATCGCGAAGTTGCTCAGTGAGCATGACACGTGTACACGCGACGTAATGACGACACGCTTGGAAACACTCCCGCGGAATTAGTAGGGGACCTCGTGGAAAAGGGGGAATTTCTTTAAAGAAGGAGGAACAATTTTGCCTTGCAGTTTCAGGAGATGTCGCACTTGTTCAGATTGAGCAGAAACTACTAAGATAAGTAGAGCTTAGTGGAATTTCCACTCATATGAGCCGCTCATCTGGGGAAGTACTTCCAACTTGTAGAAGACCACAGTGTAGTAGCACTTCGTAACTGTAGTACTATGTTTCTGCTGGTGAGTAAGTTCGCCAGAGCTCAGTTGGGGAGGTATGGGGTCTTAAAGGTAGGCAACGCATTTGCAACTTCTGGGTCATTGTTATACCCAGGCTTTTTACATCGTGAAGTTGCTCAGTGAGCATGACACGAGTACACGCGACGTAATGACGACACGCTTGGAAACACTCCCGCGGAATTAGTAGGGGACCTCGTGGAAAAGGGGGAATTTCTTTAAAGAACGAGGAGAAATTTTGCTTTACAGTTTCAGGAGATGTCGCGATTGTTCGCCTTGAGCAGAGACAAACTAAGATAGGAAGAGTTAGTGGAACTTCCACTCGTATGAGCTGTTTGTCTGGGAAACTACCTCCACCTTACTGAAGACCACAGTGATATAGCAGTTTGTAACTGTTGCGATATGTTTCTGCTGGTGAGTAAGGTTGCTAGAGCTCAGTTGGGGAGGGCTTTAAGGCAGGCAACGCATCTATGAACCTTGTGCTGTTGTTGATGTCCATGGGCGGCGTTGATCACTTACCAGTGACCCATTTGTTCGTTTAAACGATTGTTAAATAACGGTGGTTCGATTCCTGCGTCATTTCAAATGATGGAGGCCCTTGTCCTACAGTGGGATATTAATAGGGTGATACTTTTATATTTAAACGTTTTGTTTTATATCTTCCATATTACTTAATGTAACTTACCCCTCTTTCACTAAGATGTCCCACGAGGCAGTGTAGATACGCTGTCCCACCCAGCTGAGCAGTCACGTTGCTGATCGAGTTGTTGGCTGTGACGTCAGCGCTGGCCTGGACTCCGCCACGCCAGCCTCGCGACCTGGAGGTACCGTGATGCCCTGGAAGTGAGAGAAGGTGTAAAGTCGATAGCGCAGTTGTTAAAGCTTGCAGCCTACAATTGCTGAAGTTAAGAAACTTTCAGAATGGTCAGTCGACGGAAGGGTGACCGAAAATTTTATCTCGAGTTTTTCCGTGCTTCGAAGGCACGTTAAGCTGTTGGTGCTGCGTCTGATCTTTCTACGGTCGTGTCAGATTGCTGTCCGGAGGGTAGTTTCTACTACAGTTTAAGAGCATTAATGACATGTTGCGATGAAAATGTTTGGTATTTTTTTGCCTTCTATTAATACAGTATCACTTTTGTTTCACGCCCACGCCTTCTTCTAACTGTGCTGGCGTAGACGCCTTAGGCCATCTGAATAGAAGTTTGTCAAAATATTCGGCAAACTGAAAACGACCCACATTTATAAGCTTCAATGTTGTGAGCCCAGCCTAAGGCATTAGAAAACGTCTTTCAGAAAATTAACATTGCTACAAATGTAACATTCTCGCATTTATTGTAAGAAGTATCATTAGCACGAAACGACTTAAAAAGTGACTTACACAACATTTTATTTGAAGGCTTAAATGTTAAACTCGCACGATTTATTATATCAAAATTCCCTCAATGGAAAAAGATTCCCATTTACATGTTAAGAGAGAATTAAATCACGCGACTGAATACGCTTTACAATAATATAAGAAGGGTGTATTCACCTTATTACCGTTTCAACGAACCAGTATTTGTAAAAGGATAACTCGTACGGTCGTAAAATACTCGAAATGTATTCGTATTAATACCGTACGTTCTGAAATACGATTGTGGATGAATAGATCTCAGATGAGACGGTTAATATTTTTTGTTATATCTTTTTACGGGTGGAAATCATTAGTGTTCGTCTACCATAATAGTAAAAATTGTTGTCAAGCTTGTTTAAGAGTACATTTAAAGCAAATATCATATAGGTACAATCAAAAACTAAATACTTAATTATAAAAGATAGTGGTAATACTACCTAGACTGAAAATTTTACCACCAAGAATATGGCGTGAAAAAATACTTAATACAAAATGTTTGCCACCGCTATTTTGCGGCCAAGGTATTGTATTGTAACGAAGAAAAAATTACACCAAGGAAATTGAAAAGAGGACATAATTAGATAAGTAAAGAATATCGAAATTGTGTTCAAAATGAAACACAATGAATTCTAGAGCTTATTACTATACACATAAGAACGAAATACAAAGTTAATTAAATTGGGGTCTCAGGTTCAATCGGGTGGAACCACCATACCCAGTGAGGTGGAGCTTTGTCCTCGAAATAACCTCTAGGATATAATAATGTTGACCTTCACGCTAATTTCGGCGGCGAATATGAACCATCAGAGCATATGTGCTAAACTTAGGTATGTAGTTCGAATCTACGGTGGGATATCAGTCTTATACGACTTTAAAGCGATCAATGGCCTTACCATCAAGTCTTAAAGCAATCTTAAAACGAGTGAGTAACTGAGATGCCGCCTTATATGATGTAAGGGTGAATCTCACTTACTCACTGGTTTTTAGATCGCTTTAAGACTTGATGGGTAGGCATCAGGCAGCAAACGAATCTTTTTGTCCAAAAGGGTAAGTTAGGTACAGAAATAAGAAAGTTTAACCACAACTCTCTAAGAGGTACGAAAACGAGTAAAAAGCTTTTATATTAAAGTAATAGTAATCAGCCATAAACACTATAGAAGTTTAAAAGGTATGAGGTGAGATTTATAACAACGAGTTAGCTTGTATTTATGGCCTTGAAACATCTTTCTCTTGTGAGTAAAAAAAAGGGTTGGCTTGCAGATGCGTCATCTTTTTTGAATCGCTTGTCCCCCCAATTTCGAGCGGCAGAGTAATACATAGTAAAAATATTTATTTACTAGCGGCCGCCCGCGACTTCGTCCGCGTGAATTTCGATTTCCAATATCCTATGTGTTATTCTGATGTATAAGCTATATTGTAGTAAAGTTTCATTCAAATCCATTCAGTAGTTTTTACGTGAAAGAGTAACAAACATCCATACATCCATACTTACAAACTTTCGCCTAGTAATAGTAGTAGGATCTACTCACGTATATCTCCAGTGGAGGATGTGAAGAGGGGCAGCATGAAGAAGATGGCTGCAGCTAATGGCAATCCCATCCCGCCAGCCACTCGCCATTTCATCTGGAACAAGTCAAAGAAAAATTAAATAAAACACTTGTCTTTCACTCGAGACTTGCGTCAACGCATTCTTGAAACGCAGTGATGAAGAACTGCCTCCGTGGTGTAGTGGTTAGAGCGCTGTGCTCAAAAACTGCGAACTCGGAGGTGGTGGGTTCGAATCCCGAGGGGAACATTTTCACTTTGTTGTGATTTTCCCAGTTTGGTTAGGAATTTGCAGGCTTGAATCACCTGATTGTCCGATAAGAATGATGATTCCGTGCTTCGGAAGGCACGTTCAGCCGTTGGTCCCAACTATGATCCAACTGGTCTGGTTTCCCTTGTGGTTACGAAGGTCAGACGACAGTCGTTCCATTGTAATAACCAGGCATGTCAATTCAGGATCATAGTCGCAGCGTACCCTGGTCTCCAAAGCAATGCCCGAGGATGCAACCGGGAGAGGCGCTAGGATGATGATGAGTGATGAAGTCATAAAAGAAAGGTCACGCAAAAACCCTTCTAGCATTTGCACCTAGTTTGGAAGTTTATTATTAACTTTAGAACCCAGAATCAATCTTTTAGCAAAGAAACACACTAAACGGTGAAAACGAGACCGAAGTTCGGCTGAAATTCATGTTCTATACAAAATAACGCATCGTGATTTCGGCACAGTGTGTCATACTCCATTTAAAATACATTGCGGGCGTAGCGGTCGACAGTCGCGTTTTTTCGGCCTAATGTGTTTCTATACTCAGTCGGCAAATGAGAAAAATCTTGTTTAAGCTAGCCGTCGTTCTAAAAATAATTATAACTATCACCTACATTTTGAGGAATCGTAACCAGAGAGTACCTACTGACTTTTCTGTTTCATATTTTGATTAGCCTTGAAATAGGCTATCAAAATCATTGCTGGCAAGAAATATATTATTTTCGTTTCACTCAGAAAAATAGCGGTGGAAAAATATTTTTCCCTTCTACAACTGTCTGATCTGTCTGTCTGTCGAAGGTCTGATGGCAGTCGCTTCACTGTAATAACCAGACTCGCCAAATCCTGGATCATGGTCAAAGCGGACCCCGTATAGAAACGGGATAAACGCTAGGAAGAAGAAGAAGAAGACAACTGTAGATTACAAAGAGGTTTTCCATGTATGTGAATCGTACTTAAAGAGAGAGCAAAGCCTTCGTTTATTGAAAATCGATTACTATTCCCGCTACTAACTAACCACTCCACAATAAAGAGAAAACTTTAACTCAAATGGTTCTTAATTGAAAGCGTTTTATTAAAACAAAGAAACGAAATGCGTTTCGAACAATGAAACGTTTTCTTTTAATCATAAATTAAGGTCTTTTAATTTGCTTTTCTTCGACCTTACTTCACGTGTATTTTTTATGGCCAGTCCCGGTTTGAGAAAAGAGTATTTTTCCTGCATAATTTTGTCAAGTCCACATTATTGTGCAGGTACATCGAACATAAGCCGCCTACTCGGCGGCTGGCAGCGATCCGTCCTGATGCGAGCGAAAGGGGAAACCGGAGGGGTTTAGTGGGTAGTGGGCGCTTATTTTGTGCGCCCGAGTCCCACACACGGTCGCGGGCTTAGCTAGCCCGCGGCGACATGGTGCGTCAATGCATTCCCCTCCGAAAAAAAAAGGTACAACGAAAAAAAAAGTTTTTTGTTTTCGTTATCAATGTACAATTGTACATAAGTCAAATAACTAAGTATTCGTTTTGTACAAAATTAGTCAAACATAATCGAGACCTTGAGATAGTCTTGAGCTTAATTCCCAAATTGACTGATAGTCCAGGAATTCTAGATTTTATCTGCGGAATAATTCCTAGTGAGCTGAATTTTTGTATACACCTTTATTATGATATTGTAATGATGATGTGAAAAATCGACATTGATATCGTGCCGGCTAAAAAAGTTATAGGGGTCCAAACGTCACGAAAATCAGTTTTTCGCAAATATCTTGCTCAGAGGTCAATAATGGTTTCATAAAAGTTGTTCGTCGTAAAATTGTCTACAAAAAAGGTCTCTTGCCTTTTTCTGTAGAATTAACCGTTTTTGAAATAGAAAATTATAATTCCGTGAACATGCTCCAACGAAACATAAAACATACTTTAATATCTTAATTATTATAACTATGATGGAATGTAATCTTGTATCATTAATTAATGTTAAGATATAGTTACACTAGGATCAGCCTTCGATACATCGTTACGGGGATTAATTAATCTAATTAATTAACCATTAATGTACATGTTATAATGATAAAGTAAAATGTTTAACAACCGTGTCAAGTTATAACAATACTAGATTTAATGAGTTCGAAGAATATCCAGAAAGATATCTTTTCGTCGAATGGAATTTCCTTGAATTTAAAAAGTACACTGTTTTTCTGTCGATAAAATGTGTTTCCTGAAAATGTATATCTTTCTGCGTGTTTTATCACGATCTTAAATTGTATTAAGGTTGGATATAGTTGTGTTTTGGTTATTTAAAATATCGAACAGTTTATTTATAAATAGTAGTATTTTTTTAAAATGTATATATAAAAAGATTTACGTACCTATTCTTTAAATACAGAGTACAAAATCCAAGTTCAGCCTTACACATTTTAACAAAGTCCATAAATCCTTCGCATTCTGAATAGATTGTAATCTCGCGCGCTCGTCTCAATGTTATCTTATCAGCGAATAGTACAGAATACAGGACGCTTTCTCTTTATTATTCAAAATACGGAGACAATGTTCCTTAGCGCCTTAGCGTCAAATGGTTTTAAACCAAGGCTGTGCATATACCGACGGCTAGCTAATTAAATTCAATTATGTAACTTGAAGCACTTACTGTGCTTGAAGGCAGTGGAATAAAGAAGGTATATAAAAAAAATGAATTATTTAAATAGCAGTCTACGTTTTAAGTCGTAAATAAATAAAAATAAAATAAAATGATGTCAAATATAGAACAAAGCATGAACGTAGTTCTTGCCTTCATCAATTAAATTATGTATGTTATTGATAATTGTTAACGGGATTAACGCGACATTTAATTATGTAGTTCCTACATATATACTACTTACCGTTTATACCATACATATTGCCTGAACCGGTAATCGAGTTAAGGGCGGAAAGATTCGAAGGCACGAATTGTGTTTTATAGTTTTCTAGCGACATCCCCTACTTTGCACGGGTGCAACTAAGTTTATTAGTGTTCCTCTTCTATATTACGCATTTATATATACATAAAAACTTTCCTCTTGAATCACTGTTTCTATTTAAAAAACCGCATCAAAATCCATTGCGTAGTTTTAAAGATTTAAGCATACAAAGAAACATAGGGACAGAGAAAGCGACTTTGTTTTATACATACTATGTAGTGAAAATTCATTGAAATGGAATACTTGTAAGCATAGATTTAAATCTATGCTTGTAGGAATACATTTTACGGTCACAAATCGCAGGATTTCAAATATTTTAATATCACTTTACGCTGTCGGTTTGATTTGATAGTCGGCACTTGTGGGAACTACGCTCTGAATAAAGTTACTGAAACATTTTATGGAGAATATTTAAATTTAAAATCATATTCTTTGGCACATAAATGTAGCATTTCAGCTTCAATAAATTGACGTATGTCAATATTCAAACTGGATTGAGTGTTTAAATTGACAATGTTGTGAGTATTTATGATTTTATTTTCGTTCAAAACACGACTTTGAAAGAAGCTCTTTGCAATGCCTTATATGATAGCTTATGCCTGCAACTTTGCATGTGAATTAAAAATCGAATTTAAATTTAAAATTAAGTGAAACAAATGACTTAGGAACGAAAACGAAATAAATTGCTTTATGATCACTATGCATCTGTTTATTGAGTTGAAAACTCGATTTTATGATCTGTTGTGTTCATTTTATTGGGCCTTTAAGATATGCCCTGACCCCACAAAACCTTGGCATAATTTTGATTAAAGTGACGTACAAAGGTTACTACGTGATTTGAAGCGACTGTCGCTTTGTATTGCAGGACCTGTTAAAGCGGGTCAAAGAAGGTATGGCATGGGCTTCAAAGATTTAAATCTATGAGCACATAAACAAATATTACACGTCTCAATAAAACCAAATGAGTTGAAAATCTCTCCATAATTTTCTCCAAAGCGTTATGAAACGAGGAAAATCGTCGATAACTTCGTTCTTACATCTATATCGTCTCCATTAATTACGAATCAAAGTCGACGGGAATAAGACGTGACGGCCATATTAAAATTTTGACCCGCTTGGTGTAGTGGTCAAGATGTTGCCTATTACGCAAGAGGTCGCGGGTTCGATTCCCGCACTAGACTAACATTTGTTTGCATGAACAATGAACATGTCTGCTTGTCCTGGTCTGGGTGTTATATGTATCTATTTAAGTATATTTGTAATACCACAGTTGATTCTGATGTCTGTAACACAAGTGCTTAAGCTACTTATAACAGAGTCAGATCAATGTATGTGATGTTGTGAAATATTTATTTATTACTTTATAATCAAAGTGGACGCGAATAAGAGGTGCCGGCGATATAAAAATGAGGTATTGAAGGGATCTGTGTGTATAAGCTGAAATACATATATGTATACTTTCGAACATAATAAAGCTGAAGAGTTTGTTTGTTTGTTCGTTTGAACCCGGTAATCTCAGGAACTACTGTTTCGAATTAACATTTTTTGTATTGGCTACTCCGTGTGACTATGAAGGATTTAGACGCGTAGAAGGTACGCGATTTGAAGCGACTGTCGCTTCTCATCACAGGGCCTGTCTTAATGCGTGTATGGCATATTTTGATTTATATCTATGAACACATAAACAAATATAACACGTCTCAATAAAACCAAATCAGTCGAAAATCTTCCATAATTTTCTCCAAAGCGTTATGAAACGAGGAAAATCGTCGATAACATCGTTCTTACATCTATATCGTCTCCATTAATTACGAGGGTCGTTCTTCTTTTTAACCTACATAAAGTTGTCTCCAATAACACCAATGTATAAATATAAAAACAAAAATATGAGTGCTTCAAACTATGAAAATGTTCCTGCTGTATGGTAGATTAGGAATTATGTTATCATGTCGTAGGGAGTTCTCATAATTATTTAACATATGAAAAAAATTACATTGCGTGACGGAGTTGTAAGAGGTACTATTTTTGGAGACCGTGACAGAGTTGTACATTTTGATTGATATTGTTTGTTTATAAATGAATTTGACATCGTAAGATATACCATCTGAATAAGGATATCTTACTTCATAATTTAGGCAATATTACGAATGAATTTTAGTATGATAAGTAAATGTAAAATATTGATTCATCAGATATGTCTTATGTAGGTTAAAAAGAATAATGACCCACGAATCAAAGTCGACGCGAATAAGAGGTGACGGCGATATTAAAATTTTGACCCGCTTGGTGTAGTGGTCAAGATGTTGCCTATTACGCAAGAGGTCGCGAGTTCGATACCCGCACTGGACAAACATTTGTGTGCATGAACATGTCTGCTTGTCCTGGTCTGGGTGTTATATACGTATCTATTTAAGTATATTTGTAATACCACTGTTGATTCTGATGTCTGTAACACAAGTGCTTAAGCTACTTATAAAGGAGACAGATCAATGTATGTGATGTTGTGAAATATTTATTTATAAATTTATTTATTACTTTATAATCAAAGTCGACGCGAATAAGAGGTGCCGTCGATATAAAAATGAGGTATTGAAGGGATCTGTGTGTATAAGCTGAAATATATATAATGTATACTTTCGAATATAATAAAGCTGAAGAGTTTGTTTGTTTGTTCGTTTGAACCCGGTAATCTCAGGAACTACTGGTACGAATTTACATTTTTTGTTTTGGCTACTCCGTGTGACTATGAAGGATTTAGACGCGTAGAAGGTATGCGATTTGAAGCGACTGTCGCTTCTCATCACATGGCCTGTCTTAATGCGTGTATGGCATATTTTGATTTATATCTATGAGCATAAACAAATATAACACGTCTCAATAAAACCAAATGAGTCGAAAATCTCTCCATAATTTTCTCCAAAGCGTTATGAAACGAGGAAAATCGTCGATAACTTCGTTCTTACATCTATATCGTCTCCATTAATTACGAATCAAAGTCGACGCGAATAAGAGGTGACGGCGATATTAAAATTTTGACCCGCTTGGTGTAGTGGTCAAGATGTTGCCTATTACGCAAGAGGTCGCGGGTTCGATTTCCGCACAGGACAAACATTTGTGTGCATGAACATGTCTGCTTGTCCTGGTCTGGGTGTTATATGTATCTTTTATCTATCTACTATTATCTATTAAGTATATTTGTAATACCACTGTTGATTCTGATGTCTGTAACGAAAGTGCTTAAGCTACTTAACACGGGGTCAGATCAATGTATGTGATGTTGTGAAATATTAATTTAATTATTTATTTATAATCAAAGTCGACGCGAATAAGAGGTGCCGTCGATATAAAAATGAGGTATTGAAGGGATCTGTGGGTAAAAGCTGAAATACATATATGTATACTTTCGAACATAATGAAGCTGAAGAGTTAGTTTGTTTGTTCCTTTGAACCCGGTAGTCTCAGGAACTACTGGTTCGAATTTACATTTTTTGTTTTGGCTACTCCGTGTGACTATGAAGGATTTAGACGCGTAGAAGGTACGCGATTTGAAGCGACTGTCGCTTCTCATCACAGGGCCTGTCTTAATGCGTGTATGGCATATTTTGATTTATATCTATGAGCACATAAACAAATATTACACGTCTCAATAAAACCAAATGAGTCGAAAATCTCTCCATAATTTTCTCCAAAGCGTTATGAAACGAGGAAAATCGTCGATAACTTCGTTCTTACATCTATATCGTCTCCATTAATTACGAATCAAAGTCGAAGCGAATAAGAGGTGACGGCGATATTAAAATTAGGCCGATCGATACCACGGGCTCATATTACGCCTGTCCCGATGAGGGCTTCGATATTAGCTCACGGGTTTATTCGTTTATTATTATTTTTAGCAAGACTGCTTTTGCTATTTTGTTAAAAATTGGCACAGACATTCTTTAGACCCTCAGAAAGAACATAGGCGATTATTTATTATTGCGAAAAAAGGGGATCTGAAATCCACGCGGACGAAGTCGCGGGCGGCCGCTAGTATTACCATATTTTTCAGGAAATCGACATATTTTTTGACGTAACTCCACATCATCATCATCCTAGCACCATAGTGACCATAGTCCGCAACGACTGTGATCCCGAATTGACCAGCCGGGTTTGCATAACCATACGAGGGAAACCAGGTTATGGATCATAGTCGAAACCAACAGCTTAACGTGACGTCCGAAGCACTCTCCGGCGTTTTTCAGCACAGCTTTCTAACTCAGTTGCAATTGAAAAGTTTAGAGTTAGACAAAGAACTAATAATTTCACCTCCCAGCGTAGATGTCATGTAGTATTAATACATTTAGTCTTGGTATAAATACTGCGAGTATACTCGCAGTTAACCCAGACACCCACTAAGCGTAGATACGAGTATCATGTAGTGCTTATATATACATATTATATACATAGTCTTGGTATTAGTTTATTTATTTATTTATTTATTTATTTATTGACAGGCAGGCAGTGACAACACTGATGATAGCCTGTATCCTACTATTTCCACCTCGTGGTTTAACTTCTTCCAGTTAAATATTTGTCTAATCTGTTTTTAAATATATTTGTGTTCTGTGCGGAAACCACCTCTGCTGGCAACTTGTTCCAAGCATCAACCACTCTGTTACTGAAAAAGTGTTTGTGTGGATTGTTCAGAGACCGAGACTTTGACAGTTTGAGATGATGCCCTCTTAAGTGTGTGTTTTGGGAGTATTTGAATAAGAGTTCTTCCAAATTTATGACATCATAATGACCATGTAGTATTTTGTATGTCTCTATTAGGTCTCCTCGTTCTCTGCGCTCTTTTAAAGTTGTAAGATTTAACGATTTCAGTCTTTCCTCATATGTTTTGTTCTTTAAAGCCTTTGGAACTTTCGAAAACCTTCTTTGCACCTTCTCCAGCAATTCTATGTCTTTTTTGAAATATGGGCTCCAGATTTGGAAGGCGTATTCTAAGATTGGTCGTACGCATGTCTTGTATATTTTAAGCATCATTTCCGGCGTTAAATAACCGAACGCTTTTCTGATGAGGTAAATGAAACTGGTGAATAATATGGTGAATAATTAGCCAAAACCCATTTTTGTTACTAAAACTTAATTCAAATGATGGAGGCCTTTGCTCTGCAGTGGGACATTAATAGGCTGATACTTTACTCTACTGGTATAAGTATAACAGCGAGTATACGAAGATAAGTGAGGGTCGTATGGCTAAGGGCGGCGATTGATTGAATACTTCAATCTCGACGCGTGGTATGACGTCAATAAATTACGCGTTAGGCGAGGTGCTCACTGCAAACTCGAGACGACATGTGAACGATGAGGAGGAGGTATTAAAGGGATCTGTGTTTATAAGCTAAAATATGTATATGTATAATACTAGCACCCGCCCGCGACTTTCGTTTGTATGGATTTCCGATCCCTTTTTTCGCGATTAAAGGTAGCATAACGGTAGCATTTGTACTCGATGTGCATTAAAAGGATTAAAGTATGTCTATCCGTTCCCTAGCAGCCATTGCACAAGTTTCAAGCATAGTTTGAGGTAAGGCAATTGGTGTGTTTGTCCGAGGAATTTACTTTCTATTTTATTTCTTAACTAGCGGCCGCCCGCGACTCCGTCCGCGTGGATTTCGATTTCCAATAGCCTAAAGCCTTCGTCAAATAGACTATCCAATCCAACACAAAAATATTTTTTCAAATCGGTCCAGTAGTTCCCGAGATTAGCGCGTTCAAACAAACAAACAAACATACAAACAAACAAACTCTTCAGCTTTATATATTAGTATAGATACAATTACAAAAATAATCTCCCCTTAAAAGCTTTATACTTAGAATGTAAAAGTCATATTATGACAAAGGCCATTTTAATTTGCCGAAATGCAACACACTCGTTACATTGTTGCCTAAACAGCAACATTTTCAACACTTTCATATTTGGTCCCAACTTCGTCCGAATGCCGGGATAAAATACCATTCTATTCTCCGGTCCAGGCTAAAGCATAAAAACAAACTTTAAACAAATTTCAAACAAAAACAATTCAGTGAAGTCAAATACGTTCCTACTGTAATTTTCTGGGCGGCTTTAATGCGAACAAAGTTTTACCTAGAAATAACAGCGGTTTATTTTTTCGGGACGATCGCGGCTACCACACTTAAAATAAACTTTTAAGTAGTTCTTGCTTATAAATATATTGTCTAAGAGTTTTGATTGTGTTGTGAGGCATTCCGAATTGACTTTCGCAACTTCGCACCAAGATTGATATTCGGTCATACGTTTCACTGACTTCTAGAACAGTTGTTAGAAAAAGATTCAAGTTGGAGTAATTTGTCCGACTAGAACTTTTTGCGACTTATTCGACCGACTCACACTGATTAGATTTTACCAACGTGATCATTAAAACGTTTTTTTTTGCAAAACCTCTAATCAGACGTGCTATTCTGAATCGTAGCAACGAAGTCTCATTAATAAGTTAAATTTGTTTTAGCATAATTTTTTTTTTATTTTCAAATTGCCTTTACTAAGTTACATAATATTTAACACAATTTTAGTGTCAAATATCATCAATAAACTATTTAACAATTCGTTGTAGTCTTGCCATAAAATGTTTCTACCTCTTACTAAATCCAAGGCAAAAAATGTACCTGTGTCTGTATTAGGGCCTTAGGAGCTGTTCTAGGCAATAAAATATTAAAACAAAAACATGTTCATGTTCAACCCTGTTCTGATTTGTTAAGCAGTAAAAGAATGTACGGGGACAAAATTGAGTAGCAATGTTTTCATGATTGCCTCGGAATAATTGAGAAAAGCCGATATTACGAATTGGGACGAGATGATATCAAGAACTTACTGGGATCGACTGATATTATTTTGTTCTTTTCTTGTGATTCACCATATATCCCTATATCCTATGTCAAGTTGATTTTAATTTTACGATAATTTTCGGATTTCTTTTAAGTTCCGTATGTCATGAATTTGGACCTACAATTAGTTGTTGTTCACTTGAATTCTTGGATCATTATTTATTATTTAGTTATCCTTTTTACCAATTTCTTATAAACACTTTATTGCACATTAAAATAGAGTTAATGAAGATGAATTGATATGCAGCAGTATTAATTATGAAGCTTGCAAAATAATACAGTTAAAGAGTTAATGGGACTTAATGCGATATTTAATTATTTAGTACATAATGTACTCTGTTTGACGTTTCGGCTTTGCTACAACAACTGTGGTCGCAAGCGGACTCCATGCAACGGCAAAGTTTAAAGTCTTGTAAATCATTATTTAAAAATATTACCTCAAAAAAGTTCATAGTTAGTGCCAACTAACTTTTGCCAACTTAACAACTCCGGCCAGCAAAAAAGCAATAAAGAAGTGATTACCCTTTTAATTGCTTCTTTAGTTGGCCACAAACCATTCGGGCGTAAGATACAAATAAATTTTCTAGACATTTTATTCTTCATACAAATTCCAATGTTCATAATTTTATCATCCAAAACTGTGTAGTTCAGTTTCGTACAAAATGTTATAATGGCGAGACTAAATCCGATATTTATAGCGTAATACAAGTCTACTTACCGCTTGATGTTACCATTATGTACAAACTTTACTTTCAAAAATAAACTAGGATACGGTATGCCGCAGTGACATAAGTGACAATTTATTAAGTGGACAAGTTGAAGGTACAGCAGAATTACAAGACGATTACCACACTATTTTATTTGAGTCCACATTTGTTCATTGTAAGTGGCTTATTATTCGCATGTATTAAATATTTCGCTTAAAGTTTTGTACTTGGTGATGTGAGAAAGGGAAGTGACAATATACTTACTTTATGACGGCAATACCCTGGCAATCCTCTTAAAATCTCCAGAAATAACTTTATTTCTTTACTTTCACTAATTGTCTATTCAAGCTTTTTGACAGTAAGTACAACTTATCTATACGTACTCTTCTAAACATCTACTAAACACTTAGTTGGCAATAGACGATTGTAATTTAATGTTATGGTCCAAGCACCGCACCCTGCGTGACCCCATGTTTACAAACAAAACTGACCTCAAATAATATGTACGTCCATTCGCATTAGCAATTAAGCCAACATTACTAGCGCTATAAAATAAATCGTCCGGTCGTTTAATAGAGGTATAAAATAGAAAATCATTGAAATAAATTACAGGTTTTCAGGAGTAGGGCGGGTCCGCTTAAGTTGTTATTTATTGGTCCAAACGGCCTATGATGTCAGCCGTTTCAGCGGCTCATTGCAGTAAATCATAGCTGCTGTGTACTGTTGGATTTAATACTCGAGCCTTAACTAAGCATTAATTTTAAGCAGTATTAGTTATTGTTATTTCTGGGCTCAAAGCATTTTGAATATTATTTCTAGCAGATTTTTGGGTGGGTCAGATATCTTAAACGGTAAGAGTGGTTAAAACATTTTTTTTTGCATTTTAATGTGCCGCGTTTTGATTGCCTAGAATATAATTGTTAGTCAGTTTCTTCACGAGGGTGTCGAAAGCATGCGTCTAAGACATTCCGGGAGGATGGTTGCAGCTTTGCCCTACATAATTATACTATAGACATAGCCATAGACTTCGCTGGAGATGTTTATCTAACGTAATTTGTAAAGGTTTCTCTGTCCCTATGTCCCGGATGTTAATGCGGTTTTTTTAATATATAGAGTGATTCAAGAGGAAGGTTTATATGTATCAGTATTTAGTATCAGCATTGCACCCGTGCGAAACCGAGGTGGGTCGCTAGTTATATTATATGCACTATCGGCTATAATGATATGAAAGGTAAATTCCAAACGCGAAGTAATCCTCCACACCTGTTCACAACCAAATCTACATTTTACTCACAAGAAGACAGTTACGATACCTTTGGTAGTTTGGTAAGGAATTCAATGTTGATCTTTTATGTTCTCCTTAGTTTTAAAAGGCCTGATACAAAGTAAACCTAGCTTATTGTATTCATTAATGAAAAGGAACAACACACTACTTTCCCATTATAAAAAATCAATCGCCAAACACGCCACTTGTCAAGGGGAACATGCAATTTCTTATAAATCGCGGAATAATTTCCCACTTCTGCCACCGTCTCGTGACTTATGGCAATAGCGTGATATAATGCAACATTTGACACGTAAAATGTAAAGACTAATCAACAAAGTTCAGAAGTAAGCTAGCAACTAAAACAAAGTATGTGTAGTTACAAGGTGAAATTAAATGTCGCTAGGTTTTCAAAAGCATTTATTTTAACAAAGGAGACGATCCATTGTGGGCTTGATTGTGCATGGATAAATTATATACCAAAAAAACTGTAAATTTGTGTTAATTAACCTCTATAAATAACAACGGAATAGGCTTTGGCCAACTTAAGTTAATTGCATAATTATATATTTTACATTATCAAACAGACTTTATAAACGATATAGCACTATATTTTTTAATTTTTAACTGTCTTCAAAAACGCACCTGATAACATGACAGATTAAATAATCGATTAGAGAAAATCGATAAGCGGAGATTAAATCAAATGCATCATGTTCCAGTGTGTTTTTGCTACATTTTGAAAAACTACAATCATTTATTATTTGTAATATTCGTTATATGTTAATAATGATCTACTTTTTACGTCTTCATAATAAAGATAATAATAAAATCAAACAATTGATCGATTAAACGATCAGTGTCAATTGAAATGGAGCCATTTTGGCACTGACCTATATCTTGTCTATGTATAGATCAGTGCATTATGGTTTTACGTCATACGTCAATGTCAATCCTGTCACTTGATGTCACACCATATAGATATGGCAATAATAATGAATATTCATGCATGTTTTTAACATATTTGGCCGTTGTATTCAGTTATTAAAATTGGGCAAATGTAATCTTTTGAAGTGTTCTAATCGGTGACCAATTTGTAGCCGTGCACATCCAGGCCCCCGTTTGTATGAGAAACGGATTTCTCCTTTGATCATCAATGGGGGCGTTTGGCAGAAAAAAGCGTTTGCAAGCGTTTGTAAACAAAATGGCGATTGTTAGCGCAAAATGGCGATTGTTAAGCGGTAACACAGTAAACTGACAGTTAGCAAACACGTCCTGGCCGAAAACTGTACAGTTTGCGCTAACAATCGCCATTTTGTTTACAAACGCTCGCAAACGCTTTTTTCTGCCAAACGCCCCCATTGTTTCACGACTAACCATTTCAAACTGACTTTATGTTGACTACTTAATTTTTTTCTCAAATGTGAAAAACATTTGTGTGCATGAACAAACATGTCTGTGTATCCTGGTCTGGGTGCTATATGTATTTATTTAAGTATATTTGCAATACCATTGTTCATTCTGATATCTGTACCCCGTTACCATAAGAGTGTAGTGGAACTTTCACTCGAATGAGCCACTCGTATGTGGAAGTACCCCACCATACATAAGACCCCAGCAAGCACTTCGTAACTGTTGTGCAAGTTTCTGCTGGTGAGTAAGGACAACAGAACTCAGAGGAGGGTATGGGGTCTTAAAGGCAAGCAACGCATCTGCGATCCTTGTGCGGTTGTTCATGTACATGGGCAGCGGTGATCACTTACCATCAGGTTACCCTCTTGTTCGTTTGCCTCCCTATAACATAAAAAAGTACCTACTAATTCTACGCCTCGATGGTGTAGTGGTTTAAGTACCGGGCCTTGGTCTCGAGGTCCTGGGTTCCATTCCCGGGTCGGGCAAACTTTGTGTTGATTTTTCTGAACACAAGGGTTTGTGATCATGTGATCAAATGATGGAGGCCTTTGGCCCGCAGTGGGACATTAATACTGCAGGGCAAAGGTCTCCTGATAATTTATATACTTTACTTTACTAATTCTAGGCTGGTACTACACGGCGGCTTTGTACAACATTTCAATTTGCCTGCATTAAAGAAAAGCGATGTGTTCACCCATCCAAGGACAGTCCTCGATCCCAAGGGCAGTTAATGACCTGGCAGCTAATTCACCGACAGAACTTCAAAAGAAGCCGGCCGGTCGTCCGGAAGAGTTTAGGAAATCGATATTGATTGAGTTAACGAATTTGTAAATTGAAATGGTGTACGTTGACAAGACTTTTAAAGAGCTTTGACGTTGTAATTTAGGTTGTTACTCCTAGTTTAGCTAATAATTTCTAATTTTAGAAATTGCTTTGAGAAGCGAGGTTCTGTTGCTTCCCTGCAGATATCCAAATGATAAAAGTATCCTGTCAAAGGAAAATATATTTCTATGAACAAGGTTGCATAAAGAGTAATGTAAAATAATGCTAGCCTGATTGAAGCGAAGTCTATTTGGCGGTCGCGATCTTAAAGAGGCTAAGAATTATCTTAATGTTTTCCAACGAGCAGGTATCCATTACGTGTTGGTAAAAGAAGTTTATTTACTTTCAACAGCAAAATAGCTTTGTTTAGTTAGTTACATATACAATTCTACCTACATAATACGTTTATCCAAACATTCATTTAAATTGGAGCTAACCTAACAGCAGAAAACTGTGGCAAAATTTTGTTTGACATGACGTTTGTTTCAACATACTGTCACGGCGATAACAAGCGACAGTCGCTTCAAATTTTAGTGACGATTTCAAAGTGAGTCGAAGTATTGCGAGGGCATCTAGAATGATTAAAATCTATGTATCCAAAGAATACCTGTGGAAGTGACCTGTCAAAGGGAACATTTTCATCCTCGCTTAAAGCACACTAGCACACAGGTCGGCACGATCAAAGCGCGCCCACCCATCCGAGATGCTGCCCCGTCCACGTCCGGCTATGGCCAATGACCTGGCTAATTTACGGACTCGCTTTTCAATAGTATAGTCTCTAATGTCCACATTTGCAACATTAAATGGATAGAAATTCTGACTCTTACACTTGAAAGATATAATAAACTAGCGGCTGCCCGCGACTCCGTCCGCGTGGATTTCGATTTCCAATATAGCCTAAATCCTTCCTCGTCAAATGGACTAAAATATTTCAAATCGGTCCCAACTGGACCGATTTGAAAAAATATTTTTCCTGAGATTATCGCGTTCAAAAAAACAAACATACAAGCAAACAAACTCTTCAGCTTTATATATTAGTATAGATATAGATTTTTTGGACTAACACACCTATTCTCTAACCCCAAACTAAGCTCGAAGCATGTAGGTACTTTGGGTGCTAGGGAATGGCTTGGCTATCCATTGAATATTAACACTTTAAATATTTTTATTACCATCCATGTATCAAGTGGGTTCGAACCCGCGACTCTTGCTTTTGTAGAATGGATCTCTGACCACTAGACCAACGGGCGCGTCAAATTTTATTACACCGAAACTCAAATGAGCCTCCCTTTCATTTTACATTCTAGGCCGGTACTCGTTTATTTTACTCTACAAATCGAACCTGCAACCTCTGATGTACATAGTTACCCAACCATTACACTATAGCGGTCAATCCTGCGTTTATAATCATGTTATCATGCAATAACGGTGCGGTTATCCCGTGTCTATTCAGAGACTATTAAATCTATCGGTTTGTTCATATCGAACCATAATTTACCTCCGATCGACTGATCAAAGGCTTGATACAACAATCGGTCTGACTCAGTCCAGATAATTCTATTTTATGCACTGAAATCAGATTATTCCAATTGATATTCCTAGTTTTCAATTACAGTCTATTGTATCGGTTTTATAATAGAAAAATCAGATAAGTTTATTAAACGGACTGTTTTATGTTACGAGTTCATAAATCTAAATAGATACAATTTGGTATTGTATAAAGGCTCTAATATCATGTTAAAATCATTTAAAAATGTTGTTTTTTAATCAAAATTTGGTGATAAATGTATGTACATAAGATATATAACTTTAAATATTCGCTTTTCATTATAATTAGACAACATTAAAACGTAACCACGGCTGTAGCATCGTAGCCGAAACGTCAAGCATTAAGAACGAAAGTACTGCATATAATATTGTCTAAATGGCTGTAGATACTTTACAAAGATCAAGAACATTGTGTAATTTCTTAAGATTGAAATCATCGTAAGTTTTTCAACTGGGTCACAAATCCATCTGAAACATAAATGAAGGTAAACAATGTAATGTTTAATGTTTACAAAACTCACAGGTTACCACATAAATCAGTAGATAGCACTTAACCGCAAACTTAAGGTCAAGATATAAAAACTTTCGCCTTAACCGCTCACTTGAAGGGAAAAGTTTTATCTCTTTGGTCATTTTATTAGTTTAACACAGTTTCCTTTTTAAAGGCAACTATTGAAATCCTTTCTACTATTCCAGCTATTTATTTATATTCGGTAAAATTTATTTGGTTTAAGATGAATTGAGAATAGTTGTGGTAAGTTATATGTATCTATTTAAGTATATTTGTAATACCACTGTTGATTCTGATGTCTGTAACACAAGTGCTTAAGCTACTTAACACGGGGTCAGATCAATGTATGTGATGTTGTGAAATATTTATTTATTTTATTTATTTATATATCCTAAATCATCCTACATCATAATACATATATGATTTGTAAACTGCTTGCTCTTAACTGCTCTAAGGCAAAAGATAACTGTTTCTTAATTTCCTTTTTACAGTAAGTTTAACTCTATTTAAAGTCGTAAGAAAAAGGACCAACGGCTTTTACTATTTGTATGATTTACTCAACCAAAACAAACCAGCAATAATAAATGGTTCGTAATGGATTCCGGTCTCAGAGGCTAATCTAACCGATTAACTATCCGGGGCATGTCCAAACAAGGACGCTTACTCAGGTGCACTCCCTATTCCTTAAATCTCATAGCCTGGATAGTCATAAATTTACATTTACTCTATAAAATAATTGTACTTGCGTATAGTAATAAAGTTTAAAAATAACATATTAACCTATTTTCGTCCGTTTCAGCTAAGATGCTTCTTTATACCTCCAATCTCATAGGCCACATAGCAGTCATAAAGGACATGTCCATAAATGTATGGACAAAAAACCCAGAATCGACAGGAATGAAATGTATACCAGTGGATTGACTTTGAAATTTAATATAATGTTACCAAGGGCGCAACTCTGAAATCGTTATAGTATAGGAGCTAGAAGCAAAATCAAATAAGGAAAAAAATCGTTCAAAACAATAATAAAATAAGTTTACGTCATGTTATGACTTAATATGACGTTGTTTTGATGTTGTATCACTTGTGATAATTATCATCATCATCTTTCACAAGCAACAGCAACATAATATCAACATCATATTAAATCACAACATAACAAGCACTCTGTTTTTTGAATATTTTTTTCTTCTGGCTCATGGATACTTAAATCGTTACAGTACTTTGTGTATTATTGGTAATTCTGCGGCTAAAGATTGCAAATATAAAAATAATTGGTATAGTATAGGAGCAAAGAGCCATGTTGTGGGTGAGAATATCGTTGTTATTATGTTGCTGTTGCTTGTGATATGTGTTGCTGATAATTATCAGAAGTGAAACAACATTAAAACAACGTCATATTAAGCTACAACATGACGTAAACTTTGTTTTGAACGATTTTTTTCCTTATTTTATTTTGCTCCTAGCTCCTATACTATAACGATTTCAGAGTTGCCCCCTTGGTAACATTATATTATATTCCAATATCAATCCACTGGTATACATTTCATTCCTGTCGAATCTGGGTCATTTTTTGGACATCACCTTTACATTTACCTAATCAGTAAATTATTTTACTTGCGTACAAGAACCAACTTTAAAATTAACATGTTTAATTGTTAAAGTCCATTTTAAATAACATGATTATGAATTTTATGTCAAGGCAATAAGCTCCACGAGCTGTTTATATGATTTTACATAGAGTTCATGAAGTTTTCGAATAGGTACTTAGATTTCGCTTTGAACATTCAACAGTCAATCATCTCAGGTAAAATGGACCAAAGCTAGGTAAAAGTGTTACATAATTTGCTACGTCGTGGAAACCTAAAAAAAACATTATGTACCAATGTATATTTATAAAAGCATTACCTAAACAAAACGAAAAATCTACCGCATATATCACTCTTAACTTCTTCCTTCCTAAATCGTAGAGAAACAACAAATAGATACACATCCGAAAGTTCTCGAACGCGCTCTGAAATACTGGGTCCCAGTAAATCAACGTTGGACCGCAATTTTTCTCCCTCTTCACGACAAAGCGTAAGGTCTAAAACATTATAGGCACGATAAACGTCGCCCTAAACTGCTGGATTGGACGTGGTATTGTTAGGTTCAGATCAACTGTATTTTATGTGTACAGTGCGCTCAAAGACAATACAAAAATACTGAGGTAAGGAAATGATTATAAGTTTCTGGATTGGTCGTCATTTTGTTAGATTTAGATCAACTGTATTGTACGTGCTGTGCGCTTAAATTTCGCCTGTTCCCTGTAGTCTTACCCAGTAGTCTTACCAGTAGTACCTACTACTGGGAGTTTTTATCCCAATACTCTTACTCATAGGATGCCTTCGAAGGTGTCATATAGATCACCATATGCAGTCACGAAATAACTTGCCTGCCAAGCCCAGCTAGCTATGCGTATAAATCAAATCGGCCAAACAAAATGTTTTCCGAGTTAAAAGGAAAGCACATGTATTCTATTTGTTTACATGCTGAAACAAATAAAAATGTCTGTTTGTTGTCCTTTCTTTGATCGGACAGTAACAAACTTTTGTTTGTTTTACATCACAACAAAATTCCTATACGCATAGTAATAAATAAAGAATTTACAAAATGAAATCGAAGTCTGTTCATGTCATGTGGAATAGTTCTTTTTGCAAAAAGAGATTTTTAATTGTATTTATTTGTACTTCTTTTTGTTCAAAGTATTATTAAAATTTGCTTTTTTATGTTAGGCAGGCAAACGAACAAGAGAGTCACCTGATGGTAAGTGCCTGCTGTCCATGGACATCAAAAACAGCACAAGAGTCGCAGATGCGTTGACTGCCTTTCAGACCCCATACCCTCCCCAACTGAGCTCTGGCGACCTAACTCACCAGCAGAAACATAGCACAATAGTTACGTAGTGCTATATCACTGCGGTATCTGGGGCTGAAATAATTTGTGGATATACCTTCATGTTTGTAAAGTTACTTAAAATTACATGCGCTGTATAAATATCTATCAGGTCAGTGGTTAGTAACATTGACCACAAAACAAAAGGTCTGGTTTTGAACCCGGCTAATAGGGAAACAATCAATATTTTGTGTAATGAACATCGACATTTTTGTGCTTGAAGTATGGTTATTTATAAAAGTTCCCGTATTGATTAAATAATACTTATGTTTTTCCATTTTAACATGTACTACTATGTAGTACTATGATCCTGAATTGACAAGCCTGGTTACAATAGAGCGACAGTCGTCTGACCTCCGCAACCCACACAAGGGAAACCAGACAATTTTGAACAGTCAGATCAAACGGCTAACTTGCCTTCCGAAGCACGGAATCGCAATTTTTATCGGACAATCAGGTGATTCAAGCCTGAAATGTCCTTACAGATAGTGGTGTTCCCCGCGGGATTCGAACCTACGACCTCCGATGTTTTCGAGCCAAGCGTTTTAACAACTACACAACGGAGGCAATTGATAAAAAATATTGTACCCGTATTGATTAGATGAGAATTATGTAGTACCATTGCTCATTATTCATACTACGAATAAAGTTTTGAGCAAGGCATCGGTGTGTTAGTTCACAAATGACATGGCCCATTCCTGCCTAGTGAATTAGTGATGGCCATGAATGGCACAAAAGCACAAAATATATTAAATTAAAATATGAATTTTCATATATTTTACAAACTTGTAGAACTTGTCAGTATTTAAAAGAAATTAATTAGTAATTTAACGTCCGCTATACACTGCTTTTGAAAAAATGCGTTCCTTTTAACGTAAATACGGATAGTCTGCTCTTGTCCTCCATAGACACAATATAATATTGTATGAAAAACAGTGACATACAATAAAATATAGCTTTAACTATAAAAAAAATATTTGGAATTCTATCTTTTAACGTATTATTTATCACAAACAACTTATTTTAAACATAGAATTTTATTATTTTTCCCAAAATTAATATTACTTTAAGCAGAAAGGAATGAATATTATTGTCATTATTTCGACAGTTATTGTCAAATATTTAAATCCGTTGCCATGGAAATAATATACAATGCGTGACCGAGTAATCGTTAGCAAAATTACGATAAGAGAAAAAGAGACAACACTTTTTTCACGGTACACCGTTGAGTAACCTTAGTAACCAATGTATCATGTCATCAATCAAAACCATGCTACATTAAGGGATTGAAATGTTTTTTGCAATCTTTGTGTGCCTGTATAATTATAACCTCAAGTTCTTGGACTTTAGTTGTAAATGATATTGAATGTCCTGATAGTAACGAGTCTAATGCAATACGACATGTTTGTGGGAAATGAATTTGGTATCTAGGCAAACGTTCCGTAGAATGTTGGCCATGTCCTTTACGTCAATTCGCGTCAAATCCCAGAGCAAAATCAATAACGAGAATTAGTCGACAAGAAGCGTAGAAGTCAAAGGAATACTCTTAAAACTAATTATCTTACTGTTTCTTAGTCAACAAAAAACACAGACACAATGTACAAAGGCTTTTATATACGTCTGTTAAGCTCCTGCCTTTAGATGTAATAATGTACAATGTTGTACTTACGCTATTACTTTCCTCAAAGGAGAAGTAAGGTAAATGTTTTTTTGCATTTTCTTAATCAGGCAAAGAGTCTTGTATTATAATATCAGTTGTATTTGTATGGAATATACAATTTGAATAATAATATCTATTGGCTCCACAAGATGTGTGCTGGTCGCAAATTAATGAGGTCATAGAGGTCTTCGGTTCAAATCCCGGTTTGAGCCGTTTTGTGATGTGATTGGGTTTTTCTATTTCGCTTCATAATGTAGACGAGACATAATATTATAAATTGGTATAACAGGTAACACTAAATGATAGTTAAAAAATCTCGTAACGTTACCAAAAATAAACTTTGTATTCGACTTTTTTTTCAATTTCACCAATGTAATCGTAAAAAGACCCTTGAAATTAAACACTTGAAGATTCGAGAAATATCTTGAAACGGGCGAATCGCTTTCGGAAGTTGTAAAAATACACGAACGGTACTTACGTTTGACAACTGTGCTGTGAAAAGTCTTCCGGCGAATGACTTTCAGCAGTATTTTTAATATTTTCTTTCCACTGACCGTACCAATCACCGATGTTCATAAAATTTTATTGCGTGTACGGAGTTTTGGTAGTATTTTGTAAGTAAATAATTCTGGTTATGTACTAGGACGGAAAGTGATAACAAAAATTGACGTGAATGACCAAGAATTATCGTGAAACGTGAAAAGACTTTTTTTAACTATAGATTTAAAAAATAATTATATAGATTTGGTTTTGGTTTCATAAGTCTAGATGGTCTAGTGGTTTAAGTACCGGACCATGGTCTCAAGGTCCTGGGATCGATTACCGGGTCGAGCAAAAAGTTGTTTTAATTTTTCTAAACACAGCCCGGGTTTGTGGTCGCCAAACCGCATTTGGCAAGCGTGGTGGTAAATTCAAAGCCCATCTTTGTACGGAAAGCATGATTTCAGATGATGGAGGGCATACATTAATAATGACGTGACTGATTTTCTATTTACTAATTAATAGCACTAGTTTTTTTTCTAACACTTAATGGAATAATAACATCACTCTAACAAACAAGCGAGCGAGTAAAATTTACGTAACTGAACGGAGTAAGAAAGATCTCTCAGGTATTCAGCAACTCAGCAAGTCTACGGAACTTTAACAACACCGCATGTGCCTCTACTTGTGTTGTTATGATACTGTTAACTGTTTTAAACTGTGTAGGTACTCGGTACGGGTAGAATAAAATGATAATTTCAGGAGTGTTACGTTGGAACAACCAGTGTTTAAATAAATAAATAAATTCTTTGGACTAACACACCAATTGTCTAGCCCCAAACTAAGCTCGAAGCTTGTACTATGGATGCTAGGAAACAGATAGACATACTTAAGTACTTTATAAATATCCAAGACTCGAGCACAAATGCCGATGTTCATCACACAAACATTTGAACCTAACGGGATTCGAACCCGCGACCTTTGGTTTTGTAGCCAGGGTCTCTAGCCACTAGACCAACGGGCCCGTCGTTTGTGGTCAAATATGGCATAAACCCTCAAAAAACATGATTACAAAAGAAGAATGCATTTGTTTGGCCTGCAGTAGGACATTAAAAGGCTTATACTTTGCTTCTTAAGGTATGTGAAAGGAAAATGCGGTATCCATATAAATATATCCAGTTTCAAGTTTTCGATAATCTCCACATATAAGATTTCCTGTATGTTGGTAATGGAGGTGCCATTACCAACAAACAGGAAATCTTATAAGTCACGTAAGAGGCAAAGGTTACTAATGGTATCTCATATGAATATTATATCAGTTTTACCCTGAAACTTCTACTTAAATATATTTTAGTTTAATAGTAGATATGTGGTTGTAGCCAAGTTATCAACTTTGTATAAACAATTGCTTCTTAATTTTGTGTTCTAATTTAATGGTGGAAATATAGATGTAGAAAAAATATAAAAGTTTTATAAAAGCATGCCACAAATGTTTACTCCGAATCCGATACAAACATACGACTTTTATCCATACTATAACCTAGCCTAAAGAAGAATCAGTGGTGAAGAAGTATTTTCCGGGCCGGTATTGCGATACCAACGGATTGGATACCACTTTGGTACGGCATATTATGTTGCCGAGTTAATCAGGGCACCTCTTTTGCATACCATCAGGCAGTGTGGACCCAACATACCGAACGAGCTTTTTAGCTCGTATTTTTTGTAAAAACACGCACTTAAAAAATATGAGTTTATTAAGACAAAAGAAAAAACTATTCCATCAATAACCGTAATAAAGCAATATTGAAGTTAAAAAATAAAGATATTGAGAGTTACAAGGGTACTTGGTCCACAATTGACCGTCGTCAATCATTCTAAAATCCCATATCGTAAATCACGTCACTAGTAAAATAATATCACGGTAACTATTCTTTACGGCTTTCTGTCTTTTTGACCTTTAGATTTAGTTGTTTATGTTATAAGGAAAAGAGGCAAACGATCAAGGACACCAGAGGTGCGTTTCACTAAGCGCAAATGTCATATTCGTAGCGGCTGTAAAATCAGTGACAGTAGTAATTCAGTACTAATTTAGTACCGTCACCGAGTACACTGCCGTGAGATTATGACAATTGCGCTTAGTGAATTGCACCTCTGATGGTACAGCCAGAGTCAGATAGAAAATGACCTCAGGATCCTTCAATAAATAGACGCAATCAAATAGTAAATGACTTCGGTGCAAACGAGGTTTCCATTATTGTTGTCAGTATTCTAATCGTTCGAAAAGTCGACACATTCAAAAGGTCATAGAGATCGGTTCAGTCAAAACGCCATATTTTATAAAGTAGCGGCCGCCCGCGACTCCGTCTGCGTGGATTTCGATTTCCAATAGCCTAAAGCCTTCCTCGTCAAATGGACTATCCAACACAAAAATATTTTTTTCAAATCGGACCAGTTGTTCCTGAGATGAGCGCGTTCAAACAAACAAACACACAAAGAAATAAAACAAACATACAAACAAACTCTGCAGCTTTATATATTACTAGCGGCCCGCCCCGGCTTCGCCCGTGGTAATTGTCCACTATTTAATGGATGATATTATACATAAAAACCTTCCTCATGAGTTACTCTATCTATTAAAAAAACCGCATCAAAATCCGTTGCGTAGTTTTAAAGATTTAAACGTTCATAGGGACATACAACACACATCGGGACAGAAAAAGCGACTTTGTTTTATACTATGTAGTGATGATGATAGATGGTTACAGACAAGTCGCCACATAGAATGCGTGGTTCCCAGTGACGCGATGATCAGTTATAAGTCGTGTTTTATAATTTTTTAATGACAAAAAATAAAAGAAAATTGACCCGACTCCAGATTTGATCCCCAGAGTGGCTGTCGCGTTTAATACGAGTACTTCACGAAGTCAGCCAAGTCATTTAATTACACCACATATAACGTTCAACACGTGAGAGTTATTTCATCGCATATGAAACGATATTGCTTTCGGCGGCCTGTTTTAACGTCATATTCATATGTGAGAATACATACAGACGGCAATTTTCATAAATATTCCGAGAATGAAGATAGAAATACAGATATCTTTTTGTTATTATAGACGCACAATGGAATATCAGAAGTGTCAAGCCTTGTGATTTTAGATAGGCTTTTTTGCGTGCGGCCAAAGCAATATTGAATGATATTGCTTTGTTTAATATTTATTTTATTATTTCGTGTAACTAAAGTTCCATTGTTCAGGCTTGAGGTCTGCGCATAACATTATTATTAAACAAAATGTCCTTGAATACCCGACTAGAATTAACTAGCGGCCGCCTGTGACTTCATCCGCGTGGATATCGGTTTGTATAAATATGCCTTTAAGTGTCATTTTAATTTTTTAGGGAGCCTTTTGGTATGTCTGAGTATTTGGATTTGCAAGGGTGACGTGATTTGAACTATTGGTTAGTTTCATGATATTTGAGGTAATTTGGTTACACCAAATAAGTTTAAAATCAAAACATACATAAAGATAACAACAACTTTTTAATAATTTGCAATTATTGTACTAGTCCGTGCTATGGGTTTTCAAGCATAAAGAATCTTTCATAACATAAATATTTAAATGGAAAGTGAAAATTAAAATCAACTTAAGTATGCAGGGCAATCGCCTCCATTATTCTAACTATTTATTACACAAACTTTGCCCGACCTGGGAATGAACCCAAGACCTCGAGACCAAGGCCAAGTACTTCAACCACTACACCATAAATACTTGTTAAACCCAAACCAAATCTTTGATTTTCGTTTCAATGTTTAATTCTATAAATAAAAATTATTGCTGTAAATACAAAAGAACAGAAATGTAATAGCTTTTTACTGTTTCATATAAACCAAACTCCTACAAATTATGAGTGGGTGGATGAAAGTATGTAATTTTACATTATTTCAGCCGTATACGATAGAGTGGGACTTCACCGAGATTAACTGAAAATCGCTTTTATCTAATATCAGGATTATATTTCTGACTATTTCAAAGCATTAGTGACGAACGATTTCGTAGCAATTATATTTTTTTGTCGATATCTTTTGCTGATAACATAATTTATAATGATACATTTTTATGATTTTCTTCGATGCAGTATAAATAAAACAAAATAAATTTTTAAGTCATTGAGAAGGTATAACAATAAATATAAAATAAGTATTCTGTGAAATATGAATAAAACATCCATCAGAAAATTTAAAACATTGGGAAGTGAGAATTACTGTCCAGGGTACCTGATAGTAAGCTTATGACCACTGGATTTCTCAGTAATCTTATAAAACGACATTAAAGCATTCCTAAGTGGTAGAAAGTGACGACATAACTTATAAGTTTAAGAGAGGTAGAGCTTTGTGGAAAATTCCACTCGAATGAGCCGCTCGTCTGGGGAAGTACCTCCACCTTACAGAAGACCGCAGTGAAGTAGCACTTCGTAACTGTTGTGCTATGTTTCTGCTGGCGAGTAAGGTTGCCAGAGCTCAGTTGGGGTGGGTATGGGGTTAAGGCCGGCAACACATCAACGATACCTCTGTGTCGCGGATGTCTATGGGCGGCTGTGATTGCTTACCATCAGGCGACCCGCTAGGTCGTTTGCCGCCTATGACATTAAAAAAAAATTAAAAAATAAGTGTCAATATAAAAGTCTCCCGCTTCGAAATCTGCGGTTTGCGTAAATGAATATCGACATATATATTGGCCCAAGCCCCCAACACTACTTGAAGTGGGAATTACTGTCCCCGACCGGGCAGCGGACAAAGTGCTCGAATTCAATTGTCAGGCATTATTTGATTCGAGAAACGTCCCCGATTCGATTCCGATGACAAAGTTTTCCTTTTGAACGTTATATGTAGTGTCTGCGGAATCGCTTTCTAGTTGTCCTTGTACTATTTAAAATAGGCTCTTTTAATGCTATTTCGCAATATTGTTAGGAATATTTATTTAACCCATATTTTTATTGCGCATTAACAAGTTGTACAATAGCAGACTTGTTACCTTATGACAATCTCCATCATTCAAAATTTGGCTAAACTAAAAGTGTTAAGTTTTATTGTTCACTTTAAACAACATAATACAAATATGAAAGTAAAGTATTACACGAACTGCTTAAAAAATCATACTTATATTACAAACTAGCAGACGCCCGCGACTCCGTCCGCGTGGATTTCGATTTCCAATAGCCTATAGCCTTTCTCGTCAAATGGACTATCCAACACAAAAATATTTTTCAAATCGGTCCAGTAGTTCCTGAGATTAGCGCGTTTAAACAAATAAACAAACATAAAAACAAACTCTTCAGTTTTCTATATTAGTATAGATGTGAAAGTTTGTTTGGTTGGATGATAATGCCCATAGTCGCTGGGCAGATCGGTCGGTGCCTGATGGTTAACACAAAACACAGAGGAACACTGCCGCATATCCCCCGGAATAGTCCCTTAGTCGCTTCTTACGACACCCACGGGAAGAAATAGAATACTATTCTAGGCCATCATTACATAACATGTGGGTTTAGACCAAGCAAAAAACATTGGTCTATATTTGTTCTGAATATAACAATGACTGTTACACAAAGGTCTTGATGTCGTCAGTTCATTGTGTAGCCTTCAAGCAGACCGTTGTGGATAATCCTTAAGACAAACAATACAGCTCGATACGGAATAATTAACTCCCCATTGATATCTTGAGACGCAAAAACAATGTGCTCTTGGCATAGAACTTAATAGGAGAATGGGGACGTAGCATAATGTCAACATCTTTTAGATACAAACTTGGTCGTTTTTAGGGTTCCGTAGCCAAAATGGCAAAAAAACGGAACCCTTATAGATTCGTCATGTCTGTCTGTCTGTCTGTCTGTCTGTCCGCCAGTCTGTCACAGCCACTTTTTTCCGAAACTATGAGTGCTATACTGTTGAAATTTAGTGAGTGGATGTATTCTGTGTACCGCAACAAGGTTTTCACACGAAAATAGAAAAAAAATAAAAAAAGGGGGGGGGGGTCCCCATAGTGAGAACTGAAACTCGAAATATTTTTTTTCATTGAACATATACGTGTGGGGTATCTATGGATAGGTCTTTAAAAATTATATAAAGGTTTTTAATATCACTTTTTTCTAAAGTGAATACTTTGCGTGACAGACCCTTCCAAAGTGGAAAAAAGTGTGTCCCCCCCCCCCTCTAACTTCTATAATAAGAGGATGAAAAAACTGAAATAATTATATAATGTACATTACCATAAAAACTACCAACGAAAATTGGTTCGAACAAAATCTATTCAGTAGTTTTTTTAATACGTCAAAAATAGAATTTGTACGGAACCCTCAGTGCGGGAGTCCGACTCGCACTTGGCCAATTTTTTACATATTATTTGATGCAAGGACTAATTTCATGAGGTGTATCAACGGTTTGTTAATCTGATGAGAAGTGACAAGTTTAGGTACGTTAGTGACTACGTGGTAGGTATATGCTTTATGTACTTATGTCAAAACTGTAATTATCACTGTTCTTTTCTTAGCAGCCTTCTATGAGTGACAATTATGCAAATTCAGTTGGGGAGGCTATGGCGATTTTTAAGGCAGGCAACGCATCTGCGGCCCTTGTACGGTTGCTGGGGTCAATGGTGATCACTTACCATCAGGTTACCATATTGTTCGCTTGCCTCCCAAGCAAATCAAAAAACTTCTTCCTTAAGTAACACAAATAAATGTCATAACGCCCTCAATAAAAAAAAATATGTGAAGAAGCGTTCAGTTGTAGGTACCAGTAGATGTCAATAAATCATTACATAATATAAAAAAATAACGACAATATTTTACTCAATATAATTTCGAATTAAATTCGCCCCCAATAAGGCATTTTATTTATCTGTAAATCTATCCGGTTAAAGGGTCGTTAGCATTACCCATTTAAAATGTGGGTTCACTGATCCACGAATATTGATTCAATCCTATTGATAATATTGGCCTCGTATTATCTGTTTTCGGTTTACCTACTTTATTATAAGAGATAGACCTTAAATAGGTCAAAGGTTTTTGACTCTTGAGTAATGGAGGCTGGGTAGAATACGTTGTTAAAGAAATTGGAACCAACAGAAAGTTTTGCCAATCAGATGGCACGTTTCAGTGCAAAGGTATTTGATGATCTAGTGATTTTTTTATTTAGAATAATTTATTATCATCAGCGTTTAACATGTGTATCACTTCGTTAACAAAATAAAATCCATATATTACAGGTTTCTCTGTGCCTGATAACGATTCTGTTAAGACTTGGAGGAAAGTGGCAATTTGGAAAGTTTGCTGTGGTCCGCATAAATAAACGCATAATATTGGCTGAAAAACAAATTTATCATTTAATTTTTAGTGCAGATTTAGCCTTTCCAGACTCCACATGAGTCTTAAATGTCTGCCTGCCCTTAAACCCTATGACCTCAAGATCTCAAGACAATTCACCCACAGAAACGTAGCATTTCGAATTTCTGACCTCCAATTTACTCCAAACACGCCGCCCAAACTCCACACTCAACATCAAAGTACGAGTAACATCTTGCCAGGGTAACTGACGCCAACAATGCCCCAACTGACACTCCAAAGGCACAGAGTAAGTTAATTTCAAAGGAAAACAAATCAAAAGTATTCTATAGTGATTCTAGTATTGCGAAGGGAACAATACGAGATTAAGCTGAATAAAGAGACTGCTTCAGTTACTCTGTTCACCGGATTTGTCTGAAACTCCGACTGTTACAGAAGAAAGTTTCTGTAAACAACACTCAAGTGTGTGTTGTTCTGTCTTTAGCTGGCGACCCGGCACAGTTAAGTGGAAAACAGTGAAACGTTTAAGATTCGTGAAAAAAAAAGTTACAACAAAAATATCTAATTTCGTGGTAAGAAGCTGAAGCAATTGTGTTATGGTTACCAATCCTACTACTATTATAAAGGCGAAAGTTTGTATGTGTGGATGTATGGATGTTTGTTACTCTTTCACGTAAAAACTACTGAATGGATTTGAATGAAACTTTACCACAATATAGCTTATACATCAGAATAACACATAGGATATAGGAAATCGAAATCCACGCGGACGGAGTCGCGGGCGGCCGCTAGTAAGTACTAAAAGTGGAACTCAAACATTAATATACTTAAATAATAACATAATTTCAAACAAAGAATGTTAAAACCGATGCTCGCGCATACGAATCAGTACTGCGAGAAAATAGGACCCGACTTGGTGTAACTGTCAACCTCTTAAACATTTCACCGAACGGGTTGTCAAACAAAATTGAAACACAGTTCAAATGCGTTATCAATCAACAGCCTATCGCAGTCCACTGCTGGACATAGGCCTCTCCTAGGGCTCTCCACTCAGCCCGATCCTCAGCAACTCGCATCCAGCTCCTGCCAGCCATCTTGCGCAGATCGTCACTCCACCTGGCCTGAGGGCGTCCTACACTGCGCTTTTTGGGACTCTTGCTAAAACGCGGTATCCACTCCAGAACTCGTTTACCCCAACGGTTGTCGGCTCTGCGGCTGATATGGCCAGCCCATTGCCACTTCAGCTTGCTAATTCGGTGAGCTATATCGATGACCTTAGTTCTCTGCCGGATCACATCATTTCGAATGCGATCCCGCAGAGAAACGCCGAGCATAGCTCTTTCCATAGCCCGCTGAGCGACTTTAAACTTGTGAACCAGCCGTGCCGTAAGTGTCCACGTTTCAGCCCCATAAGTCATGACGGGTAGGACGCACTGATTGAAGACTTTTGTCTTGAGGCATTGTGGAATCGACGAAAAGAAAACTCGACGTAGTTTCCCAAATGCTGCCCAACCAAGCTGAATTCTTCTATTCACCTCGTTCTCAAAGTTGTTTCTACCCAACTGCAATGTCTGCCCGAGGTAGACATATTTCTGAACAACTTCGAGAACTGCGCCGTGAATCGCAATCGGTTCCGGTAGAACATGTTCATTGAACATGACCTTGGTTTTATCCAAGTTCATCCGTAGGCCGATGCGTGCAGAAGAGTCAGCCAGGTCATTCAGCATCTGTTGTAGGTCCTGCAGAGTCTCAGCCATAATGACGATGTCATCCGCGAATCGCAAGTGAGAGATGTGATTGCCCTGTATGTCGATGCCGCGTCCTTTCCAGTATCAGATCACCCCTACTCGTATAATGTGACGAACATACTTTGTGACGAATTTACAACAATCCATTTAGACGTATCTATTCAATGACTGATTGGTTTCTCCTAACAAGTTGTCTATCGCCAGTCTTTGAGAGACCTTCTCTTACTAATGATACACTATACTGTGCTCTGTCTTTTGCAAGTTGAACCGAGCGAAGTTTGAATGTGGGACGCGCTAAGGAATAATGCCACTTAATATTGCAAATGTTGGCTGTTGGCGGTTAAACTATCTCAAAGAACAGATTTTAACAAAATGCAGTCTTAATGCAGAATACCAAAGTACTTTGTTTGTTCTTGACGTTGCAACTATGTGAAAATGGCCTCATTGAAAACTGTGAAAACTGCTGTGAGTCCTTCGTGCATTATGTCTTGTATGTATGGTTATTCAAGAGGATAAAGTAAACATTAGAGACCAGTTACTTACTTAGTGTTAAGATGCACAATACGAGAGGCAAAGATGGTGATAGCAAATCAACTCAATATTTTTGACTTTAAGGTAAAATACAGAAATTAGACAAGTGATTTGAGTACTTGAGAGCAATATTAGAGTTCGTGGCTAGGTCCAAGGATTTATTAAATCGTTTCCGATTGCAAAGTTCAGCAACTTTCGCAGAGGCCAGTCATCGGATGGGTGAAAAATTTCATCTTGATCTCCTCCGTGCTTCGGAAAGCACGTTAAGCCGTTGGTCCTGCGCCTGATCTCTCTAGAGTCGTATCAGATTGCTGTCCCACCGTAAATCACGTAACTCCAACCCGTAGTGCATAGGTTTCCTCACGATGTCTTATTTCACCTTGGAACGTTAATAATTCCGCACATTGATCTTTGGCAATACAGAGGTGCATCTCTGCCCGGATTGGAACCAAGGACCACACGCATGTGAACTTAACAATATGGAGGTGCATCTCTGCCCGGATTTAACCAATAACCTCATGCATGTGACTTAAAGTTCTTACCACCAGGATAATGAGCTCTAGTCTTTACACTCAACCCAGATAACCATCATCTATTTGACGACTCGCTCGACCGTTACGTAATACCATAGGCTTAGCTTATCTTCACGCCTCTGTATTATATTTCCGAAACACGGCCCGCGACCCAATTCCGACTACCTTGAAATAAATAATGACGTGACCCACTTGCTTCAAATTCTGCTCATTTTTTGAGATGAAATGCGTTGATATAATATTCGGTAATATTTGAAGGTTGTCATCGTGTCTTTTTTTGAAAGTACATCTTGAAGATAATTTAAGGCAGCCTTTTACTGTTGGTAGTGTTGGTTTCCAGTTTGGTTCGGACATTTCAGGCTTGAATTACCTGATTGTCCGATAAGAATGATGACTCCGTGCTTCGGAAGGCACGTTAAGCCGTTGGTCCTGACTATGATCCAAACGGTCTGATTTCCCTTGTGGTTACGGAGGTCAGACGACAGTCGCTCCATTGTAATAACCAGGCAAGTCAATTCAGGATCATAGTCGCAGCGTACCCTGGGCTCCAAGGCAATGGCCGAGGATGCAACCGGCAGAAGGCGCTAGGATGATGATGATGATGAATGGCATGAAAACTGTTAGTATAGAAACAATGTCGAAAAACGTGACCGAAGTTCGGCAGTATTACGCTCGCAATGTGTTTTATTAAATGTAATGGAGGATGACACACTTTGCTAAAATTACGTCGCGTAATATTGTGAACTTCAGTCGCGTTTTTTCCGCTTAGTGTGTTCCTCTACTAAGAGCCAGCCTACGTAACATCTGCCATTAAATTAACGTTAATTTTGTCGGAACAAAGCGTTCGAAAATATGATTTTCAATAAACTTATCGAGAACAGCATCGATTGCGGTTTCATAATTAAACCCTGTACGCTGATAAAACCGGACCATTGTTTTAGCGTATATTAGAGTTAACTAATTGCATTAATAAACCATTACAGAATTGTGAATAGCTCCTTTCACAAATTTAGCGTCAAAATAGGTAATTACCTAGATCGTGGCAGTTTGATAATAAAGGAGACCAAAATCGTGGAACGAAATACAATGAGACGGGATATGATCCAAAAATTTTGAGATTATTATTTTTCTATCCAGAAGTATGAAAAATAAGGTTGATTCTCAATCTGTTATTTTCACGGATTCATTGCACACATTCCTATAATTTTACGGAAAAATCTTTCACTAGGTACATTCCTACATTTTTTTAACTGAATATAATGTAAACTTAAATACGAAAACAATAAAATAAATTAAATACCATTTATTGGACTTATTATTTTGCATGATAAACCCGGATTTCGAAATATAATATGTTTGATTTGTTGGATAGCAACCATTTACTGCATTACCCTAGGCCGATAAACCATGAACAATTCTGTCAGTGATTCAAAGAGTTAGAGGCTGTGAGACTGTTATGTGAGAACTTCATTTTTATCTCGTCACATTCAGGCACAAGAATGAAAAGTTAGTAAAACGTTTTAAAATGAAGAAAGCGTTGTTTTAGATAGTACTAAGACTTCATTACATAACACCGTTACAGAAAGTACCAGATTGCATTACAACACCATTACAGGCGAAACTGGAAAGGTTGTAAAGGATCAGAGAGCGTTGCAAATTCGCTTCCACAAAAGGACGCAATTTACCGGATCGAGGGCCCAATAAAAATTTAATTACACCGCCGAGAAATGAACCCTTATAATAGATAATTCGAATCGGAACAGAGCAGGGGAACACCTTTGTTGGCATAGATTGCCTATCAGTGGTTTATTGGAGTTTTTATTGTACACATTTTCCAGGTGGATCGCAATTTTTTTCCATTCTCTGATATCCGCGCGTGTTACGACCGAGTTGATTTTGATTTTCTATTTCTATACTAATATTATAAAGAGAATAATTTTGTTTGTTAGGTTGTAATGAATAGGCACAAAAACTAGTGGACTGATTTAAATATTCTTTCATGATACGAAAACTACATTCTCATAAAAATATATCCTGTTAAGTGCCCGTGCGAAGCCGGGATGAGCCGCTAGTATTTGATATGTTGATTCATTATTTTGGTTCGCATGATGGTAATTACTGTACGCATATATTGTTTGTACTCGTATGTTGCGTGTTATCGTTTAATTTATTGGGAATAGTGTATTCTAAACAAATATTGACTCGGTCAATCTCTATTATCTGTAGTTTTTCGCCCAAAAATGGTAAAGATTTGGCTGTAAATACACACAAGTGTTCAATATTTTTGAATAGTATCTATCTATTCGGGTCTAAAGTTTTAACGGTCCATCTACTAGATTAATCGGTACAGCTTTCGGATTTCAGATGGGAACAAAACATCACTTTTGTCGCCATTGCAACCGGGCTTATACCCAATTTTATTGCGACCATTTTCCAATCTGCCACTCCCACTTTGCCACGCGTTGAATACTGTGGAAAAAAATTCACTCGGTAGAACAGGCGTAGTGCGTTATGTACGGTGTGAAAAACTAGAGTGGTACTAGAGATGGGCGGAGTGTTTTGTGAAGTGATAAAACATAGCGTAGTAAAAAAAAAGTTTAATATAAAAGTGATGTATACCTAGATGTGGGGCAATAACTGATGCACGGATGCGTTGTATAGATGGGCGGAGACACAAATAAAAAAATATGGGATGTGGTTTACAAAGTACCCTTCTCAATGTATTACATCAGCGTCTGATGTATAATAATACTCAGGATACTCAAATAAAAAGGCGCAACCAATAGTCAATAATATCGGTGCAAACAAAGATTCCATATTGTTGACAACATAGAATCCCATGATAACAGAAAAGTTTTTTTTGTATATAAGGTGTAACAAAATATACTGCAAATATTTTAAGGGCGACTTGTTTAGTGGAAAGGTAATAAATTTGTCTAGTATTTTTTTTTGTTAATACGCTCGTTTCCGAGAAAATAAACAAAATAAATTGAGTGAATAATTGGGAAAAGTACAAATTTTGTCATATGTAACACAGCTGGTCTGGTCGTGTCTTATCAGTGTAATACAATTACTACACTTGTCCTACCCCAAAAGCAAAGTGGTGGAGAGGGGGAAAAGCTTACAGGACGAAAAAAGCAAATTAGCCAATGCAGAAAATGCAAAATTTGGTAGGCAATAATTTTGACTTTTTAATATCTGATATTGATTACATAGCCACTAAAGAATTCACCCTTAAAATATTTGCAGTATATTTTGTTACACCCTATATGTTCGGTTGCCTTTGCCTGGAATACATGGTTACTATTGGCGATATGTCTGTAACCATGTTTATGGCTTTTTGACTGTACCGATCTTTACGACAAAACGAATATAATGTTGTAAACTTTGTATGTGCTGATGTTATTGTCTAGTTGGTAGTTGGTTGCGTTGATTTATTTGAGTACTCGGAGTGTTACTATCTATAAGACGCTGCCTGTATAAGCATCATTAATCATGAGACACACTTGACAATTAAATGCCAGCCCGAACTGAATAGTTACTCATTAAATAAAACTACTTTGAAACGGATAATATCGCGGTTAAATTTTAACTACACTGGGAAACCCGTTTTAGCTACATTACACTCGATATTTCATGGCTACCGAAATATCGAGTTTCCCTGTAAATATGTGTATTAATTAAACCGCAATATTATCCGTTTTAAAATAGTTTTATTAAACAAATATAAACCTACCAGCACTTTGACATGAATAACATAACACAAATTGAAATAAGCAGTAAGTGTCACTACTGCAAAATAATATCACTTTTCTTCTTTCATTTAACTTGAGAGCTACGCTCTTGTCGTGTAGCTTCTTCCATTCTTTCCTGTTCCAGGCCAGTTCTTTGACTTCTTGATAAGACACGACGTTTACCTTCTCCTTTATTTGGCTCATATAGGTGATTCTTGGCCTACCTCTCTCTCTCTTTCCTTCTATGATGTTGTTTAAGAATTCTTCGTGTCTTATCAAGTGGCCTATCATTCTTCCTCTCCTGTCTTCTATTGTTTTTCATAATTGGCGCCTTACCCCACTCTCCCCAAAACCTCTAATATATTTTGCGTCCATTGTCACGCCAGCTGGTTCGGTCCGGTGCGAGATTTGTCCGTTTGACACATTCTAGGTTAGCAACAACGATACGTGACGTTTGTCCCGCGATATCACTTTATATCACGTGAATTATTCTCGTCACTAGTGCAGTGTCAGGTTTGTAGCTCGGAATTACGGTTGTGTTATTGTGTCCCGTATAAAAGCATTAGAAAAGAAAAGTACATGGAAAATACCGATATTTTTAAGGAAAATTCTTATTTGTTATGATTTACTGATAACCATTAGATATCTTGGAGTAGTGGTCAAGAAGTTGACTATTAGTCTAAGAGGTCGCGGGTTCGATTACCGCACAGGGCAAAACATTTTGTGCATGAACATGTCTGTTTGTCCTGGTCTGGGTGTTATTTGTATCTATATAAGTACATTTGTAATACCACTGTTGATTCTGATATCTCTAACACAAGTGAAAGCTACTGAACACGGAGTCAGAACAATGTTTGGCAGAACATCTGCCTGTGAGATATTTTTTTATTTATCAAATATGTGCGAATTAATCTAATTTTAAAAGTGAATGCTCAGCATGACTATTATTTGTATGACTAACTGGCAAGTTTATCACCACCATATGGCCTATTTTTCATTATTTTTGGGACACGTCCGAGCTAGGACGATGCACTGAAGCGGTTAATCCGAGGCGCGAAGTGTGAAGGCGTGACTTGCTCTAGAATCGATTAAACATGCCCTGAACTAGATTTAGCTAGTAGTTACCGGTTGGTGCTTTCAGATATGACTGGTTTGGTGATGATAAGTGGCATAAATTAAAGTAGCATGACCATAGGCCTCATCAGAGGAGTTTTTTTTGTATACTTTACGTTTACTGTAAGTTTTAAAGTACTATTGAAATAATAAAGCTTCGTTTCTTCTAAAAGCACACGAGTGTATACGAGTGTAATAGTTATAGGCGTATCGAATGCCTTGATGGTCTAGTGGATTAGGTGCCGGGTATTGGTCTCGAGGTCCTGGGTTCGATTCCCAGGTCGGGAAAAAAATGTGTCTGTTTTTTCGAACATACATAGCTTGGGCTTGTGATCATCAATTCATATTTGGCAAGCGTGGTGATTAGGCAAAATCGACGAAAACATGATTCCAAATGGTGAAGGCATTTGCCTAGGCTGATACTTTTCCTTAGGTATAGTAAAATTGTGAACCCACATAATCCTTTGTGGTGATTAATGTTTAACTTATGACTTAGTAATATAATATTTTGATTGGAGCAACGTTTCAGAAATAGATTTGAAAACCTTATTAATACCCATCCGAATATGGGGCATTGCATAATGTAATGATTCTGTTCTGTGCGTCATAGGTCATGGCTTATGATCAAAATCAGGATTTTCATTCGATATTTTTTACTATTAGTAGGAAGCTTTATTTATTCGATAGTGCTCCAAAAATATTAGGTAACAAAATGTGTGTAGGCCTATTAATATTTACAACATACCACAATATTTATGAAATGAACTTTCCTGTAGTTTTCTATATGATAGACCTCCACTAAAGCGGCCCATTCGAATGGAAGTTCCAATACTTTAGTCGCGGTCTCAGCCCAATTTTCAGTTAAATTCTCGCATTACTCGTATAAGTGTAGTCACACATCTAGCCGAAAATACTCGGCCATAGTTCGTTGTATAATAAATGGAAGATGACACTCCATGTCGAACTCCACCGAACTTAGTTCGCGTATTCTTGGCCATAATGCAAAGACGCAATCATTATACATAAATACATTATACATAGGAATAATTCTTATTGTCCGTCTTTTTCTTTCAGTCAATAGTCCCAGTACGGTAGTGTTTGATCAAGCAAATTGCTTCCAAATTGTCCGTATGCACAACTGTTTCAGCCATCTTAATTGTAACGAATGTTAAAGATATACCCGAGTTTAACATAATTATCTACGTTAAATTATTGCAAATTGTTCCGTGCATTTCTCACAGTCATAAATAAATTAATATACTAAGTGATATAATGCGCTTTGGTTGTGGTAATTTTACTCAGTGTCATATAATATAATATAATATAAATAAATATCAAAGGGATTGCAGAATGTCAGTGATTAGGATCTCCTTTTAGCTATACCTACACGCATCTTTGTTACTTTGTTCTGTTTAGCGTGCATAATCTATGCTAATGTAATAACGCTGAAGTTAATCTCGGGAACTACTGGCTCGAATCAAACGGTTCTTCTTGTGTTGGATAGTCCATTTGACGGGAAAGTAAAATATGTAAAAAAACATAAATACATAGTTTAACACTAGATTGTGTGCGGAGACCGAAATCCAAGCAGTCGGAGTCTCGGGCGCCAGTAATTCATAAATCTCGTATTTAATTCGTGCCATTATGTTCATGAAGACATCAAACAATATCACGCGGAGTATTTGTATTCCAAATTGCAATTATAAAATACTACACAAACTTACGTATGCAATGTTAACTTAGTAAATATTGATATCTTTTTCATTGTCCATCCCTTTGTTCTGAGTCCAGCCCATCGTCAATAGTGGTGTTTGATCAGGCAAATTGCTTCCAAATTGTCCGTCGGCCCACAAGAACGAGTACTACCCAGTAATTTCTCAGGTTGAATGTACACAAAAGTCAATATTTGTTTTTTTCGATCGATTTAATTGCTGCAATTTAAACACAGACAAATAAATAGGCAATTTCTTTTTTGTTTTTCAACGTATTTTTTTTCAGATCGGTTTTAATGATTAGTACATTTTATGTTTGACTTCAGTGGAATATTCCAGTAACCATTTAACACAGACAGAGCTCGGATTTCAAGCATTCAGTGTTTCTAAGGACATCTCTGGGCTGAGCCGGTTTTAATCTGTACCACTTCAATGACTCTCCAATTTAAATCTGTTAGGCGGTATGAACGGTTAACAAGTTGTTAGTATTGTAATCGTAGTTCAAGCGACTAGTTTTGTGAAATTACCTTTACCACCGGATGGTAGCTATAGCTCGTTTTTTTATGAACTAAAACTGTCAAAATTGTGAAAAGTACTTCCATTGCGGAAGAAAAAGTTAATACAAGCATAATTCTAATACTAAAAAACGGAGTATAGTTGGAGAAAGGAAGAGCTAATGTTACCAGCATTCAGTTATAGTTGTCTTAAATCAGAAGAATGTTTCTTTTTTTTATTGGATTTTACTTAATTAATAGTAGCTCTTTATATTATACGATTCAGGAAATAAAATATAAAAGGTATTCCTCGAAGCGTTCCCAGTAAGTAGTGCTTCAGATCGCAATTAAAAGTAATAAAATCGTATTCCTCATGGCGCTCTTATGTAAAACTTTGAATAGTGATGGGTGTTAAATAAAAGTATCGACATTCTACGATAAGCTGCGAATAAGAGGCGGGGCACACAAAATATACCCAAAGCTGTTTGTTTCTGTCAAAGGAAAACCTACCTATGTATATTTGCAGCCATAACGTTAATATTCTTTTTTGTAATAAATACGTGGCAACAGGTGATCAAACAGATTGCCTGATGAATATGCCTGATGAATCAGCGCCGCCCATGGACACCCGCAACACCAGAAGAGTCACAGTACTCACAGTTAATCCCGCTCTTTTTCGACAAACAAAAAACGAAACCTCGACAATAATGACAATCGATCAAGTTAAGTACTTGTCCGTACGACGAATCATTCGAACGGTGTTACAAATTGGTGCCAATTCGTAGTAATAGAAGTGAAATCCCTGTAACGATGACAAAGGTACGTTGCAGTAGGCAGTAATTCCTGAAACACATGTCCCTTTGAATTAATGGAAGGCTTATGTAATTTGTGGGCGGCCTACGGAATACGCAGAGTTCAATTATCTAACGATCCTGTCATTTATGTTATTCGAAACGGTGAATTATTGTAAATTAGGTTGGAATTTTAATTGTTTGATTACAACATTTGGGTGGCTATTAATGAGTAGCATTGTTTTTATTTGTCATACATAATTGTAATAATGTAGTGTTTTTGTAAAATTATAAATAATGTAATATAATGCAAGGGAAATGCCCGACACACTATTTTATATATTTTTGAAACAAAGCAAATATAATAACGTTTATTCCATATAGCATTTTGAAAGTGTGGTGTACTAAGACGAAATTGTTAAGTTTCGTATTTATTGGTAGAATCAAAATATTCCTCTAAGTTTTTTCTTCTTATTTTAGGTTAAAGGGAGGCAAACTGACAAGACGGTCACCTGATGGTAGGTAATCACCGCTGCCCATGGACATCAATAACCACACAGGGGTTTTAGATGCGTTGCCTGCCTTTAAGACCCCAAACACTCCCGAACTGAGCTCTGGCGATCTTACTCACCTGCAGAAACATAGCACAACAGTAAAGAAGTGCTATTTAAATATGGTCTTCTGTATGTAATAGTACCTATAGTGTAGGTTACAATTTGGAATCAAAATAAATACCACTCAATTAAAAGTAAAACCTCCTCAGAAGGCACCATCTTACTTCCAAGTTATTATTCGAAACAAAGGGGGAGGTAATTAATTGCGTAATATCAATTATTTACCACACAATGGCAGGTTTCGTAATAATCGAATTAATTTCACTCTCCGTTCCCAAGCAGCCGATTGCTACCAGACCACTAAAATTAACCGGATCGCTTGGTGTGAGTTTCCATTGTCAGTCTGGTTGAGAAACATTCTGATCAATAAGTGTTCCTCCTCCTTGAGTAGGACTCCTCATTATTGAGGGCCGTGATCAATGAAATGTGAATCAATGAATGAAATGAAATGAACGCACAACAGCTCTCTTGGAAACTTTAATGGAGTGGCTTGCCGTTACCTTCTTTATTTCACACAAAAAAAAAGCGCAAATTAAGCGAAATAAACACATCATCATGCAAACAATCGCATTTCAACCATCGAATATGATGCATTTGAAACAATTGTCCGGCTTACGATACTTGATCTGTCTCAAAATAAATTCACAAACTTGCTTGTAAATCCACGGGACTTAGAACATATCAAATACTTGAACTTAAGTACAAAGGACAACGGCAGAATCCCATGTATTTCCAGTACCACATAAAGACTTAGCGTTCCAAGAAGTGAATACTAGAAAATCAATCCTCTAATGATGCTTATCAAAAAATGTAATGGTAACATATTTTTTAAAGCTGGGGATAAAAAGATGATTTCAAACATAACCTCCAATGCAACTTTTACATTATCCACAGAATTGCCATTTCCCCAAATGTTACTAAAGCTTTGACCATCTGACTGTCACTTTGAAATGTAAGCAAAAATTGACCTTATTGCCATGGAGTATATTAAATATACGAGCACCGACATCTATTGGTCTAAAATGTCAATAGTTCTGTCCTAAATAATGCCAACGTCAAATTCGTTCTCCAGATGGCGTTATAAACAGTTTTTAAACCTGTCAAATTGAAGTGTACTAAATATGAGCCCCAATTATATTTTTTTAAATATCATTGATGACCCTCCATTGTTATTGCTTATTATTTTGTATAACATTGCGCAAACTAATATAAACCTGTAGGGTGGAGGAACACCTTACTGGTGGTTAAGCATTTTTATGATAGATCAACGTACAGTCACTGCTTTTTCAAAACAAATAAAACAAGGAGGAAAATAAAGACCAACATCATCATCATCCTAGCGCCTCTCCCGGTTGCATCCTCGGCCATTGCCTTGGAGCCCAGGGTACGCTGCGACTATGATCCTGAAATGACTTGCCTGGTTATTACAATGGAGCGACTGTCGTCTGACCTCCGTAACCACAAGGGAAACCAGACTATTTGGATCATAGTCGGGACCAACGGCTTAACGTGCCTTCCGAAGCACGGAATCATCATTCTTATCGGACAATCAGGTGATTCAAGCCTGCAATGTCCTAACCAAACTGGGAAAACCAACACAAAGTGAAAGTGTTCCCCGCGGGATTCGAACCCACGACCTCCGAGTACGTAGCCTTTGAGCACAGTGCTCTAACCACTACACCACGGAGGCAGTTAAAATAAAGACCAACATCATTATGTAATAATTATTATTTATTTCTCTAAAATAATATTATGCTTCTCTTCTTTGTAAGATAAGATAAATCCAGCGCTGAACAATATTGAGAAGATTTTCATTCGAGTCTTATTGGACATGACGATGTATGCGTGATAGGCGCGCATATTTCAATAATCACCGCATTAGCAAGTTCCCACACTAAATACTAAAACATTCTGGTATATATTAGAAAGTCCTCACAAATAATCACACAAATCACACTGTCCCTTTTCGCAGAATAGCTGACAGCGCAGGAGCAAAGGTGCTCAACCTACACACATCTATTGTAATATTATTATATTACATTTTTATTATTGTATGTATCTGCGTGCTCAACTGAAGGCAAATCATAACACGGCAAATATTATGAAAATGAATATTAATTGACCGATGTCTTTCCGATCAATTTTGACACATTATCAAACATAAACTAAAGAGTCGCTGTTCAGATAACGTCAAATGCGTTCTGTTTTTCCATGTTCGATGACTGGCGTTTTGTTTCAGGGATTTTATAAGATAATTCAATCAAGGATTTCCGGCTATTCCCAGCTTCTAAAAATCTACTTCAAATTGAAAAATGTTCGTCTCATGATTACCTTTAAATCCAATATAGTTAGTTCTGGGAACGCTTAGTTTTACGAGTGGTACTCAGTTTTCCGTTCTCCTTTCATACAAACTTTGAACTTTGAGAGCTTTTGGTCAATGAGTAATTTGCAAAATTTAGATTTATCTTATAATGCGTGATAAACGATTTACACTGTACAGCTGGTATGAAATTACGCACATAGACTTTTGATTATCCAGGGGTGCGTAGCTGGCCGGATTTGAACCGTAGATGTCTAGAGGTAAGCTAACCTCTAGGCTTTAGCTCGACAAAAGGTTGATTCTCATAAAAGTATGCTGAGTACTCTGTTTTTTTTATTATAAAGCGGCAAGCTTTTCTTCATATTTTTCTCAACATACAAAAAACTCTATCTTAGTATCTATTAACACGTTGTAACTATTCGTAGGTAGGTAGATAATTACTTAGTCCGTATTTCCAGGTATGGCTTTCGGCTGGAATTCCTACTAAATATTCTGAATATATTACTTCTAGAAAAAGGTACAGCTAAAGCAGATGTATTGAACTACTGATGTTATTTATTGATCATGGGCGGAGCGGCCGCAAGCAAATTCTTCGAACTCATTATGCCGTACGATATTTTCCCCGTGTTATTATGGAAACGCGCGGCTCTTTTAATGAGTCCTCTGTAAATACGAGAATTTATTGAAAACGCTCCGGTGGAAATAGCCTTATATTTGACTTCGTGACGGCTGGTGTACGAATAAAACCTTTTGAACTTTTCTGTTTTCGCCAATTAGACAGAAAATTGTTTTTGGTCGAGTTGGAAATTTCCCCTAATGTCAGATATCGACGTTGAGTATCAGTGTTATTCACAAAGGCATCTATTGTTGTAATGAAGTCATTGTTACGATTGCCTTGGCTGCCAATGTGGGTTGGGAACGAATTTGAGCTTTGTTTGTTTCTTATTGTTGTATTTAGTAATTAAATGTAATGTTGTTTACATATCACTTGTACAATGCTGTATCATAAACATTTTTATTGGAAGAGAAATGAGCGATTATTTAATTAAAAATAAATATTTGACAACATCACATACATTGATCTGACTACGAGGTACGAGTAAGTAGCTAAAGCACTTGTGTTATCAAACAACATTGGTATTACAAATATACTTAAATAAATACATATAACACACATACCAGGACAAACAGACAGGTTCATGCTCACATGTTTGCCCTGTGCGGGGATCGAACCCGCGACTTCTTGATCTAATAGGCAACTTCTTGACTATTACACCAAGCAGGACAAACGTGTTGTAGGTCTTTGATAGTAGTAGTTATACTATAGCAAAGGTACCTTTTACGAGCAGATAATGAGACTTTTTTACACCCTTAGATTCGATTCCACACATTTTTTTTGGCCTACATTGCGAGGTAAACCGCGACTTCTTGGTATTATAGTCAACTACTTGACCACTTCACCAAGCTAGTCGTCAAAATAGTGTAATATTTTTTTTTATTGTGATTTTTTTTCTTGACTATTGTCGTCCAAATAGAGATTACTGCATTGCACTGACATTAATAGAATAAAACCAACTGTATAACATTAAACAGGTACAAACAACGCAAGCACAAAGGAGTTTACGTAACAAAATACGCAGACACGAACGTAATTATGATTTCAAAGCTGTGTTACAGAGCTTATTTACCGGTAACACAATTACTACGACGGTTGTGTGGGAACAGGCGGGGTCTTTGAAACGTACTGTTGTGTGTTAATAGGTAAACACTGACGTTTACTGGTAAGCCTTTGCTAGGGGAAGACAAAAGTATTGTAAATATTGTAAAAATATTATGCTGTAATAAATAGTTCACTTTGGTATTTTTTTATGTCGTGTGTCGTGGCTAAATGTTGCTTAACAAAAAATTAAATTAAAAATGGTGTCTTAAATTTTATGTACAGATCGCGTGAAAAATAACAGATATGGATAAATGGATACAGTTATTTTTTTACCGGCAAATATCCGCAGATACTAATATCCGGAACATCACTTTGGTATTATAAACAAAATTATTGAAAAAAAATCTTAAGCTTCAAAACCACGTAAACGAAGCCGCAGGCGAAAGCTAATATTACAAATCATAAGAAATAATAACAGAGAGGCACATTAACATTACGCAGGATAATTAACTCCCTTGTATCATCTCCATCCCGTAAATATTGTTCCTCGTTTCGGCTATGATCACGAAGCTGATATTATTCTTTGACGAGCCGTTTGGTGTAATGGTCGAGAAGTCGGGTATTACACCAAAGGTCGCGGGTTCGATCCCCGCACGGTACAAACATTTGTGTGCATGAACATGTCTGTTTGTATCGGTCTGGGTGTTTCTATGTATAATATGTATATATTTACAAAAAAAAAAAAAAAAAAGTATATAAGTAATGTTTATCCGTTGTCTAGCACCCATAGTACAAGCTAATGCTTAGTTTGGGGCTAGATGGCGCTGTGTGAATAATGTCCAGAGATATTTATTTATTTATTCTGCATGGAATAGATGGCTTCTTAATATTGTACGAAGAAATATCTAGTCTCGCCCGTATGGTGCAAGATGTAAGATATTGAGAAAAATGATTTTTTTTTGTAATTAACCTTGTTTTGTTATTAAAAATATTTTCTTGTAAAAAAGAACGACTAAAGACGTGCGCAAGCCCACTTCACTCGCTCTCATAGTTCGGTAGCAAGATCAGGCGCAAGACCATTGGCTTAACGTGCCTTCTTCGTGTCCTTTAGCACGAAGGAGCTCGAGATTAAAATTTCTCATCATCCATCCGATAACTAATCTTAACATTAGCAGTCGCAGACAGAGCGCGCTATTTACTGCGCCATGCGCCATGGAGCGCCTCGAATATATATACATAGATGTAGTTATCATGTGCAATAACAAACAAGGATCAATAATGGAAAGTATACATGCAGCTTTTTACGTAATGAACATCCTTTAGTTGAAATATTATTATGACGCAGTCCACCATGTTGTACAATATACCCGCTACAACCCGTACCTTATTCCGCAATATCATCCAGATATCCCCGGGCGATGTCCGCTGATTGAACTTAATAAATGGATATCTGAGAGCAAATAAGTATTGATGAGGCCCGTACAGCGTGCGAGTGTAGCGTTTATCACGAGAGAACGAATGTGACGTCATTAGACGGCCGATGGGGCTGCGATCTGCAGGAGAAGTTTATAGATGGCTGTGGAAAAGGCGCTTCTCAAAGGTTCTTTTTGGTTGGTTAAATTCTTTTAAGGCTGTCTTTTTCGGCTACGCGGGCAAAACTGTAAAGGTCAGTCAGGAACGACAATTGTTTATGGTATATATGTTTTGCGTATTGCATATACCCTTGTTGCAACAAGGGTATACGCAAGGACAGATCTGCCGAAGAAGTTTGTAGATGTTTTTGTAATAAGAGCTTCTAAGGGTGAGTTAAATCTTTTGAGCGGCCTTTCTGGCTACGCAGGCAACATTTTGACGATCGGCTAGACACGCAGGATACTATGTTATGTTAAAGTGCTCCTCCGTTTCCCTCTCTTACAGGGTGTTTTTTGATGACATGGCCAATGCATAATGATCTGGGCTTTAAGGTAAGTTTGCATATGGAGTATTTTAACGTCACTGTAGCCCCAACCAACAAATGGAAATATCGCACACGGAGTATCTGCGCTAGCATAATGGCAATAAGTCGATACGATAGCGATGTTCGACAAGGTTTTATCGCAAGACAACGAATGTGACGTCATTAGAGGGTTCTGTGTTACGGGCCGATGGAGCTGCAATCTGGCGAAGAAGTTTACGAATGGCTCTGGTAAAGGCGCTTACAAGCGCCATTTCGTTTGGGTTAAATGTACCTCCTCTTCTATCTGTCTTCCTGTTGCGTTGTGGTGTTCTACACAAACAAAATTCCAAACTCTAGACTGCAACCCAGTTATTATGGGGAAACTAGGTCCCACCAAGTTTCATACACACGACCAGCTTCAATATACGGCCTGCTAGCTAAGACTTCAGAGTTAAACATGAGTGTGTAAATTTTTATTTATATGCTGTTATGAAGATTCCTGCTTATCCTATGAAAGCTATTAATGAGGATTAAAAGTATCCTATCACCTAAGATAGCCATACATACCTTTCCAGTATTATACAGAAAGTAAAATCCGTTCAGAAGTTTCAGCGTGATTGATAGAAAATCGTCCAAACAAACTACGTATTTGTAATTATGTTACGGGCCATGTGATAAGCCCGGACCGTCATAATAATTCACGGTCCTTATTAATAATTCCCTACTCAATTGGGCAATGTGATAAAAATAGCGTAATTAATCACTTTTCCCGGCCATTATGATTAATTCCCAACCCATATTGGGCAAAGTGATAAAATAGGTTATTTGAAGTGTTTTTGCTAATTAAATCTAATTAAACTTACAATATTTTCATGAAAAGTTAAAAGAAAATATCAATCGAACACAGCAATTTAAAAGTAAAAAGTAAAAAAGCAATTATTGATATAACTAACTTCCTTCTTTTATTTAGATAAAAATATTACTAAGATGAAAAGCCTTTAACGTGTGTTATGTTCGTGACTAGGGGAATTTTAAAAGGTCATGAAAAAATAACCCTAACCTATATCCATCAAATTAGTCTTCCGCTTCTTAGGTGGTCTAAAATAGGTTAGGGTTTTTTTTTGTGACCCTTAAACATTTCTCATCATAATGCCCGGTCCAAGTGATAAATACAAGCCATCTCAAACACTGATTTATTACATGGACCAAGAGGAGTCGGGAATTATTAATAAAGGCCGGCCCTTATTAATAATTCCCGATTAATCACGTTGCCCGTAACAATTATACTTAACTCAACAATCACATGCCTCTGAAATCATTTACTCGGGCGGAGGAATACCGGATCCGTCTATTACCGTATATGAGAACATTCACAAACAATATTACCCGCATATAATTCCAAAAACTATATGAAAGCAAAACAATCGCCATGTTTTCCGTCATTTTCCCGGTGATATCGTAAATCTTTGGGCGGAAGTCTTCTAACCCGAGTTATGTTTGCAACGGTGCCGGGAATATTCCCTTTGTTCCCGTTGAGTTACTCCATTTTGTGTTACAGTGTGACGCATTGATAAAAAATTTCTGATGTTTTAGTTCTAACTACTTATTTACACTTTTGTTTATTATGTGCAAATTAGTAAATGTTTTTTCGTACTCTCTCTCTTTTAGTGATAAAGCCAAAACCCATATTTGTTACGAAAACACGTTTTCAAATGGCTTTCGCCCTGAAATGAGACATTAATATGCTGATACTTTTAATTTTACTCGTACTTACTTTCTCTCAGTTCTGTTAGTAAATAGAGTAATCTTCTGTTTTTTTAAATATCACTTCCTTTTTCACTTTTCAAGTTTTCATCTTTACAACATTTCTAAAACTGTTTTTCTCTAGTTTGTTTTATAATATAACATGTACATATGTTTTTCAACTGCTCATCACTTAAGAGGTGCGCCTGAAATACCAGCACTAAAGTAGCTTTTGTCACTGCAGCATACGCTGAGGCCTGAACATATTGAACACAACTTCGATTTATTGTTGTGCTTCTGATTAATAAATGTCTTTCAAAACTTCCAAAAGAGTATTACATTTAGGGATTCCTAAGATTGTTATCATTAACCATGTAAAAATGGGGAGACTCGACGGGAACAAAGCGAATATTCCCGTTCTTTCACCGATATCGGGTTTGTCCGGGTTCCTTCAAAGGATGCGTTCGTTTGTCATGGCTTATTTTGTCATTTCGCCGGAGATTCTCGTATCGTAATATATCTCTCTTGTCGTATTATGTTCTGTTATTCTTATTAGAAGTCGGACTGCCGTATTGAGGATGGTTGAGTCTGTAGCAAAAATCATAACAAGTCAGTCCTTCATAATGGACTCGAGTGACCAAATAATTTTCCTTAACGTATACTTATGTATAGTTATAAACTTTTATTTCACACTTGAAATGTATTTTTATATGATGTTTTCTTAGATCTACGCGGCTAACTATTGATTAAATTAAACTATTTTAGTCGTTTCACTAATTAAAAGGCACAGTTAAATTGTAAAATATGCAAAGGTAATTATTGAAAGTACATTTTGAAACCTTTACTCCCTTACTCTGAGAAACCTGGTCCAGAAAAAGCTAAAATAGCTTAAAATTAAAAGCCCTTTAGGTTGTCCAACACGAGTCAAAAATTCTTCAAATTAATATATTTAGTCCCACCTCAAAATCAGGTACACTCCATAATTACGTTTAGGCAAGTAATAAAAATCCGTATTTCGTCTAATCCACGGAACATTAAAAAGTTCAATAATAAATCGGTACCCTTACAAAAAAGACAATAAAAGTCAGACATCGATTGTAAAGAGCGTTGTAATAGCGGTAATTCAGAAATTAATGTGCCATTAGGATTGTTTTGATGTCACCGTACAGCTGGCCAGTCGGACTTTTAATCGAGTTTCTAACTATTTAGAAATGAATCCTCCTGAATGGACAGACAAGAAAATGTTTTCATGTTAGGGCGGGATATGATCAAAACCATTCTTAATCCGAGTGAATGTTCTGTTTATTTTAGAAGGACTGCAAACTGATGTGATCTGTGAAACAGTTATTCTTATCCATTGACGCATCTTTAAAGCATTAACATTTCACATTTTCAATATTCATAAATAGTATATTTTTTATTTGGTCAGTTGTTTTATAAAACAGTAATTGAACGTTTAGCAAAGTCCAAAAACAGAAGGTATATTATACCTAATCTAGCGGGCGCCCGCGACTCCGTACGCGTGTATTGCGGTTTCCGCACATAGAGTTATACTATAGCTTTAGACTCTGTCTTGGCAGATGGACTATCCAACGCAAAAAGTTTTTTTAATTCCAATCCGAGATTAGCGCTTTAAAATAAACAAACAAACTTCAGTTTCAATACATGGGTATAGTTGAGATGCAATACAAATTAACAGCAGCTCGCACAACTAATTAAAGTACAGCTAGCGCTCTTTTCTACAAATAAAAAAACAAGAAACGTAGAAAAAGCCACCATTTCAATCAAGCTAGCTCGCTCACCCTGACCACTGGCTGACCAGTGACCGTATTTCCAATTCGGCCGATTATCGAGAAGTCAGCTTCATTCGTTGCAACCCGAGGTCGAGAGAAAAGAAATAACTTCAACTAACAGCTAACAACTGGAAACTTTGTTGATAGGGCCTTTAAAAGCTAGAGCAAAGTATTCGCCTATTAATGTCTCTCTGCCGGGCTAAATCCTCTATTATTTGAAGCTGTTTTCGTTTTTATTAATCACTAGCGCCCGCTCGCGCCTCCGTCCGCGTGGATTTCGATTTCCAATAGCCGAAAGCCTTCCTCGTCAAATGGACTATCCAACACAAAAATAATTGTTCAAATCGGTGCAGTAGTTGCTGAGATTAGCGCGTTCAAACAATCAATCATACAAAAAAACTAACTCTTCAGCTTTATATATATAAAAAAAATAAAAGCTGAATAGTGATTAGTATAGATTCAAATGCCAAAAAAAAAACAAATGTAGATTTATGATTACAAAGACAGCAGTTTGAAAATCAAATGGACACTTGAGTTCGACCCGTGAGTTCAACTTATCACTGAAAAGAAAGTACCTAATGTAAAATACAGGATGATATTTTGTAATGCCACCTGAAAGAGAAGTACTCTTAATACTTAGAGAAATTAGCTCAAAGCAAACATTTCTATTTTTGAGATGAAAGGAAACTGTATTAAAAGTTTTTTTGAAAATCGCTTGCTGCACCCGGTAATCGAACCGAGTAAAATCTGAAAAAGTTGTACCCTGTTAATTTTATTGCATCGATCGTCAGTTTATCTTTATAAATTAAATGAAAGGAAGTTTTATTTGAACTTATTTTAACGATTAAGAGTCCCCTTTAGGTGGAATTCCAAAATTCCACCCTGTAGGTATAGCTGTCTACTGGTGGTCATAGGCTTCTCTCAATAGGATGTTACGCCCGAAGCCACCTTGCAAAGGAGGTGGGTTGGCAACCGTGGTAAGTATTACAATAAAACACAAGGGAACGCTGCTGCCCATAATTACATAATTAACTCAGTCTATTTGAACAACGAAATGAAATACCTATTTTTACATTTTTGTTGAATGGATCGATCAAAGCACTGACATATTCATTATCCTCAAACAAACAAAACTTAATAGTCCTAATGCTTTATCGGTTGTTTGTCCGGTCATCGCGTGCCTCCCGTAATAAAGCCATTATTATTTCATCTAAAAAAGTAATAATTCGTCGACTGTATCGTAATTATAGACTAGTAATTAGACCATTGGATTTTAATGCTATCGCGTTATCTTTGGTCACGAAATGGAGGCATGAATCATGACGAAAATTGACAAGGGTGCTTAACAAACATTTTTGGTGATATCTTTTAAGTTTTAGATTCTTTATTTTTTCACTAGCTGCCCGTCGCGCAGTTTCAACCATGTTCCAAGAGAAATACTTCCCGTAACAAGATAAAATATAGCCTATGTTACTCAGGGTGAATCTTACAAATGGTGAAAGAATTTTTGAAATCGGTCCATAAGTTTTTGAGTTTATTCGTTTCATACAAAAATACAAATCTTTCGTCTTTATAGTATTAGTATAGTATAGTGATTAATATGAGTATAGGAAATAGAAAAAAAAGTAAGTTTCCTGGTTACATTTCAACCATTAACGAGTCAGCATGGCCGAAATTAAAATACCCTAGGCGAATATTTAATTACCCATTTAAAAAGTAGCACATAATTTGTATCGCCTAACTATTTTTATTTATATAACGTGGAATAGAAATAGAAATAAAATATGTATTGTATTACAAAATATGTTTTTTTAAGATTGCACGACTTTAACTAACTACATTAAATTCAATTCAATTTTTTATAGTTACTTTCATTGATTTCCTTGTACATCCTCTTTTACTATAAATCTTACACAACTATTTTACTGGACTAAAAGCACTTTGTTTGAAGTCCCAGTCGACCCTTAACTTGCCCGAAGGTATTTTTAATAATCTCCATTTACGGCGAAACTTTTCACAAAAAAGTGATTGATGACGCAAAAAGTTAGATTACAAAAATGTCATACTCCACGACTTGATGTGATAGTATACCTTTTGATAAAACATGGAGGCGAATGAATACAGATACGGATTCTGGGCGAGTGAATGAGGTTTTTGTTTTAATATTTAATTCCATAAAAAATGAAAGCATAAAATTGGTGTATGTACGTTTTAAGTGAAAATACACACTATACATAAAAAATATAAAAAAGTATTCAGCACCTAAAATATTACCTACATGTGGCCAGCCCAGTAATTATTTGCAACTAAAATCATATTGCCATAAGTTTACGCGATCACTACTCACCAAGTAAGGCAACTTGCAAATCAATGGAAAATGTGGATACTAAAACACGATTTTATCCATTTAAGTTGTTTTATTCAATGACATAATATTGCATTAATATCGTAACTTTATAACAACCAACCCTTATATTCAAACAAATACAATTCCCAACGCGCGATCTACACCCAGAATCACTTACGCACTTACACAGTCATCACGTCAAATAAGAACGGAACGTGTTAATACAAGACCTCGGCAAAACCTATTTTCGTCAGTTTCTTATACTTTCATTTATTTATTTCCTCAGCTAGTCCGAGTACGTGCCTGTCAGAACCTGTCTAGTGATGAAGACCGAAATCGAAAAACTTGGAGGCATGTGGAATTACAACTGACGTCTTACAGCTGTCTTCGTTGTAACACATTTAACTTGTTAGCTCCAATATTGTTTTCCTTAACAACGTCTGTCAATTTATACGTATGTAGTAGCAGTATGATGGCATTATCATATTTTAGACACGAATGTAGTATTTTCTGTACTAGGTTGCCTAATGATCGATTGATTAGATTAAAAATAGTAAAGTAAAGTAATAATAGTAAAGTATCAGCCTTTCAATGTCCCACTGCAAGGCAAACACCTCCGTCATTTGAAATCATGTTTTTGTTACAAAGATGAGTTTTGGCTTAATCACCAATGTCACATGGGGATGGGTAATCACAAACCAAGGTTGTGTTTGCAAAAACCAACACAAATTAGCCATCGGGCATCGAACCCCGGACCTCGAGACAACGGCTCGGTACTTAAATCACTAGACCACCAAGGCGTTGTCAGTTTAGCTTAGAAAAATAATAGACTCGATGAGCATGACATCTATTTTTTGTTAGTGGTTTTAGTTAAAAGAGACAAATAGTTGGGGTTCATTCTCGGTTAAGGGATCACCATAGCTCATGAACATCATCGACTTCAAAAGTGTCGCAGATGCGTTTTGTCGCTAATACAATTACTGGAAGGAAGCCAAATACGAGCTCAAATTTCACAGCCCTACTCGACTGATGCGTGATTGGTAAATTCCCAAGCAGTCAAACCACCATCAAACGACTTAATCAGACCACACATCTACATTGCGCTATCTATCGCAATACAACACAACCTCATAGAATTTAATGGGCTGATTCCTTCCCTTCACAGGCAATAGACTCACAAATCCCTCAGCAATAAAATGTATTACTGTCTCTTTTCTATGCAAACGTTCACTCTAGTGGAATTAACGGTATTCCTGACCCATGGGCAGTCATAAACCCACATTAGTCAAATAAAAACCCACTAAAACTCAACAATTAGTCACGAGTCGTTTGGTGACCACATAAAATCTTTACGCGGATTTTTTAAGATTTCTGACGACTGGGACCATGACGAATTGGAACCACGGTCCTAGTTGCCTGATAACATTTTAGAATTGGTCGATTGGGACCATAAACTAAGTAAAGTTAATATGAAAATTAAGTTAGTTAAAAGCTTTAATTAAAATAAATAAATAAATAAATAAATAAATGCCTTGGACTGACACACCAATTGCCTAGCCCCAAACTAAGCTCGAAGCTTGTACTATGGATGCTAGGAAACGGATAGAAATACTTAAATACTTTTATAAACATCCATGACTCGAGTACAAATGCCGATGTTCATCACACAAACATTTGCCCCTAGCGGGATTCGAACCCGCGACCCTTGGTTTTGTAGCCAGGGTCTCTGACCACTCGACCAACGGGCCCGTCAAATTAATTAATAATTTTGTTTTATTTGGGACCTATAGCTTAAAACGTTTCCATCTATCTATCCAGCATCTATCCAGCACCAGATATTTTTTAATTTCGAACCAGTAGTTCCTGATATAAATGCGTTCAAACAAACTAATGAACACACTCTTCAGCTGTAATATTTTAGTATAGATTGGTGTAGACCATTTCTCAATAATCGTATCGAATTGTTCATCATCTATGGATTTTTATGCGGATCAAAAAGTTTGTGAGCTGTTTCTTCACTAAGCATTGTCTTGTACTCATATTGTAATTAAGTCCTGTGCGTGCAATGATTTCCATCTACCGCATTCAAAATTAAACCTTACTGCGTATATAACTTGGTGTACAACTTATTACCCAAGAGAGTACACTAATCCATATATCTTGTCCATAATTGCTTTCAGGAGGATTCTACCTTTAGACATAAACAACGTTGTGTCCATTAATAATTCCTAAGGGGTCACAGCCTGAGTACGGCCCTGGCGACCTGCGACCTCCATCTGCGCTTTATCTATGTTGTCTGGGTCTTATATAAACACAACACTGGTTTTACACACTTTTGGAGTAGTGGTTAAATCACTGATTGACGGAGGTCCTGAGTTCACACCTCAATAAAAATAAAATGTGTGTGGTATAATAACGCCTCGTTTCTGCACACATCCTACTACTATTATAAAGGCGAAAGTTTGTATGTATGGATGTATGGATGTAGGGATGTATGGATGTATGGATGTTTGTTACTCTTTCACGTAAAAACTACTGATAGTCCAGTAATTTTAGCAATTTTGAACCACGATCTGCGGAATAGTTCCTAGTGAGCTGAATTTTTGTATACACCTTCATGATGATATAGTAATGATGATGCGAAAAATCGACATTGATATCGTGCCGGCTAAAAAAGTTATAGGGGTCCAAACGTCACGAAAATCAGTTTTTCGCAAATATCTCGCGATCTATTGCTCAGAGGTCAATAATGGTTACATAATAGTTGTTCGTCGTAAAATTGTCTACAAAAAAGGTCTCTCGCATTTTTCTGTAAAATTAACCGTTTTTGAAATAGAGACTGAAATGCACTCCCATATGGTATTGTATACCGTACGGCTCATACCAAGGCATAAACCCTATTGTTTGTTTTTTTCCCTTTTTTGTTTGTGTGTTTTTTGTTAGTATGATGTTCTACATATAGAAATATAAAGGACTTGAAATACTAGTACAGTCAGGAAAATAGGAATATCAACTATAAAAAACTAAGTGGCAATTTTTTTTGTCACTTTATAACTCAAGAACGGGCTCAGCGATCCAAACCAAATTTTCAGGGTTTGTACAGACTATTAATTATATGTTTTATGTGAAGTTTGAACAAAATCGGTCGCTTCATTTTATACGTAGCAAAGCACGTACCGGGCCGCTAGTAATGATATAGATATGCTATGTCCAGTGACGTTTGAACCCCTATAACTTTTTTAGCCGGCACGATATCAATGTCGATTTTTCACATCATCATTACTATATCATAATGAAGGTGTATACAAAAATTCAGCTCACTAGGAATTATTCCGCAGATAAAATCTAAAATTCCTGGACTATGAATGGATTTGAATGAAACTTTACCACAATATAACTTATACATCAGAATAACACATAGGATATTGGAAATCGAAATCCACGCGGACGGAGTCGCGGGCGGCCGCTAGTAGTGTTATACTATAGCTTAGCCTTCCTAGTCTATTCATAACAAAAATATTTTCAGTTCGAACCAGTTGTTTCTTCATGAAACAAACAAACATACACTTCAGCTTTATGATATGAGACAGCTTTATGAAATTAGATAACGAGGCTAGTAGAAGTTTGATGGTTTCACTAATAGTGAGTACCACAGAGACCGCAAGACCGCAGTGAAGTAGCACTTCGTAACTGTTGTGCTATGTTTCTGCTGGTGAGTAAGGCTGCCAGAGCTCAGTTGGGGAGGGTATGGGGTTAAGGCCGGCAACACATCAACGATACCTCTGGTGTAGCGGATGTACATGGGCCGCGGCAATTGCTTACCATTAGGCGACCCGCTAGCTCGTTTGACGCCTCTGACATAAAAAAAAAGAGTACCACATTTGCTTGTACTATTCATTGCGAAAGGTAACAAAGCACGATTGTCTGCCCATTGCACGATCTTTTTAACCAAAATATTATTCGTAAACAATAAAGTATCCCGAAAATCTGTCGTAGGTTTTGGCCACTCTTGTCACAAAAGAACACTCATTTATTGCGCGACGTATTTCGTTTATCGCGAATGTTTTCTACGATTATACAGGAAATATTCCCTTCTAAGGCAGTTCAAAGAATTATACTTCGTTGTAACGAATACGAATATAATGTATTATACAGATTAATGACGATGTTTTAATGATGGTGTTTGTTAATTGTTCATGTATTTTTGGAAACTGACCTTCGTAACATAGTGGTGGCTTAACGATTTCAAATTACGTTCCAAATAATTAAAAAGTAATTAACAAATCGGTTTTATGTGGAAAGGTCACTATCAAATGTTGTATCTTTGGTCTACAGTTTGAACACACTTTGTTTTCAGGCATAGTTATGTAGGTTTGTATTGTTTTGGATGTTTGGAACCGCACATTGTCTATAAAAAAAACAATGACAATTCTAACCCTAATTAGACATTAGGTTAATCGAACTACCTACTTTAAAACAGATAAACTCTCGGTTCAGATAAAACTACGTGATATTACAGGAAAACCCGATGTTATGGCTTTTCAAGAGCCGTGATCACGAAATAATTCAGAAGTTATTCATCACTATTGTGTTCTGAATTTTTATAATACTACCACCAACTTAATTTCTAAGCGTCTCTATGTGACCCTCTTGTACTTTGGCCTACTTCATCATCATCATCCTAGCGCTTGTCCCGGTCGCATCCTCGGCCATTGCCTTGGAGTCCAGGGTCCGCTTTCCTACTACTTACTTACTTTGGCCTACTTATAACATTAAAAATAACAATAAAAGAAAAATGAATTAATTTCAGCTCTTTAACTTTGGAACATTTTAAACCTCATCATATCAAGTTGGCAGCATCAAATTTATGTTACCATCCAATAAGGGGCATCCTCTGACCGTAGTTATATGGCGCAAACTTTGTTTTTTATAGGCATAGTCTCGTAATTTTTCGGCTGACGTAGCCGGTCCTTTATCTCGGCAATGTGTGAGAAATATGTTTACGATGAGCTTTTACTTATTTTTTAGTGGTTCGGCCAAGTTTTAGTTTCTTTTATGTAGTAACTCAACAAAGTCGTTTTAACTACGTGAAACAAAATATATCTTCGCTTTTGTGTATCTTTTGTTAATTTTTCTTTGGCCTGATGGTGTATGGGTTTAAGGAACCTTTGAACCTATTAACTGATATAATAAAATTCTCGTAAGTCCTCTTAGGGCTTAATCCTCTATCATTCTGCTCCGTCAAATAAGCACTCCTGAAGGATATGCTTATTTAAGACTGTTTTGAATAAGAAGATAATAATTTAAATTAATTACATACGTTATTGGTTTTCAGGATTTTAAACGGCTTACCTGAAATGAAAGAAAAAATTGCAATGAATAAGCAGGTTCAAAATAAAAACCAAAAAATAATGTAGTAATATGTTAAAATGTTAATGTTAAGATGAATGTTAATGAGTGCGACCTGATAGCACGGCGACGATATTTGCACTAAAGTGAATTACTTATTCCTATATGACAAAAGTGCCTAGCGACAGCGGTCAATGGCTGAAATACCGCATCGCGTTGTATTATGAATTACTAGCGGCCGCCCGCGACCCCGTCCGCGTGTATTTCTTTTTTTCGAAATAAAAAGTAGCCTATGTTCTGTCTCAGGGTCTAAAGATTGTCTGTACCAAATTTCATCAAAATCGGTTGCGAGGTTTAAGCGGGAAAGCGTAACAGACAGACAGACAGACAGACAGACAGAGTTACTTTCGCATTTATAATATTAACTAGCGGCCGCCCGCGACTTCGTCCGCGTGGATGTCGGTTTTCATTATACGAATGTTTTTTCCCGCTAACTCCCGTTCCCGTGGGAATTTTGCAATATCCTTTTGCAACTAAGCATCAAGTTTACTAAGAGACCTGCATGCCAAATTTCAAGCGTCTAACCCAAGTAGTTTAGATTTTCCATACAAACTTCCACCCCCTCATTTCGGGGAAGTGGGGGGTTGGAATGGGTCAAAAAGTAGCCTATGTTCTGTCTCAGGGTCTAAATATTGTCTGTACCAAATTTCATCAAAATCGGTTGCGAGGTTTAAGCGGGAAAGCGTAACAGACAGACAGACAGACAGACAGACAGACAGACAGACAGACAGAGTTACTTTCGCATTTATAATATTAGTTGGGATATTAATATTAGTTGGGATTGCTGAGTAGTTGTGTTAGTTTTCTTGTCAGTGAAAAAAATAATGTTATACACGAACTGTCAGTGAAGGAATTACCTTCAGAGCACTGGTGCAAAGGAGGCATATTACCGACAACAAAACTCCAGGGAAACTCGTATTGCCTTTTTATGGAATGTCAGTCTCAGGAAAGAACAAAGGACAAACTTAAAAGGAGGTTGGCGAAATTTTTCCCAGCACTTTGAATTATTACGCCAGTATAGGAAACGACTTTCATAACAACACAAAGGACTGTAGAACTTTTTTACGTTGTAAGAGGGGTCACTCCGTTACGTCTCGTCTCCATCGTAAGGAAAACTTGATGGGATTGTTGCATTTTGATGCTAAATTTGGGACACTGGTGCGATACACAAAAACTTACATAAATAAAAGATTCAAGTTGGAACGAAAATTGGAATTTACCATTCGAAAAATATTTTTCCGGGGTCTGAAATTTTATGTGACAGGGAAGTACCTAAACAAACATGAGGGTCACATGATGGTAAGTGATCACTGCTGCCCATGGACATCACCAACCGTACTAGGGTCGCAGATACGTTGCCTTTCTTTAAAAACCCAACACCCTCCCCAACTGAGCTCTGGCGACCTTACTCACCAGCAGAAACATAGCACAACAGTTACGAAGTGCTACTAAACTGTGGTCTTCTGTAAGGTGGAAGTACCTCCCCAGATGAGCAGCTCTTACGAGTGGAAGTTCCACAAAGCTCTGCCTCTCTTAAAATTGTAGTTTGCTCTTTTAATATTGTAATATTCATTGTAACCCAGTGTGGAGACAAGTAAGGGAAATGCCCTGTATACACTTAACAACAGTTATTATTTTCCATGCAGTAATTCTTGCTGTATTTTTGTAACCTCTTGTATTGCACTAAATATAACAAAAAAAACCGACACAGATACTATATTGATATACGAGTATAGCTTACGTTATTTCCTCACGGAACTGCAGCGTACAAAATGAAAAATGCCAAGAGTAAAGAAAACGCGTAAATATTCAATTATTGTTTACCGAGAACTTACCAGATGCCGGTTCCCAATGGACCGAAAATAATTTACGATACACCTAGGAGTGGAATGGGAATGGGATATAGTATAACCTTCTACCCTTTACTCGTTAAAAACGTTCAACAGAATATAAAATTGAGGATCACCGACTGAATATGTAATGGTGGACCGAATAGTTTTAAACTTGATTGTTGCGACCTTTTGTGCTATTTATAAATAATAGGGACCTCCCGCGACCTCGTCCTCGTGGATCTCGGTTTCCGCACACATAATGTTATATTATAGTTTAAAGCCTTCTCCGATAATGGACTATCCAACACAAAAATATTTTTGGAATTCGAACCAGCAGTTCAGATTAGCGCGTTCAAACAAACAAACGAACAAACAGACTCTTTAGCATCATTATATTAGTATAGATGTGCTTTGGTCCTGCGTCTGATCTCTATAAGGTCGTGTCAGACTGCTGTCCCACCGAATTATGTGAGTGAGGGGATAGAGAGTGCACCTGTGCTTGCGCACGCGCTTGTGCACTATAATATATCCAGCGTACTTGGCTAATCGTGATATTGGCCGCCGTGGCCGAATTCGGCTAGGAGGAGGGGGTATAGATGTGTAATAAAGATAAGGTAAATAAATAAAATGTATTTTATCGAATGATGCAACTGTTTCCACTGCACCCATTAACCGGATCGGGAACATATGTAAATAATTCTCCAATTAAATTTACATTTCGTCGCTTGTTAAAATAAGCTTTGGTTCATATATTTTTCCAATGTTTTCGATTTCGAGCCTAAAATCGGTTGCTGGCCCATTCACTAATAATACCAAGCTGTGTTTTTATAAATAAACGAACAACACGGCTTAAATCGCGGTTTGATTAAAATAACAGTGTGCCAATCACAATTCCTTAAAATAGATTTAAAATGGTTTTGTTTTTATAAAGCCTATTTTTGATTTAATTTGTTTTTAGTGAGTAATCGCGTAATATCTGAAACAACTTATTTATTGACTAGCGGTTACCCGCGACTTCCGAGTGGCCTCTTTTATCCCCCCCCCCCCCCCCTTAAGAGGCGGAATTCATCAAATTATTTTCTTAGGGGATGTTAACGTCATATTAGCACAAACGGTTAAAAAATTACAAAGTTTCATACTAATTTTTCAACCTCTATTTCATCCCCTTAAGGACCTATTAAAAATGTTTCTAAAAGAATCGTTACTTCACAGTTACCTTATGTATGCAAAGTATCAATCCCGATCGGTTTAAAATTGACAAAGTTTCATACAACATTTCATCCCCTATTTTATTCCTTCGAGAGAAGAATTGATTAAAACCTTTTCTTAGCATCCGCTAGGCATTTGCCTATATACGGGGATCGAACCCGCGACCTCTTGCGTAATAGGCAACAATTTGACCATCACACCAAGCAGGTCGTCAAAACGACGTCGAAACTCATATTCTTTAAAAAAAACTTTTGCCACCTAAAATCAATCAGTGTAGGCGATGTTGGTAATTATAAAACGTTGAAAGAAGTGGCTTTAGAAGTTACAACATTAATAATTTTTCCTAACAAAGTACCCGCCTTAAAAACCTCAGCAAATTACTTAAATTAATAAGATACTTTCATAATACTCGGAGAAGTTTTAATCATGTTTATTAATAGGCCTCGACTTTATTCGATACTTATAAAATATTTACCAAACATCCTCTTTATTCAGAGAAGAAAGATTTTTGTTATTATTTTCTTTTTACTTTGTTTTGTTGTGTAACGTTTGGAGTATTTTTATTTGGAAGATAAAACTTAATTATGTTTTCTGTAATTACGATATCTTTGCTGGCACCTTCGGCGCATTGTTTAAGAAATGCATTATATTTTTGTATAGCCTTGGTTTTATTGGAAGCATTTTAAGTGGCCAAAAACCAAATCTTTTTAATAAATCTTAACACAAAATATAACAAATATAGGTATTATTTCTTTCCATCATTCCATATCTCTTATACATATTTATTTAACATTCTGAATACAAACAAATTTATAGGAGCAACAAACATCTTACAAACTCACGCTTGTATAAAATTTCCAAGAAAGGCACAAACGTGCTTTCGTCCTCTTTCGTAAATATTGCTATTTCCAAGCATCGTTCACAAATATCACAATATACAACAAATATTCCGCTAGGATGAATTCTTTTAATCGCGGTTCACTCAAAGAGTATGTTCGACGCAAGTTTTCTTAACCTACGTCTTTGTTATTTAACATTACAACGGGACTAAACGCGATATTATTTTTATAAGTACCTGAGTAGGTACTTAGCCCCGTTGTAATGTTAAATAATTATAATGCAACGCGAAAGTTTAAAGTTATATCCTACGTCTTTGTTGTCGTTTGGAAGCACTCATCTTTCTGGCATTGTGACTCTTTAGCCCTACTAAGATTTCTTTGAGAACAAAGACCATTTAAATGTGTGATTATTTAAAAATACGTTTATAAGTACACAGGTGGCTAGCAGGTATGACATCATCATTATCATAGATGCCACTAAATATTCACTTCTGAATATGGGACTCATGCACACCTGCCATAAATATAAGCCTCTGATCTTTGGCACGGAAATATTTACTCCTGTGAGAAAAAAAAGAAGACAAAGAATGCTTCAACTCATCTATCACCCTTAGTCGTAAGATGGAGGTTTCTGAGAGCCCGTTGAGTGCACTTTCCCACCAAATAACATGGTACCTCACGGTCACGAACACAGTCTGTGTGCCCATTGGAGACCAGGGTTGCATGCATTCCATTAGGTAGCAGCGACATGCCCAAGTTTCAAAATCATCTTCATCATCAGCCTACTGCAGTCCACTGCTGGACATAGGGCACTCAGCCCGAACCATGGCGATTCGCATCACCTCCTGCCAGCCACCTTGACTGAGGTCGTAATACACTGCGCTTTTTGGGACACTTGCTGAAATGCGGTATCCCCTGCAGATCTCGTTTACCTCAACAGTTGTCATTTCTGCGGCTTATATGGCCAGCCCGCTGCCACTCTAGCATGCTAACCCGATTATCTATGCCCTTAGTACTTTGACGGATCAAAATCACATCTAATCATTTCGAATACGTTCCGGCAGAGAATGTCCAAGTTTTAACTGGGCCTCCTCGCGACCACGAAGCCTGCAGAGTGCCTTAAAACTTCTATTTCGATACCACATAAAATACCGAGGAATTTTGAAATTAAGTTGAAGTTCTAACCTTCGTAAAAGTAAAGCGAATAAATAAAATTATAATCCGGGCCTTGTACGGCCATTATCGCGTAGCTTAAAAGGGACACTTCTGACAATATCAAGAGACGGGTGTAATCTACCAACAGGTTTTTAAGCAACTTAAACTGTCAGATTAAGCTTTAATGATCCAGTCTTTAGAGCACTTCGCTGTGCGAACGTAAGTAAATGGTTTGGCTATGAAATGAGCGATTACTTATTCTATAAAATAAAACAAAAATGTTCTTCTATCGGGATAAAAGTGGGCTTAGACCGGGGTTATAGCTATGACTATAAAGAGGGCTCGAAAAATATTTAAAATGTATCTTTAATTGTAAAACCACCCTAACCAACTAAAACCTCCTTTGAAAAATATAAGAAGCAAAAATCTTAAAGTTAAGCTGCTACCTAACCTCGCAGGTACCAGGGACCCATAACCGCTTTAGAGCACGCGCTAAACTAATGGCTCTAAGGTGCAAATTACCGGCCACATTCGGCTCGTTGTTCCAAATGCTTTTCTTGTTCCTTTTTACTAAATTATTTTCCTATAGAGTATCACATTAGATGCATCTAAGCATAGAGAAATTAACTACCATCTGAAAGCTATATTTCATACTTATTATGAAGTGAAATGTATTACGATTACGTAGAAGCAAAATCTTATTTTAATATTGAAGTACTAGAAGCCTATAAACGCTCGAGAGCATGTGCTAAACTAATGGCTTTAACGTTTTCACCTTAGAGCCATTAGTTATTTTTACACAGAATTTCATTAATCCCTTTGGGTACGTATCTAAGTAAAGATTAAGCACGGTCTGAAAGACATATTTACCACTAGATTTGACGCAAAACACCTTTAGATTACACAGAAACTACCGTTCTTACTGTTTAGGTATTAGGAGTCTATAAGCTCGAGAGCACGCGCTAAAATAATGGCTCTACGGTGCAAAATTACCGGCCACAGTCGGCTCGTTGTTCCAAATGCTTTTCTTGTTCCTTTTTCACGAACTTAATCCCATTGGAGGTAGCAGGTAAAGACCCGATGACACCCAGGTCGAAAATTAATTTTAACGGGAACAAACTCTGGCAACTTACAGCATCTGGGCTGCTAAAATGTACTTCATTGTATTATTTTGTGAGTTGAAGTTTTCTTACAACTGTCTTGGGAAGGGAATATTGTAGGCAGACTAGCAAGGTACGTTACGTTGTATAGACGTTTTTAAATTTCATATTTCAATGCCGTCATTTGTTTTTCTCTAACGGATTACATTTCAATAGGAAACACCTATTTATTGTTGTAAGATTTTAGACTTTTGCGTTACATTTTAACACTACCTTTATTACAAAGATAGAACGGGACTGAACGCGATACGATATTATAATATAGCTTAAATAAAGCCTTCCTCGTCAAACGGACTATTCGACACTAAAATACTTTTTCAATTCGGACCAGTAGTTCCTGAGATTAGCGCGTTCCACCAAACAAACAAACAAACTCTTCAGCTTTAATGTTTTAGTACATATTATGCTAGGTACTACATACGTGTATACTACAATTGTAATGTATTTGGAAACCGTGTATTGGCTGCTGCGATACAAGCAATATTGCTTAGTGCAGAGTCGCTAGATTTTAGTTAAAAATGTAGGTATACCTGTTTTGTGGAAATAAAGTTTATTCTTATTCTTATTCTTACAAGTATGTTGAAAATATTAGAGTAATTATTGTTTTTCCATTAATTCTAAAAGAGTAGTCAACGTTGGCGTGAGATACCTGTTTGTTCTGCCATTTGCTAATTAATATTAATAATTACTCAGATTCTAGTCTGAAACTAGGTTAAACAACTTCACAACAGACAATTAAGCGGTCGTGTTGGCGAATGGACTAGACTTATTTAGTATGAAAATTTCTTCTTGGATAAATCTTGTAGAATTTTAATTAACTGTTTGAACTTTAGAAGACAAACAAAGGAAGAAGTTTTGAAAATATAAGGCAAACGTTCAGTTATGCTTAGCTTCATTATAATTTAACTAACTTACCGTAGTTGTTGGGAAACTGACTATTATTAGTCCTGAGGTATTGGTTCGACCTTCGTAAATAATTCATCGTAAGTCTGGTGGTTTAGTCAAAAGAGCTCGATGGCGCAGTGGTTAGCGCGCTCGGCCTGCGATTGCTAAGTTAAGCAACTTTCGCAGTGGCAAGTCATCGGATGGGTGGCCGAAAAAAGATTGCTGCCCCATTCTGTGGGGCAGCAATCTGACAATCCGTGACAATCCACAGGACACGACCGTAGAGAGATCAGGCGCAGGACCAATGGCTTAACGTGCCTTCCGAAAACTTGAAGGAGCTCGAGATGATTTATTTCGGTGTTTCTGGGTATGTTAACATTATAAAGTGAATAAGAAAAACAAAAATTATTTTTGCTGTAAAATCAAATAAATATTTTTTATTAGGCAATAACCGTATGTTGATTAATGGTGTTTGTATGCTGTATCTACATAGGAACATATTATGTAGAAAATACAATAAACATGTCTACTGTATTGTTTTCAGAGCCTTTGTTTACCGCAACCACAACATAAAATAAATAAACGAAAATAACTTTAAAAATATAATTATTTTCATGTTACAGAAATATTTTAAAACGTTTTTGACTCCAGAATTTGTCATATACAGAATCTGTGTTATCTGAAATAAACTTTTTATTAACTCAGTTATGTAACTTGATATTTTAAATTCAATGCTCGTTATTTAAGTTTGACCATATTATTCGATTAAAGCGTAATCTATAAAATGCTTTTATGCAATCATCCGAATAATACTATCCACTATCAACTGTGAGATTTTGGGTAAATCTATACTTATATCATAAAGCTGAAGAGTTTGTTTGTTTGTTTGAACGTGCTAATCTCAGGAACTACGGGTCCGCCTGCGACTCCGTCTGCGTGGAATTCAGTTTCCGCACACATAGTGTTATAATAAATACTATAGCCCAAAGCTTTCCTCGACATATTATGGACTGTCCAAAACACAAAAATATTTTTCAATTCTAACCAGTAGTTCCTGAGATAAGCGCGTTCAAACAAACAAACAAACTCTTCAGCTTGATTATATTAGTAAATAGATGTAAACTGAATACACCAAGTACAAATTTCGCGTCTGCCGTGCAGAAATTTGTAAACTCAGCCCGTCCCCTGTTATCGCGAGCTTATTTCGAGAATGCTTGCAGAAGGGTAATTCATTAGCATAATTCCAACCTGGGCCTTCGGATAAACAGTACGTCTATTTATCGATACTTCCAAATAAATCATTACAGGTAAATAGGTTATATCGTGCCTTCCGAATTTCCGGGTCATGTTCGGGAGAATTACCCCGAGCTATAATCAGGAAAGGGGAATAAATTGGCGATTAAACAAGGGGATTAGTGGGTCGGCCATGTTTCTCGGCTATGATGTAATTTAAGGGTCCTGTATTCAAATATCGGGTCAATCTGAACATTTTTGTTTGCGTTTATCAGATTCGAACGCCTCGATGGTTTAGTGGTTTTGGTACCAGGCCGTGATCTGGAAGGTCTTGGTTCGATTACCGGGTCGCAAAATTTATCTTGGTTTTTATCGAAAACAGCCGGGGTACGTGATCACCAATCCGTGTTCGGCAAAGGTGGTGATTAATCTAAAAACCATCTATAAAACGAAAATCGTTTGGTCGTTCTAAATAAATACGAGTAAAACATGTTTACAAAATTAAATGATTGAGGCCTTTATCCTGCTGTGGGATATGAATAAGCTGATACTGATGGACTTTAACACGATTCTGTATTGAAATCTCAGGTCGGACTAAACATTGTTGATTACTTTTGATTGTGTTATCAGTATGGAAACTGGGTTAGAACTCGCAGTATAGAAGTTAGAGTAATTATGAATACAACCCTATGCTTCGGAGGGTATGTTAATCAAACTCTCTACCGCCGTGTCAGATTGCTGTCTCGACGAGTATGAGAGTGAGGGAATAGGAGTGCACCTGTGTTTGCGCACTGACTTGTGCACTAGTATTTGTAGTCGTAATAACTCATTCGTAATTTGAACTTAAGGAAGTGTAGTCAAAGCTTAGACAGGACGATAATTTTTTGCAATTAAAGTCATTGATAAATTTAAAGGCTGTCTTTTCCTTTTTTTCAAGATTATATAAATCAGCATTATAGAATATTCAAACGAAAATGAATGATTTAGTCAGTCATTACATTAACAAGTTTTTATAAAGTAACCTGGAAACTGACTCGGCCTGGGAAATTGAAATAATTTAGCGGTACGGAAAAAAAATTAAGAGTAATAATAATAGGTCTTTATAAATAATAATAAAGAGGTTACTTTACCTTACGTTGGCACATGAATAATCCAATTTCAAACTTCTCCAATTTTAAAAATTACGGCACTCTAGCCTAGCGCTCTCAGCCTTATTTTAGAGACTTTATTATTTTTAATAACAACTTTATACAACAAACTTCTCCTTCATAAACCGTATATTCGGAAACACCCCCTCTTCCTCAATGGAATAGTGTAATAAGGTTTATTTATCACTCCAATAGCTTTTATGTTACGGTGCCTGTTATGTTAAGTGTGCTTTTGTTTACTCAACGGAGCGAGTATTAGGATGTAGTATAATAGTAGTAAAATTTTCATAACTGCACTATCAAATTCTGGGTAGAGTTAAGTATTAGTATATTTATATCTCTCTTCAGGGCAAATATCTCTATCATGGAATAAGTAATAATGGCGTAACGATTACGTAACACAATTATTACTACGGAAAAAGACGTGTTGACTACAACACGTCATTTTCCGTATCAAAATGCAGCTATCTATACTATAATATATAAAGCTGAAGAGTTTATTTGTATGTTTGTTTGTTTGAACGCGCTAATCTCAGGAACTACTGGTCCGATTTGAAAAAATATTTTTGTTTTGGATAGTCCATTTGACGAGGAGGCTTTAGGCTATTGGAAATCGAAATGCACGCGGACGGAGTCAAGGGCGGCCGCTAGTGTTTAATGTTGTTAAAAACCAAATAAAGGTTAAACACTAGACGAAATTAGGCATCAAATAATATTTTTGTGTATCAAGTTTTGTTTGCCTGATAAAAGTGGAAGCTTTAAAACGCATAGACAACAATCTGACTGAGTTACAGTTGAGTCAGATTGTTGTACCACTGAACTATGAGAGCGGAGGCTGTGCTTGCGCACTCACTTGTGCACTATAATTTATCCTGCGTACCTGGTCGACCGCCATGGTCAAAAAAAGGCCAGAAGGAGGTTATCGCAATCCACTGCTGGATGTAGGCCTTCAGATGGAGGTTTATTACAATAATCAACAAACTACATACGTAGGGTAGTGACCGCGGTATGCTAAACGCCTGAACGGTAAAACACATGAAACTTCTGCTGCCTATCCCCCATAATATCCCTCAAACGCTTCTTACGACCCTTACAGGAAAAAAAATGGTTCTAACAATTCAAACTCAACTATAGACGGCACTAAATACATCAATTATAAAAAACAATACTTAATCAAATGTATAATTTAAAGAGAAAATAAGTCAGTAATGAAATAAACATTTTCCTATTTAAACTGAATAAAACACGTAGTCTATTATACGGGTATGTGGGCACGTTTATAGACCCGGGATGGTGGGAACACAAAATTTTATGATGGATAAAGCAGATTCTCAAATTTTACTCCCCCACTGGCAACTTAAGGAGGTTCCGTCTGCACAATAGCGCCACTATTAGATTTTTCAGTAATAAAATAAAGCTGAAGGGTTTGTTTGATTGTATGTTTGTTTCAACGCACTAATCTCAGGAACTTTAGGTTTGAATTAAAAACATATATTCGTGTTGGACAATCCATTTGTAGAGGAGGGGTTTAATCTTAAATATAACTATGTTGTATGCGGAAACCGACATTCTCAGAGACGAAAACGCGGACGACCGCGATTCTCAGATAATTAGATAAAATAACGCTCTTTAGAGCAATAAAGTGACGTTTACATTGTGCATCAGACTTGGTTCGCTGCACTGGCTGACAAGAGACAGAGACGTCGACAATGCGACTCAGACCCATCAGTCGCAAACTTCTCTTGCCATGCCTGTGGGAGAACATGCCACTCTCGCATCGGTCTTTTCAGTCACCTGACTTGCACCATAAATCGTCTGACATAGATGTAGAGGCCCGATGTACATTGTGCATAGGTTAATTCAGTGGCATAATAAAATCATAAATATTGCTAAAAGAGGTAATTGGTCGCTTTATGAAATAATGAATGTTATTCTTTACGGCACTGCAGAGAGATATTTTATCTGAATCAATTAAATTAAAGAAAAACGAATGGCGGCCCTAGTGTGCGGACTGCACCCTCTTAACTACGTTTTACGAGCCGATGTCCATTCCGGTCTCGGAATTACCTGTCGTGTTTTTGGGACACCGTGTTCATTTGATTTTATATTGGTTTCATTACGTTTTTATGTTTTCCTTAACGTCAAAGGGTTGGGCCGGGTTACTATTAAATGCTGTATGAACTGAGAAGTGATCAAACTCGGGGTTTGGTTTATGGACTGGACTGTTTATTTATGTTTTGTGTTTATTCTTTTGTTAGTTTTTTTAAGAGCTTGGTGAAAAATCTAATTAATTGTGTTGGATTTGTGACTTCTATTTTTAGTCATGTTGAGCCACCTATCTTCAAATCTAGTAATGCTTGTTCTGTAGATATGTGTTGTGTGTACCTATTTGAAATCTTAATAAGAAACTTGTGTTTTTTTATCAACCATGGAGGTCTCGATGGTCTACTGGTTTAAGTACCGGGCCTTGGTCTCGAGGTCCTGGGTTCGATTCCTTGGTCGGGCAAACTTTGTGTTGATTTTTCTGAACACAGACCGGGTTTGTGATTACCAATCCGCATTTGGCAAGCGTGGTGATTGAGCCAAAACCCATCTTTGTAACGAATACATGATTTCAAATGATGGAGACCTTTGCCCCCGAGTAGGACATTAATAGGCTGATACTTTTTATGGAGGTCAAAGGCTCTGAGCGTTCTGACTCGTCCACTTTCAATGCTTACACCAAATCGACCGACATTTCCATTTGATTTCATATCTCATTGATAAAAAGCCCACATAAACAAAGCGAACTGTCTTACCCTTTATTAAATTACTTCTAACGTAGATATAAACAAAAAAAGTAACACTCCAACGAGACCGACCCCTAAATAGAACAAATTCACATAAAACACCAAACTTTGCCCCATGAAAGTAAAATTGTCAGCGAGCAAACATTCACAAGTGGTACGCCAATCCTGGGCAAAAAACTTTACCTCACTTCTGAACTGGTCACGGGAGAGTAAGCCAATCTTATCCCCATTGAAATAAGGTTCAAAGTCGCGTATGAGTTCATGTAAGTTTCATACAAGTTTGTAAAAGTTGGAAAATTTTCGACGCACTTTGACGCAAGGAGAGCTCTTGTCCTCTTGGGAAGATGAGTTGAGGCTTTTTCCTCCTTCTTTTAGTTTTAATTAGCTACTTTCAATGTATCTCGTTGACATCTCGTATGAAATCTTATGTTTTACCCATTTATTAAACTCAAAAATATATTATAGCTTAAGTAAAGTATTAAAAACCATGAAAATAACGTATTTGATATTACAATACAATGATGGCTTAAAATTTCAACATAGATGGTGAAGATTGACATGATCTCTGAGAGGTCCGGCTCACATGAGACGTCATAGCACGGCCCATTTAATTTAATTTATTTAATCAACTACACTTGATAAATTATACTGCACTATGCACTTAATAGCATACGAGTATACACACTCTACAGAGTGTCCCTTAAACAATGGATCAATCCGATATAAACAACGGAAAATCTGACATAAAGTTGCTCGAATTGGGAATCGAACCAAAAATCTCGAGACTACGGCCCGGTACTTAAACCACGAAACCATCGAGGCTTTACAACAGAAGAACTAAATATATATCCAAATCTGTAACAATACAAACATCAAGAGAAGAAATACCAACGCTTTATTATTTGAAAAAATCATTAAATATTAAATTTTTGCAGGGAAGTTCTTTATTTGCTCACAGGGGCCCATTATCTGTAGGAAAGAGTGACTTAAAGTGAATCAAGTGTTAAATGTTGAACGTTACTGCAGCGTCTGAATTGCCGGCCTCTTACGCGGTTTTATAGCAACTTCGGTTTACTTGAAGTCATAGGCGGTAGCGTTTTGATATGGGAACACACCAAGCCTAAAATACGAGACCAAAGTTAAGCGGCTATGCGTTTTCCGAACAAAAACGCGACGCAATTTCAATGCCGGCGTAATCCCGCCAAACGTCGGTTGTGATTTTTTCACCCTAGTGTGTCTCTATATCGTAGCTAGTATCTTTGTGCACTAAGACATTTTTCTTAGATAGATATAAAAAAAAAAAAACTTGGACTAACACACTTATTGCCTAGCCCCAAACTAAGCTCGAAGCTTGAACTAAAGGTCCTAGAGAACGAACAGTATGTTCTTAAATGCTATTTATTGACTTACTAATTTGTACTAAAAAGATACATACATACATCACCCAGACCAGGAGAAGCAAACATGGACACAAAAGTTCGTCCTATGCGGGATCAAACCCGCGACCTCTTGGTCTAACATTCAACGTCTTGACCATTTCAACAAGCGGGTCGTTGAATATATTATACAGTAATGATTTCTTATATATTTTCGTTATAAGCTTTACAGTTATTAAATAAACATTATTCATATTGCTCTGGGCTAGCAAACTCGCCTACACGTTAAACAACAAAAACTATAATTACATAAACAAAATGGCGCCTGCAAAACCACTACAAACAGCTGAAATGGCATGATGAAGCCTAATTAACTAAAATGCCCGCTTCTGTTTTACATAATAGTGTTACAAAAAGTATTTAATTGCGTAATTAATTAGATTTTAACTGGGCTCGGTTTATTTTGAAGTTTTTGTTTCGTACCGTTTATCACTTCACTTGAAATGTTGGATGTGTAAATTAAAATAAATTCTTAGGACTATTATCATCAGTACTAACATTCGGTTGGTAAATAATTGTCTTTAGACGTTTTTGCATTTGTTACTATTTTTAATCAACTCGCCCTTTGACCTGTTATCCTCAGTAATATTTTTAGATAAGTAACATATTATTATTCTTATACATACATATAAATTAGATTTCAAAATCGCGTCCTTCTGTTAACTACTTTAATGTACACGATTAATCTGTCTGAAATTACTTTTCTAAAAAAAACTCATCAGATTCGTTGCAAAGTTGTACACATTTAGGAAATAAACATATATTGATGTCTTCAAAAAATCCCAATGCCGCTAAGGCCCCACTTTACACCGGACACCAAAATCCAAGCGATTGTTTGAAATAATCATTCCCCTGTCAGTGGTCGGACATAAATTCTTAACTCGCCGCCTTAACTACCCCAGCCTCCTCTCTGGGCCCCTTAAGAGTAATTTGGGCGAAAACTAGGCACAATTCTTACATTACCGTTTGAATTTATTCCGTTTTATCTCGCCTTAAGGTTCTGTGTTGCCGTTTGTAAACTTAATTGTTTCCTTCGCGCTTATCAGGGTTTATGTTGTCGGGTAATCTACTCTCTCTTTTGAAGGGCTGTTGTTCACCTGTAAATTATGTTTTTCTTATGCTGTTTAATTTTCTGGGTCCAATTCGCAGAAGTCTTTAGTCACTTAACGTCTTAAGATGGTAGACTGCACACTTGTGTAAGTAAAAATGACAAGGGTTAGTTTACTGGTATAGACTGACAAAAGCAAGAGTTACAATTCCTTTAGGAACAAATTAGGAGTCCAGTAAATTTAGTGAACCTTATAACATGAGCAAACAAGGTTCAAAATACCGTTAAAAAGGTGTCTTATCTATGAATACTGTTAAACCCTGTACAAAGGTGTGTATCCTTAAAAGCTCAAAACAAAATCAATCATAAATAAAAGAATTACAAGATAAGCTAAAATACTGTACATCAATATTAAAGGAGGTGAAATGTTCTCCAGAAAATATCAAAGACACGAAAAAATCCTCGGATCAAAAGGCCTATTAGCGATTGGGAATCGAACGCACTGTCACGTTCCCTTTGACAGCACCACTCGTCGACTCAGACGAGAGCAAATGAGACCGGCTTAACTAGACCTCTCGATTCAACGTCCTTAGGCGAGTTAATCCTACAACGTGCCGTGTTTTGCCTTGAAGACGAGCAGTAAGTACTACCCTTCCGGCCGTTTTCGAACATGGCGGCCGATCTTACGATCAGCCAGGTACGCAGGATATATCATAGTGCACAAATGAGCGCGCAAGCATAGGTGCACTCCCTATTCCCTCCCAGGGCAGCAATCTAACACGACCATAGAGAGATCAGGCGCAAGACCAACGGATTAACGTACCTTCCGACGCACGGAGGAGCCCGAGATGATTTTTTTCGGTCACCCATCCGATGACTGGCCTCTGCGAAAATTCCTTTGCTTAACTTACCAATCGCAGGCCGAACGCGCTAACCACTGCGCCGTCAAGCTCCTCGCCCATTTGTTCCCAGTAAGAATAACACTAACCAATTTCTTTCCCATTAGTACAATTTTTAAAACTTGTAAATTATATGAACCCATTCTAAAAATCTAGAAGGGCATTTTTTAAACCCAATATTAACAAACAAGCACCGCTTCATTCAAAACAGTACCTTTGTCAAAGAACGATAAAGGACATTACTGACCTGTAGAAAGTAACAATAGTAAGTAGCAAGTGATCTACACATCGTAATATAAATAATTATTATATTGATGACAAAGAACCGGATAAAAATAGGATTGATAAAGAATTTGTATGGAATACTTCAATATTGATTGTGTGGGTGATTTTGATAAGCGCTTCCTTTTGGGGAGTAAATGCATGGAGTATATTTATAATAATTTTAAATCGATTGTCACATCGTTTTAAATGCGATGCGACACTAAGGCTCTTATTAATAAATCTTACTCAACTCTGAGCTCGAACTTGAGCGCTAACTTGAGGTGCTGTTTTGTATGAGAATGACATATCTAGTTCGCACTCAAGATCGAGCTCAGAGTTGAGTGCGATTTTTAATACTTATATTATATAATTTTTATCCCTAGAATGCTAAGGGATTATGTATTTCATCCCGCGAGTGTCGTGTGCCACTTAGGTATATTCCAATAGGTTTGCCAACAGCATTGGTATTTTTTATTTCACCGTTTATATTGTGGTTACCAATTAAAACTAGCGTTACCCTTAAACATGAGGTTCATAATTCATTCAATTCTTTATTTCCTATAATTAAGCTACAGAAGTAATTGCTCCTCTCAGATTAGATTTTTTTATGCAGAGGTGCTTAACCTGGAAATGAATTAAGGCAAAAACCAATTAAGTCTAGTATCATCCATGCTATGCTAGTAGATAAACAAAGATATGACGTGCAAAAGAATTTCTATGTAAATAAAATTGCATAGTCAACTACTTTGTCTTTGACTATATTGGTTTATTTAAGCATAGTAAGAAAAGTAATAAAAACAAAATAATTAAATGCTAGATACTCTAAGCATTTGTTGTTCCTCTGTCACTATGTTTTGATTGATACCGCTGCTGGTTTTGTTTTATACTCTCTCATTCATACTTCAACAGTTCCTTTGCGCTAGTTCTCAACAGTTAATTGTGCAATTTTTTTAATTTAAAAACAAAATGTAATTAAATGTGCATAGTTTAATTGTTATCGACTTGCTTAGATTGTTACTAAATTGCAGTGAAATCAAGCAATCATAATGGATTTCTGGCTGAAATTATTTTGTGGTATGTGGGAATTTTGTTTTTAAGTAAATATAAGTTTTATTTAGGTTAATTTTTATTAAAGTATCGCATTGTATAATTGCTTGTAATTGTCTTAGAAGAAAACAAACAAAAATCAAGGCAAGATTTGTATTAACCTATTTGCTCATTAGATAATAATAAACACGGATAAAATAACGATTTGATTTAAGACTACTCGTATATTTGGAAGCTACTATGTTTATAGTTTTAGTTGTAAGAAATTAGTTGTGGTAATAATATTAGTTGTGTTAATGAAGATAAAAAATGTTGGTATAAGAAAAGTAAAGTTTTAGCCCACTTAGTTCCCACATCAGAGCAAAAGGTCTCTCTCTTTTAAAAACATGTTTTCGTGACAAAGATGGATTATTAAAAAGACGAGTCTGGTTTAAACCACAATTATGTATTTTAGGTACGGTTATTTGGTAGTAACGTACAGAGGGGCGTTAAATGTTATTTGTCATTATTATTTTCCGAATCACCACCCACTCTCAATTATAGTATGGGCAAAACCCAAAGCGGACTTTAGTCACACGATAAGGTGAGTAAACCGCGCAATCTCAGTCGTTGAAAGCTCGTACACATGCAAAATACTTTATGTTTTTGCATAGTTGATAAATTAAAATTAAATTTTTCTAAAATCTTTTTTGACTCACAACCTCCCAAAAATATTTATCGGAGCATTTAAATATCGCTTTCAATAATTTTCTTGCAGGTTTCATCGTGACAGCATGCCTATACCCACCAGTCCACGCGGCTTGCCGCGTTACCGTCGATACTAGAGGCAGTTGCACCTACACGGTCACCTGCAAGAACTACCCCGGCTCCACGAACAGCCCTTCCTGCAGCGGCACCGTCAACGTCACCTTCATCATCCAAGACATACTCGCCAGCACTCTCACCAGTGGCGTCTTCAGCAACACCAACTTCGACTCACGAGTTCGCTACATCTACAGCATCAACAACAGCTTCGAATACATCGAAAAGTACGCCTTGAAATACTACAGATACGTCCAATTCGTCGATATGTCGGCTAACAAAATCAAGGTCCTAGAAAATGGAGCTTTCTTAGATCTCACGCAAATGAAACATTTGAATCTATCACATAATTCTATATCGGACATTTGGAACGAAACTCTCCAAGTTTCCGAAACACAAAATAGTTTACTCGAAGTACTCGATCTGTCTTACAATAACATTGTAGTCTTGGAAAGTTATGTGTTCAGTTATTTGAAGTCTTTAAAAAATCTTTACTTGCAAAATAATAAGATCAAAACTCTTTCTGATACTTGCTTCAATAACCTAAAAAGTCTAGATCACTTAATTTTAAGAAATAATTATATTTCGGGTCTTAACATGGCATTTGTTCTTTTGAGTGAATTGCAGTATCTTGATATATCACAGAATAATGTGACCAAATTGATCGGTTATGAAATGCCACGTTTTGGAAACCTTGTTCATTTAAATATTTCTTATAACCAAATAGAGTCGGTAGATCATGCCACTTTCAATCTACTTTTAAAATTAGAACTTTTAGATATGAGCAACAACCGTATTCAATCAGCTATTGAAAAAGATATGTTTGAGAATAACCACGCTCTGAATTATTTAGATCTACATCAAAATAATATAACAACATTATCGTCCTCTGTGTTTCTTAAAAATAGCATTTATTATCTCAATATAGAGAAAAATAATTTATCGGGCAACATCACCAGTGATACTTTTACAGGTCTTGGCAATTTAACAGAATTGAATATAACTCACCAACATATTGATGAAATCCAAAACTATGCTTTCTCAACAATGTTTAGTTTACAATATTTGAATTTAACTCACAACGCCATAAGATCCATAGAAAACTCAAGTTTTGTAAACGCAAGTTCATTGATTGCTTTGGATGTTTCACATAATCTAATAGACAACATATATTTCTTGAAAATGTTTTCAAGCAATCTTAGTGAGATATTTATAAACAATAATCACATAATGATAATACCTGAAGCAGTTTTTGACAACCACGGTAGCTTAAAAAAACTGGAAATTTCCGACAACATGATATACAAAATTGACCAGAACGCGTTACCTTTGAACAACCTTCAATATCTAGGCATACACTGTAATAACATAAGTGGGGTAGCTGTCGAAAAAGTTTTTACCCCAGCAAAACTACTTAGAAACTTGGACTTAAGTAACTTTCATTTAACGAAACTAAATGACTCAGCAATCGTCGATATACCTTTAGTTGCGAGACTAAACCTTTCACACAACGATCTTGATTATATTCACCCTAGTAACTTCAGAGGGATAGATAATATGTATAGTATAGATATTTCCTTCAACAAACTGGCAACAATAGTCCTTGATAACCCATTAACCAACACAAAAGCTGCCTACTTAAATAACAACAACTTTACGAGAATTCCTAACATCTTTGGTAACGAGTCAAAACTTGAGTACCTCGATATATCTTTCAACAATATTTCGAATATTACAGATCCTACTCTTAAAAATATTGTTCATTTAAAAGTTTTACACATGTCCCACAATAATTTGACGTACTTCAACAATGAATACACTAATTCTTTAGTTCACCTAATTGAGTTATCACTATCATCCAATCAAATAAAAGAAATGATCAATTTCTCATTTTATAAAGACCTAGAAAGTATCAACATGAGTGACAATCTTATAGCTTTCATCAACGTTTCACATCTCTCGAATCTACCATCACTGAAGTTACTATCACTTAGCGGAAACAAATTAACAACATTAGAACCAGGCACGTTTCAAAATTTAGAACCACTCTATCTTCTGGATTTATCTTCAAATTACTTAACAAACTTGCGTTTTGGTTCTCTTCGGGGTTTGAATAAAACAGAAGTTATTAATTTATCGAAAAACAAATTAACCTCGCTAAAAGGTGAAATCTTTCACGAATGCCCAGAATTAAGAACGCTAATAATCGATTACAATTATATGACAAGTATCAATATCAGATCTTTTGCAATAGCAGCTCCAAAATTAAAATTATTGAGCATAGGAGGAAATCCAATTGCTTGCGAAGAAGTAATTCAGACCAAGAGAGTTGGTAAGCTGACATTGGATATAACCGTGACCTCATTGCACAAAATTTATCATCAAGACAACGTCCATGGGATAAAATGTGGTGGAAATGACACTGATGGTGAAGTAGAAGCTTCAACAGATAAACCAACAGATATTCCACAAATAGCAAGCGATGGCTCTACTGGAAATGTATTATTGGTTTGGTGTACAATTTTAACTTTAACAATAGTGATTGGATTCGCAGCATTTTATTTCTATAAGAGAAAAAGCACTTTAAGATTAAACAGAGAGTCACGGATGCAACTCCGGAATTCAAGTGATGCAACTCAATCTGAATGTTACAATGACTTATTAGGATAATGCGATAAAATAATATGTGTATTTGATACGCTTAGCATTTTCATAAATAATCAATAAAATAAAGGCGTAATGATTTTTTTTAATTTAAAATATTCGAAAAACTAACTTTCTCTAGAATTCAATTCTACAGAATACTTCTAACTAAAAATAGTCCCATAGTTTATATAATAACAACAATGACGCGCGTTGGCCCATTCAGATTTAACTGTATGAAAATGTTATCTCATTATATAAGGTGTAACAAAATATACTGCAAATATTTTAAGGGCGAATTGTTTAGTGGAAATGTAAGAAATTTGTCTTGTAAAATTTTTTTGTTAATACTCTAGTTTCCGAGAAAATCAACAAAATAAATTAAGTGAATTATTGGGAAAAGTACAAATTTTGTCGTATGCAAGACAGCTGGTCGTGTCTTATCAGTGTAATACAGTTACTACACTTGTCCTGCCCCAAAAGCAAAGTGGTGGAGAAGGGGCGAAGCTTACAGGACGAAAAGAGCAAATTGGCCAATGCAGCAAATGCAAAATTTTTAGGTATTAATTTTGACTTTTTCATATCTGATATTGATATTCTGTTATCTTAAAATATTTGCAGTATATTTTGTTACACCCTATATTTTAAGCAAAGGAGAAATCCGTTTCTCATACAAACGGGGGCCTGGATGTGCACGGCTACAAATTGGTCACCAATTAGAACACTTCAAAAGATTACATTTGCCCAATTTTAATAGCTGAATACAACGGCCAAATATGTTAAAATCATGCATGAATATTCATAATTATTGCCGTCTATATGGGGTGACATCAAGTGACAGGACTGACATTGACGTATGACGTAAAACCATAATGCACTGATCTATATATAGACAAGATATAGGTCAGTGCCAAAATGGCTCCATTTCAATTGTACTGATCGTTTAATCGATCAATTGTTTGATTTTATTATTATCTTTATTATGAAGACGTAAAAAGTAGATCATTATTAAGATATAACGAATATTACAAATAATAAATGATTTTAGTTTTTCAAAACTTAGCAAAAAGACACTGAAACATGATGCATTTAATTTAATCTCCGCTTATCGATTATTTAATCTGTTATGTTATTAGGTGCGTTTTCGAAGACAGTTAAAAATTAAAAAATATAGTGCTATGTCGTTTATAAAGTGTGTTTGATAATGAAAAATATATAATTATGCAATTAACTTAATAGCTGGAGAGCTGGCAAGCATTTTTGGGTAGGTGCTTGAGGCAAGCTGAAAACTTGTCCTGTACCTCTCCTATTATATCCCAACACGAAACTGCAGACCTGGCTGGTGAGTAGCGGGACTAAATCAACCCCCAAATTTTCAAAAGTATATTTTTTTTTAATCCAAAAATATACTTGAGGCAATTTGCAATTTTTATATGTTGTAGTTTAATATTTACAGAATATAAAAAAAAATAAGCCAGACGATTTAGCCGGGGTTTTAACATTGCCAGGCCCGTCCAAAAATATTTTGCAAATGAATATAAAAAATGTGTTTGAGGCAACTTGAAATTTTAATAGAGTATTATTTATAACTAAAAAATAAGACTCTCAAAAAGACAGATCATTTCGGTGGGACTTTCTACCTGCCAGGCGATCTAACAAAGAGGATGCAAATCCTGGTCCACCCCCTCAATAGCTATGTGTGTTATATGGCTGGATAGGTATTGTTTAGCTGAATAAGAGTTACTATGGCGCCAAGTTCCAAATGTTAGTCCGTTCCGAGTTTTTCTTTAATAATGTCTTTATTTTTTATTCAACATTGTGGTTCTAGCAGGAGCCACGTCATTATATTTCTGTACTACATACACGTTGTGTAACCACTGACATATAGTTTTCATTGAATCACACTCCTAATCATTTTTATCCGTCTCACTCGCAATCATTAGTACCGAGAAGCTGCACTATGTAGATGATTTACCTGATTTTGGCATTAATGGTGATGCTTGGTTCTTACGCGACACGCGCAAAAAAAAATACAATTTCAAACAGACCTTATCGTTACCACATGCTTTTTATAAATAAAAGATAACATATTTTTATAATCAACATTTATTTATTATTATTCATGATCTACAATGACGTCATTAAGAAATAAGGCTGGGCCTACAAACGCCTCGTGTCTGGCGTATCCTAGATACCAAACTATTGAAACAATATGCGCACAGATTCCTACTGTACGTCTTCCCGTCATGCAGGTACAATATCTTTGCAGAATATTAATATTGTGAACCAATAAGTAGCAGTAGAACATTCTAGCTCTCACGTGTCGCGTAAGAACCAAGCATCATCATTAATGCCAAAATCAGGTAAATCATCTACATAGTGCAGCTTCTCGGTACTAATGAGTGCGAGTGAGACGGATAAAAATGATTAGGAGTGTGATTCAATGAAAACCATATGTCAGTGGTTACACAACGTGTATGTAGTACAGAAATGCAAGTAAATATAATGACGTGGCTCCTGCTAGCACCACAATGTTGAATAAAAAATAAAGACATTATTAAAGAAAAACTCGGAACGGACTAACATTTGGAACTTGGCGCCATAGTAACTCTTATTCAGCTAAACAATACCTATCCAGCCATATAACACACATAGCTATTGAGGGGGTGGACCAGGATTTGCATCCTCTTTGTTAGATCGCCTGGCAGGTAGAAAGTCCCACCAAAATGATCTGTCTTTTTGAGAGTCTTATTTTTTAGTTATAAATAATACTCTATTAAAATTTCAAGTTGCCTCAAACACATTTTTTATATTCATTTGCAAAATATTTTTGGACGGGCCTGGCAATGTTAAAACCCCGGCTGAATCGTCTGGCTTATTTTTTTTTATATTCTGTAAATATTAAACTACAACATATAAAAATTGCAAATTGCCTCAAGTATATTTTTGGATTAAAAAAAAAATATACTTTTAAAAATTTGGGGGTTGATTTAGCCCCGCTACTCACCAGCCAGGTCTGCAGTTTCGTGTTGGGATATAATAGGAGAGGTAGAGGACAAGTTTTCAGCTTGCCTCAAGCACCTACCCAAAAATGCTTGCCAGCTCTCGGGCTATAAGTTGGCCAAAGCCTATTCCGTTGTTATTTATAGAGGTTAATTAACAAAAATTTACAGTTTTTTTGGTATATAATTTATCCATGCACAATCAAGCCCAAAATGGATCGTCTCCTTTACGATTCAATTTAATTAAATGTATGTTGAGTAGTTTTACTGGTTGTTGTAAATTTATTGCTTTATAGATGTCATTCTATTTTGTAAAAATAATTATGTGTAAAATAAATTTATTCAATCTTTGATATTCGTTTTTATTTGTAAATTGTAAATGTTTAAACGGTTGTTTAGTTGAACCATTCAAGTTTTTACTCATAAATATGAGACTAGTTTTAACTTAGTACATACTTCTAATAAACTACATGAAAATACAAAATAAACTTAGCTAAGTTTGTGTCGTATACATAAATTACTTGATATGGATATTTTACGAGACTTAATGACAAGAAATGCATACTATCGAACCTTAGCCTCATAACGCTATATTTTATCGTATTTAATCCGTTTCTGATTGATCCAATAATACTTACCCCTAACATTGACGTAACACAACGAAGGATAATGAGCTCAAAGACTTATGAGATAAAAGCTAATTTGGCACATAGAAAACATGTTCGTCCTGTAACGGAGTTTAGACGTCTCTAGACGTTTTATTGATATCTTGTGATTGGTAGTGAATTGTTATGGATTTGGTTCGTAATAGGATTGTTCTAGGAGAATATAGTGATGTTCCAGTGCGGTATCGATGTCGAATATCTGAGTCGATAGATTGGGAAACCTGGCCACTGTAAAATTGACGAAAGCGCACAAATGTGGAGGCGTCTGAATGTGCGTAAAATTTCATTTATTCACAAAAAAAAATAGCAATTGCTAGGATACAAGGTATAAGACGTATGATGAGTATTAAATGAAAAGCAGACCTAACATCCATTTTTGCCAAGCTTTGAGTAGTAGTATTTACCTACTTGTTTTATTTCAGACAAAAATAGCCATATAATTAGGCTTCTGATTATTGAGCTCTTAAAATTATATGCTACGTATTTGATGATGTATTTTTCTAACTTTTTACGGGGTAATAGCAAGAGCTATAATATTTATCGATTTAATATTTTCCCAACCCTTACCCAACACAGTTTCTTACATAATACAGTTTACTTACTTCGTTTGTTTTTGTGATTATTTTCTCTATCAACATGTTGGTTTGCGGATAACATTTCGAAAATAGTCACGCAGTTATTGTTATATTGTCTTGATAGCTTGGTTTATTATGCAATTATTTTTCACAACTGATTCCCAAATAAGGTAGAAGAATATGCTGTAAAAATTAATTCGTTTTGAAAATAAAACGCCTTTTGTTTGGGCGTAGTCATCTGCAATCGAAGCATACTCATAATGACAAGTTACGTTTAATATAAGTTAGTCGTAAGAAAACTGTTACTAACACAATTATGGGCTCGGCCTGAAATAAATTGAATTGAATTGAATTGAATTGAATAGTTCTGACATGTAACACAATCACAATAATTTGCTGGCAGTCTAGGGCTCTTATTCATAAATCGCCCTCAACTCTGAGATCGAACTTGAACGCGGACTTGAGGTGCTGTTTTATATGAGAATCAAGCTCAAGTTCGATCTCAGAGTTGAGTGCAATTTATTTATACGAGCTTTAGTGTTAATAGGGTTTCAAAAGACAGCTAGTTCCGATGTCGCAATGAAATACAAAAACCAAAATCTTACAAAACTGTTCTAACAGTATTTCTTATTAAGCTATCTGCAAGTACAGTCGTCTCGAGCGTTCCAACGCACCATTAATCATCCCCAGTACAAACGAACGCTGTAATTCCGACTGTACGCGGTCGGTTGAAATATTATATTTGGATAAGTGCGGTTAAGTCTCCTCGGAGATATATACCAGAATTAAGGACGTTCCGGTGAATTATTACTCTGTTACTTTACTGCCTCTGTGCAGTGAGAAACTTACTCGTAATATCGGTTAGGTCGTGAGTTCGAATCGCGCGTCGGAGTGAAAAGCTGTGATTAGGGTTTTGCTGTTCTAAAATTAAAGTTGCAGCGGTAAGGCATTATAGTTAAAGAAGTATTAATTTCGATTGTTCTGGAGTAAAACACCAGTATTCACTTATTTAGTTTTAATAAACTTTATTGCACGATATAAAAATTGTACAAAAGGCGGACTTAATGACTCACGGCATTCTCTACTGGTCAACCTTGGGGTCAAACAGAAAGTGTAGTAGTAGTAGAAGCCGTTTTCTCGAACATAACACCAAACGGCTCGTTAAAATTTTTAATCAAACTAGTTTATATCAACCACATAAAAGTAGCATTTAAGCGCAAACTGTAAAGAAAATCCTTCTTAGCAACGAAGTTAAAGTCCACCGCTCTTTTCAAACGTGTAAAGACAAATACGTATTAAAAATTCCCAACTCCCCTTCGGGCGCCGTCAAGAAAACGTCTCTAAGTTGGACCGAACTTGTTTCAAAGACTCAAAGAGCCTAAGTTAGTTATAACAGTTGCCTAATTCCGCCGTATCTCGTGAATCTAAAACGTTGATAGATGCGCCACGGTTTTATAGCTTTTTGTTGAGCTCAACGGACGGAATTTTAAGAGGGAACACGAACACTTTAGTCTCACGTTTACTGAATACAGTATAGGCATTTTAGATACGGAATACATCAGTAATCTGCTCAGCTCGCTACAATGTGTCTGAGGAGATTTTGATTCATAGTTGCCAAGGAAGTATTTTTCTTTAACTTCATTCAATTAAATCACGACCAATCAATGAGGTAGGTATTCGACTTATGTAGGTCGAAAAGACTCTGATAGAAAAATTTAAAGCGTCAGGGGTGTACGATCATCATGCCAGGTGGCAAGATGAGCCGATGAGATTTAGATAAAATAAAAACAGTTATGTTCAATGTCACTACTCATAGGCTATCAAAATGTAATAAAAATATCCTCGGGGCATATGCTTTCTTTTCTTGGTCCTGTGATAATATTTTTTCAGGATAGCCCATCTCATTATTCGGTGCCACTCCTAAATATAATCTGCCTATATGATTTTGAATATTCGATTGGACCCACTATTCATAGTGTATACCACTATCCCGATGGATATACCACCTTGAACATTGCACGTATTTAGAAAACCCGCTGGTTGTCGACTTGCCCTTGAAGGGGCTAAAATGGTCAAGTTATGAGTTTAAACATAACCTAGTAAACAAGTCTTCCTATCCATCAATAGGGATGACTGCCTAGCAGTGGTGACGTTAATCAGCTGATGATGATGATGATGATGATGAAGAGCGCAGTCATATAAAATGACGGTGTTGAAAATAAACTCCATAGACAAAGAAACAGCGCGACGATTTTCCCTCGGTAATCGGATCAGTCTGAAAACCATTTCTAACAAATTAGAAGTTCAACTGTAAATGCCCTAATTCCAACTTCGTGAAAGAATCGTTCGTTTAGCGGAAAGTCATGACCAAATACAGCTTCAAAGAGTTAATTAAGCCAGAAATAATCACAAATGGACTGAGATCTATTCTTGGATTCTGGCTACGAACATTTTCATTGGACCGTTAAAATGTCACGGCAGAAATAGTATAATTATACAGTCATCATTGGATCATTTAGGTACCGGATCATAAGCCTTCCGTATCTAACTCAAAACTAATTTCGAGTTTGACTCAAAATGTTCTTCATTAAATTAGGCTTCACAAAAGCACATGGTCAGAAAAATTACTTCAAGAAACTCAATTATTTTAACTTTTTAATTTTATCAATGTTTTGTTATTATCTGAGAATCATCATTATTAAAAAAACCTATTTAATAACATCGTAACAAGACGTCAGTATTAATAAATCATTGACAAAATGTATCCGACTTAGCCCGCTAGTACTTTCTTCTATCCTATCCTATCCTGTTATCTGGAATGTACACAAAATTAACCACAAAGTAATCTTTTTAACCAACTGGTAACTTAACGAAGATATCCAAAATAAATATGAGCAGCCGTTAAAATTATTTGTTTTCTCTATCGAAGAGTTTCCGAAGATTTTCTGGATGAACGAAATTGAGTAATTTAAAAGTACCAACGATATTGGCTCAGGAAGTTTCCCATCGGATATTCGCGGCAGAAAATATGGAAAGGGAGTTATTAAGAAATCTGCAAATTATATGTGTTGATGGAAAAGCTGGTAACTTTTAATTAGGTAGAGTGAAAGTAATTATTGAAGCAAACGGAAGTTCAATGTAAACTTATTATATTTAATATAAATTGATTAAATTCTCATGAGTTGAAATGTTGATTTTCCTGTTTATTGCTTTATGCGGTTTTGAGTAACAATATTGGGTGCGCTAAAATATGTAAGTACTAGCGGCCGCCCGCGACTCCGTCCGCGTTGATTTCGATTTCCAATAGCCCAAAGCCTTCCTCGTCAAATGGACTATCAAACACAAAAATATTTTTTCAAATCGGACCAGTAGTTCCTGAGATTAGCGCGTTCAAACAAACATACAAACAAACAAACAAACATACAAACAAACTCTTCAGCTTTATATATTAGTATAGATAATTTGACCCCTTTGCAATGAAATGACATGCTTTGTATTTTTGATTATATAGTGAAATCATTCGCCTAAACAGTTGACTGAAATAGAAACAAATTATTGCTTTATTAAAACGTATAGGTCGTCAAAAATGAACCTGCTTGTAATATATAAATTACTAGCGGCCGCGAAAATTATTTTGTTAATTCGAACCAGTAGCTCCTGAGATTAGAGCGTTCAATCAAACTAACTCTTTAGCTTTATTACTCGTATATTAGTAAAGATGTGCTATTAGCAAATTAATTAACGCTGAAAGTAGACAATGCTCCTCTTTTCTACTCCTACTTTAGTTATTTATGCCAAATATAATGTTTGACAAATGCATTTCCATCTTCATTAAGAGCATATGAGATAACCGGAATATTCCAGTTATAAATAAATACAAGTACTAAAAAGATCCGACACGCTTTTAGCGTTCCTTGGGAAATGCTGGTGAATTTACTTGAACACGAATTTTACATTACACAAACCGCAGCCCAGGTGTACAGCAGGAGTTTTCGATCAAAGACAGAAACTTTACCTACCTTCTTTGAACGGTTTTCTTCGGCGAGTATGTTAGAAAATTCTATTTACTTTACTTTATTATGTTATGTAGGCAACAGTTGTGATTTATTTGTGAGTATGAAACACTTGTGGAAATCTTTTAAAGAAATGGCGAAGTCAATAATGGCCAAGTCAGTTACAATCTAAATTTTATATGTTTAAAAAAAACTGAGTCTTTAGCTGATAACCACCTAGCATGATACCAACTACTTCCCAATATTTAACACTAGCAGCCGCCCGCGACTCCGCCCGCGTGGATTTCGATTTCCAATATCCTATGTGTTATTCTGATGTATAAGCTATATTGTGGTAAAGTTTCATTCAAATCAATTCAGTAGTTTTTACGTGAAAGAGTAACAATCATCCATACATCCATACTTACAAACTTTCGCCTTTATAATAGTAGTAGGATTAATGGCAGATGCTCTTCCTACATGGTCTAGTTTACATGGATACCTTAACTACATAGGCGGTTTGATAAGTTCGTGCAAAATCCGAGAGCTTATGTTATTGCTTCGTATTGAGTTTATGTTTGATTACTAGCATCTTTTAGAGGACCATACGCAAAGTTTCAGCTTGATCGGCCTACTTCTTTGTGTTTGGCATTGATTCGCGTAAAGGAAGTCGAGTGATTTTCAGAACATTTTGTGCAACAGAATTTCGTGTGGTGATTTCACATAACTGTCTGAAAAGCAAAACTCCTCAGGAGACAAAAGTGATGATTGACAAACATTATGGAGACTCTGCACCTTACATTATCAAGTGTTTAAAAAAATTGCAGTGATCTTATGGGTCCAAGTGATGCTAAGCCATCTGATCGTCTAAGACGTCCTGTAGAGGGTTCTACTGCAGTAATGTTGGTTGAAATCCATGACATAGTGATAGATGACAGAAAAGTGAAGATGCATGAGATTACTAGTGCTATGGACATCTCGAATCAACGAGTACATAATATTATTCACCAACATTCAGAGACGAGAAAGCTGTCTGAAAAAGTCATTTTTTATTATGGAAATGTACCGGCCCACACCCCAAAAGTTGTGGTCCTAAAATTAGTAGAAATAGGCTCCCAATTTGTTTTATATCCCTGTTATTCTACAGAATTGACTCCCTTTGACTATAATCTGTCGCTTTATTTAAAAGAAAATATTTGCATGAATAAGATTTTGTTCAAACAAGGAGGTGATGGCTGAAAAATTTGGCTATTTTTTAGACCTTTACAAATCCTATTATTTGGAAAGGATTGACTTATTCGAAAAGCGTTAAATTACGTGTATAAGCCTCTGAGAAGTCTATGTCAAAGAATAAAAAAGGTTTACCTCAAAAAGTAACATACTTTTTATTTTTGCACGAACTTATCAAACTGCCCTCGTAAAACTAACTAAAATGCTTCTTCTTGTCGATGGCGAAAAAACTATTTAAAAAGCAAATTGGCACTTATTCTCAGCAGGCCATTAACGTCGACGTTCTAGTAGTTAAAAAGTGTCTTGATGTGTATTAAAAAATGTAAAACATTTTAATTTACTTTCCTTTATGTAGCCGAGTCTAAAAGCCACCTAAAATTAATGATATTTAAAAGAAACACAGTATTTACAGTATGAGTTCTTTGAGTGAATAAACTTTCGTATATTGAATTAAATATTTCTGATGTAGTAAGTCGAAAGTATTTTCAGCTGTGGTAGAAAAAACTGTCAAGGAAAATGTTTCCATATATTATTGAAGAAACGGTGCGTGATTCCTTTGCTATTACAAAAATGTCTTGGAGATAGATATGTTCATTGTTCCGTTACGTTAGTTTCCATATAACATTGGTACTAGTAGCATTACATTACATTAGCTGTAGCAGTGGCATTTCGAGGGCCAGTATGGCGATGCAAATGGACCTATCCATACCATCATGGTGTTGCCACATTAGGGCTCTCTTTTTGCTTTTCACAAGGTAGAGCCACTTTATTATGCTAAAAAAACGGGCAAAATAGCCAGAACAGTTTTAAGTAAAAAACAGTAAGTATCCAAAAATAGGTAAATAAGAATTGTCAAGTAAAATCTAAATGAAAAATATGATTTTTATCAGAGATATAGAATGATATTTATCGAAACCCTTAAATAAAGGAAGATCTGTTCAATATCAGAAGATTTCATTTTTACCTTAGAAAAACATTTAAATCATTAAGAAAACATCCATTTATTAAGGAAAATCCTACTCATGATCCAACACTTTTTGGAATAAAAGCGCTCGTAAATAGTTAAAGACCAAAAAACATACCATATTAATTTAAAATTTTGCTTATTTGTAACATTATATACATAAGGTTGTATTTCTAAAGAATATTTAGTTTCTTTCTGAGACTTTACATCATACTTAATAGGATCACATTATTAAAATATGGTTTCATGGCCCTTAGACTACACAACTACGATTTGTTATTGACTTATTACGACAACACACGCAATGACAAACAGTTTGACTATATTTAGGGTTCTTCTGTCAAATGCACGAAACTAAGCGTTAAGTAAATCTGGTGCCTGATGTCAAAAAAAAGGAATAATCCTGAATAATCACAGTTCTAATGTCATTTTAGCAGTCTCTCGTCTAAAGTAAAAAAAAAACGAAAATTGAAAAAGTGACTTTTGATGTCAACTGCAGACTTAGAAAATTTCATTAATCTCAAAATGAAAAAGTCCAGAACCTGGTTTCAAAGTTCAGATATTAAGTTCTGGAAGCTCATGGTCAAAAGCTTTAGCCTTGGCTTAAGTTTCTGCTAAATAAGCTACTAGCCGCTTTGAAGTAACAGCAATCATCATAATAATCACATCTTTCTATATTTTAGATCAAAGAACCTCAAACCCGATATCCGTCTACACTTTCCCGTTTTTTATCGACTCCGTCTATCTATTACCTTTCGTCCGTAACAAATTCAGGTCGAAATGGAGTCTAGTCCTCGATTGTCTTTGTAGGGCGAATAAAATTGCTTTTTAGTGGTTTCACGTCTGGCGAAACGGGCAACTGGCCTGATACGATCTCCGTGTGTGGGAAAGGCACAAAGAAATTCACTGAAAACAGTTGACGATCACACTGCGAGTGCTTTTTAACGGATTGACAGTGTAATTTGAAGTTAGTATCCACTTGATTGTCGCTTGTACGAGTATAGAGAAGCACGTTGCGATTATGTCTTGATACAGTAATACTTGGTATAAGACGTAGGTCAACCTGCAAGAGGGTCATTAATATGAAAGGTTAAGTGATCTTCGTTCGTTGTTCGTTGGTTTCTAAATATCCTTCACCATCCCCGTGATAAAATGAGAAAACATACCGAAAGAAATCCATAAATTATTTTGATATATGTATATTAATTTGTCTTAGCGATTACACTAGACAAATAAAGCTGGTTGGTACATTTAAAAAAATGTAAGTTATTTTTCATCGTAGATTTGTATTTTCAACCACGTACTTACGTGGTACAAATAGCGAATACAAAATGCTACTTCATGTGGCCATAAGGTTTTTTTATATAAGCACGGTACATTGGCTTTACAGGGCCTGATGGTAAGCAAAAAAGAGCCCTAACAGCCATCACAACCTATCCCTAGCCGAGCTAAACCTAGCAATTCAATCAAATACAGAATGAATAAATAAAATATGGTTCCCATATACATACAGCCGTATTATCATAAGATTGTTCATTGCTGACTCTGCAAAGTTTTAGGTGCATTTTTGCTGCATTTTTGGCAAGATGCACTCATCTCAACGAGTTCAATAGAACCAAGTAGCCGTACCTACGTAGAAATGGCCGACTTTTATTGCGTTGTAGCTTATGTTATAATAATGTATTGTTTTAAAATTCCATACTCCGCAGTTCCCGTTGTATTTTGCAAGCTTCGGCTATTTTTACCGAAGAAATAACTGCTTTGCATTGAATTTTTATGGCTTACAGTATACTCGTAGTTGTTCAAATGCTTTTATGGAATAGTGTTTTAGCCGCATAATCTCAGAAGTTGTGAGTACCGGTCGGCTGTTGGCTAGCCAATGGAAATGCCGTATGATATTAATTTGATCTTTAAGCATTTATTTCCAGCCCTGTTTTTTTTCACATAACCTGGTTAAAACAAGGGTATTTTATTACAGCGGCTAATAAGTCTGAGTATCTTGCAATCTTGTAAAAGTCCTCTAAACAGCCGAAGACACTATAAGATTATACCCGACTATATCCGCCGCTCGCGACTCCATTCGCGTGGATTTCGGTTTCCGCACACAAAGTGTTATACTATAGCTTTCCAACACAATAAGATTTTTTCTCTCTTCTTCAGCTTTATTATATTAGTAAAGATTATTAATAACACCATTCCACATTAATAAACATCAGTAAAAACACGGCCGAACTTAAATACGCCCAATATCCGCACTCAGTAACATCCATTACCGTATTCCCTTTAATATTCTATCTACGAATACATCCCCATTTACTCCGCACCGCTCATTTGCGTATCTCGCGGATTTTTTGTTCGATCGCGTTTAAATTTATTGGATTTCAACGTTTCAACTTAGATTAAGGGAATTGAAAACGTTCTTGTTTTAGAGGTGACGGGGAATGTTGCGAATGGGTATCGGATTACGCCGCCAGATTTAGTTGGCGTCTAAGAGGGGTTGGGGTGGGGATGTGAAGCATTACAATTGGCAGTTTTATCGATAATTTTGAGTAGGAGTTAATTTTATGGAAAACTTTAATTGAGTTATAGTTAAAAATATTTTTCAGAATATTCTTTATATTATTCAAGTAACGGCATGAGTAGATCTTCCACCTAATTGCATTTGGCAGATTTATAGATAACTAGCGTCCTGCCCGGCTTCGCACGGGTGCAACTAAATTTATGAGTGTTTCTCTACTATATTATGCGTGTATTAGACATATAAACATTCCTTAATAATCACTCTATTTTTGCACAAAACCGCATCAAAAGCGGCTCATTCGAGTGGACAAAAGCGAACAAGTTCTACAAAGCTCTACCTACCTTAAATGTAACATCTAGAAACACTGTCTTGTACTGAGATTTCTGTATTTGTTTAATAAATAAATAAATAAATAAGTAATAGTACTGCCTTGAGTTCATAACTCGAGATGAAGACTCAAATCCCCAGTTATATTTGCATGGATTAAAGAGGTTTCAGTCAAATTCTGTAACTTTATTTCCAGTCAACCTTCAAATACGAAAATAGAGAGGGTTAACTTATAAATATGTTAAAATTTACGGAGCGTGTATTGCTTTGTATGAAAATAATTCAGGTAAATATTAAGTATCGTTAATGGATTGTGATTTTACGTAACTTTGCTGGCATGCCCAAAAATCTTTTCTACTTTACCTTTAAAAGTAAATTCAAAGGAATATTGCATTTAGCAAACATTGCTCGCTTTGCGTGATTAGAAATCATTTTGAGATGTCGTTATTCAGTAATGGATTCGTATTCTAGTTATTTTTTGGAGTAACATTAAAAATGAACAACTTCAGAAAGCAATTCGAAGTAGAAAATATATTTTGTATACATATACATATTTTAACTTATAAAACATGTTTTACTATACTTTAATGTTAAACATGTATATGTAATATGTAATATGTATTAATGTTTTCTTAGTCATGACCTCTGACTCATTCAGCGATCACGGCTGCTGTAAAGTAGCCGAAACGTCCGGGTTTTACTGTTAACATGTAGTTTAAATATACTTTAATTATTATTATGTAGGTACTCTTTCGAGATCACGGATCCAAAGGGAACCGGTTATTATTGATTTATTATTAGGAGCCTGTAGTATCACACTGCAGGGCAAATGCCAGGCATTATTTAATTTTTTCTCTAAAATGTTTGGTTGCTCTCATCTCAATTTTTTTATGGCTATAAATTTGTCATGAGCAAATCCTTATAATCTTCCCCAGTACCAAATAAACAGCTAACCTAAACGTGAATTTCAACAGAATATTAAATTCAGTAAACATTGCTCTGTCTACGTGATCACGAAATTCGCAGAGCTATCGATTATCGGTAATGGATTGTTACCCAACACTAGCACTCGGGAACTGGGGCGTTTCGGCCGTGTCCCGACTCTCATTAGAAGCGTTGGGTACATAAGCACTTCTCTAAATTGAAGGAAAATACAGTTATATTTACTGTCGGGTCAATCAGAAACGCGTTGATGAATGATGAAAGACGAAAATTGGGCGGATTTTATTGACGCTATCAATGTATTTGATATTCGGAATTCTCTGTTTATTTCTGCAATTTTGGTTTACTAGTTTTTTGGTTGGTTCTTACTATCAGACAATGTAGGTAAAATGTGCTTAGACTATGTCAGTCCTGTGTATTAGGACTTTTTGTCTGTGATACAATATACAGAGTTAAGGAATTGACATATCTAAGACTTTTGATCCATATATGCAATAGCATCGTGTGCATTGAATTTTTGTTGCTATTTTAGGAGATTTTTTTTTTGATTGTACTTTATTCCAAAAATTGTTATGCAGATAAAAACAAAATACTCTAAAAAGTTCTTTTTGGTGGCCTAACTATGTTTACTTGTACTAGGTACTGTACTATGTTGTCACAACGGTTAATATAGCTGCAAATCAAAACCCATTTCCAAAATGCACCCTGTATAATGCACCTACGTGTAAGATGTGATGATTATGTCTGTAATACAACAATCTTTTTTTGCTATCTAATAAACTACATGCCGATTTGAAGTCATACTTAAAATCATCATGAGAATCGACATCATCAACCTATCGCAGTTAACTGCTGGACATCGGCTTCTCCAAGGCTCCTCCACTCAGCCCGACTAAAAAATACAAGAAGATAAATATTTTGTGACAAGAAATTGAATACAGCTCCCTCACGCTCCACAAAACACGGTGAGCCGTTAATCCTGCGCCTGATCTCTTTCCAGCGATGACAGGGCGACAACTGACCCACTGAAAGGGGTCTTGAAATTAATAACAGTATTTGATAAGGCTAATAAATACTCGGTATCTGGAAATATTGTCCTGTAGGTTATTTCTAACTGGTCTTTGACTTAAAGGATTAGTATGTGTCATAATATTTTTCAAGGAGAGGCCTATGTCTAGCAGCGTACTACAATAGGCTGATGATGATGATGAATGATCATCATCATCATCAGCCTATCTTGCATTTAATGTAAGATTAGGGATTAGATTAGACGTCAACAACTTCACTGCATAACTTCCCCAACAAAGATTGTAAGGTCCTATCATCATCACATTGCCTCTATCGGTTGCATCTTCTATCATTGCCTCGGAGCCCAGGAAACGCTACGACTATGGTGCTGAATAGACCAGACTGATTATTAAAATTGAGCGACTGTCATCTGACCTCGTTTCCCATTTCAATGGAAACCAGACCATTTCTAGAAATATAATTAAATATATACGTATAACACCCAGACCAGAGCAAACAGACATATTCATGCATACAAATATTTGTCATGTGTGGGGTTCGAACCCGCGACCTATGGTCTTATAGACAACTGCTGGACCACTACTACAAGCGGATCGTCTATAAAGTACGTCACATTCCCACGAGTGATTGTTGCATTCTCGTATATGATACGAGTATAAATTTAAAATAATTGCACAATGCCGATAGGAGATTTGGAGAGCGTCCTGCATTGTGAAACGTTTGACACAATTATATTTGCTCTGTTTAGATGGAAATAGTCCAAGGTCTTCCCAATAATTCGGTTAATTTTGGTAAACAATAATATTATGACGAGGATGCTTTGACTTTGTGTATCTACGAGTAATAATGCTGGCTGTAATAATTAATAGTATTTATAATGCAAATTAACAAAACGCGAAACAATCAGAATAAGTTATTTGTTCCTACGGTAACTATAAATATGTACGTACTTCAGATGCAACAAAAAGATATTATTATAATTCTATAATAAAAATAAAAATAAAAATTGAAATTTGTCAGCAAGTTGATGAATAATTCTTTCTATGTTGTACTCAAACATAGTTAAGTCTAGGGTCTGTTTTTCTTTGAATACATGCATGAAATAGGATTGATAGACATAAAAAAGTCGCCTTTAAGGCGTAACCTGTAACATATTTCCAAAATTGGTGAAAATCAGTACATCCTCAATTGTTATATATAGTAATCTAAATACGTTTTCTTGTTACAATTTCAAAATCTACCTCAAAAATCCACCCTGTACATATACTACGTATCTGATAAGAATCAAATCTTCTCCATGGCAAAATGACAAAGTTCTGATCGCCAAACCGGTCGGCAAAAGAATATCAAAGTTGTAAAGTAGATAAATTACACTCTCCTCTCAGTAAATTGTTCGGAGGCCCGCTTTCAAACTGCAAATTAAAATGTGAACTTTTCCAACTTTACAAATCTGTCTATTGTCCTTAAGTGAAGTTAAGAAGTACAGTTAGATAAAAATTCGTGTCGATATTTTTTAGGTACGATTTTTTATTGTATATAGAATTTAGAAACGCTTAAGCTTTTATGAGATTTTAGACTTTCGCGTTTCATTACTATATTGAATTAATATATTGAAGCAGTAAGTAGTATATATGTAAAACATAATTAAATATCGCGTTTTGTCCTGCTTAAGCTTTTATCTTGACTTAAGATATTTTGCCAGCAACGGACACCTACGTAGCATAACAGTTATGCACGTAGCACAAATCTTAAATGTTAGTTACCTAATTAATAAGTAGTTAAAACTTTCGGAATACCATAACCTATTATTGGGTTTATATCATAGTTGAATGTGCTTTTAATGTCCTTCCCAATGCGTCAAACTCCCAAACTACCAGATTTCATTTGGCAACGCTACACCATCTGAAATAACATAATACTTTTCCACCACTCACTAAACTTAATACAATTTGTCCGAACGGGGAATTCTTTATGAGTTTAGACCTTTCCCGTTCAACTTTGCACGGTTGGACAGTTTTTTCTTTTGATCTCGCGTTTATAAGACCAACCCTTGCCTCCGACCTTTTATCAAGTTTTTTCCTACTATTTTTATTAAACCTTACCTCGTCCATTAGAGGCTCGGGCCCAGGTATTTTTATCAGTATGTCGTGTTTCGGAAGTTCTGCTTTTCATCCTCAATATAGCGTTTGAGTTGGGTGAACTGGACGGTTTTGGTGAAACTAAGTTGAATGAATGAAGTGAGCGAAGCTGTTTGTAAGTGTTTTGGTGAGAAGCTGTCGATTAGTAAACATTTGTGTAAGTTGACCACTTGTATTCGCTCGTACGTTCAGAAAATTGTCTGAGGTTCAATTCCCACACATTACAAACCATTAACGGATAAACATAATAATTTATCTGTTTGTATTGTTATCTCGTAGCTCTGAGTTCGATTCCCGGGTGGGGCAACATACATATGTGTTGGTTTTCCGATCACACCTTGCTCAGTTCTGATTAGTGAATGCTGATCAACATTTCACCTTTATTTCGACAAAATCCCTCTTTAAAACGACATGATCATTTCAAATGATGTAGGCATTTTCCATGCCGTGGGACATTAAGAGTTTGATACAACAATTCATTTACACATAACAAAAAGCATTCTGCAACATTATTCTCAGAATTCTCAAATTATAAACACAAGTTACAAATTGTTGTTTTGTCTTATTTCGCAAATAACAATTGTTGATAAAATAGACGAGCAATTACTTTCTTCACTTAAGTGGCTCTAATCTCAAGGGTACTATTACTCCCTTATAATCTCGAGGTTTCAAGGACTATCCTAAGAGGGCCTTTTTAATTAAAGACTCTCGTCCTACGCTATTAATCATACTCGCAGCAAAGCCTTATTGTCTAGTGAAGTTGAGAAATGAACGAACAAGAGATACAATTGAAGTGTTTCACGCATGACGGAACAAAAATAGTTACATTTTATTTTAATAATGCATTGGAATTTGGAAGAGATGAATACCATTTGCCAACTTTGCCAAAGAGTGTTTTGACGTTTACCAACCTGCTTGTGTTCTGCGTGGTGACTATGGGCATTTTGAACCTATTATGTCAGACTTTGACAGTTTGGCAATTTAACTTGTTTATAAATGAACTCTTTAGTTTCTTGCGTCACTACTCTCAGCAGACCTTTTCGTCAAAGTGCTGGTAGGTCAAAAAAGAAACGAGCAAAAGAATGAATTTGCAAAATCAAATTGCTAAATAAACTACTTTGACTAATGTAAAACTGTTTTTAGTTCAGAACTTTTTTGTATACCTCTAAATATTGTGGTAACAGAATTATGAGAGTAACATAATATTTTATTTACTCTATTATGATACCCATTGAAATTTATTTTTAAAAAAGGCAAAACTGTCTGAGTTTCTTGCGGCGTCTCTTCTCAGCAGGCCATTCACGTCGAGGCGCTGGTAGGTAAAAAAAGTTTTGACGTGCAAAAGAATTTACTAAGTGAATCAAATTGCTAAATAAATCATTATTTCATTATTTCATTATTTCCACGCGTAGGTAGCGACCTAAATGATACTTAAAGTTTTTATTATATCGACGACTATATTGTGTTCTTTATTAAATCTATACTAATATATAAAGCTGAAGAGTTTGTTTGTATGTTTGTTTGTTTGTTTGTATGTTTGTTTGTTTGAACGCGCTAATCTCAGGAACTACTGGTCCGATTTGAAAAAATATTTCTATGTTAGATAGTCCATTTGACGAGGAAGGCTTTAGGCTATTGGAAATCGAAATCCACGCGGACGGAGTCGCGGGCGGCCGCTAGTATTATGATAAAATTATTATTGTATACGTATATGATTTTCCAAAATATCAATAATATTTACTAACAAAACTTTACTGGATTTTAAAAGAGAGTAAATACGCGATGTAGAACCTGTTTACAACGTTTTCGTAAAAAATCCACTGGAAAGCAGCTTAACTTCAAATAATTAAGTACGTTTAATTGAAATCCAATTCATTTCTCTTTGCGGTTTGGAATTTCTAAGTGCTTAGGTAGGGTGGCCTTCAGTTTTGTATTCTTTCAACCCTCCTTTTCATTCAAAGCCATAGTTACCTTTTAAAAATAATCATTAATACTTTTAATAATGTTTTACTAACAACACGTTTTTTACGAAAAAGGAAGTGTTTATTGCATCAAACTTACCAAATAATATTTTTCTAGTTTTCTAATAACAAAGCTTTTGAGCATCCCCTTTAATGGGGCATTCCAATGGGGATTTATGGACCTTAACTACAGCAACGCTAATGCATCTTATGTATTGATTACCAGCTTCATCTCATGATAATTGACTGATTGATTTTGACGACCCGCTTGGCGTAGTTGTTAAGACGTTGACTATTAGACCAAGAGGTTTTGGGTTCGATCTCCGCACAGGCAAAACAATTGTGTGCATGAACATGTGTGTTTGTGCTGGTATGTGTTTTATATGTGATTTATTAAAATATGTATTATGTTAAACCACTGTTCATTCTGATATCTGTAACATAACTGATAAAAAGCTACTCATCGCGGAGACAGATTAATCTATCTATGTATATAAAACTCAAAGGTGACTGACTAACTGACTGACATAGTGATCTATAAAATCCTAAGGGGATAAAATGATGGATGAAGAAATTTTGTATGAAACCGGAATCCACGCGGATGAAGTCGTGTGTAGTCGTGGGTGGCTAGTAATGTTGTATAAATGTAGGTAATAAAGTGATGTTGTGTAAATGATAACTACAAAAATTTAAGTTTTGGAGTTTCAAACCAAAACATACTGGACGGCGTAATTAATGTACTCTTGTACCATTACTTTATTTAATAACATCGTATAAACTTTACATAACTTAGAAATTCGTATTTAATACGAGAACATACAATATTGTAACTAAGTTAGTCTTGTCTACAGTGTAGTGTAGCGTAGGTGTTCGAGTATTATAATTGGGATCACCTTGTAGGTAAAGTTCTTCGTATTAATCAAATATGTATAATGTGCTGTTTAAATAAAAACAATATTGTTATTCACAAAAATAAGTTGCCTTGGTAAATTATAGGTTGAATTTAATTAATTTTTCATTTTATTCATAAATGTTTGTTATGTTTGTAAGATATAACAGAATAAAAAATAAATCCTTATTCTCGGCGCGGTCTAAAGAAAATACCTTTTGTAGGTGTGGGATAAAAACAGGCTGAATCTTCAGTTTTTCTTAAGCCTATTTATAGAATACTTTCAAAGATTTTCCGATAACATCGACACTTCTATTGTCATTTCACGACCGCCCACTTAGCGCCAAAGTACACCAATATTCTTAAAACAGACGTAATTTCCATTCCATTTCTCTGGAATGATGTTCACCCTATTTGTTGGTAGTGGAAATTCGTAATTCCATTATTAACCGCCGGGGGGTATATTAGGCCCAACAAGTATAATAAGATCTTAAATATTTATTTTTCAATTTGAACTATCGATCCGTTTAAAACAGATTTATAGGAATGAATATCATCCATTGAGCAGCTTGATGGAGCAGTGGTTAACGCGTTAGATCTGCGATTGCTAAGGTTAACCAACTTTCGCACAGGCCAGTCATGAAATGGGTGACCGAAAAATTTCGTCTCGAGCAATCTTCCTTACTTCGAAAGGCACTAAACGCGATATTATTTTTATAAGTACATGAGTACTTACTGCTATATAATATCGCGTTTAGTCCCGTTGTAATGTTAAATAATTATAATGCAACGCGAAAGTTTAAAGTTATATCTTCGAAAGGCACGTTAAGCAGTTGTTTCTACGGCTGATTTCTATACGGTCATGTCAGATTGCTATACAGATTGTGTGAGAGTTGGAGAGTAGGAAGTGCACTTACTTGTGCACTATACTAATCTAGTGTTCCTAGTTGGTCGCCATGGCTGAAAAACGGCCGGACGGTGTTATCTGCTATTCAAACTCAATGTAATCCTCAAAAACTCTACAAGCTTACAAACTGCATTCCTAAGTAATTGTAAAATCGTCCGCCATGGCCTTATCACGGCCCGACGGACGGTGTAATCTGCTATTCAACTCAATGCGATCTTCAAAAACCTCTGCAGCCTTACAAACTCGTATAGAACAGCGATATGTCAATTTGAATACTAGTAAGTTGGTTACTTGGCAGACTGCCATAGGCCTTTGCCGCTGTGACTGTTTACCATCAAAAAGGTCTCTCTGGTAGTAAAAAGTTACTGAGGCAATATGTTGACATAATCGTTAGTGACAATAAAGGTTGTAGTTTTCATTTTTCAACCGCTTTATTTCAAGCTGTCTCAATTATCTACTAAGCTTTAGAGCCACCTAAGTATTATTATGTATTTTCGATTAATATATATATATATATGTACACACCACGGCTAAAGATTCATACTTTAATATCAGCTTAACACTATAATCATTATGTACTTTTAAACAGTTTTCTATCCGAATATACAATACCCAAAGCATTTTATCGATAAAAACATTATAAACTAATAAATACTGTCGACGCCTCTGAAATTGCCTGTTAGGGATTTTTCCCTTCACTAAACAGGTTGGGGGACCCTCTTAAAAACTCACTACATTAAATTTTCCCTTCAGAAAAGCCGATACTTCACTGCTGGATGCGCTTTTTCATCAACATTTACTTATGCTACTAAAAGGAGTCATACTATGTAGGTTATAAGCAGAAATTAGTTTAATACAATAAACATTCACAGGCAAGATAGTTTAATTAGTATAAAAACGGTTTTAAATAAGGAAGAGGATACGATCAAAACTTTATAGGGAAGTGAACACCGCTGGCTTTGTATAATAATATTAACAACACCATAAAGGTCGAAGATGCGTTGTCTGCGTTTAAAACCCCATTCTCCAACTGAGGTTATATTCTCAAATTAGCCAAATACATACATCATTTGGCATATTTCATACAAAAACAAACAGATTGCGGATTGAATCTTGGACCTCTAGAATTAAGTAGGTGACTTCCCAACCAATAATCTGCCATTGAATATCGAACTCTCTTCAACTCATCTTCTGCTTTTAGTGTAAGTGCCGCCTTAACCATACAAAAAATCACTAAACTAGGGAGAGTCAATTCGCTTATTGAAATCCATACATAAGGTATCAGGTGTAAGGGGTCCTTATCAAGCCCAATGAAAAATGTATCACGCCGTCGATTCCTCTTTCAACGACGATTCGATGGAAAATTATGTGAAGATTTTTCTGATTATGTGTTTTTTTTTCAGCACTAGCATCCGCCCCAGCTTCGCTCGGGTGCAATGCTGATATCAGCGACAACGAAGATCATGTATATTAATATTATTTAACGGGACTAAACGCGATATCAACTATGTAAAATATGTATACTACTTACTGCTTGACGTTTCAGCTGCGTTACAACAACAGCAGCAAGCAGTAAGTAGTATACATATACTACATAATTAATATCGCGTTTAGTCCCGTTAAATAATATTAATGTTATTATGCAACGCGAAAGTCTAAAATCTTATATCATGTATATTCTCTACGATCTTATCTATACTAATATAATAAACCTGAAGAGTTTGTCTCTCAGAGTGTAACTCAGTAAGTACAGGTTCAAATTGAAAAAAAAAACATTTTGCGTTAGATAGTCCATTAGTCGAGGAAGACTTTAAGCTATAATAAATCACAATGTGTGTGTCAACCGAATTCCACGCTGACGGAGTTGCGGGCAGCCGCTAGTTATACATATAAACGTACCTCTTCAATAACTCTAATAAACAACCGCATGAAAATTGATTTTAACATACAAAAGAACAGACAGAAAAAAGCAACTTTGTTTTATACTATGTAGTGATTTTTTGTCGACGTCAGGGATAACCTCTTTGCTCTCTACTACTTAAGATTCAAGATTTTAGGTGTACTTACAAAATGTCTAGAGCCTATGCAAATGAGGTATGTTAAAAGAAGCGTGCTATGTAATCCCTTTGATCTGACCTTTGTAAATTATTGGACTAGTAAGTGAAGGAACACACTAAGGTGAAAATACGCAACCAAGGTTGGGCGGCAATGCATTTTTTATACAAAATTACGTGACGTAATTTCAGCATAGTGCCTCATGTTCCATTTAAAATAAATTGCGGGCGTAGTCACATCAAACTTCGGACGCGTTTTTTCCGCCTAGTATGTTTCCATAGTAACACTTACTTGGTCCTATGGCGCAGTACTAGGTAGGTACCCATATTTGATTCAATCCGACAGCTCTTACCTGAAACAAAAGAAAATCACGTTAACATTTTGAAGAAGAATTCTGATCAAAGGTTTTTTATTTATTTATTACATAGCAATATCCAGGAAAGGAAGTCTGTGCTTCGAGACCCGGGATGACCTGTCGTTTTTATTTTACGAGAAAGCAGACACTTCATGCCTGGGTGTTATTTTTTTTAATTACATAAAAACCAAAAATAAATTTACACGGCACACACACACAACGAAACAAGTCTGACTTATTGTAGCAATTGTCACTCAAAATACGTGTTAATATCACGCCCATTCTCATAAGGTTGAACATTAACGTCTGTCCCTCGTATCTATTTCAAAGTCACGACGTTGACTTGTTAATTCCCATTGCGGTGAAGTCGTCAGGGTGATACACCGCCCTTATCCACACGGTATACGCCAGTTTATATCATATTATTAGAGATTGTTTGGACTATCCGCCAAACTTAATTTTTAATGAAATGCTTTTTTAATAATGTCAATTTTGAAAGGTCGTATAGAACAAGAATGTCACTAGTTGGTATGAGATCTTGGCTAGACCACTAGATGGTAAGAGAACACCGCCTATGAACATCAAAAACTCTACAGAGTCGCTAATGCGTCGCCTGCCTTTCAAAGCTCATAGCCTCAACCTGAGAATGTGATAGAGACCAGACTCATGGGCCAATAAATAAGTCAGTGTTGATTATGAGTTATATTACGCCTGCAGTGCTATGTACTACATACATATAATTGAATGTCAAACGACAATGTCGATTTTTGTACGACAGATGGCGTCTTTTTTTTGTCTCGCGTCCATCAACCAAACATGGTAATATACGAGTAATATAGGTATTCCTGAGGTCATTGCAAATGATATTTGCTAAGGAAGTATAGCTGTAAAAAAACTCAGCAAAAAGTCGTCATAAACACAGCTTCTAGCTTTACTAGACTTAATTTAAGTTAGAATGCGGATCCTAAATCCAATTAAGTCGAGCAAATCTGTGACATACTTATCCAACTCGGGAATTGAAACAAAGGCGACGGAATCAAAGTCCGAACATAAAAGTCCAGTGCTTGAAACAAGAAAAAAAATTTTTGGTAAACCTTAGATCTATTTAAGGTTTTTTGAGATTTAAGTGACTGGTGCCCAGTAAATTAAATAAATAAAAACGTATCACAATATTTAATTTAAATAAAAATAATTAATATATAATAATAAATAATTATTAGATATCTATATCTATACTTATAATAAATCTGTAGAGAGGTCAATTCTGTACATTAAATATTTTTCCAAAATAACTATCAGGGGGTGTTTAGTGATCGATACTGATACCAAAAATGCAATCAGTAAAATTTTTGTCTGTCTGTCTGTCTGTCTGTCTGTCTGTCTGTCTGTCTGTCTGTCTGTATGTTCCTTATAGAAACAAAAACTACTGGACGGATTTTAACGAAACTTGGTACCATTATTCTTCATACTCCTGGGCATATTATAGGATACTTTTTATCACGCTACAATCAACAGGAGTAGCGTAGTGAAGGGAAATGCGGGGGAAACGGGAGAATTTACTCCATTTCTTAAGCTTCAGTCGCGTGTGCAGCCTTAATGGTTAAAGTCACATAGAAATCATGTATGACGGAAATATTCTACATAAAATTGCCTAAAAAATATCCCCCGACAGCATATGTCTATCTTTTATGGTTGACTCACAATAACACGTGCAACTCAAGATCCAAATTGGTTTGAACGCGCTAAGCTCAGGAACTACTGGTTCGAATTGACAAAACATTTTGTGTTGGATAGTCCATTTACCACTTACCATTTGTCGAGGTAGGCTTTTAGCTATTGTATATTCCTTTATTTTATCATTGTAAATTATTATTGTGCTAGCGAACTATTTAGTTCTAAAATGTGCCGATAGATGGCGCACCTCGCTAGAGGCGCGGCCGCGGTTCTGAATCGCGGTGACCAGATGATTTCTCAAATGTATAAGGTCTCCAGATTATTGTTAATTATGATTGATAATAATTAGCGTTTTCCGTCACTTAGTTTGACTATTACATCTATCCAGTAATTAGTCCCATAAAAGTGTGCAAGTTGACAGCATGCATGTAGACCGTTGTTTTATTCAGCTATTTTTAGTAAGACTGTGTGCGGCGGAAATCGTATCCCACGCGGACGGAGTCGCTGGCGGCCGCTAGTATTTAATAAAAGTAATCCGTTTTTATTACGTGAATAATTTGCTGACTTTCTGAATTATTGTTGATTTTTTTTTATGTCTGACTACACTTTTTTTTTAATTCATTACATTATTTATATCACAAGCAAATTAAATAAACCCACACAAAAACTCATAGATAAAAGATGCGAACTATCGATCAAGCGAATATTTAAGCCATTCAGATCCCACAACTCACGTCATTCGGCAAGTTTGCTGAATGTAATAAGTGAGTTACCACAACCCATAAATATCCTTAACTCAATAACTCTCTCCATTCAATACACCGTATGCAAAGAATTTTGAACCATCCATTCAGTGTCAACACAGCAACATCTCAATACAAAAATATGACTTGCAATTGCTTTAGGAATCCCTTTGCGTATTCAAAGTGTTTACATCACATATTCCAGCGGCCGCATTAGCTGTGGAATAGTGTTGTTGGTTTATCGATAGTCTACCTGTCGAGTTGTGATGCAATATAATCCCAGATAAACGATAATAATATCAAAAGCCCTATTTAAACTATCAACCCTTAATGTTATTGTCGATACGCATAACAATTACCGATAAACATAATACGTGCGATTCATGAAATAAACCTACTTTTAAACGGATAGAGTCGAGATAATATTTAAAGCTTCATTTTACTAGAATCCCCCACCTTTCCGCTACATTTCATGCAACGATTCGTGCTATTGCTAAACATCATAACCGTCGATTGAATTATTAAGAAAAGCTGACGTTGGTTTTGACATTTTCAATAACATCGACAGTTTTGCCTAGTCATTAGAGTCGAACATTTTACGATACCCATATTAATACGAGCCTAAGACTTGGAATAAGCTTTCATAGTGGCAAGACTATCGACCTTTGCTGTCGATATCCATTGCAACAACACTAACGTAGTATGAAGACATCCGCCCCCCTTCCCTAAATTCTACCCCCCAAAGCAACGCACTTTAAATGGCAGTGATCAATCATACGCGGGGACTTTGTCAGTTGAATCGGCCGGTTTAGCGACTCGCGGGGTTTTGAATGGATATTTTTATATCGTTACGTGGTAAGGCTGTTTTGAGTTGAAGTTTTTTTTATTATTTTAGAATTTTTAGTTAAGGCTAAGGGAGCGTTTCCACATAAGCTGAGCTGCGCGGAGCTGAGCAGAGACGTGTAAAAATTGACCAATCACATTGCTCAAAAAACACATCTCATCTCCGCTCCCATTCTGATTGGTCAATTTTTATGTGGAAACGCACCCTAAGGAGATTGAATAGCTTTCAGCGAAGAAATGTTGAGGGAACAGAAAGTGAAAAAAATATATCGTTAATTAAAAAAGTTGGTCATACAGCGCATAACGCAATTTAATTGAAGGTATTTTTCATGTGTACTGGCATTTATTTTCAACCATAACTATTCTGTGAAATATTGCCAGGTATTGTATGTTTGACATTTCAAAACTTGGCTTCAAAAGTCGTACTAGTACGCTACAATTACAAATTATACTGTTCAGGAGCATATTTATATACTTTATGAGTTTCAGTATAATCTAATGGAAAAACACAGACATCATGTGGGCGGCTTGATATACAAAAAATAATAACATTTATTATTACGAGTATACCTTCGCAGCAAACAAAGGAAATTAAAAATATTTGCCAGAAAAAATCCAGACATCAGGTAAAATGCTTGTCAGATCAAAGAATATAAAATTCCACCCCAGTTGCCTTGTTACGGGGTGAAATAAGTTGTGTTAAAGCGGCCTGTTTTTCAGTCTATAATAAAAGAGAATAAATTGAGGCCGCGCTCAGTGAGTCAAGCTTTTTCCTAACTATAAAAATATGGCGTGACAATGAGATCGTTTTGAGTTGAACGTTAGACGATATAAACCTTGTTGTTCGCGTTAGTTCGGCCGTGAATTTGAAGTCAAACGTGGCAAATTTTGAAATAAAAATCCAATTGAGTCTTATGTTCACAAAGCTGGTAAAGTAATTTCATTTTACCCTTATCAAAATAGTGGGTACTCGTATTTTTTCTGTTTAAAATATTCAAACAAAATGTGGTTCGAATGAAAATAAATTATCATATTAATATTACAAATGTTAACGTTTGTTTGTTTCGATTTTTGTTCGCCAATCACGCTGAAACTACTCATAAGATTTTGACGAAATTTGGTATACAGGCTGGCTGACTTAGCACCTAAGATATCTTTTTATCCCGCTTAAATGCTCCTATGGGATAAAAAGGGACTCTTGATAACGCGGGCAAGGCCGCGCGTAAAAACTAGCAGATAAATATGACTATCCATGATTTAACTCTGGTTTAGTAATCGAGTAATCAATTTTTCAATTTATTTTAACAAAATTGGAGTTTGTAACCACTAAACCGCATGATTGTGAAACTTTGCTTTTAAGTGAAATGAAAATACCAGTTAACCAGATTTACGCAAGCATTTTAATCTTTTTTTTTCAACCTTTATTAAATCACTAGCTTTAACAAGCGGCTTTGTCCGTGTGGAATTAGGACATCAAAATCCTTTAAGTACTGTTTGCGTTATTGACAATTAACAAGATTCTTGTTTTATCCCATGGGAGCATTTGATCGGAAAAAAAAGTAACCTGTCACTTTCTTCAGCCCTTGGCCTGCCTGTATTCCAAATGTCTTTAAACTCCGCTCGGTAGTTTCAGCGTGATTGACGGACCAACATTCAAATATCCAAACAAATAAATTTTCACATTTATAATACATAAATAATATATACTAGCGGCCGCCCGCGACTCCGTCCGCGTGGATTTCGATTTGCAATAGCCTGAAGCTTTTCACGTCAAATGGACTATCCAACACAAAAATATTTTTTCTTATCGGACCAGTAGTTCCTGAGATAAGCGCGTTCAAACAAACAAACAAACTCTTCAGCTTTTTATATTATTAGTATAGATATAGAAGTGTGATATCCATTCCTGACCCAATTACATACGTTATTAGATCCACAGATCTGAATAGAACGGTAGAAAATACTCATTATTATGCAAAGGCATTCGTCATTAGACTCTGGCCTTCCTGCCGCCCATCAAATATGGAAAATTTTGAATTTCAAAGCTGCCCGCAATTATATTCCAAAGAGAATGTTTCTGTATCGAAATGCGAGTGAATTTTGAACCATTTCTGTTTCAATTACGCATTAATGTAATGAATGATAGCAACGATTAATTTACTCTTCGAATGTAGGAAACAATTATTTTCTCCAATATTTGTGGATTGCGTGTGTGTATGAAGAATTTATCTCCAAGGAGGAGCAAAATTCTTGGAGATAATAATTGTGAACCTTCTTCGATTTTGAAGTTGGTGAATGTTATGTGACAACGAACGACGGGTTCTAGTTTTGCTAGGGCTCACAATTTCGTTTGCACACTTAACTCGGGTTTTTGACTGAATGTACATTGGACTATAAGAAAATGTGTTCTAAAAAATATCCAATTATGTTCATTTTCATTGAAGAAGGAAATCTAAGTTACAAAGTGCCCTTGCCAAATGTCGCGTAGTGCATATTGCGAAATCCAATCACAAGTTTCGCTTTGCCTCTTGCATTTGAAGCTAGAACCTGCTTTTAACCAAAAACGAATCACGGATATAACAAAAATATAACTAAAACAAGCCCAAAAAATCTTTCGAACTCACTCAACTTTTTCCGCACTTTACTGTTTTTGTTTCGAACCGCAAAAGGGATCCCTTGCAAGTTTTATAATTATGTTAGGACTATTTTTACTGGACGTTGGGTTCTGATCCCAAAATTAATGTAGTGTAAAATGGGTTCCGTCGACGGAAATTGCGCCCAGTGTCCAGCGTCCAGCCCTTCGACTTTATGCGTTGGTGTTAAGATTTAAATTCCTTTGGCGACGTTATCAGTGCTCTTTAAAAGCTAATTTAATTTTGGACCAGCCTTATATTTAACCATTCTTGGATTTTTGCCTGTACTTTTTATGTGGTGGGATTTAGGCGGCTACTTTATGTCTCTCAGTTCAGGTGGTTAATTTTTTATCGAGGTTGGCCGGGTTTGTTTCGGGAAAAAGATTGTTAGGGTGTGTCATGTGTGTGTACGGGTTTAAGGTTATTCAGTCGTGTTATTTTGAACAACATTTACAATGGGTATGGCACGGGTTAACACATTAAAAAAACCATTTATCTGTGAAATTTTATTATAAGAACGAAACGATTAGCCATCTAACCTGGAATAATTGGACGTAGTTACACGAAAAGGATCCAAGCCACATCAATTGTGGATGACTTGATGTGGATTGGATCCTTTTCGTGTAATTACGTCCAATTAAAGTTATTGCATTTTAAATAAGGCATCCGTAATTTAATCCCATGATAAATTTTCCAATAAACCCATTCGAATTTAACGAAGCAAATAAGAAAGTGCAATGTTTATTGTAAAATATAGGGGCATAACGTAGACTCCGCGAGTTGGAAATCCGAATAAATACAGATCCAGACCGAGCCGCTTGGCCTAAATTCCTATCTGCCTCCACAATAGACTGGATGAAGTTGGGGCTTCAATATAAGAGATAGCGGTATTGTAAAGTGAATGGATTAAAATTCCAAACTTTACATCGAAAGAAGTTATTTCCAATCTCATATCAATGAATTACTATGTATTCGGCTACTAATTGAAAATCTGTTATAGTTCATTTTAGCTGAGATGATCTTTGTGACAGTTAACGGTTCAATGGAAAATACAAAGTCATAGATGTGACTTGTCACATGAAGGTTTTTGCCTTTAGACAAATTGAAATAAGTTTTATTTATTTAAACCAGTGTAGCTGTTCAATTTCTAGTTTTAGCACAGTATTAGAAAGTCGAAAAAAAGTTATTTTGGCCAAAAAATTTCATTGTAAATCAAATTCTGAAAATGGCTTATATCCTAAAGGTCACTTCATGAGCCACACCGTTAAAGATAATGAAAATTTTCCGCAGCTTATCCATAAACCAATAAAATAAATCTGAAGAGTTTGTTTGAACGCGCCAATCTCAGAAACTACTGGTTGGATTTGAATCCACGCGAAGCGAGTTGCGGGCGCCCTTAGTAATTATATACTCGTAAAATTCTTGAGAAATGTGTGAGAAAATGTCATATTGCCGTCTTTTTTTAACCGACGTCAAAGAAAACAGTGTCTCGTATTAAGTATATATTTTTTTACTTTGCAGTAAAACTATCAGTGAGGCCACCACTTCATCCCTGGCACAGGTTGCAGATAGGAGCCGCCAATTAGGAATGGAACATTAATCAGCCCTCAGCTTATTTGGGTTTTAAATTACTCCCTATTAACTGCGCTCCGAAGAACGCGAAATATGAGATGGAAGTGGAACTTAATTGGATGATGGAATTAAAGATTTGCAAGAAATTGTGATGTATTTAGTCGCGCTCAGATGAGGTAGATTATATTATTAATATTCATTAAAGTTATTTATGTGGTTTTGCGCCATTGATGAGATTAAAAAAAATAAGATTTGCAAGATATTGTTATTTTGTAGCACATATTCAATAATCATCGTCATCATCATTATTATACATTTGATTGAAGGTAATTCTACAAATCTGTACCGTTTTTATATCTTTAAGATTGAATTGAGTGTTTAACGACGAGAGCCAATAAGACTTCTCCTGTTTTTTCGTAAGTCACATTTTTCATGACTTTTCTGATTTTATATTTTTTTGTTATGTGTCTACATGTAACAAAAAATATAATCAGCCACATTTAACCACATACTTGAAATATCCGAATCCTTGAGCACTTATCGAAGCTTGACTAACACACTGACAGCATGATGGATTGGATCCAAAGTCAATAGCTCGGTAAAACTCGTGAGTGATTCCCATGCAAATCGGGAAAGGTTTCCGTACCTTTGAGATTTTCGGCACATGTAGTTTTTCCCATGGGTTTAATTACAACTCCAAAATTGTAGGATTTACGCAAGATACTCATATACTTATTTAATAGGGTTGGCGAAAACCCTAGTGTCTTTCGGAGCCCTGTTTAGTGTTGTGTTAATAGATAAATGTAATACGTGTAGCATATTTAGATTTCTTGGAAGGACTACAAAAACTACTGATGTTGAATATGCTTCTTCATAATGCGCCAAAAAGACACATTGCATTAATTGGTGACCGCACATGCGTTATTTTTGAAATTTGAAACAACTTTTACCACTACAACAATGGTATAAAAATTATGGCTTTCTGAACAAAAAATAAAAAGAATTGCCCAATTATCAAAGTTCCAAAATAACTACACCAGATTCGTTGAATGACTGCTGTAATACACAATAGTGAACCTGGCACTCCAATATTTCCGTTGCTCAAAGCTATCTCTACGAGAGGGGATTGGTTCACGTCTCTTGAGATACGTGAAAATATTCACAGGCGCAAAATCGCGAGGCATTTCGAGTCCGAATTTTCAAGTCACAACTCTTCCGCAATTTACATAGCTTGAAGTCCCACAGGCATGGAATGGCTGATGGAAGTAGAGTTTCTGGTTCAAATCTGGATATTCATATCCAGCAGCATTAAAGCAATGAAATCTAGATTTCAATCTAGATTCATTGCTTTTGAGTTAAAATTACATCTTACTTATTGATCCAACAATATTTCAAAGACTCCTATAGAATCTTAAATTCTCAAAGGCAAGCTTGAACTATGAATGCTTGGGGACGAATTAGTATACTATCGGCTTTACTTTTTATAAAACATGACTCAAGTGCAAATGCACACGAGAATTTGTGCCCAGCGTGACTTGAAGCTTTGATTTCGTGATGAGGTTAACTAGCCATTAGGCTAGTGGACCTACAACGTAAACACCGTACACTTTTCATTTCAGAAGATTCACTAAGGTTTATTCTTTAGCAGTGTGTCAAGTTTGTCATCAGGTTTTGATCTACTCGTCTCTAAAAATATCTTTGTGCAACTATTACCTACCGCAATAACACAGACTTATGGTGCAAAATGACGAAAAACCCAAAATTTAAAAAAAAACAATGATCACGCCAAGTTCTTAGCGTTCGACTTTTCCCTCGATAAAAATCCAACACGTCGAAAACGCCTCGCAGATGTGATTTAAAAACCTCGCGCGAGTGAAAAACGGCAAACAGCAATCTTTTGTTCCCGTTTACTCAAAAGCTATTCGCGTCGCGGCAGTAGGTACACGACCCCCGAACATTATTGGGGGAATATTCACCAGCAGTAAATACTACGGAGAAGGGATGTTATGGGTATATAATTTCGGATACGGATATGATATAAAAAAATTGATATAAGAATGATTACATATCATACCGGATGCGGATATTAAATAATTTTGGATTATCCGTAACCCGTTGACTTAGGTGAGCGACAAAGAACCGTCACTTAAAGTATTGGTCACATTACGTCGCATTGCGTCGAGACGAGGCATGTTGCGTTCTGTTTGAGCCAAATACAACGGGTTAGATCCGAATAATTTCGGATACAGAATAAAATAAAATCGGATATAAAATGGATTTATTTTTAAGTTCTTTTGCGGCTTGTTTTGGCAGCGGCCGGCCAATATAAATAACTTAACACACACGTCCCAAATATATTCCGCCCCTATCTGATATTATCTTTGACTTTTATTTCGGATTTGGTTACGGATAATTTGGTTTATCCGATATCCGATAGTTCCGGTTACGGGTACGGACCTCCTTCACATCTCTAGTAAATACTGCGGAGGTATTCCAGTACGATTTCGCAGAAACAACACTCGCCTAATTCACGTGAGCGCTTTCGTCGACCTTTGAGATACAAGTTTAGAGAAAAAACGTTGAACCAGCGCGTTTGAAGTTTGTAAATGACTTTTTGGGAGAGCCGTGCTTGGAAATGCTAAAAGAGCAATGTTGATAAACGTCTGGTAAACCTTTTGACATCAATAGAATTACAAAACTAATATCATAACTGCCTCCATGGTGTAGTGGCTAGAGCGCTGTGCTCCAAAACTTTGGAGGTCGTGGGTTCGAATTCCGCGGGGAACGCTTTAACTTCGTGTTGGTTTTCCAGTTCTGAAACCACTAGACCATCGAGGCAAGGATTATCCCTTAGTCACTTCTTATGTCAGAAGAAGTAGGGACTATAGCCTAGAATACTAGACCTAACTAGACGGCACAATCACTATAAAAGAGTGTAGTTTACGAGTAGAGTAATTCAACTGTGTCAAAATTTGTATCGGGGCAAGTGAAATAGTAAAATCACTGTTCCTCCAAATTATCCATTGATATTTTAGTAGTCTTGCCTGATTTGGTATAAAACGAGAATGGTGCTTTTGCGATTAGTGCAGAGCAAAATAACCTTGGTCATCGGACCAAGGTTATTTCAGGTTTTAGTGTCAAAGCATCAAAAAAATAATTTTATATCAATGTTTCAAGAAAGCTTGTTACCTTAGGTGCCTACTCTTTTTCTTATTAAGTACAGTTTTATCATGAAATTATATCTTTATTTTAACACCACTCAAAGCAAAAAGAGTTAAGACAAACACCTACATTAATTAAACCATTACAGAAATTCATTTGACCAAAACTAAAACTCTCGGCTTCGTGCAAAATAAATAATGTAAGCTGAACCTCATTAAACCAGCGTAAACTAGGGTTATATTCACAGCCAGCTGAAGTAATCTCAGCGGTTAACCCTTAACTGTACACATAATTAATTAAGATTAATTAGAAAAGAGCTTGGTTGCTTAGTGCTAAAGAACGGCAATACTCATGCGGGAGGTCGTTGGTTCAAACCTAGGTTTTCCACAGATATAGAGACATGACAGATAGATATGATAGACCTCTGGATTATCAATGATTCATGTGCGGTTTTGATACCGGGTTAACGGTGAAGGCAATCATCGCGAGAAAACCATGTAGGCTAGCAAAGATGCTACTTTGACGAATTCGCCATACGCTTTCGTAGTATCTCCATCCCGCTCACATGAATAGTTCGTTTGCGGAATAGCAATATAAGCCGCGAAGAAAGCGTATGGCGAAATCGTCAAAGTGGCATCTTGGCTACGGGCCCTGCACACAATTAGTTTGTGAAATGGAGAAGGCACCAATACCTTCAAAGTGGTCCAAACCACTCCAACGTATTTGATAGGAAAGTTTTTGTTGTGTGTTTCGTGTGACACATGTTCTTTTGAGTGCATATTTTTATAGCTAACGAAGATCGCGGCCCTCATCTCAGTCAAGGAGGAGGAGGATTTCATTAAACAATTCGTCATTCCACGAACGCTCCGTCACAACTCTAAGAAACCAGGTGTTCACAGTTGCAAAGAAAATAACAATCCGACTCCCAACTGTTAGCCAACTACCTCCTACATAGTTACCCAATCTGAAATTCAAATTTCCAATAAGGTACGTTAAAATTCCAACGATTATTCATCATTTCGAATTCTGGAGTAAGTTCGGGCAAACAGAGGTAGTGCTTCAAGTAGAAGGTACCTACGGGAGAGGGGGGAGCGCGCTCCATTTCACGTAAACTTGAACTTATCTGAAACTTAAAGGGTATTATTATGGTATATGAAACTAGCAATATCGGCTTATTATACTTCGTCGCTGCATCCTCGAGATTTTCATATTCACCATGTAGTCCACTCCTTCATGTACCAGGCATCGAACACATTTTAGAGCTAGAATAAGATTTTTAATGAAAAAAGGAACGTATATTGACAAATAGTTCGGATGTCACCGCCAGGGGGCGCGTGAGTGCCGCCTGCCACCGGCCCGCCATTTTTCCTGTCATTCATTTCTCGTGTTCCGGCATCGAAACTATAATTAACCTTAACTTTCGGTTTTTTCAACTTCTTAAGCGTGAACGTATACTTTATCTGTTTTCTTTGTCGAATAGAAAGTGTTTGAGATATGGGAAAACATAAGCGAAGACACAAGGATCCGGAAAAGATCCGGAGGAAAATAAGACGGTTAGAACGCCGGTTGGTGCAAAGTGATTGTGATAGCAGTGCTTACAGTAGTGACAATAATTACGCAGAATTTGGTAAGTAAATGACGCTGTACCTACTACAATCCATAAAAACGAAATAATGTTTCGTTCATTTCAACTCATAACCTATTTCGTATCTAGTTTGTTAAAAATAAAACAAATGTTATCGTAATACATTATGTGCGAACAACAGTCATTCCAATCAATTTGAAAACATAGTAAGTAACAGCGGTTGTAGTCTCAAATGCATTGCTAACAACCCGATATTATTGGTTTCGAATACCTACTACTGTTTTAGATGAAAAATGTGCAAAAATAACCTTGAACCATTGTTTATACATACCTACTATAAATAACAAGTTGTTAAGAATGCCTTTTTACTAGTATTTCACTACAATACTTAAAGTACCACGACGTGATTGTGGTCAAGTATTTATGGGTGTAAAGGGGATTTATTTCATAATTGAGAACCACAATGTTATTGCGGTCTTCAGCAAAATGCAATTTAATTAAAACTAAGTTTTTACACCATTTCATTTATTCTCCTCTCGTGTTTATGTACATTGAGCCATGATGCGATTATGGCCAGACTATTAAGTAGAACAACAGAGAACCATGATGCGATTGTGGTCTACCTGTATTAACTAAAGAGTTGCGATGCGATTGCAACCAATAATACAACAGCATACATACCAGGTATCCTAGATCATCATTGTATTTTCAGATTATGAGTCCGACTATGCAACCGATCGAGACCTTCAGTCAACCATATGCATACCGCCGCCGCCGGTAGAACCTGATGATCTCTTACCTCCGGAAGAACCCGGTGACGCTGTACCTCAGGTAGAACCTGATGATGCTGCTATACCTGCTGATATTTTAGAAGCTTTGGGTGAACCCAAAAATAAAGCTGAGACATTTGCTCCTAAAATTAAAAATGAAATATCTGAACGTTGGGGCAAGATTGTGGTTGACGGCTTGAGCAAAGAATCTGTTCAAAAACTTATGGAGAATACTCTGATACCTGAAAATTTCAGATTGCTCAAAGCCCCTATCTTAAATCAAGAAATTGCTTCGGTTTTGTCAGAATCTACAAAAAAAAGGGATAACCGCCTCGAGAAGGCTCAAAATCATTTAGGAAAAGGTATTGCAGCTATTACAAATTTGATGTCAACCCTGATTGATGGTGAAATGGAGAAAAATGACATTATAAAGAAACTTTCAGAAACTGGACAAATGCTACTAGACTTACATTGCCAGAATACCTTAGCTAGAAGGAAACTAATAACTTTCAGTTTGGATAAGAAATTCTTTAACATAGTACAAGGAGTAAAACGGGACTCTTTCCTATTTGGAGAAAATTTAGGGGATAAAATTAAGGCCAATCAAACAGCAGAGAGATCCGGCTTGCAGATTAAAAGGACGTTTGAGCCTCAACCCTCAACATCGTCGCATCGCTCCAATGCGCATGTTATGCGCCAGTCAAACTTAAGAGGCCCACCCAGAGCTCAAGTCCAAAGAGGCAAACGGGGTGGGCCCAGATACCAAGCCTCGTCCTACCCATCGAGACGCCAGCCTGCAGCACAGGATCGCTACAAAGCCCCCCCGAGACCTCCCAACAACAAGCCACAGCCGCAGCAACAGCTTTAAAGGTAACATCTTATGCCGGTAGACTAAAATATTTCATTGAGACGTGGAGATCTATCACTGATGATCCAGTTGTACTTAGTTATGTAAGGGGATATAAAATCCAGTTTCACAAACCTGTCACACAGGAATCTGAACCAGTGGAACCCTCTTTTTCTCCAACTGAAGTCTATCATATTTCTGTAGAAATTAATAAATTGTTACTATCTGGAGCGATAATAGAATGTAAGGACGTGCCTGGTCAATTCATATCAAATATTTTCCTCACGCCAAAACGTGATGGTACCTTTAGATTTATTTTGAACCTTAAGAAGCTTAATAACTTTGTTGTCACAAACCATTTTAAGATGGAAGACATACGAACGGCTTCAAAACTAGTCTCTAAATTTGACTATTTGGCTAACATTGATTTAAAGGAAGCATACTTTTTTGTTCCCATCCATTCAGCTAGCAAAAAGTATTTAAGGTTTAAATTTCAGAATCAGACTTATGAATTTCAATGTTTACCTTTTGGTTTAAGCTCAGCACCGTACATCTTTACAAAACTTATGAGACCAGTTGCAACCTACTTAAGGAATCGTGGTCATTTATTAGTATATTATCTGGACGATCTTCTCTCAATAGGAAGGTCATATGAAAGCTGCTCCAAGAATGTTAATGAAATAATCACTCTCTTAGAAAATTTAGGGTTTATGATAAATTCCACTAAGAGCGATCTCCAACCCAGTCAAAAAAAGACCTTCTTGGGATTTGAAATAGATACAATAGAAATGGCTCTCAAACTTCCAGCTTCCAAACGTGAAAAAATTTTGAAACTGGTTAGTATTATTTCTCAAAAGTCTTCAATTACAATTAGAGACTTTGCTAAGTTTTTAGGCCTGCTTACATCAGCTTGCCCTGCGGTAGATTATGGTTGGTTATATACAAAACAATTTGAAAGGGAAAAATACTTAGCTTTGCAACGCGCAGATGACGATTTCGATACGTTAATGAAATTAAATCTTCATTTAGAGCCTAGCTTTTCTTGGTGGAGAAATCACATTATGAAATCAGCTAAACCGTTTCGAAGTAACAAATACGCGCTTGAAATTTTTTCTGACGCTTCTTTAACTGGTTGGGGCATAGCCTGTAACGGGGAGACATCAAATGGATTTTGGAGTAATACTGAAAAACAGGATCATATTAATTTACTCGAACTAAGAGCTGCTTTCATAGGACTAAAATGTTTTGCATACAATCTTAAAAATAGAGAAATACTTTTAAGAATTGACAACACGACCGCGATAGCTTATATTAATAAAATGGGTGGCGTTCAGTACGAACACCTGAATGACCTTACTCGTGAAATTTGGCAGTGGTGCGAAAAACGGCAAATTTTTATCTTCGCTTCGTATATAAGGTCAAAAGAAAATGTAGAAGCAGATCGAGAGTCTAGGCGTACAAATATCGATACAGAGTGGGAACTATCCCAGAAGGCATTTGATGATATCAGTCGGATACTAGGCTCTCCGGACATTGATCTGTTCGCGTCGCGCCTTAACGCAAAATGTTCGTTATACGTTTCATGGAAACGAGACCCAAACGCCTACAACATTGACGCTTTTACCTTGAATTGGAATAATTACTTCTTTTATTGTTTTCCTCCTTTTTCATTAATTTTAAAGTGTTTACGGAAAATAATTGATGACGAAGCCACAGGCATAATAGTCGTTCCCTATTGGCCTAGCCAATCGTGGTTTCCGTTATTCTTGGAACTACAGACGTCGGCTCCAATTTATTTTTCACCCAATAAAGATTTATTAATATCTCCTTTCAGAACGCATCATCCACTTTGGCGAAACCTTACCCTGGTGTCGTGCCGGTTATCAGGGAAGCTTTTTCACGGCAACTCCTAACACAAGAGACTATCAAGATTATGATTGCGTCCCTTTCCCAAAGTACATTGAAGCAATATGATACAGCGCTTAAAAAGCTATGGACATTCTGTCAGAATAATAATATCGTGGATTGCCTCTCAATTTCAAATTCCGTCGCTTTAGAGTTCCTTACTAGTCAGTATAGTGCAGGGTCTGGTTATTCTACAATTAATACAATACGGTCGGCACTTTCACTCATACTAGGTAAGCGTTTTAGGTCAGATGTAAATGTCAATAGATTATTAAAAGGTATCTTTAGAACTCGTCCCTGTTTTCCAAAGTACCAAAATACTTGGGATACTAATATTGTATTGAACTTTATCACTAACTGGTACCCAAACGACAATCTACCTCTTTCGGTTATAACTAAAAAATTGGTAATGTTGCTCGCATTGTCGACGGCACAACGAGTTCAGACATTATCACTCATTAAGCAGTCTAACATTAAAGTAACGAATACCGGGGTTGATATTATAGTAGATGACATCATTAAAACTTCCGCTCCAGGACGGCAGCAACCACACCTTACAATTCCTTTCTTTAATAATAAATTGGAAATATGTCCAGCGAGAACTCTAGTATCATATATGGAAAAGACTGAGGAATTCAGAGTTGAGGCAAATACAGAGAGACTAGTTTTGACGACCAGGAAGCCTTATCATAATGCTACCACTTCTACAATCAGCCGATGGATCAAGCAAGTATTACATGAGAGTGGAATAGATACTAATATTTTTTCAGCGCACAGCGCTCGACATGCGGCGACTTCAGCGGCCGATCGTAGAGGTGTCCCCATAGAAATAATTAGGAAAACTGCCGGTTGGTCCGGCAACTCTTTAACCTTTGGGAAATTCTACAACCGTCCAATTAATGTAACTAGCGATAATGTTTTTTCTTGTGCCATAATGCAACATGATTAATATGGTGATTAATAAGGAAATTAATAAAGTAATCATTATTAATAAGATTATTAAGAACTATTTGATTATATAATATTCATTTATTTTTTTATTTTATTGGCCAACCACTTAACGATTTCCCTAAATCTCTAAACATCTACATGGTGAATATGAAAATCTCGAGGATGCAGCGACGAAGTATAATTGAAGGTTAAACAAACTTACCTGAAGTGAAGTTTGACCGTAATTATACGAGTCGCTGCATCCGAAGAGATTTTCGATCCCACCTCTCCCTAAAGTTCAATTGTTATGAACTCACCCTAAAGTTTAGGGAAATCTGACTCTAAAATGAATGACAGGAAAAATGGCGGGCCGGTGGCAGGCGGCACTCACGCGCCCCCTGGCGGTGACATCCGAACTATTTGTCAATATACGTTCCTTTTTTCATTAAAAATCTTATTCTAGCTCTAAAATGTGTTCGATGCCTGGTACATGAAGGAGTGGACTACATGGTGAATATGAAAATCTCTTCGGATGCAGCGACTCGTATAATTACGGTCAAACTTCACTTCAGGTAAGTTTGTTTAACCTTCAATTATTATGGCTGTGAGCAGAGGCTTTTTATTGAAAACAATGTAATTTAAAGCCATGGATGGTTTGTATATAAAGCTTGCTAAAGGACAAAATTAAGGTCTGTGTCAATTGTGTCATAAAAATCCTGCACGAATTTGCTATTATGACAAGGCCTTCAATGTAACCTAGATTTAATATATTATGACATTTTTGTTATCAGGAAATTGTTAGCAATTAAATATACACCAGACTAAAGGATGCAAAGATATCTTAAGAATCTGTTATCACAAATGCTTCATGAAGCGTTTTACCACATAAAAAACATACACATGTATGATGTTCATTTACAAATATTTATGTCAAAACTGTATTAAAAATCAACTCCACCTGTTTAAACAATAAACTAATTACTCGTATCTATGAAACAAACTACAAAGCTCTTTTAATTTGTTAAGGACTCCCCTAACTATAATTGCGCTTAACGTTCTAAGGTGCATCCGAGCCGCAGTTAAATTTTGTGCAGCAAACATTAATCAGATGGTTTAACTGTCTGCAATACTGCAACGCGGCAATAAATGTAATCCTGGACGAAACCGCAGTATTTCACTAGTGGTTTAAGTACCGGGCCTTGTTCTCGAGGTCCTGGGTTCGATTCCTGGGTCGGGCAAATTTTATGTTTATTTTTTCTGAACACAGCCCGGGTTTGTGATCACCAATCCGCCTTTGGCAAGCGTGGTGATTAAGCCAAAACCCATCTTTGTAACGAAAACATGATTTCAAATGATGGAGGCCTTTGCCAGTTAAATTTTGTGCAGCAAACATTAATCATATGGTATAACTGTCTGCAATACTGCAACGCGGCAATAAATGTAATCCTCGCAGAAACCGCAGTATTTCACTAGTTATTATTATTTGTTTAAAGTGGCTGTGTTTCATCGCCTCTGGATAAAGTCATGAATGACTTATCTGGAAGATAATTTTGCGGATATCTCGTATCTATACTAATTAAATAAATATTGCTTGCAATATTACCGAACTAGTGTTGGGTTCAAATCTCGCCTGAGCCATCAGAGATCGGATTAATATATCTGTTAATAATCTTGATTAACTGTGTACTTAAAGTTTAAACTTAAAATGTAAAGTACCTGTGTAGGTACTTTTGTATGTGCAATACATAAGGCAAAATGTTTATCAACATCAATGTTTAGTATTAAAATAAAGCCAGCTTCCTGGATTAAATGGGTTTAAAACACAACACATAATAATAATATCATGAATATTATAAATATTGTAGACTGTGACTCCGTCCGCATGGTTTGCGGTTTCCGTATTTACACATAGGTATATACTTTAGCCTTAAGCCTTTCTCGCCAAATGGACTATCCAACACAAAAATATTTTTTCAAATCAGATCAGTAGGTTCTGAGTTTAGCACGCTTAAACAAACAAACTCTTCCGCTTTATAATAATAGTATATAGAAAAGGGAGGTAAGGCCTAGTGGAACGTCCACTCGAAGAAGCCGCTCGTCTGAGGAAGTCCACAGTAAAGAAGCACTTCGTAACTGTTGTGCTATGTTTCTGCTGATGAGTAAGGTCGCAGGGGCTCAGTTGTATTTGGTCTAACTAGACCCAAACTAAACTGGAAGCTTGTACTATGGAAGGTAGGGTACGGATAGACATACTTTTATACTGACTCTTAGTACAAATGCCGATGTCCATCACACCAACATTTGCCTCTAGCGGGTTTCGAACCTGCGACCCTTGGTTTTGTAGCCAGGGTCTCTGACTAGCAGACCAACGTTCATCAGACATTTTCAACATTTCTATTGTTTGTAATGAATGTTAAGAATTTAAAACATGAGTAGGAGTACTGAGTGAGATACTTTTCCCGTGAGGACCAGAAAGAAAACAGGGACTTGGAGAGAACTTAGTCCGTGTTTTGCATAGGTACATACTAATTAGGAAGTCTTCCGTCTCGTGACGGTTATCCAACTATAAGCAGGCCGTAAGAGCATGCACACTAGCGCTGCCATTAGTTTTTCTCTAATTGTAATAAATTGAAGATTTTAAGTTTTTTGTAGTTCTCTGAAGAATAAAATTTTTAACGTGACTTTTATAACATACATCATGATTAGGTTCTCATAATCATAATTATTGCTAATAATAATTAAACACCGTGAGGAAACCTGCACATTCAGTGATTTCTGACTTTAGTTCAGTTAGATCTGAATGTGTAACCATGATCCAATCTGTCTGGTTCCCCTCTATGGGTTACGAAGGTCTGATGGCAGTCGCTTCACTGTAATAACCAGACTTGCCAAATCCTGGATCATGGACAAAGCGGACCACGCATAGAAACGGGATAAACGCTAGGAAGAAAAATCATAATTATTGCTAAAATTGGCCACTTATAGTATTTTTTTGATTTTTGCAGCTTTATGTAAGAAAGTATTCAAAGAAGATTTCATAAAGTCATAAATGTAATTCTTTAGTGCACTACAGAGCGTTATTTTTGTGGAAAGAAATACAAGTTCTTTTTAAGTAATATTGATTTATTTATTTCCAACGTTGTTGAGTGTGGTTCAAGTAAAGAAAACGTGTTGACTTTAATAATAATAATAAATAAATAAATAAATGAATATTTCACAACATCACATACATTGATCTGACCCCGTGTTAAGTAGCTTAAGCACTTGTGTTACAGACATCAGAATCAACAGTGGTATTACATCATCATCAAAAATTTAAGAGCGTTGCTCTTGTCGGTGAAGCAATCTCCACTCCTCTCTGGACTCGGCGAGGTTCTTAAGTTCCCTATACGCCTTGACATTCAGCCTTTCCTTTATCTGCTGGATGAAATTCCTTCTCGGTCTTCCCCTCCCTCTTCTTCCTTCTACTTTCCCTTCCAATAAAGTTTTTACCAGTTTGTCATGGCGTGACAAAGTGGTATTACAAATATACTTAAATAGATACATATAACACCCAGACCAGGACAAACAGACATGTTCATGCACACAAATGTTTGTCCTGTGCGGGGATCAAACCCGCGACCTCTTGCGTAATAGGCAACATCTTGACCATAACACCAAGCGGGTCGTCAAATTATAGCTGTTAAAGTCCTAATGGGTGTAATTGTAAAGGTACATTTAGCTCGCTTGGCTCGTTGGTCTAGTTGGTTTCAATTCTCGGGTCACGCACTAACCTAGGTTAACACTAAACCGATTTGATGTGATGTTTAATTTTTCTGACATTTAGATGTGATGTTGAACATAATAAACACAAATATTATTTAACGGGACTAAACGCGATATTAATTATGTAGTATATGTATACTACTTACTGCTTGATACAATGCAACGCGAAAGTCTAAAAAAAAAAATATATATATAATAAACAAAACTCTGAAATAGGGTAAACTTACCGTTTCATAAATCAATCATTCATTTATATTATTGTATTTATATTATCCTAGGATTCATCACAAAAGAAAGTGATTACTTGATACTTGCACAACGTACCTACCTAACGGTTACTACAAGATTACAATCTCGCTGATAATATAATTTTTCGTTGCCTTCTTCTAATATAAGAAAAAAATTAAACATTTAAGAGAGGAAGAGCTTTGTGGAAATTCCACTTGAATGAGCCGCTCGTCTGGGGAAGTACCTCCACCTTACAGAAGACCGTAGTGAAGTAGCACTTCGTAACTGTTGTGCTATGTTTCTGCTGGTGAGTAAGGTTGCCAGAGCTCAGTTGGGGAGGGTAGGGGGTTAAGGCCGGCAACACATCAACGATACCTCTGGTGTCGCGGATGTCCATGGGCGGCGGTGATTGCTTACCATCAGGCGACCCGCCAGCTCGTTTGCCGCCTCTGACATAAAAAAAAAAATCAGAAAAAATACGCCAGGCTCAACCCCAGTCTCATAAAACAAAACGAAAATGCGATTTGAATGAACCCGAAGACTTTATTACAATTCAATTTCGAGGAAACAATCAAAATTTAAATATTGAAATTAATTTTACCAACTTTTAATTACAACCTCAATACAAAAAAATCTCTAATCAAGTAAACAAAACGAAGAGTTTGTTTGGAAGGGGAAGGCCCCGGTGACCTTTAAAAATTCAGAGACTATTATCAAAACTTCGGAGTTTGCTTTTGGTGAAAGTTTTGTTGTGTAAAAGAATTTGTAAATAAGCCTACCTAACGACATTTTGTTAGCATGTTTGGAATATAAATAAGTACCTACCGATTAGTGATGAGTACATTTAACATTTTACAATATAATTAATGTTATTGGTGGGTTAGTATGTGTTTGGTTGTATACCCTTATAACAAATGATGTTGACTTTAATTTTAAACACTGACGAAGATATAAATTTTGGATTATTTTTCAAACAAATTGATATATTTTTTATCAGGACCTGCTATTTTTTATTTTGTTTTATTGGGAGGCAAACAAACAAGAAGATCACTTGATGGTAAGTGATCCGCTGCCCATAGATATCAACAAACGCACAAAGGTCGCAAATGCCTGCCTTTTAGGGCAATTGGTGCGTTAGTCCAAAGACTTTATATTTATTTTCAGTTCAAATAAAAACCAATCTTATTTACAAAGTCATAAAGCCCTTATTTCAAAATATACGCTCCATCTTAAATGTTGAAACGTGCTTATAGTTAGATAACCAAGACAGAAGACTTCCTAATTAGTATGTACCCATGCAAAACACGGACTAACTTCTCTCCAAGTCCCTGTTTGCTTTCTGGTCCGCACGGGAATGCAGATATTCGCATAACACAAACTGAAGATGGAAGTAGTACGATACAAGATGGAATATTATTTATTTTAACTACAAGTCTCGCTAAACTCTAATCGTAAAAACACACTTTTAAAGGCTGAAATCATGCAACCGAAGTTCGGCTTGTCTACGCGTGTATGTTTTAAATGAAAAATGGCACAACTTGCCGAAATGACGTCACGAAATTTTGTATAGAAAATGCAAACTTTTGTCGCGTTTTTTCCGCGTAGTGTATCTTTATACTAAAGCTCGCTTACAATAATAAGCACCCGCAACTTGAACTTTCCTTGAGTACCAATTCGTATTAAAGAAAATAAATAAATAAATATTATGGCTTCCACACAATACCAGGAAGGCCTGCCAAAAATATCAATTAGTGCTCAGAGTAGACTAAATAAGGAACTCAAATTGTGGGTGCTCAAAAATGTATAAGTTTATTATGAACAACGCATTCTCCTCAGAAAAGTTACACATTGAGAGAATTAAATCAACCAACATTTATTGTAAGCATCTCACCTTGTCTAGATGTCCTTATCATGACACCCGCCAGTAAAAAGCGAGAAAACCAGTCTTATAGTTAGATAACCAAGACAGAAGACTTCCTAATTAGTATGTACCTATGCAAAACACGGACTAACTTCTATCCAAGTCCCTGTTTGGTTTCTGGTCCGCACGGGAATGCAGATATTCGCATAACACAAACTGAAGATGGAAGTAGTAAGATACAAGACGGGATATTTATTTTTACAACACGCTACGTTGTAGTGTACGCTTGTCTGGGTGTTGAACCATAGATTTATATTTTACGATATGCACTGATGCTAGAATGCTTGACATGACACTCGACACGACGTACGTTTCAACATCCATAAGGAGCAACCGTCACTTCAAATTTTAGGGACAATTTCAGTGCCAGTCGATTGAAGTAATGATCTAAAAATCTGTGTACAAATCGACTCAATTTGGCGCTAGTAGGGTACACTCCTGTCACTGAAATACCAGTGACATAATTTTAAAATCATAGTTTAGTGCGCAGAGCTATTTTTGGTAGTTTTTGGTATATTTCAACTCTATGGCTCAGATGGTAAGTGACTACCATACTATGGACGATTGTTACACCGGAGATCGTAACAATATGCGGTGTGGTGCCAGCCTAGAAAAGTATTACCCTATCGCTTCCCATGGGTGTTATAAGAAGCGGCTTAAAGACATTCCGGGAAGATGGACAGCATCGTTTTTATCCGCACGATAACGGGCCAGCATATGTCCAGCATTGGATTACAACCGGCTGATTAAGACACTATCATGGCAACAATTTCCGTGCCTCCCTAATTGAGTTCTGAGAACCTTACTAATGGAAACAATAGCACAAAGGTACTTTTCAAGATAAGCTGCTCATTGGCATTAAAGTTTAGTTATGCTCTAAATTGCTAACAAGTTGTTTGCCAGCAAATAACGAGAGTGTGTAAGCACAACATAAATCAGTTAGCAATCATATTTTCGACTACTTTCTAGATAAATTATTGTAGTAACATTAATAACGCGTTAATAACCCTCCCCAACTACAACACGACCTCCCAGGGGCCGCGACCCACATTTTCAAAACCAACACCGTAGCATCGGAGTATTTTTAATTAACTCTGTGTACAGTCAAAGCCTATTAGCGCCGCCGTTTCGTAACGACCCGCCGTCAAATGGCATAAGTTGTTTAACTTCTCGAATTTACCGCCCCACTAATCTAGCAACAATTTGAAAGTAATTTCGAGCGCACGTAGGGTTAACAGAACTAAATACAAACTCGAGGACACCGTTTTAGGGTTAGGAATTGACAGAACAGGGTGACCTTGTCACAGTGCGTAGGCTGTGGCATTGAATTGCTTTCGGTGAATTAAGTTCTTTAAGTGTAGGACACACACCTGCCTCCGTGGTGTAGTGGTTAGAGCGCTGTGCTTAAAAACTACGAACTCGGAGGTCATGTGTTCGAATCCCGCGGGGAACACTTTCACTTAGTGTTGGTTTTCCCAGTTTGGTTAGGACATTGCAGGCTTGAATCACCAGATTGTCCGATAAGAATTATGATTCCGTGCTTCGGAAGGCACGTTAAGCCGTTGGTCCCGACTATGATCCAACGGGTCTGGTTTCCCTTGTGGTTACGGAGGTCAGACGACAGTCGCTCCATTGTAATAACCAGGCATGTCCGTTCAGGATAATAGTCGCAGCGTACCCTGGGCTCCAAGGCAATGGCCGAGGATGCAACCGGGAGAGGCGCTGGGATGATGATGAAGTGTAGGACACACACCAGGCTGAAATTACGCGACCGAAGTTCGGCAGCAATACATTTTCTTTAGAAAATAACGCGTTATTTCGGCAAAGTGTGTCATCTTCCATTTCATATACTTTGCAGGAGTAGTCACGCCGAACTTTGGTAGCGTTTTTCTGCCTAGTGTGTTCCTATACTAAATCACAGATTGTTAAAATCACGTACGAAATTAATTATAAGAATAGGCGAAAAAAATTTTAATGTCTGAGATTTGTTTTAGGCTATAAGTATATATTAGAAAGAAACATCCTTTCCTACAGTAAAACTAAAAGTATTCATTTTATTTTCTTCCTTTTGTCATGTTATGGAATGACAGAACTTTTTCTGTATTTTTGCGCTAGAAAATGACACGCGTTGCAGACACCGATGCACTAAAAGATAGTGTCGCAAGACGGTACGTGCTCTGCAGCTAAATTACTATGTTGTTGCAGGCTTGCGCATCTGTGTGACCATATTATTAATGGATTTTAATGGATTATAAGTCACAACTTTATACTTGCCTCTATGTAGTCAGGAACGCTAGTTGTAAGGTGAAAAAAAAGTTTGTTTATGTCATATAGTTCGTAAATAACCTATATTTATTGTTTTAAACAATGAAGACAAATTTTATAAATATTTCTTTACTTATGCGAGTATGATAAAGCTGAAGATTTTGTCTGTTCGTTTGTTTGACCGCGCTAATCAAAAACTACCTACTGGTAAGGTACCTGCGGTAAATAAGGCCCAGGGGGTAATAAGGCCCACATTTAAAATTTCGCGGAAATACATTTCTGTAACACTTCAATCTTTACGCACACTTGCAAAATGTCGGTGTGAATTTCTCCAAATTGGTCTGCAGTCGCCAGCGCCGCTATCTTGCCTGTCACCTGCGATGCATTGATGGAGTGGCCAGCTACTGTGCCATTTTATAATTTTTATACCAAGAAACTGTAAGTATTTTTACGTTTAATGAGACGAACTTCTTAGCTATCCATGGATTCTCCGTGCGGGTGCCGGGTCCATCGCGTGGAACAGAGAGGAACGTCAGTCGGCGCCTGGGACTTTCGACCCAGCGTGTAGGTTTAAGGGGCCCCTTTATAGTATACTAACGATCACCTTCACCGATGACATTCCTCTCCCTTCCCAACCATATTTGGTACGAGCCGAGTAAAGCGGCTTTAGTTGCTCTTTCCAGTAAGGAGCTAATATTAGATCTTGGTAATCCTAAGTCCTTCAGCAGGTTGTAGAGAGATTTCGCTGGTATACCTCTCGCACCCACTTCCACAGCATACAACCGTGCTATATAACCATTTTTAGTAATTTCATTGGTTAGGTCATAATACTTATTTGTTTTAAACGCGTGATCTTTGGGAATGTTTGTCTCCCATGGAACAGTAAGTTCTACCAACAGTACGCGCTTAAGTTTCCTAGAATAAACAAAAAGGTCTGGTCTAGACGACGATAACGCAATGTCTTCTGGAATAGCGTAGTGCTTTTCATACGTGTCCATCATGATCTTCCAATCCGGAGCTACACTAACGATGGAGTAAGGTTTGACTTTGGACTTCTTGTTTGATCCTTCCTTGACGAAGTTGATGTTCTTTGTATTCGTCGTCAAACCTTTTGCTGCTCTTGCTATTGAAAGACTCACCGCTTCACGTATGATCTGCAACACTCCGTCATGGCGGCGAGAGTAATGCCCTCTGTCTAGGAGCACTCTGCATCCCACCAACAAATGCCTCGCGGTACCTACGGCCTCACCACAGAGTAAACAGGTTTTGTCTACTGCCATTCCCCACCTTACAAGGTTGCTCTGATCAGGTAGGGTCAACTGAAAGGCATTCAGATAGAATTTAAGCAACGCTGGAGACCAATCGTACAGTATCGACCGCCACTTCAATGCTAAAGGGATACAAAACTCACCAAGGGACACCCACTCGTTTTGCATTTCGAGATTAAGCGCATGTACTCTATACTCGTTATCTTCATCCATTCGCAGAAAAGACTTAATGATGTTCCGGTCATCCTCTCTTCCTCGACCTCCCAATCCTACCCTGTTTGTTTGCGCTCCCACCATAAACTGCTTATGGAATCGTAGCCTAGACTCTAACTCACTCATATTCTTATCTTTTGGGAGTGTTGCCACTGCATTGTCTTTTGATTTCCCTAGAATATGCATCTTGGTAACTCTAAGATGTTTGTAGAGCTCCGATGGCTTATTTAGGTTCATCCCAAAACTATTTTTACCCCTAAATAGAGTAGAGGGGTCTGCCGAGTGGGCTAATCCAGTCCAAGACTTCAACGATTTCACAACAACGGCATCCAGTCGCGATAAAAGGGTTTTTCCGAAGTCGTACACGAGGAAAGGCCAAGACAAGCGCGATGACAGGTAGTTGTTGTAGATCCATAGCTTCTTAATGTTTCCTATGGGTTGGTTCTCAACCCTACTAATGGAATTAATGAAATCCTCAACAATATCCTCCAAAGATGGTGTGCGGCCTCTATAGTCTATCTTTCTGCCTAGGAATTTGAACGGGAGCGCTTCAGAAATTGTGGCAACATTCTGTCCGCCAATCGTGAGTCCAGGGTCATAAGATGTAAATTTCGTATCTCGTCTACCCAGACATAAGCAATAGCATTTACTTGGTTTCACCTTCATGCCGTCAGTCCAAGCACAGAACTCATCCACCTTTTTCAATAACTCTTGACACTGCTTCGGGTTTCGTGTCAAGATTGCGAGATCGTCAGCAAAGGCTAGGATTGATTCTGTGTACTGATTATTTATTTTAAACCGATAGCCCCATTTCTTCTCCTGAAAAATCAAAGTGTCAATTAAAATATTTATAACTACATTAAATACTATAGGAGATAAACAGCATCCCTGAAAAAGACCAATATTATAATTTAAAGGTTTTGTGTATCCGTCTTTACAGCTAATTACAAAAGATAAATTAGAATAATATGACTTAATCAAATCTAAAACCAAAGGGGGGAAGTTATACCATTCTAACGCGAAAAACATCAGCTCGTGCTGAACTGAGCCAAATGCATTCTCTAGGTCAATCCAGCACACCGCTATTTGTCTTTCGTGTTTCCTGGCATCCTTTAAACTTTCCGCCAACAATGTGTTATGTTCTAAGCAACCAGAAACTCCTGGTAAAAACCCCTTCTGGTGCTTTGGCGTAAAATATTCGTTGTTTAACATAAATTTCGACATTCTATCTTGCAAGATCGAGAAAAATATTTTCGATATCGTGTTTGTAAGAGCTATCGGCCTAGCATCTTTCGGATCAGTGACTGTCTCCTTCTTAGGAATGAGCACGAAAACAGCTTTACCAAATACTTCCGGAATCTGCTTTTTCGACCAAATCTTAACAAATACAATGATTCATAAATATTGCTGTATTTATTATTTTAAGTATTTGTTCAACAATACAAAGGCTAAGCCTTCCCCGATTCAGAGATAGAGATTTAAGGTTTATTCGGATATTTTGTAAAAACATGGCATGAGGCCAATAAGGCCCACTTCAACCGTACATGGGCCTTATTGGCCTCTTAATATTTGAGTATCAGATTGCTTGTTTTTTGTGTTCCAGGTCAATGAATTATGTAAATTTTATTGTCAATATATGTATAATTGTTACAGATTTTGATTAAAATGTCTCCAAAGTCCAAAGAAGAGAGCTCAGTGGACCGAAGAAAAATAAAATTTTGGTGGGACTGTGATTTAACAAGATAATTATATTTTACTGTCTCAGTATAATTTAATTTGTTTCTTAATTATTGTTTTGTTTGGATTTTGTTTGCAGAAGATTATTATTACTTTTATTTTAAGAGTATATTTTTTGTTTCTAGGAATATTATATAGAGAACTCAGTTTGGTACTTACCTTTAATTAAAGTCTGATTATAAGTCTTATAAATTAATGTGAAAAAAATATCGATGCCTAACGGCCAAAATGGCCTAAGCGAAATTTTTTGCGAAATCGACTTATATACATCATTGGAATCGCCTTTTTTTTCTCCGTCGTTCTATCTAGGTTTCGTCACTCTAGCTCGTAGTTTTTGTCGGTTATGCGGTTGGTAAATTAAGGCTCCAAGCCTTAATTTTACGTCCTAAGCGCCCAATATTTTAGGGTTTTTTTCATTCTGGTGGTTAGAAAATATAATATTTTAAAATAGTTACTTAGACAATTTGGCTTAAAAACAATAAATAACAAAAATGTCGCTTAGTACTTTCGGGCCGCGAATTTCAAACATAAGATATGGCGCTTAGGATTATTTGCCCTGTCACATATTTCTATTCGTTGTGGCGCTTATCCCATTTTTCTCTTAAAATACATGATCCAATTTATGGGTATTGGTGTCCCTGGTCGCAGACTTTCGCTGGTACAGGTTATCTGCGAAACCCTGTATTTTTAGTATTTCGCTAACACTAATACTTTTTCGTCAATCACTTCTTATGTTGGCTTAATGTCGGTTAAGCAATTTTAATAAAAATACAGATGCACTTAAGCCGCTTCTGGCTAACATGTTTTTTTTGGTAAAGGCGGTTACGACATTTTTGCAGTAAAAAAATAAATCCATTTGGGCTCAAGCGACAAAAAACACTCTTAGATGAATGATTTTGAATACTTTAATGAATACATCTTGAAGAGAAATATATTTTATATTAACACCTAAAATTTGGAATCTTAGGAAGCAAAACCCAGCTACTTATGATTTTTTTTCGAAATTTTTCGTCTTTAATCCTCTCTCCTGTAAAGTTTGGTAAATGGCGGTTAGGCCATTTTGGCCGTTAGGCATCGATATATATTCTTTGTTTAATAAGAAAATAACTGATTATTTTAAGTTTTCAATATAGTAGAAGCACAGCATGTACAAAACATGCTTCTACTAAGTAACTTAATTAGGACCACTAGGTATTTGAAATCAATTAATTGTCTTTAATTAATATTAAGAGGCCAATAAGGCTCACGTTTAATAAATAAAGGAAAATGATTAAATAAGTAAAAAACAACCATTTACTTTTATTTTAACTGATTTTTAGGTAAATTTAGGACACTTGTATTAAAAAATAAAGCGATTTTTTATATGGGCCTTAATATACAACCGTAGTATAATAAGGCCCTTGAGAAGGGTTTTAAAAAAGTATATTTACTTTTTAAAATACATGCGTTTCTTAATAGTTTTACACCATTTATTACAGCAACATAAATAAGCTGTGTAAACAATAGGTTTTTGATATCTTATACGCACTATTCTCAGATTTATAGCCATTTTCTTTTAAGTGGGCCTTAATTGCCGCCGGTACCTTACGAGTTGTTTCTTTTTGTTTTGGTAGTCCATTTAATTTTGTCGAGGAAGGCTTGATGCTACAGTATAACACTAGGTTAGGTAGGACCCCTATTTCAACAATAATTCTAAAATTCTAATGTAATAGACTAGTACTTATTTTTTAAAGTGTGAGAAGCTGGTACTTAGTTAGTAAAAAAAATCGAAGTTACATCATCTGCCGTTCCAGATATTGTCCCGTAAAATGTAAGAGTGAATGAAAACTGGTTGGGTAATGGGTAGACGATGAGATTACCATTAGGTGAACGATCGGCTCAGCCTATTATTAGCTGATTTAAAAATAAAATAACCCTGCTCACCCAAGTTAATATCACAGCCCGACCAAATATAATGTGAGTCAGAACCTATTTCTGTTCTGATTGTCGGAGAGCTAGGCACAATATTCATTAAAATGAATCACATCTTTGAAGTTGTATACATTACATTAACTCAGTATGATATCACACACCCATCTTCCAATGGAATTAAGATATAAACGCGAGATAAAGAAGGACAAAGGGAGGGGGGATGCGATGTGTTTCAAAATGAGGTTTTTTAACCCCAAAGGTGGATCTAATTATACGTTACCAGATAACTTTGGATGTAATTTAAGGTTTGGGACGGATTTCGGATGGTCGACGGTATTATTTCATTGTTATCTGAAGTATTTATAACGGGGAAAGGTTTTTAAGAACTTAAGGGTTATGGAGGTTTGATGGCAGCTGTCCAAATGTTATAACTGGCTCAATCTGGACCATGCTTTAGGAGTCTCCTAAATAGATTGCGAAAATATGTTTGGAGAAAGATAAAATGTTTTAATGAAGGTTTTTTCTTACGGTTGGGTCAGGAAGCACACGCTTTAGAGTTTTATGAAGTGACATCATTATTTACATATATTGTTGTTCGTAGATGATTCATTGCCTTATGCACCAAATACACCTAGTGTTCACATGATTTTGAACAAATAAATGTATCATTATCTTATCTTAGGTATATCATATTTCATTTTACATTTAAAAACAGGGTTTTGTATCCTTGTGGTCATGTCTTTGGAGGGTTGCTATATCTACTCATTAAATTTTTAATCAATTGAAGAGCCTTACTTTCTCATGCCGATGCATGTTTTGAGAATAAATTACTACATTTCCCTGGTTCCCTCGTAGATACCTAGCTGGTGATCCTGTTACATAATAGCATTAGCAAACTTACTATAAAGGGTTCCATTTTTTCCACAAGTACATTGATTTTTAATAATTCCTCAATTGAAATTCGAAACCGAAATACCACATTTCAAAATCCACACACTCACCTCCAAAACCTGAGGTAAAGCAAATTCGGCTAAATAGATCCAACGAAATTTAAATACACGTAAATCTGCTAAACTTCCACTCTCCATAAGTTGATAACTCGGTCGGTCCCAACCCAACTCGGCACTCCAACACAAAGCATTGATGCAGAAACTTCTGAGAGTTATTCAAATACTTGTGTTGCATATAAAAAGTTCTACCCATAAGTATTGACTGTGCTAGAAGTCTCTGTTGATTTTCCGAAAGTTAGTTTTGCTCAAGTTTTTGAACGGTTTTCTGTCTCGTATTTTCCATTGCTCGTCTGTGATTGGGTTTGCAAGTTATTGTTATTTAATTATTGGTTTCAAACATTCATTATAAAGTAGTGAGTTTGATTGATTATACAATCGAATGAAAGTCCTTGTCATGCAGAAATTAGTTCTGATGGTGTTCTTGTACTCAATACCATATTTAGTTGAATCTCATTTCCTAATTTTATTTAAGAATAGATTTCACGTAAATCTGCTATACTTCCACACTCCATAAGTTAATAACTCGGTCCCAACTCCGCACTCCAACACAAAGCATTGATGCAGAAACTTCTGAGAGTTATTCAAATACTTGTGTTGCATATAAAAAGTTCTATCCATAAGTATTGACTGTGCTAGAAGTCTCTGTTGATTTTCCGAAAGTTAGTTTTGCTCAAGTTTTTGAACGGTTTTCTTCGAGTTTTATATAACTTGTGTCTGATTGGATGGTCAAGTTATTGTTGTAGTGATTGTTTTAATGTTAATTAGGAAGAAGTATGTTTGTTTCACAGTACCATTATTGTAGTACAATTGAAACTTCATGCAGTAAGTGTAATAGAAATACTTCACATTTTAAAGTTCATAATGCATCTTATCGTATTTGGTTTTTTTTTTTATTAAAATGATTTTATATTATATAATATTTATTGTAAAACATAAGTGAGTGTTCAAAGATTGGCCCGTTAACATTCGAAACCTAATAAGTGATATGAAAATATAACAAGCAACTTACTCGTAGTTTTCGAACATAAAATCTCAACGAGCACGTGATTTCAACCTCTAACTACCTCAACAATAAAACTTTTATCTGCTACCATATAGACATCTTTACTTAAGACACAAGATCCACAATCCACAATTTTGAAGCAGCTCTCGCCATTATTATTTAAAAACTTCGCCGCCGAGTTTAAATTCACCAAGTTTTATTGTGGAAATCCGGCGAATAATTCACAAAGGCTCCTAGACAGAGACGCAGGTGCTCCTAGCTATAACTCGCTATGAACAAATGATTAATTCTGTAATGTTTGCTGAGTTTCAGCTACGATAGTGTGGGGCCTAGTTGAAGCGGATTATATTACGTAAATAAAGTAAATAAATGCATTGGACTAACACACCAATTACCTAACCCCAAACTAAGCTCAAAGCTTGTACTTTGGATGCAAGGGAATGGATAGGCATACTTCGATGTTCATTACACAAACATTTTCCCCAAGCGGGAATTGAACGCGCGCACCCTTGGTTTTCGGTCTCTGACCACTAGACCAACGGGCCCGTCTAAAATATTCAGATAAGCCTCCTTTTAATCTTTAAAAGAGATATTCCGCAATGCATCAAGTTGAATACAAAGCTCCAGCAACTTTATAAAGTGACTCTCAGTGTTAAGAAAACGTGAAGTGCTTGCTCACCTTATTCCTCCTCCTCCTTGAGTCGTATTCCTCATTACTGAGGATCGTGATCATTGTATGAAATGAAACACATAGCAACTCTCTTGGCAATTTTCATGGAGTGGTTTGCCATCGCTTTCTCCATTTCACACACTTACTTGTAGTGCGTGGGCACAGGCGTGGGTTTCCTTTGATTTGTATCGCCAATTATGACATCACGAACAAAAATATTTCTTACCCACTTGGTGGTCCATGGACCATGGACCACAAAGTTGCCGTCTTACTTAATCTTTTTGATCATTTTTAAAATGAAAAAATGTCGTGTTGTGTTTTAAAAACATGTACAATACAAGGCGAAAAATAAAGATGGTGGCGTGTTATAAAATAGATAAAAAGACAAAAATATCACTGAATTATCCGCCCCCTTCCCTCCAATTTGACGCAAAACTTATGTTCGCGATGTCCACTCTATACATAGTAGTACCTAATACCTCAATGGATTTTAAGATATCGCTGGAACAGGGGAGGTACTTCATGAATGCAGCCATTATAATAGACTCTACGTCATCTCCTTGAAACTAGAGCCCTACCCAATCCACTGTACTGTATAAATGGAACTTAATTCAATCGATGCAGGCTTGCAACTATTCAGGGAATGTGTGGCGAGCTTTAATTGCATACAACTTGTTGATATAGCAAGATTGGTGGGTATTGTTTCTGTAATCATGTGTGCAATAAGTATAGACAGTAATCGGTGCTAATAGAATATAAAACCGAACAATATTAATGGCACATATTACTACCCCGTGGCCAGATTTTGTACATACTCGTAAATAATTCATTTTATTTCACATTGCAATTAATTACGTAATTAGGTTAATATAAAACCGGTAATAAATAATTGATAGGTAATACTTTTGAATCAAGAGGGTACCGTCAAAAACTTACTGTTATATACATAGCTTGGTGAACAGTACCTGAAAAAATTAAAAGACATTGTGCCTGCATGTAATTAGTCACATAATTGCATCATACCTTTGCACACGGCACCATTTCCAAAACCAGGTCATAATCAATGCATCATACTTTTCTTTATAATTGTTTGTAATAAGTTAAGTAGTCTCGTCTCAACCTCTGTAACAGTTACTCATCTAATACACGACCAGTACGTATTGCTCGTTTTCATTTACCACCTCAAGAAAACGCCTACGGACGTCAAATTGGTGACCCCGACGTGATCTCCGTGGTCTCCGTGTTCGCACATCTCAATCGGCCTTCCACAAGCGGATCTCACCGATTTGAGATTTCAAGAGGCGTATAGCCACGGGGATCCAAACAGTGTGAATTTTGGAAAAGCAGTAAAATGTATTCTCAACAACACCCACCAACACCACCGCCAGCTGCACACGCATCGGAATTGGCTACTGTTACAGTTTCATCCCGGCTTCCAGACTTCTGGCAAGATACACCACGTCTGTGGTTCGTCCAAATTGAAGCAATATTGAAACCGCAAAAATTGAGCGACGAGGCCAAGTTCAACCTGATTGTCACAAAATTAGGCAAGGATGTAATTAAACAAGTGAGCGACATCCTACTGTCTCCACCAGAAACAGACAAATTCGGCGCTTTGAAAACCCGGCTGCTGACGGTGTACGAGGAGTCCGAAAATCGCCAGCTGCAAAAATTACTAAGCGAAGTCGAACTGGGAGATCAGAAGCCTTCCCAACTGCTACGCTCCATGCGAGATCTCGCCCGGGGGAAGATCCCGGACGACACCTTAAGCATTATGTGGCAAGGACATTTACCATCATCAGTGCGAGCTGTTCTTGCAGTGACGGATGTCACAAACCTGGAAAACTTAGCGACTATCGCAGACAAAATATTGGAAAACACAAGACCGCTACATAATATTTCCGAGGTTACATCCGAAACAACTCGCATTTCTTCCGAGTTCGCAAAAATACAAGCGCAGATTGCACAACTCAGTGTACAGGTCACTGAACTACAAAGATCACGTAATAATTATCGCAACTACAATAATTATCGGCGTCAGCGTTCTTCATCTCGTGCTCGTAGCCTGACACCGCACCGTGATTCAACCTCCTCAAATGGCATGTGTTTCTATCACAACAAGTATCGTCATAGAGCGAGGAAATGTACAGATCCGTGCAATTGGAAAAATAGACACCCGACTAATTCTACGAATTCGGGAAACTAAGTGCAGTGCAGCCAGTGGCGGATGTCTGCACTATCAAGCCCACACCCCGCCTATGCGTGACCGACTCACAAAGTGGCCTACGCTTTTTGGTGGATACCGGAGCCAACGTGTCAGTACTGCCTGCAACAAAAAGACCATATTCGACGCGAGAGAACAACAACGCTTACAACTTATATGCAGCTAATGGCAGCGTGATCAAAACCTATGGAACCAAAAACCTTGTACTGAATTTAAAGATGCGCAGACCTTATTCGTGGACCTTCATTCTGGCTGACGTGCAACAACCAATACTTGGTGCCGACTTCTTAAGTCATCACAAACTATTAGTCGACATCAACGGAAAAAAACTTATTGACTCAGTGACCAGTCTAAACGTAATTGGGTCTATCGTTACGCAAGATCATTCATCAATCAAAACGATAGATGTAAATACGCCATATTACGACATTTTATCTGCGTATCCAGACATCACCAAGCCTGTATGTTATAAGGAGATTCCACATCACAACGTCATGCATCATATCGAAACTACAGGCCCACCAGTCTTTGCCCGTGCCCGACCCCTGCATCCAGACAAATACGCGAAAGTGAAGAAAGAGTTCGACTATATGCAACAAATAGGCATTTGCAGACCATCTAAAAGCTGTTGGGCAAGCCCTTTACATGTCGTACCAAAGAAAAACGGTGATATACGACCCTGTGGCGACTATCGCAGTTTAAATGAAATAACAAAGCCAGATAGATATCCAGTACCACACATTCAAAGCTTTACGAACAACTTAGCGGGGAAAAAGGTATTTTCACGCATTGACCTTCAAAGGGCTTACCATTTTATTCCCAATGCCCCAGAGGATATTGAAAAAACGGCCATTATAACACCGTTTGGACTCTACGAATTCCCGCGTATGATGTTTGGACTTCGAAATGCTGCACAGACCTTTCAGCGTTTCATGAATAACGTCGTATTTCAAGGGCTGGATTTTTTATTTAATTTCGTTGATGATACTCTGATAGCATCACAGTGTGAGGAAATGCACAGGAAACACCTGGATATTGTTTTTCAACGCCTAAACAAGTATGGCATAACCATAAACTTATCCAAGTGTGAATTTGGCAAGTCAGAACTCGATTTTCTCGGATACCACGTTACCCCTGAAGGTATTAAACCTCTTGAAGAACGTGTCAAGGCAATAACCGAATATCCGCAGCCACAAACAGTATCAGAATTGCGACGGTTTTTGGGTATGATCAACTTTTATAGAAGTCATTTGCCACATGCCGCATCATACCAAGCAATATTAAACGCGTACCTACATAACACCAAGCGCAAGGACAACACCAAAATATCATGGACTACAGAAGCCATTCAAGCATTTGAAAAATGCAAATCAAGTTTACGCGACGCCGTTATGTTATCACACCCCAAGGCCGACGCACCTCTTGCCATAATGAGCGACGCCTCGAACACCTGCGCAGGGGCAGTTTTACAACAATTCTCAGAAGGAAGATGGCATCCCCTAAGTTTTTTTTCATGCAAGTTAAGTGAATGTCAGCAACGATACAGCGCGTTTGACAGAGAACTGTTAGCAATTTACATGGCCGTCAAACATTTTCGGCACATGATCGAAGGACAAAACGTCACTGTATATACAGATCACAAGCCACTCGTGCACGCCTTACACAAAAAAGCTGCGAGTAGCGGTGATACACCGCGAAGACTAAGACATCTGGACTTTATAAGTCAATTTTGCACTTCGATCCAACACATTCATGGATCAGAAAATACAGTTGCAGATGCACTGTCCCGCATCGAACAAATTGACATGCCATCGCCCATAGACTACAACCAATTATCTTCGGCTCAAGAAGACGACGTTGAACTACCAGCACTCCTACAAAAAGATAATTTAAAGTTCATTAAACTCCAGTCTCCAGGCTGCATGAAACCAATTTATTGCGAAGTATCGACACGATCACCGCGACCATATGTGCCAGAGCAGTTTCGTGTTACAGTCTTTAACACGATTCACGGAATTAGTCATCCTGGCGTACGAGCAACAAGGAAAATGATCACTAATCGATTCTTTTGGAAATCCATGAACAAAGATATTAACAATTGGACAAAGACATGCGTGGGTTGTCAAAAATCTAAAATTCAACGCCACACGATTTCTCCGTTAAGCCCATTTCCACATAGCGACCGCTTCCATCATCTTCACATCGACATAGTAGGACCTCTAACCTACTGTCAAGGTTACAAGTATATACTTACCATGATTGACAGGGCTACAGGATGGCCAGAAGCCGTACCATTACAAGACATCACGGCAGAACGCATATCAGAAGCTGTTTATTCTTCTTGGATTGTGAGATTCGGCTGCCCACAACGAATAACTACCGATCAAGGTCGACAGTTCGAGTCCCATCTATTCACTAATTTAGCGAAACGTTTGGGAATAATGAAAATTCACACCACGGCCTATCATCCTCAAGCGAATGGTAAAATCGAACGATGGCATAGAACGCTAAAAGCAGCCCTAATGTCTCGCGGAAACACAGAAAAATGGGTACACGAGCTACCGACTGTACTCATGGGATTAAGGGCAAGTTTAAGGGATGACACAGGAACATCCGCGGCTGAACTGGTGTACGGAAGAAATTTAAAATTGCCTGGCGACTTTTTCGAACCTTCAAAGCCTAATCTTGACAATGATGCGTTTTTACATGAATTGAGAGAGCGCATTCGAAGATTATCGGCAATTCCTAGAAAGCCATTTCATCAGAACCAAACCTTCGTGCACCCAGAGTTAAAATCATGTAAATATGTATTCGTTCGGTGCGACCACGTAACCAAACCTTTAACGCCGCCCTACGAAGGCCCTTTCAAGGTCATAGAGCAAGGCGACAAATATTTTAAAATAATGATTTACAATGTTATAAAAGTAATTTCAATAGATCGCTTAAAGCCAGCATTCATAGTCCAGAGTGACACAGACATACGAGTCGATCATTCAAATAAGGCTCAGGAATGTAAAACAAACCCAGCACCTATCGCTAGTGACAAAAATGGTAGTATGGTAAACAACGAACAATTGAGAACACGATCTGGACGACTCATCAAGCGAACAGTACGATTTATGCCTCAATAATCTATCAATACATTTTAAGCCCTCATCGCTACAACACATCATCCGCCATGGGAAAGAGTCAAAGCAAAGAGCAAGTGATCATCGCCCAAACTGGAGCCGATAACCAAGCCTCTACAACTATGCTGCATGACATAACGCACAGCAAGCTTGATACGCTCATGTGCATCATCGGAGGATCAATAATCATCATAATTTGCTACCTGATGGCAAAGTGTTGCAAAATAAGATACACCGAGTTCTTCAGACGAGAGCTTCGAGGAGCCCGTGCCAGCCGCAGAGCGGGCATCCCGACGACCGCTGCGCCAGCGTACTCCGTGGCCTAACAACGTCAACGACAGTACTCGTGCAGTGATAGTGATTATAAAAAAGTGTACTAGTGTGTAGTTAAAATAATATAAGAAGGTATTTAAACTATGTTTAACTAAATTTAAAAAAAACTTTAGATACATTTTATAATTTTTAAATATTTTTTTTATACTCTATTATTGTATAATATTTTTTTTTTAAAAGGAGGGGAAGTTATGTGCCTGCATGTAATTAGTCACATAATTGCATCATACCTTTGCACACGGCACCATTTCCAAAACCAGGTCATAATCAATGCATCATACTTTTCTTTATAATTGTTTGTAATAAGTTAAGTAGTCTCGTCTCAACCTCTGTAACAGTTACTCATCTAATACACGACCAGTACGTATTGCTCGTTTTCATTTACCACCTCAAGAAAACGCCTACGGACGTCAAAACATCAGTAAACTTATGTTAACTATATGATAACATTATATTATGCATTCAATTTTCAATACAAAAATAAATAAAAATTATACTTAAATAGATACAATTTGACAAAATAATTAAAACACTTAAAAACTTATTTTAGTTCCGGACAAAAATATAGTTTTTAAGTAAGCAAATAGCTTTTAGTTTTTAATTCGTTTCATACATTTTATCTCAGAATCTCGGAATTCATTAACAAAGAGCCTACTACTAGTTGTGAGCGATTCATTTACAATATTTACTCATGTGACATACCGTTCTGGTATACGTAAATATGGTAAAGATAAGACGATCTCACAACCTGCTACTGAGGAAGTTTAGAATAGTATAGTGTGTCATTTGCAATAAGTGATGTGTGTTCATGTGATAATGCGTGTAAAATAATACTGATAAGAATAATGAGTGAAGTAAATCTGTCTGCGTTGGCGGGAGCTGGTATGTTAAAGGTTTCAGTAGTTTTTTAATAGGCTCAAAAACCGTGGAGGTCGTGGCATCGAATCCCGTGGCGAACGCGTAGGTTTTCTCAGTTTGGCTAGAATATTGCACGCTTGAATCATCGGATTGTCCGATAAAATGATGATTCCGTGCTTCGGAAGGCACGTTAAGCCGTTGGTCCTGACTTAGATCCAAATTGTCTAGTTTCGGAGGTCAAATGAAAGTCGCTACAATGTATTAACCAGGATTGTCAAATCTAATCGAAAAGTACCCTAGGCTCCGAGGCTATGTCCGAGGATGCAACCAGGACAAGCGCTAAGATGATGATCATTGGCTCCACTCTGCCTAATGTTAATCAAGAGAGAAACTCTAACTGCAGCATAATATCCGTTTTTTTTTTTTTTGGTGGCATGATGCAGAAAACCCACTTTTATGAATGTCAATTAATTGTAACTATTTGTTGAAAGCTCAAAATTAATTGTGGTTTAACGAAATAAGAGCTTTTTAGTTTGCCTTTTAGATTTGTTTATTTTGAATGCAGTCATTTGACTGCATTCACTTACTCATGACTGAATTACTCATTTTCCCATTCGCATTCCGGTACGCTAAGATTGGCTTCGATGGAAAGCCCAAGGAGAGGCCTATGTCCAGCTGTAAACTGCGATAGGCTGATGATAATGATGATGATGATGATTGACATCTTACAGCGCATCAGCGCAGATCCGACTAGGGTCGAAGAGGTGATGGTCATGACTGATTTCGGTCGGAAGATTGTAAATAAAAGAGACTGATTGAACGGGGTCACCTGACGATAAAACTGACATATTCTATTCATTTATTAATATCAAGGTCGCTGGGTGGGATCCATGATCATTATACCTAATCGCCATTGTATCGGGGAAAAGATATGGTGGTGTTTTATATTGTATAATAGCTGGCCCAAGCTGTTAGACAAAAAAGAGGAATTTCTATAAATATGCTCCCACCAATCACTTTGATTTGGAAAACAAAAATAAAATAAAAGGTCTTGGTAGACCGCAAAAATACTAAAGTAGACAAAATCTCTAAAAATTGGTATTTTCTAATCTTTTTTCACTGGAAATCGTAAAAATTAACTTTCAATGGGAAATCCATTTTCACTCAGATGTAAAGTTTACAGTACTTTAATTTTTTTATCTCAAAGGGATTTAAAGAAGCTACCGAAACTACATATGTAATTCATATTAGGTACTTTATGTATAAACTTCAACCCTTAGATTCGCAAAGCGTTGGACTCACGGATGACTCCTAAATACCTATAAAACAAATAAGTAAAAAATATAACATTCACAAAGAATGTGAATTTCCGCTAACCTTGAAAGTAACATTTACAAAGATAAAATTATTTCACCGACGCAGTTTTTACGTAAATTATCTAAATATCCAAAACAAATACTATTACTGACGTAATACAAACAACAAAGAAGTCTGTGTCCACATACGATTTTTATTTAATTTCTCTTGTATGAATGAAGTGGTTATCAAAATCATGTTCCAAACACGTGTAACATCTAAAACCTTTAATTTACTCAACAACAATAAATTCTCGGAAAGCAAAACAATACAGTTCCAAAGAGGAGTTGCGACGATCCGCAAAAACATTAATTGTATCACACCCACCGTTCTTTAGATCTTAGATTTCTCTCGCATTTCCAAATTTTCAATGAGCACGACGAATAAAACCAAAATGTATCTCACAAAATTACTTCCCATCGCGATTCCGAAACACTCCTCGTGTAATTTGGCAAGCCAGCAAACTCTTGAAAACTCATTTCTTCCACACCCCTCGGCTTGATTTCCTCCCGTTGTTTCGACAGATATACCTCAATGTATTCGCTTCTCCAACATCCTCCTCCACTTTTATGTTTATCAGCGAAATCCCTGTTATAAAGTCGAAACCATAGCGAATCCTCCTTTACAATTCTATGAAGCCTTTTACATGATTCAGAGAGATTCAATACATCCCCTATAGGCAAACTTAGAAGAATTTGATGAATAATGTCATCTGGGAGACCGAAAAGATTCGCGCTCGGGAATTTATGATAGTTCAATATGGTTCCTTTAACTGGATTTACAATTTTATCTTTGAAATCTGTGCACAATTCGCCGAGATTGGTGAAATGCGACGGAATACCCAGCGTCGACGTATTCACATAATGACCCAATTTCACGCACAATGAATATGTTTCTTTGTATAACTCCGGTATCGTAGCAATTATCAGTAATGTATCATTGAGCGGGCAAGTGATTAATTTCAGAGGCATATCTCCGAATCCATTTAAAACGAATGCCGCTTCGTTGGTTTTCTTTGCTTTCTTTGTTTTCATGTAATCTTCTATGGTGATGGACCCTCCGTCGATACCTTTTAGCAGAACGAAATGATTTTCTCTCATTATGATGAGCAACAATGCAAAGAATAGGTCCCGTCTCAAACAGTCAGGTTTGATTAAAACATCTATCAGAGAGCTCACTGTTTGATGGAATCGCGATGACGTCACCTCGGTATTCATAGCGGTACAAAGCTACATCCAGCTATTCATTTTAGACGTAATAATTTATTAATAAATTCAATTTTTATTTTAAGTTATTTTTTATAGACTCGTATCTCGCGTTCAGTTTAGCGAGAACTGTCAATGTCTAATTTTGACAAAGTGAGATGACATGACATTGTTGATGTCAATTTAATAACACTCTTTTTATTTTTAAAATATTTTAACATGTACCCACACTAAATAGTTTTGAACTGTTTTAAAATATCTTAAATTAATCTTAAATTATTCTCGTGTTTGCATTTAACTAGGACGTCGATTATAAAATGCAACTATCTTGTAATTTATTTAAATAAATGTAAAATGCCACTTTAATTCCCATAAAATTGTTAAACAAAAATTTCGTCAACGAAACAAAAACTACAGTTAGAGACAAACATTTGAGGGTGATTGAAGATTTTTAGCCAAGTCCGAACAACAAACGACCAATGTTGTTGTCCTACAGCTGAAATGTTAAGCAGTAAGTAATAAATTAATTCCATTTCAGCTACGATTTGAAGGCAATCGAATATGGGATCGTATCAGATTGCCTTCAAAGGATAATTGACACTGTTCTATAGTAATAAGACCTTACGGATAATCATACACACCTCGTGGACCTTATTGCCTTGAAATAAAGTTTAATTTCGTTTAAGAAGTACACCTGTCACAGGGGTCATCTTAACTGAAATCTATTCTGATTTAACAAAGTTGAAGAGTTTGTATGTTTATTTGTTTGTTTGAACGCGCTTATCTCAGGAACTACTGGTTCGAATAGAAAACATATTTTTTCGTTGGATAGTCCATTAGTCGAGGAAGATGTTGTGACGTGCCAGAAATGGTAACGTCGCAAATAAATAAACAATATATACAGATTGTATACTTAAATATCAAAAATATGATACAGAACTAATATAGATAGCTAATGCTATAAAATTATATTTAATTTAAAGATGTTTCGATACTATTAGTATCATTAGGTAATTCATCGGCAGGTTAAATCAATAATCATTAACTGCAAATATTGGGATGTAATAAATTATGCTTCATTAGTAATCATTTATAAACTATAGGATATAAGAGTGAGTATTTGTGGTAATTAGGTACTGTATTATGAATGAAAGGACAATAACTCTATACTGAAGAAGTATTCAGAGGTCAAGATTATTTATCCAATTTACTTATCACTGTAATCATAACGCTGGATCAATCACTTTATGAAAGAATAAACACTATCACATTGGTTAATCCGTGTAACTGGAGAATGCTGGATGCAATTTGAACAGGAGACTTCTTTCTTATTCATGAAGTTAAATGTTGAGTTTGGAGCTGGATCTCACTTATTACATTATATTATTATCTTTCACAAGTGTAGGTGAAATGCTTCTTCCAACACATCTTCAGTATTTATAAGTCCAACTAGTGGATTTCTGCAAAAGAAATAATGACAAATTAAGCGAAGCTCTGCGAAGCGTTGCCCTGTTAGGGTAATGATACGCAGTTACGCTAGGCTGGACAAAGATGCCCTTAGACGAGATGCAGCTAGCTATGATTGGAACGCAGTGGCATCGGCCTCATCTGTTGACGACAAAGTTACTGCTCTGAATGCCTCGATACTTTCATTAATGAATGCACATGCCCCACTCCGTCTCGTAAAACTCAAGCGCCCTCCCGCTCCATGGATGACAAGAGGTGTGCGCATAGCAATGAGAAGGCGGGATCGTGCCTTCAGTAAACACAAGCGGTTGAGGACTGATGAGAGTTGGAACCTCTACAGAGTAGCCCGTAATCGTTGCAACCAGATGGTGAGGGTGGCCAAACGTCGTTACTTTTACGACACTCTTGAGAATGCTTCTTCGGCAGATGTGTGGAAGTTCCTTAAAAGTCTGGGGTTTGGTAAACGCCAGCAGACTAATTCTCTTGCTGGTACTTCTTTTTCCCCTGATGATTTAAACGTCCATTTCTCTAGATCATCCCTCTTAGATCGAACTAGAAAATCTTTAACCATCTCTGAAATTACTTCCTTGTCGCCTCTGCCTTTAGACAATTTTTCTTTTTCACCTGTATCCTGTGATCAAGTTGGTAAGGTCATTAAGTCGCTGAAATCAAATGCCGTTGGGTGTGATGAGGTCAGTCGCACTATGGTGATCTTGCTACTTGATTTTATCCAGCCTATCATTACTCACATCATTAATTTCTCCTTAGAATCTGGGGTTTTCCCTAGTATCTGGCGTAAGGCCTATGTTATTCCACTCCCTAAAATTTCAAATCCCACTATTCTTAATAACTTTAGACCTATTTCCATTTTACCTTTTCTCTCCAAAATTCTAGAGGCAGTTGTTCATTCCCAACTGTCAAAGTTTATTTATCAAAACCACCTTCTCTGTCAATACCAGTCTGGGTTTCGCCCTGGTCACAGCACGAGCACAGCACTCCTAAGGGTTACTGAAGACATTAGAGATGGCATGGAGAAGGGCTTGGTCACTGTGCTTGTACTAATTGATTTCTCTAACGCCTTCAACACGGTTGATCATGATATCCTGCTATCTTTGCTGTCTCATCTATGTCTGTCCTCTTTGACAGTGCAGTGGTTTGCCTCTTATCTTCGGAACCGTCAGCAGGCGGTGAAAGTCAATCAAACCCTTTCGAGCTGGTGTGATATCCCCACGGGCGTTCCTCAGGGTGGTATTTTATCTCCTCTCCTCTTTTCAATCTTCATTAACTCTATTACTGTCCTCCTTGATTCCTCTTACCATCTGTATGCTGACGACCTCCAATTGTATCGTCAATGCCACATTAGTGACGTTGACTCGACCATAGCGAGTCTTAACAGTGATTTATCCTCTGTTGCGGCGTGGTCTGATCGGTTTGGTGTGGCAGTTAACCCGAGCAAATGTCAGGCCATAATTGTAGGAAGTCACCATTTTATGCGTTTGCTAGATGAGGGCTCCATTTCCCCAGTTCTATTTGATGGTGTACCTATTCCCTTTTGTAGCAGTGTTAAGGACCTAGGTCTGCACGTCGATAAGACACTTAGTTGGTCTAGTCACGTGAACGAGGTCTGCCGTAAAGTCACTTCGTGTCTGCGTGCTCTCTATAGATTCAAGAATTTCCTTCCAATTCCCACTAAAATTACCCTTGTGCAAACTCTCATCTTACCTATAATTGATTACGCGGATGTGTGTACTACCGATATAAATTCTGACCTCCTCGCCAAATTAGATCGTTTACTTAATTCTGGCATACGATTCATTTTTAACCTTCGTAAATTCGATCACGTTTCCTCCTTTCGCTCTCAACTAAAATGGTTGCCTATTCCACTTCGTCGCAATGCCAGAATCCTTTCCACACTGTATTCTCTTCTCAATGATCCTAATGCCCCTCCTTACCTTAAATCTAATTTCCAACTCTTAAGTTCGACACATGAGCGGCAGTTGCGATCTGCCAACAGGTTAATGCTTGCCACTCCCTCCCACCGATCCGGTTTTGTAGCGAACTCCTTCACAGTAAGCGCTATCAGATTATGGAACACCCTTCCGGAAAACATTAGGAAGGCGCCGAGTAGAAGAGCATTTAAGTTTCTTGTCCATCACTTCCTAGCTAATTCTTGCGCATCATCGTCCACCGTTTCCCGTACTTAATCTGGCATCATTCATCATTTATACTTCTTTTCTTTATAATGTAGTATATGTATAGTATATGTATTTTATCATAAAGTATATATCTTTGTATATACAGTTATGTGTGTATTTTTTTTTTTTTATGTAGTATTATGTATGTTAAGTAGTTAATAAGTGTAATTTTTATTTTTATAGTTTCTTTTAATTTAATAGCACTACCTACTATTCACTCTCTGTTTTTCCCTAAGGTTGACTGGTAGAGAATGCCATGAGGCATTAAGTCCGCCTTTTGTACAAAATCTTTAACGTGCAATAAAGTTTAAATAAATAAATAAATAAATAAATAAATTAGTGATGATTTCAATGAAATGAAGTATTAAAAATATCGAAGTTTTAAACAGAATATTTATACAGAAATTGATTTACCTTCGATTATCCTAGTTTATTAATACATTGTTTGAGTGATTCACAAAATGAGAACTCAAGTTGATTGGGTTTTATTACCTAAATTTATTGTTAAAAGTAAATAATTAATATGAAAACAAACGGACGACATTTTTTTGACAGATGACAATTCATTGAAAAGAGAGACTGGTCCGAATTTAAGTATGCAGAAAATGTTCCAATTTACAGATTACTTATATGATTTTAAATGGTATTAAAAAGTAATTAAAATGCTTGAAACCGTGTGTTATGTCAGAAACAGAATAAATATTATTTTAATTAAATATTTATGTTCCAAGAACATCATAAACTGAAAAGAAGAAATTAATAATTCTAAGTTAAAATTCATAGACTAGAGTTCGGACAGTTGGTCCGAAGGTACGTGCGGCGAAAGAAGAAGACAGCTACATAACGGCATCCCTTTTGTGTCGTATCGGCTCCTAGCGCGTGATAGAGGCTTCCAACGCGTTACAGCGGCTGCTAGCGCGTTATATCGGCTTCTATCGCGTGATAGCGGCTCGCAACGCGTTACAAAGGCTACTAGCGCGTTGCAGAGGCTTCCATCGCGTTACAAAGGCTGCTACCACGTTTTAGAGGCTTCGATCGCATGATAGGGGCTTCCATAGCGTTACAAAGGCTCCTAGCGCGTAACAGAGGCTGCTAGTGCGTTACACAGGCATCGATCGCGTTGTATCGGCGATTATCTCGTTATGTTGGGTGAAGGGAGAAACCCAATATAAAGGACAGGAATCTCAGTCTGAGGGCAGTTAGTTTTAACCAGAGTTCGGGAGCGGTCATGCACGCTCACAGTCAGTTTCAATCGGAATTCGGGAGCAGTCATGCTCGCTCATAGTTAGTTTCATACAAGTTCAGTGAGAGTTCGGGAGCAGTCATGCTCGCTCATAATAGTGAGAATATCGCGAGTCGGGAGTGTTTCGAGATCAGTCTTGCTGAGGTGTTTGGAGCATAGCTGAACCTTCGAGAAGTAAGCTGGTTCGCGGTGCTGCGGAACGAGAATGGCGTTAAAGCTAAGTGGTTATCAAGCTAGAAAGCCTAGTTTGATTTATATTTAAACTTTTGATGCTGCTTGAGTGTCCTAACCAATGTTTAATTACTAGAATACATATTTGTATTGGTTCGGTTGATTTGAACCATTTTAAGTGAATTAGCTTTAAAGAGTTATTCCTAGAGGGAATAGGTTTGTTGGTCTGTTGGTTGACTTGTGTAATGCAATGCGGCACGAATCTCTTCTGTCTGCCTGACGGAGCAGGAGGATTCTTTGGTCATACTAACTTACTCAGCATACCAGTTTATTGTAATATAAACTTTATCTTATTCTAGATCAGAATAAGTTATCTATAGAATGTGGTTCAGTTGACGAATCTTTACAACTATACATATTATATTGTTTATGATTGCAATAACTTTATTACCAGCTACCATCTATAATGTTGTTTCCCATTAAACTCATCTAAGCTAGAGTGATCAACTCTTGAGCTCTATTGATTTGAGTGTGAGCTGGACACACATAGAGTCACGGGTTGCATCCTCTTGATGTATATATGACATTTGCATTGTGTCAAGCGGTGGGAAGCCGACCAAGTCATTGGACGAGGCCACAGGGTGAGTTCGGAGCGCCGGAGGCTCGCCCCACTCCTTTAAGGAGGGCCGCAATTCATTATGTCCTCTTTCATATATACATATAAATATCTATTCAACTCTCTCCATGTGTTAAAGTTAAGTTTAAGGTTCTTCAGTTTATGATTTATGTACCTATCAATAACAAATAAGAATGATGTATGAAAGGATGTTTGTTAATATTATCATTATTCAAATACTTACTTCATTAAACCATAACTTTATTCCAATTCCTAAAAGAAACTGAGTTACTTTAGGAACAACAAGGGGTAACTAGACGATCATGTGCCAAAGTAGGATTAAATCACGAGCCAATTAATATTATCGCTATTTTATACATAACAGCTTAGGAATCCTAGTTAGGGCTTGATAGGTTAGGTCATTTTAGGTATCAATTAGCTTTAGCATAGAAGGGTAGGTAGTGTAGTTGGGGGCTTTCGTGGGGGGGGGGGGGGGGCGGTACAATGTTAAGCTATAATATAACACTATGTGTGTGTTACCTGAATTCTACGCGGACGGAGTCGCGGGCGGCCGCTACTAGGCTATAAATGTTGCATTTAGTCCCGTTATCAATATATAATAGAATATTCTTTTATTTTTGTGAGTGATTTTTATATAATTAAATTATATATTAAATATTTCCCCAGACGCCATTATACCACCTCAGAAATTGTTGCATTTTAATATTGTGACTAAGTCGTTTATTTTTTCTCAGCTGACGACGAGCTCAAGACCCGCACTCCAATCAAAGAAGTCAGCGGGGCTCTGAAGGAATGTGGTTTTGGCCTCTTCCACATTCAGCTTCTCTTCACAACCCTGGTGGTCTACGTGGCCAGTGTTCTATGCAGCAACTCGACATCATACTTGCTGACTACGGCAGAATGCGACCTTCACATGAATTTGATTCAGAAGGGGCTGTTAAATGCTATACCTTATGTTGGTAAGTGTTTCTTTTTTTAATTTTCTTATTTGCTCATTTGATTGTGGTCGGTATGTCCTGATGTGCTGTGACTCACTTAGCGCAAATGCCATGAAAGCCTTGGTCGCTGCTGCTGGGTATTGGTGGCAGTAGTTATTTACTAGTTAGTGTATCGCAGCTCTGTTTACCCATTGAGGTATTATTTTTATTTACTACTACGTATAGAGAAGACACCTCGAAGCAATATTTTGTCCATGTCCATGGCCAACAATATATTTGCCCCAAATATTAACGCTTCATTGAATTCAATATACTGAGCAATATAGATTAAATAAAATAAATATGAAATGTTAACATCTTTTTACATTTGCAGGAATGATATTTTCATCCGCGGTGGCTGGTTTTCTCACTGATGCATTTGGCAGGAAAGTTTTCATCACGTGGGGCCTACTGGTGTTCTCCATATTCACAGTAATATCTGCGTCTAGCCAGACTTATATTGTACTAGTCACGTCTAAGTTCTGCGAAGGGGTTGCGTAAGTTTTTTAAATATTCATAAGTTTTTGTAACATTTTAAAATTATATTTTATTAAAAATAACCTTTTATTTGAAATAAGATAATATTATAAATCGAGTATAATATATATTTTTTCAATTTTTGAATATATTTATGGAATTCTTTACAATTTTTCAAATTACTTTTAAGCATTTTGAATATACGATTTAATACTTATTTAAGTGTTAGGTCACATTTTTCAATGTTTATTATTCAATTCAATCGTTGTAGTGGTATTATGTTGCGCCTTTAGTATTGTAGCCATCATAATCAAACACCAACTCCCAGTTGTAACTATTCTTCAGCATTTTGATAGGTATGCGTATTTTCACGTAAAGTAAATGCCCCATTTTTGTTGCACCAATCAATTCCCTACTGCTGATGATGATGATGATGACTGTTCAACAGATTCGCCTGTTACTTCACCGCAGCCATAACCCTCACTTCAGAGTTCTGTTACGACCGTATCAGGGACTGGATCATGATATTCCAATCCTCATACACATCGGTAGCTCAAGTACTTATAGCCGCCATGTCATGGGGTATACTCACTCATGACTGGAAGATTGTATTCTTCGATGGGAAGTTTGGTAAGGATAACCTTCATTTACATAATAATATAAAAAAGTAAAAGTAAAGTATCAGCCTATTAATGTCCCACTGTAAGGCAAAGGCCTCCATCATTTGAAATCATGTTTTCGTTACAAAGATGGGTTTTGGCTTAATCACCACGCTTGCTAAATGCAGATTAGTGATCACAAACCCGGGCTGGCATACAATGGCATACATACGAAAACGCCTTCATCATAACATTGAAATATTGCACCATCTTTCTAAAGGTGGTTAAATCATCATGTTTGCACTTGACTTAAACTGAGAATACAATGTTATCTATACAAATATTATAAAGAGGAAAGGTTTGATTTTTTGTTTGTTTGTTTGTTTGTATGAATTGAATAGGCTCCGAAACTACTTGGCAGATTTGAAAAATTCTTTCACTGTTGGAAAGCTACATCATTCCTGAGTGACATAGGCTATATTTCATTTAAAAAAAAAATAGGCATCCTTACTAATATTACGATAACGTAATCCAAGGTGTGAAAAAAATATCAAAAAACTACCTTACATCGCGTGCGCTGCGAAAACTATTGATGATAGAACAAAATGATATACTACATTTTTTTAGAACACACCATTATCTACAAAAAAACAGCGGCAGCATATCTCTAACTATTACAGTCATGTCACAATAAGCGTTTTTTTATTGAAAAAAAGAAATTAAAATACCACCGCTACAAAAAAACTCTTTATTTGTACCTTGGTATTAACCCTTATCAAAATAAATGATGTATTATTTAAGACTGCTTCAATATCTTTATATTACTTTTTGAATTATTCGATTCTGACAATCCATTCAAAAGATATCAAGAGTTAAAAAAAAAATTAAAAAATAAACTGTATTCGGCTAGCTATGCGTTGTAGGCGTCACTCGAGCAGGGGTACGGGGTTAAGATCACGAAATAATAAAATAATAATAAATTACTTGAATATTTTTCATGATTTTCAATTTAATCTATACAAATATTATAAAGAGGAAAGGTTTGATTTTTTGTTTGTTTGTTTGTTTGTATGAATTGAATAGGCTCCGAAACTACTTGGCAGATTTGAAAAATTCTTTCACTGATGGAAAGCTACATCATTAGGTCCGTTTCGAGTTCTCCTCTGTGTCCAGAAAAGGAACATTGTGCGACCCCGAATTTAACGCGGGCGAAGCCGCGGGCGGCCGCTAGTCTGGAATAAATATTACCCGAATGTAATCATAATAAATCAATAGACACCCAAAATACGCATGTTACATACACTGTCACACACCATTTAATATTTAGATATTTATTTATTGATTGATTTATTTATTTATTACAGTATACTCATGGCTTACAGAAATAATTCCAACACGCACGCACACAAGTTTAAATTTTACATAACATTATTAAATTAAGTCAATTACAAATAATGACGAAAAATCTTAATAAAATAATACAAAATAAAAAATAAAAATAAAACATAGCATACAAAATAAAAAACCAAATCAAAAACAAAAATTAAATGTCATAGGATATAAATTAATAATGAATAATAATGTCAATGGAATAATCAATGTAATTTCAAAATAATTAGAAAACAAATATTGACATCTCCGACCTAATTTACGTCATTTCGGTCTGTTCCAACATTCAAGCGAATAATGACTCATAGTAGGTACGCTACTACTCCTTATTAGTTAATTTAAAAACTTATATAAATATAAATATCAAACAAATAATGGTACTAAGGTAAAGTAACAGCCTATTAAAGTCCTACTGCAGGACAAACGCCTCCATCTTTTCAACGCACGTTTTCGTTACAAAGATGAGTTTTGGCTTAATCACCACGCTTGCCAAACGCGAATTGGTGATCACAAAACCAAGCTGTGTTCGGAAAAACCGACACAAATTTACCCAACTCGGGAATCGAACTGAGGATATTGACCATCGTCGAGGCTGTGGCACTATGTTTGACGTACGTTTCAACATGTTGTCACTGGTATAAAATAAATAATTAAAAAAATTCCTTGGACAGACACACCAATTTCCTAGCCCCAAACTAAGCTTGAAGCTTGTACTATGGATGCCAGGAAACGGATAGACATACTTAAATACTTTTATAAACATCCATGACTCGAGTACAAATGCCGATGTTCATTACACAAACATTTGCCCCTAGCAGGATTCGAACCCGCGACCTTTGGTTTTGTAGCCAGGGTCTCTAGCCACTCGACCAACGAGTCTGTCAAAGAAGCGACTGTCGCTTCAAATTTTAGTGTCAAATTCAGAGTATGTCGAAAGTATGAGGAGGGCACATCTAAGCATTTAAATCTATGGTTGTTGGTGCTAGCTGGAAGATAAACATGTAAATGTTGGTGATATCTATTCATTGCTCATGTATATTCAACGGCTTGTAGAATGAAGCTGTTTTGTGTTGGATTTGCTTATTAGCACCATCTAAGTGTATTCTGTGACAATTAAATGGAAAATAGTGTGGGGTTTTTATGTATATAAAAACATGGGTCAACAAAAAAGGTGATCTGATTTTCTGAACTTGTTTTAAACCACGGCTTTGATTTTACCAAGATTTTTGTTGTATCCCATAGGAGCATTTAACCGGGATTAAAAGTATCCCATCACCTAAGTCAGCCCATACGCTGCCTGAAAATCAAATTACATTAAAATCCGTTCAGTAGTTTCAGCGTGATTGACGGGCAAACAGCCAAACAAACTGTCACAGCTACCTTAAAATTTTTAAAAGATAAAAATCATCTGGCCTCTTGAAGGATGATTAAAATTAATAGCTATAGGTAAAATAAGCATGAAATAAATATACTAAAAATTCACTGTCAGTACTTTTTATCCCGATTTTATGCTCCCCTATAATAAAACAAGAATCTTGATAACGCGGGCAAAACCGCGAGCTCAGTTGGGGAGGGTATGGGGTTAAGGCCGGCAACACATCAACGATACCTCTGGTGTCGCGGATGTCCATGGGCGGCAGTGATTGCTTACCATCAGGCGACCCGCGAGCTCGTTTGCCGCCTCTGACATAAAAAAAATAGAGTTAAAACTGGTATTATTATGACTTTTTCAGTACTCAATACGTGGAATATCTATTTATTCTTGATGTCACTGTGGCCTATTTCTGCCTGCCTTTTATATCTGCTTATACCGGAGAGCCCTAAATTTCTAGTCACACAGAAAAGGTACGATGAAGCAAGGAATATACTGATAAGAATTTATAAAATGAACACTAGGAAACCTGCGGATACTTTTAAGGTGAGTTCCAGTAAGTAAATAAGAATTTCAATTAGAAAAAATATATATAAGGTGTAACAAAATATACTGCAAATATTTTAAGGGCGAATTGTTTAGTGGAAATGTAATAAATTTGTCTAGTAAATTTTTTTTGGTAATTCGCTAGTTTCCGAGAAAATCAACAAAATAAATTGAGTGAATAATTGGGAAAAGTACAAAATTTGTCATATGCAAGACAGCTGGTCGTGTCTTTTCAGTGTAATACAATTACTACACTTGTCCTGCCCCAAAAGCAAAGAGGTGGAGAGGGGGCAAAGCTTACAGGACGAAAAGAGCAAATTGGCCAATGCACAAAATGCAAAATTTGGTGGGATTAATTTTGACTTTTTAATATCTGATATTGATTTCATTGCCACTAAAGAATTCGCCCTTAAATATTTGCAGTATATTTTGTTACACCCTATATATACAACTTAACTATTTGATAGAACAGTAACTAATTTAAAAGAAACTTAAAAGAAACTTGTCGCCCAGAAATAACTATAATTAAGAATTTTTATTTTTTTAATTTAACCATTTAAGTTGCAATTAAAGGACACAATTATTTTTGGGCCCACCAACAATCGGTAACGTTTAAGAGAAAGAGAACTATGCTAAAAATTTATAATTTTTTTTATGAATTTTGCAATTGAAGTGAATTTCAAACGAATCCGGAGTCATAAAACCAAAATAAAAAGCCTTATTTTGATTATATCCGTAAAATATCTGTCCACAGATTGGTAAACAATGGCTGACATACAGATAACTGAAGGAAAAAAAGATTTTATCAATAGAATTAAAATAAAACACTTGAAATCGAGCATAAAGGAGACGCAATTTACTTTTGGAACTGTTTTCATGCCAATTTTTATCTAAGGCGGTAATTGGTAGTGACTTTTAATCATTTATTTAATGAAATAAAATAATTCGAATAAACAATACAAAAAAATAAGTATAACGGAACGCAAGTGCTAGTCTATAGCCGGATTTTGATTTTATTTAAAAACTGAATACAAATGTCAGAAACCTTCCGTCTGTCAACTGTCATTAATGGTTTTACTATATAATTTTAAAAAAGCTGTAGTTTGTTTGTTTGTTTGAACACGCTACTATCAGGAACAGCTGGTTTGAATTGAAAAAATATTTTTGCGTTGGATTATCCATTAGTCGAACCAGGCCTAAACTAAAAAATGTTAAGCTTAAGTAAAGACTATTTGTGCAAAAACCTTATTCCACGCGGACAGAGCCACAGGAGGCCACTAGTCATAATAAATTGCTTTTACTTCAGATACATAGGAAAAACATAATGGAAAATCGCCCTTATGTGTAAGTCTTTACGGTTCAGGCGTTGAAAGTCAGGAAAGCAAATAGACAGATTAGTTTATGAGGTTAATATATATTTTCACATCTTATTTCTAACGATTCCGGTTAAAATATGAAAAAGTAATGTTACCACTATAATCTGAAGATTATAAGGAATACATTGATACCCATTTCGTAAATAAACGCAAAAATTTTATGTGGGCCTAACTCTCCATACAAAAACGATTGACTCCTTTAAAATTAGTTTATAAATTTGATGGAAATTATCATTATTATCTTAAAAATGAAATCTGCTCAGCTAGTGACCACTTGAGTTTGCCTAACAAATACCTTACTTTCAGTATAAAGACATATGGAAGGACCTCCAAGGTTACAAATTAGAAGATTTGAGTGAAAACCCGGTGAAGGAGACCCCAGCTCACCATATCGTGGTAGCTCTTCATGCCATCAAGCCTATGTTCCACAGACCTATCGGCAAATATATAGTACTAATTTGTGTTATGAACTTCACTACTATGGCCGTGTAAGTAGATGAAAATCAATCTTTACTAATATAGTAAAGTTGAAGAGTTTGTTTGTTTGTTTTAACTCGCTAATCTTAGGAACTACTGGTTCTAATTCTGGTTCTGGTTCGATAAAATTTTGTGTTGTATAATCCATTTGTCAAGCGAGACTTAAAGCTATATAGTATAACACTATGTTTGCGTAAAACGAAATCTACACGGACGAAGTCGCGAGTGGCCGCTAGGTATAGGTACTATAAGTGATTGAGAGTGTTTTTTGGCTTCACCACGGTTGCCAAAAGTTAGGTAATCAGAGATATGGACTGTGTTTGGAAAAACCGATACCGGGAATCGAACCCAAGACCACATATTAAAAAAACTAATTTTGCTGACATTTGGAAATTGCTCCTCTTATATTTCAGATACAACACGATGCGACTGTGGTATCCCCAAGTCTCGACTGTGATTGAATACAACTCTTTCACGACATCCGATGGAGGTACACAAGACTTGTGTATGATGCTCGACACTTACACTAGCAGATTACAAGAAGCAAGGGTTTTAAATAACGGACAGAATGACACTGCAGTTTGTATACCAGTGAGTACAAATAAATATTAATTGATCTTTACTAAAGAAGTGTAAGATCAAATGCTTAAATGGTAATCTGAATTCAATTAAACTATTAATCATACAAGTGTTATGATTAAATAAAAATAATATAAGACGGCCAGCTTTTTAAATCTAAACTAAAATATGCCTATAAATATATTATGTATAAAGATTATTTGAGTACTGAGCCGTGCGCTCGAGGTTCATGATTCAATTACCGGGTCAGGGATGTGTTGCTTTTCTGGAGGTTAGAATAGAACCCATCAAGGATTTGTGATCATCACCAATCCGCTCACAAAGGTGATGATCAAAAACGTTAAGCCAAAAACACATCTTAGAAACGAAAACATGATTTCAAATTATGGTGGCCTTTGCTCTTCAATGGGAAATTAATAAGTTGATACTACAATGGAGTACGCCAAAGAGAAAAATTCAAACACGAATGTTCCGCTCAACCCAAAAATATTAACTCAAACATCTAAAATATAATACGTAGCCCGTAACTTTCGAATTCTGAGGTCAAAAGGCTATATTTGCAAGCTAGTAAAACTAAACTAATAAAAGTTAATATCTCTTGTCTCTACATCGTTATTTCATATAAAATCCATTATGCGTGGGTGTTCAGAGTCAAGTATATAACTGTACATAATAGTTTCCTAACGACCCAAGCAATGTTGTATTTAATAATGGTTTATTACGAGAACACGTGAGTTCATGTATTACTTATAGATGTAGCTTATTGTATAGTTAAAGTAAGTAATAATGAAGCAGAATGTAGACATTGTTTTAGTAATACGAGCATATAAATAGACATTATGTACAAAATTCAGACATATGTATACCTACTCGTATTCATAACGACGCCCCCGAGTAATAGCTCGGAGATCGAAAAATTTAAATTATACAAGAAAAAAGATTTTCTGTTTTTCTTATTCTTAAAAATCCTTTTCTTTTGGGTTATGAAAATATATTTTTTGTGAATTCTAAACTCGTTAATTAAAATCCATGTTATAAATACTTTTAAAAAATCAAAGAACCAGTATAATAAAAGTATGTGTCTTTATAAATACAGCAATAGGGAAAGAGGGAAAGGTGATTAATAAGTGATTGTTTTGTCGGCTTTCCTAAATCCAACTAAATCTACAGGCGAGGTGGGTATAAGTAGGGTTTTTATAACTTTACAAAGTAGGTGTAGACAAGCAGATTCCCAAAACGACAGTCTTGTATCTACTTATAGAATGTGTAGTTGCAATACGTAATTGAAATCTAAAGATTCAGGAAAAACTGTGATTTGGCTCACTCAAAACGAGGTAAAGGGGTGAAATGAATGAATCCAGATCAACCTAAATGTAATGTATTTTTAACCATTACACCGTTAATTCTGAATACAATAACTGTTAAGGGTGAATATAAAAGATTTAAAGAAAAAAAACGGAGTTTTCCTTAAACGGCACCAAAACTGTATTTATAAAAGAAACACTCCAATTTTTCGTAAGAAATTTAAGGGAAAATTAAATTGTTCCAGAGGAGAGCTACTTAGCAATTTGCGCTTCAAAATCTGTTCTAATTTAGATAAGACTCAATTCTCGAAATTAAAGTGTTGCCATTAGTACTTATTCTTATTTTAATTTTAATGGATCTCTAAATTAATGATTTGCTACTTATTTTGCAAAATTACGGTCCGTTTGCGGAGTTGGGAGCTCCTTCAAAATACGTTGCGAGACAGTTTTTTCTTTTTGTAGACAACGCGAAAAGAGATTTGCAAATTGGACGACCTTTTACATAAAACATCTTTTGTTTAATAAGCCTATTTACAAAAGGTTTTATTAAGTGCTTGTAAAACCACTATTGCCTGTATAACTCTGACATATTCTGGGACTTGATTGGAGGGCACGGTGTTTATGGGTTGACATGGCGAAAAAATTTAGAAGTTCCTTATAGTGCAACTGGACCTTTCTCTAGTTGTACCATAGAGAACATTTTAACTTGGATAGCACAACTAGTTGTGCAATTGTGCATATCAGTAGGTCCACGAGGAAGACCTCCTTCTAATCACAATTTTTTTTATTCCAGGTGAAAAGTGGATCAGAAACCTACATCAACAGTATTATCATTGGAGCTGTGTGTACTATACCGTACTTCGTTCAAGGGATCTTAGTTGCTAAGATTGGGAAGAAGCCTCTTCTTTTGGGTGCCTCTTTGATATCCCTTGGTGCCGTCTTGGGCATAAGATACGCCAATTCTAATGCAGCTGTTGTTGCACTTTTTGCATTGGTCATATCAATCACGCAATCGACGACATCTTTGCACCAGTTATGTACGATTGAATATCTTCCTACTAAAATGAGGTGAGTATCTATCAGTAGCAATTTTTGCCAAAAGCTTAATACAAATTGTTATTAAAATGGTTAATGATTTCGTTACGAAGATGGGTTTTGGCTTAAACACCGCGCTCGCCAAATGCGGATTGGTGATCACCTGTGTTCGGAAAAACAGTCACAACGTAACGTAACGGAATCGAACACAGGACCTCAACTTGAACCACTCGACCATCAAGGCGTTGTAATGTGTATTAACAAGTGAGAATATACTGGTATTTTAGCGCCAATGTGAGTGGGCAACTCAGGTGCACTCCTTATAGTATCCCTCCTATAACTAGGACTAATAGCAAAGGGATACACGCCATCTATACCTGATAAGTATTGTTGATATTCGTTTGGAGAAGATGAACAATTTGCCCATTTTACAAAAAAATGTCATTGGGGTAGAGTAGAAAAACTTCTCCAGATTTCAAAAGATTGAAAAGCAATTGATTTCAAACTTCATTTTATACTACATGAAATAAAATTTGTGAGTTATTATCATTTCACTCTCTTTTAGATCGTCACACGATCAACGTGAGGAATAAATAATGAGATTCATTATGGAGTGATTCGAAAGTTCAAAGAACGTTTGTGACCGACGTAGATTGATAGTTGCAGAATGATTTTGTTCCTTGAACATAGTTCCCTTGTGTATTTTATGTTCGTTGAAGATTTTTCAAAGCTTTGATGGAAGAAATAAACTAAAATTTACGTTTTGCACGTAGGCTTCACAGATGCATTTTATAAAACTTCAACTATAGGTTATTAACTCTTTTTACTATAGGCTATAGAAAGCAGTGGCCAAAAGAGACTAAAAAGATCAAAATAATTTTAACTAACTAATTAACTCAAAATTATTTTACTCATTAAAAATCTTACCGCTATGTACGTATTTTTGTCAGTAATGAAATTTTACATTAACAATAAAACAATCATGACAATACAATGTGAACTGTTTATAAATAATGTGAGTGTTTAGAAGAGTAACTCAAAATACTATTTATAACTTGAGCTATTATTTAAGAAGATTGTACTAAATGCAAAACTTTATTCAAAAGAGACAAATAAGCAAGAACGAAACCAATTTAGCTGAATAATAAGATATTCAAATGAGTGGTCATTGCCCTTACGAAGTCTAGACAAGGAATAAATAACCACAACAATCAAAATCTAGATCTTGATAGCTAGTGCATTGTTACTTTGGATTTGAACTCAAAATCCTTTGACCAAAACTATAATGCTTACTAACACGCGATGGTTCTACGAGAAAATTAGGGCTTGATTTTCTTTTGAAATTAAAACCTAATTTTATTTGCAGTCTAAACTTGCCAGAAATTGATTCCAATTTAAAATTTGAATTAACTTTTAGTGGAAATATTCAAACGTTTTCCACATTGTCTGAAGTTGCGGGAAGATTAAGAATTGTATGTAACATAAAGATCGTTTTCTAAAACTTACTAGAAATTAATACTAAGTTTTTATATTTTTTTAGTGTTTTTATTTTATTGTATAATGCCTTCATGGTCGTTACGTCAAACTGGCGCTATGTCAAATATTTATTCATCAAATAAAGGAATCCTCTAAAAATCTTTCGTAGACGTTGGAAAAGGATATTATATTATTTCAAATCTATGTTCATATGATGTGTTAAATACAAGTAAATACTAAAAAAAACTGTCAGATTTTTTCATGTTAGGTATAAGCAAGCAAGCAGCAATATATGCAGGTCTAAGTCTACTTGTAAGTTTGTTGTGAATAAATATACTTACCGTCAAAAAGAAAGAAATGGCTTCCAATTTTAAAGGGGTGATATTGTGTTGTCGTTCTTTTTTTTTATAGTCACGAAGGAGACTTAAATGTAACCTTAGAAACTACCCTAGTGATTTAAAAATTCTATCACGACCCCCGTGCATCCCTTGGAGGTAATCCGCTTGGAGCACCCAATTTTGGAGCACGCGCAACTGTACCTGGTCTTGAAAACTTTAATAATAATTGACTAGCGACCGCCCGCGACTTCATCCCTAATGATTTCGATTTAAATACATAGTGTTTCATTATAGCTTAAAGTTTTCCTCGAAAAATGGACTATCCAACACAAAAATATTTTTTCGATTAGAACCAGTTGTTCCTGTTCCTGACATTCTCGCGTTCAAACGACCAAACTATCCAGCTTTAGTATATTAGTTTAGTTAGATATAATCCGATTTGATATTTTTGGCAAGCGATAGTGTGTATTAATAGGTAATTTTAAGAGACTAAGGCCAGGTGCTCGAGTGCTCCAAAATTGGGTGTTCAAAGTGGACTACTTCATCCCTTGCAAGCATGTAGATTTCATGGGGGTAAACGAAGGGGTAGATAACGTTAGTTTCCGTCAAATCCCCATGGGCTGAGGGGCCGGGAAATTGATAGTTCGAGCCGACCAACACCACAGCTAGTGTTTAAATAATTAATAAATATTCGTGTAGCTATTTAACCTTGCATGAGCTTGCGTAGCAACGTAATTTGGAAAAATAACCACTTCTTTAACGATTGTCTTTACCTGAATAGTATCTCTAGGCAATTTAGAAATATATTAAAAGAATAAATTCTCAATATTACATATTATTCGTTATACTTCTGGATACGTAACTTATGCTCTTGTGTACTACTATAAGAAACTAGCTTTTTTTATTAAAACCAGTATGTAGTTTGAGAGATTAGCGTGTTCAAACTTACAAACAAACAAATTCTTTATCCTCGTTTTATTAGTATTCATAAAAGTGGTTTTAAAATTTAAAAGTCTCATTTGAACAACCTAGACATACTGTTGAGTTTATTCATGCACAACAGTACACATTCAGTTTATAAATTACTAGCGGCCGAAGCGCGACTCCGTCCGCGTGGATTTCGATGTCCAATAGCCTAAAGCCTTCCTCGTCTAATGGACTATCCAACACACAAAGAATTTTTCAAATCGGACCAGTAGTTCCCGACATTAGCGCGTTCAAACAAAAAAACAAACAAACTCTTCAGCTTTATATATTAGTATAGATTTTTACAATGGCGGATTCGAATGTATTAACTCTAACAAAATTACGCCGTAATTTTAATTTAGTGTATCAAATAGTCGTCCAAATTATTGAAACATTTACCAATTTGTTTCAGGAGCTTAGGCATTGGCCTGATGATGTCCACAGGGAGAATAGGGACTTTAGTATGTAACATACTATTCCCTGTACTACTAGAAATGGGCTGCAGCATACCTTTCTTCTCTCTTGGAAGTATGATTTTGTGTAAGTTTCGTTGACTTAATGAAATTAAACATATTACATTACGTAAAAATTTCAGGTTTATATAATATGTTATTATTTGCCGCCACACATTCTTACAATATATTTACTTTTTTTTAAATAATTGCCACTGAAAATTAAGTGCACTTAAAAAAACGCTCAAAGCGATTATGCATTATCTTTCAAAGAATAAATTCGTTGCAGAATACATACCTTTTCATTATTTCAAACAATAAGGTACATGTAGAAAATTAAATTGGAAATGTACAATCTCTATATGAGTTTTGAGATTGAGACAAGATGCTTTTATTCTTGTTTATTTAAAACAAGCAGAAAAAGTTTTGTCTCAGGATTCACTCCCAACAAACTTAAAAAAATACGAAAAGGTTGATGTCTCACAGTCTATTCTCCCCTAGGGTTATATGTATATTCAGTATACATAGTATATTTAGTATAGCTCCGTTATTTCGTGTTTCGTCCATTAGTGATATTGGCTGTCGATCAAAAAAAGGTTGACAACGGCTGATTTATTGTTTTCGCCTCGCGAAATCTCCTAATGTTTTTTTGCCTTTGGATTGCTTCGAAACTAGGCCGAGCCAATCAATGAATAAGTAGACAATTTGTAAATAAGGAAATTTACAAAAACTAGCAAAAAATATAAATAAATAACGAATAAAATCTCCAAAATGTGAACTTAAAAGGAAGAAAACAAAAGTAAAAACTAAATCAAATCGAAGATTAACACTGTACGGGGTTTGAATGAAAACAAAGTCACATACTAGTATTTAAGAAAACATTAAGATGAAACTATTTTCCAACTTTTTAAAGGCTTGCTTCACACCGACAAAGACGTTACATAATTTAAGCAATTAAACTTAAACATTGCGGCAGATTTGATGAAACTAACTTATTTTTTTCAGGTGTTATGTGCATATCAATTTTTTTACCAGTCAAGAAGACGTAATTTACATCAAGAGTTTAGGATAGATTTAAATGTAATACTCGTATAATAAAATAAATAATATGATGAAATCCATTAACAGTGTTTTCTTATTAAAACCTTGTTAAAAATAGTAATATGTCAAACAAGGAAATGATTAGTCGGGCGACGGATCCGTTGGTGTATTGGTCAGGGACCCTGGCTACAAAAACAAGTGACGCGGGTTCGAATCCCGCTAGGACCAAATTTTTGTGTGATGAACATCTGCATATGTACGTGGGCCATTGATGTTTATAAAAGTCTTTATGTATCTTTATCATATGATGAATGTTTATCAGGAAGTATGTTGGATACTAAGAATGATAAATGAAGGACAGTTAAAATCATTATTTTCACAAAAAGCTTTATTTTCACTGGTTTTCCGGATGATAAAAGGTCCCGTTTCGATACCTTGGTGATATTGATTAAAAATACTTTTGGACAAGCGGTATGGCACAAGAGTCTCAACTATTTTTTTAATGAATTTTACTAGCTATTTTTTTAATGTTCTATATGGTCAAACGTGTCACCTGAAAGTTAGTGATCACCGCTGCCCGCATCTGCGACCCTTGTGCGGACATCGACAACCGCAGCAGGATCGCAGATGCCTTGCCTTTAAGACCTTATACCCTCCCGAGTCGAGCTCTGGACCTTACTAGCAGAACCACATCAAAACAGTTACGAATTGCTATTTCACTGAGGACTTCTGTAAGGTGGAGGTACTACCCTAGCCGTGCGGCTCCTTCAAATGGATGTTCAACTAAGTCCTACCTCACTTAAAACTAATTGGTTTTATAAAAAATATAGTAAAAGATAAGTCAGATGAATAAAATGACGACACATGACATTGCACAATAGTTTCAAAGGCAAACACTACCGGATATGAGTATAAGATACACATCTCAATGTTTGTATATAAGATCTAGCGCTAAGAATAAATCTTTTAGTGATAAAGTACACTGAACAAATGTTCTGCAAAGATAATCAGTTGCGATAGTGAGTTTTATAGTGTCAGTGACAATTATTTAGTGCGTAAATAGATGGGTTAATTGTAACTTATCGCTCAATTAATTAATTTTTAATTTAGTTATTTGTTATATCAATTACTTATGTTTTTAGGTCAATCAATGTGTCATAAACAACAAATGAATGTATGTATGTAAATTGATTATATTTTACAACTACATACAATGATATGAAGTACATACCTTATTCCAAATTAATTATATGCAAGAAAGACATTGGTTGATAATTCTATTCATATTTTTTGGAATGAAAAGTGAATTTGTGACTGAATAATTTTGCTTTGTGGAAAAGTGAAGTGAAATGTTAAGGTTATAATTTTGATCCGAAAATCAAGAACAGCCAAAATGTATGACATTAATCCACCCATAATTGAGGCTAAAGGTAAGTTTCAATATTAATAACTTACATAGCTGAGTTATCACGTATCATCTGACGTTTGAAGTCGGACATTGAAAACAAAGATACTAAAAGACTGTATTTAAAATGAGTTATTGATATATATCTTACTATTACAGATAGAACGGAAAAATGCAACACACACACGCAAATGCAAGAATTAGATTTGGCTTTAGAAGAATGTAAATTTGGAAAGTTCCACATACGTCTACTACTATCAGTGTTCGTTCGTAACATAGTGGGTTCTATAGTGAGTGGAACAACTCCGTATTTGCTGACGAGTGCAGAATGCGACCTGAATATGAGCTTAGTTCAGAAAGGATTGTTGAATTCTATGCCTTTTTTGGGTGAGTAAGATTTACGAGTCTTTTTTTGTGCTTGTTTTTAAAAATACATCGGATTGTAGTTTGGGAATGTGATTTTTATATTAAGTGCTTTTACACTTTTCTTTAGGGTTTTTAATTCGTAAAAATATTTAAGAGGACGTTAAAATAAAACTGTGTAATTCTTCTTTTCTACGCTTTAATAATTACAGTTTAAGAGTATAACTTATCTTAATTTTCGTTTAAATTTTTCAACTTATTAATTTTTTATAACTGAAATCATGTATGCTACTACTGATGGTATGTTATTTATTATGAATAAGGCATTCTCCGGTATACATTTGAAACCAATATGCAAATAACTAAAACGAATCATTTCGTTTTGCTAAGAAAGAAATAATGATTCGAAACAAAGGAATCCAATCGATCCATTCCCAATTCAGGATTGAGTTATTGAGTTTTATTCCTCCTAATTTTCGAGCCTTGAAAAATATTTTCCTTCTTTTCACGGTTGGGTCGGATCTACGTTTCGTTTCATTTAAAATTCTAAACATGTCTCCACAGTCAGGGTGGAAATGGAATTGTTTTGACGTCATCGATTAAAGGCCTAAAGATCAATTGGAAATATTTTTTGTATAGCCATATTTTTTAAGATAAAATTAGAATGATCTCTATTCTGTAAGGAATTTGCAGCTAATTTCAAATGATCAAGTTGAAGTCACAACATGAGTTCTGTTGCTTAAGAAGTGCAGGTTATAGTTACGAGTAGCACTTACAATAATAAAACTCTCAGATAAGCTCTTCTACAAAGATTTAAAAAAATATTTATTTATTTATCGAATGATTGCTAGTTTGTACATTGAATCATAATTTAATGAATATTATCAAATGAATTAATTATAATATGTTAATGACAATAATAAATTATTTGTAACTCTGATGGGCCAGTTGTTCTAGTGATCAGAGACCCTTGCTACGAAACCAAAGGTCGCGAGATCGAATCCTGCTAGGGGATTTTGGGTGATGAATATCGGCATTTGTAGGTAATCGAGACATGGATGATTTATATAAGGACTAGCGGCCGCCCGCGACTCCGTCCGTATGGATCTCGATTTCCTATAGCCTAAAGCCTTCCTCGTCAAATGGACTATCCAATCCCAACTAATATTATAAATGCGAAAGTAACTCTGTCTGTCTGTCTGTCTGTCTGTCTGTCTGTTACGCTTTCCCGCTTAAACCTCGCAACCGATTTTGATGAAATTTGGTACAGACAATCTTTAGACCCTGAGACAGAACATAGGCTACTTTTTATTTCGAAAAAAAGAAATCCACGCGGACGGAGTCGCGGGCGGCCGCTAGTACAAAAATAATTTTTGAAATCGGTTCAGTAGTTCCTGAGATAAGCGCGTTCAAACAAACAAACATACAAACAAACAAGCAAACAAACATTCAAACAAACTCTTCAGCTTTATATATTAGTACAGATATAGATTTAAGTATGTATGTCTATCCACTCCCTCGCTTCCATAGTACAAGCATCGAGCTTAGTTTGGGGCTAGGCAATTGGTGTGTTAGTCCAAACAATAAAACAAAAACTATCACAGTTTACGTTCCATCTAAACTTTAACTTTAGATGTCACGGAATGAATAAGAAATTTTTTATACCCATGGCTTGAGTATAAAATAAATACCGATGGACACACAAAAATGTAAAAAAAAAATCTTTCTATTCCAGGAATGACGTTCTCTATAACAATAGCAGGGTTCCTAACAGATGCGTTTGGAAGAAGAGTGTTCGTCGTGAATGGCTTAGGATGTCTCTTTCTGATGATGATCATCAGCGGATGCAGTCAGACTTACGAAATGCTAGCCAGTACGAAATTCCTTGAAGGAGTTCTGTGAGTTTTTTTATTTCATTTTATATACATTAAACGTTTCTGTACATTTAACCTAGTGACGTGAAGCTCCTCCGTGCTAACTACCTCCGTGGTGTAGTGGTTAGAGCGCTGCTCAAAAGCTACGAACTCGGAGGTAGTGAGTTCGAATCCCAGGGGAACTTTTTCACTTTATGTTGGTTTTTCTAGTTTGGTTAGGACATTTCAGGCTTGAATCACCTGATTGTTCGATAAGAATGATGATTCACACACGTTAAGCCGTTGGTCCCGACTATGATCCAACTGGTCTGGTTTCCCTTGTGGTTACGGAGGTCGGACGACATTGTAATAACCAGGCCAGGCATGTCAATTCAGGATCATAGTCGCAGCGAACCCCGGACTCCAAGGCAATGGCCGAGGATGCAACCGGGAGAGGCGCTAGGATGATGATGATGAACCTAGTGACGTAAAGCCAATACTCAACTCTGGCTTATGGTAAGCAAAAGAGGAGCCCTGATTGCCATGACAACGGATGCGGTACCACGTGGTATCCCAGCCGTTGGCATCGCCATACCGACCCGCAAAATACTTCTTCACGCTTCTATTTAAGGAATACAGGTTATAGGAGGGAGGAAACACATACGGTGTTAACGCATTCCATCACTTAATGAATTGGTTAGTTAACTTATTTTTATCCGCAAGATAATTCTTCAAGTTTCTTTTGAAGGAATACAGGTTATAGGAGGGAGGAAGCACATACGGTGGTAACGCATTCCATCGCTTAGTAGTTAGTTGACGTTTTTTTTATCAAACTAATAATAATAATATGTGCATACACGTACCTTATCTTGTGCTTGTTAAACATCAGCAGCCGATAACCGCGGATGATTTATACCTGAAACCAAAAGAGAAATATATTTAGTTAAAGAACCTTCAATGATAAATTATATAAAACTAGCGGCCACCCGCGACTCCGTCCGCGTGGATTTCAATTTCCAATAGCCTAAAGCCTTCCTCGTCAAATGGACCATCCAACACAAAATAATTTATCAAATCGGTCCGGTAGTTCCTGAGATTAGCGCGTTCAATCAAACAAACAAACAAACATACAAACAAACTCTTCAGCTTTATATATTAGTATAGTATAGATTTTAAAAAAACATTATAAATCTCAAACAGATTCTTTCCGAAACGGTCTCGGATTAATGAATTAATTCGAGGACATGGTAATTAAATGCAGGAATCTGAGGAGCCCGGGTAGGCAAGTGGCGTATCCAAGCCTTTGACACTCAATACTTATTACACGACCAAAGCAGTCAATTATATTTGACCCAATGAAACCTACTCGTAACTATCAAATCAAGATCAAAAATATCTTTATTCAAATAGGCATACAAAAAAGCACTTGGAAATCGTCAAAACTAAGAATATTTAAATTATAATAATCAATACATCTGAATACGTACACACAATATTTAATGATACTGTACGAGTTTCGAATGCTAGTTCTGTTAAGAATATACTAGCAAAAGGGCAACCTTTTTAATCACCAATATAAATAAATAAATAAATACTTCACAACATCACATACCTACATTGATCTGACTTCGTTTTAAGTAGCTTAAGCACTTGTGTTACAGACATCAGAATCAACAGTGGTATTACAAATATACTTAAAAGATACACATAACACCCAGACCAGGACAAACAGACATCATGCACACAAATGTTTGTTCTGTACGGGAATCGAACCCGCGACCTTTTGTATAATAGGCCACATCTTGACCAATTACACCAAGCGGGTCGTCAAACCTATGTAATTCAATATATAAATGACTCGATGTCGACTTATTCCACTAAAATTATCAGTTTCTTGAATCACCTATTATTAAAAAAAAATGTGATTGCGTAGTTTTGAAGGCGTAAATAGGGATAGACAGAAGAAAGTGACTTTGTTTTATACTCTGCAGTAAAGTACAATTTGCTTCTAAAGTCCAGGAACTTACACTACTACACTATCTAATAGATAGTTATATGTACTACGCTTGAAAGTACAGGTATTGAGGACGTCTATAGATAGTTAGACCACGGACCATTCCAGTTCTTTCCAGATAATCTTTTCATCTGATCCTTCAAAGAGACGTTGCGCGTATGCGCTTAACTCGCTCTTTTCTGAAAAACATTTAAGTGGATCAAGAGTCGTTGCAATCCCCTTGGTTGCAAATCTACGGCTGATGACGTTAAGTGCTTAGTTCTTAACGTCTCCATAGTCGTGCGGCTTAAGTACCGGGCCGTGATCTTGAGGTTCTGGGTTCGATTCCCAGGTCGGGCAAATACAGCCCAGGTTTGTAATCACCAACCTATATAAATAAATAAATAAATGCCTTGGTCGAACACACCAATTGCCTAGCCCCAAACTAAGCTCGAAGCTTGTACTACTGAATCTAGGGAACGGATAGACATACTTAAATAAGTTTAGAAACATCCATGACTCGAGTACAAATGCCGATGTTCATCACACAAACATTTGCCTCTAGGGGGATTCGAACCCGCAACCCTCGGTTTTGTAGCCAGGGTCACTGACCACTAAACCAACGGGCCCCTTAAATATATATATGAGCAGTCAATTCGGATTTTGACTACCTGAAACCCATCATTGTATTCTGAAGTACCTACTTACGATTTTCTTCAAAAATAAATACTTACTATTCCGGTGTTTTCCGGATAATCTTTTCGTCTTATCCTTGAAAGAGACGCTGCGCTTATGCGCTTATCTGAACTAAAGTTAAGTGGATCAAGGCGAGTCGTTGCATTCCCTTTGGTATCAAAGCTACGGTTGATGGCGTTAAGAGTTTGATAGTTTTTGGCAGATACGTTGTCGTAAAAAGCGTTATTGGCACAAAAAATTCTAATATGGTAAAAAATTTACCATTAAGGAATATACATTATTCATTACTTTATTGCTAACTTAAATATTTGCATATGATAATGGAAAGCTTTTACAGTTCTACGAGTATGATAGTATCATTATAAAAGTTTTCCATAAAATACCTTCGTATCTCAAACGTTAACTTAATTATTCACATATTCATTATTATTTCGGTTGATTCAAACGTTTCCAATACAAAATATTATCTTGAATATTTCTAATAGGTATACATTTATTATATTAGTTCGCAAATAAAGATAAGAAGGGCTCTTGCTCATTTGTTATTTGATGCGTTATCTATGTCATTGAGTTATGTTTTCTCCTTTTATTTGGACTCGTATAATCGACATGAGAACTAAACTAGTAAAGAAACAATACATATGCACGGAAAAAAAAGAAAAACACTATTTCATGATTTATTTTGAATACGTAAATGACAAATTGATGGCAATTTACAAATGGTATAGAATAAAAAAACAATCGGCTCGTGTAGAAACCGTTTCGAAATTATTGCGTTCCATTTTTGTTTTTTTTTTTTTGTTTTTTTCTACTCTTATGAATCAATAGACTCAAAAAATGCGATTTACATTTACCAAAGAGGGTTTCATTGACACCTTTTCTAAATTATGACAAAGAGGTTACTAAAAAGATTTTAATCACCGACAAACTTCTTGATTCCCAGGTTCGGTTCAGCCCACAGTGCTGCGGTGACAATGACAGCAGAGTTCTGCTACAAAAGCATTAGAGATAGAATGATGCTCTGTCAGTCTGGTTGTGCCGCTTTGGCACAAGTCTCAGTGGCGGCCATGTCATGGGGATTGTTGGTTCAAGACTGGAAGTATAGTTTATTTAGCGGGTATGTTGGTGAGTGGATTTCAATCGTTGATGTTGAAGTGGCAGAAAGAAATTAACATTTGAATACTTATGAAACTCTGGATCTGCACTAGTAGGATATCAAGTAAGAGGAAGTTAGAAAAAATGAAGTGGGAAGAAAACACGTTGTAAATAGTCAAAATATTCTTCTTTATTTTTAAAATATTTTCACCAAACCAGGCGGTTAAGGCGCTAGAAGATTTGTTATAGTAAAAACAAGTGTGTTTTTCAATAATCTTACTAATATTATAAAGAGGAAAGGTTTGATTTTTTGTTTGTTTGTATGAATTGAATAGGCTCCGAAACTACTTGGCAGATTTGAAAAATTCTTTCACTGTTGGAAAGCTACATTCACCCAGAGTAACATAGGCTATATTTTATCCCGGTACGGGAAGTAGTTCCCCCGGGACGCGGGTGAAACCGCGTGCCGGGCCGCTAGTTTTCTAATAAAGCATATTTATATCTAAACATAATATTACTGCATACTCGTTTATTAGATCCTTAAACTTTATTATGAAGAGCAATTTTATGATAATCATTCCATAATTCTTACAACCAACTTCATTTAGCGTCAAATTACTGTTATAACGAATTCAAGCGGATAATTTTATTATGCTTCTGAATAAATTTATCAAATTCACTATTAATACCAATTATCTGCAATTCCAACCTTTCATTCCAGTACTAAATACGTGGAACTTCTATCTCCTAGCAATGGCTCTGTGGGGGCTTGCCGCTTGCATACTATACCTATTTATGCCAGAAAGCCCGAAATTTCTGCTAACCAGGCACCGGTATGGCGAAGTCAGGGAAATTTTAATTAATATTTACAGAGAAAATACTGGCAAACCCGCGGATACGTACCAGGTAGGTTTTTATGTAAATAAAAGTATATTTTGGTGGAAAAAAGTTGATACTGTTAAACACTTTTTAATGTAGCTGATTCAATATTTGAGTGCAAATGAAATTCAGTTCAAATATACTTCAGTTCGACCATCAAGTGCATAAGATGTGTTAAGACATTCACCGAATCTTTATCTATCACCTATAAACTCTTTTCTATCACCTGTACAATCTATAAGAAACTTTTCAATTGCATTATGCTGACCTCTGGAAAGATCTGTCAAGACAGGAGGAATCGAAAGAGAGCTGTGATAATGGTGGCCTTTCTCATCACTTGGTAGTCGGTTTTCGTAACGCGAAGCCATTGTTCAAGAAACCACTCGTCCTGTACGTCTTGCTTCTTTGCATGATGAATCTGCAGATTATGTCTGTGTAAGTATAATTTTTCTTTTATATTGTTAGGGTTATTTGATTTCATACTTAATTGCCTACTTTGTGTGGTGATTAAAACGCTGTGCTCAAAAACAAAGGTCGAGGGTTCAACTTTCACTTTCTTTTGGTTTCCAAGTTTGGCCAGGACATCGCAGGCTTGAATCACCTGACTATCCGATAGATAAGAATGATGATTCTGTGTGAATATGATCCAAATAGTCTGGTTTTCCGTATAAGGGTTACAGAAGTCCGACTAATAATAGTCATCATTTTTTATAAAATGATAGTTTGTACACGTTCCCTTATGTAGTAACTAAGCGATTAGATTATTTGGATTTGTAAAGTAAATGTCACAATACATTTTAGTTAGGAAGTTATATTTGGTTATCAAATGTTTCCAGTCGAATTGATTTGTTACAAGCTTACAAGTCATATTATCTCCTAACGGTAATGTTACAAATAAACATGATAATAATAATGTTAGCACTCACGCGTTACGTCTTAATAATTAACACCACGTAATATGAATATACCTATTAGGTGAATATTATTTGGCTAGCAAAGTTTTTCTAACGGTCAGCCTTTATGATCCACCCCTTCGAAAATTTACTGCGCGGCCACAAGTACCAACTATAACTCAGTCTAAAACGACACAAAGAATTGTAGATAGGTTTTGAACCAACATCTTTATAGCGGCCTAGCCTTTCGTCAGTAGCTTTGCTTGCGTGTAGTAGAATTCGATTGCTAGAGTAATATAATTTTTAAGCCGTTTGGTAGTTTCAGCTGATATTTTTCACACGAAAAAACATTGAGCTGACGTAAGATAATATAGTTCCCAAATCACGTATCATGATACGTTTATACTCATTCTTACATCTTACTGTTACCTACCTATATTGTAAGTAGCACTTCTAAGATGTTTCATCGACCACCGGAATCTGGAGAACGGAATCAAGACTAATGCTGAAGTTGAACCTCTAGGGAAATAAGGCCGGGTCAAAACCTCCACAGGATTTAATCAAATCCGGCTCACCGACGACTGACAGCTCATTTGGAAGTACAATGGCCTCGAAGCCTATCCGGGAATCGGTACGATAATGTTTAGTATACAGAACTTTGAAACATACTAGGTTAAGACAAATCTATTCGTGGGAATAAGATATTTGAATTTTGGTGACATGGAATTTTGGTGTATCCGGATGATGGGATTGTCAATTAATGATAGTCTTGCGAGATTCGTAAGATTGAGATTTAATAATGTTTAACTGTGGTAATGTAAATAGCTAAAACGTGGTGTAACTTATATTAATTTCAAGAATGGGTGTATTCAACTACATGGTCTCTTGATAAAGTACTACATATTTGTACGAGGGGGCTATTGCGACGATAGCGACATTTGAAAATGGTCCAAGTATTATGCAACTTGCCCACGTAACCTGGTCATTTCAATTTATATAGGAAACAAACAAGAAATGAAGCTTGGACTCATGCTTCAAAGAAACGCTCATGCCATTTTATCGCAGCACTCAATTAATAACAACTACCATAAATCGATGATGCAATCATATTAAATTGTAAGCCGATACGGGCGTTTAAATTCCATCGATACATTTTTCACAACACGATGAAACAACTCGTTTCGCCACGTCAGCCCGCCCAAATCGTATTGCAACTTCGCGAGAGGCGAGAAATTGTTGCCGAGTGGGAAATGCACCTCGGTTTTCGCGGACGCTGCAATTTTTTAAAGTATTTAATCACTTAGAGTATGTACTTACGAACGTTTTGGACTAATTTTATGTTTAACATGTGATCGAATTTCGGTTTAAATATTGTAATGGTTCTCATTTAAAATGTTTGTTTATTGAGCAAATATGAAAATCTGTTTACCAATCACAGTTCCGCAAAGCTGTTTACTGGAGAATCAATGTAAATAACGATCATTATATACACATTTACGCACATAATAATATCTGTTCAAATGTGTTCCCACATATTAATTTACTCTCTCGTAAATGGGAGTACTTACCGCTATCAGATTACAGTCGAAGAATTTGATAAATATTAATTTTATTTTTTAAATTACTTCCGTATTCTACGTGGTACAGTGGCCATTATTTGTTTCCTTGACTAGCTTTTTTGTATTTTCTGACATTATACAATGGATCTAATAAATACGTGAATTATATTTGTAATAAGGGATGAGGTGTAGTTGGTGTTCTATTTTCGAATTGTCGGTAAATTATGTTTCGTCTTACAGATACAATGTGATACGTCTATGGTTTCCTCAGCTTTTTACAATTGTTGAACATTACGATGATAAAGCAGAAGATTTGTGTGTAATGCTGGATACTTATACACAGGACTTGAAAACAAGAGTTGCAAATAGTACCGGTTCTGAAGTTTGTGTACGAGTGAGTATTGATTTCCTACATAAATGAACATTAGATAAAAATCTAGAAATCTATACAGAACTTCTGTTAAAAAAAAATAAGATAAGACAAAGTTAGCCTCATTGAATTCTGAAAAAGCCAACTGATATCCTCATCAGACAAAGCAAACCTGCCACATCCAAAATTGAACTGACTTGAGTAAATTACGAGTAATACCGATTATTTTAGTAGCACTTTTTACTGGTTAATTATGTAAATTTTGTTGACAGGCAAGGTCGCTAGAGAAAAAACTAACTATACTCTGTCCACTATATGAAGCGTCTTTTGACAGGTCGAAGATTGACAACATTGGTGATGTCCTAAAGTATCTCAAATGTGTCAACAATCCGATTGTACTATTATCATTATTCGACTTAGGTACGTAAAAAATAACCGATTTCGATAAACATGCGTTTTGATTTAACATTCTCTTAGATTTATTGTAAACAAATATAAATCCATGTATTTGAGTTTATAAATTAAATATAAAACAAGTAAGTCATATTAGTAAAAGAAATTTAAATCCAAATGTTTTGTTACCTTTCTATGTAAAATATACATTATACCTTATGAACATGTTATGAAGAAGTTTAGATTTATTCATAGCATTTATTTCTATCGATTATTTGCAATTGGGGGCACAATCGTTCTAATCGTTTTTCGTAGCACATCACTGAGTTGGCAGTAACAGTCCATGAAGAACAATATTCTTTTTTCGAAAATTAAACGAAAACAATTCGAACTTTCATGGGCGTGATCTGTCAAAAGACGCTTCATAAAGTGGACAGAGTATAAGAATTAATATTCTATTCAGAGACACCCCAAAGTGTCGAAAGGCATAATGTTTTCTTCATTAATTTTTATCTTCTCCGTTATTCAGATTAGCCGAGTCCTAAAATAATTCTACTGCCGACTATATTGTTTTAACAATATTGTTTGGTTTTTAACTTCCAAGTACTGGACTATGCTTTACATCATAGAACAGAATGTCAATATTTGAAATTAGAGGGTACATTTTTAGGGTTCCGTAGCCAAAATGGCAAAAAAACGGGACCCTTATAGATTCGTCATGTCTGTCTGTCTGTCTGTCTGTCTGTCCGCCAGTCTGTCACAGCCACTTTTTTCCGAAACTATAAGTGCTATACTGTTGAAACTTAGTGAGTAGATGTATTCTGTGAACCGCAACAAGGTTTTCACACGAAAATAGAAAAAAAAATATAAAAAAGTGGGGTCCCCATAGTGAGAACTGAAACTAGAATTTTTTTTTTTCATTGAATATATACGTGTGGGGTATCTTTAGATAGGTCTTTAAAAATTATATTAAGGTTTCTAATATCACTTTTTTCAAAAGTGAATACTTTGCGTGACAGACCCTTTCAAAGTGGAAAAAAGTGTGTCCCCCCCCTCTAACTTCTAAAATAAGAGGACGATAAAACTGAAATAATTATATAATGTACATTACCATAAAAACTACCAACGAAAATTGGTTCGAACGAAATCTGTTCAGTAGTTTTTTTAATACGTCAAAAATAGAATTTGTACGGAACCCTCAGTGCGGGAGTCCGACTCGCACTTGGCCAATTTTTAAATCTATTTCACTTCTCATTAACTTTTCAGATAAAAAGTGGCACCGAGACTTACGTCAACAACATCATCCTCGGCTTCGTAACCTTCATCCCGTACTGCATCCAGGGGATCATAGTCAACAGAGTCGGGAAGAGGACTTTGATGAAATGCCTTGGACTCCTTGCTGTTGGAGCAACGCTGTCGCTGAGATGGGCCAGCTCTAGAACAGCTGTGGTCTCTCTGTTCTCTTTCGATTCGGCTTTGATGAATAGCATGATGAGCCTGACTGTGGTTTCGACGGTGGAAATATTTCCGACGACAATAAGGTAAGTAAAGTAAATCTTAATCATTAGCCTGTAACAAACAGTCTACTGCTGGACCTATGCTTTTCAAATCTTTCCATTCCTTGACCATTTTCAATCATACATGGTTTACAGACGCATGTTTACTCATAGTGTGTAGTCTGTTAAATATTTGTATTTAGTTTTAAAAATGGCCGTGAAATTAAACCTTCTGCATGTAGCTGAATTAGAGTTGCATTTGTCAAACAATTATATTCATACCAAAATATTGAAGTGATGCCCACTTCAATATTTTGGCCAAATTGATCGGTGTTTATAAAATAGCTTCGTGGAGGCTTAGTTTGTGCCAAAGGACACTAGTATGTATGTATGTATTTTGTTACACGTGGCACAATATATTATATCGTGTGATATATGGCTTCGATTTTAGATATTGTATGACATAGCTTTCGGAAAAGCTATTGTTACTCGTTCTATTCACGTTACAAAATTCACGGGTTTGTTTCGGCGATACTTTTTAGTGAAACCGGAGTTATTATGTCTATGTACGACGCAAGTACATATATCATACAAATCGAAAGATTACTCGTCCAAGGTTACTTTGATATTCAGGACCTTAAAACAGAAGCTCTCAGATCTAAATATACAAAATGAGAAACTGTCTGATTGTCATATCATCACACAGCCTAAACGGCTTAACGTAGGCACTTTGGAATGGACGTAGCTTAGGTACCTTAGAGGTGCATTAAGAAAGGAATTCCTGATATTCCCCCGGGAACGGAAGTTAACAGGAAAAAACATTTGTATGAAAAGTCGAAACCGCTCAAGTTAGACGATTGGAATAAGGCATGCAGATAGCTTAGAAACGAGAACGCGATTAACGTGGAAGCGATTAACGTGGACAAGTCCGTTCAGAGTTCTCCTTTGTGCCCAGAAAAGAAAAATTGTGCTACCCCGAATTTAACGCGAGCGAAGCCGCGGGCAAAAGCCAGTCCTTAAATTGTTTAATATTAATTTGAGTTATTTCTTTAAATACTAGTGCAACCTTTTCTATTTATGGACTAGGTACTAGACATCAGAAAGTAATACGCCGTGAAGTGCTAGCCACCACCTACTCCTTCTCGTGGGCGTACCGACATTCGGAAGGGATTGGCAGCAGAACTTTCCTTTGATTTATCGATGATTATTATTCAACCAAAGGCTATTGAACCAGGTATTAAAACTGATATTGTGTTATGCGTCAGAAAAAAATAAATTTATACTAAAAATGCCACTATATTGCTGGTTTAGAATTTAACAACAAAACAGCGCGGTTGAAAACATTTTCTTCGTATAAAATTTGTAGGTCAAGATGACTACAAATATTTTTAGACCTTTGTTGCAGCACCTATAAAACAAAAGCTTTAAGAGGTATTGGCTCTTTGTCTGAGAGATACGAGCTATCTGAAAAGACTTTTAAATTTAGATACAGTTCATAATCACTTTTCCATTGAATGTTTTGTTTCATGCTTATTCCAAAACGGGGTATTGTTCTTTATATAAGTAGGTATATTGAGTTTCAGAAACATGCGCCGGTTATAACTGGCTGAAGCATTTAATATTGTCTTTAATCTTTTAGCAGCGCAAGATTCAATATCCATTCGAGTTATTTTGATGAATAAATTATAACCCTCATTGTTTCTTGGGCTCTTTGTCTCGATCCAAGATTATCCAGAGCTGTTATAACATGGCATTCAAAACCATGAGAACTCCACTTAAAAAGAAGTATTTTTTTTAAAGTGGAGTTCTCATGGTTTTTCTAAATAATTGTTATTATACTTTAACACTAAATGTAATAGTGTTACATTCATTGATTCTGATTCCAATTAAATAATTTGTTTTGCTGGTCACTTGAGAATCAATATTTACTAACAGAGGATGTTTGGAGTCTATTCGTCAACATGCATTTTAATTAAGGACGGTACCTTTTTATTCTTTATTTGAGGAATCCTTCTGCCGTCTTTGAACATGAATAAAGATCTTTTCACATTTTAATAGCTTAATCACCATGCTTACCAAATGCGGATCGGTAACTACACCCTATATGCTGTGCTACAAGCATATAGTGTTAATAAAATAAAAAAAAAACTCAAAAACATAACTTAGAAGAAAACAGTGCTAAATGACAATGATCGCTTTTTAATAAAGCGTGTGCGTTATAATAACGACTAGTTTTTAATAGGAACGGCCATCAAATTAACTTAATGTTGCTAGCAACAACATACGTAATTATGCTTCGCTGCACCACCATTTAATGCAAGTTATGAACGTGAAAATATGAAAATGAGCACTTATTTCGCATTTATGGCAACACTAGATTTCGGTTTGAGCTTCGCTCATGGTTTTATCGCTGGATCCTTATCCTGAATCAAAATTATGGGTCCAGGTTTAATACCTAAGTGGTGATATAAAATAAGCTACCTACTATTTCACTTTGTTTGGCCTCAAGGTTGACTGATAAATGTCATGTGAGGCATTTGTGACGTTTGGAACTGGACTTACACTAGATCTTCTTTTGATTTCAGATCTTTCGCAACGTCCATTATTATGATGGTGGGTCGGTTCGGAACCCTGGTTGGTAACGTGTCGTTCCCGATACTTCTTAATATGGGCTGCGTGGTACCTTTCTTCACAATGACTGGAATTGTAGTTTGTAAGTAACATTGAATATTTTCAACTTATTTTATTAAAACGTATCTTAATTGCTTCTTGTGTAGGAACTATGCTGAAATAACGCGATCAAACGGCGGTAATGTATTTTTAACCGACTTCAAAAAAGGAGGAGGTTCTCAATTCGTCTGTATGTTTTCTATACAAAATTACGCTATGTCATTTCGGCACGGAGTGTCATCATCGCCCATTTAAAAGTGGGTCATCTCATAAACACGACTAAACGTAAATTCAGCTGCGGAAATTCATTCGCGTTTTCTCCCATTGTGTTCCTACACTTACGTGTTCCCGAAATCAGTGTTTTTTTATTTAAAAAACTTGTGTTATGTATATTTGAAATACCTTAGTGTGTCATGTATTAATCAAACTTTTTTTTTTGTTTCAGGTATTTTATTTATGTCGTTTTTCTTGCCCACCAAGAAATAAATGTTTTAAAAATACTGATAGGTGTTTTGATTTCAAATCTATTACCTGCATACTTAGACTATAGCATACATGCGTACAGACACATAAAAAGTGAGAACATGAGAAAAAATACCAAATTTTTGGAGTCAAAGTCCTTTATTTTGTAATGATATTAACATAGAGTTTCTTTTGAACGTCATATTTTTATATCCTACCAGTACTTGACGTAAATGGCATTATATTGACTTAACAAATTGAATTACAACAATAATTATGTTTGCACGTCTCTATTTTGATACTCATAAATCATACTGTTCAAGAAACGGTCTCTAAAAGCGCTGTTATAAGAATGCGATATCATACCGATGAATAAATACAAAAGGTTGGAAAACACCATTATACGGGTTGAGACATAAAGCAAACATAGTTAACATTTTACCTTGCGGGGTCGTTGATATCAAAGATATTATATTGCCAGCGGCCGCCCGCGACTTCGTCCGCGTGGATTCCGGTTTCCGCACAACCTAATAGTGAGAACTACAGCTTAAAGCTTTCCATGACAACTGGACTATCCAGCACAAAAATATTTGAGAGAGAGAGAAGAGGTTTTGTTCCCCGCGGTATATGAACCCACGACCTCCTCGGTTTTAGAGCACAGCGCTCTCACCACACCTCGGAGGCAGTTTGTAATATAAGTATGATTATTATTATATCACAAGCCAGCCAAGGAATGAACTTAAAGCGAATATTTGAGGTCGCAAAGTCCAACCCTTTGTCCAGCAACTTGCGGATACTGTGGTTGCGCATACATTACCTTGTTCAAACGTTTACACGGGAATTTTGGATACTCCCTGCATGAAATATTATATTCTGCTTCATGAAGTGATAAATAATATCGTCGTAATTTTAGAAGTTTGATCCAATTTTGATAATTTCATAGGCAGCTTGCATGCAGCATGCTTTATTTGTTTGTATCGTGTAAAATGTTGGATGCAATAAAAACTTTAAAATTGTATTTGCTGCTAATTTTGAGAATTCATTGGAGGAATTATTGACAAGCAATGGAACTAAGACCCTATGTAAGAATTCAGCAAACCTCCCTTATAAATAAAAAAACTTTTCAAACTTGCTTGAACTAAAAATTCAAATCCCAAGAAATCGAATCTGAAGTTTTTAGTAGTGTTTAACTTAGTTTAGCTTAGCTTGACATACGGAGCTTAGCCAGCCTCAAAGTGAGACCTAAGTTAGGACGCCGTATCTGACATAGACTGAAGTTGGGGATGGGACAAACTTAGGTAATGAATATTGACGTTGGCCAGACGTGGTAAGCTTGACTCTATCATGTTTGGAGTTCAGGACCCGTACCTATAACCCTACTTAAATAATACACTGATATGTGAATGAATATACATCACATTAGTCCGGGATTTTTTTTCCATAACGAATAACTCAAACGTTTGACCAGATATTGAAAATTTATAGTACAGAAGTTGTATGATCAACGAGGATTGGGCAAAATGGAGAGTCCTAGGCTGATGATGATGATGAATTACTACGCAATATTGTACTTCAGTCTTATCCTGCTGTGACGGCCGACCACATATGACTGACACTTAGTAATGAAAGCATTATAATAAGAACACATAAATATTCTCAAAAAACCAGACCAATACTAACAGGCATGCTTTTTATGCACTCAGCACGTTCAGCAATAATACGCTTCACGCCGTTTTTGACCATGGCGGCCGATCTCAGCCAGGTACGCAAGATATATTAGATATAGTGCACAAGTGAGTACGCAAACACAGGTGCACTCCCAATTCCCTCACTCTCATAGTTCATTGGGACAGCATCTGTTACGATCATAGAGAGATCAGGCGCAAGCCCAACGGCTTAACGTGCCTTCCGAAATTACCGTAATTCAAAAGTTGTTTAACCATTTGATGTAGCCAAATTAGGGAAATGTGAAATTCCTCATCATTTTCCTATATTTCCTTATACGGAATTGCATATTCATTTATTAGACTGCACCAAACTTAATCATAACTATCAAACGCTTCCAAAACAAACTTTAATCCAACATAACACCTACAAAGTCCGTCAAAGTCCCCCATTTGTAAACAACTCGACACAACTTATAACTCGGTCGCAGCTCGCTACCATTAAATTTACCCGGCGAAATTCACATAGAAACTACGAGTTCGCCTTCACAAAGATACGTCAAAGCATTGAGAATTGAACTAAAGACTAAACAAGCCTTTTATAAATGTAGCGACACAATAAGCTGGACAAAGTTTCTGGTGTTAACTAGAGGAGTGGACGTCAAAGAGGTTCCCCCACTCCGAGAGGGCCACCCACAGAGAGCTATATCGAGATAGAAAAAAAGTAGCTTGGTAACCTTGTGGTAAGAACAATGTTTTAAATGCGTGAAGTCGTTTGGTTCAAACCCGGTCAGGAACGTAACTACAGATTTCTGCGGTGTAGACACTACGAATTAGTAAATAAACACAGTAGGGCGAAGAAAGGTAAAAGATAAAGGTAAAAGGCAGTAGGGAAAAGTTCACTTTCTCGGTGCTAACCACTTCACTCTTCAGTGTTAACCGTTAACCGTAGAGGTGCAAAAGCCCCTAAGTAAAGTTATGTATGAGCCTATTAATGTATGAACGACAGTTTTGTGTAACAATCTCATTGCTGCAGTATTTTCTGACGGTTACGACACGAGGACGTTCAAGAAACGAGCGTACTTTCTTTTAAAAGTCTGGAAACGCATTGGCGATACCCCTGGTGTTCAAAGATTTCGCTCGACTCGGGAATAGAACCCAGGGCTAGGCCATCGAAGAGTCAATCAAACTTTCGTGCTAATGAAAAGAATGAAAAAACCCCTGATAGTCACCAATCTTAAGGGTCTATCCACCCTAACCGTTCGTTTTTCCTATAGAGGGTGGTATTATCCCCTCTAGGAAAAAGTTGAGCTAACACAGTCGACTCAACATGACATGAAGAGATTAGATCGAGCTGCTGTTGAGTGCAATTTCTTGTAAGGAGATCGATGCTTCCTCTTTTTAATGCGCGGTCATATCTTTTTAAACTTTATTGATGAGTTTCGCCTTCACAAAGATTTTTAGATGGAAGGAAATTTATACGCTATTTGTTATTTTAAGTACATCAAACGTAGTCAGGTTAATCGATGCCCTTATATAAGAATTAAAATTATATAATCTAATACTTCTCATACTCGTTAATGTTATATTTATAATTGATAACGTACCAAGCTATGCCCACTGTGTCTTTGTTGGAATGTTTGCCTGTCAATCACGCTGAAACTACTGAACGGATTTCGATGAAATTTGGAATACAGGCAGGGTATGGGCTGACTTGCGTAAAAGGATAATTTTTATCCAGACATAAACCTCCCATAGAATATAACAGGAAAGTTGATAACGTGGGCAAAGCTGCGAGTTAAAACTATTAATAAATAAATAAAAACAAAGTTTTGGTAAAAAGCGTATGCGTCGCGTCGTATACGACGCGACGTACAACTTCAAGTGCCGGTATTAAATTCCAAATCGTTCGTGTAACAGTCAACTTCCCATCTTAACTATTCTACAAAATCGCTCCAACAAGTTTAATTAATTGGATAATTTACAAATCTCAGTGCTCAGTCGTGAATTACGCTATTTATTATCTATTAGCGACTATTTCCTAGCCCGGGACCACCCCCCAAACTCCAAACTTCGCATCTGCCCCCATCACAATCAACTGCTACAAAGTTCTAAGTCCGCCCCGTTTAATTTTCTCTCAAAGACGGAAAGGACTTGTAGTAATAATGATGAGATTTGAACAACTTTGTCGCCGTAAGGTTCGAATCAAATTTAGCTATACTGGATTATATAATTCTGTTTGCCCATTAGTGCTTTGAAGATAAAAATTTACAGGAAAATGTGTGAAGAATTTGAAAGGATTTCATATCTCGAGCAACGCTACCTTTCTTAGTTGTTGTAAATATGGGTCGGCTTTACCAAAGACATTCATGGCTAGTAAATCATTCAATAATAACTCAAGCCTTGAATAAATCAGTTACAATAATTCAAACAATAACGCCTCGATGATCCTGGGTTCGATTCCCAGCTCGGGCAAAATCCGTGTCAGTTTTTCCGAACATAGCTGAACATGACTTTGTGATCACGCACCCGCATATGGCAAGCGTGGTGATAAAGCCAAAACCCATTTTTGCAACGAAAACATGATTCAAAATGATTAAGGCTTTCGCCTTCCTGTGGGACATAAATAGGCTGATACTTTACTACTTTAATAATTCCTAAAATATTAACATTTATTATCTTCCCAATACCGTTAGATGAAGCTTAATATTTTACAAGACGACGAATTTTACTATCGATTTTAAAAGTCCTCAAAGTAATTAAATCCAAGGAAAGTGTCAGTAATGAGTGGTTCGCTTAATAGGTTTTTGATTACCAACCCATTTGGTCAGCGGAGTGATTAGGCGTGTTTAATTTTATTAAAAATCTTAATTGAGTTTATGGGGGCTTTCGTCCATAACGTATTTATACATATATAAAATATAAATATATATTTAAGTACCTACTAAAACAATTTTTGAATTAACTAGCGGCCGTCCGCGACTTTGTTTGCGCGGATTTTTGTTTATCCCGTGGGAGCATTTAAACGCGATAAAAAGTATCCCATCACCTGAGTCAGCCCATACCCTGCCTGTATACCAAATTTCATCAAAAACCGTTAAGTAGTTTTAGCGTGAATGACGGACAACCATCCAAACAAAGACACTTTCACATTTAGAATATTAGTATGATATATTTAAGTGATAACCAGGCATGTCAATTCAGGATCATAGTCGCAGCGTACCCTGGGCTCCAAGGCAATGGCCGAGGATGCAACTGGGAGAGGTGCTAGGATGATGATGAGTATGATATATTTAAGTACTAGGTACAACAATGTTTGAATTAATAAGTGTAACTTAATTAAGAGTACAATATCAGATAAGAATTATTGTTACTTGCACATTCTATATTAAATTATCATTATTAACTTCACAACACATAATTTAATTATTGAAATATATTGTTAATTTCGTCAGTTAATTAAACAGTAAGAATGTCGACCAAATATGGAAATAATAATTATTATTTGGATGGCTGCAGTTAATTTCTTAAATTTTATGTTGCGTTTCTTTCCCTTTCATATTGTACACAAATAACTGACTATAGATGTAGGATACCAAAGATTTCATGAAACAAATATTACCATTATTTGTTGCTCTAAAATTATACCTACTAATTTATGTACAAAACAAAATTTTAAAGCTTTTATAAGCAGACGTAAACAATGAACAAGAATCTTTAAAAAAAATGCTTATCGAATTGAGAACACTCCTTTTTTTTAACTCGGTTAAAAACAAACACCAAACCGCATACCGCCTAACTAGAGCGACATAACTTTCTTAATTCCGTCCTAGCTTAGTAGCTCCAAACTAAAATAGTATTCCAAATCCTTTGTCAACCGAAAAATCAACAGCGACAAAAACGCCAAACATGATTCCAGCATTTCCGTGGCGGTCCTAACAAATATGTCAATTTACATAACAAAACCTCGTGTTTGGAAAATAAACTACCTGCTGAATCCAATTTAATTTGACCCGCCAACTTATACAATCTGTGGACGACCCGAGGTCATGACATATTGGTACAGTCAACACAGTTGATATGGCAAAATGTGACGGGTAACTACGAAATATGTCGGGTTGGTAGAAAAGGGTCTTATTAAAAGATATATAGGGGTGTATCTGAGATGATACAATACAATGTTATACTGTTTGGTTAACCTATTTGGGTCGCGGACGTGTTTCTCGAATCTGAATTCCAGATGTAATTTAATTTAATGTTGGCTAGATTGCTAACAGCTGGGATATGTATACAGTGATGGTGTTTGCAGATTCTCTTTATACTCGTAGCAGCAATGAAGAGTACTAAGAGTGGTTCTATCTTTTGAATACCAAAACAAACAATTTATCGACTTTGGTCCAAAATAAAGATTAATACTATTCATCGATGTTAAAAATTAAATCAAGACACAAATCTAACATACTCGTATTTTAGCACTAATCTAATTTTAAAAACCTCCAGCCTGTCAATCATGTTATCGCTACCAATATTTCTCCCTAATCTTCACGTTTGTCAAATGCTGATAAGTAACGACAAATCCGAGCTACGTTAAAAAAAAACACATATTCTACCCGACTCAGAAATCACACACAAAACACAGGATATCAAGAACCGCCCCGTATAACCACTAGAACAACACGGAGTTTATAAGCTTCAAATAATCGCAATAATATTTCGGTAAAATTAAGCATTCAACTACCATCTGAGATCGCCCAAACACTGATTACATAATAATTGATCACGTTTTAGCCTTACACAAGAACGATAAAAAACGTTTGACTGACATCGAGACGGTAAGATTAAATATCACCGGGATTCGAACCCAAGGCTTCGAGCATCGCCCGATTTTACCACAAGACTAGCAAATCCTACTACTATTATAAAGGCGAAAGTTTGTATGTGTGGATGTATGGATGTATGGATGTATGGATGTATGGATGTTTGTTACTCTTTCACGTAAAAACTACTGAATGGATTTGAATGAAACTTTACCACAATATAGCTTATACATCAGAATAACACATAGGATATTGGAAATCGAAATCCACGCGGACGGAGTCGCGGGCGGCCGCTAGTTGTTATATAAATTGCGAATATTTTTAGTTCGTAACAAAGATATTTCAGTAATATTCAACTACCATCCCCCCGAACAGTGATTACATAACAATGGATCACGTTCAACCTTACATAAAAACGTTATGAAACGTTTGACTGATATCGAGACGGTAAGATTGAATTTCTCAAGCTATTTTTTTTTTGTTTTTTATGTCAGAGGCGGCAAACGAGCTGGCGGTTCGCCTGATGGTAAGCAATCACCGCCGCCCATGGACATCCGCGACACCAGAGGTATCGTTGATGTGTTGCCGGCCTTAACCCCCTACCCTCCCCAACTGAGCTCTGGCAACCGTACTCACCAGCAGAAACATAGCACAACAGTTACGAAGTGCTACTTCACTACGGTCTTCTGTAAGGTGGAGGTACTTCCCCAGACGAGCGGCTCATTCAAGTGGAATTTCCACAAAGCTCTACCTCTCTATTATCTTGAATCATTGTTTTGAAGGCTCGTGACCCGTTTACACATTGGCTTCGCCCACCAGTGGGTGTACTCGTCATTTAAACCATTCTTGTGTTGTGCATGATGTTGGTAAACTCAAGAATTTCCATACCAATTTTGTGATTGCTCATAAATAAGAGTTTTGGCTTAATCACTACTCAAATTCGCCAAATCCTTCAAAAAATTATCAGAAACTCAAACTAGTTCAATTTATGAAATTGATACACCGGGAATCGAACCGAACGACTTCGAGCATTGCCCAGTTTTACCACTAGACCAGAGGATAATTATTAGGTTGCCAATATTATTAATACGTAAAATTGATATTTCAGTAATATTCAACTACCATCCCGAACAGTGATTACATAACAATGGAACCACTGGTTTCACCCACCAGTAGGTATATCCGAGATTGAAACCATTCTTATGTTGTGTATAATGTTGGAAAAGTCTAGAGTCTTGCCATGCATATCATTACATAAATGAGTTTTGGCTTATTCACTACGCAATTCCCCAGATCCTCCAAAATTGATCACAAACCCAAACTATAATCTAAGAAACCGATACACAGGGAATCGAACCCAAGACTTAGTTAGAGCATCGCCCGGTTTTACCACTAGACCAGAGGATAATTATTAGGTTGCCAATATTATCAATACGTAACATTCAGTAATATTCAACTACCATACATTCAGAGACCCCCGAACAGTTATTACATAACAATGGATCACGTTCAACATTACATAAAAACGTTATGAAACGTTTGACTGATATCGAGACGGTAAGATTGAATTTCTCAAGCTATTATCTTGGATCGTCGTTCAGGATCTGCACCCGACATTCAAACCATTCTTGTGTTGTGTAAGAGGGTCATTGAATAGCCTTGGAAGTTGGGACACGTCCCTCGCATTGCCTTATGTAAGATGGCGAGTTGATATATTATTATTTATATACTGGTATATGTGCTCAACGAATGATATTATTAGACATTTAAGCTTTCAATGAACCTTCGCGCAATTAACTATCAGGCGGCACTTTAAAAAATCAAAGATAATCAAGAAACGTTTAAAATATGTAGTTTTTTGTCACATTGAGTAATCTTTATAAATGATAGTTTGAACTCAAATTAAGTCACATGAAATTCAATTTCATTTTCATTTGGTTAGTTTGTGTAAAGAAAGCTTAAAATCACACTTAGTGTAGGAACACTAGGCTATCACATCACATCAGGCTAAAATTACGCGACGTAATTTCGGCATAGTTTGTCACTCTCCGTTTAAAGTATATTGCAGGTTTAGTTTCGCCAAACTTCGCATTTTTGCCGCTTGTGTGTTTCTATACCTAGACCCATCAAAACAATGTTGACAACATAAAGGCTGTTTTATTACGTTATTTTGCAGTACACCTTGCCTTAAAATAAATATAGCTATGCTACATTTATACTTTATTTACACCAGGTGTAGAGTATGATAGGTCTTATCAGAAAGTGTTTTAGTGTAGGAACACACTATGCGGAAAAAACGCGACCGAATTTACGCGGCTTTTAGAAAGAAAGAAAACCGTTTATTGAGTGTTAAAACAAAACAATACACAACATAACACGAACAGAACATTTTAAGTAAGTTTAAAGTAGGTTATGTTTTGCACCCTAAAGGCCAATGCTCAGCATGTGCCACGTGACGTTGCAATGCACGTCCCATGGCGCTGGTTTTCACTTGCACTTTGCACTTTACGCTTTTGACGTTCCGTAGTGTTCATGAATGACATACTTTTAAATGGGATATCACACTGCCAAAATTACTTCGCGTAATTTTAGCCTAGTGTGTTCCTACACTTAGAGTAACACATTGCTTTCAGTGCCATCGTAATCTCTTACATCAGTAAGCCAGTGAATACCAGATATATCCTAGATTCCACAGGTGATCTGGAACTTGGAGGACCGCCAAATGTGACCGTTTGGGTCTTGGTCACTGGCGTGTAATTCTGTTTTGATTTAACTGTTCTTCTTACTTTTGCTTTCAGTTGTAGGCTGGTACAACCTTTTGAGCATAAAAAACTGTTTTTTTAATAATGTTTAGTTTTATGGAATGGGGAACACGAGTTTTAAGTTATTTTCTATAGTAAAGTAGTAAACATTGTTTGTTAAATTCTGAAGCACTAGGCCAAAAAGTTTTGTAAGCCGAAGCCAATATTTTTAATATCTTAATTGCCAAAAGGCAAGAATTTAGAAAATGGTGATGGTTAATGTAGCAGGGAAAATTTATACAAAGGACATGGCCAATTCCTGCCTAGTGAAGTAGTGATGGCCACGAATGGCACAAAAGCACAAAATATATTAAATTAAAATATGAATTTTCATATATTTTACAATCTTGTAGAACTTGTCAGTATTTAAAAGAAATTAATTAGTAATTTAACTTCCGCTATACACTGCTTTTGAGAAAATGCGTTCCTTTCAACGTAAATACGGATAGTCTGCTCTTGTCCTCCATAGACACAATATAATATTGTATGAAAAACAGTGACATACAATAAAATATAGCTTCAAATATAAAAAAAATATTTGAAATTGTATCATTTAACGTATTATTTATCACCAACAAACTATGTTAAACATAGTATTTTATTATTTTTCCCAAAATGAATATTACTTTAAGCAGAAAGGAATGAATATTATTGTCATTATTTCGACAGTTATTGTCAAATATTTAAATCCGTTGCCATGGAAATAATGAACAATGCGTGACAGAGTAAGCATCAGCAAAATTACGATAAGAGAAAAAGAGACAACAGTTTTTTCACGGTACACCGTTGAGTAACCTTAGTAACCAATGTATCATGTCATCAATCAAAACAATGCTACAGTAAGGGATTGAAATGTTTTTTGCAATCTTTGTGTGTCTGTATAATTATAACCTCAAGTTCTTGGACTTTAGTTGTATATAGTAACGAGTCTAATGCAGTACGACATGTTTGTGGGAAATGAATTTGGTGTCTAGGCAAACGTTCCATAGAATGTTGGCCATGTCTTTTAATAAAGCTGAAGAGTTTGTTTGTTGGTTTGAACATGCTAATCTCAGGGACTACTGATTCAAATTGAAAATTATTTTCAATTCGAAGCAGTAAGTAAGGTTGATAGACCATTTTTTGAGGAAGTATTCGTATAATACTATGTGTGTGGACGGACGGAGCGGACGGAGTCGCGGTCCGCCACCAGTGAAGTATTTTAATAATGTCTTCAATTTTTTTTCTTTAGTATGCTTTTTGTAACTTTAACATTAGGCTATAACTCTAACTGTAACTTGCAGATTCTATCGTAAACTATTTTTACCGTAACGTTATCGATCTAGTTTGTTTTGAACTCTACATACCTACTCGCAAAAAATGATAATGTCATTACTAGGAAACGCTAGTGATGTATCCAGAAAGTGCGTCTTAAAATACTGTATATTTTCGCTGAATCCATCGCAAGGAGATTACCTTGTCAGGGCCGATAGTATCCGAGGCATGTTTAGGCGACCGGGCAGATTTAATACCGATATAGATATAAAGTAATCGATTTGTCACTTTAGGTAGTTTTTACGCAGTCGAGCGAACGAAAAAATATATTTTAGGCCCGTCGTGACATTTTTATAGCAAATAGCTATAAAAATAGGAACACATTTTAGGTCATGAAATACGATCGTGAATTTGGAACATGCGTTCAATAAACAAAATATATGTGAAATCGAACACATAGTCCCACTACCTATATCAATTTGAGTTCCACGAATTATTTAATGGTTGTTTACCATGTGTAAAATGGATGTTTAAATTCAATAAACAGAACTATAAATTTTAATAATAAAAATTATGAATTTTGCTGAAACAGACAACATTTATTTACTTCTTAAATGTAATTTAAATGTTCTTTGACTATTGGAAATAGTCGTAATAATGCCTACTTTTTAAAGGCAGGCTAATCCTACTACTATTATAAAGGCCAAAGTTTGTATGTGTGGATGTATGGATGTTTGTTACTCTTTCACGTTAAAACTACTGAATGGATTTGAATGAAACTTTACCACAATATAGCTTATACATCAGAATAACACATAGGATATTGGAAATCTAAATCCACGCGGACTGAGTCGCGGGCGGCCGCTAGACAATAAAATTATGTGAGGTAAAATTGCCTCTATATCGGTTCTATAAGACCTATGTATAAGCTGCCAAATACATTACCCCTCAAACGTCGACGTATGGTGAAGCATATCACCACTTTCTTATTAAAAAACTCATCCATCAAACACATGAGGATCTTTCAAAGCCTTCCTTGCAGGCGTCACTTATTGTTCCCAATTTCATTTATCGGACGTCACTCGGGAATATTCCATTCCTAATATTGGCATTAGTGTTATGACAAGCTAAGCCATGTTATCGGTATTTTTATTTGTTTCGAAAATACCGGGTTTTATTGAGATTATTTACTGTCGAGAACCAATCGATAAAACGGTACGTATTGTTAATAAAATTGTAAAAAAAAGATAAAAATAATAAAGCGTTAACTTTCCTGATACCGGTAGTAAAATATTGGTCCATTTTAAAATTATACAATTTGTAGAGTAAGTTAAAAAAACTTTTTACACTTTGTTTTTATGTAATTGAATTAACATCCTGTATCTGTTTATATGTAAACTGTTATTGTTAATACAAATAAAGAAGTAGCATTTATCTGAAATGATTTACAGATTTTTATTTTATTTTATTTAAATGGAACTGATATTTCCGTCTTATTTTTCAAAGAACTTACATACGAAGAATATTGCTTGCTGCTTGAAAATATGATTGACTAGCCAACTCGATTTGAGCGTTTGTTATAAATCTCACGTATTTGAAGTTTTCTTGATTGCAAGACAGAATACGACGTCTAGTAAAACGATAAACGGTTTATACTCGCAAGAATAAATTGCTTTTGATCTAACATGTTTATTTCTCTAAAGGTTATGTAACTACGAGTATATAAATGTATTGTACTTCTCAATACCAATAATAATACCAATAATAATAATAGTATGTACCGGATACATCATCTAGGGGAAAAATGTAGAAATTAAAAAATGTATATCGGTATTTAGATATCTACGTCATCGGATCATCACTAGTTATCCGACAAATCGTCACCAAGCAAATGTCAAATGTAAACGATGGCGTTTAGAGTCGAAATTCGAATGTTACCGCAGAGCAGGAAAACAGACGCCAAAACGCATATCGGATAGAAAGAGATTATGAAAAGCTTTATTGTGAACTTCCAAAATATGTACATATTTTAGAAGACTCGAAGTCGAACTTAGCTTTTTCGTATTTTATGGAACGTCCATGGGTACCAACGTGAAAGAAGGGAACAATTTTTTCCTTATGGAATATGACAAATTGAATCTAAGAAGAGCCTAGTCCAATTTTAAAACGGAAAAATCTCGAAATCTTGTAATGAATGGTATTATCTATTTGTTACTTAATATCATTTCAGTAACAGGAAAACGTTAGTAACATCTAAAGGAATTGATTTGGCTTTCTTACTTCAAAACACATATTAGAAGTTTGAAAAAAAAAGGTAGGTACGGTGCATAAATCGTTTTAAAGTGCTTTATTTAAGTCTGACTTAATTTTTTTTTTAATCTCCTTAAGCCTAATGCAACACTTAAAACACAAAACAAAATTAAAATAACATTAAAGGATTCTAAAATAAATGACGGGTTGAAGATTAAAATGTCGATAAAAGTGATGTTACCAGCGCTTTTAAAAACAAAGCCTATAAAAATATTATAAAAGTTGTAAAGAGGCTTTATTACCCGTAACTCTAACGGCTTTGTGAATTTTACTGCCATGATAAACAGGCCGATAGCATCCCATGGGTTTCCCACTTTGTTATATCATCCAAAACGTTAAAGAGCTAAACTGTATTTACTGTTTGTTAAACTTCTTCCAACCTATTGTTAAAAAAGTAAAGTATCAGCCTATAAATGTCCTACTGCAGGGCAAAGGCCTCCATCATTTGAAATCATGTTTTCGTTACTAAGATGGGTTTTGGCTTAACCACCACGCTTGCCAAATGCAGATTGGTGATCACAAACCCGGACTGTGTTCAGAAAAATCAACACAAAGTTTGCCCGACCCGGGATTTGAACCCAGGACCTCGAGACCAAGGCCCGGTACTTAAACCACTAGACCATCGAGGCGTCGATACCTATTGTTATGGGTGGGGTAAATTTCAACCAAATAATTTTGTTACGTATCATATATATTGTTAGATCTACATATACACTAATATGATATTACTAGTATAACGAGGAAAGATTTGTATGTAACAAATTAACCCAAGAACTACTGGACCGATTTAGATAATTCTTTCACTATTAGATAGCTACACTATCACCGGTGAACATAAGGTACTTTTGATCCCGGAAATGTGGGGGGAAGGGGAGGATATACAAAAAGAAGAAAAATATATTACGCGCAGGTGAAACCGCGAGCGGAAAGCAAGTACGTAATAAAATTGTGTAATGAAACACAGAACATACTCGTACATACATAACATAATAATCGACATACATAACCTTGTATCTCTTTTTATTAAAGAAACCTGGAAATACATGTCTTGGCAATAAGTTGGACTTTTTAATGAAACGGGAAAAATGGGGATCCCAACTTTTTGTTACGTGAGGGATATTCTTACGGAGACATTGTAAGCTGGCACGTACCTCTGAAGGGAAAGAGAGGTAAGGTTAATAGTTTCGGAAGTAACTAGCTTAACGACCTTGCTTTGCACGTGTTTAATTATACATCCCACAATCACATAGTCACATCACTTAATTGTAATTCATGACGACGGTTATAATTTTTAGGGTTCCGTAGCCAAATGGCAAAAAAAAAACGGAACCCTTATAGATTCGTCATGTCTGTCTGTCTGTCTGTCTGTCTGTCCGCCAGTCTGTCACAGTCACTTTTTTCCAAAACTATAAGTACTATACTGATGAAACTTCGTGAGTGACCCTTCCAAAGTGGAAAAATGTGACCCCCCCCCCTCTAACATTTAAAATACGATGATAAAACTAAAAAATACATATGATGTACATTATCATAAAAACTACCAACGAAAATTGGTTTGAACGAAATCGAGTAAGTACAGTTTTTTTAATACGTCAAAAATAGAATTTGTACGGAACCCTCAGTGCGGGAGTCCGACTCGCACTTGGCCGATTTTTTTTTAATCTAACTTGGTAAATAAAGTTTACAACAACGAAGGATAGGAGTAGGAGGTGGAGAAAAGACCCTGTATTCCGAGACAATGGCCCAGGAAGCGACCGGGAAGAACGTTATGATAATGATGAACAACAAAAGCTACTGCTTCTTTGTATTTTCCATACACACTTCTTTTGATGGCACTCAAGGTATGCCAAATTACTCCAGTGCAATAATTATTATTATACGGTCAAAAGGCTGGCTCTAGAACTAAAACGACAATAATGAAGATCATCATTGATAACATCATCAGCTTTTTGCAGTCCATTGATGGACGGACGTAGACCTCCCCGAAACGGACTGGTTATTATTTAAACACATATGTAGAGGTTTGTATAAAAGTACAATATCATTGAACCACCCGCAACTATGTATGAAAAAAAAAATCGGTAAAAAGTTTTTTTTCGATACTGCCAAAAGCAAAATAAACAAGATATGCGAAAGACGTTTCCGTGAAATTTCCCCTAAAATCTTCGTTATGGGCAAAAAAAGCCTTGACGAAACCTGTATCCATTAAAAAATAATAGCATTCCTTTCGTGTTATTGTGTAGCGGGCCGGAGGACGAATTTATTTTACTTCTCGCTTGTCAACGAAATTGGTGTTATGGATTTTTATCACGAGAATTTTCGACGAAACCATATTTTTTTGTGGTACCGTCAGAGAGAGGCCATGTTATTTTTTTCTTGTCCATTTGAAAATGTTGCAGTTGTTGATATAAAAGTTAATATTTCAGAAGCCGGGTTGTTTTCAGTTTGACATCAAAAGGATTTAAATTAAATCATTGGCCTCTCTTGCAACGCCTATATAGAGTATCTAAAATTAAAAGTTTACCACAAATATAAGTGTAGTATGTATGTAGAAAAAATACTAGCGACCGCCTTCGACTCCGTCCGTGTGGTTTTTGGTTTCCCCACACTATATAATAATATAGCCTAAAGCCTTCCTGGCCGAATGGACTATCGAACACAATTTTTTTTGTTCAAATATGACCGGTATTTCCTGAGATTAGCGCGATCAAACATACAAACAAACTCATCAGGTTTATTATAAGAGGTAGTAAAAGATTTAAGATTCACAAATAGATTCATCTACTAGTGTTCGGATCTGAAATATAGAGTATAATATATTCAGTTTCAACAAATGAACCTGAGTGGCTTGTACCATCTAACACGAACGCCATAACAACTGTAAGAGTCTATCGCAAAATTAGGTTTATTCCGTCACTAGAAAATATAATTTCCAACAACAGACGTTGAACTGAAATGTTATTTTCATTTTCTCTCACCCGAGCTGTAAAACTGTCTACTCGTACAAAGGTGCATACGGGCAATTTGCTCGGCAACTAGAATTCCGTATAGCAAATAACGTTGGAACATTGTCCGCTGTATGTACATATTATACGAATTCTGTATAAGGATAAGGAATACTCTTTTCACCAATGTTCACCCTTTTCTTGACCTTCACATAATAATGTAAGTAGGTAACTTACATTAAAGGTATTTAAAGTGATAAAGTTTCTTAAAAAAATAGGATATTTAAAATAGGAGGTTTCCACAGTTTGGTCATGTAAGAATGTTTTATTTGTTTAACTCCTTTGTTAAAACACAAACAGCCGCCCACGGCTTCGTCCCCATGGTTTTCGATTTCCGCACAAATCATGTTGTAGAAGATGCTCAGAAACTTGGCTTTAATACAAGTATGTATACATATAAGGTACCCTTAGTACCTCATTTAAATTATTCTATTGAAAAAAAAATTAGTATGTCAACTGTGAAAGACAATTTCTATGATGTCATCGCATAATGTAGGTTTACATATCTATTTCTGCGTCAACAACACTACGCTTCTGCAGAGAACCAACTAAGCCATGCAAGTGAGCAACAATGTATCGAAAGGACATATCGCGAGATGTTTGAACAATACCTCTAACAATCAAGACAGGATTGTGAGTGAATCTTGCTGTGTGATAGGAAGATTGGAATACTCTAACACTTGATTTAGTTTATCAGAAATCTCCATACTAGGCTTGCATTTGTAAGGCCCGCTGGTCAAGTGATTGTGGACCATGACCGCAAAACCGACGGTCGCGGTTTCGAATCTCGACAGGAGCAAAGATTTCTGTGCTGAAGATCGGCAAGGACTAGATTCGTGATTGGTTAAGAGTATTTAGGTATGTCTGTACATTCCACAAAAGCCTTAGTACGAAGCTTCAAGTTAGTATTGGAGCTACGCAAATTGTGTTAGTCTAACGAAATTTATCAAATAAAACATTCAACGCCTCGATTTTCTAGTGGTACTGGGCAGTGGTATCGAGACCCTGAGTTCGATTTACGGGTCGGGCAAGTTTGTCTCGAACTTTTCCGAACACAGCACAGGTTTGTGATCACCAATCTGCATTTGGCAAGCGTGGTGATTAAGCCAAAACTTATCTTTGTAACAAAAACATGATTTGAAAAGATGAGATCCTCTGCCCTGCAGTGGGACATTAATATGCTGATACTTAACATTTTTTTTTACTTTAAAATATTTAACAGAAATAATACGCCCCGAAGAGGTGGATTCAACAATCAAGAAAGGATTGCGAGAGAATTTTGCCGGCTGCGATGGGTGGATTGGAACTCTCTGACGCTAGATTTAACTAGTCAAATGGGAAGCTTGGTCTAAGCCTAGCAGTTTCAATACCTCTCTTGTAAAGTCAAATGCTTGCCAGAAATTTTAAAAGGAGTGAAAGTGTGTAAAGGTTCACATTTTACCGTGGAACGAGTTTTAAGTAATCCTAGCACACGTGGCAAGGTTAAATGTTTAGGAAAGAAGCAAGAATATAGCATTCTAAATTACAATTAAAAAATATCTCGACTGACAACGAGGCATCCATTTTGTTAAAGATACTATTTCAAAATGGCGTCTCGGAAACTTTTCTATCGTCGATAAGCGATTAGGGCTCCAACATGTCATCGCAGTTATGTCATTTACTGCTACATTATTGATGCTTCCACGTAGGGCTGCCATCTGTAGAATTTGGAAAACAGGAGGAGAGGCGAGGTAAGCCCGGATTTTAGAGTCCGAAAGCCGGACATGACAGCTTCACCTTAATTACATTGTCCGTTTCATCGTGGCGTGCAAGCGTCTTTTTTTTTTTTTTTTGGTCGGTCGTCTGAAACCTTCCCCGGACGTTTTGTATCTTCCCCGGACTTCTCTATTAACTGTACCCGGACGCACCCCGGACGCCCTCTAAACTAGGACAAATCCGGGGAAACCCGGACGGATGGCAGCCCTACTTCCACGCGATAAGGCCGAGCTAAAGATTTTATTGCCATCAATCACTAAATATTTAACGGTAGATTTGAAAAAAAGCTTTTTAGCAAAGAATATATGAGTAAGCGGTGACTAAGCTTCACGAATATTTAACTTTATTCGCAATTTCAAAAATGGTCTCTGACTGCACATTACATATTTTTGTACACGTGGATAATATATGTATGTCACAGGTGCACTGTCTATGCCCTCACTCTCATAGTAGATTGAGACAGCATTATGACACGACCGTTAAATATGAATAAAACTTTGGCACGAGGCATTATCATAATACTATGCACACACGCATACTATCATAACACTCTTTTTGTATTACTAGCGGCCTCCCGCGACTACACCCACGTCGCGTGTTTTTCCGTTTCCGAACACAGCTTACTATATATATAGCTCAAAGCTTGTTAAATGGACTATCCGACACAAAAATATTTTTTCAATTCGAACCTGTTGTTCCTGAGATAAGCGCGTTCAAACAAGCAAACAAACTCTCCAGCTTCATTATATGAGTATAAATATCAAACTATAATAAAGACAAGTAGTAAGGTTACGCCACCTAAACTATAATATTACACATATCAAACTTTTAAAATTACGGGTTTCCAAGCAATTTGCTAGGCTTAATAGCTCTGGATGTGCTCCAGTAATATTTATGCTAGATCCTGCTCTATTCAAAATGAAAAACCCGTTGAATAAAATCGTCGCTTGCCTCTCTAACTTGCGTTTTTTTGTCGAAACTGAGTTATCTATATCTTGACTATTTAATCATCTTGCAAAATTGGTTAACATGGTGTAGATAACTCAATTTCTAAAAAAATACAAAATACGTCAGTTAGAGAGGCAAAAGACGAAATATGCGATTATTTTGTAGTGATGCTGCTACTAAAGAAGAGTCTATAATATGGATAGACCAGTGACAAATAATGAACGATCACTCAGATTTGTCAATACTTGTCACTCAGACACTTTATGTTTACATAAAAATGACTTAAAAGATAAAATATGATCTATAGGTACTAATATTTTTACTTGTTTGAACGTGCTTATCTCTGGAACTAGTAGTTCGAAATGAAAATATCTTTTTATGTCATCAGTTGTCCATTTGTCGAGGAAGGCTTTAAGCTATAGAGCACAAGGTAGAGCGAAAACTGAAATTTACGCGGACGAATTCGCGAGCGACCGCTTGTGCATAGATAAACTCAGACATCAAAAAACGTGCAAAAACATTATGTAACACCGGTTACTATTTTGATGTAACTATATATTAAATTCTGAAAGACATTCCCCTCTCGGGACGAGATTTCTCATACGCAGGAATATCATATGAAAAACCTATCTCAAGGTCATCGACTACTGTCGCAGAAATCTTGAAAAATTCTCTCTGTCAAAGCGGGTGAGCAAATATTTCTCTAAGTTTTTCAGGACAATAAAAACTGTTAGGTTTAAACCACGCCTGCATACGCCCGACAACTTCAACCGCCTTAGTAAGGGATGGCGAGTGGCTGAGTAGGGCCTCACCACTCGCGCCTTGACATCCCCTCCGCAGCTTGGGCGTCACCATGTCGAGATGCCAAATATGAAGAGCCTAATGAGGCAAAGCCACTCCTGTCGCGCTGTGGAAGTAAAGCGACGAGCAATCCCCACTTGCAGGGCACAGTGGCAGCGGAGAAAGGGATGGTTTTAGTGGGTAGTTGCGTCGATTCTTAAACCACGCGTGCCACTTAAAACGATTTAAATTGTTTTTCATAAAATATAACATTTTTATTAAAACTCCATAAAGATAATATTTGACCAATATCAACAACCCATGACGAACAAAATAAGACCTACAGATATTAAATTGCACAGATCGGGCCGCTTTACTTCATCAAACGAAAAAAGCTTGTCTTCTCAGCAAAACAAAGAATTACCGTCTTAATACAACTAGACACACAAATTAATCCAACCTCACAGTGTCCTGCAAAAAGGTAGACATCTTGCCACCCTCCTTTCAGCGAGAAAAAATAAAATACACTCCACAATGAGGACTACTGAAATGTCAACGAGAACACACATTTCTCGTTGAATAAGAAAAATAACTTAAGTATAAATAATACATGAGCAGCGGTCATTTGTCACTTAGCTCTTGGTGTGGGGAGATAAAAAATCATTAGTACAGACGAGAGTTGGATGTAATAGATGTCTCTGGCGATAGGCACTTTGATTTAGAGCGTTAAGTGGATGAGTCAATGGTTATTCATCTATATCTTCTGTATCTATACTAATATATAAAGCTGAAGAGTTTGTTTGTATGTTTGTTTGTTTGTTTGAATGCGATAATCTCAGAAACTACTTGACCGATTTAAAAAAAACAATTTGGTGTTGGATAGTCCATTTGACGAGGAAGGCTTAAGGCTATTGGAAATCGAAATCTACGCGGACGGAGTCGCGGGCGGCCGCTTGTACTAATATACTCAATCTGAAGAATTCGTTAGCTTGTTTGTTTGTTTGAACCTTGGGAACGACTGGTTCTATTTGAAAAAAATCTTATTGCGATAGTCCTTTTGACGAGGATGGCTCTAAGATATATTATAATATATAACTTAATGTGTTCGAAAACCAAAATCTCCTCAAAAGAAGTCAAGAACGGCCGCTAGTGGTATTATAAATATAAAACTAACTCAAACATTGGATAGAAGAAAACACTTTGGTCCTTAAAATAGACGAGAAGTTAATTAACTAGACAAGACTAAAAGGAAATAATGTTTCAAAAGTTTTTGTATCAGATAACGATCTTTTCCAATGAAAAAAAGTTTATTAAGTAAATTGTAAAAACTCGAAGTAGGTAGTCAATTTAGCTGCTATTGAAAATAAAATAATTTTGGTGTTTATTTGAATTTGAACTCTGATTTATTTCACGAGAGTAATTAGCGGAAAAGCTACAAGAAAATAATAGTAAAATAACAAACATTTTATACGCCCATTTCGAATCAATTAAGAGCTTAGGGGAGGCCTATACCCAGCAGTGGGTGACGTGCGGCTGATATGATGAAGAGCTTGCGTTGATTTTTACCTAAAAGGCCAAAGGCTTTTTTACATTGTCAACTGTTTTTTAATAATGTTTAAAATCTAAACTACAAGTTTAATTTTATGTTAAAAAATATTTAAGCATCAGTTGATTTTGAATTTTCGAAAGCGTTGTCATTCCTCCTTGTTCTATCTATTTGGCACCTCTTCGACAATTTCCTACAATCCCGTACCCGGTAAAAGATCTCAAGAACCAATTATCAGGAGTGTATTGAATCAGTCGTTACAATATACCGAGTTATTATGAAATCAGCTAATCGACTTCAGACTAAAATTTTATTGATTTACTAAATATGTAACTAAATATGTAACTAAATTTTTAAATTTACTTAAACACACACTTTACACTTTATAAGAAGCGAATTTTGACGCAGATACAAGCCTACATTGTTTTAAATAAAATTTCCAACATTTGTTACGCCCGCTTCAAATATAAAAAGAGCTGGTATTGTTTATTTTCTATAAGGCCAATTGTTAGGCATTTTTCTACGTTGTCTTATAATCCAGATTCAGTCAAATACAAATAATAAGAAAAGTTAAATTGAAATCCGTTGATGGCAAAGCTTTGAAGTTGATGACATTCCCAATCTTTACCAGTTGTACACTGGACGACACCGGTAAAACAAAGATCGGGAATGACTATCTCAATTGAGAACCTATTGTTAGGAGTATATTAAATCAGTCGATGCAATACACCCAGTTAAACAGTACATATTAATGTCAACGTTACTAATTGCGTTCTCGATGACAATCCAGTGTGCGACCGCTGACCAGTAGGGTGGAGCGTCAAATTTTTTTTTGGATTTTCGTTATTGAATAGTATTAAAAAGTTGCATTATACTTCTATTTACTTGAAAAAAATAATAAAAAAAATATTGGAATATATTTTTAGCTCTCTACCGCCCTCTGAAGAATTACGAAAAATCGTCAGATCGACCTATTTATAACATATCGTATAACAGAAAATATCGATCGTTTTTACTTTTTATGACTCATAAACACTAAAACCGATCGTATTATGTTTACAAAAAGCTGTAATATACCTATAAACATTACATTCATATATGATATAAGACATCTGTAAGTGAAGAAAATTAACACTCAAGTTGGTACTTTTGTAAGTTGAGATTGTTACTATTTATGCATTATTTTAATTTCTAATTCCACATTATGTAATCATCTACTTACTAGATAACTATTACTTGTAATAGCAATATATTTTAAGTTGTCAGTTTTATATTGTTACGGAATAATGTCCAAAAGAGAAACGTGCGGAAAATTTCAGGAAAAAAGCGCTCATTCTCGGTGTTTAGATACGGTTAACCGAATATTAAGACAATGCCAACCCTTCAAATAAATAAATCAAACTAAACAGAACAGAAGAAGAACTTAATTAAACAGAATTGTGGAATTATTGTGGATTGGCCATGGTAAATAAAAAAAAAGTGCAACTTCGCGGGGCAGATTTTAGAAAACCGATGGAGATTTTTCGAGCTGCAACTTAGAAGTAATGGGACCTCTGCCTTTTTATTATTTATATAAGCAGTTACCTTTACCCTGAAGGCATCACAACAAACTTTCTCTAAAAATGAAGCCTGAAGCATATCATAAGCTGGTTCATACGATTTATCAAGAGCGGTGGTGAAACCATTGATGACGCAGCTTAGCAGGCATTTTAAATAAAGGTTTTCCATCTTATGAAGATTTCTGTTTAATGGTTCCATCTCCGCTCCACTTGATTACCCGTCTGAACCAGCAAAGAACACACTCCAGGTCTCGATTCAGAAGATATTTTACTGAGATACCATCAGGCTATATGTAATTGCTTAGATCAAAACAGCTTAGTTACAGCCCTGAGAATCACCATCATGTAAAATGGTCAATCTCGGGCCGGTAATGAAGTCATTGATCTACCAATTGAATAGTGTTGGTGTGGTTCTGATGAGACTAAAGGTTATGTCCCTGAGTGGTTTTGTATTAAAAAAGAAATAAAATTTTAACAAGGACTTAAACAATGTAATTGTAGAATAGACGCGGGTTTGAACTTGCGTTTACGCATTTTCTCGATAGTTGAACCCTGATGTTAAAATATTATTCATCCATAAACAAAGAGAAATGCACTTTTTGCTGATTCCGGAAACCTGTTATTGGTTATGTGATAGCATGCTATACATAAAGGAGTTGAGAATCAGACGAAAACTCGCGACAAGAAATCGATCGAAATCTAGTATAAGAATGTTTAAGTTCAACATTCTTATACGAAGTTTCGAAACTAAGCTTGTGCCAATGTCTACACAGACTATAATTATTTAGCGAAAATCACAAGTAGCAACTTCCCCGATGCTAAAATATATCAGTGTCAAATGATTGGATGACCTATTAGCATCACATTCCAAAATAATGTTGAGCTCCCTGATTAATTCTTGACACACATAAGTGATATGTTAAGATGGGCACCGAAGGCTGATTACTGTAGCTGGTGATTTAACCAGATAGCTAGAGACATAATTATTCATGCTACATAGAAATAGCATGCAGTTATGCTGTATTTTTAAACAAAAAATATATTTTCAAATACCATAAAAAATACTATAGAAGGCGAAATTTCTCGAAATTTTCCTACATTTTCTGTTGATGTTTTATCCAAAAATATTTATGTTTTTGCTAAATAAAAATTTACTTTCATAAAATGAGTCTTTAAATGTTATCTGTACAGCAAAATATAATATTATTGACTCATCTGTAAAATTATAAAAATGTTTTAAAATATGCCTGATTTAACCAAATAATTGAAACTTTGAGCTGAGGTAGAGGGCTAAAAAATATGTCAAAAAAAATAATTAAAAACGTAATTACGTATAATTTATGCCAATACAACTTTTTAGTGGTATTCACAATCGATCCGATGACTTTTATTTTTCTCCATACATTGACGCTCCACCCTACTGACCAGTGGTCAGATCAAGACTGATTGCTATTGGTTATGTAAGCGTAGTCAACCGCGTAATTATGTAATCATCTGATATTGTATCGATTTGAGACGAAACATAATTAAAATACTATGGCGTTGCCAAATATCACGCTTCTATGGAGATCCATTGGCGAGGCCTATGTGTATGAGTGAACTGCGATTGACTGACACATTGATTGGTAATTGTATCCTCAAAACCAGCAGTGTATGTCTTCAACGGTAATGGAGATCTTTAGGCAGTATTAAAAAAAAATGCCTTGGACTAACATACCAATTACCTAGCCCGATACTTAGCTCGAAGCTTGTACTATGGTAGCCAGGGCAAGACATACTTAAATACTTTTTTCGCGTTCTTCGATAGGATTTTGACATAATGTCTAGAAAAAAATTAGTGTGAGCTGTTCATCAGATATTTGTTATTCCCTTTCCTAGAATATGACCCCAAATTACCACCGTTTTAAACCTCTAAATTTCCCTCGTCACATTTTGGTCCTTCGAGCCGGATCCCGCAAGTACATTTTAAAATACATCACTAATTAAGTCGTGAATGCCGACCCTGCGGTCGTATCGCGACTAATTGCCGTTGATTACGTAAAGCGTCACCGACCGCAGTACCGGTAATGATCCGATATAATATACTTGATATAATAAACCTCTACAGATGTGCGGCTTTGCGCTAGTTATATGATTTAATAGGCCGATTATGCTATCCTAACTCGTGTTTATCCTGTCTTTCGAGTGTTTGATCCAATTAGTGATGAATATAATCAAATGAGCTAAGTTTTCCTAGTAAATGAGGAAGTGTAGTGGTAATGTATGAGATCTGTTAATACGTTTATAATGGGAGACGAGCTTAAGGCTCATTCATTGGGTAATGATGTGACCTACTATGTATATCCTAATACTAAAACAAAAGATGTGTATCAAGTCAAGGGCAGAGATTTGAAGCTTCGCGAAGCTATCTATACTAACTTAGTAAATCTGGAAGTGTTTGTTTGTTTGTTTGAACGCGCTCACCTCAGGAAATACTGGTTGGAACTAAAAAATAAATTTATGTTGGGTCCATTTAGTCCATTGTCAAGGAAGGCTTTATGCTATATATATTATGTAGTACAATAACACTGTGTGCGGAAACCAAATTCACCTGGACTATCAATGCTAGTGATATTTTTTCTAAAATATAAATAAAAAGATATTGAAATTGACTTTGCAAGAATATTTGAAATAGTTCAAGCTCAAAAGATGCAAAAGACGAAATTTTCAGGCTAAATCTCAGTTAATTCAATATTTAAAAATTTAATTTTAAAATCTCCCATTACTTTGATAGCCAGGATATTTACAATAATTCTGCATTCAACCACACCGGCCAGTTGAGGTCGGATCGCGATTAAGTGCCAGCGATTGCGTACAGCCCGAACCACCGCATTCCCGAAAATAAACTACAGGATTTTGCGTTTTATAAAATGAATGTTATTTTGTTAAAAATTATCATAAGTAAAGCCTAGTAAGTGATACATAATCTATAATTATAATCACACAGCGCCTTATATTATTTCTGATTCTGATGTCTGTAACACAAGTGCTTAAGCTACTAAAAACGGGGTCAGATCAATGTATGTGATGTTGTGAAATATTTATTTATTTATTTATTGATATAATAAAACTGAAGACTTTGTTTGAACGCGCTAATCCCAGGAACAGGCTCGAATTAAAAAAAATATTTATTTTGTTTGTATGGATTTGTAGAACACGGTTACTCTACCAATATAAGAAAACAAAATTTTGAGACTGAGCTTCTTCTGATACTAACTCGCGGTCATCAAAAACTTAACTTAGACTTAGTAATATATCATCAACAGAGACAGCTTTGTGTGCATACCATGGCTATGTATCGTCCTTAATCAGTTACGGTACTCTACTATGGGGAAATTCTGTTGAGGTAAATAGATTGTTTATAGCACAAAAGAAATGCATAAGAGCAGTTTGTAAGGTACCCTTTCTTGAACCATGTAGGCCCCTGTTTAAAAAACTTCAAATTCTACCACTTCCATGTCTGTACATTAAACAAATATGCATTTTTGTTCAACAGTACCCTCATTATTTTGTAGCTCGAGGGGATGGACAACCTGGACCAGTTAGGCATAGAAGAAAACTGTGGTTCCCTAACATACGATTAGAGTTAGTTAAAAAGGCTCCTTACTGCATGGCAATTAGAACGTACAATCACCTGCCGGCAGATCTTAAAAGTTTACCATTGCCTTTATTTAAGAGAAAAATAAATGAATGGCTCTTGACCAAATGCTTTTATTCCCTTCAAGAGTATTTTGACTCTAAAAATTAACATTATGAATTGTAATTTATTTTAGTTATGCTGACATATTTTTGATTTGAATTTATAAATTTGTAATGACATTGGTAATTGTAATTGTAATTTAATTATTTAATATGGATCCTTTATTAATTAAAAAAAAACTGTAATATTTGTATTATTGCACGCATAGTATGCAAAATGTGGCTGTTCAATTTCTTTTAACATCAATGTATACCTACATTTATGCAATAAAGTATTTGTATTTGTATTTGTATTTATTTAATCCCCTAGCTTTGACCACATCGACACTACAAGGGGGGTGAAATAGCCGCGAAACGCTTCGAGAAATGATGGTTACGGCCGTGCCCGCTTTTGCTCGAGACTTGGCTGGGGCACTGCCGTGCCCCCAGATTAGGTGAACCTATTTTAATACGAGTAAGTTAGTCAATGAATAGCGTAGACCGCAATTAAATTTCACTCAAAACCCCATTTCAAATAATAAGCAATTAAAAAAAGTGTTCCTGATCAAGTATAGAATAGTAGAAAGATATAAGCCTGAACTGCAAACATAATTATGTATATTAATGAAACTCTGTTGGTGTGAGAGCATGATATGAATCTCATATGCTTCACTCTTATCAAAGCCTATTTGTCTAGGACTTCCCTGACCTCACTGGTATGCACATAACTCAGAAGTTGTCTTAAATGCAATTTATAACGCCATTAATTTGGACATCAATAGCCACGGTGACACATTGTGGTCTTTACTGATAATTGCTCTTGATAATGTTAACTATCAACGGCCATTTCAACATTATGACGTACATAAGTTCAAAAATAATTCAGACTTATCATGCCTGGTTATTAGGCTGCTTTTTATTGGAACTTTATGGGAACATGTTTTTTTTATGAATAGACTCTGATCTTCTATTTCTTTTGACCCAGTGAAACACATTCACGTGCTATAGCTTAAAGCTAGCTAGACCTGCTCTCGTGAAGATATAACATAGCCTTCAATCTAAAATGATGAAAAAACCCATAATTTTACGACCAAACATCCAAAATATTTTCAACCCTTCCAATTTCGCACAAACATACTCCGACCTTGAAACCTTTCCATTTTTGCACAGCACACATTCCCGCCCTCAATAAAGAAGACCCGGCATTCTCACGTTCAAATATTACGTAACTTGACGTAACCTGAATATTCGTGTGCTAAGGTCTCAGACAGAGGCTTCCCACATCCGTACATCCGCGCAAGTAGAATAGCGGATCTTGGAGAAAATTCACTTAACGATGGTATCGAAAACGTTTTGTCAGGACGAGATTTTTAAGAATACTTCTAAACAAAATCCACATCCGTGAAGTTCTAGAATGGTGGATTGTAGAGTTTGGTGCAGTTGTGGATGCTAAACAAAATCTCCCCAGGTCACTCAAATCTTATTATCTCCATGCTTAAAAAATATGTTAATTACTCAGATAATAAAAGTCTGAATAACTATCATCATGACTTCGGTCTTTACAGTTACAGATTTTTACAAGTACGAGTATAGTGACCTGAATATTCGCTGGCAAAATAGGTCTCAGAAAGCAGCATCCCACATCCGTACATCCACGCAGGTTTAGAAAAGCGTATCTTGGAGAAAATTCACTTAATGATGGTATCGAAAACATTTTGTTTGGACGAGATCTTTTGATTTTATTCTCGTAAGTCCACATCCGTAAAGTTTTGGAAAGGCGGATCTTGGAAAAAAATCAAGTAATGATGGCGTGTAAAATATTTGTTGAGACGAGATTGTGTGTGTGTTATTTTTTTCTAAATTTTTATTGTCTACTTACGTGCAGTTTTAGACTGGCTTATCTTGAATAAAACTTGGTTAATGACTTGCCATGTAAATAGGTTTTCATGGAAGTTTAACGAAGATAACAGTAATTTATAATAACCATTCAACACACGTAAACCCAGCAGCATTGTCTCTTCGCATTACGCTCATAGGCTCTTTTAAACCAGTCACAAAACCTCTAATATATACAGACAATAACTTAAGCTCTCTAAGATTAAACTTTCATCTCGCAAAGAATATAAATCAGGGCTCTCTTTTTATCAGAGTTCTCTGTCGGCTCCTATTACTATGTAGATTTGTCGGTTTTCTCCCACTGCCCGTTTAATCTGTGGAATAAATTTATTGATGAAGGATATAAATCAAGCTTACATAATTTTATACCTGATAAATCTTTGAGTTTGGACGGAAATATCCGCTGGTCTGAATCATTGGTTTTTTGTCTTTTTAGTCGTGCTAGTTTGATGGAGTTTTCTGGTAAAAAATAGGGATAATCTTCTTTGAAAGACTTATTTTAATTATTACTTTTGGAAGGTGCTAATGTTTTCCGACCTCCCACCCTTATGGTGCTTGTGAAAAAGTAGGTCAAGCTATCAAAATGGCGAATAATAAATTGCAATTCGAATAGAAGACAAAATGATCCATGATGATGAATCCATCGGATCAAATTTATTCAATTTAAAGATGATAAAAGCATCGCTCAACTTTTTTAATAGATACATATATTGAGCCGTAGATAGCGTTCAATAAAGTCTATTAAATAAACTGTTCCAAACACATACTAAGTCAAAACCATCTCAAGTCAACACAAGAGGTAATTTTTATAACTTCTTCAACGCGATATAACGCTTGGAAACTCACGTGATATTTCATTAAATTTAATTACTTAAGTTATTTAGCTAACAACAAACTCTTACGATAAAGTTTCATTGCAAATATAAACACAAGTTGTGAACTCGCGAAGTTGTGAAGATCAGAGGATCGTAAATAAGCGTCGTTTGAATGTAACGTTTGAGGTCAAGGACCGGTGGGTGTTTACCTAAGTAATGTTGTATTATGTATAGTAGTAGTTGATGTTACAGACGAAGTGATTAATTAGTTTCAATGCATAACTACTGGTTATTAATATAAGACAATATTGTTAAAGAGCTTAATTAAATTATACTTCGTTGTAGCATCCTAGGAGATTTAATAATAACGTATAGTATGTTTCCAACGTACTGCATCATCACACGAATTTTAGACATAATAAATAAAAAATTAAATCGTTCTATTGACTACCGCGCCTAGCACCTCAACCTGCCGACAGGGGGCGATCATTAGTTTTCTGTGTGTTGCATCATCCGCGTGCGCGCCGATTTAAAAACGTAATTTTATTTAAATTTAAGCAAATTTTGTGTGTTTGTGCTAGTGAAAATGGGGAAAAAGACGAAAACCAAAACAGAGGATAACATCAGTGCAAAAATAAGCTTTTGGAGAAGAAGTTTTCTCGACAAACGTTCACGGATACCCGGCGTTTTTGTTCAAATGAAGGTTTGGACTAATTTGTGTAGAAATACATAAAGTTAAGGTCAGTAAAGTGTTTTTTCTAAGTATTTACGTAATAACTTAGGAATCCAGGGATTTTGTTGATGATAGATAATACCACAGCTATCTTCTATATTAACAGGATGGGAGAAATTCCCATATTATTTAAAGGTTATATCCATTGAGAAATGGCAGTGGTGTACATGATGAGCCGACTGGGATTATTGTGCTCAATATCGGCCAAACCAGCCTTGTTACCCAATTTTATTGTCATTAACTGTTCCGGAAAGTTTGTATTTTGAACCACATGAAAAAGTGTTACTTACACCGTCGCATTACTTGCGCGTGTCAGTCATTAGATACTTAGTGAGACTATATTGGTGCTGCTACATTTGATGTCTCAAAGTACCTTGGCACAATATAAATACGGCGTATAAAAATTGGTATAATTTAGACAAGTCAAATAATTAAATATGTTCTAGGTGTTATTCTGACTAACATATGTTTTATGAGATCATTAAAAAAAAAAAAAGTATGGCGCAATAACTATATTTATTTTCTTAATATCTGTTATTATATATGAATTTACCTACTATGGTCAGCACATTATTTTTTACAAAATTAATAAGACCTGTACTATGAAGTCAACTCAAATAGAGACATAGATAGACAGTTGTGGTGCACATCTAAATACCAGGTTTCATGTTCAAATACTGTGACAGTGGTTGTAAACACTTTCAATAACTTAAGTTTAATTATAAATAATGAAATATTATTTTCTGCCAAGTCAAATTTGAATTTTTTTTTTAGCGTTTAAGCTTTATTCATTGTACATGACTTTAGAATTGCCAACAGATAAACGTCATAAACCTTATGAAATGGTGGCTGATATGTCTTCTAGAAACTCGGTTAAGGGAATTTGTTTCTTTTTTGGGCACCTTAACCGCAGCTTGTATTGAGGTGTCTTAAGGCTGGATGTAGGCACACTAAACTCCTTGAGAGAGAAATATTAATCCTTGCTACCCAAGAAAAGCTACATAGCTAATATGAAAATTAAGCCTTAACAACAAGATAACATTATATGACGGAGTAATAAAATTAAATTTATTGATAAAGCTATAAGTCCTCGGGCTGCATTTGGAAATATTTTCCTATGCCTCTTTATCAGGGTAGAAAGCTGTTTGTTAAGGAGCAACTATCCATGGAAATTAGTCTTTGTAAGAGGAAAAGAGACATATTAATTTTGTATAATTAAGCAGCCTTTATGGGAATAAAATTCTATTGCAAGTATTTAATTAAATACAAGTTTGCTTTTCTAAGTGGTGGCACGAGATGTCATCCGAAAAGTATTCAATATGTACTTCACTCGAGTTCGACGATGGAACAACATACGTACGACCAGTAGTATTTCCTCAGTGGTAACACGAGATGTTATCCGGAAATACAAGTTTGCTTTTCTAAGTGGTGGCACGAGATGTCATCCGAAAAGTATTCAATCTGTACTTCACTCGAGTTCGACGATGGAACAACATACGTACGACCAGTAGTATTTCCTCAGTGGTAGCACGAGATGTTATCCGGAAATACAAGTTTGCTTTTCTAAGTGGTGGCACGAGATGTCATCCGAAAAGTATTCAATCTGTACTTCACTTGAGTTCGACGATGGAACAACATACGTACGACCAGTAGTATTTCCTCAGTGGTAGCACGAGATGTTATCCGGAAATACAAGTTTGCTTTTCTAAGTGGTGGCACGAGATGTCATCCGAAAAGTATTCAATCTGTACTTCACTTGAGTTCGACGATGGAACAACATACGTACGACCAGTAGTAATTGATTTCCTCAATGGTAGCACGAGATGTTATCCGGAAATAAAGTATCTAAAAATGGGGATCAAATGATATAATTGTAACCTTTATTTCATAAGTGATGGCACGAGATGTCATCCGGAAATAAAATCAAATCAAATCAAATCAAATATTTTCATTGCGATTGTAGGTACATTATTGTCTTAAAACTAGCTCTCACTTCAGCTACAATTTGCCAATTTGATGGCATGCAATATTATTAGGTCCATCATACAAAACTTAAAATGTTATACATTTATTAATCAAATACAAATACAAATATTTATTCATAAAACAGGTGGGTTTTACATTTCTATGTTGCGATCGAGGATTTATTTGAGTAAATAAATACTTGTGGATGGTAGAATATCCTCCCTTTCCATATTTATTTAACAATATTTGACATGCTTATCGTTATTGGAAAAAATAATTATTTAATTTACTAACAGTAAACAATCAGATTCTTTAACAAAATAACAAATGAAAGTTTTATTATAACTACAATGGATTAAGTTTTATAATTTTACATGTAAGATAAAATTAAGTTAGAAATTTTAATTTTGTTAAACATTATTGTTATAAATATGAATATTATAATCATGAATCATTTTCAAAATCATATAAATTAAAATCATTGTAATTAATAAACGAAAACAAATGTACATAATGTTAAAAATTTTTGCTTTTTTAAGTGGTGGCACGAGATGTCATCCGAAAAGTATTCAAAAGGAGGTAGTTGTACCTACTGATACCCAACATTGATCAAATTTAAAACAGATATGGACATTATTGGGAAGGAATTTATTGGGAGCAGGTATGCAGGCATAGCCAATCTCACTGTAGACTTAAACCAGAATGATTTTTTGAAGTTGACATTGTATTAGGTAGTATTAAAAAGTATTAAAATAGGTGATTTGAGTATTATCAAACAAGAGAATATTGGATCCACACCATGAAGAGACCATGAATTGTCGCCATCTCATTTTCCCATCACTGGATAAAAGCTTCATAAATATTGATTGGTGATCAAAGTGTGAAACGGGACAAAAAATTATTTGGAGAAAATTTAGAAGACAATGTCAGATCGATCAAGTTTATTGATACATCTAGCCTGAAAATAAAGAAATTGGCTCCTCAACATCCTTCTGCATATCGCAGATCAACGTCTACAACCTCGCATGGGAACTTGTCAATGCCTCCATATCGAGTGAACTGACCATGCACAAGCACGCGTGTGGCGTGGCCCACTCGTACGCTCGCCACTACCCGCACCAGCTGCGTCGCCGCCGCCAGCTGCATGCTGGGGCCCGCGCAGCCGCCGCTCCTCCCTGCCTCTGCGCCGCCGCCGCCATGTCCGAAGGCCGACAGAGACGCCCTGGAGGTACTTCATGCTGGTCGTATTCAGTATCTTTTGCTAAACTGGCTTAATATTGCCTGTGTCCCACGGGTCTTAGTTAAAGTTATGTAAGTTGGAGGTTACTCGAACACGGTTCAAGAACAGACTTACCTACCGGCTTTAAAAATTATAGGTTTGATGGTATGGAAAACCTTATGAAATTAACAGCAATTGTGTCATGTAGTACAGGGGCAAGTTTTGTTACCTATTTTTTAAATCTGATTCCAAAGAGTATCATTGATTTATTCTAAATTCGAAGCAATATATATTTACTTTACAAAGACATTTTAAACATGAACATTCAAACAGCCAATAAGTTATGTCTCAAGACTCTTAAATGGCAACAATTGCTCTGACTTAGGATTATTAATGAGTGTGTCAGTCGATTTTTAAATAGTGCGTTTAGGGCTAGACCGAATCTACCCAAATATGTAACGCAGATTTTGTACTATCTCATATTTGTAAGCTATTTCCTAGGGAATCATTAGACCTGGATGTAATAAACTTATTAAACTGGTTGAGACGTTAAGACTTATTAACAGTAACAACATAGTATTTAACAAACCTAGTACTATTATTATTATAGATGACCTCGTTAAAACATCGACGTCCTATAAGGCGAATCAAAAACTGTCCTTTCATATTACACTAATAATAATTCTATTTTTCCAGCGAATGCCTTAAAAAGCAGGTGAGAGGTGCTAGTGCGCAGAAGGTAAGCCGCTGGATAAAGCAAGTGCTGGGAGATAGCGGCACCAAAGTGCGCGGGTCCTGGGGCACAGCCCGCGGCGCGCGGCCACGTCGCCGGCGCCGCGCGCGGGCTTCTCCGCCGGCGTCATCCGGCTGGAGGACCTCCCCTAGTTGTTTGTTGTTGTTGTAACCTTTGGCGGGTCCACGCCAAGCAGGGCTTTATCTGACGCAATACTTAAATTACCTTATAATAAGTTCCTATGTGCCTACCTCTAGTATTATGCTGATTAAGAGACTGATATGTATTAGGAAAATGGTTTAAAAGCGATAAACATTGTTAAATTCAGTCGCTTTTATTATTTATTCTGCAATTATTTGATCTGAACATCTACGTTATTATTAAATCTCCTAGGATGCTACAACGAAGTATAATTTATGGTTAATTGAACTTACCTTAAGTGAAGTTCAACCGAAATTATACGAGTTGTAGCATCCGTAGAGATTTAAGATCCCTACCCTCCCAAGTAACCCCTGTTTTAATAGTGTTGCAGAATAAAATGTCAAGGAATACTCTAAAATAAATGATCGCCCCCTGTCGGCAGGTTGAGGTGCTAGGCGCGGTAGTCAATAGAACGATTTAATTTTTTATTTATTATGTCTAAAATTCGTGTGATGATGCAGTACGTTGGAAACATACTATACGTTATTATTAAATCTCTACGGATGCTACAACTCGTATAATTTCGGTTGAACTTCACTTAAGGTAAGTTCAATTAACCATAAATAATAATCATTTTAACCGAAGATCCATACTTAATATTATAAATGGGAAAGTGTGTCCGTCCGTCTGCCTGTCTGTCTGTCTGTCTGTATGTTTGTCTTTCTTTCACGGAAAAACGGAGCGACGAATTGACGTAATTTTTTAAGTGGAGATAGTTTAGGTGTTGAAGAGTAACATTGGCTACTTTGACCCATTCCAACCCCCCACTTCCCTAAAATGAGGGGTGGAAGTTTGTGTGGAAAATTGAAACTACTTAAGATTACACGGAATTAATAACATTTGATTTTTCTGTGTAGTGTAAACAAAACTTGGATTTTCCGCTTAAACTGCAACATATACAACTCCATCCCTCAGAGAAATAATTAGCATAGCTATTTCTATAGCGCTGAAGTACACTCAATTTATATTAATACCTCTCGTAGATTCTTGTGTATCAGACTATTAATAACTGAATGTTCAACTACTAAGAACTTCATCATCATTAGAATATGAAATTCTGGTTAAACCAAGCTTGCCAGGTATAAATAAGTGCACACGATTTTGATCTTTCTTACACCGATACAGAAGGGATACGATAAATTCATTTCTCCTATGTTTAAAGAAATATACTGTTATGAAATTAAGAAACGAACCGTAAAAGTACGTAGGTACTAGTCGGTTAGTACACTAACTCAAGACCATAATACCGTTTCAAGCTAATTAAACAAAATTAAAAACAATTAAGTTTAGAAGATGCTGCGAGTCGTCGAGAATTGGGCTGACTGGAGAGCCCTAGGAGAGGCCTATGTCCAGCAGTGGACTGCGATAGGCTGATGATAATTATGATGAACTAAGTCAACTAATCTTCGATCAACTAATTTTTTATGATTGAAGTCTATTGGTATTTTATTAATTTTGTTGTCTTTCCATCACTAGATTGCGCACAACAATGTTTTATTAGCAACCCGTCTCAGCTTTGCACGGAAATTATCAGTTTCCCACTTATTGTATTTAATCAAGTTAGCGCAATTTTTTTTTTTTTTTTTTTTTTTTTTTTTTTTTTTTTTTTTTTTTTTTTAGCAGCTCGCCCTTGTTTCAAACGAAAATTATCAATTTAATTCCTATTTAAATGTATGCGTTGGTATGTACATGACGTATAAACCGTCACCTTGAATTAAAATACGATGCGTACTTTTTCTCTTCTTCGCAATCACAGGCACAGACAGCTAAAAGAGACTTTATTTTATACCAATTCTGATTTCGTGTATTGTAAAGAATTTAAGCGACTTTATTTTATACCATGTAGTTACCAATTCTGATTTGGTGTATTGTAAAGAATTTCAACAAGAGACAGAGTAACTCGTCATACATAATGACGTATTGTCTCTTTGCCCGACGACCGGCATTCGGCCCCATCGATCTCAATTTGTGACGTCGAAAACATTTCCAGTTGAAAAATACGAACGTTGAATTATAATTTCGCCAGTTGCTTTCAATGAAATGGAAGTTGGGAATCTTGTAAGTAAAAAAAGCTGATTATCGAATAATCTGAATCATGAGCCTGTTGTATTCGACTGCAGAAAAAAGGCCTTCCTCGGATGGGGGATTTTATCCTATTAACCCCATAGGACACTGGGCGCGCTAGTTGGAGACCGCAGTATGGTGAATGATGAAACACAGGGGAACGATCATCACCTGGACTGTCTGGGACTCTTAAGACTTAAGACTGCTTAAGACACCCATGGGGATAAATAGGATGAAAATAAGTTAAGTATCGGCTTATTTATGTCCCACTACAGGGCAAAGGCCTCCATCATTTGAAATCATGTCTTCGTTACAAAGTCGGGGTTTTGGCTTAATCAACACGCTTGCCAAAAGTTGATTGGTGATCAAAAACCCGATCTGTATTTAGAAAAATCTTCACAAATTTGCCCGACCTGGAAATCGAATCCAAGGCCTCGAGACTATGACCTGGTTATCAAACCAATAAACCATCGAGGAGTTGAAATGGGATAAAAAAGAAACGTTTCGTCTGTATGAAGATCTAAGCAAACACACGTAGATACAATATATATTAGGTACAGGGAAAACAACGTTGTTCTACACTATAATTTAGCTATCAATAAATAGCTAAAGGGCTCTAGGTTACCTTACGATATCAAAGTGTCGGATGCTGTGAAAGCCTGTCTCTTACAAGCGCACAATGCCTTGATAGCAACGACCTACTAACACAGGCAAGACTTTGATGAGGTCTTGCGAAATGGAATATTACGAGTATGTGTGGGTAGTAACACGTGATAATGTTTAAATTATAATATGCAATTAGCGTTACAAGTCATAGTAGTACATCATTTTTATCATCATACTAGTAGTTCCTTAATGGACGTATGCCTTCCTAGATAAAGGGTTTAGCCTATAGTATGCGCCCTGTGGTGCAGGTAGGTTGGTGCCCACAGAATAGGGTATTTTACACCATGTAAGAAAAAATATAAAAATGCATTTATGTGATAGATTTTGAACAAAATAATTAAAAAAACGTTGATATCTCACCAAAATCAAATGCGTAAATTTAATAATTTAATTTTAAAGATCGACATTTTTAATCTGTTTTAAATGTGTCAAAAACAGCAAACGCCATTTTAGAATCCGATATGACGTCACACCGATAGTTTTTATGACTAATGTTGGTACGTTTTGTTAACTATTTCACTAACCGAGTGAAACGTCATGGCGGCTAGCGTTTTCGCACGTCAATGTCAATTCCTAATTTTAAACATAAATTTAGACCGTTTATCGGTATTTAAAAATCAAAATAAAATATATGGTAGTACATTACGGCACAAAGATTGATTTTAAACAGTTTTCGAAAATTGGTGTAATACCCTATTGCAATCGATAAAACAAAAGAAACACGGCTGTTTGTCCCTAAGGAAGATGAGTTTTAATGTTTACCTAAATCTTTTAGACATAATATGTATATGTATAAACTCTGCATATAATAGTTCAAATTATGTAATTCGCAATATACAAGTAGGTAAAGAAACGGTTATAACGGCATATACAAACATAGTGGAAACCCAAAAAATATTTCTCTGAGATCTAGTTTCACCTTTCTTCCTATTATTTTCGAATATTCATACTCAAGCAGTACAATATTAGCTGGAAAGCGGATGTTTTCATTCCACCACAATTGTAGGTTTAACCATTTTATATTCTGTGGAATCACTCTAGTGACATTTTCCTCATTCGTTACCAAAGAAATTTGTATTTGCTGTCATGACTACGGCTGATCGTTGAATCAACCGTTTTAAGTAATGTGTAGGAGAAAATTGCTTAGAATATTGTTAGTATATTTGGATTAAGCCAAGCTGTAAAAATCCCACTACAGATTACGAGTAAAGTCAACTTCAGACAACGGTGGTTTGAATATCAAAATACCTAAGAAAGTTCATAGTCCCATGCCCAAAATCCATGAGTTCAACTTTATCGTTATTTTACATACGCATGTTACTTGTTCAAAACTGGTTGACCTATTATTAATTGTTCGGCTATCTTAGACCTCTGTGACGTTAAAATGTAGTTTTATTTAAACTCTCTACTGAGCCTTAAAAACCTACGTAGAGTATATGGATATTGTAAACAAGCAAAGGAAATACTACTTTTAACATTGATCATACGAGCATCTTTGAAGCATTTTTAATGTTTCCCAATTCGTCTACACAAAAACAATTTCAAAAATACTACAGTGTATATCAAAACACAACTTTTAGCAGTAAAAACCTGTAAATCCCCCAGCAAAACCCGTCCAAAACTTGCGGAAAACCGGGCATCGAAACTCGATTTCTAAACTTAGCACTCCGAGGCCAGAGCAAAACTTATTTCCGTCCAATGAAATTAAAAAACTGAGACCCACAATTAATCATAGGCCGGCATTTTCCGCGAGTGTGTCACGACTATAAATCGCGACCTTTACAAATTGAAACGGGTTTTGTCAACGGCGTCGACCGGGTATTATTAGATTACCTTTTTTTTGTCATGATTGGCTTGATTTTCAGAATTATGGAGCCTTAAGGTCAGACGCGAAAAATCGGAGAGGTTTGATTCACCTGTAGCATGAAAGGGCCAGCTCGAATGATATTGTATCACTATAATTTTGAGGAACAAAGCAAATGCACATGCACACACACACACATAAATGGACACGGAAAACATTGTTTTTCTATTAAAGAAGATAATGACGAACATTGTGTTAGTTGGAGGAGGCCTATGACTTACTTGACTTAATGTCCTATGGCCCCCAGGTGGGGCAGAGGGCTTCTACAGTGCTTCGCCATCGCGTTCTGTCTTGGGCAATTCGCTTCGCCTCGGACCAAGTCAGCCCGATCGCCTTTAGCTCCGCGGCCACCGAACGTCTCCAAGTGTGCTTAGGTCGGCCACGTTTCCTTTTCCCTTGAGGAGTCCATTCCAGGGCTTGCCTTGGAATGTGGTCGGGTGCTCTTCTTAGGGTGTGGCCAATCCAGCGCCACTTGCGACGTTTTATTTGAAGACCGATCGGCGACTCGGAGCAGAGATCCCACAGTTCTTCGTTTGAGATCTTTTCAGGCCAGTAAATACGAAGAATCTGTTTAAGGCATCGGTTGACGAAGACCTGGATGCGATGCGTGATGTCTTTGGTAACCCTCCACGTTTCACACCCATACAGCAGGACAGTCTTCACGTTGGAGCGAAATATTTTCAATTTCACTCTCCGAGTCAGTTTACTGGACTGCCACACAGGTCGTAGTTGCGCGAAGGTCGCCCGGGCTTTGGCTACCCTTGAAGTGATATCCTCGGGAGGCCTATGCTGTGCAGTAAAAACATTCGAAAGGCTGATAATGATGATGACTGTGATGATAATTTAAAGGATTCCGGCATCAAATTCAACAAACTTAAATTCATTCAGCTATTAATGTAACTGGCCGGAATTACAGTGGCTTTTTCGTGAGGCCACTAGTGTCGTAAGTATTAAAATATTGATATTGTTAAATAGACAACTTCATAATTTTAATATGTATTTTAAAAGCCACCCTTAATTTTTAAAAATAATTTAGCCAAAGTTCAGTCTACATCACATTTTAATTAGGCCATACCCTCTAATTTCCATAAATCATTATTACCCCGTGTTACAGACAACACGGATCGATCCAATGAAATTAAAAGTGTTACCAGCCATAATTAATCATCGGAAAATTTTGCCGAGGGAACGACGCCGCTGAAATAAATTTTGTGACCTTTTACAAATTACGCTTGTGTACCCGTTAGTATCAAACTGTTTTAGATTTATGCGCACCAGGTGTCGCTTAAATGGATTTGTAATATCCATTTGTAAAATCTCACAAAACGTTTTTACAATAATTGTTATTTAAATTAAATGAATATCAGCCATGTTGATTCCAAGCTGTGTTTATGTATTTTTATTATTTTATTGTTGTTATGCTTGGACGAATTTAAAATGGTTCCCAAACACACCTCGATCCACTAGAACTGAAAGAACCACCTAGGTTTTAGTTGTAAGCTAAAGATTGTTTGTGAGAATAACACATAATCCTCTGTCGCCTTAAAGCAAAAATATGTAGAAGCATTTAACACGTCTCGGCATGAAAGGAGTAGATGTAACCAGTTATAGTGATTGTGTGAGGCACAGCACAAATTACATAGTTTGAAGGCATTGGTTTTGTAAACTTTTGACAAGCTGCCAAAATACACGATCTGATTCAAGGACTTTATTTGCTTAAGTTTCAAAACACATCGTTTAAAACAAATGTAACTGTGTATAGTATCGTCATTCAAAAGTTTTGAAAAATTAGGGATGTAGAAATCTATTGTGTATTTTAGGAATTAATTCCAAGCCTATAATTTTCACTGGAACATTCAAAGTTAAAAATTAATATAATATCATACATCCCTGTGGATATCAATACCATCGGTTTAATCGTACAAAGTAAATATTTCAAGCGGGAACAATCATCGGACTCCAGGGACGGATTCTGATGGAAATCCAATTGAAACATAACTAAAACGAACGAGGCAACGTTCCATCTCGATTGTGACAATTAAAATGGCCGACACAATATGGCGGCGAATTGAATGAATGAATTGAATTCGATGCGGTCTCATTATTATTCATGTCGTTCGTATGTTTTAACGTTTCAAGTGGAACGTTATAGTTTTTGCTACAATTAGTGCGTTGATAGTGCTGGTGATATATTAATTGTTTTGTAACGTCTCTTTTCCTCCAATATGAAAAATTGTAAATGTTCATTGTTACGTCTCATAATTTGCATGCTTTAATTAAAAGCTAAATGTGTCGGAACTATAATAAATTTAAGACCATTTGTAACCACATTTACGCAAATAAATATTCTTATTCTTATTCTTTCCGGGAGGCTTTGTTTAGTAGTATAGTATTGTTACAAATTATGCAAATCATCTACATAAATAATGTGGTAGGTTGATATATTCTGTCTTAGAAGTACCTACATAACCTGAAATTCTCGTAAAATTTAAAATTATTATTATTGACTATTTCAAAGTACGATTGTTAGGATTGTTATAAAGAAAATAATGTTTTCCACTCACTCTAAAGAGGACACCAAAGAAAAGGGCGCAAAATTTTGAACTAAAGGTGGTGCGATATTTTTGGATCGCACGTCGCTTGATATTTAGGTCCAAAGTTATTTCGGAGTCTGGTCTAAACCGTTCGGCCATTGTATATGACCGCTTTGGCAGTGCAATATGCAGCAAGTTGCACTTTAACGCAACGAGAAGCCCGGTTCGAATTTCTTGCTGCTACTGAAAATATGTTTCGAGGATATTTCAGTGTGGAAATTCTGGGGTAGATCTTGAAACAAAAGAATACGAAGATATTTACGTGATCAGTTATTTCAGAGGAGAAATTGATTTTTATAATCGAGGCAAAAAAATAAGGGAAGCAAAGAATTATGTGCTTTGCCAGACATTTAAAGAAGAGCGCTATCCTCTTGAAGGATTGGATATACATGCCATTCATATTAATTTAATGTTTTTATTTATGTATCAAATACATAAAAACATAAAGGTCAATACAGACAGACAATAAGGACAAATCAGCAATGCATAAGACAAGCCAAAAATGTAAAAATGTCTTTTATCTGTATAAATTACGAAAATATATAAATGGCATAAAATATTCTAACGCTAGAACTTACATTACATTTCCATAGAAGCTTTATGTTATCTGGAACTTACCTGAAAAAAGAAATTTAAAATTAATTGCTTTGGTTAATTAATTAGCGTAGTAATTACGAGTTTGTACTATAATCGTTTCGTTATTATATTAATATATACACATCAAGGAACCATAGTATTATTTAGCGTGTTATTTAATAGATAAAACTGTTATATATATATGTGTATTATACCTACAATAGCCAATAAAAAAGTAAAGCTAATTCAACTGCTACTTCATACTCCAAAAAAAAAATAACAACATTTTTTTATTCAAAATTTCAACAGCCTCTACCTTCCACTTTACATCACACAAGTACATTTCGCTCCGCTCAGCACTAGTACTAGAAAAGTTGCCACTTTGGAGTATTTTCGAACGTCGATATCGAATTGAATATTGCCATCTATCTCATATTGCTCTCGGAAATACTACGTGAGCTGATATCCCGTATCAGCTAATTAATGTTCTACTGCAGGGCAAAGGCCTATATCATTTAAAAACATGTGTTCGTCAAAAGGATAAGTTTTGGCTTAATCCTCACGCTTGCCATATGCGGATGGATGAAGAACCCCGGGCTTTGCTCCGAAAAAGTGACATTGATTTGGCCTAACCGGGAAGCGAATCGGGCTGGTTCTTATGATACCAGACTATCGAGATGAAATCGACGTTCGAAAATTGTCAAGGCAACTACCGTACAGTAGCGCCCTTACTACATAAATAAGTAAATATATCACAACATATCATACTTTGACTAGACTTTTTGGTTAGTAGCTTTAGCACTTGTGTACTAATAGCTCAATACTTAAATAGATACATAAATAACATTTCTCGTGCGAGGATCGAACCCGCGACCTCTTGGTCTAATAAAATCAACTCCTTGACCATTACACCAAGCCGCGATCGGCATAACACATCTCTAAGCATTTCCCGTCGAGACTCAGTGTAACCTCGCCCTTTCTATCGTAGAGGTTCGTTATAAATGTGTTGTTTGAAGATGTTTGCTTTGGACCTCTACAAGGTTCACTGTTTATGCTAGGCGGTATCGAGAATGCTCTATTGTTAACTGAATATATCGTGTTGTGACTGTAAATATGGTGTGATAACTCTTTTGTTTTATTAGGAACGATAAAGTAGGATGGGATGATAAAATGATAATAATACTGGATGAGGGGAAAACCACCGAATATTAAAGTGCCGAATGTAAGTGAGTGCAAATAAGGTTGAACTCTGATACCCTCATTATGGCATGGCTCGGTTATTTATGATAAATAGCAAAAAAAAAAATGATGACATAACCCAAAAAGCGCAGTGTAGGACGACCTCAGGCCAGGTGGAGCGACGATCTGCGCAAGATGCGAGTCGCCGAGGAAAGGGCTGAGTGGAGAGCCCTAGGACAGGCCTATGTCCAGCAGTGGACTGCGATAGAATATTGGTGATGATGATGTTGATGACATAACGGTCAATCATGAGAATTATTATTAAATATACATACAGATCGCTTGAGAGACTTTTAATATGGTAACTAAAAAAAGAGAACAATTTTTTTTTTTTTTAACCCTCAATGTTTACACTTAAGAAGAGAAGAAATCCCAACAGTCAAAAACGTTGCACTTAAAAGAATAGCTTATATTTTGCTTAAAACTTGCATTCCTAAACACTTTGTTTATAGTTTGCAACTTCGAAGCCACACTGGGGAACTATTTACGTAAGTACCTCCGCGTGAAATACAAGCGTATTGCGAATTCGAGTCGCAAGCAACATGGAGATACGAATCGCACCGATTGCACTGGTGAAAAGCGAAAATAATAAATTTGGAAACGTTGGAACTAGAAAAAAATTTGTTACGTTGAATTTTCATAGTCAATATAGATATCGATACTTCAAACTAATTGTTTTAGCTTTGTTGCAATCTATATTTTTTACCACTTTAATTATTACACTCGATTAAATTTCAAGCGCTTCTACAGGAGATTCTTGTTTCTGCGGGTGACGGCATTTAGCCATTGCTTAAAGGTATGGAGGGTGTCCGACCATCAGTATTACTTGACATTAGTTTTCATCCTCATCCGCCTATTACAGTCTACCGGTGAACGTTGTTTGGTGACCGCAGTATGGTGAATAATATAACTCTAAGGGACGCTGCTGCCTATCCAGTTTGCATCTCCACGCAATGTCCGATAGTAGGTGACTTTTCTATCTAATCTTTTATACTAACCTTGAATAAAATTCCAAAACACTTTGTTTATAGTTTGCACCTGCGAAGCCACACTGGGGAACTATTTACGTAAGTACCTGCCCGTGAAATACAAGCGTTTTGCGAATTCGAGTCGCAAGCAACATGGAGATACGAATCGCACCGATTGCTTTAGTGAAAAGCGAAAATGATAAAATTGCAAACGGTGAAACTAGGAATAAATCTGTTTCGTTGAATTTTCATTGTCAATATAGACATCAATACTTTAAACTAATTGTTTAATCTTTAAAACAATAGTCGCACAAAAATAACTACAGCTCTCTTTCTCAACTCAATTCAACTCTTTCTAAAACCAGAAGCTTCCGTATTCTAAAGAACCCACCATCAAGCCGCTATTTTTTCATTTTATTCACCAGACATCAGCCATCATCATCATCATGATCATCATCATCAACATGTCGTAGTCCATTGATAGAAGTCACCCTAAATTGGTGCTTTATGCCCAAAGTCACCACCCTGGGCAGGCGGTTTGGTGACCGTGGTGTGGTGAATAATAAAACGAAGGGACGCTGCTTTCTATACCTATATATCTCTGGAATGCCGTTAGTCGCTTACAATGCCCACGGGATAGTACTACGAGTATTTTCGGTCGGCACTACACAATTTGTGTAACAGACAAATTGTAGTTTTTTAAACATCTGGTAACCTGTATTAACCTGTTTAATCTATACGCCACCTCTAATTAATTCCTAGTGTTTATGATAGATAAGTTTAGTTTAAGGTGACATTTTTAAACTTGTAAAGCAATAAACACATTTGGATTGATACCTAATTAGAAAGGTTTACATGAAAAATGTTACTAGCAAAAACCGTTCTATGGATACCTTATTATATCAGTAGACATACTTTTGAATGTTTGCAAAGGACAACAATTCTAAAACGCTGACATGTTAAAAGCATATTTTTGAATCAACAAGATTCAAAAATATTAATTTAACTAAGTGAAACTCTAGCAAAACAGAAAACATAAAAACAAAACTATAACAGAAGTACTCGATAGAAGATAACGAAGAAAGTTTAAACTAGAAAATCAAAAGCAATATTGAAAGTATCAAAGATGTTTCCAATAAAGACGTCGGATACGGCGACAGTCCGACATTGGAATTCCAAAAATCCACCATCTCACTTATAATTTGTCGATTTCAAAGTTTTCGGGAACAAATACGACCCCCGCGTTTATCCCCGAAAACTTTACTCAAAGACAAAGACTGGAAATAAGGTTTCACCTACGTTGGCGTACGGAGCGGCTTTGGATTTAACGTAAATGTCATTAACTAATTTACATTTATTATTACGAGTCGACTAATAATTTTGTCATAAATATTCTGAAATAGGTTTTACCCTTGGCTTTGCCCGCGTGGAATTATCATGATTCCTGTTTTATCCCATGAAAGCATTTGCTCGGGTTTAAATGTATCTTATTACCTAAGTCCATACCGTGCCTTTATACTATAAAAAATCCGTTCAGTAGTAAAAAAACAACACAAATGTTTCCCCGAATCAAGAATCGAACCCAAGACCTCGAGATCACGGCCCAGTACCTAAACTACTAGACCATAGGACTAAAACTAAATTGAACCAATGATCCATGTTTTAAATAAAACGCCTGTTGTAAGCGATCGCTTAGCCTGCCCGCCCCCGCCTCTTATTATAAACACAGTGCTTTCATCCCGCAGTCCTCAATTAGAGAGTTTGCTCCAAGTCCCTCACTTTATTTGCCGACATCAAGCGTGTAGTAAGTGCGTAATTGACGAACAACTGAATACTTTCTGATACCTTCGGTCCATAGGTTCATTATGATCGTTGAAGTAATTCTTAACCGATCTAGAATGTTAACGCCTCAATGTTCTAAAGGTTTATCTACCGTGCCGTAGTCTCGAAGTCCTGGGTTCGACTCCTGAGACGGGCAAAACTTGTGTCGATTTTTCGGAACACAGCCCGGGTTTGAGATCACCAAAGAACATTTGGCCAGTGTGGTGATTAAGCCTAAACCCATCTTTGTAACAAAAACATGATTTAAATAATTGAGGCCTTTGCCCTGCAGTGGGATAATAATAGGCTGATACTTTTACTAGAATATTAGAATGTTAAAAAACAACTTATTTAGCTCGTTGTTACGTCGAAATGCACAAGGAAACTCCCCCAATTTATCCCATTATCATCATCATCAGCCTATCGCAGTTCACTGCTGGACATAGGCCTCTCTTAGGGCTCTAAACTTTACCCAATCCTCGGCGACTTGCATCGAGCTAATGTCCCCCCGCCTCTTTTTATAAACACAGTACTTTCATCCCACAGCCCTCAATTAGAGAGTTTGCTCCAAGTCCCTCACTTTATTTGCCGACATCAAGCATGTAGTAAGTGCGTAATTGACGAACAACTGAATACTTTCTGATACCTTCGGTCCATAGGTTCATTATGATTGTTGAAGTAATTCTTAAACAATCTAGAATGTTAACGTCTCAATGTTCTAAAGGTTTATCTACCGGGCCGTAGTCTCGAAGTCCTGGGTTCGACTCCTGAGACGGGCAAAATTTGTGTCGGTTTTTCGGAACACAGCCCTTGTTTGTGATCACCAAAGAACATTTGGCAAGTGTAGTGATTAAGCCTAAACCCATCTTTGTAACAAAAACATGATTTCAAATAATTGAGGCCTTTGCCCTGCAGTGGGATAATAATAGGCTGATACTTTTACTAGAATGTTAGAATGTTAAAAAACAACTTGTTTAGCTCGTTGTTACGTCGAAATGCACAAGGAAACTCCCCCAATTTATCCCATTATCATCATCATCAGCCTATCGCAGTCCACTGCTGGACATAGGCCTCTCTTAGGGCTCTCCACTTTACCCAATCCTCGGCGACTCGCATCGAGCTAATGTCCCCCCGCCTCTTATTATAAACACAGTACTTTCATCCCACAGCACTCAATTAGAGAGTTTGCTCCAAGTCCCTCACTTTATTTGCCGACATTAAGCGTATAGTAAGTGCGTAATTGACGAACAACTGAATACTTTCTGATAGCTTCGGTCTATAGGTTCATTATGATTGTTGAAGTTTCTTCTCTATTTGGGTTTGACAGTATTGACGGATTATTAGAGTTTTAGTAATAGCTTTTGAAATAAGTTGGATCAAACTTATGGGGTAGTAATTAAAAGCGCAATGTTAATAATACCGGATATTAACTCTAAAATACTCGTACGTTTTTACAGCTAAGAGGTAAATTAGTAAGGGAATACCTGATCGACAACTCCACAAAGGTTGTACATGCGTTGCCTTTTAAACCCCATATTCTAGCTGGGGTGTGAATCTGGGACCTTTGTGCGTTTGACATCCATGGGCTGCGGTGATCACTTACCATCAGCTGATCCTCTTGTTTGTTTGCCTCCCTATAACGTTTAAGTAAAACTGTTTCCAACTAAGCTTTGTAATAGCAGCGTAAAGTCCCCATTTCCCTGACCCAAAAACAAGTTCCTCGCTACGTTGTTATTACATTTACGTGTTACAACATCAAAAAACAATCACCAAAGTCTGTCCAAGATAAAATTAACTTTGACACGTTCAGAAACTCTATCAAAAGTCAGAATAACCTGGAAATATTCTCAAACAGATTTCCCAGAAGCAATTTACTAATACATATTATTTGACACCCCACACGGTGTGCTGGGACCAGACTGAGAAAGGCACTTATTTTTAAATGTATAGAGTCGGAAATTGAATAACACGTTATTTTGTACTGCAGTGAGGTTGAAAGGAGGTTACGTGGGATTGAATGCAGTTTCAAGAGAGGGTTAATATTGGTGTGAAAACTTGCTGCAGATTTTGTATAAAAATATTTCGATAACCCTTGTTATCTCTTAAATTAGATTTACCAGATATTTTAACTTCGTCAGAAATAAAACTTACCTACTGTTGTATTTTATTTAGTACTTTACCTGCTTTGATTTAACAAAATAATGAATAACAACAAAATTAAGGTAAACAATATAGTAAAATGAGTTCTACTTTTCAATTAAATTAATTGAAACCCATTCTGTAAATACGCAAATGTTCTAGGGATATTTTCCATATCCATTTACGATCACTATCTCTTAACTATGCCCGGATACTTTTAAGCATGAATGCATTTTCTTATTTCTTTCTTTCACAGAATTTGCAAGAGAAAATCTATACTTATATAATCAGGCTAAAGAGTTTCTTTGTTTGAACGCGCTTATCTTAGGAACTACTGGTTGCAATTGAAAACATCTTTAAATATTGGATAGTCAATTTGTTGAGGAAGGATTTAAGCGATAATATAACACTATGTGTGCGGAAACCGAAATCCACGGGGACGAAGTCGCGGGCGGCCGCTACAATAACAATATTAAATGCAACTGTGTGTATTATATAATTCTTAACCAATCTAGAATGTTAACGCATCGATGGTCGTATCGTAGTCTCGAGGCCCTGGGTTCGATTCCAGGGACGGGAAAAAAATGTGTCTATTTTACTGAACACAGCCCGGGTTTGTGATCACCAACCAACATTTGGCAAGCGTGGTGATTAAGCCGAAAGCCATCTCTGTAACGAAAACATGATTTCAAATGATGGAGGCCTTTGCCCTGCAGTGGGACATTAATAGGCTGATACTTTTTACATTCTAACATTCTAGTAAAAGTATCAGCCCATTAATATCCCACTGCAGGGCAAAGGCCTCCATCATTTGAAATCATCTTTCGTTACAAAATGGGTTTTGGCTTAATCACCACGCTTGCCAAATGCGGGTAGGCAATCACAAACCCGGGCTGTGTTCAGAAAAATCAACACAAATCTTGCCCGACCCGGGAATCGAACCCAGGACCTCGAGATCACGGTCCGGTACTTAAACACTAGAGTCTTGACCATCGAGGCGATAGAATGTAAAAAAACAAATTTAGTTAGCTCGGTGTGACGTCGGAATGCACAAGGAAAACTCCCCCAATTTACATTAATATCCCAGGCGTGGGCCATACCTGTTGATAAAACAACGGTAAATCACAAGAATATCCCCTAACGGTACACCTCTATTTATACCAATTAACCTTTTGTAATTCCACATCATCTTTCGGCGGTAACAATTAAGATTTATCCAATCAAATAAAGATATTAAGATCATTCTTCATCCATGCGAAGTTAATATCACTTTCTCACAATTAACAAACTGAAATACGGTAATGGTATTTAGTTGATTAAATGCTTAGGGGAACATTCCTTGATTGTCAGCAATAATATTCTGCCAGGATTTCTCTAACGAATCCTTAATTGGCTCGGCTCATCTTTGACGAAAATTCTATTATACACGGCTGAATGGAGACGTTTGTAATCTCGAATGATAAATTCTGTTTAAAATTCAACTTCGACTTTGAAATAGTTTTAAAGGAATCCATTATGGAATTTTTGGCTGGTGAACTGTAAAATTATGAAACGCCGTTTAATGACTAATTTCACTGTTGATCAATAAATATATTTTATATTGATCGATACACAATGATAAATATTTAAAGAAATTTAATTAAACGGTGACATTCAAGCCGTTATTATTAGTTTTTTTATTAAATGTTATGTAGAAGTCGCGTAAAAATAAATCGTTTCAATATAAAGACGTTGCAACTACATAAAAAAAAATTAAACCGACTTCAAGAAAACCGTGAACACAAATATAAACTAAAAATTAAAAAATAATTCCTAATATCTATTACCTCATACTGAAATTTTCCTAAACTATGTTAAAGTAATCTTAAACATACTAACTGAAGTCGGTGCTTCTTCTCTTCTGTTTTTGGGCAGGCACCGACTTCAGTTAGTATGTTTAAGATTACTTTAACATAGTTTAGGAAAATTTCAGTATGAGGTAATAGATATTAGGAATTATTTTTTAATCTTTTTAAAAAGTCAGTTTATTTCATGATTTTTAGTTGTGTAAAAGCGTTGTGAACTTAATTATTAATAGGAACTTAGTTGTTTTTAAGAGTGAATGAGAGTGAGGATAAATTTCTTGTTCTCGCGAGAAGGCCCAGCGAGACTTCTCGGCGAGATTTCTCGCCGTGAGTCTGGATGTAATATACACAAGTATCACGTTAGCCCTACATACATTCGATCGACTAATTGCAGTTCTGCCTTCCAACTCCTAAGTCTCCTAACCGTTAAGGAGTACTGTAGCTTCATCATCAGCACAGTAGCATCAGATGTTGATTCAAGCATACCTCACAATGTAAGCCCTACATACTACTAAATAGTTTCCTTCGACCAAATTGCAGTTTTGCCTTCCAACTCCTAACCGTTAAGGAGTACTGTAGCATCATCATCAGGACAGCAGCTTCAGATGTTGACACCCTGAAGCATATACCTGAGTAAGACATGATTACGTAACAAAAACACCATACGAGCATACAATTTTCGGTGGTTGCCCTCGATTTCTCCTGGATTCCATCATCAGATCCTGGACTGGTGAAAATGGGACCACCTCAGAACTGAACTCTATACACCAAAAAAAAATTTTGAAATCCGAATATAATTGACGAAAATATCGGTGAACACACATAAAAAAAAAATATTATACATACAGACGAATTGAGAACCTCCTCCTTTTTTGAAGTCGGTTAAAAATACTTTGCAGGTTTTTCGGCTAGGTGTTTTTCAGTACTTGATATATCAAGCTTATAAGGTCAATTTTATGAGAAATGTTAAACAGTGTTAAAATAACTTCTAGCAGAAGTTATTTTCCTGAAGGAATAGAAAGTTTTTGTTAGCTATGTCATTGTCTACTTACTAATAAGGTTTAACGATGTCATTTGCCTACATACTAATAAGGTTAAATATGCGATCGATACAATTATGAATACGAACTTTATAAAAAGCAGTGTTATTTAAAAGTTAAACTCATCGCTGGCATTTTTTCGTAACCTACCAACTCGTGAACGCCTCGATGGTACAATGGTTTAAGTACCAGGCCATGGGTCCCAAGACCCAAAGTTCTAAGTTTTATTTCCAGGTCGGGCAAATTTGTGTTGTTTTTTTCCGAACACAGCTCGGGTTTTTGATCAACAATTCTCATTTGGCAAGCGTGGTGATTAAGCCAAAGCCCATCTTTGTAACGATAATATGATTTCAAATGATGGCGGCCTTTGCCCTTCAGTGGGACATTAATAGGCTGATAGTATTTTTACAAACTTATAGTTTTTTAAACTACATTTCGAGTGGTCTTTAGTTCGCAAGCTCGAGGTGTCTGCAAAATACGGGTTATGAGGTCACTACTTTAAAGGCCATACTTCGGCCTTTAGGTCCACACCAGCTCGATACTTTGTTGCCTAAATTTGCATTTCTTTTTGTCAAGGTGGCTATTTGCTACCCATGCTTGGAATTGAATTATTACTTACTGTAGTGTTTCTGATATGGAACCTTGCAACCTCCAAGAAATTAGCGTAATTATTTCTTTATAGGCTGCCAACATATAAATGTATGTCATAAATGTCAATAGTTTTGGTATTGCCAACGCATATTTTTTGTTTTTGTTGCCTATGACTTTCTTATTTTAAAGAAAACAAGGCCCGAACACCCCCATTCGCATTGTATTTCGATAGAACCACAATTCTGTTTAGGACTTATGACGTGGGAAACTTATTATTGTACTGAAATAAACGGGTATCTACAGCTTTACTTAAATAAGATAAAACCACATCTACGATGGAAGTATTAAAAAGAAACACCTCGATAGAATACGACATCTCATCAAAACGCGGAGCAACCGTACCCCAACAGAAGAGGCAGGAGTTGACTGTCGAATAAATCTTTTCTCTCTTTCCTTAAACTCGGAACAATTGAAACAAAAGTAAATTATGGCGGCCCAACCACCGGTCGGTGAGGAATTATGAAAAATGGTAGGCTTTATTATTGCATTATACATGCTAGCGGGGACTAACTTGATTTCGTACAAGGAAAAGATTTCACCTTTGGCGGTCCCAAAAATTGCGTTTCTTTTAGCGCGCGATTTATTTTCGTCAAGCGTTGATCCATTTTGATGCGGTTCAACGTAATGAAGTGTCGTATAAAATAAAAGGTTCTGACAAATGAATGTCCTTGTAAGGATTTGGTTTTGCTTTTTGCGATTTTCTCCGACTAATTGCCTTTAAGCCTACAAATTGATGTTCTACTTTGTGAATTACTTTGTAACATGATTTAGCGATATTTCGACAAACAAATCCTACTACTCATTAAAACCCAGATATGAATTGGGACAAATTTTTATTGTGCTTTGTACTGTGTGTAGTATTTTTTAATCTTTACTGAAATACGAGGGAATTGTAACATATTACCAAAAAAATATATATTTTTTAAGACTTTTTGAAATTATGTCCTCTGTATAGGAGCATAGAATAAGTAGATTTTTGCAATATGCTTTTGAACAGGCGACCACCGAGGTTTTGAGCACAGAACTCTAACCACTACACCATGGAGCCAGTAAATACCTACAATGCGTGTTGTTTAATCAGTCACAACGACGTAACCTTCACGTTTATTCCAATACTATATAATTAAACCTTAATTCACACCTGGATAACGTTTATTTTGGGTTAAATTTAGTCTTACGACCTGTTATTAGAAGAAATGTTACACGGAGGTGTTGTTTGTTGTGACGTAAATAACGTTTGATTACAAATTGGGAATGTTTAAACACGTGACTATGTTGATATATGTTTAAAAAAAAGATTGTTCTTATGGCACCACAAAATTAAAATATGTACAAATATACATTTTGATCACGTAGGTATTAAGGAGCAAGTTTTGGCTGAAGTTAGCCAAAACCCATTCTCGTTATATCTGAGAACGTTCTCCAATACTACATCTAAATAAATTCAGGTAAAGAATTATGATGTTCATATTTAAGTTGTAGCTATTGTACAACGGTAGCACTCCAATATGCCAATACATGTTCTGATTCTATGGAAACCGATTGTTCATAATATTATGATTGTTGAATTATAAAACCGTTCCGGCCGTTTTTCGACCATGGCGGCCGTTTCATGATCAGCCAGGTAAGCATGGTATATTATGGTGCACAAGTGAGTGCGCAAGCACAAGTGCACTCCCTATTCCCTCACTCTCATAGTTCGGTGGGACAGCAATCTGACATGACCGTGGAGAGATCAGGCGCAGGACTAACGGCTTAACGTGAGTTTCGAAGCACAAATACGATCAAAATAGATATAAAATCATATGAACCTAACCAGGATCGTTAAGGATTGTATTGACTAAATAAGTAAGAACGATCGGCCGTTCTTCACGATAAACACTGCAGTTGAAGTAACCCTTATTCCCCTGACATAAGGGCGATCCAAAAAGCAAAGTGTTTCTTGTGATCTCCTGTTGTCTGTACCTCAACAATGCTTTCACGTACGGTACTTTGATCCCCCCTTCCTACTGATGCTAGCGAGAAGGGAGATATGATTTATATACCTATGCAAGAAACATTTCATATCGCGGAGTCCATGTAATGTGATATAATAATATACTGTGAGGAATTCTAGGCAATGCGTCTACAACGTAATACCTTGTAACAGTAATATGGCTCCACGTTTAAATTATAATGTTGATAATAAAATATTTATCGATTATTTTTCTCGGTATTTTTAACGGTAGGCTAACGGTAGGAGCAAACCACTCCATGAAAATTGCAAAGAGAGTTGTTGTGTGTTTAATTTCTCACGACCCTGAGTAAGGAAGAACACGACTCAAGGAGGAAGACTATTATTTTTCTGTTGTCATCATAGGCTGGCATTTACTTTTTCTTTGATAAAACACGTGAGATAACGTTTCTTTTCTGTAGTCCTTATCAGAAGTTCTAAATAAAACAAGCATCAACCCAAATAATCCCCATAGCCTTATAGAAACACTATAATCACCTAGTTTTTCACCGCTGAAATATGTCCCCTTCAGAATGTTTTCCGAACGCATTACCGTCAAAAGAAATACCATAGACATTTTATTCGTTGACAATTTAGTTTTATGGTTTCCCCTATCCGTCTTTAATGGTCCACATGGGGAGTTTTATTGATAAACTTTCCTATCTGAATCTGTTTGCTTGGAAAACATTGATTCTGATGATACTTTTGGGATCTTTTGCAACGACGTGTTAAGAAATAGAAGGGAGGGACTGTGTAAATTAGCTCGTATTAGATGGACAGCAGACGCATTATTCTTATTTCGTTTTCGTGTAGACGTTACCTTCAATAAGAAGTAACTTCATTGTAACTCGATCTAAATTGAGTCTTTATATTACTTTATGAGCCTTGAAGTTAGGAGAAACATAACTTACGATGTTAAGCCAATGTGTTGTAACAGAATTTCACTTTTAGAACTCTTTAGTACTCACATTTCGTCTACAAAATGACACAAAATTCAAGTTTAAAGCTGGGTATGGGTAGTACGTGAAATGGTCAGTGATTGAGTAGGTGCTATACTATAAGAGATTTATTTAGTAAGGCGTGCTAGCGATATTTGTCCACACTTGCGGTAGTATTAGGTTATACGTTTTCCTTAAGCCTATTTAAAAGAATCATCATTTGAGAAATCAAAACTTTTACATTGTAACCTTTTGCCACGCTAAATGAGAGTCACGACTAAGCCCGCCTTTTAATTTATTAAGATAGTTTATCTTTAATTTGATCCCAATATGCAAACTCCTGAATGTTCGTTTACATAATTTATGGCTCCTCCTGACGGGGACTTCAGATAACGCGAAGTTTGGTCCCCGAACATTATAGAAATTTATGTGATATGCATGAGTTTGTCTGTTTGTACTAGCTGCGGTACTTCCTACGAATAATATACGTATGTATGTACATACGAGTAGTTACAATCGCAAATGGCGTGAATAAGTGAACCCACAAAAAATATTATACTACTATGAAACATTGACATTTCTCATTAAAATAATCTGTATTTCTTTTGCATGTATTAAAAATAAATACCTTCATCTTGAATTACTCAATCTGTTAAAAAAAATCGGCCAATTGCTAGTCGGACTCGGAAAAAAGTGTTTGTGACAGACTGGAGGACAGACAGACAGGCATGACGAATCTATAAGGGTTCTGTTTTTTGCCGTTTGGATACGGAACCCTAAATACCGCATGAATATCAGTTGACTAGTACAAAAGATTTAAGCACACAAAGGGACAGACAATAGAAAGCGACTTTGTTTCATACTTTGTAGTGATGAAATACATTAAAATGTATTTATTCAGTTAGCCCAGAATTTACCTAGAAAGAAATGTCAGAACTAAAAATAAATATCCAATATTGATTCCACTGCTTAAACGAATGTCAAGTTCAGTGCCCCTTAACTTAAATTTAGTTTCACAAAATATTACATTACTATCCAAGTCATCGAGAATGATATTAAAAACTTGGATATTAGCGCCTAATCACTTAAATCGGTACTCGTACATCACGCGAGGTTACAGGGACATAATAAATTGGTATTAGTTCAAAGTGGACTGATTCACAGCTGATAAAAAGTAATTATAGTGCACACAAACAAATAAGTAGGGACGGCAGCTAAATAATGGAAAATGCGATGGTGATGTATTATTTTGAAGAACAAATCGATAAGTTTGGATTTCTTTGTAAAATAAAAATTTTTGGTAACAAAATGCTGATGGTAAACCATACAGTCTACTTGATAGTAGGCTGCTATCGAGTTCTTGTTCTATAGAAAGGTGTTACTAGACCAATTAATCTATCGTCGATCGGCGGCACCGATCGATGAGAATATGGATAAGTCGACGTCGATCCATGATTTCTGCCATACTAATAGATCGATCAGGATACAATCAACTCGATCGATGTCCTCGACCATCGATTGATCTATTGGTGTAGTAACACCCAAAGACTTATCTACTATCTGCCATACTTCGTCTTTTATTTCATCGCCTTTTTTTTCATAAAATACGATTTTCTGTTACTGTTTCCAGTCATTTACCAATTTCTAGTAACAAGATGTACTCTATTCGATTTGCAAAGACCGACTGATTTCGGACATGGCGACTACTTCGACTCCTAAACAATTTTGTTTCAGAAAGTAGGAGCACATAAAACACTTAATTGTAGTTTATTGTAGAAGTGCCACCAAATATTTCACAACATCACATACATTGATCTGACCCCGTGTTAAGTAGCATAAGCACTTGTGTTACAGACATCAGAATCAACAGTGGTATTATAAATTTACTTAAATAGATACATATTTAAGACCCAGACCAGGACAAACAGACATGTTCGTTCATGCACACAAATGTTTGTCCTGTGCGGGGATCGAACCCGCGACCTCTATATATAAGTTATCCCTTCATTCAAGTTCTAATTCAAAATTCTAACTATTCGATACTAAAAAGCTAATTGCAGTACCTGACTAACCAAACCTATAAGTCTGACTGAATACGGAACCATCGGTTTCCCCTTTGTTAAAAGGTCGTCGGATCGTTAGTAAATGCCAGTCCCTAAACGCCCCGACTAATTATTACTTCATTATTTAAAGAGTGTGCGCATATCGGATTGCGTTTAGTCACGAATAGTCGGCATTGCACCCTTTGTCTGAGCGGTTGGAATTAATTAAAGTAAAAAGTATCAGCCTATTAATGTCCCACTGCAGGGCAAGAGCCTCCATCATCTTCCATCATTTGGAATCATGTTTTCGTTACAAAGATGGGTTTTGGCTTAATCACCACGCTTGCCAAATGCGGATTGGTGATTACAAACCCGGGCTGTGTTCAGAAAAATCAACAGGACCTGCAGACCACGGCCCGGTACGTAAACCACTAGACTAGACCATCGAGGTGTTAATTATTTATTTATTTATTTATTTATTTAATTGTTGGAAGATTAACAGTTTCAACAATCACAATTTGTATCAACAATAGTCTTAAAAACAATACCAGTTACAAATCTCCACATATGAATAAACAAGTAACCAAATTAAGGTCTCATCAGGACAACCACACAAACGTCAAATCACAAAGGTTGTCAAACACCATGAATAATCAAGGATTGAGAATCTCAAAATATGATTTAGTCATTAACCGCTTTATAGAAGCTGTGCTGGTAAAGAACAAATCAATATCAATAGACAGTTTAGAAAAACTATTACAACTACGGATCATAAAAGCATTCTGTCTATAGTTGGTATTAGCGGAGGGCACATGAAGTATCGGGCGCGATCGATACCTTAGCAGATTAGTGTTCATTAAGATTTTGGATAAAAGTTCAGGGCTATCTATGACACCGGTGGCAATTTGTGCTAAGAAACAAATGTTAGCGTTTTAAACTACTTTAAGATTTGTTTATTTGTAAAAAAATATTCTTTTGCTTATAAAAAAGTTAAACTGGCTTTATTATATTGTGACACCCTATTTGACACGACTAAATAAATGATTTCGTATTTGTGGCATTTGTTGCCCATGAAGTTTCATAGGAAGTTTCACTGAATCCTGTGTTCTCCACATCCTGATCTCTCTAAACAGGACTTGATATTGGTAGACACCGTAGTTGTTAAGTCCAAATAAAAAAATGAAAAAATTGCTGGCAAGCGTTATTTTATTACACGACATCAATGACTATAGGTATTATATTGTTATTATATTAGTAGGTGACCTTTTCTTCCTTTTTCCCACGCAGGACAAACATTGGTATAATTAATGAACAGTGGTGTTTGTTCAGTTCCCGGGTATATTTCTATTTACTTATTGTAATTTGTAATACATAACCTAGTTAATTCACGAGTCAGATGAAGAGTGCTTGTAAGACACATTTTTTGTTTCCACACTTTAGTAACAATTGACGGGCTCGTTGTTAGTCCAAAACCATGTTTGTGTGATTAACATCGGCATTTGTAGTCTATCCGTCCACTGGCTTCCACAGTACAAGCTTCGTGCTTAGTTTCGAGCTAGGCAATTGGTTTTTGGGACGAATAATTAATTCATTATATTATTATTATTTTTAATCAAATAACGGCTTCGAATTTGATTTATCTAATTCTGCAGAACTTGAAAATAGATACAATATGAAATCTCTGCAAAGTATAAAACGATGTCGCCCCACTACTCCAGCCATCCCCTCATCCCTCTCATCAAGATTATTTAAACAACTCTTTGCACCATTGATATTATCATCATCATCATCATCATCATCCACCGCCTTTCGCAGTCCACTTATGGACATAGGCCTCTCCTAGGGCTCTGCACTCAGCGCGATCCTCGGTGACTATTAATATCCACATTCGTTAATCGTACCTTTCAGCCACTGTACTCAGGATATCGTATAAAGGTACCCGTGATAGCTACCTAGACGACTGTCAATTACTAGTCCATCGGCTTGATTGCACATTAGTGATCCTTTTCTTACGTCCTATCAGCAGATGTCCTATAATTAGGTCAGCTAAAGCCTTACTATCCCTGTTTTTTGCCTAGTTTTTAGGGTTCCGTAGCCAAATGGCATAAAACGGATCCCTTATAGATTCGTCATATCTGTCTGGATGTCACAGCCACTTTTTACTGAAACTATAAGAAATATTTTGTTGAAACTTGGTAAGTAGATGTATTATGTGAACGTTTTAAGATTTTCACAGGTAAATAGAAAAAAATAGGGGTTCGCCGTAGTTAGACACTCCCTTGGTGCGAGATTCTGAGTTTTAAGAGACTTAATTTACCTTCACTAATAGAATATTATTATCATAGTAGAAGAACATCTCTATATTCTAGTGATTAAAGTACCGGTCGGGAAAATTTGTAACACACATTTTTCGAACTCAGCCTTGTTTTGTGTTCACCAATCCGCATTTGGCAAGCGTGGTTAATAAGCCAAAAACACATATTGTTAACAATAACATGATTTTAAATGATGGAGGCCTTTACCCTGCACAGGGACAATAAAAGGCTGATATTTTTTTAACACTCAGTGCCTATAGATCCATCCTTTCCTTTTATTAGCACTTTTCAATCTCACATTAAGGCAAAGAAAAATATCTCCCGCACCTCCTGTTTATAAAGCCTAGACTAGACTATTTTTTGAGATAATACAAGATTAATATCCTGACCTTTGGAGGTATCAGCATAAGTGTTCGGTAGTTTAGCCCTCTTTTTTGGTCAGGTCATAATAGAGTGCTTTCTTAAATGGAACACATTTTTTTTATGTTCTGAGGACATTGGGTTCTGGATCTTGATATGTTTTCTTCGTTATCTATACTTACTAAATTACATATAAAGCTGAAGAGTTTGTTTGTATGTTTGTTTGTTTGAACGCGCTAATCTCAGGAACTACTGGAACGATTTGAAAAATTATTTTTGTGTTGGATAGTCCATTTGACGAGGAAGGCTTTAGGCTATGCAAATGGATATCCACGCGAACGGAGTCGCGGGCAGCCGCTAATAATTACTATAAGTTACTGCATTGAGTATTCGACATCATCCAACAAGGAAAATTTTTGAACTGTTCCCACGTTTGTCCAAACATTTAGACCAAACCACCATTTTGTATTTTAAGCATTTTTACATGCTAAGTATTATTGTACCTGCATAAGCGTTAAGCAAATAACAAGGAGAAATTCATCAGATCGTCTAAGTGTCTCGGAAGCTTAGTGGTCAGAGCCCTTTCCCGGATTGCAAGAGGCGCTGGATTCGAATCCCGCCTGAGCCCACCGAGATCGGATGACTTTTTCTTTGTTTATAATTAAAAAAAATTACAAGCAGCCTTTATTCAAACAGTTTGGTCCAAACTGTGCCAAACAGCCAAGGGAACACTCTTTACCCAAACTGCGTATGCCAACGCCTGTTTTTACAATTAGCTCCCTGCTGACAATTGCGTTGCAAGTTTTAATTTTGTTGAGCAAACAGATAACGCCCCGACCGTTTGGGGAATAAATTGTTTTTGTTTGCTTCGTTATTTTGGTAATTACGGCTCTTATTATATTTACCTTCATGTTTAGGGACATGGTCTTAGGGTTGGCTCATTTGTGAATAAAAAATTATTAAAAATAATTGCATAATATTGATTTCCTGCTGCTATAGGAAAATATGCATCATTTGAATATAAGGCATTGAAACTGCTCTTCTTCTTTTGCTTAACCTGGGAATGAAATCTAGAAACTAGGTTCTCGACCGATTATATGAGTATGTATGTCAAACTGCTTCATTTGAACTGCAATTCTTAGTAGTAGAAGCATATTGTATCATTGTGACATAGGTATCTATCTGTTATCTAGGACTTTTTCGGTTTCCGCACACATAATGTTATACTACATCTTAAAGCTCCTCGTACATGGACCTCGTATCATTGACTGTCCATCACATTTTTTTTTTATTTGAACCATTGCTCCTGAGGTAAGCGCGTTCAAACAACCAAACCCTTCAGATTTATTATATTAGTAAGTATTGATATCTCAATGATTGAGACATAATATGAAACACAGCAATGACAACACCAATGTCTAGTCCACTATGAACAAACAAATGGCACTAAAATGCCGCTTTTATCAAATTCCCAACCCTACTCTATACTTACATAATCTTAGTCCGGTAAACACATTTATGCGGCCATTCACGTGGGGTTATTTGAATCAAATGTCGGTTGTAACATTTTAAGCGCACCTGTATCAACACTGCTATCGTTATATTGTCTTTGATTAATATTTGTTTACTGTTATTGTAACAATTGACTGTTACAATACAACCCGTACTGGACTTTCGCCTACGAGTAAATCTTTTAGTGATTACTAGGCACCGTGCGTAGCGATGACTCTGCCATCTCGTGACTCATAACTTTTAAGTCTCAATGTCGAAAATTCTACTGTGAAACCACGGAAAAACACGGTGCCCTATTCTGCCATCTAGTGACTCATATTCGAAACTTTTATGCTAAATGTCAAATTTTACTGTCGAACCGTTGAACCACAGAAAAAAATCGGAATTTTAGCGCCCTCTATAGCACGGTGCCTATATTAACAGGATAACGGCATTTGAGTGAGAAGTCAAATCACTTCCTTTTATTAAATGTCAAAAACGCAACATTATAGCAACAACTGTATGAAGCTAAGCTATGACGTCACAAGTTAGTATTATCAATTCGATACTTTTTTAGTTTCGATAAACTTTTCTAACTTTCAACCTCTTTTTCTAATAGTCAACTTCTTGCCCACTAGAACAAGTGGCTCGTCACATGTAGTTTCCATTAATAAATTAATAATAATAATAAATATTTCACAACATCACATACATTGATCTGACCCCGTGTTAAGTAGCTTAAGCACTTGTGTTACAGACATCAGAATCAACAGTGGTATTACAAATATACTTAAATAGATAGATATAACACCCAGACCAGGACAAACAGACATGTTCATGCACACAAATGTTTGTCCTGTGCGGGGATCGAACCCGCGACCTCTTGCGTAATAGGCAACATCTTGACGATTACACCAAGCAGGTCATTAAAGATAAAAAGGCTTAATTAACCATTACAACACTTCCTAATGCGTTGTGTCCTTGCCCTATATTCCAAGGGTTAAGGATCGATTCCCACTTTGTGTAATGTGTGTGATGGTAATCTCGGGATCCCAGATTAGATTCCCGGGTTGGGAAAAATGTGTGTGGGATTTACTTATTACAATTTGTGTTTGTGATCAAATCAGTTTTGAAAATGTAGTGATTAGGTATTATCCATTTTTGTAACGATGAAAACTAAAAGATTTTATTAATATAAGCCGATTCCTTAGTGTAGGAACACACAAGGCTGAAATTACGCGACAGAAGGTCGACGGAAATGAATTTTTTATACAAAATTACGCGAAATAATTTCGGCATAGTGTGTCATCTTCCATTTAAAATACAATGCAAGCGTAGTCACGCCGAACATCGGTCATGTTTTTTTCGCCTAGTGTATTTCTTTACTTGAATATACGCTGATACTCGTTCTTGTTATGTAAAGAACATTTAGTTAATCATTGCACTTATCTATATCTACACTAATACAAATTTTATAATAAAGAGGAAAGATTTGTATTTTTGTATGCAACGAATAAACTTAAAAACTACTAGACCGATTTAAAAAAATATTTCACTGTTGGCTAGCTACACTATCTCTGGTGAACATAGGGTATTTTTGATCCCGGAAATATGGAGGGGAAGGGGGAGTTATTAACCGCCAGCGGAAAGCTAGTATTACAATATTTCAAAACATAATGTAACTGACTGACCTACATTTTGTACATATAGCTCAGACTCATCCATTGCCAAAAACGACCTACCAGTCATCGTGTCACAGCTATTCATTATCTAATATAACTCAAACTACCCCAAAAAAGCGGAAAAAATAACGACAGCAGCCTTGTGACAATCAAAGAACATGACCAATTTATCAGCAAAACACAAAACAAAAGACGGGCCGGAACACATAAATCAAAGTGTGACGTCATCGTTGAAATATCCCGATGAAGAAAAGGAAAGGAATGGTAGGCAAGTGGGTTACCCTATTTTATTGGGGGATAGACGATTTGTTATTGCAAATTTGGGTTTCAACGGTGGCTCTTTACAATCTGTGTTTATAATATTTTTTTTCACAACATCACTCCTCTCATAATTCGGTAGGACAGCAGTCTGACACGACCGTAGAGAGATCAGGCGCAGGACCAACGGCTTAACGTGCCTTCCGAAAAACGGAGGAGCTCGAAATGATTTTTTTCGGTCACGCATCAGATGACTGGCATCTGCGAACGTTGCTTAACTTTAGCAATCGCAGGCCGAGTGCGCTAACTACTGCGCCATCGAGCTCCTCAACAAATATAGAAGGTTTATATAATATAGACAAAGATTATTTGTAGGGCCTACTTGTCACTTCACACAATGCCGACACGAAATATTCTTCTAAAAAAGCGTTAAATCGCCGAAACCTCCCAAGTGCAAAACTGATATATGTCAACATATCCGATTCCCTGGGACCCTGGAAACAAAGAAGATAATCCACTCCGCGTACCCAATTATTGAGCACCTACAACTTGACCACCTGACGGAGCTCATTTTAAGCACCGATTACAAGTCTTGATAAGCCTCTTTGATGTTTTTGGTAAGCGAATAATTTGGAAGTACCTCCACCTTACAGAAAACCAGAGTGTAATACCACATCAACACTGTTGTGCCATGTTCCTGCTGGTGAGTTTGGTCACCAGAGCTCAGTTGGGGAGGGCATGAGGTTTAAAGTAAGGCAATGCATCTGCTACCCTTGTGCGGTTGTTGATGTCCATGGGTAGCGATGATCACTTCCCATCAGGTGATCCTCTTGTTCATTTGCCTTCCTACTTCATAAACTAAAGTGTACTGGCATAGGCCAGTGTGTGTGTGTATTTGCGGGTGCCGCAAACTTGGGTGTTCAAAGTGGAATACCTCAAACAAAGCGGCGGTACTGTTTACGCAAACATGCCTGAATATTCTAAGAATGTCGAAAGGCGGTCCAAATAAATTATTCACTCGGAAACCTGTTTCGAAGTGACAGCTCTCATTATTTAAGTGAGTCAACTAAAGTTGCGGGGTTTTGTTCCAACGTTTACAAGCCGTTCGTCAAATTAAGTTTATTCCAATAAGGTGACGTCACGTTTCGTGGATTCTGTTTGTTTTACGTAAATTTTGCGTGGAGTGAATATTTCGAGTTGTGTGGACAATTTGACATGATTGTGTAAGAGGAAGGGGAATGGATTTCTTAGAAAGATTCGGTTTTGGCTAGTTATGAAATGAATTTCTTTTAAAGTGACTTGGTTTTATATGTATTAAAATAAGAGATTTTTTTTTTTCCAATGTCATCTTTTTTTTCTTTTGACTTTTTGATGACAGTTCAAATGTAAGGTACTAATTGATTGCTATACGATTTGTTAATAATTGACTGATGACGACTGACAATTAATGCCTATCAATAATCTGAGTGTTGACTAATTAATCTGTATCGGATCGACTGTCTATTGGTAAAAACTTGATAATATAAAGGTCTATATTTATACTAATATACAAAGCTGAAGAGTTTGTTTGTATGTTTGTTTGTTTGTTTGAACGCGCTAATCTCAGGAACTACTGGTACGATTTGAAAAATTATTTTTTTGTTGGATAGTCCATTTGACGAGAAAGGCTTTAGGCTATTGGAAATAAAAAATCCACGCGGACGGAGTCGCGGGCGGCCGCTAGTTTATCAAATAATTGTTATTGTTTTTCTTCTAGTTTTGACGTATTTTTCACTTCAGGTAAAATAAAACTACGTATTCCGTATTTTTCGCGAACACGAATCGCTCGTCCTATAAAGAACATTGTTCCAACAATCAATATTTCTAATTTCCTCTGTCTTCGTCCTATTCGTTTGTATTATCGCTGTAATATCGGTGGATATTTAGTATCTTTCGGAGTTAATTGGGTTGGTGAAACATTTTTCTTTCGAGGAATATCTTTGTTTTGCTTGTCAGTGGGATAATAATCTTGTTGATTTGTTGAAATAAGAGTTTGAAAACATTGTCCGATTGGCTATGATTGACTTAATTGGTATTCTCGAACATATGTAGTTTACACTTATTTTTTAATGTAATAAAACTGAAGTTTAAGAGGTTGACTGGTAGAGAATGCCATGAGGCATTAAGTTCACCTTAAGATTTTTTTGATGTCATGCTGTAAAGTTTAAATAAATATAATAAACTGAAAATCTGAATTAAATGTGAAAATATTGTAATGCGGATTTTTTTTCTTTAGTCTTACTTTCGTAGCTCAGTGGGTAATATTATGACCGTAGAGAGAGATCAAGCGCAGGATCAACGGCTTTACGTGCTTATCGAAGCTCCGGTTGTAATGTAATTTTATCTCCAATTTTATCTGACACTGAATATTCCGAACAAAAAATTCACAAACTATACGTCTATATGTCTATATGTCTAAACTGATCTATACTAATTTAATGAAGCTGAAGGGTTTGTTTGTTTCAACGCGATAATCTCAGTAACCATTGGTTCGAATTGAAATAATATACATATATTGGTCTTGGGTAGTTAATTTACCAAGCGGAAACTTAAATCCGGACGGCGTCGCTAGTAAATTTATAAGCAAACAAAAATTATTATGATCCTCAGCCAATTTGCATGGCTCTATGCCAATTTTGTAATTTCAAAACCCCAATGACTTACTTACTTACGTTCAGGCTTAGGTCATTAAAATAGGTAATCAAAACACGGCACGGTAGTAAAGAAAAACAACTTCAAATTACTCTATGACCTAATACAACATGTCGATATCTGATTGTCTGACCTAAATAGCCTAATTATGCCTACATACGGTATAATTATTTCCACCCACTATCAATTGCAGCTACAGACCTAATTATCTTCGGAACTATTCGCCGAGCAATTACGTAACGGTTGGTATTTCCAACAATTCACATGCCATTATATTAGGTTGATTGAGAGGTATGAAATTATCATATTTCACGAAAACTGGGAGCTAAATTGAAAAATATTTGAAGAGCGTAATTACTATTGGAAGAGCGGTAACCTCCTACTACAGGTATTCCATATTTAAAAGGAAGGTTACCAAAATGTGTTGTTGTAAACGAAGTTTATTTATGTAATAAAACATTTTAATTTTAATTTTAATTTTTTTTTTATTTGAATTGCAGTATTGAACATGGATGCTTTTCTTGTGTTATAAATGAATGTTATTTAATTGCAAAATCGCCGAATATTGTAAACTAGCGTTCTGCCCAGACTTCGTTCCCGTGAATTTCGATTTCCGCACACACAGTATTATATTATAGCTTAAAGCTTTTCTCGACAAATACACTTTCCACATAAAGTTTTTTTATTTAAACCTGTAACTCCTGATATTGAACAAATGAACAAATTCTTCAGCTTTATTATATAACATAGCAACTTGGCTAAACCACAAGGTAGAAATATGACTACTATGTACAATAATAATTCTTTGTTTTATTTTAAATTCATTTCAGTATTATAAACTGCACGTAATCTTTTATGTAATTTTAAAACATTGTTACAGCGCCATAAGGCTCCACTTTTCATTGCCTTCATTTATGTACAGGCCAAGGGCAGAGCAATGAAATAGCTTAATGAATCTTTAGCATAAATTAACGCTAGCGAACTGTTGAAATAATATTACTCGAAGTTAGTAAAAGTAAATGTTAAGTACAGTATTTTATGTCTCACAACATTCGTGTTAAGTTTCGCAGAGAAATAACTTAGTGTCACGTGAACTTTATTGTTTGATAATGTGATCTATACTAATATATAAAGCTGAAGAGTTTGTTTGTATGTTTGTTTGTTTGTTTGTTTGAACGCGCTAATCTCAAGAACTACTGGACCGATTTAAAAATTATTTTTGTGTTGGATAGTCCATTTGACGAGGAAGGCTTTAGGCTATTGGAAATCGAAATACACGGACATACACGGACGGAGTCGCGGGCGGCCGCTAGTGTGATATTAAACTACTAAGCATCGTTTACTCTTACGGGAGGGGACAGAAAATTGCTATAAAATCATCTGGGTCTCCGTGTCGAATCTTTGAGTACTAGGCTAGAATATATACTACATGCATCTAGATTTCTATATGTACATATTTTAAAAACTCAGAGGGGATTGACGCTCGATAGTCGAATGACGGATGAAGGGTTCATTCGAACGGATCGGTCTGAAATTTGGCATGAATGTAGGTAGATATAAGGTTTGCTTTAAAATATGGTATTATAACGCAATTATGCATAACTTTCTAAGAGCTTTATATTTTTACAAGAACATTTATAAGCTAACAGATATAATTATGTTTCTAACCGCAAGTTTCACGAGCTAAGTGCAGTTGCGTAGTTTAACTTGCACCTCCATTTTGTAAGTTTGTTTCAAGAGCCGTCTGAAGTGTTGAGCAATGTAAAGAGGGATTTAGAATGCGTGTTTAAGATTTACTTTTTGTAGCTCAGGTGTTAAAATGTTCTTGCACTTTTTTGACAGCAAATATGTAGTTGAGTTTTGAAAATAACTTTTACGGAAGTGTTTCGCATTAGGCGCATATTTTATATAGTCACTCGTTTTATTTTCTAGAGTTTCATGTCATCAAGTAATAGATAGATAGGAAACTATTAGTCAGTAGTATATGTAGATAAATATTAGTCAGATTCCCACCAAGCAAAAAGAGATTGTATTATTTGCAACTACTAGCTTCTTATAAAAAAACATTGAACTACATATTAATAGTGAAAATATCTCGTTTCAGATCACAATAAACAAAATAAAACCACGTACTTTTCAACTAAACCAAGAACCGAAAAATAAAGAAACAAAATCTACCGCAAAACCCTCATACTTAAAAATATCCATTCAAAACATTCGACCATCATGAATATTCCGTAACATTTTCATTTTATTAACTCCGCCATGATTCACGACCCAATGTTGTATTTATGCATTTTAATTATGACACTTTCAAAGAACTAATTAACGAGTCGTAATTATAGAGTCACTAGCCGTCTCCGTGTAATCAAATCTGGCCTACTTTAAAACTAATTTTGGTAGACATTCGGTTGAATTTTAATCGTATTCAAATTGGGCGACTCTTATGATGAGACGAGATTGTAAGGAGGCAACTTTGGTATACTTTTGGTAAAATTATAGATGGGAAATATGTGTAGTAGAAGTTTAATTTTAATTTTGTACACGTTATGAAGACTTATGTTTTATCCCATGGGAGTTCAAAATCGGGATCAAGTATCTTTTCACCTGAATCAACCCATACTCTACCTGTACAACAAAATTCATCAAAATCTGTCAAGAAGTTTCAGCAAGTTTTTTTTTTTATGGCAGAGGCGGCAAACGAGCTAGCGGGTCGCCTGATGGTAAGCAATCACCGCCGCCCAAGACATCCGCGACACCAGAGGTATCGTTGATGTGTTGCCGGATTGGCGGACAAACATCCAGACAACAAACTTTCACATTTATAATATTAGTATCATCAAAGGGACTAAGCATCCTAGAAGATGAGACGCCTGATGGTCAGTTGGTCACATTTATATTATTAACTAGCGGCCGCCCGCGACTCCGTCCGCGTGGTTTTCGGTTTCCGCAAACGTAGGTATATACTATACGTATAAAGTTCCATACAAACATTAATCCCCTTTTTCATCCCCTTGGGGTGGAACATTTAAAAATCCTTTCTAAGGGGATATTTATGTCATAGTAGCTTCATGCATGCCAAGTTCCAGCCCTATCGGTTTAAAATTGACAAAGTTTCATACAAACATTAATCCCCTATTTCATCCCCTTAGGGTGGAACATATAAAAGTCCTTTCTAAGGGGATCTTTATGCCATAGTAGCTTAATGCTTGCAAAGTCCCAGCCCGATCGGTTTAAAATTGACAAAGTTTCATACAAACATTAATCCCCTTTTTCATCCCCTTGGGATAAAATAATAGATATATACTATAGCCTATAACCTTCCTCGCCAAATACACTATCCAACACAAAAATAATTTTTCAAATCGGACCAGTAGTTCCTGAGATAAGCGCGTTCAAACAAACAAACAAACAAACAAACAAACAAACTCTTCAGCTTTATATATTAGTATAGATATGATAACAGGGAGTAAACTAGTAGATGAGTCGCCTGATAGTGAGAAATTTACGTACGCTTTGACTATGATCCAGAATTGATCGGCCTGGTTTTATTGCAATGGAGCGACTGCTGTCTGACCTCTTTAACCCGTACAAGGGAAACCAGAAGATTTGAATCATAGTCGAGACCAAAGGCCTAACGTGCCTTCGGATCTATGACGGAATCGTCATTCTTATCGAACAATCAGGTGCTTCTGTCTGGGAATCAGACTGGGAAAACCAACACACAGTGTTTCCCGCGTGATTGGAACCCACAACTTCCGAGGTTTGAGAACAGCGCTCTAACCACTACACCACAGTGGTGTACAAACGAAATGTCATGTGTCGTGACATTTTTGCCGGTAATATCCTACTTCTATTATAAAGGCGAAAGTTTGTATGTATGGATGTATGGATGTTTGTTACTCTTTCACGTAAAAACTACTGAATGGATTTGAATGAAACTCTACCACAATATAGCTTATACATCAGAATAACACATAGGATATTAGAAATCGAAATCCACGCGGACGAAGTCGCGGGCGGCCGCTAGTTGTATGATAATTTCTTTACAACTTTTAATCAGTAAGCATCGATTCACGGATAATCAAATCTAGGCTCACTTTAAATCTAATTCCGGTAGACATTGAATTAATTGTATTCTAATTGGCTGTGTCTGATGATGAGAAGAGTTTGTTACTGAACTTCGGAATACTCTTGTTGTAAGTTTTAATGAAAAGTTAGCGGAGACTTGTATTAGGGTACGATTATTGAGCCTCGAACTCTTGAGTGGTTGAAGGATAAGTATATTTCACAGATAATTCGATTCATGGGTCACGAATAAACAGATTTTTAATGTAGTGTTTGTAAAACATAAAGATACTAGCTTTCCGCCCATGGCTTTGCCCGCGTGGAATTCGGTTTTACCTCACGAATAACACTTTTTTCCTGGATAAAAAGTACCCGATTTTTTAATCCGTTCTAACTTACTTCTGCAAAATTTTTCAGCAATCGGTTTAGTAGTTACGGCGTGGAAGCGGAACAAAAAAAACGCTCTATCCGATTTATAATATTGAGTAAGGATTAAAACGACCCTCAAGGTTTTTCGTTACCTTATGTACGTACAGCACATCAGACTACAAATCAATAAAAACAAAACAATCTATGAATTACTTATCAATTGAAAAAAGGATGGTCTGATCTGCTGTTCAATAAACCTTTAATCAAACTTCATATCTATGTATTTACCTACACTTCATAGATATCAGTACCTACCTACTAAGTGAGAAATAGAAAAAATATTTTATTGTATAACTGACTTCTCAGTTGTTTTGAAATCAATCAAAATCAAAATGTGTAAATCAAAACGTAAAAATCGACGTGTTTATTGAATTGTCGAACATAAAAAAAAGACTTTCTTATTCCAATAAATATTTGTCTTTGAAAAAATGTTTCAACAGGCCCGAAGTGTGAAATGGAACGTAAATGTCACTTAACCTACGTAATTTCAGTAACTTAGGCAAAGAAACACCGTCCAAAAATACTTTTTAAGCATGAATAAAATAATCCGTATCGATTACCTTTGTACTTGATAAATTATTTGTAACTTCTAGTCTATTGATGGTGCTATTGGTTTATCAAGAGTTCTTTTGTTTTGTGGTTGATAGTAGAAATTCAAGTTTTGGCTTTGTTTTCACTGATTTAGTAAAAGAGGAGGTACTTAGTTCTTAATTACGCCCGCAATGTATTTTAAATGGAGGATGGCACACTGTGCCGAAATTGCGTAACGGAATATTGTAAAATGTTTCGCCATGCTGCCACCGCCGGGTCCCAGAAGAAGGGGTAGGCCCAAGAATTAGTGCTGGCTTGACATCATAGAAGATGACATGCGTGCTTATGGCCGTACTACGCGGGATGCCGAAGAACGTGCGAAGTGGAGGAGAAGGAGCAGGAAAGCGGACCCTAGACTCCAAGGCAATGGCCGAGGATGCGACCGGGACAAGCGCTAGGATGATGATGGAATATTGTAAAATGAACTTCGGCAGAACTTTGGTCTCGTTTTTTCCGCTTAGTCTTTTTCTACACTTAAGAGTAAGTCTCATTGCTTTTACGTGTTGCTAAAATGGGGAGAATCTAGAGACTGGCGTGCTTTTTTATACCCTAGATAATAAAACTAGATAAAACTGTAAAGTCAGGTCCCTAACCTAACGAAGAACACGTCCACGCGTGGAATTAAAGGCGTGGGAATTGAAAGTCATTCGGCCGAGGTGCTGTAACATAACAGCGGGATCCAATAAACCCGATCCCGCCCCGTGCGATCTGAGTACGTGCCGTCTGCTATGATTCGTGCCTGGACCGTTAGGGATGTGCTTTTATCGATATCGATACCGGATTTTCGAACATTAACTGTTCTGTCGGTGCGAGCTAATCTTTTCCGTAATGTTAGTGCGAGATCTGATATTATTTTTTGCTGGACCGTTAGGGATGTGTTTTCATCGATATCGATACGTAATTTTGTGATATAAATGAAATATATATAACTTTTAAGACAAGTAAAGCATAGTTATTGTCTGGATATAGGTTAAAGACACGTCAAGTGTATAGATATCGACACATCGATATGGCATGATATATTATAATTAAAATGGCAATAAACAAAATATTTGTCACAGATTTTAATGAATCCGTTAAGGTTTCTAGTAAATAACGTTTTCTGTGCTGACATAATATAAGATACAGATTTTTGTACTCGTAAAATTTATTTTGGACTCCCAATTGACTTATGAAAATATCAAAGATTTTTATTGTGGTTTCTCAATTTTCAGGTAAGATTATAAAATAATTTTCATAACTCAATATTGTCACACACTTGTATTAACGTTTAAAATGTAGAAATGGTACTTGAAATTTTTTTGGTATAAGGAAAACTATAATATTGTATTGTTAATGGTTTGACTGGCACGCAGGTTGCAAACAAGTGGCCCTTGTAGTTAATTTTATGCTTGACTTTTAGAAGCATAGCAAAATTTTCTTTATTTCTTAAAAATTAAACACAAAATTTAACTCTATTTTCTACTCTGTAAACTCCTTTATTGTACAAACATTTGAGAAATCAACATAAACCTATCATTATCATAATTATGACTATTGAAACAATGGAATAGATCAGAATTACCATTGCATTTTCCACTAATTATTCCATAAACAAACGGCCTGAATTACATAATGGATGATCTATTACCAGTGGATATTAATCAGGAAAGCAAATAAATAACTCATTATTACAATTTCAAAAGCGTTTTCAAATTAGCAAATCTAGTTGGTTGCAGCGCTATCGATTCACAGTAATAGTAATAGAAATTGACATATCGTGTTTTGGACGTACTAATTAGTTTTTCTGGAACCTTTTTGTTGGTCTGCCAACTGTCCATCCAATAGGAAACCACAATGCAGTGTGTTTCAATTAGGGTCACTTTAACAAAGATTTTTTTGAAATATGTTTTTTTCAAGAGTGCTACATTATTGTTTCCTTGAAATCGTTTTTCTCATCATAATTGCCAATTGTTGTCGATCACTGCTAGACATAGGTGTCTCTTAAGTGAAAGGTTCGGCGCAAATTTAAAATTATTTTTGCTCCTATGTAGATAAAATGAACTGGTTTGAATTGACAAAGTCTTATTTATTTAAGCTATAATATGTATTTTTTTAAGATAACTAAACAGCATACAAAACGACATTAATTACACACAATACAGCCATTTGTTAGTACACCAATGTGCAATTATGCATTAGTGCTAGCGTCATTCCATCCCTAATAACTACAAGCTAACTCATCATCGCATAAACGCATTCAGCCGTTTCCATGATGATGTTATCAAGTTGATGACGTCCGCTTTTGCACTCTCTGACTAAATACGAGGTTGAAACCATTTGCCCTCGCCATACATCGAAATTGGCACTAAAATAAGAGCGACAGTCGCTTCTTAGAGCGAGACAGAACGTCGACAGTCAACTGTTAAATTCTATGGCCAAAGTGCTATCTCTCTCTTATTTTAGTGCCAATTTCGAAGTATGGTGAGGGAAAATCTAACGCTTTAAAACTATGGTTGAAACTACAAATCAAGCTTGATAATAGTGAATGCACTTGTTAGTGGATATTCACTGGTGTACAGTTAATGACGCCGTAATGTTGTGTTGGAGATAATTACTGGCCTATTTAAATTCCTTAAACTAAAACTATCGTACTACATTTTTCTAAATGGGAATTTAAAAACTTACATAAAGTATGGAGTCTGGAAGAATCACCCAAATTTGTTTAAGGCAGTTATCAATATAAAGTACCATCTTAAAAATTATTGTGCTTAAAATAAAACGAAACATCGTATTAATTTATACTAGCGGCCACCCGCCACTCGGTCCGCGTGGATTCCAGTTTCCACACTACATAGCCCTGTACAACTCAAAGCCTTAAGCTTTTTTTAATTCAAACCTAGTAATTCGTAAGATAAGCGGGTTTAAACAAATAAACTCATCAGCTTTATAATATAAAAAAAAAAAATATTAGTTTAGATTGTTAAATAAATGACTTCAGAACTCGCTTTGAGACATTGTTTCTATCGGGAAAAACCGGGCAGAAAAATCTATCGATAAGAACTAACCGTTGGAGCATCACTAATCTACCACTCAAATTGTTCAATAGAAATCCAATGATGCGTTACGCATGTAAGAATTCGCTGACAGGAACATGAAAAAGGTTTATATTCTTAGGTGCGGATATTACTCTTTTGTATCTGTCATAATATTATATAGAATACAGGAAACTACTCAGTGAGTCATTCATTCGGTTAAATTGATAACTTAGATCGAGTTAATATGTCAGATGGTCACATCCTTATACGAATAACGACAGTTGTAAATCGTAAAGTGTCAGCAGATCAAAACAGTATCCCAGCGCAAAGACTTCTAACTTGATAGGTTCCTTCATACAATAAGCTATATTTATGTTAGTCACTAGGCCAAAACTACGCTTATCGGATTGATCATAAGAACTAAGGTGAACGTAACGTATGTGAATAATCAGCCAAAATAATACAACCCGGGTAATTGTCAGAGGATAAAACACGGGGATAATATTTATGTAAGATTTATAATTAACAGACGTAAATTGAGGTTTAAGTGAACTGTTTTCTTTTTATGATAAAAAAGCAATATTTACTTTCCAAGGGTTTTCAAGGACAGAATTTCGCTTCACAATGTAACTTTTCTTTTATTGTATGATTATTTTTTGAATGTTTACATTACATAAACCCTTATACATACTTATATATATATATATATATATATATATATATATATATATATATATCACATATATAAGTTTCGCCATACCTAAAAATGCTCTCGAAACAACAATAATGGCCCGTGTGAAACCTTGATTACACCCGTAATAAGTTCTCCACGTTTTCAATTGCGAGTCCATTAAAACGTCCGCTGCAATTTCCGTTCAGACAAGACTTATGAGTTCGCTAATGGTAATGATACAGGCACATAATGCAATAGGCTGGCGACAAGAACCAGTACAGGGGAAAATGTGACGTATTTACAAGTGGCATAACGGTGTATTTTGAATTATCAGCTCGATGTATCCGTAGTCGTAATTTGTTATTTCTTCGGAAACTTGAGTCGTCCACACATGAAAAGTTTTACTTATGCGAGACAGAGCATGCAAGATGAAAAGTTCTAGGTTCAATTCTCAGGTTTTTAATTATGTATTTTCATAAAGTTTTCGGGTTAACGAGTCCATTGAACGGCGGCAGAACCTTTTGACAAGGATGGAAAATATAAAACAGGCTAATGCCAACACAATTGTATTTGTTATTGTTATTTAAGAATTACTTACTTATAAGTTCGCTTATAGTGACAATACAGGCACATAATAAAATAGGCTGGTTATAAAAACGAAATACAGGGGAAAATGTAACGTATTCATAAGTAGCAGAAGGGTGTTTTTTGAACTATTGACACGATGTATAAGTAGTCGTAATTGGTGATGATTTGGTCGGACCTTAACCTGTCTTTTAAAACTTGATAAGTTTAATTAATACGACACGGCAATAGGAAAAGTCCTGTGTTCAAATACCGGGTTTTCTGTTACACGTGTTTATTGAAAGGAGATACGGTTGGCAATCCCCTGGCCAAGGATGAAACACACGGGATAAGGGATTCTTGTATCACAAAATTTAGTTACAAGCAGGAGGCTGGAAGTTGTAGGTGTATTCCCTAATTAATGTAAGGGTTTTACTGCTATTTTTCAACAAGTTTTGAGTACATTTTCAAACTTGGCCAATTTAATTCATGTAGAAAATACCATTGACACATTTTTAAGTAGAAAAAGCTGCCTTTTTGCTGAAATGATTGTCAGAATAAAAAATATACCAGAATTTGTGTCTGCTGGATATTGATCTTAAATAAAAATAATCTAGTGAATATTATACAACAAAATTAAATGTAGGTACTAGCCAACACAAAAATATTTTTTAATTTGTAACTTGATTATGATATTAGCGCGTTCAAACAAACAAACCAACAATTTAACTTTATTTTATTAGTGTATAGATTTGTGAATGAAAAAAATACTTTTAGGCACCATAATACTGTAAATAAATAAAAATAAAAATTGTAAAAACAAACACACCAGACATGAACTCCACTCAATTTCCCTTCTTCATTTTACTGTCACGCCCATTCGCTTTACGGTTCATCTACAAGTTACAACGCACCGGCTCACGTCAAATAACGCGCGTAAAAACTCAGTAAAGAAGTATTGGATCTCGAGAGGCCTCCTCAGAATCCTCCTTATTATCGTAAAGAGTATACGTTTCTCTTAAACATTGCACTCACAGACATTAAATTAAAAAAACGATATATTTGAGAATTGCGATTACTTAATTAATTCCAAATCATTGATTTGTTTTAAATATCAATCGTCGGTAATTCAGTATTACTGCTCCAATGCACATTGCTTTCATTAATCGCAAAGGTGAGTATTTAGTTGCTTGAAAATTGAACATATTTGTGTTTATATTATGTTGAACAATCGGTGCCATTGGTTCGGTGGTATTGATTTAAAGGTAACCGCAGATACCGCAGCCTCAAGATGGGTCACAGACAGACTATTTGTTGGAATACACGTGAATGCTAAACTATTATAGCACGTGATGATGTAAGGTTGTGTTGGGTACAATAATACGAATGTCGTTGTAGTGAGCAAGTATAGATAATTTTGAGAGTTGGACTGCAACAATTATTTTATCCTCACTAGTTCGAATAATTAGTTTGATCGTTGGACTAGTAAGATTTCTATTTCTCATCCCTTCGACTGTTGAACTAGTGAAAATATTAAAATGAAAATCTTCCCTGGATTCTCACTATCCACTCAACCGTCCGGCGCGCTTTATGACTATGTAAGCATACGTCCCGGTCCGCGCGGCCCGTCACAGCGTAAAATTGCGGCTTGTGAACTCTCGAAAAATGGTTCATAACGCATTACCTAAACGACGTACAGCTACAAAAAAAATATTGTGCTGAAGCTAATTATATACACTACCACACAACATATATTTTATTGTATGAAATTTCATAATTTTTTCTGTATTCGGGCCAAAAACATACAAAACCTTGAATAAATGCTTATTAAATTATTTCAACTTAACTTTTTTGGCATAATTAAATTTGATTGTGACAATCAAAAAATATATTATTAATCTGGGCTGAATTACCTTTCAAATGATACCAAAATAATTTTGTGTTATACAGTTGTTGAGGTACAATAAATTCATAAAGATTACCTTCTCCCTCACATTGGTCATCGCTGGTCGCGTCATGAGTAGGTAACTTTCATGTTATTTTAAGAAATCCTCAGCAGACTTAATGTATTTTTATCAAATAATTATAAAGGTATGTTAATAACAAACTAATGAATCTTCAATAAAACAAATTTTATGGAATAGTTAGAAAAAACCTTATCGGCGGCTATTGTTTGTACACGAAAGTTACAGCCTCTCGTAATAATGGGTTTACTCGATATTCATCGCCGTGAAAGAAACACCACAGCAAATATGTGGTTCTACAATCATAAAGATTAATAAAAACCAACTGAATTATATAATAAAACAAGTTCTAACGACATAATCAGCAGTAATTCCACGCGCATGCACAAGTCCCTCAAAACACAGGTAACACTAAACAAAAAAAAAAATTATTCAGTCCAGAAAGCATACTATAGTGCCATCTATGATTTTTTAAGTGTATTAGTTAATAGAGTATCGTTCTAAAAGCTCGGGCTATCGTCACAGGCCAACAGATGGCGTTTTAAAGCAGTTTTATACACCAAGAATTTTTTTTCTCTGTTGGATACTATAGTATCCACGGACGTAAGTTTACATATTTTTTTTGGATACTATGGTATCCACGGACGGTTTTTTTTTTAATAAAAAGAAATCTCCTGGTTATGATCTTATAACTGGGGAAATCTTAGCAAACCTGCCTCGGAAAGGTATAGTAAAACTAACCACATTAGTGAATGCATCCTTCCGATTGAAATATGTCCCGTGTTTGTGGAAAGTAGCCGAAGTTATAATGCTACCTAAACCTGGCAAGCCACCACATGAAACCACATCTTACAGACCGATTTCTCTGCTGCCAATCATCTCAAAACTGTTTGAGAAATTGTTGTTGAGAAGATTGAAACCTTTAATCGACGAGAAATACTTAATTCCGGACTTTCAGTTTGGTTTTAGAGAAAAACATGCCACCATAGACCAGGTGCATAGAATTGTAAACCAAATAGAGAATGCCCTAGAACAAAAACAAGTTTGTTCTACTGTCTTCCTCGATGTGGCTCAGGCATTTGACAAAGTTTGGCACGAAGGTCTGATACATAAGTTAGAAAAACTTCTACCAAAGCAATATGCTGATATACTCAAGTCTTACCTGACCGACAGAATGTTCAGAGTAAGACATGAAGGCGCATATTCTGAGCTTAAAGAAATCAAAGCTGGTGTACCACAAGGAAGTGTTCTTGGACCGGTACTTTATCTCTTGTACACCGCTGATATCCCCAAGCTTGAAAACTGCCTAATCGCGACATTTGCCGACGATACGGCTATCATGAGTATCGATTCCACTCATGCCGAAGCAACAAGTAAAGTCCAAACTGCCATTGACACCATATATAAGTGGACTAAGACATGGCGAATAAATCTCAATGAAACCAAATCGGTCCACATTGACTTTACAAATAAAAAAGCTGACTACCATCCGGTTTTCATTAATGGCAAGGCAATACCATACGAGAATACGGCCAAATATCTTGGTATGACATTGGACGCAAAGCTACGCTGGAAGGCTCACGTCAAAAAGAAACGCGAAGAACTAGAATTGCGCTACAGAAGGATGTATTGGCTTTTGGGTAAACACTCCTCACTGTCAGTACACAACAAACTAGTCCTTTATAAACAAGTCCTCATGCCTGTTTGGACTTATGGTATTCAACTATGGGGTTGTACCACACCGAGTAATGTGCAATTGATTCAAAGGTTTCAGAACAAAGTTTTAAGGAGCATTGTAAATGCACCCTGGTACATTAGAAATGACGACCTTCACAGAGACCTCAACGTCAAGCTCGTCACAGACATGATAAAGCAATACGCCGAAGCTCACGAACGGAGACTTCATCACCACGTGAATGTTGAGGCGATCCAGCTTCTCGACACCACGGACATAGTGAAAAGACTTAAAAGAACTAAACCACACGAATTAGTGTAGTGAATAGTGACAATGTGCAGTGAGTGCAATAATAAAGTTACAAGAACAAAGTGACTTTCCCTTAATTAGAGACAGTAAGAATAAGGTGTTAATGGACACATTCTTAGTTTATCTCTATTTAGCAGTTTAAGTTAGATTTAAATTACTCATTAGTCTTTATTGACTAGATTGTAATATAATTGATATGCCCACTGTAAAGTGAAATATCAAACAAACAAAAAAAAAAAAAAACGGACGGTTGAGTGGCTATTTTGATTTTTTAAGTAAAAAAATATTTTCATCGTTTTGGTTACTAAATGTTACTTGATTTAATTTTAAAGAGGATACATTAAAGGAAATTATGCAGTTCAGATAAAAAGACAATATTATTTTTTAATATTATTAACGCGTTTTCCGTAACATTATGCCTCAAAATGCACTATTTTTAGCAATTATCAGAACAGTTTTAAAATTAATTAGCGATATAAATATTCTACCACATTTTAATTCCCATGTCAAAGTTTTCAATAAAAATCAGACATACTTTTGTGTTTATTCAATAACCATTTTTATAAAAATACTATGAAACGTCTTACTCTTTAACGTCAAAAGAACAACACATTCAAAGCACACATCCTGCGGTTCTCTCGAGCACGTTTCATTACGAGTTGTTCAAAGGAGCGAGTAATGGACATGTTGACTCAGGAGCGCCGAAATTGCACGCCGCGAGATCCGAGTGTACTGTTATACAATTAACTGGGTATAGTATTATAATTTGGGCACAACAAGAGATGGCTTTTAATGACGAAAACAATATATAAATGGGTCTTTCAGCAATTAATTAAACTATGTTTAATCATACCGACAATTAAGCATCTTTCGTACAGGCCAGTTATCGGGTGTGTAACCGAAAAAATTCAGCTCGAGCTCTACCGTGCTTTGGAAACCACGTTTAGCCGTTGTTCCTGCGACTGATCTTTCTACGGTCGTATCAGCTTGCTGTCCCCCGAACTATGAAAGTGAGGTAACAGAGAGTGCACCTGTGCTTGCGCACTCACTTGTGCACTATAGCGCACTCTAGTATATCCTACGTAGCGTACCTGGCTGAACGTAAGATCGGCCGCAATGGTCTAAAAACGGCATGAAGAGTATTATTATTATGGTGAACTCATACTACATATGAAAACGCGCTTCCCCCTAGAACGCCTCGAAGTAACTTCTTACGACACCCACGTGAAGAAATAGGGCAGTGCTATTCCAGTCCAAGTAATTTTTTATTAACGAAATTCACACGTCACATTTTTAACCTTTCGACACTGCTCTATTACAATAATTTATTAAACTTCAATTTCTGACTCTAAATATAGCACAAATAAAGGTCAAATTCACGTTTCATCGCTGCGCAAAGGAGCGAGTAATGGACATGTTGATTCAGGGCGGGCGAGTATTGGGCCAGACCGCGAAACCACAGGCCGCGAGAGAGAGCAATGTTTACTGTAAATATACGTGGGCGTATAACAATTAACAAAGGATAGTGTAGCGTAGTATTTAATTCATGAATAAGAGATAAAAGTGAATGGGATTTAAGACTTCTCATTATAATACAAAATATTATGTACTACGTTTCGGTAGTGTTACAACGACTCAGCGTAATTATTACAACGTATATTTTACGTAGGCTACGTATTTTTTTATATTATATTGAAGTCATTAGAAAACATCTTTAAATTTAGTGTGAAATCTTTTTTTCGGAGAAATACTTTAATTAAAAGTAAGAGTCTTTCGCACCAATTACGGAATGCTATTTCTTTTGAAAGTCATCCTTAAATACTCTTCAAACACTCTATTCAGGCTTTAAAATTATCATATAATAATATGCATCGTGATCAATAATTTGCAATAATATCAACTTTGCTACACTGCACATAAAACAGATATAAACAACATAAATTATGCAAGAAAAGATACAAAGAATGGTGGGAAGTTAGAGAAATAAGTTGATTCAACATTAAATGGAATTCGTATACCTAAACATCTGTCTAATTTGGATAATCATACGACCTGCGTTGTTCCTATTTTCTCTATTTACGAACTAGCCTAGTTAATAAGGTTCGCTGGCCTAATTATTTACGTTCGTGGGTAATTTGTCATCCCTATCGCTCCTTCTCGACAGTTTAATGTGAGGCGCTTTTTGCCACAACAATCCATCGTGTTGTGAACTAAATAAATAAAATGAAATGTCAGATATCACATACATTGGTTAGATGTCAGAATTGGGTAGTAGACTGTATAGGAAATAATAATATTATAAATAAGTAAAGAAGATAACCTGATGATATTATTTTAATCGATAACCTGATGGTAAGTGACAGAAATATGCCAAATCTGAGGCAAATCAAGAATCGGAGGGAAATCGGACCATTTAGGTTATTTTTAAGGAACAACGGCTTAACGTGTCTTCGAAGAATTTAATCATCATTATTATTGATTATTCTACATGCACAATCATATTGTGATTCACGCCTGCAATGTCCTAACAAAAGTGGGAAAACCAACACTTAAGTGAAAGTATTCACCGCAGGATTTGAACCCACGACCTCCAAGGTTTTTGAGCACAGCGCTAGAAACACTACACCACGGAAGCAAGTAATTATTATACACGCATTATTATTTACTATGTTATTGGACACCACTTACTCAATTTAATTAGCCCCAATAAATACACGATAATACGTTTTGGATAATTAATATTCATATCAGAATAACCTCTGTTTATTGGCTTTAAATATTATGTATCATAAGGTTAAATTATACCTCATTATGCTTTGTTTCATTAAGATAATGTCAAGTTTTAGGTCCAAACCTCAGTTTAATAAATACCATAAATTCACTAAAGTCGGTTCCTCTCTCAGTCTTTTCCAATGGCCACGCGATAATGACGTCATCCCACTTGACAGTTCAGGCGGCAGGAGTACATGTATCAGCTTTCTTGTTCTATCACACCTGATTCGTACAAAGGAGAAAAAGGATAGCATAACTGTAAAATAATAAATATTGAATTCTTTGGACTAACACACCAATTGCCTAGCCCCAAACTAAGCTCGAAGCTTGAACTATGGAAGCTAAGAAACGGATAGACATACTTATATACTTTATAAACATCCATGGCTCGAGTACAAATGTCGAACTTCATCACACAAACATTTGGCCCTAGCGGGTTTCGAACCCACGACCCTTGGTTTTGTAGCCAGGGTCTCTGACCACTAGACCAACGGGCCCGTCAAATATAAGTGTAAAATTAATCGGTGCATCTATCGATACTTGTATTCATTAATTTGAGGTCCAAAAAAAGCATTTGAAGAATGATGAAACGTCAGTCATTAGAATCAAACGTCTACCAGCTGGTAGTCATTTAAAAAATGCAATCAATTTATATCGTAACTCAAAGAAACAAGTCTGAAATCACTTAAAAGTATAAGGCAACTGTGGGAATCACCGATTGTGTATAACAGGTCGTCTAAGCTTAATTGTCACTGTTATTATAAATACAAAGGGAGTTATTATTGTTATCCGATAATACGCCAATCAAGCCTCAGCTACACAGGTGTGTTAGTTATCTATTATTTTATTCAATTATACAAGAAGTGTCTATTTTGCTGTACACTTAAAATATTTCAAGCTCTTAAACTTGCTGAAATATGTATAAACATAACGCTTTCGCGAGTTTTATGCTCGGATTCTAATATTTACGACCAGCCAATTATGGATTTAACAAGTGAGTGCACTAAATATTAATAATTTGATTAGTGACCGCCCAAGACTCCGTCCGCGTGGATTTCGGCTTTCACCCACATAGTGCCTTATTCTAAAGTCTTCCTTGACAAGTGGACTATCCAACACAAAAAGAGGTTTTTAATTTGAACCTGTAGTTCCTGAAATTAGCACGTTCAATGAAACAAACAAATTCTTCAGCTTTATTATAATAGAACCTTTATTTTTAGGTAAAATCTGTATTGTTGTCTCGTGATCTGATGTTGAATTATGCGTGTAAGTGATAATATGTCTATTGGTTTGATGGCGGCAGATCCAATGTTATAATTTGACTTGTCAAAATCTGCATAATACTGCAATTTTATTAATCTAGAATCAGTCTCAAGCATCAAACACAAATTATGATTGTTTGTTGTAATTGGTATTCAAATCCCACTCTGAACACAAAGCTATACATAGTAAATTCTAAAGAACATAAGTTTCTTAAGATTCGCGCCACGACTAGATATCTTTCAGAAGAGCATTAAAAAGCGTCAGCTGTGCCAACACTTACTATCGATGGGAGTCTGGCCAAACTTGGTACAGAAATGTAAGATGTTATACTAGCACGTTTCATTATAAACAGTTGACACCATTTTCTTTAAATAACCTAAAATTCAAGCAGTAAGTAATATGAATATGAAAATGTATCATCACTACATAACGTGGAATAAAACAAATAAGCTTTCTTCTGCCTCTAAGCATGCTAAATTAAATCTTTAAAACTGCGCAACCGACTTTCTTTCTATCAGTATTTTTTGTCGGATAGACTGATGATGATTAAAAGGAATGTTTATGAATATCCGTCCGCTTGCGACCACGCCTGCAGCATCGCAGCCGAAACGTCAAGCAGTAAGTACTCAGGTACTTATAAAAATAATATCGCGTTTAGTCCCGTTGTAATGTTAAATAATTATAATGCAACGCGAAAGTTCAAACTTATATTTATGTATATACTTTAGTACCAGCAGTATTCCGTAGGACGCCTGGGCCCATCGCTATTAGGTAAATTAAAGCATCAGCCTATTTATGTCCCACTGCAGGGCAAAAGCGATCATCATTTGAAATCATGTTTTATGGACCAATACAAATGAGGGTTTCGGTTTATCATCACGCTTGTCAAATGCGGGTTAGTAATCACAAACCCAAGCTGTGTTCAGAAAAATTGACATAAGTTTTGCCCGACCCATGAATCGTACTCAGGACCTCGAGACCACGGCCCATTACTTAAACAACTGAACCAACTAGGAGGTTGCTAGTAGTAAAATGAATGTCGTATTTCAACCTTAATTCATTGTTGGTTTACAAAACTGTATTCTCTTAAATAATTACCAAAAATCAGTTTTGGCAGGTCGATAATGGATAATGGATGACAATAATGATGTTTTGAACATTCGAGCTATTAATTACTAGCCTACTGTTTATTATAAAACCAGTAGTTATTATCGAAAGATGAATAGATTTTGAGTTTGTTGATAAAATATATATATTTGAAAGCAATCATTATTACGAAGTAAGCAGAAAGGTCACAGACCAGCTCTTTCAACCATTTTAAAACCATGTCAAAACACCCCACATTGAATTGATTGTATGAGCTTATCAGAGGATACAACATAATTATGAAAAATTTGCCATAGTGCTAGGAACAAAAATGTTTATCGCATGAATATTATAAATCATTGATAGTACTTAGACCTAGAACGCTGAAGAACAATAAAACACACCCAGTAACATTCAAGTAAGACCCTTAAGCCTAGGACTCTGAAGAACAACAAGACACACCCATTAATTTATTAATAAGAAGAACTAACTTGAAAATAACTATTTTGTTATAACAAAGTATGCTATCTTTCCATCCCAAACATCTCGTAATCTTTACACCCATCTATTCGAGGCATGTACTTTCTCAGTATTTACAAAAGGGTTTGACCACACACAATCTTTTTCCGGGTCAGCTGCTCGATCCATCTTCGTGTTCTAGATACGAATACTACGAATAGTAATGGGTATTATTTTAATACTAGCGGCTGCCCACGACTCCGCCTGCGTTTATTTCGATTTCCAATAGCCTAAAGCCTTCCTCGACAAATGGTAGTCCAGTACCTCGTCAAATGGTAGTGGATAGTTCCAACACAAAAAAAAAACGTTTGAAATCGAACCATTAGTTCCAGAGATTAGTGCGTTCAAACGAACAAACAAACTCTTTACCGTTATTATATTAAGTATTTAGTATACATAGATAACATGATCCGTCGATATATCATTTTTCTTTTACCTGTAACCTTTTATTGGAAAGCTTGCTATAATATTTGAGTAAGGGTCTGCGTAGAATTAAAAAGATATTATTTGAAGGCAGATAATTTTGAATTATTTAAAGAGACTCTTGCAACCACGGTTATTGTAACGCAGCCGAAACGTCAAGCAGTAAGTAGTATACATAAACTACATTATTAATAACGCGTTTAGTCCCTTTAAATAATACTAATGTCAAAATTCAACGCGAAAGTCAACAATCTAATAGATAATTTTGTATGTTATAAATACGTTCTGGGAAGTTTCGTAAAAATCTAATTTTAGCATAGAGAGATTGTTAGATTAATACAGCTTTTCTCGGCTTATTTCTAAATAGGATTCATGCCTTTAACTCCTAGGAACTAGGTCAGTTCAAATGAGAACCTTTGAAATTCAATGAATCAAAGTTTCATTTGAGCTAAAAAAAACAATTTGCTTTGAAAAGAAGCATGCAACCAAAGAAAGAAATCAATATTAATCAATATTTTTCATTTGTATAAAAATCACATTACGTTAAAATGATAGATCATAATTCAAACAACTTGAGATAACATCTGAGTATTTGACGTTAAACACACTTTTGATTTGTTTTTAGAGCCATTCCACTTGATAGGAACGTGAGTTTAATGTCACCAAAACGTAGCATTCATAAACCATTTTCATAAAATATTATAATAGTAAATCTCGTATTCACTTGAATAAAACCATGCATCCTAGCACAACACGCGAATCAAATATTTTTATATTAAAACAGAATATGTTATCTGGAAAGCCTTTTAAAAATCTCATAAATATTTAGACTTTAACCCCCCATTTGTTATGCAACTCCCACAATTCATTTACATATTATGAACGGCCTTAAATGTATATTTGAAACGAATGCGTTTGAGTATTATGAAATGTTTTCTGGTAATAAATTCAAATTATTATGCTCCGACAAATTCCTGCACGCGATATGAAATTTCAAGGCCGTTTAAGCTAAGCACCGTCATTCCGCGATCCTGAAACGTAATTAACCAACCATAATCCTGATCCGACGGGAAATTGACCGTTAAAAATTCTCCGGAGACGTCTGCCGATAATTAAGACATGATATTCAGCAACTAATCAGAGCACTGAAGATGTAATTTACCATATTTCGACACGATCAAACGGGCCGGCGTGGACGCTGGCAGCCGCTGCGATCCGTCACACTGCACATCATTCGAGTACCCCACAAACAACTCTCGTTCTCACTGCATAATATCACTCATAAATACACTGTCACCGTATAATTTCTCTAAATGTAATATTCGTAGCGTCTGTAACGTAGACGGCGCGCGGCGGGCGTCACAGTACTGCCGTAGCGGCGCTACGAAGAGCACCGAGAGTTGCCGAGCGCGGCCGATTCGTAGCTCGGGCTGATTCTGCTCAGTCGTTCATATTTTATATCGGTTCGGCCCGCGCGGTATTACAGAGTTTGCTTGGGTAGGTTTTTATAGCGTAACATTGGCGAGTTCTATTTTGGAGGTATTTTTTCGAGTCGCGCGCTCCCTCGAATTTTTCATTGTTTGCTTCCCTCACTTGTAACTTGTGTGATTTTAATGGTGCAGCTCAAGGAAAGCGCGTTAAGGAATGCTTTACGCCGCCTATTAGTGTTCCTGGCGTATACCGCAGCATACCAGGCTTTGTAGGGGCCATATCTCAAATTTATTTTCGGTTTAGAGCTTACACAGTATATTACTTTAGCCAGTACCATAAAACTGTTGAGCCAGGTCGTTATTTTACAAGAGTAGTTTGGAGTTTTCTTTTCTGTATACTGTGATTTACCGAACATAGAATACGTGTCTTTATGAGTGAATACGCAAAAAAAGTTTAGATTTGAAGTAATAAATTGTTTATTTACTTATGTTAGACCACTAGTTGCCTTAACTAGTATTGTATTTGAAATAAGATTTCACACCCTCTCATTATTGATGGAGACGTAGAATGCAAGACGTTTTTAAAATTTGTTACCCAACGAAATCTGTTAATGCACTCGCACTAATATTTATAAGGAAAAGTTTGAATGTTTGTCCGTCAATCATGCTGAAAGGTCTGAACGGCAGGGTATAGACTGACTTGTGATAAGATACTTTTTATGCAAAAACCAGTTTCTATACATACAATAATTATGTTTCGTCTCAACTGATCACATTGTATGACATTATGTATTCTACTTGAGAGTAAACCTGCAGGGTATAGTAACCTACTTCCTCGTAACTCACTTATACACTATGTAAAGTATCAAGCATGGAAAGGGAGGGTTTACTTAGCAAATGTACTGTTCCCTTGTTATTTGAACACAAATAGACACTTCAATTATATTTATTTGTTATTAGAGTTCACCCGGGGCCTTACTCGCGAGGAATTCTCAAGATTCCTGTTTCATCCCATGGGAACATTTAATCGGGATAAAAGGTATCCTATTACCTAATTTAGCCCTTACCCTGCCTGAATACCTTTTATCAAAATCATTTCAGTAATTTCAGCGTGATTGACTTGATAATAATTTTATTTTAATAAAGGACACAGTTTTTTTTGGGCCCACCAACAATCGGTAACGTTTAAGAGAAAGAGAAGTACGTAAAAAAATTATATGATTTTTTATGAATTTTGCAATTGAAGTGAATTTCAAACGAAACCGGGTTCATAAAACTAAAATAAAAAGCCTTATTTTGATTATATCCGTGAACTATCTGTCCAAAGATTAGTAAACAATGGCTGACAGACAGATAACTGACGGAAAAAAGGTTTTTATAAATAGAATTAAAATAAACTACTTGAAATCGAACATAAAGGAGACGCAATTCACTTTTAGAACGGTTTTCATGCTTATTTTTATCTAAGGCGGTGATTTGTAGTGACTTTAAATCATTTAATTATTGAAATAAAATAATTCGAATAAACAATACAAAAAAATCCGTATAACGGAACGCAAGTGCTAGTCTATTGCCGGATTTTGATTTTATATAAAAAACTGAATACAAATGTCAGAAACCTCCCGTCTGTCAACTGTCATTAATGGTTATACTAAATAATATAAAAAGCTATAGTTTGTTTGTTTGAACACGCTACTATCAGGAACAGCTGGTTCGAATTGAAAAATTTTTTTGCGTTGGATAATCCATTAGTCGAGGCAGGCTAAAACTAAAAAATGTTAAGCTATAGTTTAAGACTATGTGTGTCTTAAAACCTTATTCCACGCGGACAGAGTCACAGGCGGCCACTAGTCATAATAAATTGCTTTTACTTCAGGCACATAGGAAAAACATAATATGGAAAATCACCCTTATCTGTAAGTCGTTACGGTTCAGGCGTTGAACGTCAGGAAAGTAAAATGACAGATTAGTTTAGGAGGTTAATGTATATTTTCACATCTTATTTCTAACGATTCCGGTTAAAATATGAAAAAGTAATGTTACCAATATAATCTGGAGATTATAAGGAATAAATTGATACCCATTTCGTAAATAAACACTAAAATTTTATGTGGGCCTAACTCTCCATACAAAAACGATTGTCTCTTTTATCCTATGGGGCTATTATAAATTAAAGCACTAATTATTACAATGTTTAAGCGTCAACCTAGTTCAAAAAAATACTTATTTACTAATTTCACATAACTGTTGGTTTCCCTCTGCATCGATGGCCTAGTGGTTTAAGTACTGGGCCCTGAATCGGGATCCTGGGTTCGATTCTCGGGTCGGGCAAAATTGGTGTCGGTTTTTACGAACATGGCTCGGGTTTGTGATAACCAATCTGCATTTGGCTAAGGTTGTGATCAAATCAAAACTCACATTTGTAGCAAATCATGTATTCAAACGATGGAAAGATTTGCCTTGCATTGGGACATTAATAAGCAGATACTTTATATCGGTTTTCCCAAACCAATAAATAAATCTAAATTTTAACTAAACAAGACTGGTTTGTCTAACCTATGCACGGATTTATCGTTTCCAGAACATTTATTTTGCTTGTTCTGTGTTTAACGTGTGTTTTTGTTTGGCTTGTTTGAGTAAACATTACTTGCAAATATATATGGCGGAGGGCTTCGATGGTCTAGTGATTTAAAGTACCGGACCGTGGTCTCGAGATCCTAGGTTCGATTTCCGGGTCGAGCAAAATGTGTGTCGGTTTTTCCGAACACAGCTCGCGTTTGTGATTACCAATCCGCTTTGACAAGCGTGATGGTTAAGCCAATGCCCATTTTTGTAACTAAAACATGCTTTCAAATGATGAAGGCCTTTGCCCTGCAGTGGGACATTATTAGGCTGATACTTGGAGTAAACATTACTTCCAGACATGTTGGTACAGTCATGAGCACCAACATGTATACAAACCAATCCAAATATGAACTTTACTGCTTTGACATAAGAGGGTATGACGAAGTGGTATGACGATACATATCGGTGCTCATGACTGTACAGGAGCGGAGAGAAATGATAATGTCCTATTTTACGGACAAATTCAATTTTTTTCTAGACCGCTTTCGCAAATCGAATTTGTATTTCGGTAAGGTCATGGGTTGGGTTAGTTACTTATTGGGGTCATTTATTAAGGTACTTTTTACATTACAATGTTTTACGTAATAAAGGGTTTTAGTTTTTTTATAACATAAAATACAGTTATACAGTTACTAGCTTTTTTTTACAATAATACAGAATAACATAAAACTACAGATTGAATCTACCAGCGACTTTGGAACGCAGTGATCTACCCAGTAGAAGCGGCAAGAAACTCGATAGTTGGTCTTTTCAATCTCCAAGTTTGCACAATATATTTTGTCCACACAATAAGTTTACTTATTTGTACTTGGATAAGCTGCGAATTCAATTCGACATTAATTATAGTAGCAATTTATGTACGAGCGAAGGTTTTAGTTTTAATTAAAAACGAGTTATTCTTCAATTAGAACTGTAAATACGATGGTACCAACGTGAGGAAGTAACAGGCGCTGTAGGTTCGCACTTAAGTATTAATTGTCCTGTTTTTGTGCACAATAAATTGGCGTTTTATGTGCCGTGTAGTTTTATCACTTTTCTTTACGTGGATGTAGTGAGAATCGAGTTAGAACAGTTACACACTAGGCGAAAAAAACGCGACTGAAGTTCTGCGTAACTACGCTTGCAATGTTTTTAATTAAAATACTTGCGGCCGCCCGCGACTCCGTTCGCGTGGATTTCGATTTCCAATAGCCTAAAGCCTTCCTCGTCAAATGGACTATCCAACACAAAAATAATTTTTCAAATCGGTCCAGCAGTTCCTGAGATTAGCGCGTTCAAACAAACAAACAAACATAGAAACAAACTCTTCAGCTTTATATATAAGTATAGATTTATGTAGATAAGAAATCAGACGATGCCAAAATCACGTCGCGTAATGTAGTATAGAAAATGCATTACCGCCGAACTTCGGTTGAATATTTTTGACCTAATGTGGTCCTACGCAAAGGGATATTCCAGGGGATGAGCTTTAGCGTTCCCCTGTAATTCATCATTTACCATACTGCCGTGGTTTGGGCTCTATGATAGCCCTTGGAAAGGTCTGAGTCCAAAAATAAACTGCGATAGGCTGAGGATGATGATGATGATACTGCAGTTACCATCGCCCATCTGGCGTGGTGAGTGTAGCCATTACTCCAATCTGTGGGAAGCCTGACTCCAGCAGAAGCCACGGCTGGGCTTACTGGTGAATTGGTGAACGATATAAGGTGGACTAGCCAAGATGCCACTTTGAGTGCGTGATACATGTGACTTAAATTTCCATCCCGCTCACATAAATACTTGGTGTGAGGGATGGAGATACAATTTGCGAAATGGCATCTTGGCTAGCCCATAAAGAAAACGCTGGTGTTCATTAGAATATTTCTTGTTTTCTCCTTACTACACCTACGGGAATAATTGAAATAGAAAAAAGTAAAGTTTCAGCTTATTAATGTCCCACTGCAGGGCAAAGGCCTCCATCATTTAAAATCATGTTTTCGATACAAAGATGAGTTTTAGCTTAATTAAAATTAATTTTGAATTAAATGCAAAACCCTGATACATCAAATAGTAATTAAATTTCTCGAGAATTTTTCTACTCGACATTAATAACATTCCAGATCAGACATTTAAAAAATTGCTATACCAACGAGGTATTATTCAAGGAAAACACCTGGTTACCAGTTAAAACATATTATTCTTTAATTATCACAATGAGAATCGTAATACTGGGAAACATTTCCTAGAAAAATAATAACCTTCACTCATTTTATTAATTTAATACAGATGTTTTGTTCAGTTTTATACAGAAAAAGAGTGTAATTCCTTTATAATTAAAATGAAGTCTGTAGACTATTTTGGGGAAAATATCTAAAACATTGTAACTAACTAGTACCTCTGAGGTATTGGATTAATTCAATTCACAGATTATCGCATTCATTCGTGGCTTTATTAGTCAAGACGAGAACGAAGTTCGATGAAGTTCAAAATTGCAACTTGACAATAAGCCCAGACGCAATCTAGATAATTTAAAATTTACTTCCCATTTGAGTGAAATTATTAACCAAACTATTGCCACTAAAGAGTGTCTTTAGTTCGGTGGTTACTGCAAACCGTACTACTAACACTTTAAAATAGCTGTAGTTCGGTCAATCGGACTAATAACCGAACTATTGCTTCTTCAGGACAATTACCATCTGATAAGATATGAAGACTTATAAGACTGGCTTTCAAGTGTATGCTTTCCTTCAACTCGCTTGTTTTGTTACAATTATTACGGCAAAACTTGAAAATTGGATGGAGCGAGACTACCAATTCGAAACGAATTGTAATTGTAATGCAAAACATTCTGCCTCTTGTTAATTGAAATATGTTAGTCTTCAATTACTGTTGTGGGCTCTGTTTAAGTTAATTTTATATTATTTTGAGATAAGTAATACGCTTTCTCAGAAGTGAGTAATTGGATTTTACTTTGAAAGAGTAAAAATACAATTTATTTCGGCTTGGTAAGCAAGGTATTTCATAATGCTTGAAGTATATTCAATGAAATCAAACCGTAAATACTTTTAAGACAATATAATATTAGTTTTGTGCGCAATGATTACTTAGAAAACTTAGAATTATGTCTATAGTATGTAATCTCTTCTGAATAAGTCTCAGAGAGGTAGATCTTGGTGGAAATTCCACTCGAATGAGCCGCTCGCCTGGAGAAGTATGTACCTCTAACTTACAAAAGACCACAGTTAACTAGCACTTCAATACCGTTGTGCTATTAAAAACGCTGGTGCGTAAGGTCGCTAGAGCACAGTTAGGGAGCGCATGGAGTTTTTAAAGGCAGGCAAAGCATCTGCGACCCTTGTACGGTTGTCGATGTCCTTGGGCAGCGGTGATCACTTACCCTCAGGTGACACACTTGTTGGCCAATAACTCACGACCTTTGGAATTTTTACCACTGTTACAAAAAGGCAGTACAAAAATGGATGAGTATGTCCCAAGCTCTAGAATATTCTGTTATAAAATTCCTTGTATATTTTTCGACCCGATCCACGGAAGAACGGTATACTGTGAATTGTGAGCAAAAATATGTAAAGAATATTTTTACCCGACTGCCGTATTTACTGTAAGCGACGTATAAGAAAACTATCCTTAACACTTTACGTTGTAATACACGCTGTATAAAAATCTCATTGACTGCAGCGAGCAACGCATGAACTTTAACGCCCAAGCAATAAAGCTCACATTGCAATAAAACTTCAACAATAGTTGGCCATTTCACGCCGCGAATGAAACCCATGATGTGTCAATTTGTGTGCCCAAGCAATTTTGGACTTTGGCCGGATAGTTTAGGGTGCTATATCACTTTGGTTGGCACCTCATACCCGGTTAGTATGGTCACGTAAAATTTTTTACAACAATAATTTTCTCTCGTATCACTTTTTGCGTTGAAAACCATTTTTGGCACGCATTGAATCAAATGTAATATCTGTGCGGGCTGAAAAACTATTCTCTTTCGGTGGGTTTTTCAGGTCATTGGTTTGGCATAAAGCGCTCTTTCCCACGAGGTATTTTCATAATAAATTTGCTTCGGAAATTTTAATAACTTGGTTTGGTTTGTAATAGCCAAAGATATTCAAATAAAATTCGAGTAAAGGAGAGCTTAACAATTTGACTTTTATGTTTTTTTTTTTTTATATAGGCTTAACTAGGTCTTAGAACTTATTGGGTTTGGTTTAATGTCCACGTGGAGTCATGAATTTTAATGGGTGGCAATGATCAATTAATGACAAATAGTTCCTTGAATTTGCTAAACTGTCTTGTGTTATTACTATATTAAGTAAGCATCATTACTCAATCTCTAGAGCATTCACCAAGAATAAAAAAAAAACTGGGACTTAGACATTTATTTATTTTATAGTTGAAGATTATCAACCACATTTTTACTCTTTTCTTACCAACCTTATAACTTTTCTCTCTGATAAACTAAAAGGCCTTTTCCAGAAGCATTGAAACACAGATTAAGTCAATCATGAAATATGTATACGGGTCTTTTCAATTTGTAATTCATGAAATAATATTTATGTACATATGTACGTACATATTGGCTCAATGTGACGCATTGCGGAGCAAATACAAATGTTTGAATGAAGTAATATTTGATCTACACGTTTGCCATCTGTGGTTATCATTTTGATTATCAAAACCCTAGCATGAGAGAAATTAAAGTTTGGCCCGAAATGATTGTAATTATTTAGATCCAACCTCAATATCCAGCGGACCTTAACTAACAATTATTTATACTCGTTTTAAAAAATTAAGTATCAGCCTATTAATGTCCCACTGCAGAGCAAAGGCCTCCATCATTTGAAATCATGTTTTCGTCAAGATCGGTATTGGCTTAACACCACGCTTGCCAAATGCGGGTTGGTGATCACAACCCCGAGCTGTGTTCAGAAAAATTAACACAAATTTTGCCCAACCCAGGAATCGAACCCAGGACCTCGAGAACACGGCCCGGTACTTAAACCACTGAGCCATGGAGGTGATCATTGTATTTCGTGTCAGCATCAGTGTATGTATGTATTTGCGGAGCTCGATGGCACACTGGTTAGCGCGGCTGCAGAATCGTCCTGGGTACAAGTCCGTTTCCGCCTCTTGGTTGTGTAACCGTGCAAGGCAGGTTTTTTATGGCAGAGGCGACAATCGAGCTACCAGTCGCGTAATGGTAAGCAATCGCTGCCGCCCATGGACATCCGCGACACTAGAGGTATCGCCGAAGCGTTGCCGGCCTCTGGCGGTCGCCAGAGGTAAGTAAGGTTTTACTCACCAGCATAAACGTAGCACAACAGTTAAGAAGTTACATTTAACTGCGGTCTTTTGCAAGGGGGAGGAACTTCCACAGACCAGCGGCTTAGGTAAGGGAGCGCTGTCCACACACCTGGAATATCCCTTAGTTGCTTCTAAGAACGATTCCAGGCTAGCCTACACGCAAAAATAAAATAATGCTGATCTTAAAAACCAGGTAGGCAACCTTCCAAAAATCCTCAAGGTAATATTTCACCCTAAAATATTCTTTGAAAGCTATCTGCTACCAAACTTTATCGGAAATTTGACCTCAGAGTAACAAGATATTCAATTAATATTGAGTAAATAGGTACATTGTTTCCTTAAAAAATAATCGCGTATTTTCGCTTTAAATAAAATACAAAAGTATTTTCCAAGGTAAGTCAAGACTTTCGTTTTAAATTATAAAAGTTGTAATTGATAGATATTAGCTATAATTTGTTAATGGAAAGAGTACTTATAATATTGATTTGATATTTGTCGACAAACAGTAGCTATCTTTTTAATTTACAAGTTGTGAGTTTTCCATGTATCCTTCTTCAATTATGCTTCTGTCGTGTAACTACATAATAGGTAGTTGGGTTCAAACCCCGGGTTAGACCAAATTCATATTTCCCTTTTTCTATCTACCTTTTTCTATAATATTTTTCTATATTTTTTATTATAAATATTGAAATTCTAGTGCTTTAAATACCGTGCCGTGGTTCGAGGACATTGCTTCGATTCCCGGGTCGAGAAAATTGATTTCGGCTTTTCCGAACACAGCCCGTGTTTGTGATCACCAATATGCACTTGACTAACATGGTGATTAAGCCAAAAGCCATCTTTGTAACGAAAACGTGATTTCAAATTCAACAATCTAAATCAAAATATACTTAATTTGTGGGCTTTATAGAGGCACGTATAAATCGTCAATGATAACACAATGGAATGAATCTACAAATGATGGAGGCCTTTGCCCTGCATACTTTGAATTATAATTTTTTAACGCAATTAAGAGTTTAGTAATTGGCGGTATAATTACACCCAAAGGTTGAATTTGGTTTAGCGCTTGATATCCCCCAGTCGTAAAATATTTTTGCTCCACCGAACTGTGAGAGTGAGAAAATATGGAGTGCACTTGTTCTTGCGCACTCACTTGTGCACTATTATTTATAACCTACGTAATATACTGATCATAAAAATTGGCGGTCGAATTCGGCAGTCATTCCTTATCCTCAGTAAGCTATATGCACATTACATTATAAGAGGAGATAGCTAAAAAACTCAGCGTCTACAAAATCTTCTTTTAGGGTTTTGTACAGTATGTATACAGATTTTTCCTTACTAATGGAAGTATTTGAAAATGTATGGGAAAAGATTTAAATTATTAGCAAATTTCCCTAGTAATTAGGAAAAATCAATATACATTACATACATTTAATGTATAATGTAAACCCCTATCAAAATGAACATAAAAATATTCTGTCAACACTAGGATTTTTGTGTATGAATTGTGAGCCATCTCCTTTAAACTTCAAAGTCGTTCTCTTGCTTATTTTATTAGACCAATAACAATATGTTGTTACTTGTTACAGAGAACTACAAACTTGTAGCGATCGTAACCAACTTTTACAACTAAACGATACTAGTATGCATACATTTTTATAAGAGACATTCAGTATTCTGAATAAGAACTGGCTATAGTACATATTTGCATTTGAACGCAACAGTCAGGTATGTTTTTCGTTAAATTGGATATTGGGTTTCGTAATAATGCTTGAACTATACAATATATATACTAATATAATACAGCTGAAGAGCTTGTTTGTCTGAATAAGCTAATCTCAAGAACTACGTCATGTTTGAATTGTTTTTTTTTTTTGTTTTGTATAATCCATTTGTCGAGGGAGGCTATAGTATTTATAGTATAACACTATGTGTGAGGAAACCGAATTTCCCGCGGACGGAGTCGCGTTCGGTGGCTTGTATTTTAATATAAGATATACTCACAGTTAACCCACCGACATGGCACACGTACTGAGCAGGTGAGGGAACAGTGAGATTAGGCGAGGCGCAGTGAGTACGCTACGTGAGGTGAGAACTAGGGTTATTACGTCACAAGGGAATACGTGTCACTACATCAGTTAAGTAAGTAGTATTTAATAATTTCATTTTGTAGATGTCTGATGCGAAATGGAAAATAAAACTTTGGATGTACATAAAATTGGAAATATGTGTAAAATCATAAGACAGTGTAATGCACTAGCACTTTAGTACTTATTAAGTACCCATCTTGATATGAAGATGTGAATATAATTTACTATAAGACAGCTAACCCACCGACATAGCACACGTACTGATCATGTGTGGAAACAGTGAGATTAGGCGAGGCGCAGTGAGTACGCTACGTGAGGTGAGAACTAGGGTTATGACGTCACAAGGGAATACGAGTAGCAACGTGCAGTTAAGTTAGTAGTATTTTATCATTTCATTTTGTTGATGTTTGGTGCGAATTTAAAAATAAAATCTGGATGTGTATAAAATAGAAAATCATATGACAGTGTGTTATTTTAGAAGGCTAGCGAGTATAATTATGTAATACGTGCCAGTAGGCTATGAAGACACATTAGTTCTTACACTTAGATACAAATCTTGATATGAAGATGTGAACAATTATTTTAAAATAAAACAGTTAACCCACCGACATGGCACACGTACTGAGCAGGTGAGGGAACAGTGAGATTAGGCGAGGCGCAGTGAGTGCGCTACGTGAGGTGAGAACTAGGGTTATCACGTCACAAGGGAATAGTGATGTGCTGAGGTGCAATTTACTAAACGCAAATGACATAATCTCACGACTGTGTTACCAGTGACAGTACTAAATTACTACTGTCACCGATTACACAGCCGTGAGATTATGTCATTTGCGCTTAGTGAATCGCACCTCAGTTAACTAGACAGACTTTTCTTAGAAGTACATAGAATAAAGTCACGAAATAGCAGACTATTTCGTGACTTTTTGCACATAATTAAACGTATCCCAGAGGATACGTTTAATTATGTGCAACACTTCTTGGTACATAATATTGTTACCAAAAAAAAATATTGTGGAATACCAAAGTTTTCAGAACATTGTCTTGACCCTTACAAATAACTGCATTAATTTGTAACATTATCATACTATACTACACAAATCCAATAATATTTATCAACTGTGTAACTTAACTATTTCTATGCAAAGAACCAACAAAACTTCAAAACAATCAAACTGAATCATTGGTTCAAATAACAATAGCATTTAAATTCATATAAAATTTAGATGATAGAAAGGAACTTTATCTCGTCAGAATTTTCTCATATGAGTATAGATTACATGACTGTGATATTTGTTACACAAGATAATCGTATCAAAAAACTGTATCGCTGTACATCACTGGTCTTAAACGGCTCACCGTTTAGGCGATCCGAACAAACCCGGCGATCAATCACACTGCCTGCGATATTGAGATTGATTCCATCTTGCATGATCCATTGTCCAAAGTAAATATCCTGTTACGTCTATTTACTTAGATTCCGATGAGTTGTGAAACTCTCGTGTTTTGGACGAGCATATTTCGCTTCGCGGAACTGGGTTGGATTTAAAAGTGAATTTTGTTTGTTCTGGGTAGTTCGACCCCTATTCCGACTTTGCTAATATACTCGTATACTGTATAAAAGTTTAACATTTTCCGATATTATGCTCGTCATATCAAATCATATTATACAGTTTCAATAAAATATTTTATGCATGCCAAATCTGGATTGGTGACCGGTGTTTACAATAACCCTTCGATAACTCACGAGAACAGTTGGAATTCGGTAGATTATTCGTTTCTATTAATATTTTCATTGGATGGGCAGCCAATCATAGCAAAATCCCGATATAATGGCAAACCACTCACCTTTGACGCCGATTGCTATGCTGAAGTTGAGATGAAAAGCCGTGATCACCACGTGTCCCGAAAAGTCCTTTGATTAATCACTTTTACACTCCCAAAACTGAAGAAACCACACCAATAACCGATGTATGAACCGAGATGAAACATATAAAGTCCAAATCTTGATTATCACCGATATTCCGCCGAAATTCTATAAATCTGAACGCCGAGTAAAACACCGTGCGCGATCAACCGATGGACTGGGCCGGCTTGCTGCGCGCGTCACAGCCGGGTCGCAGGTTTTTGTAGTTTACCCTCATATAAGAAATTGACTTGCCCGAACAACCAGAAACTTGAAATGTTGGTATTGATTGAAATAAATTTGGCTCGACTTGCATCCAACATAGGATCTCATTATCATGACCATAAATAATAATAATATAATAAAGCTACAGAGCTTGTTTATTTTTTTAATGCACTACCTCAGAAATTACTTGTTCAAATAAAAAAAAATATCTTTGCTTTGGATAGTCCAGTAGTCGAGGAAGGCTCTGAGCTAGAATAACACTGAGTGCAGAAACCTAATTCCACTCGGGCGGAGTCACGGGCGGCAGCTAATATTTAATAAATTAAAAACTCACTTAAACTAATTGTTCCGTCATATCTATGCCTGGGAAAAGACCCTTTGGAGACATTTCGCCCGGTCTGTGATCAATCACTTACCACCTGGAACAAAGAAAAATAATTATTATAGTAACATATTTAAATTATTTAATAAGGAAATAATATTTAACATGGAAATCTTAAGTCTTCTCTGAAATAGGGTAAACTTTTCCTTAACTTTTTTTATTTTTTTAGGGCAGAGGCTGCAAACGAGCTGGCGGGTCGCCTGATGGAAAGCAATCACCGCCGCCCATGGACATTCGCGACACCAGAGGTATCGCTGAATCGGTACCGGCCTTTAAGGTAAGTATTACGTTTAAGTACGTTTTAGGAATTAGTGTACTCGTATTAATAATTCCTTGGATGGAATTTATCCCGAAGCACCACTTGTGAGCAAAGCTTGTACTATGAATGCATAAACTTATGACTAACAAAAATTAAACACTATGTTCGTTAAAAATAATGTCCTGATATAAAACCCCGATGTTATGTTTGATTTTTAAAAAGCGGCTAGAAGGGAAAAATAAAGCAAAAACCAGTTTTCTGCTTTCTGCTTATTCAATCTAATTCTGGATGGATCTATACCTCATATTCAGTGCATGATCAAGGCAAACAGGCTTCGCAAGTAGGTACCTGACATCAACAGCATCAGAACACACGTATCTACCTAACGGCCTCACTCGAGGCGCCTTATACCACTTTTACTGACGAAACGACCGCAGGTGCCCGGAATTTATTGAAGTACTCCACTATCGGATGCGGTAAGGTTAATCGTTTCTCGGTTTTACCCTTTGATATTCATGATGGACTCGATTTAATCCTTTCTCCCTTTTTTATAAGGTCCCGAGCGCCCAGTTTATTCCACTACCCTTTCCTTTGATGCCAGTGTAATTATTATACTTTTTTTAGGACGCGGAAAAATGTGTTTGGCAATTTGTGAGCTTTCTTTGGTCTGACACTAATTCGTTGAGGAAGGTGATGGATTAATTAGACGTTTCTGTCAACTTTGTTGTATGTTATTATTTGAAGTCTTTTTATGTATAAGAGGCTAAGTTAAGGAAGTATTATGAGACAATAAAATGTTTTAATGACGATAAATCATAATGATAAATTCTTTAAAAAAACATATTGTTATTTAATTTAAAGTTTTCTTTTTTCAAATAATTTATGATAATGAGATGTTAATCTTGATCGTACCATAATCTAAGTAATGTCAATAAATTATTAATAGGCACTAATTTGTGCTGCTATGCTATGTAGAAAGATAATTATACCTAGACTATTTGAGTAATTTGACGCAGGGCTCATGTCATAAGCACGCACTCAGGTTAAAAACATTTTCATATGTTCCCATCTCACAAAAAATATCAAGCTAGGAATTTCAACCATGTTCACCAAACAAATAACCATTGTACCCGCCTGAATACGGAACATTAATTTGCAAAGTCAACGCTCTTTCGCGATTTTTCATCTGTATTATTCAGGTTCAAACGGTGTCATGGTTTTAACAGTGAATTTTTTTATCTGCTTTCAGAGAAATTTTCCGTTTGTGAATATGAGGATGTTTTCATTCGATATTCCTGTTTTCTCATTTAACTTTAACGTGTAGATTATTGGGCGTTTTATTTGCATTTCACAAGTGGGTAATTGCCTTTTTTTTATATTATAGGGCAGCAAACGAGCAGACGTATTGCCTGATGGTAAGCAATCAACGCCGCCCATGGACGCCATGGGCCTGAATCATTTAACTTTGAGACCTGATATAATTTGGATTAACCAGGTTTGTTTTATATCCTCCGTACTTCTACTCAACATATTCGTAGTGATTTCAAATTCCTAATTAACAACACTATAATACTGACAAAATCATATCAAATGGCTCGAGTCTATTATGTTTTCGGTACCAACCATGAAATTACACGAAATATACAATACTAGCGGCCGCCCGCGACTCCGTTCGCGTGCAATAGCCATCAAGGCGTCAAAAATGAACTAGTTTTCTAGCAAACTAGATTTTCCTATCTCAAGTTCAGTAAGCAAAATCACTGCTCTTCTAAGTTAACCGAGGCAGTAAACTTGGTCATTCGATCCGGTTAGCGAGACACCAGCCGCTAATCATTCGAGACAACTTCTGATTATATCTTAATAACTTAATGGATTATGCTGAGACTTGAGTCCAGTGTTCCAACTTTACGGACGTCGTTTGAAGGCGATGACTAACCAGTAAATTGATTTAGCAAAGTTCGTCAGATTTTAACAAAGTTCTTAAAATGGGGGAGATATTTTTACCTCATAACCTCTTTCCTGGAATACGATTAATCATATCTTTAGTTAAACGAGATATTACAACTGTTTTTCATGCTAATATTTCTAAAAAACGATTATAGAAAAGGGTAATATAGATAAGGGAATAATATAGAAAAGAGTATTCCTTTTCACTTAGGAGTAGGTTTTATTAAAATAATATTTTATTCCCTTTATCGTCTGATATTTCAAAAATAGAACAGACTACTTGATAGTACTGGCAGTTTTCTACAGATCTATTTTATTTTCATTACATAACGGGCCGGATCGTTCTCCTAAGTCTGCCCACGACAGTTGCGATGTTAAACAAATCGATGTCTGAGAGGAATCATTGAACCTGATACGCTTATTCTGTTGTTATTGTATATTTATATTCATTGTTACTTTTCTATGAACATAAAATAAAAAAAAAATTGTTCAAAAGATTTTAAAACCTATGGTTTCAACTTTAGATAATACATATTCCGAGTTTTCATTTAGTGACGTTATGTGGAAGAGGATATCCATGAAAGTCGTTGTTAAGTTTATTCAAACTTTGATTATTTTATGATTCTCAGTAACGAGGAATAAAACTAAAGGAGAGGAGGTGAGGGAGGGAGGAAGGATCTGGCTAACTCATAAAAAAAAAGAAAAGGTGGTTACGGTAAGTACAATTATTTTCACATTTATCAAGCAAATGTAAAGTAAATGAGTCAATCGTTTTTAATTTTGAAATGAGACAATCAAAAGTTAAACAAATCCTGAACTAACAAAACCGCTCCACTTCATAGAACCGGAATCAATAGACAAGTGGGCACTGTCCCCGCACTCGAGACCCAACAGCGCGTGTCTTAGAAACCTCTTAACATCCGACCTGCCGCAATGATCTCTGCAGTGCCTCTCCAGTGGATCGGGAGTTCGATTATCGAGTGTACTAGCTCTAGTGTATTAGACTTGTAACCTGATCAATGTAATCATATTACGGCAATCAGTGTAGAGTTTACAAAGACGAGTTTTGGCTTAATAATCACGCTTGCCAAATTCGGTTTGATGATAACGATCCCTGGCTGTGTTCGGAAAAAACAACACAAATATCGCCAGACCCAGGAATCGAATCCAGGACTTTGACGATGGTCTTTGCTTTAGCTACTAGACTCAAACTGGTAAATTCTACACAAAGTGAAAATGTACCCTTCGGGATTTGAACCTAGGTCCTCCGACGTTTTAATCACAGTGCTCTCTCACCACTACACCAAATAGCATCAATAGACAAGTGGGCACTGTCCCCGCACTCGAGACCCAACAGCGCGTGTCTTAGAAACCTCTTAACATCCGACCTGCCGTAATGATCTCTGCAGTGCCTCTCCAGTGGATCGGGAGTTCGCTTATCGAGTGTACTAGAACTAGTAACCTGATCAGTGTATTTGAATTTAGGCAATCAGAGTAAAGTTTACAAAGACGAGTTTTGGCTTAATCATCACGCTTGCCAAACGCGGTTTGATGATTACGATCCCTGGCATGTTTGGAAAAAATAACACAAATATCGCCCGACCCAGGAATCGAATCCAGGACCTTGACGATGGTCTGTGGTTTAGCTATTAGACTCGAACCGGTAAATTCTGCACAAAGTGAAAATGTACCCTTCGGGATTTGAACCTAGGTCCTCCAACGTTTTAAACACAGCGCTCTCTAACCACTACACCAAGTAGCATCAATAAACAAGAAGGCAATGATTCATTGATAAATGAAAAATATAACTAAAGACGGGGAATTAAGGGCTTTGATGCGCGGTTTAAATAATGAAAAATTTAAAAAGTAAAGTAAGTACAATTACTTACACATTTATCAAGCCAAGAATAAATACGAGAGACAATTTAAATTTTTAAATAAGACAATCACAAGTTAAACAAGTCCTGAACTAACAAAACCGTTCCACTTCATAGAACCGGAATCAATAGACAAGTGGGCACTGTCCCCGCACTCGAGACCCAACAGCGCGTGTCTTAGAAACCTCTTAACATCCGACCTGCCGTAATGATCTCTGCAGTGCTTCTCCAGTGGATCGGGAGTTCGATTATCGAGTGTACTAGCTCTAGTGTAATAGACTTGTAACACGATCAATGCAATCGTATTTCGGCGATCAGTTTAGAGTTTGCAAAGACGAGTTTTGGCTTAATAATCACGCTTGCCAAATTCCGTTTGATGATAACGATCCCTGGCTGTGTTCGGAAGAATCAACACAAAATATCGCCAGACCCAGGAATCGAATCCAGGACCTTGACGGTGGCCAGTGCTTCTATTAGACTCCAACTCGTAAATTCTACAAAAAGTGAAAATGTACCCTTCGGGATTTGAACCTAGGTCCTCCGACGTTTTAAACACAGCGCTCTCTAACAACTACACCAAATAGCATCAATAGACAAGTGGGCAATGTCCCCGCACTCGAGACCCAACGGCGCGTGTCTTAGAAACCTCTTAACATCCGACCTGCCGTAATGATCTCTGCAGTGCCTCTCCAGTGGATCGGGAGTTCGATTATCGAGTGTACTAGAACTAGTAACCTGATCAGTCTGTTTGAATGTGGGTAATCAGGATAGTACATGTAATGATATGGTATTATTATTAAAACCAACAATAACCACATACATATACAATTATACATACATACGAATACGGAAAGATAATTATTGTGCATGCATACGAAATAATATTTGTACTGCGCGGTTATCGTACCCGCTACCTCTTGGTTTAATTGTCAACCTGAAACCATTATATCGAACCGGGGGTTAAGAAAGTAGCCAGTGTTCATCTTATGTAACTTTGGTATCCCACACCTAGAATGTAAGGCTGGCACAACTCAAAAAAACAATTCTTCCACTGTGGCAAAGCAGATCATGTACTTTTGAACTTAGAATTTGGCCATGTCAAAAAGTCAGCTTTCAATCATTTCGAGTTACACTAGTCTTATTCTACAGTCATCTTAATCTAGATGCGCGATATTATTCTTTAAAAAAAATATATAAATTATAAATACTCGTACAGGTCATTGACCGCAACTGCTATAATTGGCTCAAAAGACTTTCTTAAAACAAGTTTCCAGTTACCAATTCATTGTTAAAGTATAAGTTGAATACTTCAATGTAATTAAGTCCAACATTAATTATTTCAAGTACCCCGAAACTCATTGAATCGAGATATCTAGAGGCATAAATCCGATCTATTAGTTTAGAGTTAAATGAACTAGTCGACAAGCGATGCGATTCGCAAACAGTTCGATTATGCAATGGCAACTATCGATTCGGTGAATGCTTAATCGATGCATTCGAATTATAATAATCGATGGTTTGCATCACTAGAAATTGTCTATTTGAGCATATTTATGAATACTATTTATTATTGAATTTCACGTATAAATCTAACAAATAAGTTTAAATCTTGCAAAAGAATCTCAATTATATTGATAAATGGCTATCTAGATGTTATCGTTGTTATTGTGGTAGAATGAAATGTCACATAATACTTAAAATTGTAACCATTACTCTGACTCCATTTTCAAGATTACAGATACCAAGCCCATATTTTAGACTTATATTAATAAATCCTTTGATATTACATTCAAATCTTATTTCTAACTTCAATACATGTAATTTTAAATCACATCGCATTTCGTCTTGAAGCTTTCTTATTATTCATGATGAGTACTGAAAAGTAAAGGACTCGTAAAAATATTAATAATAAATGTTCCATTTCATAAATCAGACCAAATGCTCAATGAATAAAATAAATAAAGGATTTTTTGCGTGGGAAGTTATCAAAGGTAAAGGTTAGATTGATAAAAAGATTGAGAGATCAAAAAAGGCATATAAGGTAACCATTCTATCATTGGATATGGATTTGTTATCAAACAGTCTCTTTTGAATGTCAAAAATAAAATGACTTCAAACAAAGAGATATCTGTAAAAAGCTATTATCGAATACATCAATTCTGATTAGATTTTGACAATGGCTATAGATATCCCATTCTGTGTAGTGACAATTTAAGGAGCTGGAAAGCGCAGTGGTTATTGCGCTCGGCCTGCGATTGCAAGGTTAAGCAACTTTCGCAAAGGCCAGTCATCGGATGGGTGACCGAAAAATCATCTCGCGCTCCTCCGTGCTTCAGAACGTTAAGCATTTGCCTGATCTCATTATGGTACATTATAAGACTGCAATATTACTACAAATATACAAAATTCGCAAGAAAAAACAAGGTATTTTTAAGACATGTTTTTCATTTATAATTTCCCTGAAACTTATCAAAACCATCAACTTATTTGTCCACTATACGTTTCAACCGTTCAATCAACCTATCTTCACGGTTCAAAAGAAACACACCGTATTTTCTCTAAATAGCACTCTAAGCGGTACTTCTGAAAGTTTATTTTCCCTCGGTTTCCTTTATTAAGTTGTTTAGTTGAGCAAATATCGGAATAAGTGCAATCTTTAGAACGCTCTTGGGTGAAAGCAAGGGGCCCCTTTAAAGCGGCTACTTGGTGAAATAACTTCCTGGGGCCAATTCTTGCGTCTCTTTTAATCAGATAATAAGAACAGGCGAACAGTACATCAAATTGAGACGGGGTTTGGATGTTAGCGGGGTTAATAAACAAAGGGTTGTCGTTTTGGGTGCAAAATTTTGACTTAACATAGATCGAAGCTGCTAAATTAGGTATATCCCGCCATTATTAATTTCTACTATCAAAACGGTTTTTCTTTCATTTGCTCTTAATTCGAGAGGCGTAGTGTGTATCAGTTTGGAGTTTGGAGATCTTTGGGAGGGCGGGGGCTATTTCCAGAAGTGGACAGCGCTTGGCTTGTAATGATAATTTCGTTGACGATTACGATTGGGGAGTCGTCAATTTTCCTATGCGGTAGACTAGACTTACTGTTTTTTAAGGGTAAGTTATTTACACGACAAAACTGCAGGCCAGCTAGATTAGCAGCCGTGTATAATAAAATAAATATAAATAAATATTTCACAACATCACATACATTGATCTGACCCCGTGTTAAGTAGCTTAAGCACTTGTGATACAGTCATCAGAATCAACAGTGGTATTACAAATATACTTAAATAGATACATATAACACCCAGACCAGGACAAACAGACATGTTCATGCACACAAATGTTTGTCCTGTGCGGGGATCGAACCCGCGACCTCTTGCGTAATGGGCAATATCTTGACAATTACACCAAGCGGGTCGTCAAAATGGTCGTGTATGGGGCTCAGTACGTGTTCCGTCTACACACTAAAACCCTCCAGTTTCCTCAACCATATTGAGAAAGGCATTGGTGTTCTTGCATCATCTAACCTACTTGCCTTCCTATCATAAAGCAATATCGATAGCTGCAAAATGCAACTCCCTCTACGACTGCACTCCAGCGTATTCCTAAGCATCAGTGTTAAAGAAGGGTCTTCCTCCTATACGTAAACTCCTCCGATACTTACATTAATAAAAAAAAATTAAACCGACTTCAAAAAAATCGTGAACACAAAAATAAACTAAAAATTAAAAAATAATTCCTAATATCTATTACCTAATACTATAATTTTCCTAAACTATGTCAAAGTAATCTTAAACAAACTAACTGAAGTCGGTGCTTTTTCTCTTCTGCTTTTTTGGGCAGGCACCGACTTCAGTTAGTTTGTTTAAGATTACTTTGACATAGTTTAGGAAAATTATAGTATTAGGTAATAGATATTAGGAATTATTTTTTAATTTTTAGTTTATTTTTGTGTTCACGATTTTTTTGAAGTCAGTTTAATTTTTTTTTAAAAAGTCAGTTTATTTCATGATTTTTAGTTGTGTTAAAGGGTCGTGAACTTAATTATTAATAGGAACTTAGTTGTTGTTAAAAGTAAATGAGAGTGTGGATAAATTACTTGTTCTCGTGGGAAGGCCCAGCGAGACTTCTCGGCGAGATTTCTCGCCGTGGGTCTGGATGTAATATACACAAGTATCACAAGTAGCCCCACATACATTCGATCGACCACTTGCAGTTCTGCCTTCCAACTCCTAACCGTTAAGGAGTACTGTAGCTTCATCATCAGCACAGAAGCATCAGATGTTGATTCAAGCATACCTCACAAGCAACATTTAAGCCCTACATACTACTAAATAGTTTCCATCGACCATTTGCAGTTCTGCCTTCCAACTCCTAACCGCTAAGGAGTACTGTAGCATCATCATCAGGACAGCAGCATCAAATGTTGACACCCTGAAGCATATACCTGAGTAAAACATGATTACGTAACAAAAACACCATACGAGCATACAATTTTCGGTGGTTGCCCTCGATTTCTCCTGGATTCCATGATCAGATCCTGGACTGGAGAAAATGGGACCACCTCAGAACTGAACTCTATCCAACAAAAAAAATATTTTTGAAATCCGTCCATATTTGACGAAATTATCCATGAACATACATAAAAAAAAAACATACAGACGAATTGAGAACCTCCTCCTTTTTTGAAGTCGGTTAAAAACCAGTTTCATTAGGTGCATTGGCCCCGCTAGCACTTCAACCACAGTTTTCGCCAGTCGTTAGCTAGTTCGCGGCTCGTAAAATTCCGGTCCCGCTCCCATCGAACATAATATTCCCTTTGTTGCCAAATCGCCGCGTAAATATTCACTCCCTGCACTCTTTGGTAATTACGCTGCTTGTGTTGCTTTATTGGCGCGAAGTAATATTTTTACTGCGCCACTTATAATTTTAGGGTTGCGCGTTGAAGGAAAAAGAACTCGAATGTAAGATTTTACACAATTAATAAGTTTCCTTCTGAGTAGTAGTGATGATTAAATTAGACTTAATGCGATATTTATTATGTACGAATAGTAAATATAATACTCTTACTGCTAAAGTTTTGGGATGTTTTAATGCAACAGTGATCTAAAGTGTTCGCTGTAGTTACGTCTTCGTCTCATCTCGTCGTTTTTAGCGGTAAGAACTCGATTATCGCTTATTATTTTCAGATTCTCGATTAAAACAAGTTGTCTTTTAATTTTAGTGAGGCCGGGCTCGGTACAACATCACATTTATGTTCATGAACCTGTCTATTTTGTGGCCTAAAATGTGGTTCCCCATGGGCGTAGCCACACTAGGGCAAGCTGGGGCAGTTGCCCCATCTTTGCTCTGATTAGTCAGGTGCCTAATCAAACTTTATTTTTAAAGTTAATAATATTTACCGGGAGATGGCGAGGATAGGTTGACTGCTGCCGCACCCTGAGCGCAAGCCTGGCTACTCCCATGGTTCCTACGGCATCAGAGCAATGCTTGTGATGTTTTGTGATATTTGACGACCCGTTAGGTGTAATGGTCAAGATGTTGCCTAATATACAAGAGGTCGCGGGTTCGATTCCCGCACAGGACCAACACTTGTGTACATGAATATGTTTGTTTGTCCTGGTCTGGGTGTTATACGTATCCATTTAAAGTATATTTGTAATACCACTGTTGATTCTGTTGTCTGTAACACAAATGCTTAAGGTACTTAAAATGGAGACAGACTGATGTGTGTGATGTTGTGAAGTATGTGATGTTGTTGTGAAATATTTATTTATACATACCTAATAATATTTATTCTATATTAATTCGTCACTGACATTAATTGTTTTTTCACCAATATTATTTAATACATGAACATCGGGTACGTATAGAATTGTACGCGTCAGCTGAATTAGGGTGTAGATGGATGATCTGTCAATGAGCCGGTGTTTGTCGGTGATCGAGCGAAATAATCAACTAAAAGCGTCTATCTAACGTGTAGCTCATCTCTGTTTCGCGTTCAGAATGGTTTGTACGTAATCCACGGATTGATACATATCTATATTGAAGAGTTTGCACACGTTTTAGTCTCCGCATTCATAGTGTTATATTAATGCCTAAAACCTGACTCGACAAATGGACTATCCTTATAAAGGCGAAAGTTAGTATGTATGGATGTATGGATGTTTGTTACTCACGTAAAACCTACTGAATGGATTTGAATGAAACTTTACCACAATATAGCTTATACATCAGAATAACACATAGGATATTGGAAATCGAAATCCACGCGGACGGAGTCGCGGGCGGCCGATAGTCTATAATAAAAATATTTTTCAATTCTAACCATTATTCCCGTGACTAGTGCGATCAAACAAAGACACAAACAAAGTCTTCAGCTTTTTTATATTAGTGTAGTAAAGTAAAGTGAGCCAAATTAAACCGCTCTTTTTTTATTTAGGCTTATCGTCAATGAGATAAAAGATTTTTCAAAGATAATTTTTTTGGAACATTTTGGAAGTTTCACACGTCAAAAATTGTAACAACTTATGTAAAATCCATTTTTATCTGACACTGTATCACTTAAAACATTTCTATTTTTGCGTTTTATTTGTATAAGCACTCATATTTTATGGTATGGTATCGAAATGGAGGCTTCAAGTTAGTTGCCTGTCAGTTGGTATAGCAAAAAAAATATATAGAAGAAATTAACATTGACAAGGAAAAGTTTTAAGTTTAAAGAGTTCTGAATATTAAAAACTGTAAGCTAAATTGGTCAAGTCCATTATTACTTGACAACAGGTTTCCATGAAACTTAGGTCTATCGTAGATTATAATTAAGGGCAAGTGACGTTCACTGTAGCAAAAAATGTTTCATAAAAACTTTGAGGTTCAGTAAATTCTGATAATGTTGAAATTCTTCAACTGTAACTGCGCCCTCACATATGGCAGTTAATAAGAAATATTCCTTTCAACTAAAACGCTTTCCATGTTCCCCAAATCGAAATGTCAAGGCGAAATAAAACCCTTCTATAGGGGTGGTCAATTAACAAGCAATTATTGAATAATTCATGCCAAAAGCCTTACGGCTAATCACTTAAATTGCCGTCCCTATTGGACCCCTATAAATTTATGAAGGCAATCTATAATGTATTACAGGGACGATCCTGTGTAATTACTGTTTTGGGCTGTATTGTGAATTTGTAATCATGTGTCGGGAAGGTTTTGGTTGGCGACTTGAAGGTTAAGTACTAAATTATCGTGAGGACATGCTGCTTCTTTAGCTTAGTTTGTGGGCCAGGACCAAGCTAAAATAGCAGGATTACCGGTCCGTCCCTACACGGGTGTGAAGACAACAGCAAGAGTTTAGAGATGCCCATAACATAACAATATACTGAGCATAACTCCTTATGGAGTTATGCTCAGTATATTGAAGTATATTGAAACCAAGATAGGCAACTGTATATTAAACTATACATGAAACTTAGAATTGAGTGCGGTAGAAAAAGTTGTTACGGCACCCACATTTTAAAATGAGGTAATAAGTACTTATAATTTCTTTTTGTTCTTTACCGTATAGTGACGTACCCGGATTGATTCCTTTGGCTAAAAAAAAACGATTGAAATGGAATATCTGTTAATACGACTTCAAAAAAAAAAAAGTTAAAATCCTCATTTTATAAAGTTGGCGGTGCTACGATTCACGTCTCCTAAAAGTCGCGGAAATTGCTTGATGTCTCGCTTCATATAATATGTTGCATCTGCTGTCTCCCCTTTTCGTCAAGCACGTTTAACGTGGTTTAGGTACCTGATCTCGGGATCTTTGGTTTAATTTCCGGATAGGGTAAAATGTGATGTTTTTAGGGTTCCGTAGCCAAATGGCAAAAAACGGAACCCTTATAGTTTCGTCATGTCTGTCTGTCTGTCTGTCCTGGTTCGTTCTCCGCCGTTTCTGAACCGATTGCCACGAAAATTGGTGGAGAGATGTATAGTGATAATTCAAGAATTGGTTTTTAAAATTATCGATAATCATATCATAATCATTTTTTACCCCCCCTCCCATACAGCGAAAAGTTAATTCTAAAATAAATTCGACTTAACCCATCGTGTAGGGTATCGTTAAACAGGTATTTTTAAATACAATAAAACTTGCCTTGAAACCATGTGGATCAAACACCCCAGTCTCGTGATATATTAATACAAAGTTAAAATTAGAGCGTCCCCCCCCCCCTTAACTTTTGAAATACTATTACAATAATTCTGAAAAAAATGTCCTGTATACCTCCAAGTAAGTACTTTCAACGAAAACTATAGCGAACTCTGTATCATACATAGTTATTTTTATACAACTCGACCAACTTATGACGTGCAGTTGCCCTTACTAAATGGTGTCTTAGGCGGTCGGGCCATCTTTTAGCTACGGAACCCTTTCATTGGCGTGTCCGACACGCTCTTGGCCGGTTTTTTTATGTAAGAGAGGCTAACGGTCACATTATGGTAAGGGTTTACCGTCGCCGTCGACATCCACAAGGTTCGCAGAACTCACCTATAATCCAGTCTGTAGGTATTTTTGCCCTACAAAAGGTGGAGTAAAAGCGTTTATGATGTTATGTTGTTAAGGTATGAAGGCCTAATAAAAATCCAAATTTTCGACCTTGAGAAGAAAAGCGCGAGCCGCCATCTTGAATTGAATGTGCCAAAATTAGGTTTTTTTTAAATAATGTCTCAACAGTTGACTTTGTGGCAAAAGTGTCTATGGGATGTAGAAAGAAGATAAAATTTCTAACATTCTTCTCATACATGTTTATTCTGTAAGTCTTATAGGTAAAAAATTACAAGCGCCGGAATAAAATATTTCCAAAAAAAACGTGGCTCGGCTGACAAATGGAATAAAATATGCGAAGCGATATCTCATGCTGTAATTTCAGCAGCAAGACCTAGATTTTTTTTCGCCACTTTTGATCGGTATCAGTACATATTTGTACAAGAAGTTTGGATCAAAGAAACTTATCGACTTACTGTCTTCGTTGGACTTCGCGGCGTCGTACTTTGAAACTACACTCTTCGAAAAATCTGCCGTTATTCGTCCTGATGCAGCTGGCACCTTGGTTGACCCAGATTCATTCTCTCAAGTTATTTGTGATAATGCGGATCACAATGTCAATACAATAGATGGTTTGCATACTGTTCATATTATGGGAGCTATCCAGTGCGTAACCCCTTATGATGCCGTATCACCCGATCAAAACATCCCAAGATTGTCTAATTTGCCTAAAGTAAATTGATGATTTTTGTAATTTTGTTTTTCTTCTACCAGATGTAACTTTTTACCTATAAGACTTACAGAATAAACATGTATGAGAAAAATGTTAGTAATTTTGTCTTCTTTCTACTTCCAATAGACACTTTTGCCACAAAGTCAACTGTTGAGACATTATTTAAAAAAAACCTAATTTTGGCACATTCAATTCAAGATGGTGGCTCGCGCCTTTTCCTCCCAAGGTCGAAAACTTGGATTTTTATTAGGTCCCCATACCTAAACAAAATAAGGTCAAAACCGCTTTTACTCCACCTTTTGTAGAGCAAAGGCTTTTATAAGTCCCCACAGACTGGATTACTACAGTCAGACTTCGTCACTACATTTTTTTGTCAAATTTATATAGTATACTTTTGAGTCACTACTCGTGGTGAAGTTTTCTATGTCTCCTGTAAAATTTGTTATGTAGTAACGAGGTTTAATACTTTAGCCGAAGTATATTGTACTGATAGTTATAAAACTGGCGGCTAGGTCCATCGTTAGTTCAATTTTTTTTTTAAGTTTTATGCTCGAAAGAGGTAGACGGACAAGGTGGGTCACCTGATGGTAAGGGATCATAGCCGCTATTAAAACCCCCAACTGATCCAACTGAGCTTTAGAGAAAGGTCTCTAAAGCTCAGTTGGATCAGTAGAATATATGAAAAGAGATGCTTGCGACTCCTTAGTCGCAAGCCATTCAATTCCCGAATATTCCATATTATCTTCATTATATTTTTTGTAATTTTTGTCGGGCCCGTTGGTCTAGTGGCTAGAGACCCTGACTACGTAACCAAGGGTAGCGGGTTCGAATCCCGCTAGGGGCAAATGTTTGTGTGATGAACATCGGCATTTTTACTCGAGTCTTAGATGTTTATAAAAGTATTTAAGTATGCCTATCCGTTTCCTAGCATCCATAGTACAAGCTTCGGGCTTCGTTTAGGGCTAGAAAATTGGTGTGTTAGTCCAAGAAATTTATATTGTAAATCTCCATACACATCGTGCATCTGCGATCCACAGCTCAGACCAGTTCCCGCGGGAATAGTTGCTAATGTGACGTGTAGCGGACATTTCCACACTGCCCCTTATACTAATTACGTAGACTGATTACTATGGTCTTCCCTAGAGAATGCTTGGTGTGTAATACATTCAGAATACGTGTTATAAAGGGTAATCAAGGATGGTTTTGTATGAGAAAAACAAAAATAATGTGAATGCACATTTGTTTTATCAACGGTTCGAACATCTTTCTAAGTAGTTTTTAGCAGATAAAGTTTTGATGACCCACTTGGTGTAGTGGCAAGAAGTTTACTATTAGGCCAAGAGGTCCGGGTTCGATTCCCGAACAGGACAAACATTTGTGTGCAAGAATGTCTGCTTGTCCTGGTGTAGGTATGCATGAAATAAATTAAAGTAAAACCTACTTAGTATTCATCTGTAATGGAATAAATGAACAATGTTATTCATAATTTACTGATATTTAATCGACTGATAGGGTTAATTGTGGGTGGAATTAATATATCATGCACTGCAGGGCAGAGGCATTCATCATGGATATCAAGTAATCATGCCATGGCCGTGTTAATCGGAACATTTGATTGAATAAATATAAGAAGGTACATAGTATTATTTATTACACGTGAGCGGAATTTTGTTTTGTGCATATTTTTAATCAAATTTGAAAAAAAAGAGATATCTTCACACTTCGACCTTGAAATGCCTTTTACTCACAAAATAATTTTATTAATTTTGTGATTTGGGTAATCGACATGTAAAATGATTATAAATGTGGTGAAGCCAAGCTTCAAGTTTGTGTTGCTAGGCAAAAGATGTCTTAGAACTTAGAAAAATATTAAACTGTAATAAATGAACCGGGTAAAACCTGCCAAATTCGTACAATCAACAAAATTGTTTATTGACAATTTCCTTTTCCACCTTCCAACTCTAACGAGGCAGATTACCGGCATTGCATCAAATTAAACGCCTTTATTATCATTGCAACAAGGTTCATTTTGAATAACAATAAAACACCCTAAGGGAACCATTCCCGTAATGAAATAGTAAGTATCAATTTCGCGGTTGGACAATTTAAAACAATGGCAATCGAAAAGCTATTAGTACATGTCGTAGTGATGTACTGAGTCGACTATCGATAAAATTCTAATTAGTATCAGTTAGATTAGATTTTGTATATTTTTTAATTAGTATCAGATTTTGGATATGATAGTTTAAATCTCATAATTATTTGTTTTTCATGTTACGTCATGATTTTACGAAACAAGTTTTCAAAAATTAATTTACCTAAAAAAGAAATTAAGGAACAGGTATCGTTTGCTATAAACGTGTGTAAGAATACTTTATTGGCTTCATTAATAAAGTTTGAAAATCAGTAGCACAAATCCTTTTTCTCTTTCAGCATTTTATTGCACGCAACTAATTTCAAAACAGGCAAGGGGAATGCAGCGGCACCTTGCCGTGTTGGGATTTGTTTTATTTTAAGTGCAGAAAAAATCCTTAATATAATTTATCGATATCTCACCCTACATACACAACACATCTCTAGAATCCTTTTCAATTCGTCCGTCATTACTGTTAGATACGCTCGATTGGCCCGAGTTCGCGGACGGCTCAATGTCAGACGTTGTCTCTCGAGATTGCTTATTTACCACAATAATGATACAAGTGCCTAATAATGCTCGGAGATATTGGAAAAAAGTTGCTATGAATATGGTTGTGTGTTCGTGGCAAGAGATATTTAAGGGTTAAACAATCGACAATCGTATTCGCGTTGAAGGGTTGATCGGACTCTGAAATGACTGTCAAGACGTTGTTTCTAATACAGACGAAAATTTGTAATTGCTTTTTCATGAAAAATACGATTTGATTCATAGTTTATAAGTTGTGGTAGAAAATTTGCAATTGGATTATGTTTAGGAGAAAGAGTCAGATAAGCGATAAAAATAATGTTGTATAAATGTGTAATGCTATCTATACATTTATACAAATCATTCCTCAAATTTTAATAGGGCGCTTCATCTTTCTCAATCGCGTCAACTTTTTGAGCTATGTCGAGCTATGAAATTATAGATGGCACACCTTTAGTTGAAATTGTGTTTTTCGCAAATATTATACTGCAATATAATAAAACGCTGTAACAGAAGACGACTGTCAATATGAGAGATATTGATATTTTGTAAGAATATAGGATAACAGAAACGAGATTGCCAAACCAATCAATGGTCTATTCTCAAGCGATTCACGCAGTCTAACGAAGGTTATTCAAACTTGATAGTGACAAAAAAGAAAAGAAAAAAAAATCAACTGACTTATTCAATGTTATTTTCAAACTTCCAAAGCGTTGGGTTGAATGCAAGCTGCCAGCTCTGAAAAACTACTGGCTGAATGGAACATCGGTTCTAGAGAATAAAAAGTAAAAAGTTCCCTTTTCAAATATGAAAAAAAAATGTATCGCTCACTTTTTAGCGGAATTCCGTCTACATTCAACTGCGTTGTTTACTATTCACGGTTCCTTTTTTGAAAGTGCATCGTTCCAATTTGCGCAATAGAGATGTAATTGCTTACAAAGAAAGGGATTTTGGAGAAAAATGTTTTGTATCTTTTTCATGTCAGCTTTAACCAAGGTATATTAAAACAACCAAACAACACCAAACCTCAGCTTGTTTATGGGGACTATAACCTACTGTCTACTTATTGCAACCAGCCACAATAAAATAAGGGGAAATTTAAAAATCTTTCATAATAATTTGCTGAAATAACTTTCAACAATAAAAAATATCCCAAACCTTCATTTAACCCAGGGTCAGGACCTATTCAAAAATTAAATTTATTAGCATTACTCCAGGCAAATAACGATTAAATAATAAACGCTCAATCAAATTACTTCAAAGAAATTATTAATATTATATCAAAACTTAGGACTAGAAATAATACAATTTAATTTAGGTCAGGCAAAGACCGAAATTTTAAATACGTAGACCATAATTTGATGAAGTTTAGTTAAGGGCCAAATGAACCAAGAAAACGTTAAAACAATATTGCTTAAAAGCCTGGAATACAAATCCAGATTATTGAAAGTTAGAAAACCCTGCTAAGTACCTAATCAAGTAGTCTAGGTGAGGCGTACTTTGGTCAATGCTTTCAAATTCGTGTGTGAACATGAATTTTTAGTTGCTTCTAGTAAAAGAAATCACCTTGAGATATACTGCTCAGCTTATTTTTTTACAATGGCTGGATGTAGCAATGATGTAGCAGTGATCTTTGGTACCCGGGACCGATTCACATTTCGAACAATTTTGATCGGATATTTTGAAAGCTCTTGTTCATAATCATCAATTCGCTTTTGGCAAGCGTTCAATCTTTATTCAGCATTAGTTTCAATCTTAAAAAATCGTTATATTACATAATTACATATTGATCAAAAGTCGACTCCATAATCCTACTACTATTATAAAGGCGAAAGTTTGTATGGATGTATTGATGTATGGATGTTTGTTACTCTTTCACGTAAAAACTACTGAATAGATTTGAATGAAACTTTACCACAATATAGCTTATACATCAGAATAACACAAACATAGGATATTGGAAATCGAAATCCACGCGGACGGAGTCGCGGGCGGCCGCTAGTTTACTATAACATTCCCATACTTCCAAAAGTGCCACGCTAACTTGTTTCACACTAGTTCAGTCGCTGCCTTATATAAATACCAACTTAAATAATATCTTCACATACGTTTAGAGTTGTTTAAATTAATTAGCAAAGCACGCGGTTTCAGAATCGCGAAAACAACTTTCGAAAACGCAAAACGCCGGCGGATGAAAAAAAAAATGGCGGTTCAAAAAATATGGCGGCGGATTGTTTAACTTCGCGAATGTTTCGTGCACACACGCACCTACATAATTAAATTATGCTTTTTAAATTACAGCTGTGCTGAGGGAAGGGATACCTGTTCCAACGAGTTCTGGAATGCAAGGGTTTGTTTGACTTTTGCGTTTCATTTTTTAGATGATTTTGGAGTACTAGAGTCTCGCCCCGGCCTTGCGCGGGTGCAAATATTGTGTATGTATTATACACATAAACCATCCTCTTTATTTACTTTATCCGATAAAAAAACCGCATGAAAATCGATTACATAGTTTTGAAAGATTAAGAAAAGTGGTAAATTCTAATCATCTTTCGAATTAAAATTGGGATGTATTTATTTACGAAACCCTAAACGTTCGGGTTTACCTGTAAATATGTAGTTTCATTTAAACCGCGATTTTTTCGTTTAAAAGTTGTTTTATTTTATGAGTATCATTCGCTGTAACCTAAGAAAGCATTAAAGTTATTAATATTATACACGACTTAAATATTCCGCTATTGACTAGAATAGCGATCTATTTTTACGCATAGAAATTAAGGATTCCTTCATAAAATAAAATCAACATCTTCTTCACAAAAAACACACACGTGTAAAGAAGCATCCGATCCGAAATCGAACAAAGAATAATGTTTACATTCAAAATAAATCGAAAATAGAATCTATTCATGTCATATTCTGCCCTACGTTTGAAAAGAGAACAATCGAATTTTATTTTCTAAAAAATGTTGTTTGTTTTTTTTCCTGAGCTGCCAGTTTTCGTACAGTTCTTCGAAATTCGAATATAACGCACATTTTTTGACAACACAATACCCTTCGTTATGGATTTATGGATACTACACGATTACAGGTTTCGCGAATGGGGTGAAATAAAATTCTATTGGCCAATCGTGTTTTTGGCGCTCAAAACGATCATGGGGTTTGTTTACAGTTTGGCACCATAAAAATTGATATTTCATGGTGTATGTTTCTAAATAGATTAACTAAGGAGCTCTTTACGATAATGGTACTTATTGGATTTATCTTTATCTTTAATATTTTAAATGTGTTTGTCCGCCAATCACGCTGATACTACTAAACGGATTTTGATGAGGTATTTAGGCAGGGTATGGGATGGGCTGTCTTAGATGATGGGACACTTTATATCTTGATTATGTACTTACATGAGATAAAGCAGGAATTTTGTTAATCGTCAATCACGTCTTAAGTATTGAACGGATTTTGATGTCCTAATTCCACGCAAACAAAGCCGAGTGTAAAAGCTAGTTTCATTGTAATTTTCTTTAAAGTAATTGTCCGATATTTATATTTATTTACTTCATTTTTTCATGAACGTCGAATTTATATTGTATTTTACCTGTCAATGCACCACATCCCAGCTCTTGGTTATACAATTCTTCGAATTTTATTCATTTATTCATTTTAAAATATTCGAACATACTGGGTATTTTTTCCCCGCACAAAAGCCTTAGTTGTGGATACTACGAGTATGTGATTACAGGTTTCGTGAATGGGTTGAAATAAAATTCTATCGGCCAATCGTGTTTCTCGCGTCCAAAATAAATCGAACACACCGTATTCAGATTAAAGTGGATTCCTTTCTTATTTGTTAAAACGGTTGCGTGGAAATTCTCTTTCTAATTCTGCGAGAGATTTTTTAAGACATCTCAGATTGAAAAGATTTAAATGCTAATGGAATTTCGAAGTAACTTTTTCTAGTTTTCGACGGTAAAATACTTGAAGGGATTATAATAAAATTGAATTATGCTAAGAACTTGCAATACATTTTTATAATAACTTTAACTTTTAAAATTCAACGATAGATTATTTCTGAACTTAGAGAGTTTGATTTTGAGGTATTTTATCATACGAAAACATTGGCTTGGCACATACGTAGGTACACTGAAGCTTTCAAACTACATAGCCAATTTTTCAAGCCATATAGTATTATCGGCCTAGAAAAGTGCTTCCCATTTCTTCCCGTGGGCATTGCAACTAAAGGACAGTTTAGGGAAATCACCCATTCCCTTAAATATAGAATTACTTCTGCCGAGTGGGTGATCTAGCTCGGGGACCGAGGCCCATACGACACTATGTTGGTGTAGTCGTGTATATAATAAGTCGCGGCGGAAACTCTGCTTGCGCGATATAGGTTTGTATGGGAATATCGCAGTTAGTATGCAAGTGCGTTTAACGCCATCTGTTGAGCTGTACCGGAACTACTCATTTGTGGCGATGTAGATAGGTGTCGCCACAATTATGTTAAACGATTGTTGTTAACGGTTAGTGACAGCCTGTCACCAACCCGTCTGCCCAGGGTAGTTACTATGAGCCATAACCTTTCATTTAGGGGGTCTACTGCAAGCTTCTTATGCGAAAGCATTGGCAAACTACTCCATTACAATGGTAAAGAGAGTGGTCGTCTGTATATCGTTTCGATTTTTAGTAATGAGGAACACAACTCAAGAAAGGACGTCAGGCAGTGATCAGCTATGCAATTCACTAAGCGGCGACACTTGTACGATGCGCTCACGGCTGAAATCACGGGGGTGTCAGCCTTAACAGCGTTTGATGTTTTAGTATCGTGCAGCGTTCAAATAGTTCTTACTGAATACCAAAAGTACTGTCACCCATTAGACAGCCGCTGCGACCAAAGGCTTTTATGACATTAGCGCTTAATAAATCGCTCCTCTGGTCTTTTTAAGGATTTCATATTACATTATGTTTCCTTACGTTTACGCGACTGTTACGGATGAAATAAAACTACTTTTATTTCATTTTTTAAACGGATATAATCGCGGTATATTCTTCAAACTACATATTTACAGGAAAACCCGACGTTTCGGCTCCTTTTCAGGAGCCGTGATCACGGAATGACTCAGGTGTTATGCGTCACTTGACTGTACATTGTGTACATTGGTTAAAATCTACAATTCCACACGTACTAGTAATATTAAACTCTTTCCCGCGTTGCGTATTTGTCTCCGTGAGCTATGTACGTGAACACGGCAGCACCCTCGCTTGTTGATTTATGCTTCTTGTTTAGTTAACATTAGTTGCGAGATAATTGTACGCCCACGCTGGATTAACATTCGCAAGTGAATTGTTTCGACGCTGGTTATGAATTTTTCATTCAAATTAAAATATATTTACACGGTGAAATTAATTTGTTTCAAAAATGTATAAATAGGGTCGGTTCATGCTGGTTAATAATAGTACTACCACATTTCTTTCCGTGGGTGTTGTGATAAGCAACTAATAGACATCCCATAGGATGAGCAGCTGCAATCGCCTGTGCTTTATCGTTACCGTTGCGATACCCGATGAAAAATATGAATACCTATAGAAATAACCATTGAACTGAATATATGACGAAAAAACAACTTCACGAAGTTGACTATTAGACCAAGAGGTCGCGGGTTCGGTGTGATATGTTTATTTAATAAAATTAGTATACCACTGTTGCTTCTGATATCTGAAACAAATGTGTTTAAGCTACTTAACACGGAGTTAGATAAATGAATGTGATGTTGTACGATTCTATTACTATTTTAATGGTTGTGAACTCAGAAATTCTTTTTTTTATTTTCCTTCATTCAATTAGTGGTAGATGCATAAACTTAATGAAACACTTATAAGTACCTAACTATGTCGTCAAGTTAATTATGTGAACTTACGATAGCACACCCCGCGGCCCTTGATTTATGCTTCTTGTTTCATAACAACAGTTATAAGTAGAAGCCGTGCTTCCCTCATTTCATTATGGAAACATTACGCATACTGGAGTGGATGTTTTTGTAATTGCTTTCGTTATTGCAAGTTATTAATTAATTACGCATGCGTCTTCGTTCAAGAGGGAGCAATCCTACTACTATTATAAAGGCGAAAGTTTGTAAGTATGGGTGTATGGACGTTTGTTACTCTTTCACGTAAAAACTACTGAATGGAGTTGAATGAAACTTTACCACAATATAGCTTTTACATCAGAATAACACATCGGCTATATAGCTTATACATCAGAATAACATATAGGCTAAAATTTTTGAGGTTTCTCATGTGAGGTCGTAAAAAAATTATTACGGAAATCGAAATCCACGCGGACGGAGTCGCGGGCAGCCGCTAGTAAGGTATAAAAAGAATGTTGAATTACAAACAAGGTTTCTACATACCGAAACAGAAACATTTTTAGTTGCTAATAATAATATTCAGGTATAAGCGATGGTTATAAATACATTTATCATTTTTTGTGGACTTGCTGGGGCCCTTAGAATATAACGTTTGAAACTCAAAAATTACCCTAAGTATGCATCTTTTTCCTGAAAAGGGAATAGTGTTCTATCAGATACAATTTTTATACAGAATATTCTTGTACCCTTAAAACAAAACTCTTTCTTAAGTATAGCCTGTCTTTCAAACTTTAACAGGTTAATAACCATAGACTTTACAAGAACTTTGCAGGACTCCTAGAAATTTAAGTATATTTCATCTTCGAAGAAGGATGTGTGCACCGAAGCACTTTCCGGAAGTAACAAAAAATCTAGCCTACATCAGGTTCCAGATACCTTAAGAAAAAACAGTCTTTGGAATTTAACATTTTAAAGCACCTACATGAACCCTACATTAATAGTAACCTCTCCGATAGTAAGTACGAGTATGTAGATGCCAGAATTGCCAGATCAACTCTTCACTTTAAAACCAGCACTTAAATCTACGGCCTGGATCCGAGGCTTGAGATCTATAACAAGCACGTGACTTGGCCACTAAGCTGATACATGTTCCTACCTCAATCCAACTAATAATAACCTCCAGCCGTTTTCCTGCCATGGTGGCCGATCTTACGATCAGCCAAGTACGCAGGATATATTATCGTGCACAAGTAAGTGCGCAAGCACAGGTGTACTCCCTATTCGCTCACTCTCATAGATCCGTGGGACAGCAATCTGACACGATCAAAGAGAGATCAAGCTCCAAGCCAATTACTATTTATCTAAGCATAGGGAGAGCACTTGTGCTTGCGCACTCACTTGTGTTGTAATTTGTATATTCTGCATAACTGGTAGATCGTATGATTGGCCGCTGTGTCCAAAAACAGCTACGATGGTTTTATTATGAAGGTGAGTATGAGTGAGGTTTCTTGACCGTGAAAAAGGCAGAACCCTCCAAAGGAATGTTTGTTCTTCACACCTTAGTAGAATTAATGACCATAGACCTCTGCAAAGTTATCCATCCATCAGGAAGTCCATCAAAACAGTTTCCCCTAACCTACGTTTATATGCACGAAGACGTAACTTAAGAAAACAAGTCATTTGAAATTTTATAGCACCCACATGAACCATACGTTTATACCCGCCGTTCTGGCAGTAAGTACATAGGTATGTAGAATATACCAGATCAAGTCTTCACTTTAAAACGGCCACTTAAATCTACGGCCTGAGATCTATGACAAGAACGTGACCAGACTAAGCTGTTCCTACCTCAGTCTAACTACTGTATAAATTTGACGCTTAGACTAACGGGTTTAAAGTTTAAGTGAACGACGGTGCTTGACCGGCATTTTCGTTTAATCTTGAAGAATCCCGCTTGCGAGAAGTCCAGGTGAATTTTGCGATAGTAACTTTTGTACACTAGTGTGTCAGATGAATATTTTATCAGAACCACGGGATTTCTTAGTTATTATTAGGAGTACTCGCCATTCTGTGAATGTTCAACTTGTTTGGTCTTCTTGGTTTGTGGATAGCCTTATTTAAATCAACTTTATAAAAAAAGGTTAAATGCGTTTAATTATTAATAAATTACAAAAATACATTCTAAGAAGCTATTTCTAAGTAATATTTTTACTGTTCGTGCTGATATGCGTAACGCAATTGTTTAGACTACTTAACACGGAGTCAGTCAACAGTGGTATTACAAACATACCTACTGAAAAAGATACTTAACACAGGACAAACAGACATGTTCATGCACGCAAATGTTTGTCCTGTGCCTCCGACCTCTTGGACTTATAGTCAACTTCTTTACCAGTACACCAAACAGGTTTAGATTAGGTACATTATACATCATCATTAACATCCCCTTTGCTGGGCCACGATCCTTCAATATAATTAGGGTGGGTCGATTTTCAAAATGCATCGATAAAAATCAATAAAATATTGACAGTTTTCCTAATACCAACGCGTTCGTAGAAAGAAAATTACCATATGGATGGATAGTACTCGTATATCTAGGTAAAAAACGTATTGAAATACTAAGCGCGTGTAAATTACACGGGCAGTAAACAAGCGCTAGAGAAGGCGCTAAAGTGAGATTTATCTGCGGCGCGTCGTGACGCATGCGGACATTGCGCTTGTTATCCGCCGCCACTTATTGCAGACTTGGACTGCTCCCGTAATGGCCGGTGGCAATTAGTGCACCAATAAACTTTTCAGATATGTCAATTCGTGAAGTAATTTAGTAGAATCTATGTTGACTTCTGGTAATCAAAATAGATACACCCTGTTTCTCTTTAAAACCCAATTTAAGATTTTAAAATACTGACTGACGTCTTGATTACTGTTCGGTTCTTAGGCAAAGATGTTTTCTATCAAGAGTTAATTTAATTGCCATAAATTAATGAAAGAGAACGAAATTTTTCCCCAAATTCCCAATGAAATACTAATACTAAGCGCGTGTAAATTACACGGGCAGTAAACAAGCGCCAGGGAAGGCGCTAAAGTGAGATTTATCTGCGGCGCGTCGTGACGCATGCGGACATTGCGCTTGTTATCCGCCGCCACTTATTGCAGACTTGGACTGCTCCCGCAATGGCCTGTGGCAATTAACAGATAGCCTAGAAGAAGTAAATTACAGTTTTAGTGCGGCGATAAACTTTTCACACATTCATTTTAAAAGTCAATTCTTGTACGTAATTTGAATCTATGTTGACTTCTGGTAGTCAACAAAGATTGACACTGCTTCACTTTAAAACGGTCTTTCGTTAGGAGCTCACTTATCTAATTTAAGATTTTTAAATCTCGACGTCTAGATTACTCACCAGTTCGTAAGCAAGGAATGTGACAAAGATGTCTGCTGTCAAAAGTTAACTTATTTGACGAAAATGTATGTAAAACGACATTTCTACTAAAATCCTAGTGAAATACTAATACAAAGCGCACGGAAATTATAAGGGCAGTAAACAAGGCGCTAAAGTGAGATTTATCTGCGGCGCGCCGTGACGCATGCGGACACTGCGCTTGTTATCCGCCGCCACTTATTGCAGACTTGGACTACTCCCCTCCCGTAATGGCCTGTGGCAATTAACAGATAGCCTAGATGAAGTAAATTACAGTTTTAGAGCGCTGATGAACTTTTTACATTCTTAATTTAAAGTCAATGCGTGCACTTTAGTTTAATCTTGAGCGCAGTAAGTTTAGTATTAAGGGTTTAGATGTTTGGTATATGTAAATGCAGAGTATGGGCTGACTTAGGTGATAGGATACTTTCTATCCCGATTAAATGCTCCCATGGGATAAACAGAAATCTAGATAACGCAGGCAAAGTCGCGGGTTGGTATATTTACTTTACTCTATGGCCGCGGGTAAAAACTAGTTTTAAAATATTTTTTTCGTTCCTTATAACCCTGTAGTTCACTTTTACCAGCCAGCAATATTTGACGGAAGTCTTCACTCAAAAACTGCATAGCACAGAACCGACTTCGCACCGGCATATTCCTTGCCATTCAAGAGTCATTCGAAATACAATTCCGTGCTTGGGGAGCGACCGATACGGCAAATACGTGCTTTATTGAGCCTCGAGCGAGCAAACGTTCGGCTGACACCTTCAAACGTTTTTAGTTTTCGAGCCAGCTAAATTGTAGCAAACACTCGCCGACTGGAAGCTCAATGTTTTTAACCTCACGACGTTAAAATGTCTAACGTCTTAAGCATTTAAAATTGTATTTGTTTTTGTAGTTATAATCTTTTTCAAGACACGTTTTCTATATATTTAAATTCTTCTAGCTTGCTCTTTGTTTCAGAGGATTATAAAATAAAATATTGAAAAAAATCATGAAGATATTCAATATAAATATCTCACGACGTCGCTTACATTGATCTGACTCCGTTTTAAGTAGCTTAAGCACTTGTCTTACTTAAATATATACATACAATACCCAGACCAAGACAAACAGACATGTTCAAAATGTTTTTTCAGGTCGAACCCGCGACCACTTGGCCCATTTCTTGACCATTACACCAAGTGGGTCGTCATATTACCTAAGTTAAAAGGTAAATATATATATCCGTTCTAAACTAAACAGATATAGAAAATTATTGATAACTGTTTTGATAGGAAGGTTCTCTTTTTAATAATGCCTCCATATATTAACAGCTAAAAACCAGCACATCTACCTATATCATGGCAAATGCACTTAGACGTAAAATCCACCACGAATATTACAGAAAAAGCTTTTATTCGAAAAAAGATATTCCAACTTTCAAAAACACAAAATTGTTCGAAATACGACCAAACGTGTAAATAAAATGGAACCAAGATCAGGAAATCACTCTTGTTCCAAATCTGCCATTCCTCCCGCTACCGTACAAGTTCCAATAAGCGTTCCGATAGCCGATCCCCGCACAACACAAATTGTTTTTTCAAATGACTCGAATAACATACATGAGTGAGCGATTCCAGCGTTTCCAGTCACGACGATTTCGATTCTGAGCTTGTTGTGATTCTTTTTGAATATATGTGAGACTTCGAGAATTATTTATTTTTTATTTTTTTATATAACTCAATAACCAAGGATAAATTGGTGACCAACCCACACAGCGTAGTGATACTGTGCGTCGATAATTACTAACTCAGTCTGTCAGTCAGTCGGTCAGTCCGTCGATCAGTCAGTCGGTCAGTCAGTCGGTCAGTCAGTCGGTCAGTCAGTCTGTCAGTCGGAATCTAATATAATCCAGCAGAAAAGTTTGTTTGTTTGGACGCGCTCATTGGTTAAGTGCAATTTAGTCAAGATATTGGCCTACCTTGTGATAGTACACAAATAGATCAAGATTCCAAAAGAACAAGACAACTGTGTAGCAAAATCTGAAGAAGTTACCGTATATAATCTCACAACCCTCCCAAAAGCATCTTAAACCAGCGCAAACAATAATATTCTACGTGAATAAATCTAAGACCATCAGGTATTATTGTAAAGCCTTTTGTTCCCCCGAGCGTATCGCCTTAGTATTAGTCCCATGTCGTGTTTCAACGTTTGGTATTCGATCATGGAGTATTACGCAGCGCCTCGGGCTTTCCCGAGCGTACATTGTACTGTCGACAGGGTGTTATGCACTGCTTCTCAAACATTTGGATCAACACACGTGTGTTTATTTAACCACTATCGAGGTTCTGGGACCGGGGTAGTGTCGGCCTAGATATTCCATAGGCATGAAATACCAGATGTCAACGAAGTCAGCAGTCTGTGAGCAAGGATAAACCCAACCATTACTCGCTCGAGAAATCCGTTTCTTACCTCAGATGTAACGTGAAGAAAATGAAACAAAAAAACACTTCAATTTTAAGAGGGAAGATGGTTGGAATATACCGACTACATAGCAACCAGGCTTACATCTAATGGGATCCAGTCAAAATCACAACAAAGTTGCTGGTAGCTTCAAGATACAAGCAACTCCTACTGTGTAGATCGGAACGTTACAAACCATGGAAGTGGAGTAGAACTGTAATAATTTACCGTGATTCTATCCGTAAAAAAATAATTTTATTTCATGAGCAACAGTCGCGTAAACCTGAGAAAACATCACATTATAGGTACAGTATAGGTACCTAATTCGTGTGCCTCATTTTTTAATTGATTTTTTAGCCACAGGCCACTAACAAACTATCATTGGGGCCACTCTTTCTAATGGCGGCTATCTATTGTATTTTGTCTCTATAAAATCCGAAAGCTCGAGCCTTTAAGCTTGACCCTCTGTTAAATCATAAAAATAGCAATATTAAAATATTTCAACATATCTTTTTAATCAGATCGGCCCAGTACCCCCAATTTTTTCAAGGCCCTCTAACGGCCACTGAAGACCTCTGATAAGGGGGCGTTATAGCCCACTTTGAGAAATGCTGGTGTAATGTAACGTTTATATTACAATGGATGGTGTCTACATGTATGTACATTGTACATGTAGGTAAGGAAAGATTTTGTTATAAACTATAATATAATGATGTTGTGTAGTACTTTACATAAAGGTGTAAATGAGCCAATTACTTTTATCCAAATAGTCGGAAACATTCATTAAAAAATATATTTTGTAATATATGGTTTGATTTCCTAAATATCAATTGTTTAAATGTGATTTTCGCAAAGTCCGCATTAAATGCATGATAGTGTTATTAACTTCACTTGACTACACTTATTAACCAAATAGAATTGGTATAATTTTAAACTACGGGTTTACAGGAAAACCCGACAAATATAAAAAAGCCCCGACCCGAAAAATATACCGCCATTCTATCCGTTCAAAAGTAGTTTTATTTTATGAGAAATAGCGTAAGTTTGCTGTAATAATATTTTTAGTACTTGTTTGGTTAAAAATTGCAAAAGGTAGTAAAAATTCAGCTACAATAAGGAGGTTAGTATTGCGACGTACCAACCATTCCACCACAGAAGCAGTTTAGAGCAATTATTAAGTTTAAGACCTACATAACGTTTGAATTTAGGTAATACCACCATACAATAACGTTGGCAACAGGTGAATACATAACTTGAACAATAAACATAACCCACTTTAATTTGCATTAAAATTAAATGTAAATTTCAACCTAGCCTTCTTTTATGAGCTGAAATAAGCTGTTTTACTTAGGTAGGTATTTATTTTAACTGCTTCCGTGGTGTAGTGGTTAGAGCGCTCTCTAAGCCAGGAGGACGTGTGTTCGAATCCCGTGGGAAACACTTCCTTTTTGTGTTGGTTCTCACAGTTTGGTTAGGACACTGCAGGCTTAAAAAAAATTACAAGAAATTAGCACAGACTTGCCTATCCAACAATCAGACTTCAAAAAACTGAAAAGACTTTCGTTTAACAAAGTACCACAAAATCTTGTTGAATTACCTTTGCATCTATTTAAACTTAAAGTAAAGAATTGCTTAATGAGAAAAGGATATTATAGGATACAAGATTTCTTAAAACGTCTATATTTTCCTAGTACATATTTAGCACACGTAGCATTGTTTTATAATCAACGTGTTGGTCCAACTAATTTATTAATTTAACGACCACTCAGGGTTTATTGGAAGTCAACATATACATTTAAGAAACACATAGGTATGTACTTCTCGACTACAAATCGTTCACCACGTACTTTATTTATTCGTTCAGTTCTTAGGTATGTTATTTGAAATAATATTGAATTGTTGTACGATATTTTTTTAGGACTTCAGTTCCATTTGTTTGTTTGTTGGTTTTGGTTGTGTTTAATGTAAATATTTTGTAACTCAATGAGTCTGGTAGTCATTTAATAATACTGCCTATGTTGTTTTTAGCAATCCGATGAATGAGAAGGAAGTTTTCAGATATGTAGTGCTATAGATAATATAATTCTTTATATCGAGCGATGTGGCCTTAGCATAGAAACACACTAGGCGGAAAAAACGCGACCTAAGTTCGGCGTGACTACGCCTGCAATACAGCAGGGCCTTGGTTTTGAGGTCCTGGGTTCGATTCCCAGGTCGGACGAAAAATAGTGTAGCTTTTTCCGAATAAAAGCTGGGTTTGTGATCACCAATCCGCCATCTTTGTAAATATGACATCAAATGATGGAGGCCTTTGCCCTGCAGGGACATTAATAGGCTGATACTTTAGTTTACTATTGTAAGGTGAAGGTATTTTCCCATAAGTTCTCTTTATCTCAGAGCTATTTGTGAACCGTTGTTCTATAACTAGTTTGACGGAAATATAGTAAATTAATCATTAACGTCAATTACTGCCTTAACGAGTTAGTTATAATTACCACTAAAGGAAACCTATCGTATTACCAATTATCAAGGTCGTATTTTGTTAATAGGTGGCGGAATTAGCGCTTGTAACTAAGATCATTATTTTAATTACTCCTTTGACTGAGACTATTAGGTAATCTAGTTTATGTCGTAAGGATATCAAAATGTCATCATCATTTCCTGAATTTACCAGCTTGACGTTCCTTATCTATACGTCACTATGTATATTCGATGAGGAACTTGATGGCGCAGTGACACAGTAAACAGAACAGTAGTTTATCTAAGGCCGCCCGCCAAGTTATTAGCCTACTCTTGCGTTGATCGCTAGGGTTGTCACTTTTACTTTTTTTTAAATGGCCGGCGAGCATTGACGATCGCGAGCGGTCGTGTGACGTACGCGCGTGCTCACAGCTGCGCGGCACAGCCCGTACTGGCACCGGACTATCCCGGTCTCATCATCATCCTAGCGCCTCTCCCGGTTGCATCCTCGGCCATTGCCTTGGAGCCCAGGGTACGCTGCGACTACAATCCTGAATTGACAAGCCTGGTTATTACAATGGAGCGACTGTCGTCTGACCTCCGTAACCACAAGGGGAACCAGACAATTTGGATCACAGTCGGGACCAACGGCTTAACGTGCCTTCCGAAGCACGGAATCATCATTCTTATCGGACAATCTGGTGATTCAAGCCTGCAATGTCCTAACCAAACTGGGAAAACCAACACAAAGTGAAAGTGTTCCCCGCGGGATTCGAACCCACGACCTCCGAGTTCGTAGTTTTTGAGCACAGCGCTCTAACCACTACACCACGGAGGCAGTTTACTATCCCGGTCTATTTTATGCAATCGTGTGCGTGAAACCGCGTGACACGGCGCGCGGAGCGCACGCACACATTCAAACCGAGAGCGGCACGTTTGTATGAAGATGATCTACTGTTCTGTTTACTGTGGCAGTGATTAGCGCGCTGAGTCCATGATTAAAAGGTTAAGCAGTAAGTAGTATATATCTACTACATAATTATTTATTATTTATTTATATTATTTATTATAAAATCGCGTTTAGTCCCGTTAACAAATATCATAATAGGAATGCAACGCGAAAGTCTAAAATCTCAAATAGGTTAAACAACTTGCGCAGATGCCAGTCATTGGATGGGTGACCGAAAAATTCCTTTCATCATTCCAGTTGGTCCTTCGTCTGATCTCTCTATGGTCGTATCAGATTGCTGTCCCACCCAACTATGAGAGTGAGGGAATAGGGAAAAGAAGCAAGGGCTTGTTCCTATCATGGATTTAATCACGGTACTAAACTGAACCGAATATCTATACTAGTATAATAAAGCTGAAGAGTTTGTTTGTTTGTTTGAACGAGCTTATCTCAGGAACTACTTGGCTAATTGAATAAATTCTTTTTGTGTTGGATAGGCCGTTTGACGAGGAAGGCTTTAGATTATAGTATATACCAATGTTTGCGGGAACCGAAAACCACGCGAACGGAGTCACTATCGTCCGCTTGTAAGTTATAATGCTACAATTACTCGATATGCTTCTAAAAACTTTGAATAAAAAACAAACTGTTTTCTGGAACTTATTTTTCCGCTCTACGCTTGTGTAAACAAGTGAATTTTAAAGTATTTGTGTAACCATTAACCTAGAAACCAACTCGGGCGGTTTGATGTTTTCCTCTCAGTTATAAAAACGAATTCATTCACCCATTCTCTTAAGTAATTTACCTTGATATTATCAGTTGTGCCCCGCGGCATACTTTGTTTTACCCGGTTTCTAAATGTAGGAAGACACTAGGCGGAAAAAACGCGATCAAAGTTCGGCGGCAATGCATTTTCTATACAAAATGAATCGACGTAATTGCGGCATAGTGTGTCATCTTCCATGTAAAATACATTGCAAGCGTAGTGACGCTGAACTTCGATCGCGTTTTTCCTCCTAGTGTGTTTCTATTCTAAGGCTCGTATTAATAAACCGCACTTAACTCTGAGATCGATCTTGAGAGCGAACTATTATCCTACTACTTTTATAAAGCCGAAAGTTTGTATCTATGGATGTATGGATGTTTGTTACTCTTTCACGTAAAAACTACTGAATGGATTTGAATGAAACTTTACCACAATATAGCTTATACATCAGAATAATACATAGGATATTGGAAATCGAAATCCACGAGGACGGAGTCGCGGGCGGCCGCTAGTTTATTATAAACTAGTGACCGCCCACGACTCCGTCCGCGTGAAATTCAGTTTTCGCCCACATAGTGTTATATTATAGCTTAAAGCACTCTTCGACTAATAGACTATCAAACGCAAAAAGAAGTGTTCAATTCGAACCAGTAGTTACACAGATTAGTGCGTTCAAACAAACAAACTCTTTGGCTTTAATGTATTAGTAAGAGACGAACTTCTTAGCTATCCATGGATTCTCCGTGCGGGTGCCGGGTCCATCGCGTGGAACAGAGAGGAATGTCAGTCGGCGCCTGGGACTTGCGACCCAGCGTGTAGGTTTAAGGGGCCCCTTTATAGTATACTAGCGGCCGCCCGCGACTCCGTCCGCGTGGATTTCGATTTCCAATATCCTATGTGTTATTCTGATGTATAAGCTATATTGTGGTAAAGTTTCATTCAAATCCATTCAGTAGTTTTTACGTGAAAGAGTAACAAACATCCATACATCCATACATCCATACATCCACACATACAAACTTTCGCCTTTATAATAGTAGTAGGACTAACGATCACCTCCACCGATGACATTCCTCTCCCTTCCCAACCATATTTGGTATGAGCCGAGTAAAGCAGCTTTAGTTGCTCTTTCCAATAACGAGCTAATATTAGATCTTGGTAATCCTAAGTCCTTCAGTAGGTTGTAGAGAGATTTCGCTGGTATACCTCTCGCACCCACTTCCACAGCATACAACCGTGCTATATAACCATTTTTAGTCATTTCGTTGGTTAGGTCATAATACTTATTTGTTTTAAACGCGTGATCTTTGGGAATGTTTGTCTCCCATGGAACAGTAAGTTCTACCAACAGTACGCGCTTAAGTTTTCTAGAATAAATGAAAAGGTCTGGTCTAGACGACGATAACGCAATGTCCTCTGGAATACTGTAGTGCTTTTCATACGTAAAAGTAAAGATTGGTTTTTAACGTTTGAAGTTTACCTACTGATGATTATCATCAAAGGAGCCGGGCGAACAGCCATACAAAATTGGGCCTGACGTTACAGCAACCATTTCTACACTATTTTATTTTGATATTCCTGCCATTTCAAATAAAAAAACTTTTTCACAATTGCTACACGGGAGACAAAAGATATAGGGTGTTATTATTTGCTTCGTAGTAAGTAATTCGTACAAACTCTCAGTGCTCTCACGTTGTATTTACAGACTACTACTGACTAGATTTTATCAGATTGTATTGAAAGACATTAACACATTGCGGTTTCTAAGATTATTGTAAAAGACTAGCTATTTCCCGCGGTTTCACCCGCGTCCCGGGGCAACTTCTTCCCGTATCTGGATAAAATATAGCCTATGTTACTCAGGGTGAATCTAGCTTTCTAATAGTTTAAGAATTACAAACATAGAAATATACACACAAAAATCTTCTATCTATCTTATCTCTTCCTTTGTAGTGTAGATGGGTATAAGTATGAATGAAAAACACATTTTTCTCATAATTATTTATTATACTTCATCATAAACGATTAAACATAAAAACATACGCCGCCAGCAAGCTATGCCGCATTTGATACAATGCAGTCGCTGATCACTCATTGTATTCTGCTTCGAAATCCGGTCGTTATAGCTGAGTAAGTCGAGTAGGCAAGAAAACTAAGTCCGTTAAGAAAAGCGTGGGTTGTTCATTAAAGCAATAACCGTCAGGATCCTTTATACGTAGCCAAAGTCGCAAAACAACACTAAATGAACAATAAAAGCACACGAAGACACAACAAAACGAAATATCCACCATCGTAAATTATGATTTTTTTGACAATTGACGTTTGATGTGACATGATTTCTACTTTGTTGCCAGTACAAGAAAAAAAAACAAACTGTTGATCAGTTTATTGTTACAATGTTTTTATAAGGGTTGTTATATAATCCATTATTTTAAACGTTTTTTAAAACATATTACGAAAAAAAACACTGATTCACTTTCATTGCTTTGATTTTCTATTTTATATCATTTCTTTATTTCTTTATTTATATCATTACTTTAATTCATTTGGCAACATTGTTAAAAGTGACAGTAAAGCTAGGAAATAACGAAAGTCAATAATAATATGATTATATATTTTATTTATTATCCCATGGTAAAATGGCATAATATTTCATGATTAAAAATTAAAAATGTAGATATTTTTTTTGATAAATATTTTATTTGTGTAACGAAGAGTAACGATAAGCCCAGATTCGCCCGACTCCTATGCTTCAAATACTTCCTTGAACTTGGGCAATAATGGACATTTTAGACGCAATACAAAAACACATATTTTTTTTTACATATAACATTAAGCCCGTTACATTTGATGCAAAGTGACGGCGAAACAGAAAGGAATAATACGATTCAATTGTGGTTAAATTATGCGTCAATCAATCAATCAATCAACATGCATTCGAGTGCTGTCAGACTCTAGTTATTTCAATTTTGTGTTAGAAATTCATTTGTTATGTGCTGTTCGTGTAAATGTATGACTGATAGAGTTATCTTTACTTCTATACTAATACATATTATAATAAAGCTGAAGAGTTTGTTTGATTATTTGTTGAACGCGACCCAATAGTTTACTACTGGGTCGTATTGATTATTTTTGTGTTGGATAGTCTATTTGTCGAGGAAGTCTTTAAGCTATATATGTATAAAGAGCGGCCACCCGTGATTCCATCCGTTTGGTTTTTGGTTCCGCATACATAGGTACATAATATAGCCTAAAGCCTTACTCGTCAAATGGAATACCCAACACAAAAAAAAAATGCAAATCGGACCTGTAGTTCCTGAGATAAGCGCGTTCAAACTAACAAACAAACTTTTCAGCTTTATTTTATTAGTAAAGAAAACGAAGTGTGAGGAAACCAAAATGATACTGGGACGGAGTCGAGGGCGGCCGCCAGTTGCTTAATTAGCAATATGTCACTGACATTTCCTTCCACCGCGTCAAAAAAACTAGCTATCTCGTACTGATGCCTAGTATCTCTTGCCATCAATTTTTGTGTTTACCTTTAAGACAAAGGAATAAGGTACACAATCAAAATGTTTCTCTATGTGCACACACTATACTGGGCCCTAATCTGGCTGAAATAAGAGGGTCGTCGGTTAGGGAAATATTGTTTGTGACGCGACCGCTTCCCGGGCTTATCCAGAGATTTATACATTGTACGGTAATGCGGAATCATGTCGTCGTTTACTAAAGCGAATAGTCGGTACCGGTGAGTAACAGTCAACTGTTATTCTCAATAAGACCCTAGTACTATTATTTATGAATGTGTAAGTTTTGTGAGGATTTACATATATATATATCGACTAGGCTATGAAGCAACTGATCTGTTATGAAATGATGTAGATAATATTAAAATGTTGGTACTACTTTTATCTCTACTGGGAAAGGCTACGTTAAGTATGGTAATGCCTATTGGTCATCTATATACATGAAGTATTTCTTACATTTACAGCTTGGAACTTGGATGATGATAGATCGTCGTGGCCTCAAGCGAAATAAAGACATCTCCGCTACCAAGACCTTTAAGTAGTCTTATTAACATCACTATGAAGCACTGCACTGGAATACATATTATCAGTTTCAAAGTATATTTTATTTAATTTCACTTTATTTCATTTATAAGAAATCACTTCTTTATTCATTCACTTCCCTCCAAGTCGACGCATAGGTTTTGTTATCAACGCCCACAAAAAAAAAAAATACAATTTATTTTTGAAACTACTGAACTGGCATCAAAACGAATCCGTTGTTAAGTTACATCATAACTTTTATTTATTTGCTAGCGGCCGCCCGCGACTCCGTCCGCGTGGATTTAGATTTCCAATAGCCTAAAGCCTCCCTCGTCAAATGGACTATCCAACACAAAAATAATTTTTCAAATCGGCCATTAGTTAATCGTGTTTATTACATTAGCGTGTTCAAACAAACAACCAAACAAACTCTTCAGCTTTATATATTAGTAAACATTACGACTGCATAAAAATGCTAATGCATCATTAACATAACATCAGCAATTTGTCGCTTAATGTATTGGACGTCGAAATGTTCACGAATTCACACCAGAGGGAGACACATCACCGTCCGGCCGGGTCAACCGCGCCGCATATAAATCTAACGCAGCGTGAATTACCGTCCAGGGAAACGCATTTGTGTCAAATGAGAAAAAAAACAGGTACCCTGCGTTGGGAAATTTTTTTTTTAAATTAAACCTTTTCAAGTGCTGCGCTGTGAAATGCAAGAAAAAAAAGGTGTAGCTGTCCAAAATTTTCTCTGATATAGTCTATCTTGTTTAAATTAGATGCCCTTTACAATTATTTTTTAGCAATTTCAGCTTTGACTTAAGAAGCGACATGAGGGCATGCCAGGGTAATGGGGATCACATCGTGGAGACTAAATGCATAATAATTATTTATGCTGTAAAAGTCAGCCCATACCCTACATGTATACCAAATTTTATCGAAATCCGTCACGTAGTTACAGCGTGATTGACGGACAAACATCAAAACCAAACCAACTTTCACAATTCACATGTATAACATCTGTACGAGAATTTCAGGATAAAGTGTGATTCTTTATTGTCTGCAAAAAACTGCTTACCAAAGGCGGACTAAATGCCTCATTTGTTACCAGTCTACCTCCGGCATAAATGATGGATCTCCTACGTCCAACAGTGGAATGCGACTAGCTTATGCTGATTATGCCAACTTCTATGCCAAATTCGACAAATCTATAATTCTAAACCGCAGGGAAACCTACCAACACATCACCGCTGTATGTCACGCGCGCCACAACATAAATCTAGCGCAGTGCAAACGGCATAGACGCATTTTCCAGCGCGACTAAAAGTTGGGAACTCACGGAGCGGTTTTTAGCCTCGCCCGCTGCGTTTGCGGTTCTGCAGATACTGAAGAAAACACAAAAGAGGACCAATAAAGGAAGGATATATTGCATGAAGTATTTATGTGAAAGAAGTGAATGTGGAGTTGACGGCTGATAGAAGTCACTCACTCCTAAAAGAAGAAAACATGTTGCGTCGACCCGATCTAATGTTGGATAGGAGCAGGACAATGATAATTATGATAATGGCCACCAGCGTTTTTATTTTTTCATCCCTTTATACTTTATTGCGATACACAAATATCATACAAAAGGTGGATTCAATCCATCATGGCTTTCTACCAACTCTAACTCTAACTTTTGGCTTACATGGTGGAGACCTCCATCGTCCAGTAGTGAAGTGCGACTGACTGGTACTGATTATGCCAAGTCTGCTTCTGCTCCTTTGCCACCCTTTGGTATATTTCAATATAGTCTAAGATCCCAGAGCCCCCAGACCTACGTCATTTTAGCAAAGCTGAAATTTTGAGGATTGTTAGTATAATGTGTTATTAAGAAGGTATGAGCA